>CM060451.1:29827362-31282394 GCA_030545235.1 Helianthus tuberosus
AAAAATGATGCAATAAATGACTCTTGATGTTGGTCACTACGACTAGTTAGTCCCGTTTGAAAAATGAAGCAATAACTTAATAAGTCGTTGATTACCTAAAGTCCCCCCATATGAAGTAATGTTTATATATTCATTAATATTGTCAGTTTTTTTGATGTAATAAAAAAGAGTAACTTTGTATAATAATTACCAAGTTTTAAAAGTGTTCTAATTAGGTCACTCAAGTTTCAAAAGTGTTCCCAATCAGATCACTCAACATTCATTTTTCATTAAAATTAAGGGGTTTTTCGTCCATTTCATAGGTAACCATGGGTATGTGGGTTTTTGATTATTTTTTCCCTTTTATTTGATGCGAGCGTCGAGTGATGACGTGGATTTTAACTTATTTTTTTTAATTTTTAATTTTAATAAATATAATTTCATATATAGTAAAATAATCCGACCCCAGCATCTTATGCTTCATTTTTTTCTTGACACATGGAAAAAAGGACATGACTCGATTTGAATGTTAAGTTATTTAATTGGGACAAAAACAATACGAGTGAGCTAATTAGAACACTTTTAAAACTTTATTACCATTCTGTGAAATTTTCCCGTAAAAGAGTATTTGTCTATTACATTTACCTTCAATGATTCCCGTTAAATTGATTATGTGATTCAACTTAAAAAAGTCACAAAAAAATAATAATAATTATAATAATAATAATAATAATAATAATATAATGTCTACATTAAGCAAACTCCTCTAGTTTGTAATAATAATAATAATAATAATAATAATAATAATAATAATAATAATATAATGTCTACATTAAGCAAACTCCTCTAGTTTGTAACTAGGTCGATGTTTGAGCAACTTGTACCATTAGATTACTTAGGTGAGAGGGGTGGTCACCTCTTAAGGGTGATTTTTCGCCAATGATTGTCATGTCAATTTTCCTCTCTAACTGCCCACTTGCCCTTAATCACATAGGGTAGGGTGGTTCACGCAAATCTTTTTTTAAAGGAAATATATGATTAGTTGGAATAGAGTGGGGCCCACTATACACCCCTCTATCTCATCTTCCCTTCTCTCCCCTTGTGCGGTGAACACTCCCTAAATTCACTCCCCCCCCCCCCCCATGCGGTGACTTGGTTGATGGTGGCGGCATTCGCACGAGGCAAACTAATTTGCCGCATCACTTCGTGGTGGCGGCATTCGCACGAGGCAAACTAATTTGCCGCATCACTCCCCGAACCCACCCATTTCACTCTTATATGCATCTGGAGAACCGAATTAATAACACATTTGTATATAGTGTTTAAAGGTATGATTGAGAGTTACAGACTCTAATAGGTATTGCATAATTAACTTATGTATCACAACTAAAGCAACTACCGAAACTGTTTATCTAGTTTTCACAGCTGTCAACTTAAAATTATGTTTCATTCAACGTCTCTCTACTTACGAGCGGATCTAGCATTGTAAGAGGGGTTGCCCGAGCTACCCCTCAACTTTTTTGACGAAGTACATTTTCAGTTTACTTTTTTTTCTTTTTAAATTTATGTATTGGCTACTCTTAAACAATTAAAAACTTAGCCCGCACTACACCTTAACTTTTCTTTAAGATTCGTCACTACGACTCTACTCACAGATTTGTTACTTATTAATCTAAGTTATAATAAAAAATTCCAACTAATGCTACATGACAACACTTCCTTATCCCTTAAAAAAACTTCTTATACAATATTTTTCATGCTTAAATAATCTTTTCTAGTATTTAAATAAAAGAGAAAAATGCACGGATAGTCCATGTGGTTTTCTCCATTTTCACTTATATTCCCTACACTTCTAAAATTACAGCTATAGTCCCCAACTTTTGCGGATTTGTTCTCGGATACTCCCTAACGTGAATGCGGGTTAGTACTTTGTGTTAAGCATGTGTGAAATGACTAAAATGGATTTCATTAAAAAAAAACTAACAACTAAAACATAAAAACAAAATAGTTAGTTAAATATATTTAAAGTGGGGGCCATGTTTTAATTTAAATAATAATATCAGTCAAAGTCAACATCCCAATCTCCATCTCTTAAACCTGCAACCACCATAACTATACCTCTACCATCACTGTCGCCATCAATCAAAGCGATCTCCATCACTGCCATCAACAGCAGCCCCACCGCCAGCTACCATCATCGCTGCCATCACTATGAACCACCGACCACCTGCAACCCCAACAACCACCAACCTCCATCGCAACAGCAAACCTTAACCACCCCCACCTCTGTTGCCTACAACCACTTTCCACCAACCGAATCACCCCATCACAACAAAAATCTAACCCCCTCTATCTCCATCGTCTCTCTTTCTCTCACCGTCGTGGTGGTGGTGACGGGGAGACCAGAATCCCCAAGCACAAACCTGCTTTCTCTTTTTTATACGTAAATTCTTCGCACTTGTTTGCAATTATGGATTTATGAATTTTTCTGTTACAAATATTTTGTAAAAAAAAAGGTTTTTGTTTAAATTGATCAGCGATTACAATGGCAATAAGATCACTTGTTGCAGGGTTAAGTATGGCTTCCACAACATCAGCTTTAATGCAGGTTCTGGATTGAAAGATTCTGATGGATTGAAAGGGTTTGCGTTTTTTAAGAAGAGGTGGGTGGGGATGGTAGTTTTAGGGATGGATTAGGTGGTTTTGTTTGGCTCTTCGAGATGCAGGGCTAGATTAGGTGGTTTCGGGTGGTAGTTATGGTGGAGGATGGTGGATGGGTTGTAGTCGGTGTTGAAGATGGACTGAAGAAAAGGTTGTGTGGGTGGGTGGGTGGGTGTGGTTGGGGAGAAGGATGAAGTTAAAAGAGATGGTGGGTCCCACAAACTCATGTGTTTATCTTCATCTATAGTCCTCATCTTAGAAAGGTAATTTTGTAATTTCGCATCCACTTAACTTAGAAAACTAAGGGGGTGTTTGGTTTAGCTCGTTGAAACAACTTATTGACTTATTGTCTTTTTTAAAAAAGCCAAAGTCAAAATAATGTTTAAATAAGTGAAAAGAACTTTTTGAAACAACTTTTTGTATAAGATCGAAAAGTTATTTTGAAAAGCTAGGAAACCTTAGCTTTTTTAAACTTCTTTTAACTTTTAATGAAATATTACCTTGTCCCACCTCATAAGCTTATCCAAACACTTTTTTTAAAACAACTTATTGACTTATTGACTTTTCGCACCTCATAAGCTCATTCAATCACTTTTTTTAATAACTCATTTTCGATAAGTCATAAGTCAATAAGTCATTTTGCAAAAAGTCCTTTTTGTGTTAAATAAGCAATCCCAAACACCCCTTAACCCTCATCCACGTTGGGGACTATCCAAGAACAAATGTGCAAAAGCAGGGAACTATAGCTGTAATTTTAAAAGTGTAGTGACTATAGGTGAAAACGAAGCAAACCACATGGACTAGCTGGGCATTTTTCTCTAAATAGAATTTTATAATAATATTCTCCATATTTATTTATAATATTTAACATTATTTAATCATGATACTTTAGATGTTAACTAATAATTTTAATCTATTATATATAATAAATTAAAGTTATTTGGGTCACGTGCCAGTAGATGAGGGCTACCT
This sequence comes from Helianthus tuberosus, assembly GCA_030545235.1. Classification (NCBI taxonomy): domain Eukaryota; kingdom Viridiplantae; phylum Streptophyta; class Magnoliopsida; order Asterales; family Asteraceae; genus Helianthus; species Helianthus tuberosus. Next base: position 29,830,975 of record CM060451.1, read on the forward strand.
TTTTTCCCTTTTCCCGCCCAACAGTACCCTCGCCTCTTTTATCTATCTCATCTCTCATTTATCTCATAATATCTCATTTAGGGCTTACCCTCTTTCTCTGTTGCTCTCCTCTATTCCGATCTTAAAAGATGTTCAGATCAACACTCCGATTAAAGGTTAGATTATCAATAAGTGTCAATCTTTGTTTCTATTGTTCATTCATTCGATCTTCATACGTCTTTACCTAGGGTTGTGCTTCGGCTAGGGTTCCGCTGGGAACTTGATGACGGAGATGATCGGAGGTTGTCGGCTCTGCGGCCTGCAGTTCTCTTGGTTAATTTTTGGTCAGGTTTGCTGTTCAAATTTGATGTTCACTTATCTAATTTTTATTTTATTTTTAGACTTCTATATGATTTTGAGGTCAATTGAATGGTTATGCTGTAATGGATTTGAGGTTTGTGGTTAGTTAGAATTATATTTTTTTCATTTTTCCATCTTGAGTTTTAGGTTAGGGTTTGTTTTATTTTTTGGGCTTCTATATGATTTTGAGGTCGATTGATTAGTGACTTGCTATTGTTGTTTGCTGTTGTTTGTTAATTAGGCTGCTAACATCACCGACCGACTCCAACGAGATCGAAAGGTTGTAGGACTATGACGACCAACTCAAAGATTCGAAGGACAAATTTCAGGTGTTTGGTTAATTTTTGGTCAGGTTTCCTGTTCAGTTTTGATGTTCACTTATCTAATTTTCATTTTAGTTTTAGGCTTCTATATGATTTTGAGGTTGATTGATTGGTCACTTGCTATTGTTGTTTGCTGTTGTTTGCTATTATTGTCAAGTAAGGTAAAAATGGCCATTCTAATTACCTGAATATTGCGTATGATATCCTTTTAATTTTAATCGCCCAACAAGTTTTTTGGTTTGTTTCTTTGTTCTTTGTTTATTTGTTAGATGTACACATTCTACAGAATGTAGTTAAGAGCCGCACATAAATCAGGTAATTGTTATTCTTTTGCTAATTGTTAATACACTTTGTAGTCAGTTCTTCTTCTTCTTCGTTATTTCATATAATATAATGATTTGTTATACAACTACCTAATTTCATATTTCATTATGATTTGTATGCTTTTAGGGTTTGATTTTATATTGGTCATCACATTAATGGTAAGTACTCAAGAATATTAGATGGTTGACTTAGTTTTATTTTGGGTATTTTTGGATGATTTCATCCATTTCTTTAGATAGTTCATGATTGAAGATGCAGTTGAAGTTATTTTTTGAGTGAAATGAATATTGATTTACCAGAAGATGCAGTTGAAGGTATCTTAAATAAGGTAATAATTGCATTACATCCCTGTTGAAAAACAGAATCGATAAATTTAGGGAAAATGAGGTTGAAAGATGATAACCCAACAGTGGAGATCTCATTCTACAGCTTCGATAAATTCAGCGGTATTCTCAAATAATGCTTCCTAGATGCTTCCAATGAAGTAGCACTTTGGACATCTGTCGTCTTCAAACATCTATTATCTATTATATATAATAAATGAAAGTTATTTGGTCCACGTGGCCCAAATAACTTTAATTTATTATATATAATAGATAGAATAGATAATAGATAATAGATGTTTGAAGAACAACAGATGTCCAAAGTGCTGCTTCTTTGGAAGCATCTAGGAACCATTATTTGAGAATACCCTTGAATTTATCGAAGCTGTAGAATGAGATCCTCCACTGTTGGGTTATCATCTTTCAACCTCATTTTCCTTAAATTTATCGATTCTGTTTTTCAACAGGGATGTAATTCAATGATTCATCTCAATTAAATAGACCGACAATTGCTTCCTCTCAAAGGGATATGGAGTGGTTATAACAGCTGATCATGCTAAGGACTGTTATAACTAAGCACTGCTCCTTATAAAGACTGATGGACTTAAAGACTGACGAGGCCTATCCACTGTTGAAGACAAATCCCTGTTAAAGACAAGCACTTATGTACCTAAGGCCTGATCAACCAAAGGAAAACCACTGCTCTGTAACAACAGTGGTTCAGCATCTACAGCGGATTCAACATCAGGTGTTTGGTTAATTTTTTGTCAGGTTTCCTGTAAAGATTTGATGTTCACTTATCTAAATTTCATTTTATTTTTAGGCTTCTATATGATTTTGAGGTTGATTGATTGGTCACTTGCTATTGTTGTTTGCTGTTGTTTGCTATTGTTGTCAAGTAAGGTAAAAATGGCCATTCTAATTACCTGAATATTGTGTATGATATCCTTTTAATTTTAATTGCCCAACAAGTTTTTTGGTTTGTTTCTTTGTTCTTTGTTTATTTGTTAGATGTACACATTCTACAGAATGTAGTTAAGAGTCGCACATAAATCAGGTAATTGTTATTCTTTTGCTAATTGTTAATACACTTTATAATCAATTCTTCTTCTTCTTCGTTATTTCATATAATATAATGATTTGTTATACAACTACCTTATTTCTTATTTCATTATGATTTGTATGCTTTTAGGGTTTGATTTTATATTGGTCATCACATTAATGGTGAGTACTCAAGAATATTGGATGGTTGAATTAGTTTTATTTTGGGTATTTTTGGATGATTTCATCCATTTCTTTAGATAGTTCATGATTGAAGATGCAGTTGAAGTTATCTTTTGAGTGAAATGAATGTTGATTTATCAGAAGATGCAGTTGAAGGTATCTTAAATAAGGTAATGATTGCATTACATCCCTGTTGAAAAACAGATTCGATAAATTTAGGGAAAATGAGGTTGAAAGATGATAAACCAACAGTGGAGATCTCATTCTACAGCTTCGATAAATTCAGCGGTGTTCTCAAATAATGCTTCCTAGATGCTTCCAATGAAGCAGCACTTTGGACATCTATCGGTCTTCAAACATCTATTATCTATTATCTATTATATATAATAAATGAAAGTTATTTGGTCCACGTGGCCCAAATAACTTTAATTTATTATATATAATAGATAGAATAGATAATAGATAATAGATGTTTGAAGAACAACAGATGTCCAAAGTGTTGCTTCTTTGGAAGCATCTAGGAACCATTATTTAAGAATACCCTTGAATTTATCGAAGCTGTAGAATGAGATCCTCAATTGTTGGGTTATCATCTTTCAACCCCATTTTCCTTAAATTTATCGATTCTGTTTTTCAACAGGGATGTAATGCGATGATTCCTCTCAATTAAATAGACCGACTCTTGCTTCTTCTCAAAGGGTTATGGAGGGATTGTAACAGCTGATCATGCTAAGGACTGTTATAACTAACCACTGCTCCTTATAAAGACTGGTGGACTTAAAGACTGATGAGGCCTATCCACTGTTGAAGACAAATCCCTGTTAAAGACAAGCACTTATGTACCTAAGGCCTGATCAACCAAAGGAAAACCACTGCTCAGTAACAGCAGTGGTTCAGCATCTACAGTGGATTCAACATCAGTATTTATCTATCAGTGTTTCTTATGTAACAGTGTTTAGTGTATCAGTGTTTCTTATCTATCAGTTTTTTTTATATGTAACAGTATTTATCACATCAGTGTTTTATACTCTGTTAGATTGTTAGATGTCATATCAGTTCAGTTTTTATATGTAACAGTATTTATCACATCACCTCACTGGTTTTATCTTTATACTAATAAATAAAAATGAAGTACAGTTGGATGATTATTAAGCTCCTCATTTTGATTGTTTGGGTATAGTATTCTTGAAATTGGTCTTTTTTTGCAAACAGATGTTTTGGGCAAACTTCTGTTTTAGGTCAAACATTTGTTTAAGGCCAAACATCTGTTTGTGGCTAAACATCTGTTTATGGCCAAAGATCTGTTTAAGGTCAAACATTTGTTTAAGTCCAAATAACTGATATAGAAGGCCAAACATCTGTTTAAGTTCAAACATCTTCAAAATAGTTAAAAATGATAATTTTCATTAATCCTTAAAAGTCAGTTACAACCACTGTTTTTGTTCAAACATCTGATTGTTAAATGTTATCCACTGCTGAAAGACAACTTCTGTTTCTTCATTCTTCATGTTGACCACTGACTGACCAAACATCAGTGTTTCAATCACTGTTGGCTATCCACCGATAGTTAAAAAAACAACCACTGCTCACATTTTTATTGTTGACATCCACTGATATTGACCATCAGTGGTTTCCCTAAAAAACAGCCACTCCTCACATTTTTATTGTTGATGTGGTTAATTACTTATAGAATTAAATTATCAAATGAAAACTAGAATTATAATGAAATTACCATTTTACTTAATCGTTACATTCCAATGAGATAAGATTTCCTCCAACATTGTTTTGCGGATAAAAATTAAAGTTAAAATAAAAAATAAAAAATAAAAAAAAGTGTTGATGACATTTTGTTGCATATCAAATTAGTAATTAATGCTAATTTCTTGAGCTTTGGACATTGAAAATATGTAAAATGGGAATTTCAAATTGACGGTTATTTTCTCTTAATTAAAGTTAAAATAAAAATTAAAAAAGTCATGATGACAATTGCTTTCAAATCAAATCAGTAATTACTGTTAATATCAATAACTTTTGAAATTCAAAATATGCAAAATGGTAATTTAAAATTGACGTTCTCTCTCTTTTTTTCCTACAAACGAAACATAGATTCATAAGATTAAAATTTATTCATTTATTCATGATATTAAAAGTCCAATAATTACATAACATACTGAACAACTAAACTTTTAAATCTAACAATAACCGTAAGAATTAAGAAACTTTAGCTTCAACTCCATCGATTATTGAACCTCTCGATGTATGTCCTTCAGCATTGCCATGAACTCCACGTCTCTATCACCGCACTCTATATTGCTGACAACACAAAGCTCACGAATGGAAGTTGAAGGCATCCTAATAAGATTTCTGGAAACCTGCTGTCTCGTGAACATGCCAACTTGCAATCCATCAAAACATCTCTTCAGCTCTTGAAGAGTAGCCCTATCTTCATACACCTGTTCCTCTATTTGCTTCACAAAACGCTGCTTTAAATCATCTGATTTTACACAAGTGAATGACGCCATTTCAATAAACTATATTACTGTACTTTCCTGAAAGTATGATATCTTCGTAGGAAATCATGATGAAAAACAGGTGAAGTGGCTATAAGTTTATATACTTAATCAATCAAAACGTGTAGATTTAATATAAACATATTAATGTATATTTCAAAACAGCAGTCTTTTAATGCAAAAACCTTTTCAAACCCCAACTTTTATGGGAAAACTTTAAAATTAAATACCAAGAAACCCAAGGGACAAATTTTCGAAGTTCAAAGAACAAAAGTAGATTATCATAATTACAATTAACCTTTTCATTTACCATGTAGACGCGTTTTTAAACTCTATAAAAGACCGATAATTACTTTTGATTCAAAACATCAACAAATTGTCCTACAAATCACTGTCTGTGAAAAATTGTTCCACATCAGAAAATCCAACAAAAATCTACATGGCAAACTTCAGCTTCTACCACTGGTCAGACACCAGCGATGTTAAAACCCAATTCTCGATGTGGTCACTCAAAGAAAAAAGAACAGACGAAGAACTAAACAGTAAAGTCGACAAAATCAATGACACTAATTACAAGAAAACCTGGAACAGCATAGCATTGCTTGATGAAGTCCTCCACTTTCCTCCATCAGATTTCCAGAAAAATGCAGAAGAGTTTCTCACACAACTTCTAAAACAGGATCAGAAAATCTGCAACATGCTAACTAACCTGAAAAACAAAAGAGAGCATGAAATCACATGGAGAAAGGCCAGAGTTTACGAAATCCTAACAAGTGTTAACTCTAGCGTGTAATAGTTTATAAATATTTCATTAAATTTCTATTTTTCTATGTAATAGTTTATTTTAATAATCTCAACATGCATCTTAACATATTCTAAAATGTCAGTGTCAATAAAAAGTCTCAACATCATCAGCAGTTAATCAAAATAAGAAACAAGCCTAAAATGCAAAGGTCTCCTCTCAACTGTTGTATCACATTTAACTTTTCACGATATTCATTCACAGTTTTATGATACTTCAGTGTTTATTCATTCATATTGTTAAATCTAACATGGGTTTCCATCCAACTGTTGACCAAAAGTCAAACAGATGTTCAAACCACTGATTGTGTTATTCAAATTTCTGTTGAATACTAAATGAGATGTTGACCAAAACTGAAACAGATGTTCATCAAAAGTCAAACTGATGTTCACCAATAGTCAAACAGATGTTGAACTTAAACAGATGTTTGCTTTAGGACTAAACATCTGTTTATGGGCAATCATCTGTTTAAGGTCAAACATTTGTTTAAGGCCAAACATCTGTTTATGGCCAAACATGTGTTTATGGGAAACATCTGTTTAGGGTTAAAAATATGTTTAACTCCAACCATCAGTGTTTCAATCACTGTTGACTATCCACTGATAGTTAAAAAACAGCCACTACTCACATTTTTATAGTTGACATCCACTGATATTGACCATCAGTGGTTTCCCTAAACAACTGTCATCCATTTTCATTAGAGGTTGATACGTGGACAGTTCTTAGCCGTCCACGCTTTGTAACCGCTGCCATGTCAGCATCCACTTTTCACTTTTATAAAACCCTGATAAAAACCCCAAACAGGGTTTTAACTGCCATTTCAAATTCCAAACAGGGTTTCCATCAAATTCCTTCAAACTCTTCATCTTCTTCTTCCTCTCACAAATTCCTTCGAATCACCATGGCTCTTTCTCTCAAAAACCCTCATAACTATCTGTGTACACTTGAGAAAACAAGTAAAAACACAGAATTTCACTCAATCATCGATGCTCTTTCATCCTCAAAGTACAAAACTTTGTTGACCTGCAACGCACCTATTTACCAAGAAACCCTACGAGATTTTTGAAAAAAATGCAAAATTAGAAGTTCAAGACAACAAGCCTTGGGCTATTACATCAACAGTAGGTGGGATTCAGGTTGCTATTACTCCACAAACCATATCTGAGGTTTTTGAGATGAACGATCATACAGGTAAAAACTATTTCCCTAAAGAAGAGTATCAACGAGATTTGATTGAAAGGGGGTATAAAGAGCAATGCACCAAAGCTACTATGCAAAAAGGAGCATTCCCACCTCCGATGAAATTTTTATTTCATACTTTACTCTTGTGTGTTTCAAACAAAACAACAGCTTTCAATGAAATTCCATTGAAAATTCAATACTTGGGATATGTTATTATGGCTAAACAAGATTTCAATTACTCCCAAGAGATTTTCAATTATTTGGTTATAAATTTCAATAATATAAAAGATAAGAAAAAACCATTCCTGTTGTTTCCAAGGTTTTTAAGCTACTATTAACAGCAGAAAGTACCAAAAGAAAGTGCACAAGTGCTTCTTCAAGGTGCTCCTTGTGAAATAAATAGTTTGTATGCTGAAACTTTTACAAGGTTGTCAGAGTCAAAAGCTTTAAAAACACAATTAGAGGAGCCTGAGCAAACTTTAGATGCGTCCACATCTGCTCCTCAGGTTTCTGCTGTTGAGCCCACTGCTCTTGGTGACCACAGCATCACAACCACTGCTGTGCAACCCCCACCAAAAATCACCAGAAAGACCGTCAAGAAAAAAACCAAAAGGCCCCCCAAACCCTCCAAAAAGGACCTTCTGGAAGATGAGATCCCAGAAGTAACTCCTGTGACAACACAAAAGTCACCATCATTCACTGTTGCTACTTCCTCACAACAGTTGGAAAGATCTCCACCACATGCCTCAATTCCTCCTGCTTCCTCACAAAAGGAACAGGTTTTAAGCACAGGGACACCTGTCTATGGTACATTACCCTCACTTGAGAGTATGTTCTATAGCCCTGCTCCCGGGGCAATTTCTCTTTCAACTCCTATCCCTACAACCACATTACCACCCATCATTTTACCTCTGTTTAAAGCATTGGATATGGATCAGATAGTAATCAGTTCTTCTCAACAACTCATCACTGAGAATATACTCCAACAAGTGACTGAGTCTGATGCCTCTACCTTTGCTAACCCATCAACAGTTGAGGAGGTTACACCCCTAGAGTTACATGTATCTCTTGGTGGTAGTTCAAGTGGAGCAGCTACTACATGTGTTGAATCCACTGATTTACACCTGGAAAATAGTGTCATAAGTCAGACTCCCTTAAAGGCAATTTCTTCCATGGGAACCAAGGTATCCACTGGTGTGCTTACTAAGGTAACTACTGCTGAAGAAAGAAGTCCCCAGTACCAAGAAAAAGGGGCATCAGTGGATGAACCATTGGAGACTTCTCCTGGTCCAACTGTTGATACAACCACTGCTGGTGGGAAATCAAATGATCCCATTAAATTGGGTGATGGTTTAAAATATCAGTATTTGACGGAGAGAGTTACCAATCTTGAAACATCTGTGGCAGATATCAAAAATATGCTGCAACAGTTGTTACAATCCTCAAAGTCTTGATCCACTGCTTCATCATCTGCTACCACAACAAGTGAGCTATGGCAACTTCTACAACCTCTGTTTCATCAACAAAGAAAATATGCTGATCAATAACATGAAATTCAGTTACAAATGTTCAAAAATGTGATGGAATCAAGGTATAAGGATACTCAAGCTGACATTAAAGCCATCAAAGCTCATTTACTTCAAACCACTGGTACTTCTCCTCCTACTATTGTCTATGTAGAATGTAACACCCTTAAATTTTTCATTTGAATTTAATAATAAAATACACCATTACTATTAAATTATTGGTTAAGTAACATAACATTAATTAACGGAGTTCATAAGTGCGTCAACTTTAGTCAACTATGACTAAATTAAAACATTTCAAAAGTTGTTTAACGAATGATTACAACCCATAAACAAAAGTACTAGAGTTTAAACACATTGCGGAAGCTTCAAAAAGTAGTGTTCGGTTCTTCATCATTCGCTTGATTGCCATCCGTAAGATCCACCTTGTTACCTATTATCAAAACCTTTAAAACATTAGTTTTGAACATTATTAAGTAGTGCATAAACACAAAATCCATCATCAATTATTGAAATAAAAAAAAATACAAATTTTCTCAGGTTCCACCGTAAATTACGGTGTCACCGTAATTTACGGTGAGTCCTGGAAATTCTTGGTTTTACCGCAAAACAGTAGTAACCTACCGTAAACACATATCCTCTACCGTAAATTATGGTACTACCGTAATTTACGGTAGTACCTGGAAATCCATGTCTTGTTTTGTTTGTTCATTACACCAAGACCCCAACTCTCGGATTTCAGTTTTTCCATGATACCAATACATTAAAGTCTCGTATTTCTAATATGTTATATAATATTCAAAATCAACAATCAATCTATCAAAATCCGGAGCATTAACCATGCCTTACTTGATTATCCGACCCGTTTGGCTCGTCTACGGAATTCCTTCCTTTTTGACGACTACCAACGAGTTCTAACCAGCTTTTGACCAAATATTCAATATAGCGATATCATCGCTTTAATTCATAGGAACCTTTATTCTAAAATTCAACTATGCTTATTACAATGATCTAAATTTACTTAATGTAACGGGTCAAGTTACATACCTTTATAGCAAGCCCTTCAAACGTGCGTCCACACCGGTTTGCCCGCTAGAAGCCCCGACTTCCTTTCCTATAGAGTTCAATTACTTTATGTTTAGAACTCTATGTTTTGTGTACATAACGCACATTTTGTCATACTTCATAATTATGCGTTCTTAACTTAACAATTCAGTTTTCAAGCCTTCTTTGAGGCATTTCAACAAACACTATAAGGGCAGAATTCTTACATCTTTCATATTCATGTTTATAGCTTGCTAATTTGTTAACTTAACTTTAACAAAGTCTTCATATAGCATTTAAACATCATGCATTTTCTGAAATCAATTTCTAAGATCAAATTACACTAGAATAATCATTCAAAATCCTAGTGTTCATCATCATATTGTAAAATCCACAACCCACCTTCAAAGTGTTCATGGAACTTCCTGAATTTGGTCATGATTTCACATGTAGTTGGCTAGGTTTCACTTCTAAACACCATATCAACTCTAATCCAACCAAATAACACACATGCAACATCTAATTTCAGAATTTCCAAAATCATGAGAGTTTCAAGTTGAGAGATTTCATTAGATTTTACATACCTTACAATCCTCTTGTGATGAGGATCATGATTCTAAGCTCAATTTCTGATTTTGACTTGGATTAATCCTTCAATTGATTGATTTAATGGAGTTTTAGGTTTTTGAAGATGGGGGTGTCGCCCCTGCTCCTTCTTGGTCGACCAACACCTCTAAATGGGGTGTTTGGTTTATTTATTTTTTTATTATCTAGTTTAGTTTCCAATTTAACAACTAAGGCCCCTCTACTTTGTTCAACATATCATTTAGTAGCTTTTAACCCTATTATAGGCTATTTCTAGTTTTGTAACTAACTAGGTTAAAAGTTCCTAGTTAATAAATTCTCGTCTATTTATACTTTATAGTTCCAATATAAAGTTTTATATTTTCGGGGTGTTACAAGTTCACCCCCCTTAAAAAGGGTTTCGTCCCCGAAACCGATGTACGTACCAAATAATGTAGGGTGAAGACGTCGCATCTCCTCTTCGGACTCCCATGTAGTGTCCGAACCTTTCCTATGCTCCCATTTGACTTTGACTTGGTCAATTTGTTTATTTCGTAAATGTTTGACCTTTCGGTCTAAGATCTCCACCGGTCTCACCGCATAATTCAGACTATTATCCACTTCGATATCATCGTAATGAATATAGGCCGTTTCGTCTGCTAGGCACTTTCTTAATTGTGACACGTGGAACGTGCCATGGATTCCACTTAGCTCCTCCGGTAATTCAAGGCGGTAAGCTACCTTTCCAACTCTCCCGATAATTTTAAATGGCCCAATAAACCTTGGGCTTAGCTTTCCCCTTTTTCTGAATCTAATAACGCCCTTCCATGGGGAAACTTTTAGCATGACCATGTCACCAACTTGGAATTCGATTGGCCTTTTCCTTTTATCAGCATACGCCTTTTGCCTGTCTTGAGCCGCTTTCAAGTGTGCCCTAACTATATCGATCTTTTCATTCGTGGCTCGTACTATGTCTTGGTGGGCGAGTTCACGTGGACCCACTTCACCCCAACATACCGGGGTTCGACACTTCCTACCGTAAAGCATTTCGTACGGTGCCATCTTAATACTAGATTGGTAACTGTTGTTATACGAAAACTCGACTAGCGGTAGGTGAACATCCCAACTGCCTCCGAAGTCGATTATACACGCCCTTAGCATGTCCCCCAATGTTTGTATCGTTCTTTCACTTTGTCCATCCGTTTGAGGATGGTACGCAGTGCTAATGAACAATTTGGTCCCCATTTGCTCTTGGAAATCCCGCCAGAAATTCGAAGTAAATCGGGTATCCCTATCAGACACGATGGACACCGGCACCCCATGACGGGCTATTATTTCATTGGTATAAACTTCTGACATCTTTTCTGACGTATAAGTCTCACGAATCGGAATGAAGTGAGCACTTTTCGTCAATCTATCCACCACTACCCATACGGCATCGAAACCACGATTCGTCTTAGGCAATTTGGTTAACAGGTCCATTGTAACATGTTCCCATTTCCAAACCGGAATTTCTAACGGTTGGAGTTTGCCGTATGGTTTCTGGTGCTCCGCCTTGACTTGTAAACATGTCAAGCATTTTTCCACATACTTCGCCACGTCCCTTTTCATTCCGGGCCACCAATAGTTTTGTTTCAAATCGTTGTACATCTTGGTCGCACCCGGATGAATTGAATAACGGGATTTATGAGCTTCATTAAGTAGGAGCGCCTTCACTCCACAGGTATGTGGGACCCATATCCTTCCGGATCGAGTCTTCAACCCGTGATTCCCATCCGACAAATCTTTCAATTGACCGATTATTCTTTCTTTCTTCCAATTTTCTTCTTTCATTGCTTCGAATTGCGCCTCTCGAATACGTTCAAGTATACCTGAGGTCACCACGAGTTGCATCGATCTTACTCGTATTGGGGCATAGTCTGCTTTTCTGCTTAGAGCATCCGCCACTACATTAGCCTTTCCGGGGTGGTAATGTATTTCACAATCGAAGTCTTTCACCGTTTCTAGCCATCTTCTTTGTCGCATATTTAACTCCTTCTGATCGAAGAAGTATTTTAAGCTCTTGTGATCGGTGAATATGGTGCACTTTACCCCATATAAGTAATGCCTCCATATTTTTAAAGCAAATACCACCGCAGCCAACTCAAGATCGTGCGTGGGATATTTCTTTTCGTGTATCTTCAATTGCCTCGAGGCATAGGCTATTACCTTGCCTCGTTGCATCAACACGCATCCGAGCCCCAATAGTGAAGCATCCGAATAGACCACCATGTCTTCTACTCCGTCCGGCAATGTCAATACCGGAGCTTGAGTTAGCCTTTCTTTTAGCGTTTGAAATGCTCTTTCTTGATCGATACCCCAAATGAATCTTTCTTTCTTCCGGGTTAGCTTTGTCAGCGGTGACGCAATCTTGGAGAAATCTTGAATGAATCTCCTATAGTATCCTGCGAGCCCCAAAAAGCTTCTAATTTCCGAAGGGTTCTTCGGAGGATTCCATTTTGACACAGCCTCTATCTTGGACGGATCCACCAATACTCCGTCGGCACTTATGACGTGGCCAAGAAATTGTACCTCTCGTAACCAAAAGGCACATTTAGAGAATTTTGCATATAACTTCTCTCGTCTAAGGGTCTCTAGCACTTCTTGTAAGTGATGTGCGTGTTCAGCTTCACTTTTCGAATACACCAAGATATCATCGATAAACACGATGACCGACTTATCCAGCATTGGCTTGCAAACCCGGTTCATGAGGTCCATGAAAGCCGCGGGTGCGTTTGTTAGCCCAAATGACATCACGAGGAATTCGTAATGTCCGTATCTCGTGCGGAAAGCCGTCTTCGGCACATCTTCTTCTTTGACCTTTAGTTGGTGATACCCCGATCTAAGGTCAATTTTTGAAAACCAGTTCGCACCTTGTAGTTGGTCGAATAAATCATCTATCCTCGGAAGCGGGTATCGGTTCTTTACCGTGAGTTTGTTTAACTCCCGGTAATCGATACACATGCGCATGCTTCCGTCCTTCTTTCTCACGAACAATACCGGTGCGCCCCAAGGAGACACACTCGGCCTTATAAATCCCTTGTCAAGCAGGTCTTGAATTTGAGACATCAACTCTTGTAATTCCGACGGTGCAAGTCGGTACGGGGCTTTTGCAACGGGTTTTGCGCCCGGAATCAATTCGATCCCGAACTCTACTTCCCGTTCAGGCGGTATCCCCGGTAAATCTTCCGGAAACACGTCTTCATAATCTCGTACTACCGGTACGTCTTCAATCTTTCGTGATTCTTTCTCGGGCTCATTTGCGTATATCATGAACGCCTTGCATCCTCGCTTCATAAGCTTGTGAGCTTTCAACATTGAGCACACTATGGGGTTACCTCCTTTTTCGCCATAAATGGTAACGTGTTTCCCGCTTGGAGATGTTAGTTTTATCTCTTTACGGAAACACACGACTTTTGCATGGTGCTGGGCTAGCCAATCCATCCCAACGACTACTTGGAATTCCCCCATTGACATCGGGATTAGGTCTATCAAGTATTCTACATCATCGATGCTTAATTTACAGCCTCGACAAACATCACAAACTATAAAACTTTTGTTGTCCCCTATTTCAACTTCTAAAGGTACAGGTAATTTCGTTAATACAAATGAAGGATGTCGAATAAATCCATGCGAAATGAAGGATTTATTCGCACCTGTATCAAACAATACACGTGCTGGAATTGAGTTAATTGTGAATATACCTGAAACCACATCGGGTTCTGTCTTTGCTTCGACCGCGGTAAGTTGGAAGGACCTCGCCTTCGCTTTGGGAGCTTCTGTTGGAGACTCTTTGGTGTCTCTCTTTCCCACCAACTCGGGACATTCAGACTTCTTGTGACCGGGTTGATAACATTTATAACAAACAGTGACTTTTCCCGGGCATAGCGAGGCCGTGTGCCCCGTCTTATTACATATGGGGCATGGCTTGTCTTTAAACCGACATTCCCCTTTGTGTCCCTTCCCGCACACTTTACAACTTGGCGACCCACCTTTCGCATCCACCTTCTTTCCCGATTCTCCAGTTCGGGCTTTCTTTGTCAGGCTTGGATTCACATCTTGTGCCCTCCGCTCACCTCTTTCGACTTGCTTCTTCAACTCGATTTCCCATTCCCGAGCAACATTAATGATTTCGGTAAGGGTCTCGTATTTTGAAGGAGTCATAAACTCCCTATATTCAGCGCTCAACATATTGTAGTAGTAGTATATTTTCTGTTCTTCGTTCGTCACCAACTCACTACTAAACTTCATCTTGTCCATAAACATCGCCGTGATCTTGTCTATGGTTTCACCCTTATGCCTAAGTTGCATGAACTCTTCCTTGATTTTGTTAATGACCGCTTTGGGACTATGATGTTTAAGAAATGGTGTCTTAAACTCCTCCCATGTCATGGTCCTTGCCGCTTCGGCCCCTATTTCATTCTTCTTGTTATCCCACCAGTCCTTGGCTTGTCCTCTTAACTGACCCGTTCCGTAAGCAACGAAATCGCTTTCGTCGCAATGGGTTCTTTCAAACACCCCTTCAATATCGCCCAACCATCTTTGGCAAATTATCGGGTCGACTTCCCCGTTATAGATTGGCGGTTTACACGCCATGAATTCCTTATATGAGCACCCTTTACGTTCTCCCATTTTTTCTTTCGTAAGGTTGACAATATCCTCCAACCTTTTAACTCGCTCTTCTACGAGTGACAACACTGTGTTTTGGATCTTGTCTATAAACCCGGATAGACTACCCTCAATTGCCTTTCCTACTTCCTCGGCAATCATTTCTTTCAATTGTTCGGTGCTTGTCGGCACCGGATCATTATTGCTCTCTTTCGGCATCTTGAAACTGAAATGTTTACATCAAACGTTAAACATTTCATTCATGGCATTGTTTCATTTGTTTCGGTTTAGCCAAGTTCCTAACTTGCTTTAACCGTTCACATTTAGTGCACTTTCCGGGTTTGAGTGTGTTAACACGCTCTTCCCATGCATAACAATTCGTTTCTTATTCCTTACACGAGATATAATCTACTTAACATAATAAGTTAATTCTTATCGGATGATCAATCAAGCTTGAACCGAACACTTTGTTGACAACCTTAAGCTCTGATTACCAACTTGTAACACCCTTAAATTTTTCATTTGAATTTAATAATAAAATACACCATTACTATTAAATTATTGGTTAAGTAACATAACATTAATTAACGGAGTTCATAAGTGCGTCAACTTTAGTCAACTATGACTAAATTAAAACAATTCAAAAGTTGTTTAACGAATGATTACAACCCATAAACAAAAGTACTAGAGTTTAAACACATTGCGGAAGCTTCAAAAAGTAGTGTTCGGTTCTTCATCATTCGCTTGATTGCCATCCGTAATATCCACCTTGTTACCTATTATCAAAACCTTTAAAACATTAGTTTTGAACATTATTAAGTAGTGCATAAACACAAAATCCATCATCAATTATTGAAATAAAAAAAAATACAAATTTTCTCAGGTTCCACCGTAAATTACGGTGTCACCGTAATTTACGGTGAGTCCTGGAAATTCTTGGTTTTGCCGTAAAACAGTAGTAACCTACCGTAAACACATATCCTCTACCGTAATTTACGGTAGTACCTGGAAATCCATGTCTTGTTTTGTTTGTTCATTACACCAAGACCCCAACTCTCGGATTTCAGTTTTTCCATGATACCGATACATTAAAGTCTCGTATTTCTAATATGTTATATAATATTCAAAATCAACAATCAATCTATCAAAATCCGGAGCATTAACCATGCCTTACTTGATTATCCGACCCATTTGGCTCGTCTACGGAATTCCTTCCTTTTTGACGACTACCAACGAGTTCTAACCAGCTTTTGACCAAATATTCAATATAGCGATATCATCGCTTTAATTCATAGGAACCTTTATTCTAAAATTCAACTATGCTTATTACAATGATCTAAATTTACTTAATGTAACGGGTCAAGTTACATACCTTTATAGCAAGCCCTTCAAACGTGCGTCCACACCGGTTTGCCCGCTAGAAGCCCCGACTTCCTTTCCTATAGAGTTCAATTACTTTATGTTTAGAACTCTATGTTTTGTGTACATAACGCACATTTTGTCATACTTCATAATTATGCGTTCTTAACTTAACAATTCAGTTTTCAAGCCTTCTTTGAGGCATTTCAACAAACACTATAAGGGCAGAATTCTTACATCTTTCATATTCATGTTTATAGCTTGCTAATTTGTTAACTTAACTTTAACAAAGTCTTCATATAGCATTTAAACATCATGCATTTTCTGAAATCAATTTCTAAGATCAAATTACACTAGAATAATCATTCAAAATCCTAGTGTTCATCATCATATTGTAAAATCCACAACCCACCTTCAAAGTGTTCATGGACCTTCCTGAATTTGGTCATGATTTCACATGTAGTTGGCTAGGTGTCACTTCTAAACACCATATCAACTCTAATCCAACCAAATAACACACATGCAACATCTAATTTCAGAATTTCCAAAATCATGAGAGTTTCAAGTTGAGAGATTTCATTAGATTTTACATACCTTACAATCCTCTTGTGATGAGGATCATGATTCTAAGCTCAATTTCTGATTTTGACTTGGATTAATCCTTCAATTGATTGATTTAATGGAGTTTTAGGTTTTTGAAGATGGGGGTGTCGCCCCTGCTCCTTCTTGGTCGACCAACACCTCTAAATGGGGTGTTTGGTTTATTTTATTTTTTTATTATCTAGTTTAGTTTCCAATTTAACAACTAAGGCCCCTCTACTTTGTTCAACATATCATTTAGTAGCTTTTAACCCTATTATAGGCTATTTCTAGTTTTGTAACTAACTAGGTTAAAAGTTCCTAATTAATAAATTCTCGTCTATCTATACTTTATAGTTCCAATATAAAGTTTTATATTTTCGGGGTGTTACATAGAAAACCCTGATGATGCTAAAAAGGGGGAGAAAGGAAAGGATGGTTTGTATCTAAAACCTGATCCAAAGGCTAAACCTGTTGTAGAAATTCCAAGGCCAGATGGTACAAAGAAGGTTGATGTGACTCTCAATGCCTTTGCTGAACAAAAAGCAAATAGAAAAGAGAAAATGGAATGAAAGGGTTCTAAAAGATTTGAAAAAGAAAAGGAAGTTCTGATGGCAAAGGAAGAGCAGGGTACTTCAACAGCTGTTGATACATCAGTGGTTGATACATCACCTTCTGAAATCCCCAAAAGTTCCTCACCTAAAACTACAAATGTAACAATCCTAAATAAACCGACACCCTCGAATATTTTCCGACACCTCAATATATTTTAAAATATCCCAATATGTCCCAAAATACACCCCATACGAGAAAACGGACCACGAATACCCTAAAAAGTATTAAAAATAATTAAAAATTGAATTTTTAAGTTGAGGCGGGCCGCGTAAGCTCCACCCCAACCTTCACGCGGGCCGCGTGAACTTAAAAGGTGGTGCAGCCCGGTGCGGCCACGTGGCCCAATACCCGGCGAACCTACCTGATGACCCGGATCACCTACGCATTGACCTGGGGTCAACGCGGGCCGCGTAGGCCCTGCTCTTGTTTTACGCGGGCCGCGACAAGGTCAAGATCAGCACCTATATATAGAAGCCATCGGATCTTCAGTCGAACTCGCTCACAACTATTTCCTTTCTCTAAATTCTGAATAGTAGGCTTTATAGTCGGGTATTACACCCCCTAAATAGCGAAGTTCTGCTCCGTTGTAAGTATTATAACCTCTGGATACGTATTAGATACGCTGCCCGATTGATCTAGGGTTCCGTAACGGCTGTCGTGGTTCTGCCCGACGTAGTCGTTGGAATGCCGTCTCGGGGAGGGTATTACTAATGTTAAAATGGGTTATTATACTAACGCGTGTGCATTTGTGTAAATTTTAGATTATCACCAGGAAATCCTTACGGAAAATCTAAAACAGCAATGTGAGTTGATCCGCTTTTTGTTAACTGTTTTTACAAAACCTCATTTAATTAATTATATATTGAACAGTGATTGAGTATTTGTAAGAATACAATTATCATGAGTATGTTGGGGTTTTGTATACAAAATTTGTTACCACCTGGTCAAGGAGTAACATTTCCACAAGTCGGGTTCGACAGTGCCATGGATGTTAATTGTGATGTCTTGGAAACAAAATGTCACACCCCGAATTTCCACGTATTACCGGTGGGCCAGGTGGGGAGTATCGTTACGTACTTGATATCATCATAGTCAAACAACATAATTTAAACGGACTGTAAAGGATCCACAGGCGGATCAAAAGATAAAAAGATCATTGTTCAATAGACTTTAACATCTAGAGCTTGCAAGACTTGATTAATTATGCCAGGAGTAGCCAGCCTATTTCGTCTAGTACCTGCACTTAGCCTTTTTGGAAAATACGTCAGTTTACACTGGTAAATACAATTAACTGGCTCATTTTGAAAAGAGTTTAAGAAAATTAGTTTGAATGCGCACGACACAAAATATCTTTTATAACTTGGGACAATTATTTAAAAATAATCTTGTATACAGTTTTACTTATTTGTCGTCCGTCAGGGCCGGTTAGAAGAGCCGGACAAGATTAACTGACACGCCACAGGTATAATGCCCACAAGGTTGATTCCTTTAAGTGGATTACCAGTTTTTACATAATGCAACTGTCAGGTGTATGCCTACACCCCGTGCTTAGGTCGTGGCCATTTCTTTGAATGATGCCAAGGATATCCGGGACATGATCATTTAACCCCCAAAGGCCATACACCAAATAATACAGATTAAAACGAGTTATGTAAATACATTAATCACAATCCGATTTAAATGACTACACACCCGACCAAGCGATATTATTATAATACCGTATCCCAAGCCCGTATAGGGAAAATAAGATAAAAGTATTTACCTGAGCAAATATTCAAATTTATCTCAACCGTATTCAATCAGCAAGTGCAGATAGCTTTTACTGGGCTCCTAATCTGGAACGAAGGTTTTTAATAACCTATTAGATTCCTAACGGGTCTTAATTAAGCCTAAACTTAGACCGGTTAGTTTTTTTTAAAAGAAGATATACGGTTCAAACGCACGATTAAGCGAAGACCGGATTAGAATGTGTTTTAGACCCGACAAGTTTAAAGACTTGTATAATATGGGTAAACTAGACACATTCTGGATTTTGAGATAAAAATGATAAGGTTTGACCCGTTTCGGCTAATTTATGCAAACTAGTTACATAAACCGCACCGAACGCGAATAATGCGTAACGGGTAACCAAATGATTCATGAACAGGTTTCCTGAGTTAATATGCCTTAAATATGTTGTGATATCAGTAGGATACCTTCCATTATGCCCAAAATGGATTTAAACTCAAATTATGCCCCGTAGGGGTATTTGGGTCATTTTAAAGGTTATAAAAGAGTTTAAATATAAATCTAAGTTTCAGGTCTGATATATTCAGTAAAAATACTTATTTTTATAAGTCATAACAGTAGGGTATGATATATAGGTGAAATTTACCTTTTTATAACTAAACTATGCACCGTAGGGGCATTTTGGTAATTTTACATAAGCTTTAAAGGTTAAAATAGGGAATCTGAGTTTAAAACTTTTGCTCACTGTTAAATATAAAAAATTTGCTTAAAACATCAGTAGGTATTAAGTCTTATATGAGAAAAATGGTTTTAATACATACTATGCGTTTTAAACGCGTAAAAAGACGGTTTTAAGTGATTTCCGGGTTTTTAAAGAAAAGCTGATATTTTTATCATTCCAAAAGACTCAAAATATTTTATTTATTATATAAAATCAGTAGCAAAAGGTTTGGTATCAAAATATTATGTAAAACTCATTTTATAGGCCAAAAGGGCAAAACCGACAATTACCGAATCAAAGCTATAACCCTATGTTATGCTCAGCCTAAAAATAAATAAAAATCTTCAAAAATCCCAAAATATTATTTTACATCAGTAGGTAAAAAGTTTGGTATCAAAAATTTGGTTTAGATAGGCTTTATGCTAATTACGTCGTTTATTTAATAAAAAACTTTCTAATTACGCTATTGAGCATAACTCTTAATCTAGACCTCCAACTGATGTGAAAATTTAGGGACATGTTTATAAATCAATAATAAAGATTATTGTCCTCTCACATTTTCAAAATTCTTGTTTTAAAGTCAAAAGGGCATAATAGTCAACATTTAGGCATATAACGGAAACATGCATATGAATCGGATAACTAATGAACCAAGTTGTATAATCACAGAGGGTTATACTAACATGTAACATGGTCCTAATAAGGCTCTAAGGCATTTCTAAAACATGCTACATTGGGTCAGAACTGAAAGTCAAAGCAAAAGTCTACTTTTGCGACTTTCGGTTTCGAACCGAGTTTAAACTGAAAATTGTCGGGTTGAACATGTTTAGACATGTTCTTATATTAATTACCAACTTATATTAGTGATAAAACAGGTTGCATGGCTTCTACATTGTTAATTATGCATTTATTTGAAAAATTGCTTTCTGTTGACTTTTTCTAATCAAGTTTGACCCGACAATTAACCTAGTTAGAGTGGGAATCAAAGGGTGCCCTTTTAAGGGTTTATTACCCACATAATTACCAACTCATAGGTACTTTCAATTTGAAATTTGACTGGAAAAATTCTAATTAATCACGAAGTCAAACTCTAATTACGACGGTTTGACTTTAGGCTAATAAACTAAGTAAAACTGAATTAAGAAAGGTTAAGGACACTTACTGAAGTCCTATGTATGACTAATGATCACTAGGAATTGGTCTTGAGCTCCAGGAATCTCCAGAACTTGAGTTATGAAAGTTTTGAAATGCAAGTGTCCAATGTTGCAACAATAGAGCTTCTTATATAGTGATTTTGATCACCTAGGATCATGCCAAGCAAGTCTACAGGTGTTATATGATGCTTACAGGTGCCCCTATTGCATGAAATACCATTGGGGTAGCCCCTGGTATGTAAAACAAGGCCCTTAAGTCGGTTACACAGCCTTTACAGGCATCTGTCTACGTTTCTGTCGCTGCAGGGGGTCACGCGGCCCGCGTAAGACCCATACATGTCTTACGCGGCCGGTATGAGTGTCCGGCTTCAGGTCAGCAAGTTTCAGCTTTTTGCATTTTGGCCCCTGGTCCTTTTAAACATGGTTTTAACTTTATATTTTTCATTTTTAACCCTCTAACTTGACTTTTAAGGGCTCCAAGACATAACCAAACTTTGTTAAGTCCTTGGTTAACTTTATGATCACCCGAAAAGTCATAAATTTCAACGTTGACGCTTTTAACCCTTCGTATACGAATGTTATCATAACTTTCTCATACTTTATCGAAACCTTGTGAAATTTTTATCACTTATTCTAGTGAGCATAATTAATCGTTACAAAGCTTCGGGTTTGCTAAAAGGTCACTCAGAGGTATAAATTAAACATGTTGACACATTTAACCCTCGTAGTTTGTAATCTCTCACTTTCTTTCACAATTGGCTTCGTATGATCCATAATTCATCCGTTTAAGGGTATAAACATCGTGTAGGGTTATTGAAAGGTATATTTATCCATTGTTGACACTTTGAATCCTTTTATACACGTACATTCTTCGTTTGTCAACTTTAGTCCCTTTAACTTAATCCTTTATACGTTTAAAGCTTATGACACGTGTCGTTATTATATTGGACATGAAATTACGAGGTGTTACATCCTCACCCCCTTAAAAGAAATCTCGACCTCGAGATTTACTAAAATAAATGAGGGTACTTCTCTTTCATTGTGGATTCCACCTCCCACGTGTACTCGGGACCTCTACGGGCATCCCATTTAACCTTTACAATTGGCACATGCTTCCTTCGAAGCTTCTTAACCTGTCGATCCTCAATCGACAAAGGTTTTTCCACAAATTTCAGGCTCTCATCTATATGCACATCCGTATGTGGTATGACTAGTGATTCATCAGCTAGACATTTCTTCAGATTGCAGATGTGAAACACATTATGGATTCCACTAAGCTCTTCAGGCAAATTTAACTTGTAAGCCACTGTTCCGACGCATTCAATGATCTCGAATGGTCCTATATATCTTGGGCTTAACTTGCCTTTCTTACCAAATCGCATTACCCCTTTCCAGGGTGATACCTTCAGTAACACTTTGTCACCAACCTCGAACTTTAGAGGTTTACGCCTTTTATCTGCGTAGCTTTTCTGCCTATCTCTGGCAGCTTTGAGACGATCTCTTATCTGCACAATCTTGTATGTCGTCTCAAAAGACTATATCAGGTCCTGTTAGTTGGACATCTCCAAATTCTGCCCAACAAACGGGCGTTCTGCACTTTCTTCCATACAAAGCTTCAAAAGGTGCAGCTTGAATACTGGAATGATAACCATTATTGTATGAAAATTCGATTAATGGAAGATGATCATCCCAGCTTCCTCCCAAGTCAATAACACAAGCTCGTAGCATATCCTCGAGTGTCTGTATAGTACCTTCACTTTGACCATCCGTTTGAGGATGATATGATGTGCTGAAATTTAATCGAGTGCCTAGGGATTGCTGAAAGCTTTTCCAGAAATGCGATGTATACCTTGTATCCCTATCAGAGATGATAGACACTGGCACTCCGTGGAGAGATACAATCTCGTCCACGTACAGCTGAGCTAACTTATCTGAGTTGTGTGTTTCCTTTATAGGCAGGAAATGGGCTGACTTAGTCAGTCTATCCACTATCACCCAAATAGTATCATTCCCTCGTTTAGTCTTTGGTAACTTGGTGATAAAATACATAGTCACCATTTCCCATTTCCAGGTGGGAAGTTCTGGTTGTTGTAGCAAACCTGACGGCTTCTGATGTTCTGCCTTAACTTGAGCACACGCCAGACATTTGGCCACATAAGTGGCTATAGACTTCTTCAATCCTATCCACCAGTAATTAGCCTTCAAATCCTGGTACATCTTGTCACTTCCAGGATGAACAGAATACTTAGAACTGTGGGCTTCTTGAAGGATAACATCACGTAGTCCTCCATAGATTGGAACCCATATCCGTCCATTTAATCTTAGGATTCCATCCTTACCATATGATAACTGTTCTGCAGTGACTCCCAGTTTTTCATTAGGATAGTTAGCTTCTAATACGGCTTCCTTCTGAGCGGCTAACAATCTTTCATTCAAACTGTTCTTTAATTCAATGCTCTTGGCATTGATTCTTATGGGCTTAACCCTTTCCTTTCTGCTCAATGCGTCGGCGACCACATTCGCCTTGCCTGGATGGTACCGGATTTCACAATCATAATCATTCAGTGTCTCTATCCATTGTCGCTGTCTCATATTTAGATCCTTCTGATTAAATAGATGTTGAAGGCTCTTGTGATCAGAATAGATCACACACTTGGTACCATACAAATAATGCCTCCATAGCTTTAATGCAAATACAACGGCACCCAGCTCCAAGTTGTGGGTGGTGTAATTCTTCTCATGCACTTTTAGTTGTCGGGAAGCATAGGCAATAACCTTGCCTTTCTGCATGCGCACACACCCCATACCAGTGTGTGATGCATCGCAGTATACTACAAATTCTTCTATTCCATCAGGCAATGTCAACACGGGAGCATTGCTCAGTTTCTGCTTAAGTATATCAAACGATTCTTGTTGCTTAGGACCCCAATCAAACTTAATATTCTTTCTAGTTAACGAAGTTAGGGGTGCTGCAATCCTTGAGAAATTCTCAATAAAACGTCTGTAATATCCTGCCAGTCCCAAAAAAGCTATGAATTTCTGTGGGCGTCTTCGGCTCTTGCCAATTCATGATAGCTTCAATTTTAGCGGGATCCACCTGGATACCACGCTCACTAACCACGTGTCCAAGAAACTGGACTTCACGAAGCCAAAATTCACACTTCGAAAACTTGGCATAGAGTTTCTCTTGTTGAAGCAGTGAAAGAATACACC
This sequence comes from Helianthus tuberosus, assembly GCA_030545235.1. Classification (NCBI taxonomy): domain Eukaryota; kingdom Viridiplantae; phylum Streptophyta; class Magnoliopsida; order Asterales; family Asteraceae; genus Helianthus; species Helianthus tuberosus. Next base: position 29,855,152 of record CM060451.1, read on the forward strand.
GAAGGTGCTTCTCGTGGTCAGCCTGATTCTTTGAATAAATAAGAATGTCATCAATGAAGACGATGACAAACTTGTCCAAGTAGGGTTTGCAAACGCGATTCATGAGATCCATGAACGCTGCTGGTGCATTAGTGAGCCCAAAAGGCATCACTAAGAACTCGTAATGACCATAACGAGTCCTAAATGCAGTCTTGTGTACATCTTCATCTTTAACCTTCAGTTGATGATAGCCTGACCTCAAGTCGATCTTGGAGAAGTAACTTGCCCCTTGTAATTGATCGAACATATCGTCGATCCTGGGCAATGGATATCTATTCTTGATAGTGACTTTGTTAAGCTCGCGATAATCGATGCATAGACGCATTGATCCATCCTTCTTCTTTACAAACATGATTGGTGCTCCCTAGGGGGATGAGCTAGGTCTAATAAAACCTTTGGCAAACAAATCATCCAGTTGAGTCCTTAACTCCTTCATTTCTGTTGGTGCTAACCTGTAAGGCGCTCTAGCGACAGGTGCTGCTCCAGGAATGGTGTCAATTCTGAACTCTACTTGTATATCAGGTGGCAGACCAGGTAGTTCTTCGGGGAATACTTCGGGATATTCAGAAATGGCAGGGATGTCTTCAACCTTAGGTTTTGGTTCATCAATAGTCACCTGTGCCATATAGATGACACAACCCTTCTTCATACACCTGGACGCCTTAAGCACAGACACTTGCTTAGGCAACCCATACTGAGTATCTCCTTGTATGGTGAGTGGCTCACCAAGCGGAGTCTTGATCACCACTTGTTTCTTGTCACAAACAATCTGGGCTTGGTTATGCGATAACCAATCCATGCCTATTACTATGTCGAAACCAGCTAATTTCAAAGGAAGCAAGGACAATGGAAAAGAGTGGTTCCTAATGGATATAAAACATCCATCTAACACAGTCGAGGCTATCTCTAAGGTACCATCAGCCAATTCTACCTCATATTTCACACTTAAGGTTTTAACAGGTAAATTCAACAACTTACAAAACTTATCATCTACAAATGACTTATCCGCGCCCGAATCAAATAACACCCTTGCATAAACATCATTAACAAGGAAGGTACCTGTTATCACGTTATCGTCTTGAACTGCTTCTCGTGCATCCATTCGAAAGACCCTTGCATTGGTCTTTTTGACTTCTTCAGGCTTTTTGGCATATTTAGGGCAGTTGGACTTGATGTGCCCTTTCTCGTTATAATTATAGCACGTTGCATCCTTTATCTTCTTGCACTCTATCTTCTTGTGCTCTTTAGATTTGGATAACCCACATGCAAATGGCTTTGACTGAGACTTGGATTCGAACCTGCATTTTCCAAAGTGACGTTTCTGGCAGGTTTTGCACTTTGGCTTCTCATCTGTTTGCTGACTACCCTTGCCAGACCCAAACTTCTTCTTGTGGTCTGTGTTTCCCTTATGCTTCTTCTCTGACCGTCGTGAGTTATCATCCTCACATTTTCTCTTGCTTTCATCCGAGTTTTTAAGCGATCTCAGCCTGACCGCATCCAAAGTAAGGGATAAAGATAGATCAGCTGTCGACCTAAAAGTAGCAGGTCGGGATGCCTTTACACTGGCTTTGATCTCTGGGGCTAAACCCCCAATGAAACGAGCTATTCGTTTGGGCTCCGGTGTTACCAAATATGGAACCAGTCGAGACATGGTATTAAAGCTAGTAAGGTAAGTCTGACAGTCTAGGTTTTTCATCACCAGAGATAAGAAGTCTGACTCAATCTTTTTAACCTCATGCTGAGGGCAGTAATTCTCTTTGATGAGCGCAACAAACTGATCCCAAGACAGATTGTACAATGGAATCTTCCCAGTAGCCTGGATTAGAGACCTCCACCAAGCTAGTGCTTAACCTTTAAACGACTGAGATACATACTTCACAACATCCCTATCAGCGCAACCACTGATGTCTACCACGGTATACATTTCGTCCAACCATGTCATACAGTCCACAGCCCCTTTCTCCCCAGTGAAATCCCTGGGCTTGCAGGAGACGAAATATTTGTAGGTACAGGACTTACCACGTGGTTGTCGTTTCAGCTCAATCTTCTTCGACGGGACACTAGGCTGATTTGAGGAGTGATGATCGTCATCCCTCCTTGGTCCATTATGTTTAGAGGGTGGCTTACTATGAGCTTCAGAGTGAGTCTTAGGTTTAGAATGGGGTACTGATAAGGTCCTACTTCGAGTACCGCTTGACTCATTAAACTGCCTATCTATGGCCTTGGTAACAGCATTATCAATCAGCGCTTGAAGTTCCGCACCAGTTACGTTGATCCAGGTGGTATCATGATTTTCCCTTGGATGACTGTTGACTTCTTCAGACTCAGCCATGTAGCTTGATTGCTACATAAAATGATGACAATGACTTCTTAGAAGTTTATAATAGATTTGTAATCTTATTAATTTATTAACCATGGTATTAAAGAACCATATTAGCTAATTTATTAAGTATTTCATTCAGGATTTTCCATTAATAATCCCTTGTTTTAATTAAATTAAATTATAATAATAGCACAAAAAGGCCAAGTCAACAAGGACAATTTAAATTTATAAACCATGATTTCAGAGAATCGAGGTATTAAGGTTTGAATCATAGTTCATTACCTTTCTTGACAGGGAGTTATAGGCTATGACTGTCTTTTGTCTTATATGACAATAATTATGGCTCGTAAGCCCTACATCACAAATGGATGATTAAATAATAAAGAAGGATTTTGAATAATCCAATGTAAGAATGACACGTGTGATTTTACGAATCACGTTAGCCAGGAATGTTAACATGTTTTCAGATATTAACAAGGATTTGAATCTCTTTTTAAACAGGTTTTACCATTATGGCCAGGTCTTCTAATGACATGCAGGCTAGGTTATACCCTTTAAGATTCTTATTTAATATTTAAAGGCAGACCTTGTAAAAGGAATAATATATTTTGAATTTTATTTATTTATTTATTTCATACATTTAACATTTATGCATATAATGATAAAAATGAAATTTAAATGATTAGCATGCCATTAATAATTTAAAAAGTACATTTTGCCCTAAACGGGACTTAACAGAAATACTTGCCCACGCAGGGGCTAAACAGAAAGACATGCCCACGCAGGGGCTAACGGGAAATACAAGTCCTCGCAGGGACTGATTACAGAAACAGATGTCCACGCAGGGACTGATTAAACGATAAAGAAATACAAATAAAGGGTTTAATGGCCCTTTTTGGTCTTTCCCTTGATTAAGCTTGCCAAACCCTTGAAAATTCCTCGGTTTTGCATGCGCTCTTCCCGAACCTCGTCCTCCACCTGACTCAACCTTTGAAGAATCTGTTGATGCTGCGGTGGCGATATCACTGGCGGCTGCGGGGGCTGCTGATACAGCGGAGGTTGAGGAGGTGGCGGTTGTTGATACCCATAGGGTGGGTACCCATAGTGTGGATATCCAGCTTGATATGGGACTCCAAAGGGTCCTTCCGGATGAAGGGCATTGTAGTTTGCCGCTACCAGGTATGGGTCAGCCTCGGCATAGTTGTAGTTGGTGTGGGCCGGCTGCTCAAATGGGTTGTACGCCGCTGAACCGGCGTATGTAGGAATTGGGTTGTTATAACCCACTGGTGGCGGTGCGACCGGCGCAGACTGCACCTTAGAAACAGGGTTCGAAGGCCCACCCATCTGTGGGTCTTCGTATATTGGCGAATAATGACTGCCACTAGATGGTTGAGGGGCGCTGATGCGGACTCCCCCTCGCACGGACATCCGTGCGGTTGATCTCCTACGCCTCGGTGGCTCCGGAGGCTGTTGCTGCACTGGTGGTGGTGGCGGTGGAGTAACCGCTACAAAGCGTGAATCCTCCAAGGGATCCTGCTGCTGCTGCGGTGAGTTGTGGTAACTGGGAGTAAACACCCATTCGATCTGGTTAAACCTCGCCTTGTAGCTGTCGGGACCATTATAAGGTGATCCAAGAAAGGTTGACCCATCCGAAATCTCGATGGGGTGAGTAGGCGTTCCGGTTGGCGGTTGGGCAGGCTCCGGATCCTCGTCCATATCCATGGAGAAATGGTCTTCTGGTCCCAACGGGTTATAACCCATTGGTTCATTAATCAGGTTTGCCAGGTTGAACCGGCTCTGAAAATAGGGCGTTGGGTCGTTGAAGGGTGAGTTGTGGCTTTGAAGGGGTATGAATGAATGGTGTGAGTTGTGGGGCTCATTTTTCGACTGAGGCCCGTAAGAGTTTAAGTAAGAAGGTGAGGAGCTCAGCGAGACTAAGCGCCTTGCAGGTTCTATATGGGTCCTCCAGTTTTCTTGAGGACTTCTGCTTAGCGAATCTGATGGTGTTCCCCGGTGTGATGGCCCGGCCTCGTGATCGTTTGGGGCGGTGAGTGGCCCCTTGCCTCTACCTCTTCCACGAAATCTAGGTGGCATCTTGTTGAACCTGTCAAAACAAATAAAGGACACAACAAGAAAATATAAAGGACAAAGTTAAAAAATAAAACAAATTTGGATTAATCCTAAGTTCTTTGTCTAGACTCGGAAGTCGAGGAATGTGCAAACTGTGTCATTGAGATTAAACACAAAAAAGGCTAGTGTTTAATTCACTCAATGTTGGCTTTGATACCAACCTGTCTCACCCCGAATTTCCACGTATTACCGGTGGGCCCGGTGGGAAGTATCGTGACGTAGTTGATATCATCATAGTCAAACAACACAATTTAAATGCACAGCGGAAGCAAAAGATGAATCACATTACAAACCGAATAGAAAGTAATATCAAAGTATTACAAACGGACTGTAAAGGATCCACAGGCGGATCAAAAGATAAAAAGATTATTGTTCAAGAGACTTTAACATCTAGAGCTTGCAAGACTTGATTAATGATGCAGGAGTAGCCAGCCTATTTCGTCTAGTACCTGCACTTAGCCTTTTTGGAAAATACGTCAGTTTACACTGGTAAATACAATTAACTGACTCATTTTGAAAAGAGTTTAAGAAAATTAGTTTGAATGCGCACGGCACAAAATATCTTTTATAACTTGGGACAATTATTTAAAAATAATCTTGTATACAGTTTTACTTATTTGTCGTCCGTCAGGGCCGGTTAGAAGAGCCGGACAAGATTAACTGACACGCCACAGGTATAATGCCCACAAGGTTGATTCCTTTAAGTGGATTACCAGTTTTTACATAATGCAACTGTCAGGTGTATATGCCTACACCTCGTGCTTAGGTCGTGGACATTTCTTTGAATGATGCCAATGATATCCGGGACATGGTCATTTAACCCCCAAAGGCCATACACCAAATAATACAGATTAAAACGAGTTATGTAAATACATTAATCACAATCCGATTTAAATGACTACACACCCGACCAAGCGGTATTATTATAATACCGTATCCCAAGCCCGTATAGGGAAAATAAGTTAAAAGTATTTACCTGAGCAAATATTCAAATTTATCTCAACCGTATTCAATCAGCAAGTGCAGATAGCTTTTACTGGGCTCCTAATCTGGAACGAAGGTTTTTAATAACCTATTAAATTCCTAACGGGTCTTAATTAAGCCTAAACTTAGACCGGTTAGTTTTTTTTGTAAAAGAAGATATACGGTTCAAACGCACGATTAAGCGAAGACCGGATTAGAATGTGTTTTAGACCTGACAAGTTTAAAGACTTGTATAATATGGGTAAACTAGACACATTCTGGATTTTGAGATAAAAATGATAAGGTTTGACCCGTTTCGGCTAATTTATGCAAACTAGTTACATAAACCGCACCGAACGCGAATAATGCGTAACGGGTACCCAAATGATTCATGAACAAGTTTCCTGAGTTAATATGCCTTAAATATGTTGTGATATCAGTAGGATATCTTCCATTATGCCCAAAATGGATTTAAACTCAAATTATGCCTCGTAGGGGTATTTTGGTCATTTTAAAGGTTATAAAAGAGTTTAAATATAAATCTAAGTTTCAGGTCTGATATATTCAGTAAAAAATACTTATTTTTATAAGTCATAACAGTAGGGTATGATATATCGGTGAAATTTACCTTTTATAACTAAACTATGCACCGTAGGGGCATTTTGGTAATTTTACATAAGCTTTAAAGGTTAAAATAGGGAATCTGAGTTTAAAACTTTTGCTCACTGTTAAAATATAAAAAAATTTGCTTAAAACATCAGTAGGTATTAAGTCTTATATGAGAAAAATGGTTTTAATACATACTATGCGTTTTAAACGCGTAAAAAGACGGTTTTAAGTGATTTCCGGGTTTTTAAAGAAAAGCTGATATTTTTTATCATTCCAGAAGACTCAAAATATTTTATTTCTTATATAAAATCAGTAGAAAAAGGTTTGGTATCAAAATATTATGTAAAACTCATTTTATAGGCCAAAAGGGCAAAACCGACAATTACCGAATCAAAGCTATAACCCTATGTTATGCTCAGCCTAAAAATAAATAAAAATCTTCAAAAATCCCAAAATATTATTTTACATCAGTAGGTAAAAAGTTTGGTATCAAAAATTTGGTTTAGATAGGCTTTATGCTAATTACGCTGTCACACCCCCAAAATACCACGTGCGGAAACCCCCGCGAGGCGTGTGACATACCAGGATCCAAGCCACCAATCACATTGAACTCATAATTATAATTAAATAAACCTTTCCTTTATTAACACAAAGCGTTACAATCGTTACATATCATTTATTGTATACAGCGGAAGCATAAATCATTTGTTAAGTGTTTAGTAAACCAAGAGTACATAAACCATTGAGCTTGTGTTGAGATTCCATGTATCTCGACCCATGACCACTCCAGCCTCCCAGACAGCAAGTTTCCAAATAATATAAGCATATAGTCCTGCAAGGCATGTAAAAACGAGTCAACAACAAAGTTGAGCGAGTTCACAGTTGGTTGTTCGTTTTAAGTTGTTTCAAAAACATAGTTTTTCTTTAGCTGGCTTACTTGCCGTGGGGGTTACCCCATAGTTGAAAATATGATTAACCGATTCCTTCTTTCCCAAACCATAACCAGTGGGGGCTTCCCCATGTGAACCACTAGACCGTTACCATATCGACAACTGACGAACAATAGTTGTGCCCTACGTCAATGTCTATCATCATTGACAGTTTGCCATGATCCATTAGTACACGCCCGTCCGACCGGCACGGTGTGAGGTTTTTCAAACCTAATAGCGCTATTAACTAATGACCCGCTCGCCATCGGCCTCGGCGATTAAGTCGATATAAAATGAGGGACTTAATGATAGAGTTTTGTCTAGTAAGTTAAGGTTGTTGTCCTACCCAAGGAGGACGAACGTACGTATTCTACCCAAGGAGAATACGCAGGATTAATATTGGCATCCTGCCCATGGAGGATGGTGGTACATATCCTACCCAAGGAGGATATGTAGGTTCCGTTTTAATTCATTAACCCATTCCCAACCACCGGGAATCCCATGCCTTAGAAAGTGTGTGAACTCACCTTGGTTTGCTCGGTTAGATTGGTTCCTTGTTTAACAGTCGATTAAACACGTCCTAAAAGGGTTACCGATAACAGTCAGTTCTACGTGTACGTGAACCACATCTTTCACGTACCATTAATTCACATATTCATTGTTCACATAAAGCACATTTAATGTACAGGCAGCGCACACATGTAATTCCAGTCATGACGGTTAAATCCATTCACCTAATGCCATCGAATAATCGCTTAACATGTAATAGCTCAGATACACTACATACATATATAATTTACTCACATACACTTCAAGGCCAATGATTAAACATATGCGACCCAAAACAATTTCAAACAACATCGATTCACAGTTCTCTAGTTATACTCAAGTTCACAACACCACTCATTTTACACATAGCACATTAACTGTCCATTTAATAACTCGGGTGTCAACCTGTATTATTTATGCATTTGCTAAGCATGTTCCAAATAATCTTTTATCATAATAATTTCACTTATTCATATAATGGCCATTATGAACGCATATTATGATCTATTCCTATCCCATAACGGCCGACCCCATCATCTCTAATAATCATATTTTCGTTATTAATATTTCGAAATCCTGAAACAAGCAATTAATGGCCAAACAGTTTCACATGCAACTATCAAATTAGTGGACTTCAAATATGAATGATGAGCTGACATTTTTGAACTTCACAATCACATGCACAAGAATCAGTAGCCGACATCATCGAATCATTATTCCATGCTAACCCTATCATCATGACTATTAGGGTAACTATCACGTGACCACATCATAGTATTCTATCATCATTCAACATCTTAATTAACATACAATTCATGTTTATTACAGTGGGAAAGTCGACGAAAGAACCCTCGCAACTAAATATGACGAAACATAAGTTTCGTCATGAATGATGTTGACGAAACATAAGAGTCTCGTCGTGAACCCAATGACGAAACACAAGTGTTTCGTCGTGAATGGTATTGACGAAACATAAGAGTTTCGCCGTGAGTAATATCGGTGGTCATGGTGCACCTGCAACCCTATGGTTCTATGACAGCTTCATCAACAAAGGTCGTCCTAACAATCATTCAGTTTATCCTAGACACCTAATCAACATATATCATTCATGTACCCTACAGTTCAATTCAAAACAAAACATATTCTAATGGACATTCGTTATTAAACCAATCACAGCAGCAATCGATCTATACATATGGATCACCATCAGTCTATGCACGTACAACCCTAAGTCATTTGCTAACATCATGCATACTTCTAGTCAGCTATACAGTTTTGATTAATAATACAACGTGCAAATACCTTAACTCACACTAATCATCACATAAACGCATACTACTGTTAATCAAATTTATGTATAACAGAAACGAGCAAATCAAGAAACAATATAAATTCAAATCCACTAAGCGAGAGACTCGATCGACAGAGATGATGTTGCCTCGAGGGGGGGGGGGTTTGCGTCCACTGCCATCGCTAATGGGAAGAGGTGAAGGTATTAGGGTTTGCAACTAATTGCCATACATTACTCTTAACTTACGTATAAGGGAGGAAAGGGATTTGGGCCGAGCTGTCTAAGGTTAGCGGGTTCTGATTAGTGTTAGCGGGCTGGGCCGGAGGATAACAAACATACAGAAACAGTTTAGTAAGTTGGGCCGATTTCTTTGTGTATGCATATGGGTATCAACATCAAGAAACAGTTTAGCGGCGGCCCAATGGTACATGTTACAAGTGCGGCCCATTTGTGTAAAATAGTTCGCGGCCCAACCAATTGGTTCTAAATTAATTGAACGACACACAAAAGCGTTTACAATTTCATGTGTAGTAAATCAGTTGAACACACGTAATCATAAGCAAATAAACATAGAGACACACGCTAAAATCTGTGAGGTTTCAAGCAATGCTAACCTTAATTATCTGGGTTGTCAGATCATCCCCAACTTGAAAGAAATTTCGTCCCGAAATTTAGCACGTAGTCACTGAGGAAGCTAGTTAGGTTGCGTGGTTTTCCTGGTTTTTCCTGGGGTGTCACATCATTCCCCCGTTGGTTTGGAATTTCGTCCTGAAATTCCACAGTAGCTTCAGCCTCAGTAGTGGTTGTACTTTTATCGAACAACTGGGGACACTTGTGTTTCATTTGGTCTTCTCGTTCCCAGATAAACTCTGGGCCACGACGGGAGTTCCAACGAACTCGATCAATAGGTATCCTGGTGCGTTTGAGTATCTTGACCTCCCGGTTCAAGATTTCCACTGGTTTCTCGACAAATCGTAACTGATCGTCGATGTTGAACTCCTTGAAAGGAACTATGAGGGTTTCATCTGACAAACACTTCTTCAGACGTAACACATGAAATACGTTGTGAACTCCACTGAGTTCTTCGGGTAGATTCGACCTGTAGGCCACCTTGCCAATTTTCTCTGTGATTTCGAAAGGTCCAACATAACTCGAGTGGTTTCCTGCGCTTAACAGCGTAGCTTTTCTGACGGTCACGAGCCGCCGCCATTTGTTGTCGTATCTGAGCAATCTTCTTAGTTGTGTCTACGACGAGTTCTGGGCCAATGATTTCGCTGTCGCCAACTTCTGCCCAACACAGAGGTGATCGACACTTCCGTCCGTAGAATGCCTCGAACGGAGCAACCTGGATGCTGGTGTGGTAACTGTTGTTATACGAAAACTCCATGATACGTGGTCGAAAACTGGTGTTCGTTTATGTCTAAGTTCATGTTTTTACTTAACTTTTAATCCCGAATAGCCTACTTGTAAAAGGATTTGTGTTTTGCAGGTCTTGTGAAGTTTAAGTAGCTAAATGGGAGCTAAACGGGTCACCGGAGCGAAAACGGAACCACCGGGATGCGAAACGGTCCACCCGGACTCAAGAAACAAGAAAAACATAAAGTTGAACTTCTGGGCACCGTCGCCGACGCCCAATGGGGCCGTCTCCGACGATTGATGTATTCTTCCGTCGCCCAAAACACCGTAAGCAGCAAGTTTAACCGTCGGCTTCAGTTGGAAAACTATGCACCGTCGCCGACGGACACATCCACCGTCGGCGATGGTCCTCCTATGTTGCAGACGTAAAAGTTGTTGATTTTGAGTGACTTTGACGAATTAAAACCAATATTGACAAATCAATTCGGGGGTTACATTTACTTTGAAGTTTGAACTTGTTCTTGGAGCCATTACCATCTATCATTCACCAACCATTCCATCTCTAACATCAATCCATCATCTCTACAACCGAATCACAATCATTCAATCCCCAATTCACCATCAAGACCCTAATTCATCCAATCCATCATCCTTCTCATCATCACCATTCCATAAACCCTAGTTCTCCATCATTCCTTCATCCTACAAGCTTCAAGATGACTCCATCCGCATTCCAAGCATCCGGTGATCAAGTTGCATCAACCATGAGCGGCTAATCATCTCGGTTTCACCCCGGTGTAGGTAGTTGTTAATTTTAGGGTTTCAATTTGTTCTTGTTTCATCTTAGTGACAATTTGTATTTGGTTTTTGAAACTTTTGACAATAGTATTACATTTGTTACGAATTCGTGAATTGTCGAACGATGTTAAAAGTTATGACTTTGCGAAACGGTGATATGTAATTGTACGTTGTCGTTGTTAGGATTTACTTGTGTTGATTACAAAGTGTCTTTTTGTCCGTTCTTCGGGGCGTTGATAGCTAGTAGCACCTAAGTCACGGTACACTAAATCCGTTAATCGAATGCATTTGAGTTGAAACTAAAACTTGTAGAAATCCTAGGTTAACAATTACCGAAACCGGGTGTGATTCCTTTTTATCATTATTGTTCTAGTAACCATTTTTCTTGCAATCGTTAATTAGTAGTTGTTAACCATTCGCATCAATTCATTTAGTTAAAAATCATATCTCTTCATTAAACGAAAATACAAAAATACTTTAGCAAGCTTCATAAATTGTGACAATTGTTTTAATTCATTCGAATCCACACACAAACCACATACTCTTCGTGGTTCGACCCCTTACTACCACTAAATGAGATTGGGGTTAAGGAGCTAATTGGGAGCTAAACGGGTCACCGGAGCGAAAACGGAACCACTGGGATGCGAAACGGTCCACCCGGACTCAAGAAACAAGAAAAACAGAAAATTGAACTTCTGGGCACCGTCGCCGACGCCCAATGGGGCCGTCGACCCAGTGAGACTTTTAGAGGACACCCTACTAGGTTCTGGGGGTGCAGGTGATTCAAGGGCCGATTTGTCTTTGATGGGAAAGATACTTCAAGGTATCTCATTAGAGAATATTTTGGTACGGTTCAGAGACCGTGGAACGGTGAAGGCACCCGACTGTCGGGTTTTGCATGCATTGTTATATGGGACGCCCAAGCTCTCGTGGCGTCAAATTGTTATGATCAACACATGGGATACGCGGGAATCGTTTAAACGAAAGATGATTCCTTATGCAAGGTTGATTAGCGCCATGATTCTCCAACAGAATGCATTACCTCAAGACTCATTGTGGGTGTCTAAGCCCATTGATCAATTCAACTTCACCTCTATGAGGCGACATTGGAGAATAACTGTGAAAGCTTTTGGGCATTTGCATACGGTTGAAGATGAGCAAGGGGATAGTTATCGGTTTAATGACAAAGAGGGTGATGAAGAAGAGGGCGATGAGGAGATGGCCGATGTTGAGGAGGAAATTGATCCTTCCGGTCCACGGGGACCGAGGCGTAGGTACAGGAAGAAGCATAGGGAAATCTCTGCTAATGTGGCAGATTTTGTGAATCAAAGGCAAATACCGTCGTATCGGTTGTGGAAACGTGGAGATCAAGCGATTTACGACAATGTGTCGGCGGGTATTGGTGAAGCAAGAGAACACCATGCTAGTAGGAACGAATGGGAAGAGGCGCAAGGGGCGTATTCGCAGCAACAATGGGGTTTTCAAGCATCTTTCCGCGAGAGGGTGGAAAAGCAGTTGGAGGAACAACAGCTGCAACATGCGTTACAACAATCACAAATGGAACGCATGATACAGTTGCAAGAGGAAGAAAGGGCCCATAGACAGGCATGGGAAGAAGAGGCGGCTAGGAACCAAACTGCACAAAGAGAGTTGGACCAACGCCGATGGGGAGCGTTGGCTTTCTCTAACCAAATGGCGATTAATAACTTCAAGGTGCTCCATGATCAAGAGCGCCATTAAAGATATTATCAAGCCGGTCTCCCATAAGCTGAACACTCGGGGTGGACCGATTACCCCAATCTTCCTCATCCGCAAGGCCCATCCGATCCAACCCCTCATTGGCCCGAAGCCGTTGGCTCGAGTTTTGTTCCGATGCCGTACCAACCGCCACCACAAGGAGAGTCGAGCCCATTAGATAACTATAGGGATATGCTTGAGGCCCTCACTGGTTATCCGTACCAGCCGAACCCGCCAGTGAACCCTAATGAGAGATATCAGCGGTAGAGGCAAGGTACGTTTTTGTTGTTGTTGTTGTATATTATTTTTATTTTCGTTATTTTCATTTTGTTATTTAAATTCTCGCCTAGTTAAATGAACGTTGTGGGTGTGTTCCCTATATAACCCTCACGAGACCTCTCGTCCTCCCAAGCTATTGGGGGGTTTAAAAGGGCTTGTTGCATAAGCTAAATGCAACCGTGATTCCTACGAAAGTGAGTTAGGTTTGTTGTTGTAATTTATTTTCCACATAAATCAAAGTGAAATAACGTATAGCTTGGTAATATTTTCATAAAAGTGGTAGAACTAGGTAACTAACAAATTTTAGTGGTTGTGAGAAGCATGCTTCTACACAAGGGTTAAGATTTGTAGGTACATTTGGTTCGTGGGACAACCGCTTTCATGAAGAGGAGAGGAGCATACGAAGAATGAGCTCACAAACCAGGTGCATACGTTTCTTTTTACTTTTGATCTTTAGATTAGCAAATAAGTGGAGTGTATTTTGTATATTATTTTTCCGGGGTGAAATTTTGGGGGAATTAGCCGTGTCACATCCCTTGTGCGTTTAATACTCTAGTTCTTACACATTGAGGACAATATGTACCTAAAGTGTGGGGATGGGGGAGTAGTAAAAATTTTAGATTTTGACCCGTTCATTTAAATACTACACATTGAGGACAATGTTCACCTCAAGTGTGGGGATGGGGGAAAATTTCAAAAATATCTTGTTTCAAAAGCGATCTTAAAAGCACAAGTAACTAAGTCAACGAGGGATGTCACAACCCATTTGGTCTTTTGTCATGGTCAAGTTCAAATTAATAGCATGACGGGTATTTAACGGGTGGTTATTTGGGATTAATCCGCCTAAGAAACTAGTCTTTTATGCATGTCACATACCATACCCTTTTATATATGTGAGGTTTTGAGCCACTTTTATATCATAGATTACATACCTATGTTTCTTTGTTTGAGTGGACCATTAGTCATATATTGTAGAACTTGCAACTTTTGATACGTTTGAGACTATAGACCGAATACAAGCACGAGAATGATTAAGGCATTAGGTAAACCTTTTCTCTTAACACCATTTATCTATCCTTACCCAATTAAATCCCCTAGTCGCCCCTTTTGAGCCTAAACCTTTCGTTTGACCACCCTATAGCCCTTAACCGTTTAAACTTTTTCTTTTAAACCCGTGTGATGGAAATTCGATTATAGGAATCATATCTGTATAGTTGTTCTTGATTGTTTGCATATATGTTAAAAAAAAATCAGAAAATATTATGAAAAAGAATGGAAAATCGTTGAAGAAAAACACAAAAAGATGTGTTAGTAGTTGTCGAATAAAAGGGTGAAAGATTATTGCCCATAGTTGATATTTATATTTAGTTTATTTAAGTTAGTGGTGTGTAATAAAAATCGAATTTTCATCGCCTTAGCCACTTTAAAATATCCTAATTCCTACCCTTAGCCTAGCCCCGTTACAACCCTTATAAAGACCTTATGACTTGTGCTTAGTGTTTGTGATCAATGGTGGAAAATGATTGAGTTGCAAGCTTATGCGGGTATGTGTTCTAATCGGTTTTGAGTGAATATTCTTTGTAGTGCTAATACATTATAAATATTAGCCAATTTAGAAGCCGAGTGGAGAGAACATTGTGAGGGATGTGCATGAATTGATTGGTTTCACGGGCGGGTTAATCTTGGGTAACCATTTGTGTATGTGAAATCACATTACCGTTAAATATATTGAAAATTGTAAAGAATTTGAACTTTAGCATGACATTGGACCTTAACCTTCGTCTCGGGAATGGGGAGTGTATTTGTTGTTCGACCCACGTGAAAGTGAAAAACAGATTTGCTTGAGGGCAAGCAAAAGACAAGTGTGGGGATGTGATACGTGGTCGAAAACTGGTGTTCGTTTATGTCTAAGTTCATGTTTTTACTTAACTTTTAATCCCGAATAGCCTACTTGTAAAAGGATTTGTGTTTTGCAGGTCTTGTGAAGTTTAAGGAGCTAATTGGGAGCTAAACGGGTCACCGGAGCGAAAACGGAACCACTGGGATGCGAAACGGTCCACCCGGACTCAAGAAACAGGAAAAACAGAAAATTGAACTTCTGGGCACCGTCGCCGACGCCCAATGGGGCCGTCGCCGACGATTGATGTATTCTTCCGTTGCCCGAAACACCATAAGCAGCGAGTTTAACCGTCGGCTTCAGTTGGAAAACTATGCACCGTCGCCGACGGACACATCCACCGTCGGCGACGGTCCTCCTATGTTGCAGACGTGAAAGTTGTTGATTTTGAGTGACTTTGACGAATTAAAACCAATATTGACAAATCAATTCGGGGGTTACATTTACTTTGAAGTTTGAACTTGTTCTTGGAGCCATTACCATCTATCATTCACCAACCATTCCATCTCTAACATCAATCCATCATCTCTACAACCGAATCACAATCATTCAATCCCCAATTCACCATCAAGACCCTAATTCATCCAATCCATCATCCTTCTCATCATCACCATTCCATAAACCCTAATTCTCCATCATTCCTTCATCCTACAAGCTTCAAGATGACTCCATCCGCATTCCAAGCATCCGGTGATCAAGTTGCATCAACCATGAGCGGCTAATCATCTCGGTTTCACCCCGGTGTAGGTAGTTGTTAATTTTAGGGTTTCAATTTGTTCTTGTTTCATCTTAGTGACAATTTGTATTTGGTTTTTGAAACTTTTGACAATAGTATTACATTTGTTACGAATTCGTGAATTGTCGAACGATGTTAAAAGTTATGACTTTGCGAAACGGTGATATGTAATTGTACGTTGTCGTTGTTAGGATTTACTTGTGTTGATTACAAAGTGTCTTTTTGTCCGTTCTTCGGGGCGTTGATAGCTAGTAGCACCTAAGTCACGGTACACTAAATCCGTTAATCGAATGCATTTGAGTTGAAACTAAAACTTGTAGAAATCCTAGGTTAACAATTACCGAAACCGGGTGTGATTCCTTTTTATCATTATTGTTCTAGTAACCATTTTTCTTGCAATCGTTAATTAGTAGTTGTTAACCATTCGCATCAATTCATTTAGTTAAAAATCATATCTCTTCATTAAACGAAAATACAAAAATACTTTAGCAAGCTTCATAAATTGTGACAACTGTTTTAATTCATTCGAATCCACACACAAACCACATACTCTTCGTGGTTCGACCCCTTACTACCACTAACACATTGTTAAGGGTAATTTGGGCTTATAAATATTATCTTTGACCGGAGCGCGACACTCCGATCAAATTTTGGCGCCGTTGCCGGGGAGTGCGTGTGCTTTGTGTTTGGATATTGTTTGAATTTGTGTGATTATCTGTTTAATTTGTTTAGATTTCTTTTTGTACTTGTCTTTTTCCTTGTTACGCGGGTGTGTTACTTGTGCAGGTTACAGGTAGTGCATGCATACGCGGAACTCCGGGAGGACTTCACCTTTAGTCTACGAACCGGAAATCGAACGAGTTGCAAGAAGAAACCTAGCAAGCCGGTTAGAAGCAACACTTGCTTCTAATCAAACCAACCAAACACCACAACATACACCATCCATTGAAACTGATTCAATGGCAAACCAAAACTCCAATCACCCAAACCTCAACCAAAACCAATTCCAATCCCGAGGAACCTTTTATCCCGCTCCAAATGTTCAACCCATGCCTCAAGAGCAACCGGGTGGTAACAACAACAATGGACCACCTACACCACCTTTCCAAAACCAAAATCCCAACAACAATCAAAGAACACCTCAACAACAAAACCTTCATAGACACAATTCCCTACCCATTAACCTAGATGACCGGAATGTCAATTCCGACCGTCGGGGAAATCGTGATCGCGACACTCCGATCACTCCACTAAAGGTAGATGCCGCTCCTAGTTGTTACCAAAGTCGATTACACATGCTCGAAGTATGTCTTCAAGAGTTTGGATGATGCGTTCAGTCTGTCCATCCGTCTGCGGATGATATGCTGTGCTCATGTCTAGACGTGAGCCAAAATATTTGTACATCGCTTGCCACAAATCAGGTGCAAATCCGTGGGTCGCGATTAGAGATAATGGAGGTTGGCACCCTGTGCCTAGCAACCACTTCTTTCAGGTAGATGACTGCAAGTGTAGAAAAGCTTATCCGTTTCCTTGATGGCTAGAAAGTGTGCTGGTTACGTGAGACAATCAACGATAATCCAGGTGATATTGTTTCCGTTTCGAGTTGTAAGTAGACTAGCGACCAAATCCATGGCAGTCTGTTTTCGCCTTCCATATAGGTGTTTCTGGTTGCTAACACTTCACCTTGACTTTCCTACAAGTCAAACATCATTCCCATACCTAGCTAGGTGGGCCTTCATGCCCGATTACCAGTACAAGGTTTATAAATCCTAATGCCTCTCATCAAAACCCAAATGACTAGAATATCGAGGCCGATGTGCTTTGCTCAATACGAGTTCCCTACAGTAGTCGTATAGCGAGACCCACATTTGTTCCATGAAGTAGCAAACATCATCCGACCTGTCAAAGGTTGCTTCTCCATGCCCGCACGGGTTCAACTTGAAAATCCTCTTCCTTCAGTGCTCCAGTTTGAACAGAGCGAGTCTGATCAGGTAAGTTAGAGTCGATAGTGAGCTGCAAAGCTCGTGTATGTATAGGTTTCACAATCGTACCCGTTCGGAAGTTCCATCCAGCGATGTCATTGCATGCTTTAGCTTTTTCGAACATCGATACACGGGAGGCCCTTGTTATCGGTCTAGGTAACGCATTTGGTACCTTCCAAGTAATGCCTCCAAGTAAATCCAAAGACCAGGGTTTCCACCGCCAGTTGTGCCGTGCAGTTCCTCTTGTAACTCCATTACGTAAGTCATCACTCTCTTGTGTTGCGTCGACGTGTAACTGGGACTCTGATTCGAACCATAAGGATATACCACTGAATCACCCACACCCTTGGGTAAAGACGATGCTCAGTGCATTGCAGAGTTGAGATGCGAAAGTTGAAAAGACGTCCTCCTGTTTCGTCTTTCATGAACACAGCACCCTACGGTGCTGAGGAGATTTAAGTTGTGTGACCTTCTAAACTCCTGTGGTGAATCTGCGATACAGTCTAGTGTGACCAAGAAGTTGCTGCATCCTCGAAGGGATCTTTGGTTCCGAATCAATAACTAACAAAATGAGTCTTTAGCGAGATCCACGTGTATTCCCACTTCGTTGATCATATGACCAAAAAGGTATCTCTCGAATCCAGAAGTTACCTTTAACAAGACTTCGCGCGGAGTGGCTCCTCCCTCAGGAGCTCTAAAATAAGATACAAATGCCGCTCATGATGTTCCTTCCCATTGGAAATGATCCAGGACGCCATCCATAAATACGGTCGATTCATGTGGTCCATATACGGTCGATTCATGTGGTCCATAAAGCTGCTGGTGTACAAAGTCGCAATGGCCGTATTGCGTTCGATATGCCATTTCAGGAACATTCTCCTCTTGGTCTTCCGTCAATACATGGTCGAGGCAAACAATTCTTGATGGTCACCTTGCTGGGTTCTGGATAATCAGTACACATACGAAAAGGCTTTATCTTCCCGATTATAGCTGGGGCTCCCCTAAGCGAACAAAAACTATGTCCAATAGAATTCATGTCCAACAGTTCCTGTAGATAGTCCTTGCAACCTTCCTGGTGCAAGACGGTATGTAGCACGAGTAATCAGGGCTGCCCCTGTCGTGAGATCAAACTGAGATTCTGCCTAACAGTGGTGGAAGTCTGAAAGCTCCTCGGGTAGCACACTGAGAGGAATCACGAACAATTGGTGGATCCTCGATCCTTCTTTCCTTAGCCTCATCATCAGTAACGGTTGCTAACGTAGCGGGGTGATCCCTCCGTAGACACTTCTGGGCCTTCATAGTTGAAATGGCGCTAACCTTTGCACCACTCTGTTGCTTTAGAACAAATAACGATTCTCCATACAAAATTTTCTCCTCACAGGGTATGTCTGCACGATTTCTGAATAACCAATCCACCCTAACTACTGCATTGTAACCATCAGGGGTAGTAGAAGGAAGGCCGATGTTGAACACTTGTTCCACATGGTCGAGTTTGCATCCCAACAAACTTATGAGGTTTCGATTGTCTTGCCCTCAGTCAATTCCACAACAGGTTCGGCTTCAAGAGGCGTCAGGGTTAAACAGAACAGAGACGAACAATTTGCTACCCATACAAGCTACCATGTTGCTATTATCCTGGCGTCGCCCACGCCATTACTAAATGCCCTTTCCACAATCATCGTTCCCAATGTTTGTTGTTTTCGTTACGAGAATTTCCAGTACTGTCGTCGTTCCCTTGGTTGTGTGTCATCTTGATTTAACAATGGCCCATCCATGTCGTAGGCACCTACGTTCTCATACTGTAAGCTACGATTACGAGCGCCTCAATGTCGCCGTGATTGTTGCCCTTAATGTCGTTGCTTGTAACGGGGTCCTGTGACATTTCACCAACAGGGTACATCTTTTTGTATTCCGTGCCATGTCATTAGACGCTACTCATAGTGCTGGCAGCTACACATTCCACACCGTAGTCATTTGTCATAGCTTATGTCCCGATTGTTTCGTAAGAGTTTACTTCCATGAGTCGCTGACTAAGATTAGGGATTCGATTGAATCCGATTCGCTGGTGTTCGTTTCCGGTAACCAGGGTCGTCCTAATACTGAAGTCGGTGAGATGCTACGCTCATTCCTCTTGCCCCTTGAGCTTGCAAGTTGATTGGGTAATACATGGTATGTTACAAGAGTGTTGTAGAAGTGATCGCACTTCGGGGTCTAAGACGTCAATGCATTGAGTTCCAGTAAACGAAGAGGAGTGAGAAGGGTATCGACCAATCATTCATCACTGCAACATCCAACCCAGGGACGTTTGTACAAGCACCTAACATTCTACACAGTTCGCTAGGCGTTCAGATGGGTGTTCAGGTAATACTCGATAGCATCGAGATTCGCAAGGATCCATAGAGGAACAAAAAGTTTACGTTCGAATAGGGGACAATCACTGCTATGACCCCTATAGGTTAGTTATGTTTCACATCGGTCAAATAACAGAACGGAACCCCTTTTCCACTTGTTAAGGCTCACTGGGACTCGCATGCACCCCACATTATTATTATGTGTGCACCCACAATAATATTGTGATTTGCATGCTCATCTCAGCTCCTCTTAACTCATGTCAAATGGTTCCTCAAACTCAAGTAACAAACAAAGAGCACCACGAAGCGTAAGTCATGAAGGTTTAGGGAAATACCACCCTATCAATCACATAACACATGCAAGTAGTACATGAATTCATACTGTTGTGCTAAACATGCAATCATATGCAATATCATATGTAAGTGTTCACTAGTTATGCAGTATAATGAGTATACGAGAGACGAACCTTGCAATCTGGAGCTGAGTGTCATGGTCGTATTCACGTTTTCAGAAGTGTTCGGTTATAGTCTGGTTTTACAAAAACGTTTTTCCTTTTTTTTAAACCAAGTTCACTATAACCAATGGCTCTGATACCAATCTGTGACACCCCCAAAATACCACATGCGGAAACCCCCGTGAGGCGTGTGACATACCAGGATCCAAGCCACCAATCACATTGAACTCATAATTATAATTAAATAAAACTTTCATTTATTAACACAAAGCGTTACAATCGTTACATATCATTTATTGTATACAGCGGAAGCATAAATCATTTGTTAAGTGTTTAGTAAACCAAGAGTACATAAACCATTGAGCTTGTGTTGAGATTCCATGTATCTCGACCCATGACCACTCCAGCCTCCCAGACAGCAAGTTTCCAAATAATATAAGCATATAGTCCTGCAAGGCATGTAACAACGAGTCAACAACAAAGTTGAGCGAGTTCACAGTTGGTTGTTCGTTTTAAGTTGTTTCAAAAACATAGTTTTTCTTTAGCTGGCTTACTTGCCGTGGGGTTACCCCATAGTTGAAAATATGATTAACCGATTCCTTCTTTCCCAAACCATAACCAGTGGGGGCTTCCCCATGTGAACCACTAGACCGTTACCATATCGACAACTGACGAACAATAGTTGTGCCCTACGTCAATGTCTATCATCATTGACAGTTTGCCATGATCCATTAGTACACGCCCGTCCGACCGGCACGGTGTGAGGTTTTTCAAACCTAATAGCGCTATTAACTAATGACCCGCTCGCCATCGGCCTCGGCGATTAAGTCGATATAAAATGAGGGACTTAATGATAGAGTTTTGTCTAGTAAGTTAAGGTTGTTGTCCTACCCAAGGAGGACGAACGTACGTATTCTACCCAAGGAGAATACGCAGGATTAATATTGGCATCCTACCCATGGAGGATGGTGGTACATATCCTACCCAAGGAGGATATGTAGGTTCCGTTTTAATTCATTAACCCATTCCCAACCACCGGGAATCCCATGCCTTAGAAAGTGTGTGAACTCACCTTGGTTTGCTCGGTTAGATTGGTTCCTTGTTTAACAGTCGATCAAACACGTCCTAAAAGGGTTACCGATAACAGTCAGTTCTACGTGTACGTGAACCACATCTTTCACGTACCATTAATTCACATATTCATTGTTCACATAAAGCACATTTAATGTACAGGCAGCGCACACATGTAATTCCAGTCATGACGGTTAAATCCATTCACCTAATGCCATCGAATAATCGCTTAACATGTAATAGCTCTGACACACTACATACATATATAATTTACTCACATACACTTCAAGGCCAATGATTAAACATATGCGACCCAAAACAATTTCAAACAACATCGATTCACAGTTCTCTAGTTATACTCAAGTTCACAACACCACTCATTTCACACATAGCACATTAACTGTCCATTTAATAACTCGGGTGTCAACATGTATTATTTATGCATTTGCTAAGCATGTTCCAAATAATCTTTTATCATAATAATTTCACTTATTCATATAATGGCCATTATGAACGCATATTATGATCTATTCCTATCCCATAACGACCGACCCCATCATCTCTAATAATCATATTTTCGTTATTAATATTTCGAAATCCTGAAACAAGCAATTAATGGCCAAACGGTTTCACATGCAACTATCAAATTAGTGGACTTCAAATATGAATGATGAGCTGACATTTTTGAACTTCACAATCACATGCACAAGAATCAGTAGCCGACATCATCGAATCATTATTCCATGCTAACCCTATCATCATGACTATTAGGGTAACTATCACGTGACCACATCATAGTATTCTATCATCATTCAACATCTTAATTAACATACAATTCATGTTTATTACAGTGGGAAAGTCGACGAAAGAACCCTCGCAACTAAATATGACGAAACATAAGTTTCGTCGTGAATGATGTTGACGAAACATAAGAGTCTCGTCGTGAACCCAATGACGAAACACAAGTGTTTCGTCGTGAATGGTATTGACGAAACATAAGAGTTTCGCCGTGAGTAATATCGGTGGTCATGGTGCACCTGCAACCCTATGGTTCTATGACAGTTTCATCAACAAAGGTCGTCCTAACAATCATTCAGTTTATCCTAGACACCTAATCAACATATATCATTCATGTACCCTACAGTTCAATTCAAAACAAAACATATTCTAATGGACATTCGTTATTAAACCAATCACAGCAGCAATCGATATGTACATATGGATCACCATCAGTCTATGCACGTACAACCCTAAGTCATTTGCTAACATCATGCATACTTCTAGTCCGCTATACAGTTTTGATTAATAATACAACGTGCAAATACCCTAACTCACACTAATCATCACATAAACGCATACTACTGTTAATCAAATTTATGTATAACAGAAACGAGCAAATCAAGAAACAATATAAATTCGAATCCACTAACCGAGAGACTCGATCGACAGAGATGATGTTGCCTCGAGGGGGGGTTTGCGTCCACTGCCGTCGCTAATGGGAAGAGGTGAAGGTATTAGGGTTTGCAACTAATTGCCATACATTACTCTTAACTTACGTATAAAGGAGGAAAGGGATTTGGGCCGAGTTGTCTAAGGTTAGCGGGTTCTGATTAGCGTTAGCGGGCTGGGCCGGAGGATAACAAACATATAGAAACAGTTTAGTAAGTTGGGCCGATTTCTTTGTGTATGCATATGGGTATCAACATCAAGAAACAGTTTAGCGGCGGCCCAATGGTACATGTTACAAGTGCGGCCCATTTGTGTAAAATAGTTCGCGGCCCAACCAATTGGTTCTAAATTAATTGAACGACACACAAAAGCGTTTACAATTTCATGTGTAGTAAATCAGTTGAACACATGTAATCATAAGCAGATAAACATAGAGACACACGCTAAAAGTTGTGAGGTTTCAAGCAATGCTAACCTTAATTATCCGGGTTGTCACATACGCCGTTTATTTAATAAAAAGCTTTCTGATTACGCTATTGAGCATAACTCTTAATCTAGACCTCCAACTGATGTGAAAATTTAGGGACATGCTTATAAATCAGTAATAAAGATTATTGTCCTCTCACATTTTCAAAATTCTTGTTTTAAAGTCAAAAGGGCATAATAGTCAACATTTAGGCATATAATGGAAACATGCATATGAATCGGATAACTAATGAACCAAGTTGTATAATCACAGAGGGTTATACTAACATGTAACCTGGTCCTAATAAGGCTCTAAGGAATTTCTAAAACATGCTACATTGGGTCAGAACTGAAATTCAAAGCAAAAGTCTACTTTTGCGACTTTCGGTTCCGAACCGAGCTTAAACTGAAAATTATCTGGTTGAACATGTTTAGACATGTTCTTATAATAATTACCAAGTTATATTAGTGATAAAATAGGTTGCATGGCTTCTACATTGTTAATTATGCATTTATTTGAAAATTTGCTTTCTGTTGACTTTTTCTAATCAAGTTTGACCCAACAATTGACCTAGTTAAAGTGGGAATCAGAGGGTGCCCTTTTAAGGGTTTATTACCCACATAATTACCAACTCATAGGTACTTTCAATTTGAAATTTGACTGGACAAATTCTAATTAATCATGAAGTCAAACTCTAATTACGACGGTTTGACTTTAGGCTAATAAACTAAGTAAAACTGAATTAAGAAAGATTAAGGACACTTACTGAAGTCCTATGTACGACTAATGATCACTAGGAATTGGTCTTGAGCTCCAGGAATCTCCAGAACTTGAGTTATGAAAGTTTTAAAATGCAAGTGTCCAATGTTGCAACAATAGAGCTTCTTATATAGTGATTTTGATCACCTAGGATCATGCCAAGCAAGTCTACAGGTGTTATATGATGCTTACAGGTGCCCCTATTGCATGAAATACCATTGGGGTAGCCCCTGATATGTAAAACAAGGCCCTTAAGTCGGTTACACAGCCTTTACAGGCATCTGTCCGCGTTTCTGTCGCTGCAGGGGGTCACGCGGCCCGCGTAAGACCCATACATGTCTTACGTGGCCGGTATGAGTGTCCGGCTTCAGGTCAGCAAGTTTCAGCTTTTTGCATTTTGGCCCCTGGTCCTTTTAAACATGGTTTTAACTTTATATTTTGCATTTTTAACCCTCTAACTTGACTTTTAAGGGCTCCAAGACATAACCAAACTTTGTTAAGTCCTTGGTTAACTTTATGATCACCCGAAAAGTCATAAATTTCAACATTGACGCTTTTAACCCTTCGTATACGAATGTTATCATAACTTTCTCATACTTTATCGAAACATAGTGAAATTTTTATCACTTATTCTAGTGAGCATAATTAATCGTTACAAAGCTTCGGGTTTGCTAAAAGGTCACTCAGAGGTATAAATTAAACATGTTGACACATTTAACCCTTGTAGTTTGTAATCTCTCACTTTCTTTCACAATTGGCTTCGTATGATCCATAATTCATCAGTTTAAGGGTATAAACATCGTGTAGGGTTATTGAAAGGTATATTTATCCATTGTTGACACTTTGAATCCTTTTATACACGTACATTCTTCGTTTGTCAACTTTAGTCCCTTTAACTTAATCCTTTATACGTTTAAAGCTTATGACACGTGTCGTTATTATATTGGACATGAAATTACGAGGTGTTACACAAATATAATTGCGGGATCGCCCTCAATACTGTACAATGGGATTTTTATTTAAACTTGATTAAACTGGGATTCACTCACCAGTATTTCCCACTGACAAATGTTTTTAAAACGTGTTTCAGGTAACAAAATGTGAAAGCCAAATAGAAGCCAGCTGGACAACACTGGAGGCTTGGAAAAGTGGCAATAAAGTTACCTAAAATAAAATAGATGTTTTTAATAAATAAAATAGGATTTATTCCTATGAAAACGTGTGTACTATGAACTTGGGTTTTAACCCATTTGTTTAATGTTATAAAAATGTGGTATTTTACTCTGATCCAATATTTCCTAACTACGGTCCTGAAGAAAATTTCCGTTGCCAAATTAGACAATACGAGATACCACCGAAACTGGCTCGCGGCCGCCCGTTCCCGGGGATGTGGGATCGGGGGTTGCGACAACAAAGCCAACAGATGTTGAGACACCTGTTATATCAACAGTTGTTGATACATCAGTGGTTGATACATCACCTTCTTAAATCCCCAAAAGTTCCTCACCTCAAACCACAAAGCCAATAGATGTTGAGACACCTGTTATATCAACAGTTGTTGATACATCAGTGGTTGATACATCATCTTCTGAAATCCCCAAAAGTTCCTGACCTCAAACTACAAAGCCAACAGATGTTGAGACATCTGTTATATCAACAGTTGTTGATACATCAGTGGTTTCAACAGTTTTTGTCACAACAAATGTTGTTGTCACTTTACCAACCACCACTCAATCCACAAATCCAACTCCAAGTTTAACACCTCCAACCACACCAAAAATCAAAAGAAGGAGGATAACAAATGTCATACTTGAAGATGACACTGTAGCTTCTCCACTTCTAATATCTTCACAACCTCTGATCCTATCAACTGTACAAAAACCTACTTCAACTGCTTCAATTCTAACAACTGACCAAACTACTGCCTTTGTTCCTTTGATTGTGAAATTTCCTTTGGATCTTCCAGCAGTTAGGGAGGAGATCAAATCCTTCTATTCTGAAGATGATCCTGAAAAGAGGAATCTTCCATCTCTTCAAGGGTATCCTTTGCCAAAGAACATTCATGAATACCTTCAATTGAAAGCTAAACAAGCAGAGGATATCTAAAAAAGAGACACAAAAGGAAAATCTGATAAAGAAATACAGAGATATCTGCAATATCTGCTCAGCCAAGTCAGAACATTAGAGCAGTTTTCAAAAGATCTTTGTCAACAGTTATCAGAAAGAGATGATGAAAGCCTAAGGAATGATTACATTGAGCTCATCATACAAAACAAGAAATACAAGGCAGAAAAGTATCAATTCAAAGATTTGACCATAAGTGAGCTCAAGCAAGAAATTGCAAGAATACAAAAGATGCTTGAAAACTCAACAATAAAACCAACCCCACCAGTCTGGTCCCAGTATAAAAAGAATGTACCTGAAAGTGCTTTGAAGTTGAAGAGAATGAAGGAAGAGCTTATAACTGCAAATTATGGCTCAAGGAATCAAATCACAAGGTGGAAAGAGATTAAAGTGATAGAGACACACAAAAAATTGGAAGAAAGAAGAAAGAAAGATCCCTCTGTTCCTAAAAAGCCAGATTATCCAGCATCAGAGGTTTCAATCAAACAGACCGTACCAACTAAAAGATCTGCTAAACCGACGGTTTCATCTGCTGTTGTTTTCTATCAAACAAAGAGGCAAAAACAAATGGATGAAGAAGAACAGGCGCAACAAGAATCCGAATATTTTAAATTGGCCATCAAGCGGATGTTGGTAGAAAATCCTGACTCAGCAAAGCTACAAGAAATAGCCAAAGGTCTGAACAACCAAAGGTGAACCACTGCCCAACAACAATAGTAGTTCAGCATCAACAGCAGATATTGCATCAGTGTTTATGTTGATAGTGTTTGTATGTAACAGTATTTATGCAGTAAAATACACTTTGAGCATTTTTTACGCGTTTAATATATTATCCTTTTAGTGAATTTTCTTTTTGAGTTGTCCTATCTAAGATAAAACACACGATTAAATCATATGGTTAAATTGTTAAGGGTCTTGATGATTTAAGATGCTAAATGTGTGCCGTCTATTAGCTAATTTTTTGTAATTTATGTTAACAGTGTTTATATGTTAACAGATGTTGACCAAAAGTCAAACAGATGTTGACGAATAGTGAAACAGATGTTGACCTTAAGCAGATGTTTCGTTTAAGGCCAAATATCTGTTTATGGGCAAACATATGTTTAAGGTCAAACATATGTTTAAGTCCAAACAACTGATATAGAACGCCAAACATCTGTTTAAGCCCCAACATCTGTTCAAAACACTGTTCAATCTAACATGGGTTTCCATCCAACTGTTGACCAAAAGTCAAACAGATTTTCAAACCACTGATTGAGTTATTCAAATTTCTATTGAATACTAAATGAGATGTTGACCAAAACTCAAACTGGTGTTGACCAAAAGTCAAACAGATGTTGACGAAAAACTAAATGGGATGATCTGACCCGGTTACATGCGATATTTTTAAACCTTCTAACTTTTTAAAGATCCTCATAAAATCTCGGTTCCTTTCTCTCTCCACGTTTCTTTGAAGAAACTCTGTCATCTTTTTCGATTCTTCCGATCTTCATCAATATCATCTTGGATAATAACAAATGTATTGTTAAATAATCTGATTTTTTTGTACTTTTTCATGTTTATTCTTTTAGTTTTGAATTCCATAGTCGATTATGGTTCTTGCTGTTTTAATGAAGAAGTTGTAATCGACGGTGGTGTATACATGTATCTCCCTGTTGGTTATGATTGCGTTTATTGTTGCAGCTTATACTCGAACAACTTCTGATAAGTCCTATTTTTTTTAAATTCGATTAGTATGTAGTTATTATGCATGTTATCATAGACATATATGATTCTAAAAAAGTGATCTGCATTTCGTGTATCTACCATTTGTCTTATCTATTGTTGATTTTATTGGATTTCACTTTGCTCATGTATTTATCTTATTCTGATGTATGATATAAAATTTCGATCTTTACTGTTGTATTCTCATTTGTATTTGTAAAGTTATTTATAAAGTTGTTGATGTGATTCTGATGTATGATATAAAATTTCAATCTTTACTGATGTATTGTCATGTTTATTTGTAAAGTTGTTTATAAAGTTGTTCATGTAACGATGTTATTCTGAAGTATAATATAAATTTCCGATTTTAACTGATGTATTCTCATGTGTATTTGAAAAGTTGAACTTATTTTGATTAGTAGTTGGTATACTGTTTTTAAGTTTTTGTTTGGTATAGACACAAGTCACTATCCTGTCTTTCTATACAATTTATTCAGCTGATGATCCTGCATGTCTATTTGTGATACTTAATCGGAAAAGTAGGTTTTAAGTTTTAATTATATGATTTGCTGTAAAAAATATATATATTTCGATACGATAAGAAATTACATGTATTCTCATCTTTTCGATGTTGTCTATTGTTATTTTGATATATATTAGTTGTATCATCTTTTATTTAGACGTATTGCATACCTTAATGGATTGTATTCATTTGTTTCTTAATGTTATTGATTTTGATTCTATATGATTGATACTATTACAGTTTTACGTGAGAATGATTTATGGATTTCCGTGTTACCTTGAAGACAGTAAAAGGAAATGTTTGGTTAGTAATTTTATCCGATCTTAGTTTAACACTTAATTTTAATTTTTTCGTATGATATCTATCAATAAAAGTGTTTGTTTTATTTATGCTTAGATTTTGCCAAAACAGTATCAAAATTGGATTCAACAGTTTAGTTATCCAACTGGAAATACAAACATCCAGACCACAACTGGAAATGTTTTTAAAGTCAAGATCTATCCTCTAAGCAATGGCAGATATTATTTCTATAATGGTTGGTGTCAGTTGGTAGACAGTTTGAAAATACCTTCATATTCATGGTTGATATTTCATTATGAAGAAGCATTAGAAAGTTTCAGAATATTGTATTTTTATCAAGACATTGCTCTTGCTCCTTGTGAAGATTTTTACTACAAACCATCTGGTAACGAAGATTATGTGGTATGTAACTTCGAAGATTATTCATCCTGTAATTTTTTTGGAGATACAGTTGTTTAATTGTTGTTTTTTATTTATTTACTTAATTTTCTGATATATTTTTACTAATGTACTATATAATGTGTTTTATTCTGATTGTAAAGTATTAATCGTTCTTTTGTTCATCACAAGATGTTAAACACAATTCCTTCATATCCGGTTCTTATTAAAGGATCTGGAAACCAGAACTGGTCTGTACGGATGGAAGATATCAACAATGAACTTTACATAACTACCGGATGGAAGGAGATAAAGAATGCTTTGTCATTAACTGCTGATCATCTCATTGTCTTTGAGATGATAGATCTTCAGACTTTTCATATCACGGTTTTCAATTGTGCTACCTGCGATTTAGTGCTTCCACCAGAGGTCTGTGCTTTTGTTAAAGAAAAGGTGATAGAAGAGATTGTCTTGAGTTCAGATACTGAAACTGTACAGGACATCGTTAATGTCAATGAAGGTGGTATGGTTGTTGTGAATGAAGATAATCAGATCGTACCTATTTCTTTCCGTGTGGACAGTCATTTTGTAAGTTTGTGATGATGAGTTTACTAATATATAACACTTTTGTCATATTTTAAAGATGTGTTAATTCTTTGTTTTTTGAATTGTTCGTTGTTTGTTACAACGCTTTTTTAAAAAACAGGCTGAAGATCTTGGACTGAATCGTAAGATGGGTTTGAAGATTGTGGACGTGGCAGGTGATGTTTGGAATGTTCAAGCTACTATAGGTTCATCTCGAGGTCAACCAAGATATTATCTGCAAGGAATGAGAAAGTTTGTGAAGGATAAAGGCATGGCTCCAAGTCAAGCATTTACACTTAATTTTGTGAAAGGTAAAAAGCTTTTTATGTTCGGATGAATGTTCATGGGATTGAAGAAGGCAAATGCAGAAGGATATATGGAACCAAGTTTTTGGGTTGTAGTTCTTTGCTTTTAGAAACTGATGGTAGACTTGTTTGTTTAGTTTTGAAGTTGTGATTCTAAAACTATATATGTAGATGTAAATTATTGGGTCCATGTCTAACGGAAACAATGCGGAGATGAAAGCTAAAGACAGTATACTCGGTTACTCGCTCGAAACGGTTCCTTAATTGAAAATATAGTACAAACTAATAGCAAAATCATGTTCAAATTTATAAGCGCTATTCTTTGACAATGATAAGCTGGTTAATTATGTCGTTAAAGGAATAAAAACATCGAGATCTATTCTCTGATAATCATTTCAAGCAAATAGAAACAAATACAGTTTCGATTATATTAAGAAACATATCGCCTTTTGCTGGGACTGGTGTCCACAATTTCGAAACTAAAACTGAAATTGATCAAATGAGAGATGTTAAATATGTATAAGAAATCATGTATGGGTCACTTTGTTTGACTTTTGGTGAACATCTGCTTGACTTTTGGTCAACATCTGATTGACTTTTGGTCAACATCTCATTTAGTATTCAAAGACGTTTGAATAACTCAAACAGTGGTTTTAACATCTGTTTGACTTTTGGTCAACAGTTGATGGAAACCCATGTTAGGTTGAACAGTGTTTTGAAGAGGAAAACAGTGCTAAAATATAAGAAGACAGTGGATCTGGCTAAACATCTGTTTCACTTTTGGTCAACAACTGTTTGACTTTTGGTCAACATCTGTTTGCCCGATCAGTTTGAGTGTTAAACTATAGTTCTTTAAGTCATTGTTTTGTTTTCTTGAATTCTATGTAATTTTGTTAAGAAATACAAGAACAAACATTTTTACAATATCCCAAATCACCCGATCACGTAAGTGCATTAAAGTAAAAGTGGAAATGATGTTATTCATGTGGTCCTGTTGTGCTTTTGTTTGACCTCTAATATGGTTTCATGATCTAATCCGGTGATGTGAAGACATTGTTGTTGAATCCAATGAGATGCTTGATGTAATGAGGTCGTATTAATAACAAATAATAATTGATATAACTAAGTTTCCCGAGCCCGGGAAGCAATCCCGGGTAATAACCTAGTATTATATATCAATGAACATAACACTATGTTATATATGTATCCATAAATTTTAATCCTAAAATTTTTAATCTTATAGTAATATTGTATCAACAAAAATTTGATATTAAAATTTATCTGTAATTGTCCTCGCATGTTATTAAAATAAATTCTTTCACAATACTAGGGTCAATACGTAAATTACATGATCATGATATTGTAGCTTAGTGGCATATTGGGGTGGGATAACGCTTAGAGACCATGATGTCTTAGGTTCGATTTCCACAAGGGGATTTTTCCAGATTTATTAGGATTCCCCCTGAATTAGTGTATAGGTATTATAGCCTAGTGGAGATTGATATGATCGAGTGGTTCCACTGGTGGCGCGATGATAGTCCGATGATCTGTCAGTGATCCAAATTTATCGTTAATAAAACCCAAATTACATATTACCAGATTTCCTAATTTTACTAATATAAATATGACACTTCTCATATTGAAATACTCAAAACACAATCCGCAAAATGCATCTATATTCAATGTGCTTTCATATCTCCGGATTTTAACAAAGACGTTATAATATTATAAAATTATAATATAATTTAAATATTCTAATTTCCGATTACTAATTAAAGAAGTTGTCTTGATACTAAAAGTTACAGTTTTGGAAAATTTTAGTCCTATTTTTTTAAACACATATTATATATATAGTATGATATTTTCAAATATGCAACATTTTCTATACAAAAATGATATTTGTTGATTGCCTTGATTAAACCAATAAATTATTAGATCATGCGTAGTCGTTGGGGTGAATAATGCCCCACCCTTGGGCGTTTTGTGCCATGTGGCAGCCCAGTCAGCAATGAGGCGTTTTTCTAAAATGTGTGTAGTGGGTATATGGGCATTATGTTAAAAGGGGTGTAAAGAATTAAAAAAATAAAAAAAACATGAAAAAAATTGATTGGCTAAACAAGAAAAGGGTTAGATGTGATTAGCCCATCAAATGAGGCTTGGGCGTGCTTTTAAAAACGCATGGGAACCAAAAACCACAAAACACGCTCATGGGGGCGGCCATGCCGGCGTTTTGGGCCGTGTCACACCCCGGCCGCGTTAAAACAACGAAACCGCGACGGAAACGTCGGGGAGTGGAGTAACAGAATCATTGTTTCATAACACATGGATATTGAAGTTATGTTTTATTTAATTATTAAGTGTTTAACATTGTCTTAAAAGTAAAACAAACAAGTTCAACATATTGTCTTTCTTGTTTTAAGTTACTAAGCCCTCGTCCATTCCTATGTGAGCATGCATCCTAGTCATCAAACAACAGCACCTGAAACATATGTGAAAAATAAAGTCAGCATAAAAATGTCGGCGAGCACATAGGTTTTGTGAGTGTGTCAAATTAATGGCTTGTATATCGCAATACCTCGTATGACTACTAAAGTCGATAATTGAAAACCTTGCTTTGAAAAGTGTTTTGTATTGCAATATGATTAACCCACTTAAAACAAGTTGGTTATAGTTTATAAAACCTTGTTGCCATGAATCTTGACTAAAACATTTGTTTTTGTAAACCAAATTGTAAATCGTTCTTGTAATAAAACTTGTATGGTTTATATCATTTAGTAAACATCGTTGCGTGTCATCATTTGAAATCATTCGTCCAAATCGTTCAAAAACCGTTCAATTCGTTCGTGTTATCAATCGTTCGTGTTATCAAAACCAATCATTCAACTTGTTCGTGTTATAAACCATCGTTCAAACGTTCGTGTTATAAACCATCGTTCAAGCGTCTGTGTTATAAACCATCGTTCAATCGTTCAAATCGTTCGTGTTTTAATTGTGAAAACTAACTTTTGGTCGTTTTCATTGAATACATTCAAACCTGTGTTCTGACTCGACTATACCACCAAAGGGTATCTTTAACTCGACTAACAAACCCTTTAACAAACCACCAAAGGGTTTGTTAAAATTCATCAGGTTCTGTCGGTACCCACATTACCCCATAACCATGGCGATAGTCGGATAACGGGATTTGTTAGATCCTATGGTACCATAACATACTACTGGTCGGCTTGATCATTGTTAATGAATGTCATTCGTGTTATGTATTAACGCACCAACAAGTTCGTCCACATTATTGAAATCGTTGTGTTTAATATAAACCATAGCATTTGTTTCGAAAAATCGAAATCATTTAGCACATATGAATCACCCCAAAATAATTGAAAGCAGTAAAATAGGGGAACTATGTACTCACTTGAGATTGCAAAGTATCCTCGATTAAGTGAACTAATAGGCTCGGGCAATCAAGGAAATCAAGTAGCACCTAGTATCGGATCACTATGTTAATAAATCGGACCTAAATCGGAAGATCGGGTAGAATGAGGTCTCGTAAACCAAATGAGTGTTGAAACTCATATAATATGGTTTAACAAAGCCTACATTCTGATTTGAAACCTATCCTAAGTGCTTATGACCCGTTATGACCCGTTAAGGTAGTTTACGCTACTTTAACGCGTCATTTGCGCAAAAGCGCATTCAAATAGCCTAACTAGTCCTATGACAAGTATTATATGCCCTAACATGTTTAATATTGTTGCATAATCAGTTTAAGTGTCAAAATTTAAGTTACATATGCTTAAATTCAAATTATGCATGAAAAGGGCATTTTGGTCATTTTCCTAAGGCATATAAACTACCTATCATACAACTAATTAAACTAAGTGACCATAAGGTATAACCTCAGAAGGTTATTCCCTATACAACTATGGTCACAAAATATGTTAGGTCGGATCCTAATGATCGATCAAACGGGTCGGGTTCGAAAGTCTAAGCGGTTGTTTAGACCGCTTAACTTACGACCCTAAACAAGCACTAAACTAAAAGTGACGAGTTAAACATGTTAAAACATGTTTAACTAAGTTAGAAAACTGATTTGATATCAAAGCAAAGTGTTTTAATACCCGAAAATAGTTTCGTCGCAAAATGCACATAATCGTGCATTTTGACCAAACTTTGACTCGTCACTTCGACTAGTCAACGTGGTAATCAGTAGGTATAGTCGCAATGGACTATAACCATCGTGATTACACTCACGTTGCAAAGTTCAAACGAACTTTGTCTTGACCAAATCATGGTCAAAGCTGAAAGTCAAACACTGTTTGACTTTTTAGCTTGAAATAAATAAACAAGACTTGAAAGAACACTTACAAGTGCTCTAGGATGGAAAAGATGACTAAGAATACTCAGATGGGAGGCCTCCTAAATAGGTAGCAACTCCAACTTTGAGCTTGTAGAGAAGAAAGAAGAAAATGAGCAAATTGGAATGAATTGAAGCTTGCTATTTATAGGAATCAAGAGCTCATATGATCATTACATGTGGATTATGTGTTCTCCAAGGAATGATCTACACCCTACAAGTGTTAGAGACTGATTAGTGAGCTTTACTTGGTCCCCAAACAAGCAACAAAAACCAACCAATTCAACTGTTTTGATGAAAACTGGTTTCTGGTCTGAAGGCTCTCCCCCCCCCCCCTCCCCAGTGAGCCAGATAGGAAATTTCTCTCGCTGGCCGCCAGAGAGTGCAGGTCTGATCTTTCCAAAATTGGCAGAAATGGTCCCTACAGCTCCAAAACTTGTTTTTCGACGCGTTTAACCCCCGTTGACCCAATTTCAAGGCTCTACAAGGATGTTAAAGCACAGGGGACTTGAAATATGCTTGGAAATATCATGGATGTCGGTTCGTTTGGTCGTACGATCGCGTTTTTCGGTTAATTACGGCGAAACTCGAACGGACGCGAAAACGATCCAAATTAGGCGACGAATGGCATTTTTGCATTCCCATCACTAAAGTAGAATATTCTAGTGATTACAAAAATTTTTGGATGTCCGGATATGGTCAAAACGCAAGATATGCACGTATATGCGTACTTTCGCAGTTTTGACGCTTTTAGTCCTTGTGATCAAATAAGCGTATTTTTGCATACTGAACCCCTCAAAACTTATTTCTAAGCTATTTTAAGGGTATTTAGGGTATGTTTAGCATATGATCTTGTTCCGGAGTGTACGTTGCTATACGAATTGGCAGACTTTTGGAGTTTGTCGCAATTAGTCCATGTGATCGAATAAACTTGTTTTTGCCATACCAAACCCTTTAAAACTTATTTCTAAGTTATGTAAAGGTTATTTTAGGTATGTTAAGATTATGACACTGTTTCGGAGTGTATGTCGCATTAAACTGATTACGTTTACGTAACAGTTTGCGTATAACTTTCCAGAAAGTGTTTAAGAGCTTGAAATCGAACAAAAAAAATTGAAACGTGAAATTGTCAAACATAATTAAACAAATATTGGGATCAAAACACATTGTTTCATTGATATTTGAAATTGTTCTACATTGTACAATGTTTACAGAAGCACAAATGTTACAGGGCGGGATTGAGGGCAAAAAACGGCCATTACGCTTGGTCTTATGTGTTTGCTATTCGAGAGGAAGTGCCGTATTTGAGAGGAAATGAGGTGAAAATAACGAAAAGTCTTTATTAAAATAGAGATGTTAAACATTTTTTTGATGTTGTGCCCTGTCAAGAAACGTTATTACAAGTACTAAAATGAAGTTGTTTTACAATAATTTCAAGATATGTTACCTTAAAAGTTTTAATTACCAATTAATATATTGAATTGTATCATATAGTTTTTTTTTTTTTTTTATTTAGTAGCTAATTTGGTTTTGAAATTTAGAACATCGAATATTTTGAATATTTGAATACATATGAGTTATAATTGAGTCCAATCACCAATGCAATTATGTAAAATCCATGTTAAATACTTAAAATTATGAATGAATATGTGATATTGGGATATGTTACTGAGTTATTGATTTGAATAAGAATCATTGTAAGAATTTCCCCCCGACCTGACCCGGAAAAAAATATTATATATATAGCAATAGACGAATGAGTCTTAAAAAATTAACGCCGCCCATGAAGAAACTTCCTAGGTCCGTCACTGGGAAGAAGTACGTTAGTTGCGCAAAATGTATCGTATTGTAATAATTATAAGTTTGGTTATATTACTTACCACATTAATTATTTATAAAACCTTTTAAAACTATAACACAAAGTTGTTGTGAATTTGTGATTCAATCAGACCGACACATTTCAACACTTATTTACAATTTACTTGTGTTTATCACTCATTTAAAACGTTTGATTATACTTTTATATTAATAAAACTTGTAGTTATATGTATTAATTAAATAATATCAAAATCCATTTGATTTTTGTCCCATAGCTTTCTGTTGAAAATAACAAGAAGAAAATGATGTTGAAACGGAAATAAACGAATGAGTGTTGCCTAAGAAAAACATCATTGTCACCTAACATTTCCACTCACCTTCCACATGTCACATGACTATTGTTAGGCTATAAATAACAACTTATTTTTAACTATATTAAATTAATACAATAATATAAGTATATTGTTTTTAATATATGTAAAGTTCGGATCAAATGAAATAAAAAGAAAATTGCTATGTTAAGCGTAACCAGTGATCTAGGTGTTGATCTCGACATCCTACAATGATGCGTATATAACAACATATAGTCTATCGAATGTATATACAATTAACATATGGGTGTGTCACGTCCTAGATATTTCGTACATTTAACTACTAGAAAAAGACCCATTTTCACACACAATAATTTGGTCGGAAAAGGGTTGTGGTAAACTTTTTCTGACCAATTATTTTATCCACAAATTTCCTACCAGAATATATTCCAACCAACTCCGACCACCATAATCAATTTTCGATCACTTATTTTTCGAACAAATATCCTACCAAAATAATTTCCGGCCAAACTATTTCCAACGTGTTTCCATCAATGATTTTAACAAACAATGTTTTTGTGAGAAGTGCGTTGGAAACTCCAGCTATGCTTCCATGAAAAATTTAATATATTAAAAATCAATGTTTCGCGGGAAATGCGTAGGAAGCTTCCGACAATTTTCCCATGAATATGATTTTATGTGGTTTTTGGTTGGTATTTTGTGGGAAATGCGTAGGATAGTTCCGGACATTTCCTATGAAAATGGTGTTGGTCTTTGGTCGCAATTTCCGACTAGTTTTTTTTACTAGGGAATTTTGTAAGAAAATCGAGTTATTTTTTTTTTTGAACAACAACAAAACAACTTTTATTCCATTTTGTCAAAGGTAAAAACGAAATATAGCAAGATACTATATAACGCCACCCGACATACTCAAGAGACAATCAAGAAATACCTTTAGAGAACATACATCGAGGATCAATAAAAACTACTAATATGACACAATGCACACTACCGATGCTCCTTTGGGCAAAAGTTCACCCAATCGCTCCAAGATATCTCTGAGTTTTTCGATCTTAGAGTAACCCATTCAAAGGATTCTTCTTTAATTTCTTCTACAATCCTGGATGGATCCTTGGTTTTGTCATTAAAAGTTTTATTATTCCTGTTCTTCCATAGGCACCATGCTGCAAGTAAGTGAATAGCATATATCAATTTTGCATTCTTTCTCGGCCAGTTTGATTTCTCTTGGAACCTCACCGACATGCTTTCGTTGTGGTCCCGAATAGGTATTTTCATCCAGTTCCATAACAGTAGCCACACCTCTTTCGCTATCGGGCAGTGAATCACAATGTGATTCGCCGTTTCTGGGCCCAGCCCACACACCTTGCACAGGTCTGGTTCACCAAGTAAGCCTCTCTTCTTTAACGCTACCCTTGTCGGTATTCTTTCTTCCATCGCCCTCCAGACAAAGAGATTTACTTTTGCCGTGGCAATCTTGCTCCATTCGAAACTGTTCGGCTGCTCATTCACGTTAACTATCCCAGCCAACGCATTCCTTGTTTCCTTCACCGAGTATCCCTTCGTATCGTTATCCTTCCATCTCCATTCATCATCGTGTTGGCTCAAGTTTTGTTGTAATAATATTGCCTTCAGTGCTTCCCACTCGTTTTTCTCTTCATCGTTGTTTGGTGTTCTCTTCCAACTCCAATCCCACAGTATACCTCCATCGTTCCTTTTATAATTTTGCTGCACCTTGTTTCTTTTGCACTTTGCCAGACCAAACATGTTGGGGAATTCCTCCTTTAGTGGCCGATTTGTCGCCCATGGATCCAACCAGAAGTATGTTTTGTACCCGTTCCCAACCTTGCATCTTAAGCAGTTTTCCGGTTCTATCCCGACCTTCCTAAATTCTTCTTCCGTCCCCATTATAGCTTTCCATGTTCCCGGAATTGCTTTCTTTATCGGAATGCTTTTAGCGATCCTTTTGTTTTCATGAAGTGCTTCTATGACCTTCACCCACAGTTGCTCTGGTTCAACTTTAAATCTCCACCTCCACTTCATAAGTAATGCCATGTTCATTTCCTTGATTCCTCCAATCCCGAGCCCACCCATACTTTTTGATGCCACTATCCTTTCCCATTTCATCCATCGAACCTTCCTTACACCCCCACATCCTCCCCACAAGAATCTCCTTCTAATCCCTTCTAATATTTTCGTAACTTTTTTTGGGGCCTTATACAATGATAAGAAGTAATTCGGTAAAGATCCCAGTACCGACTTTACAAGCGTTAGTCTCCCCGCAAAAGACAAGAGTTTTGCTTTCCAGTTTGACAACCGCTTATTGAACCTATCTATTACATCTTTCCAATTACATACCTTGTTCATGTTTGCACCAACCTTCAACCCCAAGTATGTAAATGGGAAACGTCCCATCTTGCATTTCAGCGTACTAGCCGCGTCTTCGACTTCTGCTTCGTTAATTCCGACTCCGTAAAGGAAGCTTTTATTATGATTCACTTTCAAACCTGACATCATGAAGAATAGCCTCAAAATTCTTCGAAGTGCCTTCATGTTTTCAATGTTCCATTCACCCAGAAAAATAGAGTCATCTGCAAAGAAAAGGTGTGATAAACAAGGGCCATTGTTTGGTAAGTTTAACCCTTTAAATACACCCGAATTTACTGCCCTTGTCATAAGAACATGCAGCGCTTCCATTGCTATTGTGAATAAGAAGGGGGATAATGGGTCGCCTTGTCTTAATCCCCTCTTGTACTGAAACTCCCCTGTTGGTGATCCATTAACTAGAACCGACGCCTTCCCTGAAAATAGAATCCCCATAATCCATGTTTTCCAACGTGATGGAAACCCCATGTGTGTAAGTATCGATATTAAAAATCTCCAATTTAGTGTGTCGTACGCTTTCTCCAGGTCAGCTTTGAACAGAAAAATCTGTTTTTTTTGTCTCTTAGCCCACGAAATTGTTTCATTAAGGATCAAAGGCCCATCAATTATGTTTCGATTAGCAACAAAAGCCGACTGTTCATGTGATATTATGGTGTTCAAAACTCTTTTCAAACGGTTAGCAAGGGTCTTTGATATGATCTTATTAATGACGCCGATAAGCGAAATTGGCCTGAAGTCTGATAGGGTAACAGGGTCACTGACCTTTGGGATCAAAGAGATGAACGACGCGCTACAGGATTTCTGAATTGACCCATGGGTATGAAACTGCACCATCATCTCCATTATACTTTCTTCTAGTTCCTTCCAAAAATTTTTAATCACAGCAAAGGTAATTCCATCAGGACCTGGTGCCTTATCCGATCCGCATTCCCAAACCGCCGCCTTCACCTCCTCTCTTGTAAAATTTTCGACTAAAACGGTTGCATTCCCCTCGGATAACTTCTTGAAACCATGAGGTGCCATTCGGGGTCTAGACGCCACTGGTTCCGTAAATTTCTTTTTCAAATTATCTTGGATGTACTTCATTATAGTTGACGGGTCAACACACCACGTTCCGTCGATCCAAAAACCACTAATTTTGTTTCTTGCCACATTACTATTCACAATAGTATGAAAATACCTTGAGTTTTCGTCGCCATCCAGGATCCATTTTGCTCGTGATTTTTGTTGCATATCCTTTGCTCTCCTTCGAAACCATTCCCTGATCATATTTTTGCAATTCCTCCAAATTTCAATTTCACTTTCCTCCATTATTCTTTCTTCGGCGGCAGCATCCAATTCTTTTAGTTTCATAATTGCTTCCGTGAATTCTTTCTCCTCTACTTCTTTTGTTTCATTTCTCCATTTCTTGACTTCCTCCTTTATCCCCTTCAGCTTAGCCTTCACCGCTAGATCTTTGAAATTACCTTCCACCCGGCTTTCCAGACCTCTCTTAATTACCTCCTCAATACCCTGGACATCCAACCAACTATTGAAAAACCGAAATGGAGATGGCCCAAAATTCGATTTTCCAGTGGCCAATATTATTGGGCTATGGTCTGATATGGTTCTTTCGAGAGCCCGGAAAGTAGCATTCGGCCACTTAGACATAAACTCACTATTTACCAATGCCCTATCTATTTTACTCATTTTCTTGCCATCACCAGATAAGAACGTAAATTTTCTTCCCGACATTGGGTACTCTAATAATCCTGCCTCCCCGATGAAATTATTAAAGTGTAAAGCATTATTTGTATCAAAATTTGAGTTCCATCTATCTTCAGGTATTCTAACCTCGTTGAAGTCCCCAATCAATATCCATAGACCCTGTATGAGACTACGGATAGATAGCAGCTTGTTCCACAGTTGTCTCCTCTCCGTGGCAACGTTTGGAGCATAAACATTTACTACCGCTAGCTCTACTCCTTCTCCAATCAGTTCGCCTTTTACCATGATAAAATTCTGGTCTACCATTTCCATATTCTTTCTAAACATCCCTGGATTCCACATCAATACCAATCCCCCCGATCTGCCAGCTGCATCCACCTTGACATACTCCAGGGCTGTTCCGTTCCAGAATTTGCGTATCTTTGCCTCGGACATATTGCATAATTGTGTTTCCTGTATTGCAAAAAACCCCACACTATTTTCATTTATCAAACCTCTTACCATTGATGCTTTCCCTGGGCCCCCTGCTCCTTTCACGTTCAGTGATGCCCAATTCATTTGATTATAACATCCACCTGTTCATCATTGATGACTTTCTCAATCTGACCACTTTTGCCGGCCACATCGACCCCTAGCAGTTCCCCGATTACTTCCGTGCCCCTCAACTCTTCTGCCACCTCATTTTCAGTAAATTGTTCCCCGATCGTTCCCGGATTTGTATTCGCTACTAGGGTCGAGTCCGACTCTACTCCTTCCTCCCATTCCGATTCAAAATCGTCTTCGAGTGAATACCCTTTTTCTCCCCACTGATCTTCAAATTCCCGTGTCTGTTTGTCTCGTGATCTATTCTTCCACATTTTGAGCTTCAATTTTGTCAACTTTTTTCTAGGGTTTAGTCTTGTCTCATCTGAAAGTTCCACATTTAAGTCAAAACCTTTGTGTTTCCTGACCTGCTGGTTGGGCTTAAGTGCGTGGTTCTTGACTTTCGTGATTGGGCTCCTTTTTCTCTTTTTTTGTGTATAAACTACTTGGGCCTTAGTTTTTTCTTGGGCCGGCCCACCACTGTCCTCGCAATTCTTTTCATTTGACCCATGTAGTCCACTAGACTGTATCTGGAATAAGATTAGATTAAGATTGTCTTTCAGGGCGTACCTATCCTATGGGGTGGGTGGGCGGTTGCACCCCTTGAAAAAAAAAATTAGTGGTATTTTTCGTGAAAAATCCCGACCACACCTCTTGGAAATTTTCGTCCGCACCCTTTAGAAAAAAATGTTAGGAATTTATATAAAAAAATTGTGAACACGGATTGAAACCCGACCCAATTATGTAAACAAGTTAGCCCACTAACCCCTTTATAAAACTTGAATTCATTCCATCAAGCCTAATAAGTTAATATCAATTCAAGCCCAACTCAAATACAACTTTAATTAAACAAAATTAGTCCAATTTACAAAAAAAGACCCAATCGATTGCCGGCTTTGTGCGACTCACGCCCTCCCTCTGCCTCACCTCACTTCCAGCGACCTGTGACGCCCCACTCCGACGGCGACTGCAACATTCCGGCGAATAATAGCTTAATTCCGGCCACGAACAAGTACATGTTTTGTTTTTTGTTATTTTAATGTTTATGTGATTTTGTTCAAGACTTATGAGATAATAGGATGGGTTACAAATTTTATAACTTTTATGTGTTTTGAGGTAATTTAGGGTTCTAGTTTTTTATATAATGAGTTTGTTGTCTCTTAATCTCTTATTGATTATATGATTCTAGTATAGGTTTGAAAAGTTGAAATTTAAAACTTCAAAATTAAGGAATATTGATGGTTGAACACTCAAATATTTTAGTTTGATGTTTTTTTGTTTTACATGACCCGACCCGAATCGACCCGAACTGAATTTTTTATTTATATATCTAAGCGGCCTAAAATTTTTAAAATTATTTCGCACCCCTATAGAAAAATTCCTGGGTCCGCCACTGTTGTCTTTATTAGTTTTTTTAGTTTATATTCAAAATCAAATACGGTAAAAAAGATGTTGAAGATATCTAGTAATCCAACTTTGAGGCACTAACAAATTTAAGTAAACGCAAATAGTGATAATATTACCGAAGTAACATTGAAATGTTAATTCAGAAAAATATGGTTGAAGGAACATCTAGTATTGAAACACTAAACGTATTTTTTTATAAGATTAAATTCTTAATTAAGTTTGCTTTTAAGCTGCAAGAAGTTTAACATCCTAATTAAATAAAAAGGTCATTCTTACCTAAGGGTATACGGTGTGGGCTCGGCAAAGGACTCGGCAAAAGGTTTTGCCGCGCGGCAAACACCGCCGCCGACCCTTTGCCGAAGCGGTGTGTTTGCTGAATCGGGGAGTGTATGCCGACGCGGGGAAGTTCCAAAATTTGAACGTTGGGGCGAGTAACGGTAATATTACCGTTTAAAATAAAAAAATAATAATTTTTCTTTAAAAAATTAAACTATAAATACCAAACCATAACCAAATACCTTCAAATTTATACCCAACCAAACCAAAAAATACCACCAATTCTTCCCAAACATTTACAAAACAAAATGGCGGATGAACTCCCGTTATGGTTCTCACCCATGAGTAGCGACGATTCATCCGATAGTAGCATTCTTTTTTTTCAAAATCTCATTCGGGATCCGCCGGTCGAGCCCGCTCTAGACGATACGGTGTTGGGCGAGTTGATAGATGAAGACACGCATTGCAGACTAAAACACGATCTCATAAATCATCTCGCAAGTCAAGATTTACCCCACCTTTTGGTCGATTCCGACGAAGACTAGTTTAATTTATTTCAAGTTAATGTAATTTTATTGTTTTTTAATTTAATGTAATTTTAATGTTTTTAATTTAATTTAATGTTATTATTAGTTTATTCTACATTTATTAACTTAAATATTAAATATACTAGTTTACAAAAAAAAAAAAAAAAGTTTACCACTTCAGCAAGTGTTTGAACCATTACCAACACTTTTCAG
Source organism: Helianthus tuberosus (assembly GCA_030545235.1). NCBI lineage: Eukaryota > Viridiplantae > Streptophyta > Magnoliopsida > Asterales > Asteraceae > Helianthus > Helianthus tuberosus. Next base: position 29,898,835 of record CM060451.1, read on the forward strand.
CAAAGTTTAAACACTTTTAACTGATTGACATGACGCACTCTGATTGGTTGTTTTTTTAGTTTGTCACTCTAAGGTGTTTAACCACTCCTTACACCCAAGTTGTGGGATTACTATACAATCATTTAGCTCCTAGCGTACAGATATAGTATCTTATTATAAAATGTTTCTTTTTCTTTTTGCACATGTAAACTACAATATAATTTAAGGGGTTTTCTAATGGCACATCCCCTGTCTATCTACACAATTTTTCAATTCAATACGCATCGTATAGGCCTATACGATGCGTATTGAAATAAAGTAAAAGACATGGCAGACTGACAGGTGCAGGTTATGTCTGGCGACGGGCTTTATACGCTTCGTATAGGCCTATACGATGCGTATCAGCCCACAGTTTTTTTGAATTTATTTTTTGTTGTGTTGTGTTGTGTCGAATGCGAACCCGAGAAACGAAAGGGATTTCGAGCAGTTGGTCGATGATATGATAGATAAAGATCTTGACACGATTATTTCCATTTTCAAGTATTATTAAAACCATTCAAGCCCACCAGTCTACAATGTGGTTCCCAATTTGCGGAACATAATCCTAGATTGTCTAAAGAAGCGCTTTTATCATGTGTCATGTGGTAAACAAATAACAAGGGTGCATATATAGATCTCTATTCGTTCATCTTTCCAAGCTTTTACACATGAATATGTGGTTCCCAATTTGCGAAACATAATCTCAGATTGTCTAAAGATGAGCTTTTATCATGTGTCATATTAGATGTGTTATTGTGAGGTTTTTCAAGTTTGCACAGTGGGAGAAAAGACCAGCACCTCTGTCAGTATTGTCCTTTAAATTCGCATAAACATATATTCGTTTCATAACCTCCTCCTATAAATCAACCACAACTCACCCGATACGTCTTCTATGATGATTCGAAACATTCACGATAAAAGCGCTTCTTTAAACAATCTGGGATTATGTTCCATTTTATGACACATAATACGGCACGCTTACCTTAATCACATCTTCCATGGAGTCACAGATCCGACAAAAGGGCCCACGGATCTAATGCCCACCCGAGACCGACCTCTAGATCACAAATGATCACTAGTACAGAAGTGAGCATTAGACGCGGTTAAAATAGTTTTTAGTCGCGGTTTCAAACCGCGACTTAAAATGTCGTGGCTAAAAATGTGTTGTTTATAAGACGCGGTTTGCTAAACCCTGTCTTAAAATAAACCACCTCGACTAAAAAGATGTTGATACTTTTATGGAAATGTTTTTAGTCAGCATTATGAACCGCGACTTAAAATCGTTTTACAATTTTAGAAAAAGTTTTTAGTCAGTGTTGGATGAACCGTGACTTAAAGTCGTTTTACAATTTTAGGAAAGGTTTTAGTCGGCGTTGGATGAACCGCGACTTATGACCAATGTTGTAAGAACGACAAATAATGCTATCAAATTTTAAACAAAAATCTGTAGTAAAAAAGAGATATGTAAAAATGACATAATATGCAGTAAAAAAATAATAATCTGCACTCTAACATAGACGTCAAATCCAATCAATCCTTTTATATATTCAACGTAGTCAAATCCGGACAAGTAAAAAGTGACCCAATACACATTCAACCCGAAAGTCTACAATATTAATTGGTGAAATAACAATTCACTACTTAATCTATTCAAAACCATAAACAAACTATATTTAAACTAAGGAATACCCAACTCGTCAAATAAAATTGGCATCAATTCCTTCAACGTCTTTTCTATATCTTCAGTTGTAGCCTCTTCCTTGTTGTTCCACATCTAAAAAAATAGAAAATATTATAATTATTAGAAATTAGTTAACATCAACGAACAAATTGTTACAAACACATAACTACTCGTATGTGTGTGTGAGCATTTTTGCGCATGTTATCTTGTATATACTTATGCACATCTAAAAAATAATTAAGAAATAGACTTACTTTGGGGAATTGCTTTTGATACACATTGACAAAGTCGAACATAGATTGAAGAAGTATACAGTCACATTCTCATGTCTCAGCTTGTTGATTGCACTACAATAAATTAACAATTATTACTTATTCAAAAATTTTGAAAATCAAACTAGGAAATAGAAAACAAACTTACATTAACCATATCAAATGTGGGTTTTATTGGCAGCTAGGCGCTTTCAATCACACTTGTAAGACGATAGTGGCTAGGATTCTTGTTGCCCTCTTTGAATAGTGAATCTAAAATATATACTCGTCGTACTTTTACGGCAATAATGAACAAAGTCCAATGTCCACTACAAAAAGTAAAGTTAAAGCATAGTTAGTGAATTGTACCAATAAAAAAAGAAAGTTAATTAGATTAGAGTTACTCGGCACAATAAGGTGCAAAGATGAATTCTTTATCGTCATGATAACGCACCATAGTCCTAATGTGTTCTTCAACTTCTGCTCTCATTTCTCTACACATTTGACCACTGATTGTGTTCACGCTTAAGAAGGCACATCGGTTGTCTTTTTTAGCGTTCAACACTCTATGCAAGTAGCTTAAACAAAAAACAATGAAAAACTTAATAAATTCAGTCATATTTAAAAAAGATTATAGTGTTAAACAACTTACGATGTAAACCAAAAAAACTTTCATTATTAACTAATTTGCAGTTGCCACTAAGGTTGTAGATAAGAAGCAAAGATTCTTTGGAGAAGACCCAAGTTCTAATCTTCAGCAAGGTGTAATTTGGAAGTAGTGTGGTGAGTGTGTGTTTGGCCTTTCAAAAAAACTAATTTGCAGTAGGTTACAAAACAACATTACCAATGATGTTGTAGCCTAGTGGTTGCAATGGAGGTGGGAAGGTTTACCACCTTGTGGGTTCCTGCCCAGGAGTGCTCAGGTTCGAATCCCACTTCAACCGAGCTTTAGTCATGTATAGCCCTGATCGAGATGCTATTTAAAAAAAATTAAAAATTCTATACCTGGTTTGGTAAAATAAGCATATTGATTCTTTTGCTCAAGTATGAAGCATTTGCATATGCTAACAAAACCTCAACTTGACATTATCTATTTGCATTCTCTAGCCGATATAGATCATCTTCAGAGGCAAGTACTTTAAAATTTCAACATAGCCGATATAGATCTTCTAACACTATATCTAATCAGACTAAAACACAAAAAAACATAAACTTAATAATTTCAAAACAACTTACACTTTGAACAATCAATTCCATTATCAGCCACTTTATCTTTGTTGACCTGGCCAACCTTGAAACTCTCATCTGTTTCAACCACAACTGATGTCTTCTGTTCTATAATCTCCACCGGTTTCTCTTCCGACACTTGTATCGCAACCGCACTTTCAAGTCCCAACAACAATAACTCGCTCAAATAAGCCAGAAACTACACCTAATAGTTGAATTAAATCAATGATATACACACCTAATTAATTGCAGGTAACTGTTGACCGAGAGCCATTGAGCCTAGCAAGCTTCAACGCTGACACAAAACCAACCACTAATCCAGCCAAAATAGAATATGTGAAGCCACAAACAAAAGCATATTTATATTTTTTACACATGGACAATCTTTAAATAAAGAACCAAGTTGTAAAATTATACTCTGGACAAAAAGGAGATGATAAAGAATTTTGTGATTTAATTTATATATCACTTCAATTAGATGCCACGGTAACAAAATATAACAAAGGCTTACCAAACCTCTTGATATCATAGCAAAGGACATCCATCGAAGTAACAAAAGGCACATTCTTACTGTCCATCGAGTGGATCAGAATCCAAGTAGCATTTAATCTGAACATAAAAATAAAACAAATCACTTGAAAGCCACATGTTAGTTTTCAAAGATGCCCTTTGACCGGTGCAAACAAAAACGTTAACGTGCATGACGCAAGTTAACTCACCTACGCTAACGTGAACTGAATCTGTAAGAAAAAATACGTCTCGCTACTAGAATCTTGAACAAGAAGAAAATCCATTGAATCTGGACCGGGAAGTAATGGGTCGGGTTTCGAGATGAAGAGAGTTCGGCTCGGAGCTTTACAACATACTTGCTTTATTGTTGTAGAGCTGGATCTAGGGTTTTGAGATGAAGAACATTTGGTTGCCATCGACAAAGGGCTGAACGTTATAAAGCATGGATTGGCCGGCGGTGTAGTCGATTTAGGGTGAGAGGGGCACTCCCCTCTTAGGGGAGTCCCCTCTCTTACGCACGGCCAATCAGCACGCGCCACGTCAACTCCCCTCTTAACTCCTCTCACACCCTCAATTTGATGGCGGCACTCCACTCACACAATTATTTTTTATAAAAAAAGAAGAAAAAAATATGATTGGTGGAAAAAGGGTGGACCCACATTAACAACCAATCACCCCCTCTCTCTCTCCTCTCTCTCAAGCGGTGAACCCTCCCCGATCCCCCTCCCCGAATACCCTCCCCGCGGTGATGGCGGCGGTGTTCCCATTCCCCGCATGGTGCCTCGTATACCCTTAACAAAGGGCTGGACGTTATTGGGAGGGGAATCATCAATTGTGAAGTATCAGATTAGATAGGGTTAATTTGTGTTTTTTCTTTTTAATCAATTGGGGATGGGAGACGAGAAGTCTCATATGGATTTTTAGAGGGGAAACAAATTAGGGGAATTTTAGGCGGAAAGTATAAAAATTTGAGCGGGAAATATAAAAATTTTGTATGAGAAGCCAGTTAAATTAAGGCTAATTGTATTTCCTTGAAAATAAGTCAAGCTATTCACAAGATACTCGAGTTCGGCTTGACAAAAAAACTCGAACTTCAAAAACAAGCTCTTTTATTAAAAAATAATTATAATAAATATGACTTAATTAATAATAACAAAACGAACTGAGCCCGAGCCTAAGCCTGAGCCTGAGTCGCGCTCTATTCAGACACATATGATCTACTATTATTCATTGTTAATCCATTATTGCCCAATATGGTCCATTAAGAAATATATTATCTACTAGTGCCCATTGTGATCCACTAAGCCCCAGTATGGTCCATTAAGACGTATATGATTTACCATTGGCCGTTGAGATGCATCAAGGCCCAACATGGACCATCCAGGCATATAGGATCTATTATTGTCCATTATGATCCATCAAGGCCCAATTAAGACGTATATGATTTACCATTGATCGTTGAGATCCATGAAGGCCCAACATGGTCCATCCAGATATATATGATCTACTATTATCCATTGTGATTGGTGAAGGCCCACTATTATCACATGTATGGATTGTCCATTATGATCCATTAAGGCCCAATATGATCCATGAACACATTTACGATCTACTATTGTCCATTGCAATCCATTAAGGCCCAATATGATCCATTAAGGCCTAATATGGTTTATTAAGATATATATGACATGACATATTATTGTCTGATCCAGTATGGACCAATATAGTCCATTAAGAAATATATTATCTACTATTGCCCATTGTGATCCATTATGGCTCAATATGGTCCATTAAGACGTATATAACCTACTATTGTTCATTGTGATCAATTATGGCTCATTGTGGTCCATTAACACATCTATGATCTACTATTACCTATTGTGATCCATCAAGACCAACTATGGTCCATTAACACATCTATGATCTACTATTATCTGTTGTGATCCATCAAGACCAACTATGGTCCATTAGGACATATATGATCTACTATTTGACTGTTTGACTATGGTCTAATAATTTTTCCCGAACTATTACCTGTTGTGATCCATTAAGACCAACTATGGTCCACTAGGACATATATGATGATCTATTGTCCGTTTTTGATCCATTAAGGCCCAACTACGGTCCAATAAGTTAAGCATTGCATTATTAATTAAATTTAACAAAACTAAAATATTATAAACGTTTTGATATCATACATGTGCAGAACTCGTTCACTTCTTCAGAAGTATATCCTTCAACAATACTACCCTCACGCCAATTACGATTTTTTACATAACCTTTTAAGAAACCCATGTATCTTTCAAAAGGGTATATGTAGCGTAGAAATACGGGACCGCAAGCCTAAATTTCTCTTACGATATGGATCACCAGGTGAACCATCACATCAAAAAAGGATGGTGGAAAATACATCTCAAGTTCACAGAGTGTGACGATAATTTCTATTTGCAAACTTTCTAGTGACTGTGGATTTATTATTTTCGAATAAATCGTGTTGAAGAACAGAAAGAGTTTCGTGATTGTATGTCGGATCTTTTCCGGTAACGATCCACGGATTGCAATAGAAATCATATGTTTCATCAAAACATGACAATCAGGAGACTTCATACCAAGCAATTTATAGTCTTTCAATGACACCAACCTTTTTATGTCAGAATAGTTGGATGGAACTTTAATATCATGTAAACATTCACAAAACATTTTTTTCCCTTTGTTGACATTGTATAGCACGCCGGTGGAAGAAAAAGATAGACTTTTTTTTTTCCAAATGCCTAGCTCCGGGCGAGATTTTTTCCCCAACTCGACGTTTAAATTTCTAACCTTTGAGAACACATCAAATTGTTTCTTTACTTTTCTGTGCTTAGGTCTTCCATCAAACTCTATAGTTTTGTTCCGGTAATCATGATTCATTGGAAGGAATCTTCGATGTCACATGTATACGGTTTTTTCTGCAATTATTTAACGACATTGAACTCGTGTCATCTTCACAAACAGGACAAGCATGTTTACCTTTGGTACTATATCCTGACAAATTACCATATGCTGGAAAATCACTTATGGTGCAAAAAATCATGGCACGCAAATCAAATTTTATTTCTTATAAGAATCATACATGTTTACACCGGTACTCCATAGGGTTTTAAGGTCATCTATCAATGGGGCCAAATAAACATCAATGTCATTACCAGGTTGTTTCGGACCCTTAATCAACAACGACATCATTATGTATTTTTTTTCATGCATAACCACGGTGGAAGGTTGTAGATGCAAAAAAGAACCGGCCATGTACTGTGGCGACTGCTCATGTTTCTGAAAAGGTTGATCCCGTCCGAGCTAAGTCCAAACCGTATGTTTCTAATCTCGTTGCCAAATTCTGGATACTTAATATTAATAGTTCTCCATTAGGGTGAATCTGCCACATGTCTTAATTTTCCATCATTTATACGGTCATCTGAATGCCAACGTAACAAGTTTGCTTCCTTTTCGTTTGCAAATAACCATTTTAGTCTCGGTATAATCGGGAGATACCACAACATTTAGGCCGGTGGTCCATTTTTCGTCACATCATCATCAACTTCATCTATTTCGCTTTTACGCTTATACCTAGATGCGTTACACTTATAACATTTATGATTATTTTTGAATTCGTTTCTATATAACATACAATCATTTGGACATGCATGTATTCTTTCAACTTCCAATCCCATTGGGCACATCATTTTTTTGCTTGGTATGACGAAAGTGGTAACTCGTTACCTTCCGGAAGCATGTCATTTAATAGCACTAATAGATCTGTGAAACTCTTATCACTCCATCCATGTGTTGACTTCAAGATAGACAACCACAAGAATGTGAACATCTAGAAAAGTATTGGATATTTATGATGTATTTAATTATTATTTATCTAAAACGCTAAATCATTTTGACCTAAAATACATATGTTATATGTCCATACTAAACCTTATTCTTTTCTTTCACGGGACTAGAACCTACCATTTACAAAGTAACACCAACTATTATGTACAATAAAACAATTAAATCTTAATAATCAAATTTATCACAATAAAATCATAACACTCCTACTACGACAAATAATTTTATATAAAACAGATATTTCCATATGTACAACCTGTAAACTGTAATTATCACATCAATGTAGATTCATCATCCACCACATAAAACACATTTATAATAATTTTGTAAAAGCAAGTAAAAATATATAACTATGATTCTACAATTAAATATGACATTAATATCATTACAAAATTACTAACCTTGTAACTCTTGATGGTTATCAATGATGGGTTAAAAAAATGTAAAATTTTGATGGAGATGATTGTTAGACCTGAGATCGTTTACACAAGTGAACTAAGATCGCAAGACTCCAAATAATACTCTTGCTTACAGCCTTTGATCAAACAAAATAAACGTTATAGCACCAAAAGGAAACAAACCTTTTTCCTTATTCAAAACTCAACCTTGCGTATTTATAAACCTAAGCTACTATCCTAATTAATTACAAACTTACTGCAACTAGGAAACATGACCTTTTATCTCTATCCATATCATACTTAAAAAATTCAAATAATGTATATCTCCATCGTATCATACTTAAAAGGGGCTTTTTAATTATATTTTAAGTCAGGGTTTGCAAACACCGTCTAAAGCTATGTAAGCATATTTTAAGTCGGGGTTCGTATCAAAAGACGCGAATTTTATTAGTATTAAATTATATTTTAAGTCAGGGTTTGTAAACACCGTCTAAAGCTATGTAAGCATATTTTAAGTCGGGGTTTGTATCAAAAGACGCGGATTTTATTAGTGTTTAAAGGATATTTCGTTAGGATCCTGATGTTATGAGATATTGTGTGTATATTTAGACGGGGTTATGTGCATTACCGCGTCTAAAAACAAAATTGAACCCTGTCTAATGGTTACTTGTGTACTAGTGGATAAAAGCGCTTCTTTAGACAATCTGGGATTATGTTCCGTTTCTTCAAGATTTACGTCTGATGTCCAAGTTTGTTCACATTTGACTTCATCTGCGGCAGTCCAATGACTATCTTGGTTCAATAATCCGACAATAGGGCCCACGGATCTTATGCCCACCCGAGACCGACCTCTGGATCACACATGATAAAAACGCTTCTTTAGACAATCTGGGATTATGTTCCGTTTCTTCAAGATTTACGTCTGATGTCCAAGTTTGATCACATTTGACTTCATCTGCGGCAGTCCAATGACTTTCTTGGTTCAATAATCCGACAATAGGTCCCACGGATCTTATGCCCACCCAAGACCGACCTCTGGATCACACATGATAAAAGCGCTTCTTTAGACAATCTGGGATTATGTTCCGTTTTTCAAGATTTACGTCTGATGTCCAAGTTTGATCACATTTGACTTCATCTGCGGCAATCCAATGACTTTCTTGGTTCAATAATCCGACAATAGGGCCCACGGATCTTATGCCCACCCGAGACCGACCTCTGGATCACACATGATAAAAGCGCTTCTTTAGACAATCTGGGATTATATTCCGTTTCTTCAAGATTTACGTCTGATGTCCAAGTTTGATCACATTTGACTTCATCTGCGGCAGTCCAATGACTTTCTTGGTTCTATAATCCGTTCAATATCAGCGTTGTTTATCACCCTGTGTGAGCATTGGAAGCCCGACAAACGGTCTTGCAATTACATCTTCAATCGAGACCACATTATTAATTATAATGAAGCAATGAAGATTGAATGTGGAAAACCGCAACCGTTTTTTACTACGGAAACGGTGGCTATGGGAAATACAAACCTAACACGAACCACAATGGACTCAGACTCATACTACCCTTGTCATTCCGTATTTTCTCCTTTTCTAATTCTCGAAGAATCTCGTAACTACCGATATCTCATCCTTCTGTTGTTCAGTACTTCCGAGACGATTCAAGTGAGTCCTATGAAGCAAGTGTCTGTCTATTCAATTGAGAGGAATCATTGCATTACATCCCCGTTGAAAACAAATTGTGTCTGTCTGAACCAACCGAAATCCATAAATTTCCAACAATTAACAGGACATTGTTAAAAGGGAGAATCTATTGGAACAACTGATTGAGAGAAACTTGTTCGAGCTAACTACCGATATCTCATCCTTCTGTTGTTCAGTACTTCCGAGACGATTCAAGTGAGTCCTATGAAGCAAGTGTCTGTCTACAAATTCCTACAAATTGTGGGTTAATAGATTCCGAAGCTGTTATTTTAGTTATTTCTGTTGATTCAGTACTTCAAGGCATGCCTGTTTGATGACCGAATAGAGATCCAAATTGTGAGGAAAGATGACCGAATAGAGATCTGAACCAACTGAAATCCACAAATTCCAACAAATTGTGTCTAATGCAAGGATCTTCGAATGCGGTGTGTACGTTAAATACCGTTCACCGCTTTTTTAGTTGCTTCTCTTGTTAAGTGAGACATTTCATAGAGAACAAGTTCACAGCTGAATGAAATTTTATTGAAAACTTCTAAAAATGTTAAGTGTTTGAGGCATGCCTGTTTGATTCAAGTAAGTCCTATGAAGCAAGTGTCTGTCTATTCAATTGAGAGGAAAGATGACCGAAGAGAGATCTGAACCAACCGAAATCCACAAATTCCAACAAATTGTGTCTAATGCAAGGATCTTCGAATGCGGTGTGTACGTTAAATACCGTTCACCGCTTTTTTAGTTGCTTCTCTTGTTAAGTGAGACATTTCATAGAGAACAAGTTCACAGCAGAATGAAATTTTATTGAAAACTTGTAATTTCTCCACTCACCGTGAAATCGAACAGTTTCTGTGTCAAACAGTTTCTTCGTAGATTCTGTCCGGTTTCAAAGTCGGTTGAGGATTACGAGTGTTGTAGACTCATTCAAGGCATGCGTGTTTGTGCGATTTACAAAAATAAGGATGCACTCGACGGTAAACGATGCAGCTGATGAAACCGAAGCTGTTATTTCTGTTGTTCAGTAGTGAGTCCTATGAAGCAAGTGTCTGTCTATTCAATTGAGAGGAATCATTGCATTACATCCCTGTTGAAAACAAGTGGTTGTAATGATGGAACCCTTGATTTGAAAAACATTTTTGAGAAATTTATAGTTCAACACGCATCGTATAGGCCTATACGATGCGTATTTAGCGATGAATTTACTGAAATACCCCTGTTTTTCTGATAAATTCAGGGGTATTTTTGAGAAAATTCAAAGTTTAATACGCATCGTATAGGCCTATACGATGCGTATTAAGCTGATATACGATACCACATAGGCCTATATGATCGTATTGGGCATTATTTCAAATTTAGTTTTATCGTGTTTCCCTCGGTTCGACGCGTATACGTCTCTTTTTTTGCCGAACTTTCGCATATTTTGTCGTTTTACGACGTATACCTTCAACATAAGTCGTTTCGGTGCCGTTCGGTTGCGTGCGAATATCGTATTCAATGATTACGTACAGTTTTTTTGAAATCCACTTGGACTCCATAGTGCCGTGTTATATGTATACGTGTGTGTAAATATCGTTAGTCGCATACTTTGACGTATTTTTTCATATTCTGACGTATTCTAACATTTTGCTGCGTATTTAATAGTATTTTTGACGTATTTGAGCGAATTCTAACGTATTTTAGCTTATTTTAACCTATTTTAGGGTATTTTGACGTATTTTAGCGTATTTTAACGTATTGTAACGTAAGTTAGCGTATTTTAGGGTATTTTAACGTATTTTAACATATTGTAACGTAAGTTAGCGTATTTTGACGTATTTTAGGGTATTTTAGCGTATTTTAACGTATTTTAGCGTATTTTAACGTATTTTAGTTGGTTTCGAATATACCCAAAGTAGTTGATCACGCTCCACAGTTGTCAAATTCGTTACGTGCATTCATATTGTTTTAGAAAACAACAGATAATGAACGGATTGTTGGACTTCTTGTTCCTAATGTACGCCTTAATTCATCTTTTTTACTCTTTTCTTCGATTTCAACAAATCTTTTCAATAATAAGTACGCAACAAGGAGACCGCCTTGTTTATTTTAGAGTATTTTAGCTTATGTTGATAGATAACGCAAACAAGTTATCCACGGTTTGTTATTCAAATCTCTATTCGGTCATCTTTCCAAACTGCAACACACGATAAGTTTAAACTTTATAGTGTGTGATTTGACCAGGAACTGATTGGAGGTGATTTATACTTTTAATAAGCTGTCACAGTTGTCAAATTCGTTGTGTGCATTCATAGCAATCTGAAACAATCAGATATTTATCTATCTGTGTGTGTCACATCCATCCTGTTATAGCAAAGAATGCATACACAAATAGTTCTAGTGGACGAAGCAAATATACCATTCTAAACCCTAGTTGGAAATAAACCAACAAAATCCGAATACTGAAAAACATCAGCAACCATTTTTCCTTTCCCTAACATGATAAAAGTGCTTATTTTGCTAGTGGGTTTTATAAGTCAAAGTTAACTTTCAGATTCAGATTAAGGAAGACATGTCGGGTTCTGTACCCATCCCCGCGTTGATAGCTTTCGTTTTATTAACTACCAAAAGAATGCATACACAAATAGTACCAGGACCACTGGAATAGACACATGTCACATAGTTTGTCATGACAAAAGATATAGATGTAGGAATATAACTAGATGTTACATGTGTCAGGATCTTTATCTATCATGTCATCGACGAACTGCTCGAAATCTCTTTCGTTTCTCATGTTAGGGAGAATGTTCTCGAAATTGAAGGAAAAGGAAAAATGGCTGCTGAAAAGAGTAACTAGCAGAAGACGTGTCGGGTTCTTCTGCTAGTTATTCGGAATGTTTCGAATCATCACAGAAGACGGATGCGGTTTGCATATTCAATCTTCATTGCTTCATTAAAATTAACAACCTGATTCGGATCATCTTTAGTAGTGTTTGTTTGAGAACCTGATTCAGATTTAAACAATGCACGCTGATTCAGATCTCTATTCGGGCAAACCGCAACCGTTTTTTACTACGGAAACAGTGGCTATGCGAAATACAAACCGCAATCGTTTGTGACTATGGGAAACACAAGTTTTCTTTTTGAGCTTGATGGATGTCCGTTATCTCAACGCTTCTCCTTACATTATTGATCTGGAATTGGAGAACCGTTGTTAATTTAGTGCTTGCTGATCTGGAATTGGAGAACCGTTGTGTATTTGCTTGCTGATCTGGAATTGGAGAACCGTTGTGTATTTGCTTGCTGATCTGGAATTGGAGAACCGTTGTGTATCTGAATCAGTTGGTATTGAACCAAGAATATGGTAACAAGAGTATGTTGTTCCAATATCAATTCCAATTGTAGTTTTTTCAACTCTCCTGTTCCAAATGCCGCTGATGAAACCGGAGCTGTTATCTCGGTTTTTCAAGTGAGTCCTACGAAGCAAGTGTCGGTCTATTCAATTGAGAGAAATCATTGCATTACATCCCTGGTGAAAAACATAATCGATAAATTTAGGGAAAATGGGGTTGAAAGATGATAATTCAACAGTGGAGGATCTCATTCTACAGCTTCGATAAATTCAGGGGTATTCTCAAATAATGTTTCCTAGATGTTTGAAGACCAACAAATGTCCAAAGTGCTGCTTCTTCGTTTGTGTGACGGAAAGCTACCGCGTGACAGGAAGTTACCTTGCAAAAATAAAAAAATTAAATCGACACCCCCAATACGCATCGTATAGGCCTATACGATGCGTATTACTTTTTGGTAGGGGAAAGTGGCAGCCTTTGGCAGACACAGAAGTTTGAACTCACCTCAATACGCATCGTATAGGCCTATACGATGCGTATTGTGGGTGTCGATTTAATCCCCAAGGTGTGCCAATAATACGACCCTAATTTAAAGCTTTATCCATGTAACATTGTAACCTGTTTTTTTCTTTAACAACCGTCTTTAATATTATTTATTATTTTCATGTTTAAAGCTTTATCCATGTAACATTGTAACCTGTTTTTTATTTTTTTTTATTTTAACAACCGTCTTTAATATTATTTTCATGTTTAAAGCTTTATCCATGTAACATTGTAACTTGTTTTTATATGAAAACCGTCTTTACAACACATTTTCAATTTTCATTTTCAATACATACAATTCCAAGATGATGACATCATCGGGTAATAGGTCCGCCACCCAATTGGGTGAAATGGGCGGCAGGCTCAACAGTGCCAGGCGCCAAGCAAATTTACGATTTTGTCCCGCCTTAAAATTACGACTTTGCCATCAGTATAAAATTATGTTTTTGCCCTCACTAAAAAATAAATTTGCGCTTTTACTCTTAGCTAAAAATTTCGATTTCGCCATCGGTTAAAAATTACGATTTTGTCCCGTTTAATTTTACACTTTTGCCATTAGTTTTTTCCCCTTAAAATTACGATTTTGCCATCAGTTCAAAATTATGTTCTTACACCCACTTAAAATTTTTTTTTCCCTTCTACTCCCAGCTAAAAATTTTGATTTTGCCCTCGGTTTAAAATTACGATTCTGCCCCGTATAAATTTATAGTCTTGCCATTAGTTTTTTTTTCTCACAACCAAGTTACGATTTTACCCTCAACTTAACTTTACATTTTCCCAATCGTTTTTGTTTGTTTTCCTGGTGACATTACAATTTTGCCCCCAGTGTAAAATTAAAGTCGTGCCGGCAACTTCCTGGCACTCCCCCGTTGGTCCATTTAGTTTACAATTTATCCCCGAATTAAATTTATGATTTGGCCCTCAGTTAAAAATTACGTTTTTCCCATCGTTTTAGTTTTTTTTTACCAAAACTATAAATGTTTTTTGTTTTAATTGGTTTACTACGGTCTTATCATCGTTTTTGTTTTTTTTTTCCTAGGAAAATTATAGTAGTATTTTTTTAATTGGTTGAGAATTATTCGGTCCTCGCCCCGCAACGCGGGCGGGGCATCTACTAGTTTATAATACAAATGGACAAATGGTGAAAATAAAAAACCTATTGATATTGCATGTGAATAGAAAATTTGCATGTGTGATTGTGGATGAAATAGTTATGGTAAAATCAGAGCCATGATAACTCTTAAAAAAATTTAGGCCCAGAATGACAAATAATAGCTTAAAGTTGTGGTTAAGGAAAAATAAATTAAAAAAATAAAAACTTGGTGTTGGAGCCAAGACTTAACTAGAGACATCTACATTATCTTAAGATGGTTTTTCCATTCTACAACCAACATTTTTTTGCATAATGAACAGATACATATACTAAATATATAATTTAATATATATATATATAACCTTTCGAGGCCTTTGAAAATTGGGGCCTTGGACGACGGCACGGGTTGAGATTTACGACCGGAGGGTCGAAAACGTATATACCAAAATTTTCTAGAAAACCGGGGGGTCAAAAATGTATATACCAAAAATATTCTATACGAAAACTACATACTCTCCACTAACGAGCGAAAAGTTCGGGGGGTCGGCCGCCCCCTCCCGCCCCCACAAAGCTACGCCCTTGAATGTCCGGGTTCATGTTATCATCTAACAATTTGCATATATCCATTGATAATATATACACATAAATAGCATATATCAAATTGCTTGTAGCATAGTGATACGAAGGTGTTGAAAAAGTGTTTCTCTTCGTGTGGTTGAGGGTTTAAGTCTTCAAATGGACAAAAGATGTAGGTTTAGAGTAAGGTTAATTAGTGTGTGAGTTGGTCATTACGAAGCAAACGCATATATATTATGTATATTAATATGTTTCTAGATTAAGACAGAGAGAAAGTAGGTATTGACTATTTGAATTTGAAAGAACATGTGTTGCGTCTAAAAACAAAACACTAATCTCACCCAAAAGCGCATATAAACCCACACGTTATACCCATACCCCCTTTGAGTTTTTTCATGATAACAAAATTGCACTATAAATAAATATTTGATATTTAATTTATCATGTTAAATGAATAAACTAGTCGGACTTGAATTATTGTTAGTATTATTATCAATATTATTGATAAATAAATAAATAACTTCATTAAACAAAAGAGATTGATAAGTTATTTATTTATGGAGGTTTTACTTAGGGCCAACTTTTGGGCATGTCCGTATACGAATATTAGTTGTCCACAAATTAAAATAAGTTATCAGGGGACACTAACTAACTACTTTATAGATACTTGTCTTATTTACTATATTATCAGAGTTGACGAGTTTTGAAAACAAAAAGAGAATTATACTTTTCGTAGTATTGCAATCTTTCCCCAAACTTTTATACATGATCATGTTACCATTCGTCGGTTGTCATTGTTATTATATATAATATGTTATGTCATTTCTATATATTATTTAATCCACAAATGAATTGTAATACACATCCATATGTATGAGGGACATATCATACACTAAATATTTCGAGAGTAGGTAGTAAGAATTATATACAAATCGTTGTTATCATTGTCTTGAGTATACTATAGTTATATCTTATATGCAGACGATTTGTAGACTATAGTTTATTACTAGGTTATAACCCCGTGTATTACACGGGTTGAATAAATAAATTTTATATACTAAATAATAAAATAATATATCTTTCAAAAATCATCTTTATTGCACGGGTTGAATAAATATAATTTTATATATTAAATAATAAAAAGTTATATCTATAAGAACAATATTGTACGGGTTGAATAAACGTAATTTTATATACCCAATAAAAAAGTTATATCTTTAAAACTACGTGTATTACACGAGTTGAATAAATGTAATATTGTTTACCAAATAATACATTTTTAAAAAACCTCATTTATTACATGGGTTGAATGAATGTATTTTATATATCAACTAATAAAAAAATTACATCTTTAAAAATATGTGTATTACACGGTTTGAATAAATGTAATTTGTTGTACTAAATAATAAAAATATATATATCTTTAAAAAACTTTGTGTATTGTACGAATTGAATAAATCTAATTTTATACATCAAATAATAAAAAAGTTATATCTTAAAAAACCTCATTTATTACATGGGTCGAGTAAATGTAATTTTGTATATTGAAAATAAAAATATTTAATATATTAACACAAAGTTTAGTTTTCGTGATAAAAATAGATTATTCTATTGTTGCAAAATTTGTTAACGAAGTCTCAATAAATTTAACCCTTTATTTAAAACTCTGTAAATATATAAATGATAAATAATATTAGTTAATTTTATTTTAAGTTTCGTAAAACCTGTTTGATACCAAACTAAACTAAATGTTCAAATATATAGTTAAGATCAAATTGGATAATTAAGTTTGAATTTGAAGTAAATAGATAAATACAAAAGTAATAATTAATTCAAATAAATAATAGAGTAAATTACGATTTTGGCCCTCGTGGTTATATCACTTTTACCCTTTTAGCCCAAAAAAGAATTTTTTAACATCTAAGCCCCCAAGGTCTTTTTTTCTAACCTTTTTGGCCCCTAACGTCTTTTTTTCTAACCCTTTTGGCCCCTAACATTTAATGGATGAGGTTAGTGTTAGGGGCCAAAATTAAGGGTTAGAAAAGAAGACGTTGGGGGCTAAGATGTTAAAAAGTTCTTTTTTGGGGTAAAAGTGATACAACCACATGGGCCAAAATCGTAATTTACTCTAAATAATATTATAAATGAGAAGAATATTAAACTAAATAATAATTATCCATACGATATTAAACTAAATAATATTTAGTAGGAGGGTTATCTATAATTAATTAGAAAAGATTAAATTAAAATAATAATTATCTATAAGAGATGCCCTAATATGATGACAAGTGTCCCCAAAGTGGTTTCTTTTATTATATAGTATAGATGTTGTCCGCAATATTTATTATATGTCACGCCTTATAACTTTGCATGTCTATTGATCATTTGATTGTAAGGTAATTTTAACTAGAATTAAGCACCCCCGCGTTGCGGCGGAGGCCTATAACTATACCAAATAAAATCAATGCCACACCGCTGGTAGCGACCACCAACACGAAAGTTGCGGCGTGTTAATGCGAAGAAATAAGACTGAAAATATAACATATAAAAAATAACTATGTTGATTTAAGACCCACACGTTGCGACAAACTTGTTAAATGGAAAAAATAGACGTAAAAACGTTGAACCACGCACGCACGTTGCGCCGTGTTAACTCAAAATAACGTAGAAAAGAATAACTAAGTCGATGTAGGATCCGCCCGTTGAGGCCAACTTTCCAAAGGGGGAAAATAGACACGTTGCGACATACCTGTCAAATGTGAAAAAATAGACCAAAAACATTGAACTACACACGTGCGTTGCGACATATTAACTCGCAAATTTTAGAACGAAACGTAAAATGAAAAACTTGCAAAAGATAAAAAGTATGGGGGGCCAAAATTGTAAATAAAAAAGTTTTGGGTTAAATTACAAAAGATGAAAAGTTTTGGGTTATAAGTAAACAAATTAAGAGGGTTAAAATACAAAATATGAAAACCTTTGGGTTAAAAGTGAAAAATGACAAATTTTTTTTTGGGAAACACCCCATGCTTGGGGTACAACAACACAATGCAACAATGTGTTGCTAATTTATATTATGGAAATGATTTACAAACATGTGTTAGTGTTGATATCTCATATATGTATGTCCTCTTAAGTTGTTTTACTAATAACTTGATAAAAGTTATACTGAGATATATGTGTAATCTTAATTCTATACAATACGTAGATATATGTATAATCCTTATAAAACTTTCTCTTGAAACGGACAAAGCGGGCTCAGGACAAGACAGGACGTCGACAAGATGAAGAAGGTTGAGGTGGAAGATGACATGGCTATAGATGTGGGATGAAGAGAATGGAGAAGGGTGATATTCACTTGAATTAGTTTTGCCACAAAGAAGGAAGAAGAAATGGATGGAAGGGGAGAGGGGATGCGAGATGGAAAAAGGATGTGGGAGACTAGAAACTCCACTACACACACTGCAAAATGAAGGCACACAGGATGCTAAAACGACTATGTCACCCCTTAGAGCAACAAGGCTATATCACATAATCCTTCACGTCAGCGTCATGTCACTCTACTCTCATTGACCATCCAAATTCACCACTCTATAGGGTATGGTTATGACCAAAACCACCATCCCCCTCCTTTTAATTTATTTTTGTCCATGTCAAATCCTTGAAATTTGGAAAAGTTGAAGCGTGGTTGTCGTGGTTTAAACCACACGAACCACAGTGGTTTGCACAGGAGGCTGTGTAGCGGTAGTTCCATGGTCCTATATGGCAATCCATGATACAATCCATCACCCTCATACCCCATAGGTGTAGCCAAAAGTAAAGTTTGGATGCCACATCACACTATCTCTCTCTCCACACATGTTTCATCAATTCTCATATGAAAAAACGGATGAAACTTACTCCTCTCTCATCCATCCACATGCCATATATATTTTAAACGTCCTTTTAACAAGTGGTAGAATCGACAGTGTCGTAGTGGTAGTGGTGGTGGTGGTGTCACACCCAACCAATGGCGGAAACATCGGGATGAGACGAAGTGTGAAGATTGCTAGAGACATCAGAACGCTATCTGTGACAATATTTAATAAACCGATTTCATTTCATAATTCATTCGTCAACATTACAAGGAAATCAAATAACATCAAGTTCAAGGGAAATACAATACAACATAATCAAAATTGATACAACGATTAAACCTAAACGTCTATATGTGTATCTAGGCATCAACGCTACTTCATTTCATAGCATCATCATCCTCAACCTGTAACGTGTTTAAAATAAAGTTCAATGCAAAAGCAAAGGCGAGTATACAAGTTTGGTACATACGTATCAAAAGATAAGTTTAAACGATTCCATGTGGCAAGCTCTTGATACGAGATAAACAATAAAATCGGCATGTGTCAAACATATCAAACCAATAATGAAACAGAATATGCTCATGACATAACCACAAGTCTACGGGCGGGTCGTTAATCCTATAGCGCTACATATGTCATGGTTTGGCTCGTACGAAGTTAATGATAAGTCTAACACATAATGTCCTCAACCCCAGTTTAAAGTATCAAGTAATCAAATAAGCATGCGTGTAATAGGAATGTTCATGTATTATGATAAAGTTTATGTGTAAGTTTGTAAATAACATGTTACACCCCAAAAAGTGGTAAAAGTAAAGAGGGGAATACGAGTATACTCACAATATTGCATATGCTTTCCGATTTTCCAATATGACAAAGTTGATGAGGTTAGAAGGTTGAATGGGTAAGGGTTAAAGTTCAAGTATGTTTAGAGTCGAGATTCGGTATTTAAAACAACATAAAAATAAGATATGAGAAATACATGTGAAAATAATCATTGAGTACATATGATACTTGTTCTTGACATTATGTAACTCAAAGGAGTTTATATGGTTTCAAGGAACACGGTTCCATTAGAATCGTAACAAGTTATCATACTATAGGATGACGTAATCTAGTACTTGACATATGAACACTAGTTCATCATCTAAGATTCGATTATTTGGATTATGAGGTTATGTATCGTATAGGTTATATAGATATATTAATAAGTCCAAAAGATTAATAGTTCAAGCATGAGGTAGAAGATTAACATCTTCATTTAGGCACCTCTAATGTCATAGAAATCATGTAGGAGGTAGGAAGAACAAGCTTCCATTTAGGTACCTCTTAAGTGTTCACCACTACACTTGATGTAAAAACAACCAAGGAGGGTCATGAACTAATAACAATACAAGAATAAGAATCAACTATACTACGAGAAATCATCAAGGCATGTGGGGATTCTATGTTGGACAACCCAAGTTGATCCATAATCACTCCTTCATCAAGCTTGAAGCTTGAGCATGACTTGTGGGCTAAGAACCCTAATTAAAACAGAAAATATGTGAGGTTTACACCTCTGATTTCACATTTCCCAGCCTTGTTTTTAAGCCTAACCAACCATAAGATAGGTTGTAAGCATTAGGACATAGGTGTGAGATGAGTTAGACTCAAGTTTGATAAGTTTAAACAAGTTTTGAAAGAGTTTAAAACATAATAGAAAGTTTATGGACATTTTTAGGGCATTTCCAGGTCTGATTTCTCCAAGGAGAGATCAAGGAATCAAGCCCAAAGATTATCCAAGCATTTAGAAAGAAGAATCAAGTGATTTGGTTGAGTTTTGAGCAAGTTATGCTCACTTTTGTAAGGAGGTATGAATCTGCCCGAATTTCTGATTTGCAAGAGCTTTGAGAGTGATTTTGGAGAGATTGGAGAGTTGTCAAAGTGTCTAATGGCTTGGAGGACCTTGGGTACTTATTGGGGAGTGATTAGGGTTGTTTTGGGGGGATAATTAATGCTAAAACTCGGTTTAAACATGAAAATCCCGCTCAAAAATGAATCTGGTCGCGAGCTGATTAGTTTTCTGATCTGGGGATGGCCAGGCGGCCCGCGTAAGCCCATGGATTAAGCTTACGTGGTCCGTATGGTGGGTGTGGGCTGAAGTTTCCATTTATTACATTTTAGCCCCTATAGTTTACTATTCAGGGCTTTTAGGGTGATTTAGGGACTTGTTTTGCCATTTAAGCATAGTTTAAGGTCAATTCAAGTATGAGGAACATGATCAAA
Organism: Helianthus tuberosus; assembly: GCA_030545235.1. Classification (NCBI taxonomy): domain Eukaryota; kingdom Viridiplantae; phylum Streptophyta; class Magnoliopsida; order Asterales; family Asteraceae; genus Helianthus; species Helianthus tuberosus. Next base: position 29,920,153 of record CM060451.1, read on the forward strand.
GTATAATTAAGCGTATGAAGGTCGTATTCAAGTATCGTTTATGATCGAAACACGTTTTATGCATAAGTTTCACGTATTTACAAGTTTAGCACATAGTTTCCAAGAATTTCGAATAAGCGTCAATTGTTTCACGAAATCGAATGTATGAGCATGTATAAAGTATGTACAGCAAGAATTTAACAAAATACGAGTTTTATTTGTAATCCAAGTCTCGGATTTTACATCGCTTTTAATGAAAGAACGATTACAAGACTATGAAGTTTCCAAAAATAGATTTACAAGCGATGGTTTCTGAATATAGAAAGTATGAAAACGCAGGGCGTTACAGTCTCCCCTCCTTTAGGAAATTTCGTCCCGAAATTTATTCAAGAGGCAGACTTGAAAGGGTTTTGGTAGAAAGTGATTATTTAAAACTAAGACTTGGAAATTTTGAAACGTTTTGAAAAGTACGAAATCTTGGGAGAATAATCATAATAGGTTTGTAAAATGATTTGTTTGGCTAAAATGGTTTTGAGGCATAAACATGAGTGGAACATGTATAGGTAAGAACGATTTTGAATAGCTAAATTTGGAGTTGCTTTACAAATGTATTGTACTTTACGAAGGAGGTCTTTATAAAATGGTTTGAAATTAATAAAAGTGAGGTAGTTTGCATATGAAGTTTTAAAGGTAGTATAAGACCACATATTCATAAAAATTGCTTCTCTAGTGGAACGAGAAAGTTTGGTATTTTCAATAAAGTGCTAATGGCCTACGAAGTATGTTTACACAAGAATAACGAATAGGGGAAATGGAGAATAATAGGAGTATAGAAATGAACGATTGACTCTTAAAGAATGCAAGCATAAGAATGGCATAAGTGTTGGATAGATGAAAGTAGCGTGTAAAGAATGAAGTCTCGTCGTGGATAATCGGATATAATGCGTTTGTGAGTTGTCTAAAGTTGTATGAGGTCTAAATAGGTCTGCAAAACACTGAATTTCTCATGACACGTTTTACGAAAGTTTGGCAACATGGCGAAAACACTTATATATAGGAAGTACCAGCGGCGTATCCACCATGTTTTGACCACATTACGTCCGTTTCGTATTCGGTGTCATGTTACATTCTGTGTCTTACCATACACAGTAGTACACTCTATGGTTCTCATACGCCTATCATTATAATCCCGTGTGCACCCGTGATTATATTGATCGTCGCATGATCCGCATGGTTTGTACTAGTTGTGTATGAATTAGGGTATATATAATTTAAAATAAGAATGTGTGCGTATAAGAATATGGTATGTAAGCAAGTCCATGCTTAAGTATGTATGGGACCCACGTAAGCGAATCCCTCGGATTCCGCTCGCGTACGGGCACGAATGTATGAATCATGAATATGTATGAAAGATAAGTATGAGTATGAGTATAAGTGTAAGTTATGAATACGCATGCGAATGTATGTATAAACATACGACATATGAGTATGATATGAACATGAGTATAAGCATAAATGTATTGTCATGGTTATGAGTAAGAGTATGAGCATAATGTGTATGAAAATGGGTATATGTGTGAGTACAAACATGAGTATAAGTAGGATGTATGATTGTAAGCATGAATATGAATATTAGTGTAAACGTGAGTGCAAGTATAATTCTAAGAATATAAATATAAATTTGAATATAAGTGTAACATATGAGTACAACTTAAAATGTATAAATCGCGACTATTAGTGTATGAGTTATTGATTTTATGGTACGAATTTAAATACGTATAAGATCAAGAGGTTTGAGTATAAAAGGAACAAAACTGAGTAGTACATGTGAAGTAGTCGTGAGGTATAAACTAGAACACGTGAAATGATGTGCATGTATAGTTGTTCGAGCAACGTTAAATTTTATCGAATCAAGATAGATTGAGTTTAGTTGGAGGGTAAAATACAGTTTGTACATGTAAAAGGATAACAGTACTCATTGGTTAAGCGTAATGTATTTCGTAATGAATGGAAATGCTACTTTTGTTTCAAAAGAGTTTACGTAAACCGAAGATGATCGATCCCCATGAAGCCTTCTTGCCCACGTGGTTTGTAAATGGGTGTAGGAAAAGGTTTTCGATAAAAAGTAAATTCGTTTCATCAAATAAGAAATTATGAATTTAGGAGGTTCTTGCGAAAACGAGGATCCTTAGAAAAGAAATTTAACAAAAGGACTTAGTGATTGTTACAAGTTTTAGCAAATGATTTGTTGGTGTTGAAAAGAGTATTTGGTAAAACGATCATATAGCATCTACAAGATCCTATAAGTAATTGAGAGGTTGGTTTGATTTTGATTAAGAATGGAAGTCTCTAGTATGATGATATAATGTGTGCGTGTTTTAGTGATTAAGTTGAATATAAAGTTCATGGGCAAGAGTTTCATTGGACCGATTAAATTGGTAGGTAGCATTTCGTAAGGTTTTGAAGTTCGAGTAATAAAACGTTTTAAGACATGATTAAGAATCTCGTGTATATGAGTCGAGTGAAAATAGATCGTAGGATAGAAAATACTTTTGATAAAACAATGCATTTTTAAATCGGTATAAGTAGATATTTCGAATAATGATAAACAATTTAGGTATAAAATATGATCGAGTTTGCATAATAAGATATTTGGAAGAGACGTTTTGGTAACGATCACCTAGGTAAGGGAATCACCCCTAACTCGTTGGTGAGGTCGTTTTAAGAAAAGGGGAGTGGAGTTAATCGTCAAGGTAAGGAAGCCACTCCTATCTCGATGATATGTATCCACTTGTCGTTATAAGGAAAACGAATTTAAATTATATGAAATCATGCATATGTATAAATGTATGGAAAGATTCAATATGACGTGTGTGTGAGAAGAAAATATCGAAAGTAAATTTGAATTTGAAAGATTGCATCGTATGAAATAAATAATAGACACACATGTTTGATTAAAATTTAGGATAGTTCCAAAACGGAATTTTGACTAACCAAAGTGGTCGAAAAATCTTTCGAGTTTGAGGAGCATGCTTTGGCCTAATAGGTGAAATACTCTCGCCGACAAGTCGGTTAACGGTATTTACCCTTCCGGTTACTACATGTCCCAACTCAATCGAAATTTCGAGACTTGGCGGGATTTAAAAAAAATCAAGGAGTGGAACTAGTCGACAAGGTGCGGGTTTCACCCCTAACTTGGCGGTTTAGTATCCTAAGTGTGGTTGGTACTCGTCGGGTCAAAATTTAATTTCAACACATTGACGAGGGTCCACTAGAATTTGAAATTTGAATTTCTCCATCAAGGTGAAGATTTTACTCCTAACTTGATGGTGAATTTCGTGTAAAAAGAAAAGTAGAAGGATGGAGAGTCATTCACCAAATTGTGGGTTTCACGCCTATTTTGGTGAAGTCGCCTCGTTTATGTATTATTAGCGTTTTCGGATTTAGAAATATCGAGTAAAATGCATGAGGGAAGTGTATGTCAAAGGAATACGCAAACAAGTATAAACACGTAAGAGGGCATATCAAGAATGGTACATAAATAATGAAATGATAAATCAAGTATTAACACATAGAGAAATAGGTCAACAATAATACGTAAAGGATCGAACAACGAAACAAGTATTAACACATAATAAAACAAGCATTAATGCATAAGAATAACATGTCGAATATTACCCACGAGTGATATACATGTTTAAAAGAGCATAAATAAGAAACAAATAAAGTATCATGTAGTAGTTCAAGCAAAACATACGAATAAGGCTCTAAAACTATAGACTAGGTAAAAGCATTCCTACTTTTCCTAATTCCCTATAGTTATGGCTCTGATACCAATCTGTCACACCCCAACCAATGACGGAAACATCGGGATGAGACGAAGTGTGAAGATTGCTAGAGACATCATAACGCTATTTGTGACAATATTTAATAAACCAATTTCATTTCATAATTCATTTGTCAACATTACAAGGAAATCAAATAACATCAAGTTCAAGGGAAATACAATACAACATAATCAAAATTGATACAACGATTAAACCTAAACGTCTATATGTGTATCTAGGCATCAACGCTACTTCATTTCATAGCATCATCATCCTCAACCTGTAACATGTTTAAAATAAAGTTCAATGCAAAAGCAAAGGCGAGTATACAAGTTTGGTACATACGTATCAAAAGATAAGTTTAAACGATTCCATGTGGCAAGCTCTTGATACGAGATAAACAATAAAATCGACATGTGTCAAACATATCAAACCAATAATGAAACGGAATATGCTCATAACATAACCACAAGTCTACGGGCGGGTCGTTAATCCTATAGCGCTACATATGTCATGGTTTGGCTCGTACGAAGTTAATGATAAGTCTAACACATAATGTCCTCAACCCAAGTTCAAAGTATCAAGTAATCAAATAAGCATGCGTGTAATAGGAATGTTCATTTATTATGATAAAGTTTATGTGTAAGTTTGTAAATAACATGTTACACCCCAAAAAGTGGTAAAAGTAAAGAGGGGAATACGAGTATACTCACAATATTGCATATGCTTTCCGATTTTCCAATATGACGAAGTTGATGAGGTTAGAAGGTTGAATGGGTAAGGGTTAAAGTTCAAGTATGTTTAGAGTCGAGATTCGGTATTTAAAACAACATAAAAATAAGATATGAGAAATACACGTGAAAATAATCATTGAGTACATATGATACTTGTTCTTGACACTATGTAACTCCAAGGAGTTTATATGGTTTCATGGAACACGGTTCCATTAGAATCGTAACAAGTTATCATACTATAGGATGACGTAATCTAGTACTTGACATATGAACACTAGTTCATCATCTAAGATTCGATTATTTGGATTATGAGGTTATGTATCGTATAGGTTATATAGATATATTAATAAGTCCAAAAGATTAATAGTTCAAGCATGAGGTAGAAGATTAACATCTTCATTTAGGTACCTCTAATGTCATAGAAATCATGTAGGAGGTAGGAAGAACAAGCTTCCATTTAGGTACCTCTTAAGTGTTCACCACTACACTTGATGTAAAAACAACCAAGGAGGGTCATGAACTAATAACAATACAAGAATAAGAATCAACTATACTACGAGAAATCATCAAGGCATGTGGGGATTCTATGTTGGACAACCCAAGTTGATCCATAATCACTCCTTCATCAAGCTTGAAGCTTGAGCATGACTTGTGGGCTAAGAACCCTAATTAAAACAGAAAATATGTGAGGTTTACACCTCTGATTTCACATTTCTCAGCCTTGTTTTTAAGCCTAACCAACCATAAGATAGGTTGTAAGCATTAGGACATAGGTGTGAGATGAGTTAGACTCAAGTTTGATAAGTTTAAACAAGTTTTGAAAGAGTTTAAAACATAACAGAAAGTTTATGGACATTTTTAGGGCATTTCCAGGTCTGATTTCTCCAAGGAGAGATCAAGGAATCAAGCCCAAAGATTATCCAAGCATTTAGAAAGAAGAATCAAGTGATTTGGTTGAGTTTTGAGCAAGTTATGCTCACTTTTGTAAGGAGGTATGAATCTGCCCGAATTTCTGATTTGCAAGAGCTTTGAGAGTGATTTTGGAGAGATTGGAGAGTTGTCAAAGTGTCTAATGGCTTGGAGGACCTTGGGTACTTATAGGGGAGTGATTAGGGTTGTTTTGGGGGGATAATTAATGCTAAAACTCGGTTTAAACATGAAAATCCCGCTAAAAAATGAATCTGGTCGCGAGCTGATTAGTTTTCTGATCTGGGGATGGCCAGGCGGCCCGCGTAAGCCCATGGATTGAGCTTACGCGGCCCGTATGGTGGGTGTGGGCTGAAGTTTCCATTTATTACACTTTAGCCCCTATAGTTTACAATTCAGGGCTTTTAGGGTGATTTAGGGACTTGTTTTGCCATTTAAGCATAGTTTAAGCTCAATTCAAGTATGAGGAACATGATCAAAGTATAATTAAGCGTATGAAGGTCGTATTCAAGTATCGTTTATGATCGAAACACGTTTTATGTATAAGTTTCACGTATTTACAAGTTTAGCACATAGTTTCCAAGAATTTCGAATAAGCGTCAATTATTTCACGAAATCGAATGTATGAGCATGTATAAAGTATGTACAGCAAGAATTTAACAAAATACGAGTTTTATTTATAATCCAAGTCTCGGATTTTACATCGCTTTTAATGAAAGAACGATTACAAGACTATGAAGTTTCCAAAAATAGATTTGCAAGCGATGGTTTCTGAATATAGAAAGTATGAAAACGCAGGGCGTTACAGGTGGCGTCATGGTGAGTGGCGGACTCAGGATTTTTTCCATGGGGGTGCGGAACATTTTTAAAAATTTTAGGGCCCTAGGTATATAAGTAAAAAAATCGGTTCGTATCGGGTCGGGTCAACGAACATCAAAGTAAATTTATATAATCATCAAAAACATGTCAAACGTTGTTACAAATATAATTAAAACGTCGACGCCCTACGGGTTTTAATTTTTTGAAATCTATTCAAAACATCATCTAAAACTAATTTTTTAAGCAATTCTTTCTCTATATAACATAAGTTTATCGCTCAATAACATAATGTTTCAATTTTAAGTTTAATTTTCAACTATTCAAGCCCTAGAAATCATAACGTAAGTTGTAATCACCCTAAAAATATATAAACAACATAATCACCCTAAAAATCATCTAAACAACCATAAACAACGTCAAAACACACAAAATTTCAAACATATTTAAAAACTTTATTACCTTTTTTTCTCCTATAATATCAACCAAAATTATCAAAATAACAAAGAAACTTACCCATGTTCGGATTCCGGTTAGATTTGGTGTCAAACGACGGTGGTATGGTGGCTGATTACGGTGGTCGCCGGCTGCTGGACTGTTGTCGCTTGCTGCTGGACTGTTGTCGCTGGGTGATGTTGTTCGTTGGCAGTGCAGGGACGCAAGAGAGAGAGAGCGGGAGAGAATTTCTAAAGGTTTTGGGCTTTAATTATTTTATTATAGTTTGAAATATTGTTGGGTTTGGTTAATGGGCTAAGACTTAGTGGGCTAACTAGTTAGGAATTATAAGTGGGTAAAGGTATGAGTATTTGGGTTTAGTTAGTTAGGTGTTAAAAGTTATATAATTTAGGTAGTAATTTTTTTTTTTAAAATAAGAGTTTACTAAAAAAAAATTTAAAATATAAATTGATAACACTTTTTACCTAAGGGGTGCGGACGGAAAATTTCAAGGGGTGCGGACGAAAAATTCGAAGGGGTGCGGACCGGATTTTCGACGGAACTTAGGACTAAATTTTTTTTTTCCCGGGGGTGCGGCCGCTCACCTTGGGCTGGGCTTGGGTCCGCCCATGGTGGTGACCATGGTGAAATCGACGCGATTGGTCATGTATTGATATGATGCGATTGTCACACCTAATATAAATTCATTTTACTTGAAAAACACCCTTATACACATATGGAAATTTCACATTATCTTCATGTTTTCTATATCAACTTGCAAAAATATATAGTCAATCAAAATGTATGTTAGTTTTATCAAATACTATATAAGTTTGGTGTCCATTTATAATATTATATATCATAAAATATTATATACCATAAGAAATAATAGTCTTTGCTTAGTATTAAAATAATAATAAAATAATGTTTTTAATAGCGGAGTTGAAATAAACATGTGGCTGAAATTGAAAACAGATTATAAGCGTGTTGTACTCTGACACTATAACCCCACAACATCGGTCGTTTACTCCCATGAATCATCCCAGAATTTTCACATCATCTTCTTCATCTTTTCTTTAATATTCTCTGTTTTTATTATTTTAATACTTCCATCACTTCTCTTCTCTCTTAAATTTCAATAACAAATTCTTCAGTTCAGATCATAAGGTGGATAAACTTGTTGGTGAAGCTGTTACAAGATTAAAACTTTAAAGGTAATTAATTAATTCTTTCATTTCACTTTTTTTCTGTTTTTAATTAAGCTCTGATTTGAAGAATCATATGCTGATTTTCACTTTTTGTTTGATACTTTGACTTTTCTGCTTTGTGATTTTTATGGTTGATTGTTAATTACTTTGAAAAATATGCGAATTGAAGTAGTATTAGCTGGTGTTTTTGGAATATATTCAGCATAATTTTTAATTAAATATCTTGTTCCAAAAGGAAAGAAAAAAACCCTAAATTCGGAATTTGTTCTGTTTGACCTAAAAGTCAAAATTGATTTCTAAAGTATTATCCCTTTTGCTGATGAATCTTTGTTGTTCCAATTTCTGATTTTATTCCCCCCTTTTATCTCTAAAAATTGATTCTTTTTCTCAAAAAGCAAATTTGGAATCTCACTTCGTCATCGTAAAGATTCAATTTTGAATCTGTGATTCTGTTTATACACATGTGTTCATGAAATCCCTTCATTTTTTCACTGTAATTTTGTGTTTTAACAGGTTGAAACTGATTTTTTACAGGTGTGCATTCAAGACGCCCACCAACTGTTTGTGAAAAGTCCTCTGAGAACAAATTGATAATATGAACAACCTGAAGCTAGGAGTTGAGGTCAAAAGCGCCCACGGGCTTATGCCGAAAGACGGTCAGGGTTCGGCTAGCCCGTATGTGGAGCTTCACTTTGATCATCAGAAGTTTGTAACTACTGTTAAAGAAAAGGATCTTGACCCGAGTTGGGACGAGACTTTTTATTTCAACATTTCGGACCCGAGCAACCTGCATAACCTTACACTTGATGCATATGTATACAACAGAACAAATGGAGGAATTAACTCAAAAAATTTCATGGGTAAAGTTCATATCATTGGGACTTCATTTGTACCTTATTCGGATGCGGTTGTTTTCCATTACCCTTTGGAAAAAAAGAACATTCTTACGCGTGTAAAAGGCGAGTTAGGTTTGAAAGTGTTTCTCACTGATAACTCGTCGGTTATGTCATCGAATCCACTTCCTCAGATGGATAGTTCCTCTCATGGCCGAAGAGAATCGAAAGATTCACGAAGAACGTTTCATCATTTGCCGAACTCCAACACTGTCCACCAACCGCAAATTCCTTCGCAGCAACCGTACATGGCAGCTATAAACCAGCCGCAGCAAGCGTACGAATACGGAGTTGATGAAATGAGAAATCAAAATCAATTTCAAGGTCAACCAAAGGTTGTGAGGATGTACTCTGGATCTTCATCACAACCGATGGAGTATGCTCTCAAAGAAACGAGCCCGTTTCTTGGGGGTGGGCAGGTGATCGGGGGTCGGGTTGTGACCCGTGATAACCGTCGGGCCAGCACTTACGACCTCGTGGAAGCAATGCAGTTTCTTTTTGTTCGGGTCGTGAAAGCACAAGACCTCCCCAGCATGGACGTGACCGGAAGTCTCGACCCGTTTGTTGAAGTACGGGTCGGGAACTATAAAGGAATCACACCACATTTTTCGAAAACATCAAACCCGGAATGGAACACGGTGTTTGCGTTCTCTCGAGAAAGAATGCAAGCAACCGTATTAGACGTTGTGGTTAAAGACAAAGACACGATAAAAGATGACTTCGTTGGGCTCGTTCGTGTGAATCTTCACGATATTCCAACACGGGTCCCACCGGATAGCCCGTTGGCTCCAGAATGGTACCGGCTGGAGGACAAAAAGGGTGAGAAAAATAAAGGTGAGCTAATGCTTGCAGTCTGGATGGGGACACAAGCCGATGAAGCCTTTCCAGACGCTTTTCTTGTGGATCAAGCAACGAACCACGTCGATAGCGCTGTTTCTTCAATGTACACTCGCTCGAAAGTCTACCATTCGCCAAGACTTTGGTACGTTCGTGTTAACGTAATCGAGGTTCAAGATCTCGTTTGGGGTGAAAAAAACCGGTTCCCGGATGTGTACGTAAAAGTACAGATTAATAACCATGTTTCGAAAACAAGATCGGTTCAAGCAAGAAACGCAAATGCGTTATGGAACGAAGATATGTTGCTGGTAGCTGCTGAGCCGTTTGAAGATCATTTGATTCTTACTGTCGAAGATCGAGTGGGACCCAATCAAGATGAAGTTTTGGGGAAGGTGTTTATACCGTTGAATAGTATCGAGAGACGTGCGGACGATCGGATGATTCCTTCGCGGTGGTTTCATGTTCAAGACCATAGTGATCACGATGTTGATGAGAAGATGAAGAAGAAAGATAAGTTTGCTACTCGGTTGCATCTTAGAGTTTGTCTAGAAGGCGGGTATCATGTTCTCGATGAGTCAACTCAGTACAGCAGCGATCTCAGACCGAGTGCTAAACAGCTATGGAAGCCGTCGATCGGGATACTGGAAGTCGGTATTCTAAGCGCTAGTGCGCTTCACCCTATGAAAACCCGAGATGGTAGAGGAACGACGGATGCGTATTGTGTCGCTAAATACGGTCACAAATGGGTTCGAACAAGGACAATTATCAACAGTTTGACTCCGAAATTCAACGAACAGTATACTTGGGAAGTGTACGACCCGTCAACGGTTATAACCGTGGGTGTTTTCGACAACTCTCAGCTTGAGAACGACTCTAATTCGAAAGACGTGAGAATTGGTAAAATCCGTATCAGAATCTCGACTCTTGAAACAGGTCGGGTTTATACACATTCGTATCCATTGCTAGTTCTGCATCCATCGGGTGTCAAGAAAATGGGGGAGTTGCATCTGGCGATTCGTTTTTCGAGTACTTCAATGATGAATATGATGTATACGTACTCGAAGCCACTGTTGCCTAAAATGCACTATGTGAGGCCGTTGACGGTGGTTCAGCTTGAACTGCTACGTCACCAAGCTGTCGGGATAGTGGCGGCTCGACTCAGCCGAGCGGAACCGCCGCTGAGGAGAGAAATAGTTGAGTTCATGACGGATGCGAATTCGCATCTGTGGAGTATGCGGAGAAGTAAAGCGAATTTCTTCAGGCTAATGTCGGTTTTCAGTGGGGTTCTTGCGGTGAGTAAATGGTTTGGTGAAGTTTGTTTGTGGAAGAATCCGATCACGACGGTGCTTGTTCACGTCCTGTTTGTGATGCTCGTGTCTTTCCCGGAGCTTATTCTACCGACGGTCTTCCTCTACATGTTCCTTATCGGACTTTGGAACTACTGGTTTAGAGCACAATACCCTCCTCATATGAACACCCGGTTATCATATGCTGACGGGGTTAATCCCGACGAGTTAGACGAGGAATTCGACACGTTTCCAACGTCTCGCCACCCGGACGTTGTCCGGCACCGTTACGACCGGTTACGAAGCGTGGCGGGAAGAATCCAGTCTGTGGTGGGCGATATCGCAAGCCAAGGGGAAAGACTACAAGGCCTGCTGAGCTGGCGAGACCCACGCGCTACACTTATATTCATGGTGTTCTGTCTTGTGGCTGCATTTGTGTTATACGCAACGCCGTTTCAGGTGCTTGTGATACTGAGCGGGTTTTATGTGATGAGACATCCGAGGTTTCGCCATAGGTTGCCGTCTGCAGCGTTGAGTTTCTTCAGACGGCTTCCAGCACGTGCCGACAGCATGCTGTGAGTTTAAGTATTTGGTCACAGGATTCGTATTGTGTTTGCGATTTATGTATTGTATTTTTTACTTTCGTAGCATCGAAAGCGTTGGGTTGTTGAATTTGCAAGTTTTTCGTGTTTATATGATTTGAACAATGAATGTTGGTCTTGTTTGTAAGTAGAGGATGGTTTTGTAGATTGTAGCCATCTTTCTGGGATCAAATATACACGTTAGTTAATGACTTAATGTATCTTTGGCTGAAACTATGAAACACATCTTTGGCTTCTAATGTATCTGTAGTCACTTTGTCGGTGTCTTTACTAGCACTTTTTTCCTAAAATTGTATTAATTGCAGTCTTAAAACTACTTAACTACATAAACAATAAGGGGTTATTAGACTACACGTTTTAAATACTGAAATTAAACGTATATTTTTAAAATTGCATGTCTTTTATATATAATAGACATTTATTTTGAGTCAAAGAAAGTATCATACAACACTTTAATCAAAAACGCTTTTAGGGTGGTGGGGGCGCCCACGGATTTAAGCACAGGTTCAAGCGAGGCCAGGGAACCCCGCCAGCGCTATAAGTGGCGTGGGTTCCCCTGGCGGCTTCACTTCCAGATTCACGAACCCGCCGCTTGTGTCTTCCTAGCCATCGTCTTCCAAGATGGCTAGGTGGGTGCCCCCTCCACTCTTATGCTTATTGGGTTGAAAATTGATATGGGTTCGAAACTTCAAATGAGATGTCATTACCCTTAACATGAATTCATTCACCAAAAGAATGAACCATCTCCCACTTTGATAGATTAATTAGGGTCTAATGTTTACTACAAATACTTTTAGATGTGGAAGGATGTATATTATGCCACATCACATGTGGGGGTGGGTGGTTTGGTCTTTCGACTCTTTTGGTATAATTGATCAAACTAGCATACACAGTCCATGCAAAATGCATCAATCACATGAAACAAACAAGTTTTAGATGCTCTAATTAAAGGATGCGGCCCTAGGAAAATTTGATGAAGACATCTAGCCAAATAATAGCACAAATCCACACCAAGCGCAAATTGCACACCAAACAAATCCATTGAAAGGAAATAAAAAGCATGATGATATGTCCTTCATCAAGAAAACTGTTACAAGGGATTTAAAACTTTTTAAGGATTCAGATGAACACGCACAAGCACAAGCCAATTCGATAATGGCTTAGCAACAAAGCACCTTACTTTTAAGGTTCCTAAAAACGCCACACATATATCACATAATCAAACCTTAAAAAAGGGCTCATGAAGACAACATTGGTGGATTATGGCACGAATCCGATATCTTTGAAGTATTCATGCTCCAGTGCGGTCCGGGCTGTAATTCTTTTACTGGGATCCAAGCACAGCATTTTCTGAAATTAATTCATCATTATTTTATATTAGAACTTCATGCACTAAAAGTATGTCCATACTTAATCTCCTACAAACCATCCAAACACCCTGTTATCTGTTTAAAATATGGTCCCTTGATGAACATAATATCAGTGCATTTCTGGTATGGTGTTATTGAGTAAAGTATATTTGATAGCCATATGCCTATATCTCATGCTTTGGTACCAATGGTCCCGTCACCCACATGACCTTCTGGTCAAAAAGGCCAGTTTTCTTACACATTTATGTCAATGTCACTTCTACTATTGACAGAAATCATGAGACCAAAAGGCTACAAGTGGTCACAACTCACACCATGAGGCGTGATATGCGAATATATAATTTATTAACTCCGTGACCAAAACTTGTTTTCCTATGCACACATATCTACTTCTGTCCCACAAACATAATAGGAACATATTTTCCAATCTAATTCCAAATCAAAATTATCTAAAAACATGGTGTTCTATTAATTATTTTATCAGAGAGTAAAATGCCATTTTAGTCTCTAAGGTTTGGTCAGTTTTGCAACTTTCGTCAAAGGTTTGTTTTTCCGCATCTGGATCCAAAAGGTTTAAAATCTCGCCATTTTCATCCGACTCGTTAAATCCATCCATTTTTCTCCGTTAACTCAGGGGCAATTAAGTCTCTTTTTGCTAACTTAAAGGGCAATTCGGTCGTTTTCACTTTATGTAAAAAGACCAAATACCCCTGAAAAAAAAACCGAATTGCCTTTTAAGTTAACAAAAAAGACAGTTTTACCTCTGACCTGAAGGAGAAAAATGAACGGAGCTAACGAGCCAGATGAAAATGGCAAGATTCCAAACCTTTTGGATCCAGATGCGGAATAACAAACCTTTGGAGTTTGGACGAAAGTTGCAAAACTGGCCAAACCTCAGGGACGAAAATGGCATTTTACTCTTTATCAGAGGTGTTTCTTCATATATTCAACAGTTAGTCAACATTTTACTTAAAACAAGCGCCAAAACATTAAATGTGATGAGACAGCGTGTACTGTGTAGTCTGATGTTTGGAAGTCCATACACTTTGTGGAGCATGTGATGATGTGTAATTGATAATCAGTCAACAAATAAGAACTAAGGCAACAATGAGTTTAAACTTACACGTAAGAGATCGAGACCGGCTTTTTCAAGATTCGGGACCACGGTTGCCAGATCCTGAAAAGTAAAAGATGCACCGTTTAATTCTTTTAATAATTAATATCACAAGTCTCTAAACATTTATAATAGTAGGAATATCGAGGACCAAAGTAACAGATGGTATTAAATAAAAAGAATCATCACCTTTGATGACCACTTTGGAAAGGCGGACTTAAAGTCAGGCAGAGAAGTGACACCAGGCCATGTCTCTTCATTTGGAGTTCCCATGATCCTATAATTATATAAATGATATGAATGACAAGTTTATAAAATAACTTTCACTTGTTTATAAAATCACAAGTTTCATGGGATAAACCTGAAAATCTTGAAAAGTTCATCAATCTCTGAGTCTCCAGGAAAGAGTGGTCGCTGGTTCACCATCTCAGCAAATATACAACCAACGGACCACACATCAACAGGAGTAGAATAGTGACGGGACCCAAGAAGAATTTCGGGGGCTCTATACCACAGTGTCACCACCTAAAAGAAGTACACCAACGAATAAGTAACATACTAACATGCGGCATTGTTTTTTATTCCTTGTGATTGATTTTATGGCGCTTAGGCGTATAAATAACAGAATAACAAGTCCATAGTATGATTATGATTAATGCCAAACGGAAAACATAACAATGAAATTACCTCATGTGTGAACGTCCTGACAGGGATACCAAAGGCCCTGGCCAATCCAAAATCGGCAAGTTTTAGTGCATTGGTACGGCGATCAATTAACAAGTTTTGAGGTTTTAGATCTCTGTGGAGAACTCTATGGGAATGACAATAAGCAATGCCACGTAGGATTTGATAAAGAAACGTCTGCAAATTTATGAACATTACACAATGTGACATTTAATCGATTACATTAGTCTTCAAATTTAAGAAAGTAACATAATGTGTCAGAAAAAAGTAAGCTCACTTTTACAAGGCGTGGATCCTTTGAAAACTCTGGACACGAGTCCATGTGCTTCTTCAAATCAAGGTCCAGATACTCAAAAACTAGATACAATCGTTTGTCACTGTGCACAACATCCTGTAACCTGTCACCAAAATGTCACCATTTGCTTCATAAATCATAATCACCTTGTAGAACACTGAACATAAACTAAAAACACATACATATGACATCATTTACTGCATCTAAGATGGTTCTAGAATTGAAACTACCTGACAATGTTTCCATGTTGCATCTCCTTCAACAGTGAAATCTCTCTGATAGCCGTGCTCGGGACACCCTCATCTTCTTGTTCCAGACGGATCTTTTTCAAAGCAATTGTTTCATTGGTCACTTTGTCACGAGCCTTGTAGACCACACCGTATGTTCCTTCACCAATCTTCTCAACCTTCTCGTACTACATTATTAAAAACAACATTAACAATCAAGTAGCAGAAGAACAAAATCACTAATAATCGACAAAAACTTAAAATGTATTATACCTGCTCCATCACAAGTCCAGTAAAACAAACTCAACTGGATAGTGGATATCTGTATCTACATCCATGAAACACAAATTAATAAAACAATTTAAAAAAACTCCACTAGTACCGAATATATAACGATGAATACCTCAAAATGAACAGCAACTAGCAGAAGAATAATTAATCATGACATTAGAAACTAAATTAAACAAGTTCAGAACAGAAGTTCGCAATGTATTGAAGTAAAATCGAACAAAACGAAACATCGATTCAACCGAACAACGTTTGAGCCAAATCTATAAACACAAAAAAGATCAAAAACCCTATGAATACTATAACTATGACATATAAACAATTTGAGCATCCAAAACACAAATCAATTCAATAAATATCTCCAAAATTACTCAATCTTCAACCCTAGATCAATCACAACTAAATCTCCGATCAAAATCAGTGAAAACTGTAACATTTCTAACAATGAGAACTCGAAATGCACAAACAACAATCATGAATGATCTACAATCAACATCACTGAAACTAAACTTCAGTCCACTGAAATTAGGTCAAATCAGCAACGCGTGATGACATTTTCAAAGTGAAATATGTGGTTCAGTCAACAATATTCCAAATCATGTGCAAATTCAAAGTTAAAATCAAAAGAAATAACTCAAAATAGAAGGATAATAAGCTTCGGTTAGTGGTGAAAATTGATACCTGAGATGAAGAATCGAAGCTTTTTGTGTGAGAGAGAACAAAGCCTCTCACTAGGTTTTGGGGGAGAACACGTTGTGGGGGAGAAGATATATGGAAATGGTGTGTATTTAATCACCAAATACTACTTATTTTTTATGTATTTTTGTGACTTTATACGTATTTTTTTTAAATGATTGTTGGGGTTATGAATATAACAAATGAATTAGATCTTGTTTTTATGTGTTGATGATTAAATTATGTGTATTTTTAGTAATACAAAATGATGTATCTTGTGTTATAACGAAATAATGAATAAAATAAGAAGAATTTAATCATGACTGATGTGGTTTATTTAATACGGAATTCGTGACTATTAGCGTTTGTCTTCATGAAACACCTGTTGAAGCACTAAGGCTAGTGGGTGTCGTGATGGGTGGCAGCCTCCACTCTATAACCATTCTTCACATGAAGTGTAGTGATAATCCTTTTTTCCTTTACCTTTTTTATTACTTGAATATTAAATGAAGAAAGAGAGAAGAGAGATTGGGGGTCGTGGCAGTTGTGGGAAATTCCACGATCATGATGGACCAAAGGGCGTGGTGTTGTAGGTCCTCCATTGCCCGTGTGGCACCTCCACAATCCCTATGCCCCATACTCTAATGGTAATGTGATGGATTAACTCACTGGTTTAAGATATCACTTTGTGTTTTTATGTTTAATCTTTCTTTATGGGAAATAGAATGAGCTATGGTAAGTGTTTGTTAATGAATCACATAACAAGAGCCTCTTGGTTTTTTGAATGGAACAAAGTGAAGAGAGTTATATCTCCTATTTATTTTTCGTCACTCGTTCGTTAGAAATTATGAATAAAAGAAGTTAGTTTTGTTACTAAAAGTCTAAAACCAAACTAATAGAAATTATTTATAATTGATTAAAACAATTTTTGACATGTAATTTAAATTGTTTAATAGTAATCAATTAAAATGGACATTTTATTTGTAGCAAAAGTAACAACCATACATGGCCAACACACCATACGTGGTTAAGGTGAACACCAATTCGACTAAACGTTGGCGAGTACAATTGCTACAAATGTGCTTTAATTGAAATTCATGCACGTCTTATGCAGTGGCGGATCTTGCCCGTTGAACGTCCTCGGGTCGAAAGCCACGGTCACTAAAAACATGCCCATGCCGAACATAGTAGGTATAAAAAATTTCGATCGAACCTCGAAAATTAGCACTTCGGACCGAAAAACGTGCCCGGGTCGTGGCCCTGGCACATCCCTTCTAAGAACCGCCCCTGGTCCTATGATCTTGATCAATAGCAAAACCCTGTTTTTCATCTCAAATCTTTCGCTTAACATGTAATCCATTATTGCCCAGTGGAGATGAATATGATCGGGTGGTTGTGATGGTGCCACGATGATGTCTCAGTGGTCCGTTAGTGATCCAAATTTGCGGTTCAAAAAAAATTAAACACTAGTCAATTATGAATAACATTGAAACCATGTAGTACAACCTTATATTAACGGTCAAGCATATGGCTTTACTCTCCGGTCTCCATAACCGAATGTACCGAAAACGTGTGCTCATAAAACATTTGTCTTATAGAATATTTTCAAATACCAATAGTCGGATTAAAAAAATCATTTTATTTATAAAAAAGAAATATATATTATAGTAGTCACATTTTAGAACATGGGTAAGTGGCCATGAATGTACTCACGTGGCTTGGCATGTTCCTGCAAGGCTGCAACAACACCATTACACAACTCTCGAGTATAATTGATAATGATATATAGATGACTCACAAATTGAAATTTTTTTACTAAACGAGTCAGTTGGGTGAACTAAACTTAGAACATTAGCAAAGAAAACGGATTAGAAGTCACTCATAATTGAATAAAACTAGAGCCCCAAGCGAACCCAACACAAAAACAAAAATAATATGAGAAAACTACAAAGGTTGGGGCCCTTTGAATTGGTATAAAGGAAGCATCAGTTTGGCTTCAAAGTATAAACTAGAGATTTAGGGCAAACAATGGCTGGGTGAATCGGAATATATAGAAATTACTATACAAATAGCCGTTAACCAACCTGTATTATCCTTGCGACACGGCTAATTTTCTCCTAATTTGGCCTCTAATTTCTCCCCAATCCTTGACTCCATTGAGCGGAATGAGCATGTGCGACGTTATAGAAAGCAAGAATGACTATGTCAGCCTAAAATAAACATGAATTATATATTGCTTGGAGATAGAATTGGACCTCTTTTATTTTAAAAGTGATTTTTCAATTGAGCCTTGCAATAAATATTGTTTTTATTTTGTTCATTTGGGCCTAATACACATAAGATATATAAAGATTTTTAAAAAATTTGAGGCCTTATTTTTCGGAGGCTCTAGGCCTAGATTTGAAAGCCTCTAGGTCTGGCCCAACATCAAGGTCATTTTACTTTAGTTAAGTTTACTTAAAATCACATGTTGAATATAAACGTTATTACAAGATAGGAGGTGTGAGTAAAGAATTGTACAAGAGTGTAATCTTTTCTAGCACATATAACCCATGGTTCAAGGGAAGGCAAATATTAAACAAAAAGTAAACCAAAACTTGATGGATAGTATATAACACCGCTAAAAACTACATTGAGAAGAGATTGACATAGCTAACACACATAGTTACCTAATAGAGTCGGTTATATTGTTACTTAACTCATGTAAGCTTCTGCAACACAATCGACTTGTATGAATTGTTGTCTACTTAATAATTGGTTTGAAACGGTTGTGGAACAGAGCACAATCTATTTAGATAATTAGATATCAATAATAAAATTTTGTACTCATGGTAAAACTATAATCGTTTATAACATCCAGGAAAAGGAAAAATATATAAAAAAAAATATTTGCAGCCCATCACGTTTTGACCATACTAAAGATTGTATGCATAGATAATTTCGTGTTTGATCTATTATCCAACCTACTCATCCTATGAAGATGAGAAAATGGGAACGGATGTGGTACAAATAAGAGATTAGCACACCCATATGTGTTGTGACTAGGGTGTATATTTATTATTATTTTGATGGCATGTAACAAATTTTATTGTTAATACTCTTGACATTATGTATTTAATTGTTGGTGATGATTAATGGTTATTATTTATTTGGTTTGTGAGCTACGATTAGTAGTTGAAAAAAATAACAATAATTGCAGGGCCGTCTCCGAAAATGATAAAAAAAAATTGGGCCCCGTGCGAGACAAAAACTTTGGGCCCCCTTCCTATGATATAAACTCATTAATCATATATAAAAAACCACAATACTTAAGCGAATCGTGAGGCTTTTTTAGCATTTTTTAAAGTAAAGTTCTAGATCAAGTATTTATAATCCATGCCGATTCTTCTCTATATTTCAATGTATCATAATTATCCATGTTCATAGAGCGAATGCTAGCATCGATTAAAAACAATAAATCCTAGTTTTATGTTACAAATAAATTAATACGCATAACGTTAGTTTCAACTCTCTCTGGATAAGCAAAAATAACTAACACTTAAATCCTTTGAGCAAAAAGAATTGTAATATGTGTAAACATATCCAAACTAATTTGGCAACACGAACCTTTTCATACAAAAAAACAAATTAAATCTAGCTAGATATTGAGTTCTTCTAAGTTTATATTGTAGATGGTTAAATGAGAAATTAAAAACTTACAAATTTAAAAAAGAAAACATGTAAAGTTTATTATGTAAATGGTTAAATGAGAAGAAAAAAAATTGAAGGTTACAAATTTATTGAGGTCCAAATTTAAATGTGACTATATGGGCATTTCCCCTTATTTTATAACCAGCCCCCTCGGACCAAAACATAACATTACATAAAGAAAATAAGAAAAGAAAAAGGACCACAATATGATTCAAACCCGGCATAGTGGATCACTAAACAGTTGCGCATCCATTGAGCCACAAGATGAATTTGTTTATGGTTTTCTACACTTTATATATATATAACAGTTTTGGGCCTCTAGTTGTTTTGGGCCCTGTGCGGTGGCACCCCCCGCACAGGCCCAAAACCGGCCCTGAATAATTGATTGAAGTTATTGGAGTTTTTAGCATACATATATTAAACAAAAGGTAAATCAAAGTGTTATGAGTAATTATAATTCATTTTGATGCATTAGGTGTGGGGGATCTAGAAAACCTTCGTAGGGGTAACGTCTTAAAAGAAAGAGGTAACGAAATCGAAAAAATGTTAAAAAAATGTAATTTTTTTTTCCAAAATTTACACTACCGCCAGAGCGCCAAGGGGTAGCGGAGGCTACCCCTTCTCATATGGTACATCCTCCCCTGGGTGTGTACTTGACAAAATATTTCGCTTGCAAATGAGGTTGAAGTGTATATCCATATGTTGTAATACTAGAGGGTGTTTGGTTGATTATTTGATTAGACAAACTTTTAGTAGGACATTTAACGTCATCATTTTCTTAAACTGCAAGGATTTATAGGATACTTTGCCTAATCTCTAACACTAAAAACTTCAGGGTGTAGAATAAGAACTTCCAAAGAATAAAGATAAGAAGTCGCAAGCATACCTAATGCTTATTAGACCATGAGGTGTGGTGATGTGGAGATTTGGTATGTAAAATGTCACGTAGGTATCACATTATTTTCATACGGTTTTCAAATATGGGAGGTGTGGTTTCACTTTACATATCCAAGCTCCACACCCGTGATATGTTTATTTTAGAGTTTTGACTAAAATAAGAAAAAAATAATTTTGTTAACTCACATCCAAGCTACATGCGATTGGAATTATCCACACCAAACTAAGAACGCCATGGCCACGCCTATGGTGGCATGGTGTTCCACACCATGGCCGAAGGCCACCTAGGACCATGCCATGGACCACAAAGTTATACCCCACCACGGTCTTACTCTCGTGAGTGGAATAATGAGTTCGATTTTTTTTTTTGAAAAAGTGGTCCCATGTGTAAATTAATAATTCACACCATGGGTAAATTAGTATTTTTAACCAAAAAAATATAGAATGCGTTAAGAATTCACAACATATCGTATCAATTTTCTTAATTAGTTTTGAATGAAAAAAATCTCAATTTATCCATGTTCGTCCACCTCTTTTACTTTATATAAAGCATATGAAATTATTTGGAAGTAAAGCAAAAGACATCGAAACAAACAAAAAATAAAAGTTATATGTGGATTCAAGAATCAAATTGAGTGTATCACTTTTCGTAAGGTGCAACATAATCTTATAATTCAAAGGTTTGGCTCATATTTTACACATGTTATATGTTGCTAAAAATTTGCTTAATAAGAGTATTTTGTCACACTTGATTTCATTCTCATTGCCGGTGGTTCGTGATTGGAGCACTGATATTTGCTAACTGATCCGATAGCATCTTTAGGGCCTGACAATAAGAAGAGACATAAGAAAATTTATCAAGTTTTAGATTAGATAACTTGTGCTCAATATAGATGGCTCTTGAGTTTCGGTTATCTTCAACGATGCTAGCAAGTGCGGTCCATGCGCCGTGGTAGTGTTTAAGAATAGTATGAAGAATTTTGTTGGATAATGTGGGTTTAACCTGGAATGGTGGGTGGGTTGGGTCATCACCGTTGTTAGTGTTTGTTGGGTGAGGGTGACTTTTCGCCAATGGTTTACCTGGATGGCTGAACTTGTATAGTATTTGTTGAGCGTTAAAAAGAAAATCCATCGTAGAACACCGACATCAATTTGATTCCATAGTTCTGCAACATATGTTGTTTCTTTTCCTTTCCCCGTTGTATCCGTTTCGGTGCCTTTTCTGAATGGTAGAAATTTGAATATTTTTTTTTCTATTAGAATATTTGTTGAAATTATTAATATAAATAACTTATTTAATAAAACGTATAAAGAAATTATTGATTTTGTTAAACTTGATAATTAACTTCTAGTAGTAAATGTAATTAAATTCTTAGAACTTAGGGTGAACGGTGTGGTGCGGTAAACCCATCGGTAAAGCGGTTTACCAATCGGTAACACCACCGCCGACGGAGTTTACCGCTCGGTGTCATTCATTGATCGGTGAAGGTTTACCGCTCGGGAAGCATGTTTTTTTCGACCGTTGTGCACTTCTAACGACCGTTTACAATTATTAAAAAAAAGGTAATTTTCATATTTAAACAAACCAATCAACCTATTTTTTTCACACACTTCTTCATCTCATCCTCATTTCAACTCTTGTCAGACAATTATAATGGAAGGTTCAAACAAAGGTGAAGGGAACAAAAAAAAAAAAAAAATATTTAGGATCCGGTTCGAAGATGAGGGCGCAAAATAAACATGGTGGTTCGGGTGGTTCAAGTGCGTCGTTTCATCCCCAACTTGGCTTTGCTACACAAACCTGTTGGTGCACTTGTGTCTGTACTTTGTCTGTATTTTGTCATGATATAAAACGATGTCTTTTGTTAGTCTTATTTACGTCTTAGGTGTGTTAATATGTGTGTTTGATGTAAGTTTGACCAAGTCAACCATCCTCCTGGTTTGACTTGGCCAAACAGTTAGAGCATGGTTTGTAATATGTTGTGTCGAAGGATGAGTCATCGAAGGATTGTTTATATCCTTCGATGAGCTCGAAGGATAAACCTTCGATGGATATAGATGGACCTCGAAGGATATCATCCTTCGAGGTACATGTGGATCTTTCGATAGTTTTCAGTTCGATAGATGATCCTTCGATCAGACTATCTGATCCTTCGACCAGACGACCTGGTTTGGGTATATATACTCATGTAATGTGTTCACTTTAGTGTGTGAGTGAACTTAGTCTTGTAGAGAGCGTATTTTTAGTTTGGTCAAGGGCTGTAACCGTGTCCACTGAAATACAAGAGAAAACTTTGATATCTCGTGTGTCTACCTTTCTCTTTGTAGCTTGTGTTCTCATATAAACTACTGGTTTGCATTCTAGCTTGGATTCCGCACTTGCTAGTGTGTTAAACATAACAAGGATAAGGTTTAACCTCAACCTCCGAGGGACCTACAAGACCCAAACTCCATTTTTTTAACCAAACCATGCAACCGAATTTCGATTACGATACCCAACCCCACCAAAATTGGTTGCTACACGGTCCGACGTTGGTTAGACCCGGCGTTTATGATTATCCTCTCGACGCCCAAAACTCTTTGAGTAAATTGTCATTTTAGTCCCTGAGGTTTGTCCCAAATTGCCATTTTAGTCCAAATAGTTTTTTTTCTCCTCTGGGTCCCTGAGTTTTTCATTTTTTTGCCATTTTGATCCAGCTCACTAACTCTGTCAAAAAACTCAGTTAGTCAGGGATATTATGGTCAGATTACATGTGAGTTTTGTTTTTTTTATCATTTTCTTTGTTTTTATCATTTTCATCCAAAACCTTTATGATTGCACTACCAGTTTTGACCCATCTGTCTCTCCAAAAGTCCCCTGATTCTCTCTCTCTCTCATTAACTTCCTGAAAATCTTCATTCCTCATAAACACACATATTATCTTCTTAACAACACAAAATTCACCTATTTCGTGGTTGTTTGTGAAGCTGATTCGCTCAATCTGTTGCTAGATTGAAGATTATCCTTGTTTTAGCTCTGATTTGATCCGATTTACACCTTTCAAGGTCGATATTTAGGGTTTTTGTTGACAGTATATATGTATATCATCTTGTAGATGCTTTGATCGACCGACACTGTCCCCAAATCAAAACCCAACATCGTTCACCTTCCAAGATAGAGAAAACAAGGTTCACACCCGGTTCGGTAATTGCATTCCTAGGATTCCTACACGTTTTAGGATTGATTCAATTGCAAAAAAGATTAACGAATTTAGTGTTACACGGCTTAGGTGCCAAGAGCTATCGACGTTATAAAGAACGGACCACAATGCACTTCGTTACCAAGAACATGTAAATTCTAACCTAGACAAGGCATAATTGCACATAAACATTTCATAAAGTCAAATTTAATCTTCACTCGACGGTTTATGAATTCAATACAAATGCAAGACAATTGTCATAAGTTCCAAATCAAAAAGCAATTTGTCACAAAATCAATCTAAGAACGATGTTAAACCCTAGACTTACAAAAAACCTACACCGGGGTGAAACCTCCAAGAAATTAGCCGCTCATGGTGGAAATGGCACGATCATCGGATGCACGAGACTTGAATTGGGTCATCTTGAAGCTTGAAGATGGATGATTGGATGAATGATTAGGGTTGTGGATGGTTGGTGATGATGGATTGGAATGAGTGATATGATGGTGAATTAGGGTTCTTGATTGTGATTCGGATGATGATTCGGACGTTGATTCGGGTTGTAGATGCCAAGGTAGATGGAATGGTAGGTGAAAGATGGATGAATATGGCTCCAAGATTGGTTTTCAAACTCAAGAAGAAGTGTAACTGTCGAATTGATGTCCCACGAATCCTCTTTGATTCGTCATTTGACCCAAAACACTAAACATCCGCGCAGCAACATTGGAGGGCCGTCGCCGACGGCCTGAAGCCCCGTCGGCGACGGTCTGTGGATACTGACTTGGTGCCGACGCTTTATCTCGCTGTCTACGGACAATTCTGGCGACGAAAAGTTGTGTCAACCGTCGGCGACGGCCCATATGGGCGTCGGCGACGGTGCCCAGATGTTTGATTTTCTGTTTCGTCCATTTCTTGAGTCCGGTTGACCCGTTTCGCGTCCTGGTGGTTCCGTTTTAGCTCCGGTGACCCGTAAAGCTCCCGAAAAGCTCCTTAAACCTTGCTAGACCTTCAAAACACATATCTAATCAAAAGTAGACCATTCGAAACTAAAACTTATGTAAAAACATCAAATTAAGCAATTACGATCACCGGTTTTTGACCACGTATCACATCCTCACACTTGTCTTTTGCTTGTCCTCAAGCAAATCTGTTTTTCACTTTCACGTGGGTCAAACAACGAATACACTCCCCATTCCCGAGACGAAGGTTAAGGTCCAATGTCATGCTAAAGTTCAAACCCTTTACAATTTTCAATGTATTTAACGGTAATGTGATTTCAAATACACAAATGGTTACCCAAGATTAACCCGCCCGTGAAACCAACAATTCATGCACATCCCTCACAATGTTCTCTCCACTCAGTTTATAAATTGGCTAATATTTGGAATGTATTAGCACTTCAAAGAATATTCACTCAAAATCGATTAGAACACATACCCGCATAAGCTTGCAACTCAATCATTCTCCACTATTGATCACGAACACTAGGCACAAGTCATAAGGTCTTGTAAGGGTTGTAACGGGGCTAGGCTAAAGGTAGGAATTAGGATATTTTTAAAATGGCTAAGGCGATGAAAATTCGATTTTTATTACAAACCACGAACCTAGACAAAACTAAATATAACCATCAACTATAAGGCGACAACTTTCGCCTTTTATTCAACGACTACTAACACATCTTTTTGTGTTTTTCTCAATGCCTTTTCAACTCTTTTTCGTAACATTTTCTGATTTTTTTTATGTAAACAATAAAAAACAACTATACACATATAATTCCTACAATCGAATTTTCATCACACGGGTTTAAAAGAAAAGGTATAAAGGTTATGGGCTATAGGGTAGTCAAACGAAAGGTTTAGGCTCAAAATGGGCGACTAGGGGATTTGTTTGGGTAAGGATAGATAAATGGTTTTAAGAGAAAATGTTTACCTAATGCCTTAATCATTCTCGTGCTTGTATTCGGTTTATAGTCTCAAACGTATCAAAAGTTGCAAGTTCTACAATATATGACTAATGGTCCACTCAAACAAAGAAACATATGTATGTAATCTATGATATAAAAGTGGCTCAAGACCTCACATATCTAAAAGGGTATGGTATGTGACATGCATAAAATACTAGTTCCATAAGCGGATTATTCCCAAATAACCACCCGCTAAATACCCGTCATGCTATTAACTTGAACTTGACCATGACAAAAGACCAAATGGGTTGTGACATCCCTCGTTGACTTAGTTACTTGTGCTTTTAAGATTGCTTTTGAAACAAAATATTTTGAATTTTTTTTGAAATTTTCCCCCATCCTCACACTTGAGGTAAACATTCTCCTCAATGTGTAGTGTTTAAATGAACGGTCAAAAACGAAAATTTTTACTACTCCCCCATCCCCACACTTGAAGTACATATTGTCCTCAATGTGTCAGAACTAGAGTATTAAACGCACAAGGGATGTGACACGGCTAACTCCCCCAAGATTTCTCCCCGAAAAAAAATACAATTTACATTCCACTTATTTGCTAACTAAAAACCAGAAGTAAAAAAAAACGTATGCACCTGATTTCTGAGCTCATTCCTCGTGTGCTCCTCTTCTCTTCATGAAAGTGGTTGTCTCACGAACCCAATGTGCCTACAAATCTTAACCCTTGTGTAGAAGCATGCTTCTCACAACCATTAAAATTTGTTAGTTACCTAGTTCTGCCACTTTTATGAAATTATTACCAAGTCATACATTATTTTACTTTGATTTCTGTGGAAAATAATTTACAACAACAACAAACCTAACTCACTTTTGTAGGAATCACGGTTGCATTTAGCTTATGCAACAAGCCCTTTTAAACCCCCCAATAGCTTGGGAGGACGAGAGGTCTCGTGAGGGTTATATAGGGAACACACCCACAAAGTTCATTTAACTAGGAAAAAATTTAAATAAAACAAATTAAAAATAACGAAAACGAAATAATATACAACAACAACAAAAAATACCTCGCCTCTACCGCTGATATCTCTCATTAGGGTTCACTGGCGGGTTCGGCTGGTACGGATAACCAGTGAGGGCCTCAAACATATCCCTGTAGTTATCTAGCGGGCTCGACTCTTGTTGAGGTGGCGGTTGGTATGGAATCAGAATGAAACTAGAGCCGACTGCCTCAGGCCAATGAGGGGTTGGATCGGATGGGCCTTGCGGATGAGGAAGGTTGGGGTAATAGGTCCACCCCGAGTGTTCAACGTATGGGAGACCGGCTTGATAATCTCTTTGATGGCGCTCTTGGTCATGGAGCACCTTGGCGTTATTAATCGCCATTTGGTTAGAGAAAGCCAATGCTCCCCACCGGTGTTGGTCCAACTCTCTTTGTGCGTTTTGGTGCCTAGCCTCCTCTTCTTCCCATGCCCGTCAGTGGTTTTTTTCTTCCTCTTGCAACTGTAACAAGTGTTCCATTTGTGACTGTTGTAACGCCTGTTGCAGTTGTTGTTCCTCCATCTGCTTTTCCACCCTCTCGCGGAAGGATGCTTGGAAACCCCATTGTTCCTGCGAGTACGCCCCTTGCGCCTCTTCCCAAGCCTTCCTGCTCGCATGATACTCTCTCCCCTCACCAATACCTGCCGATACATTGTCGTAAACCGCTTGTTGCCTGCGGGTCCACAACCGGTATGACGGTTGATGTGTGTAAAATGCAACATATAAATTACATCAAATGAGGCATAAAACTAACCCTTTTTTTAGTACTAATATTGGAAAAAGAGTGTTTTTGTCTTCCTTTTGTATTTTCAGGATTAAATGAGCTCAAAAACGCAAAAGAAGCAAAAAGACAGCTAAATCCAACATAAATACAAGAAAAGGAACATTAGTGGATTGCCTGAACCCTCAACGGCACCTTCCAAAGCAAAATAGAGAAAACAGAAGGCTGAACACGCCCCGTGCTCAGCCAGCACGGGGCCGTGCCCAAGAAGCAGCAGAAAAGACAAACCTATAGAAGCTTCTATTGCCCACCACGGGCCGTGCTCAGCGGACACGGGGGCGTGTCGAAAGTACAGCAGGCGCATTTATTGTAATTGCGAATTACAATTAATGAGGAGAGAGAGTGTCAGACGGGCACGGGGCCGTGTCCAGCTCTCTGTTCAGCCTATAAATAGGAGTGCTTGGATTCATTTCATCTCATCCCTTGGCACACCACCTCTCTCACACTTCATCCACCACCCACCACCATCACAACACCATCATCCACCACCATCATCCATTGTCCATCATAGAGTGTGTGAGTCGTCTCGGGATCCAAGATTGATCGTAAGAGTTCTTGACAATCAAGGCCATGTTTGCCTAAGTCTCTTACATCACTTGGTGAAGACAAAGTGTCTAGTATAATACTTTTTATTTCTAATCTTTTGCACTTTTTATTTGGTTTTGTATTAATGACTTTAATAACTAGTTACTTATGTTGAAGGTGATCTTTCCTTATCGTTTGTCCGTGGTGTCTTGGCATTATTTTACTGTCTATATAAAATAAAGGATTTTCACCATTCATATCTCCACGGTCTATATGGAGGTATGTTGGCTACCTGGTAGGGGGTTAAGGGAACGGTTTGGTAAAGGTCTTGCCATTGTTCAGCGTTTAGAGGTCCTGCAATGGACCTGGGTCAAATTTAGTAGGACCTCCTTCAATACTTCACGGTATTGGATGGCGGGGGTCCAAACTCTTTGATCCCCTCATAAGTTAACTACTATTAATACTATAACCCGGCTATTTAGGACTGTATCCCTGCTGACTCAGACTACTTAGTCGAGGGTAACGTCACCGCCAAAAGCGGGGCCTACCACAATACTGCATTAATAACTTTATTCATTATCTTCCAATAATCCACCCCTTTAGGATTGTATCCCTGCTGACTCAAACTACTGGGGTGAGGGTAACGTCACCTTCAAAAGAGGGGCCTACTACAATAACTAAGATAATCTCTTAATTATGTGCAAAAGTGCGGAAATAATAAAATGTTATACTAGATACGAGTCGGAACCAAGTGATTCATCTTGTCTATCTGTTTTTTTTTTTTCAGCATTTTAGTTAGTTTTTATTTTTCTTAGTTTAAAACATTTTTCTAAACTTTTATTTTGGTTAGACGTTGAGGATAAACCGGTATTAAAAGCTCTTGTGTCCTTGGACGACCTCGGTATCTTACCAACGCTATACTACACTCAACGATGGGTGCACTTGCCCATATGTGTGTTTAGTGTTAGTGAAATATCGTGTTTTATAAATTTAAAACTTGGCTAAAATAAGTGTTAAAAAGGGCTTAAAATATACACTTAAAATATACGACACTTCGCACGCATCAAGTTTTTGGCGCCGCTGCCGGGGACACAAGGATTTTAAGAAAGTTAGGAATCAACGGCCTAATCATCTTTTATTTTTCTTTTTTATTTTTTTTTAGGATTTTCTTAGTTTTTCAGTTCTGCAGCGCTCAGCACGGGCCGTGCCCGGTCAGACACGGGCCGTGCCCAGCAATCATCACTGGCAATTTTTGTTTTCTGAGTTACAGAGAGCTGAACACGGGGTCGTGTCGGTGCAACACGGGGTCGTGTCCAACTCCCAGTAACAGGGATCCAGAAATCAATTACTGCAACTCTGAACACGGGCCGTGTTCATTGAGCACGGGGCCGTGGTGAACATTCTGACCAGCGTTCTTTTCTGTTTTTATTGCAGGATTTGGAACCCAGGCGCCACATTTGAACCTCCTACGTAGTGCATGAGCTCCAGTTCTAGTAGAGACATAAAAGAACCCCTAGAAGAACCCGAGCGCTTTCTCAGAAAAAGGCTAAAAGCTAAAAATCAAGAGAAAGTTTCGGGGGACCCACTTCCAATGGCGGACCAACGTACCCTCATGGATTACCTACGGCCTACCGTAGGCAATCTTGGCGCCGCTATCAATGCCCCAAATGTCGAGGCCAACAACTTCGAACTTCGGCCGCATTTGATACAAATGCTCCAAAACTCCGCAACCTTCCACGGGCTTGCGGACGAGGATCCCCATCTACATATTACTAACTTCTTAGAAATATGTGATACCTTCCGGATCAATGGAGCATCAAATGACGCCATCCGCCTTCGAATGTTTCCTTTTTCATTAAAAGACCGAGCTAAGGCTTGGCTTAATACCCTCCCAGCTGGGTCGGTAACCACCTGGGATGAACTCGCCCAAAAGTTTTTATATAAGTATTTCCCTCCTGCTAAAACGGCTAAATTAATGACAGAAATTAATACATACTCACAAGAGGATGGGGAATCCTTATATGAAACTTGGGAAAGGTTCAAGGAGCTTCTAAGAAAGTGTCCTCACCATGGTCTAGCGATATGGCAACAAGTACCCACTTTCTATAATGGATTGTTGCCACACACAAGACAAACACTTGATTCAAGCTCCGGGGGACTCTTAGGTAATTGTCGCCCAAATGAAATATATAACCAAATTGAGGAAATTGCCCAAACCAATTTTCAATGGCACACTCCCCGAGGTAATAAATCTATTGCCCCGGGCGCCCATAAGGTTGATGAAAGCACCTCTTTACAAGCCCAAATCGAGGCCCTCTCTTCAAAAATCAAAAGGCTAGAAATGACAAAAACGGCCTCGATTATGGCTTGTGAAGGGTGTGGTGGGTCACATGAAAATTGGAGTTGTATGAAAGATTTAGATGAACAAACTGAAACGGTAAACTACATGGATAATAGACCTAGGCCGTCGGGTCCTCCAACGGGTACCTACAACCAAGGATGGCGTAACCACCCAAATCTTGGTTGGAGAGATCCCGGAAATAGTAGTAACCAACAAAACCAACGAACTAATTTTCAACAACCACAAAATTTTCCTCAACAACAAGGTGGAAGAGAAAGGCTTGAAGATACCATATCTCGCCTCATCTCTGACACTGAAAAGAAGAACTCGGATCGATTTCAACAAATGGAATCGAATTTCAGAAACCAACAAGCTAGTATTCAAAATGTTGAAAAACAATTAAATCAACTAGCTCAAAATTTCTCCGAGAGACCACAAGGCGCATTACCCAGTAATACCGAACCAAACCCAAAGGCACAAGTCCATCTCATCACATTACGAAATCGAACCGTGGGTCCCGAGGATGCTCCATTGCCGCCAAATGGAAGAAGTCATTCTGGCCAGCCTGTGACTCCTCCTGCGCCAGAAAAGGCTTCTACACCGAATCAAGAGCCCACCAAGAATCCTCCAATCCCGTACCCCGGTAGGTTAAATCGTCAAAAGACCGATGAGCAATTCGCAAAGTTCGAAAGTTTACTAAAACAATTGCATGTTAATATTCCTTTTATTGAGGTCCTAACCCAAATGCCTAAATATGCAAAATTCATGAGGGATTTCCTCACTCACAAAAAGAAAATTGAATCGTTGCAATTAGTTAACCTAGGCGAAGAATGCTCAGCTCTAGTACTCAACAAACTTCCACAAAAGAAAATCGACCCCGGGAGCTTCACAATCCCTTGTTCGATTGGGAAGTCCCCCGTCCGAAATGCTTTAGCCGATCTTGGGGCTAGCATCAACCTCATGCCCACCTCAATGTTCAAGCGACTCGGCCTAGGAGCAACAAGCCCTACAAAGATGAGCATACAACTCGCCGACAGGTCCGTCAAGTTCCCACATGGGGTCGTCGAAAATTTGCTAGTCAAGGTCGACAAATTCGTTTTTCCAACCGACTTTGTTATCCTAGACATGGAGGAAGACACCGAGGTCCCCCTCATCCTCGGGAGACCATTCTTAGCCACCGCTCAAGCAGTGGTGGATATGAATGACGGAACTCTAACATTGAAGTTTGGGGATGAGGAAGTGAAATTTGAATGTGGAAAGAGAGTAGAGGAAGAAAATCCGGTCAACTACATGAAGGTCATAGACTCAAGCTTGGATGACGCTCTCCGACGGTGTAACATGGGATGCAACACATCCCACTTGGGTAACATATGACCAAGCATTGGGTCTAGCCAAGGACCCTTATAAACGTGGCGCACCATGGAGGCATTCCACGGAACTATCCTTAGTTTAATTTAGATTAGTTTTTATGTTTTCTAGTTAGTTTAATTTTCAGGAATAAAACACACTCATGGTGGTAAAGGATGAAAAGGGGAACGAGAAAAATGATCCCATGCACAAGAACGAGGCAACCCGACAATTTTCTCCCTTTCAGAAGGTTCAACACGGGCTGTGCCCAACCAACACGGCCCCGTGTCGAACCACCTGCAGAAAACGACCAGTACAGGTAACTGGACACGGGCCGTGTTCACCCAACACGCCCCCGTGTCCAGACTTCTGTTTCTCTTATTTCAATTTTGTTACTGGCACTTGAACACGGGGCCGTGCCCGGATAACACGGGGCCGTGTTCAGTGCCCAGTAACACAAATTTTTTTGCTTTTTAAACACTATTTTACACATCTAATCAACCTAAAAATATATTTTTGGGACACATTGAGGACAATGTGTAATTTAAGTGTGGGGGGGATGCTAAAACCTTGAATTTTGCAAGTCCTAAATACAAGCCTTACACAAAACTCTATTGGAACCGCTAATCACCCCAAATTTTTTCAAAAATTTCAATTTTTTCTACTTGTCTAGGTTTAACTCGGGAAATTCAAGCTCTCAAAAAGGTTATATTTTTACAAATTTACAACCGATAGCGTAGTGATAAAAAGAACCAACATAAGAAAATTATGAAAAGGCATGACAAACTTATTTAAAATTTGATTATATATACTTGA
Organism: Helianthus tuberosus; assembly: GCA_030545235.1. Lineage (NCBI taxonomy): Eukaryota > Viridiplantae > Streptophyta > Magnoliopsida > Asterales > Asteraceae > Helianthus > Helianthus tuberosus. Next base: position 29,952,882 of record CM060451.1, read on the forward strand.
TCACATAAAAACCCATTCCCACAAAAGTGAGTTTTGAGCCTTTATTGAGCACACAATTCCATATCATTTGACTAAATGCTCATTTTTCGTTTCTTGTGTGAATAGCCGCTTGGTTCTTACGACTCTAGAACTTGCCATAACAATACATTCTCGGTCTTTATCAACTTAAACCCGAGTAAGTAAATGATGGAGGCATTAGGACTAACATTTTTTTTCTACACCATTATTTTTCTTTTTCTTTTACCACCTACCCAAAAATCCCCCTAGTTAGCCCATTTGAGCCTAAACCTTTTCGTTTCATCACCCAAAACAAAAACCCTTTCACCCACCAAAACCTTTTTCATTTTTTTACCCTTTATTTTAGTAACAAGTTCGGTTCTTCGTAAAAAAAAAAAAAAAAAAATTTAATGAAGCAAAAAGAAAATAAACAAACAAAGTAATCAAAAATAACTTTGTTTGAATAAAAGCTTCATTAAAAATAAAAAGTTGAAAAAAAATAATATATACGAAAACCGACACTTGTTACGCTTTTTGCCCTTTTTTTTTACTAACCACTAACCCAATCACCTACCTTTAACCCTAGCCAACCCTTAACCCACAAAGTCCTCTTAATATCTACAAAGGTATAAAAGTTAAAAAGGAGGAGGATTGATTTTTTGGCAAGCCTATGGTAGGAATAAGTTCCAGGACCGCTCTCGAGTGATTCACTAAAAATACACCTTCGGCCGAGTGTGAGTGATTTCCCCGCGAGGTATGTGAACTTGTATATAAATAGAATTTTAAAAAAATATGTTATGCCCAATTAAGTAATTTCTTTTATGAACAGTTCTAAATAAATCATTACGAATAGGAGTGTAAATAAATAAAAATAAAACCCCAAAAAGATCTTGGAAATCCCGACACTCTATGACAAGCCCAAAACCTTCTCTTCTACCTATTCCATTTGGGAGTGTAAGCCAAATATTAAAGAGTTTTGCTTGAGGACAAGCAAAAGTTCAAGTGTGGGGGTATTTGATGTGTGTAAAATGCAACATATAAATTACATCAAATGAGGCATAAAACTAACCCTTTTTTTTAGTACTAATATTGGAAAAAGAGTGTTTTTGTCTTCCTTTTGTATTTTCAGGATTAAATGAGCTCAAAAACGCAAAAGAAGCAAAAAGACAGCTAAATCCAACATAAATACAAGAAAAGGAACATTAGTAGATTGCCTGAACCCTCAACGGCACCTTCCAAAGCAAAATAGAGAAAACAGAAGGCTGAACACGCCCCGTGCTCAGCCAGCACGGGGCCGTGCCCAAGAAGCAGCAGAAAAGACAAACCTATAGAAGCTTCTATTGCCCACCACGGGCCGTGCTCAGCGGACACGGGGGCGTGTCGAAAATACAGCAGGCGCATTTATTGTAATTGCGAATTACAATTAATGAGGAGAGAGAGTGTCAGACGGGCACGGGGCCGTGTCCAGCTCTCTGTTCAGCCTATAAATAGGAGTGCTTGGATTCATTTCATCTCATCCCTTGGCACACCACCTCTCTCACACTTCATCCACCACCCACCACCATCACAACACCATCATCCACCACCATCATCCATTGTCCATCATAGAGTGTGTGAGTCGTCTCGGGATCCAAGATTGATCGTAAGAGTTCTTGACAATCAAGGCCATGTTTGCCTAAGTCTCTTACATCACTTGGTGAAGACAAAGTGTCTAGTATAATACTTTTTATTTCTAATCTTTTGCACTTTTTATTTGGTTTTGTATTAATGACTTTAATAACTAGTTACTTATGTTGAAGGTGATCTTTCCTTATCGTTTGTCCGTGGTGTCTTGGCATTATTTTACTGTCTATATAAAATAAAGGATTTTCACCATTCATATCTCCACGGTCTATATGGAGGTATGTTGGCTACCTGGTAGGGGGTTAAGGGAACGGTTTGGTAAAGGTCTTGCCATTGTTCAGCGTTTAGAGGTCCTGCAATGGACCTGGGTCAAATTTAGTAGGACCTCCTTCAATACTTCACGGTATTGGATGGCGGGGGTCCAAACTCTTTGATCCCCTCATAAGTTAACTACTATTAATACTATAACCCGGCTATTTAGGACTGTATCCCTGCTGACTCAGACTACTTAGTCGAGGGTAACGTCACCGCCAAAAGCGGGGCCTACCACAATACTGCATTAATAACTTTATTCATTATCTTCCAATAATCCACCCCTTTAGGATTGTATCCCTGCTGACTCAAACTACTGGGGTGAGGGTAACGTCACCTTCAAAAGAGGGGCCTACTACAATAACTAAGATAATTTCTTAATTATGTGCAAAAGTGCGGAAATAATAAAATGTTATACTAGATACGAGTCGGAACCAAGTGATTCATCTTGTCTATCTGTTTTTTTTTTTTCAGCATTTTAGTTAGTTTTTATTTTTCTTAGTTTAAAACATTTTTCTAAACTTTTATTTTGGTTAGACGTTGAGGATAAACCGGTATTAAAAGCTCTTGTGTCCTTGGACGACCTCGGTATCTTACCAACGCTATACTACACTCAACGATGGGTGCACTTGCCCATATGTGTGTTTAGTGTTAGTGAAATATCGTGTTTTATAAATTTAAAACTTGGCTAAAATAAGTGTTAAAAAGGGCTTAAAATATACACTTAAAATATACGACACTTCGCACGCATCAAGTTTTTGGCGCCGCTGCCGGGGACACAAGGATTTTAAGAAAGTTAGGAATCAACGGCCTAATCATCTTTTATTTTTCTTTTTTATTTTTTTTTAGGATTTTCTTAGTTTTTCAGTTCTGCAGCGCTCAGCACGGGCCGTGCCCGGTCAGACACGGGCCGTGCCCAGCAATCATCACTGGCAATTTTTGTTTTCTGAGTTACAGAGAGCTGAACACGGGGTCGTGTCGGTGCAACACGGGGTCGTGTCCAACTCCCAGTAACAGGGATCCAGAAATCAATTACTGCAACTCTGAACACGGGCCGTGTTCATTGAGCACGGGGCCGTGGTGAACATTCTGACCAGCGTTCTTTTCTGTTTTTATTGCAGGATTTGGAACCCAGGCGCCACATTTGAACCTCCTACGTAGTGCATGAGCTCCAGTTCTAGTAGAGACATAAAAGAACCCCTAGAAGAACCCGAGCGCTTTCTCAGAAAAAGGCTAAAAGCTAAAAATCAAGAGAAAGTTTCGGGGGACCCACTTCCAATGGCGGACCAACGTACCCTCATGGATTACCTACGGCCTACCGTAGGCAATCTTGGCGCCGCTATCAATGCCCCAAATGTCGAGGCCAACAACTTCGAACTTCGGCCGCATTTGATACAAATGCTCCAAAACTCCGCAACCTTCCACGGGCTTGCGGACGAGGATCCCCATCTACATATTACTAACTTCTTAGAAATATGTGATACCTTCCGGATCAATGGAGCATCAAATGACGCCATCCGCCTTCGAATGTTTCCTTTTTCATTAAAAGACCGAGCTAAGGCTTGGCTTAATACCCTCCCAGCTGGGTCGGTAACCACCTGGGATGAACTCGCCCAAAAGTTTTTATATAAGTATTTCCCTCCTGCTAAAACGGCTAAATTAATGACAGAAATTAATACATACTCACAAGAGGATGGGGAATCCTTATATGAAACTTGGGAAAGGTTCAAGGAGCTTCTAAGAAAGTGTCCTCACCATGGTCTAGCGATATGGCAACAAGTACCCACTTTCTATAATGGATTGTTGCCACACACAAGACAAACACTTGATTCAAGCTCCGGGGGACTCTTAGGTAATTGTCGCCCAAATGAAATATATAACCAAATTGAGGAAATTGCCCAAACCAATTTTCAATGGCACACTCCCCGAGGTAATAAATCTATTGCCCCGGGCGCCCATAAGGTTGATGAAAGCACCTCTTTACAAGCCCAAATCGAGGCCCTCTCTTCAAAAATCAAAAGGCTAGAAATGACAAAAACGGCCTCGATTATGGCTTGTGAAGGGTGTGGTGGGTCACATGAAAATTGGAGTTGTATGAAAGATTTAGATGAACAAACTGAAACGGTAAACTACATGGATAATAGACCTAGGCCGTCGGGTCCTCCAACGGGTACCTACAACCAAGGATGGCGTAACCACCCAAATCTTGGTTGGAGAGATCCCGGAAATAGTAGTAACCAACAAAACCAACGAACTAATTTTCAACAACCACAAAATTTTCCTCAACAACAAGGTGGAAGAGAAAGGCTTGAAGATACCATATCTCGCCTCATCTCTGACACTGAAAAGAAGAACTCGGATCGATTTCAACAAATGGAATCGAATTTCAGAAACCAACAAGCTAGTATTCAAAATGTTGAAAAACAATTAAATCAACTAGCTCAAAATTTCTCCGAGAGACCACAAGGCGCATTACCCAGTAATACCGAACCAAACCCAAAGGCACAAGTCCATCTCATCACATTACGAAATCGAACCGTGGGTCCCGAGGATGCTCCATTGCCGCCAAATGGAAGAAGTCATTCTGGCCAGCCTGTGACTCCTCCTGCGCCAGAAAAGGCTTCTACACCGAATCAAGAGCCCACCAAGAATCCTCCAATCCCGTACCCCGGTAGGTTAAATCGTCAAAAGACCGATGAGCAATTCGCAAAGTTCGAAAGTTTACTAAAACAATTGCATGTTAATATTCCTTTTATTGAGGTCCTAACCCAAATGCCTAAATATGCAAAATTCATGAGGGATTTCCTCACTCACAAAAAGAAAATTGAATCGTTGCAATTAGTTAACCTAGGCGAAGAATGCTCAGCTCTAGTACTCAACAAACTTCCACAAAAGAAAATCGACCCCGGGAGCTTCACAATCCCTTGTTCGATTGGGAAGTCCCCCGTCCGAAATGCTTTAGCCGATCTTGGGGCTAGCATCAACCTCATGCCCACCTCAATGTTCAAGCGACTCGGCCTAGGAGCAACAAGCCCTACAAAGATGAGCATACAACTCGCCGACAGGTCCGTCAAGTTCCCACATGGGGTCGTCGAAAATTTGCTAGTCAAGGTCGACAAATTCGTTTTTCCAACCGACTTTGTTATCCTAGACATGGAGGAAGACACCGAGGTCCCCCTCATCCTCGGGAGACCATTCTTAGCCACCGCTCAAGCAGTGGTGGATATGAATGACGGAACTCTAACATTGAAGTTTGGGGATGAGGAAGTGAAATTTGAATGTGGAAAGAGAGTAGAGGAAGAAAATCCGGTCAACTACATGAAGGTCATAGACTCAAGCTTGGATGACGCTCTCCGACGGTGTAACATGGGATGCAACACATCCCACTTGGGTAACATATGACCAAGCATTGGGTCTAGCCAAGGACCCTTATAAACGTGGCGCACCATGGAGGCATTCCACGGAACTATCCTTAGTTTAATTTAGATTAGTTTTTATGTTTTCTAGTTAGTTTAATTTTCAGGAATAAAACACACTCATGGTGGTAAAGGATGAAAAGGGGAACGAGAAAAATGATCCCATGCACAAGAACGAGGCAACCCGACAATTTTCTCCCTTTCAGAAGGTTCAACACGGGCTGTGCCCAACCAACACGGCCCCGTGTCGAACCACCTGCAGAAAACGACCAGTACAGGTAACTGGACACGGGCCGTGTTCACCCAACACGCCCCCGTGTCCAGACTTCTGTTTCTCTTATTTCAATTTTGTTACTGGCACTTGAACACGGGGCCGTGCCCGGATAACACGGGGCCGTGTTCAGTGCCCAGTAACACAAATTTTTTTGCTTTTTAAACACTATTTTACACATCTAATCAACCTAAAAATTTATTTTTGGGACACATTGAGGACAATGTGTAATTTAAGTGTGGGGGGGATGCTAAAACCTTGAATTTTGCAAGTCCTAAATACAAGCCTTACACAAAACTCTATTGGAACCGCTAATCACCCCAAATTTTTTCAAAAATTTCAATTTTTTCTACTTGTCTAGGTTTAACTCGGGAAATTCAAGCTCTCAAAAAGGTTATATTTTTACAAATTTACAACCGATAGCGTAGTGATAAAAAGAACCAACATAAGAAAATTATGAAAAGGCATGACAAACTTATTTAAAATTTGATTATATATACTTGATCACATAAAAACCCATTCCCACAAAAGTGAGTTTTGAGCCTTTATTGAGCACACAATTCCATATCATTTGACTAAATGCTCATTTTTCGTTTCTTGTGTGAATAGCCGCTTGGTTCTTACGACTCTAGAACTTGCCATAACAATACATTCTCGGTCTTTATCAACTTAAACCCGAGTAAGTAAATGATGGAGGCATTAGGACTAACATTTTTTTTCTACACCATTATTTTTCTTTTTCTTTTACCACCTACCCAAAAATCCCCCTAGTTAGCCCATTTGAGCCTAAACCTTTTCGTTTCATCACCCAAAACAAAAACCCTTTCACCCACCAAAACCTTTTTCATTTTTTTACCCTTTATTTTAGTAACAAGTTCGGTTCTTCGTAAAAAAAAAAAAAAAAAAATTTAATGAAGCAAAAAGAAAATAAACAAACAAAGTAATCAAAAATAACTTTGTTTGAATAAAAGCTTCATTAAAAATAAAAAGTTGAAAAAAAATAATATATACGAAAACCGACACTTGTTACGCTTTTTGCCCTTTTTTTTTACTAACCACTAACCCAATCACCTACCTTTAACCCTAGCCAACCCTTAACCCACAAAGTCCTCTTAATATCTACAAAGGTATAAAAGTTAAAAAGGAGGAGGATTGATTTTTTGGCAAGCCTATGGTAGGAATAAGTTCCAGGACCGCTCTCGAGTGATTCACTAAAAATACACCTTCGGCCGAGTGTGAGTGATTTCCCCGCGAGGTATGTGAACTTGTATATAAATAGAATTTTAAAAAAATATGTTATGCCCAATTAAGTAATTTCTTTTATGAACAGTTCTAAATAAATCATTACGAATAGGAGTGTAAATAAATAAAAATAAAACCCCAAAAAGATCTTGGAAATCCCGACACTCTATGACAAGCCCAAAACCTTCTCTTCTACCTATTCCATTTGGGAGTGTAAGCCAAATATTAAAGAGTTTTGCTTGAGGACAAGCAAAAGTTCAAGTGTGGGGGTATTTGATGTGTGTAAAATGCAACATATAAATTACATCAAATGAGGCATAAAACTAACCCTTTTTTTAGTACTAATATTGGAAAAAGAGTGTTTTTGTCTTCCTTTTGTATTTTCAGGATTAAATGAGCTCAAAAACGCAAAAGAAGCAAAAAGACAGCTAAATCCAACATAAATACAAGAAAAGGAACATTAGTGGATTGCCTGAACCCTCAACGGCACCTTCCAAAGCAAAATAGAGAAAACAGAAGGCTGAACACGCCCCGTGCTCAGCCAGCACGGGGCCGTGCCCAAGAAGCAGCAGAAAAGACAAACCTATAGAAGCTTCTATTGCCCACCACGGGCCGTGCTCAGCGGACACGGGGGCGTGTCGAAAGTACAGCAGGCGCATTTATTGTAATTGCGAATTACAATTAATGAGGAGAGAGAGTGTCAGACGGGCACGGGGCCGTGTCCAGCGGACACGGGGCCGTGTCCAGCTCTCTGTTCAGCCTATAAATAGGAGTGCTTGGATTCATTTCATCTCATCCCTTGGCACACCACCTCTCTCACACTTCATCCACCACCCACCACCATCACAACACCATCATCCACCACCATCATCCATTGTCCATCATAGAGTGTGTGAGTCGTCTCGGGATCCAAGATTGATCGTAAGAGTTCTTGACAATCAAGGCCATGTTTGCCTAAGTCTCTTACATCACTTGGTGAAGACAAAGTGTCTAGTATAATACTTTTTATTTCTAATCTTTTGCACTTTTTATTTGGTTTTGTATTAATGACTTTAATAACTAGTTACTTATGTTGAAGGTGATCTTTCCTTATCGTTTGTCCGTGGTGTCTTGGCATTATTTTACTGTCTATATAAAATAAAGGATTTTCACCATTCATATCTCCACGGTCTATATGGAGGTATGTTGGCTACCTGGTAGGGGGTTAAGGGAACGGTTTGGTAAAGGTCTTGCCATTGTTCAGCGTTTAGAGGTCCTGCAATGGACCTGGGTCAAATTTAGTAGGACCTCCTTCAATACTTCACGGTATTGGATGGCGGGGGTCCAAACTCTTTGATCCCCTCATAAGTTAACTACTATTAATACTATAACCCGGCTATTTAGGACTGTATCCCTGCTGACTCAGACTACTTAGTCGAGGGTAACGTCACCGCCAAAAGCGGGGCCTACCACAATACTGCATTAATAACTTAATTCATTATCTTCCAATAATCCACCCCTTTAGGATTGTATCCCTGCTGACTCAAACTACTGGGGTGAGGGTAACGTCACCTTCAAAAGAGGGGCCTACTACAATAACTAAGATAATCTCTTAATTATGTGCAAAAGTGCGGAAATAATCAAAGGTTATACTAGATACGAGTCGGAACCAAGTGATTCATCTTGTCTATCTGTTTTTTTTTTATTTTTTTTTTCAGCATTTTAGTTAGTTTTTATTTTTCTTAGTTTAAAACATTTTTCTAAACTTTTATTTTGGTTTGACGTTGAGGATAAACCGGTATTAAAAGCTCTTGTGTCCTTGGACGACCTCGGTATCTTACCAACGCTATACTACACTCAACGATGGGTGCACTTGCCCATATGTGTGTTTAGTGTTAGTGAAATATCTTGTTTTATAAATTTAAAACTTGGCTAAAATAAGTGTTAAAAAGGGCTTAAAATATACACCTAAAATATACGACACTTCGCACGCATGAACGGTATCTTCCGTTGGTTCACAAAGTCTGCTACATCGGCCGAAATCTCCCGATGCTTCCTCCTATACCTTTGCCTAGGTCCCCGTGGACCGGAAGGATCCGTCTCCTCCTCAACATTAGGCATCTCCTCATCGCCTTCTTCTTCATCCCCCTCTTCATCACCCTCTTTATCATTGAATCGGTAACTATCTCCTTGCTCATCTTCAACCGTGTGCAAATGACCAAATGCTTTCACAGTTATCTTCCAATGTCGCCTCATGGTGGCGAAGCTGAACTGATCAATGGGCTTAGACACCCACACTGACTCCGGAGGCAACGCGTTCTGTTGCAGAATCATGCCGCTAATCAACCTCGCATAGGGAATCATCTTCCGCTTAAAAGACTCCCTTGTATCCCATATAACAATGCGTGCACAACCCGGCAGTCGGGTGCCTTCACTTTACCACGGTCCCCAAACCGTACCATAACATTCTCTAACGAAATGCCTTGGAGTATTTTGCCCTCCAAAGACAAATCGGTTCTTGAATCTCCCGCACCCCCGGAACCTGGAAGTGTGTCCTCTAACAGTCTCATCGGATCAGTATCATTTCTTTTATTGTCCAAAAACTGATCATACCTATAATAGTCATAAGCTTCAACTCCAAGCGAGTCAAATCTCGCAATAGCATTAATATGCTCGAATGACATGATGATTTGGTTTTTTCCAATGTTGCCGATCAACTGCCACCTATGAGCCGGCCTATCATAATGTTCAAAACGGAGAGTAGATAGCCACTCACAAACAGCCCCCAAATATTCCCGAGTGGTGATATCATCACACCAGTCAATCACCCGCTCCCAACCAAGCTTTTCAAACTTTTGCACTATGCTGATCTTTCGAAACTCCTCGACATCTACTGTATGCTCACATACTGCCCTTTCAGGTACGGGTTTTGAAATACCCGTACCCATCTTCATTTTCCACATCTTGGCTTCTAGTCTCTTATTTTGGTACCGAGAAAGAGCCTTTGTTTTTTCATCCTTCCATACCAAAGCCGACCTACTATTTTTCGCTTCCTCCCAATCCCAATCTTGCCTAAAAAGTTGCCCATCACCTTCATTTCTATTGCTTAGTTGCTCCCAACGCCTTTGATATATCCCTGAGCCTGAACCGGCTCCCGAAGATGAACCTTGACCGGAGGTTTTTGCTTTCTTGCTTCCTCGGAACATGGCTACAATCAAAAGACAAAGAAAACAACAATTAGTACACCCCTAATCTTCAAACAATCTCAAACTTTGAACATAATATGCAATGTTTAATTTCAATCAATAATGTAAAATCGCCTTTTTAAACTTCCAAAGTCGCACATCTTATCATCTATATCAATTAAACATGTTTATTCACAAGATTTCTCAAAATTTCATGGTTTCAACAATATTCAACATCACAACTATGTTCAATCATGCAAAAATCTAGTGTAATCACATCACCAAGACTAAAGCATGCTCAAATCCCACCCAAATCAAGCAAACATTCTTAAGTTTATGCTAAAACATCCTACATTGTGATAAATAACCTACTCTTAAACAATATGCTTAAAAATTCGGAAGAAATCAACAACACATATGGAAATCATGCATAAATTAAGTGAAAGTTCATACCTTTGGTGAAGATTAACAAGAAGAACTAAAGAAAAGTGCAAAGCAATTGATTTGGATGAACACCCTCAAAAACCCTAAAAAATCACGTCCAGAAATCTTGCAACCGAGCAAGAATTGATGGAAATCGTTATGGGGGTTTTGTTCTTCTTGAAAAACTACACAATTTAGGCTCTAGAATCAACTGATTTGGTGGAGAATTGAGAAAGTTATGAGTGAAGTAAGGATCAGGGTTCTAGAGAGAAGTTGGGGAAGAAGGTGAAGATGAAGGAGAGAGAACGTGATGTGGTTACTGATTTGGTGAAGTTTTTAGGTGTTTCAAGGATATGGGATCGAATTTGGGTAAGTTGTGTGGTTAAAAACTGATTTGGGTCATGTTTGAGTGGCTAAAATGAAGTTTGGGTTCGATCCTATGTGTCAACAAATAATCAGCGTCGGCTGACTTTAGAGGGGCCGTCGCCGACGGGCCTGACCACCGTCGGCGACGGTGAGTGGATATGGGCAAAGTTGGCGACGGCCTAAGTGGCTGCCTACGGAAAATTTGGGCGACGCACATATTCTAGACACCGTAGGCGACGAAGAGAACCCCCGTCGGCGACGGTTTACCCATTTTCATTTTTTTTAAGAAAAGAATGAGGAATGTTATGAACTTTTAATAAGGGGGCTATATACATAAAAAATTCCTAAAAATTATTAAAAATCTTTTTGTGAATTTTTATAAGTTAAATTTTCTAAAACACGAGAACCGTTAACGGCCCTACCACCCCCCGAAAAGTCGTGTATTGTCCCTAATACACACAATTAAGTCTAAAAACATACCTTTTGTCTTCAAGACTCATTCGTGATATCCAAACTTCACACAATCAAGAAGGTTAGTAGGAACGAAAACAATTAACACTAAAAACACTCAAACAATGAAATAGATTATACATAACTCTACAAAACTTATTACCGGTCCTTTCAGTTGACCTCATAAGTTGGCACACTTACCACGAAGTTTACCAACTCCACATTCTCATCCTTCTTCTCATTGTTACCATCAAGGAACGGTTTAAGGCGATGCCCATTAACCGTTTGCTTCGACCCGTCCTTCGGGTCCTTGATTGTAACATCTCCAAGCCTTCCGACCCGTGTAATCACGTACGGGCCCATCCACTTGCTCTTGAGCTTACCGGGGAAATATTTAATCCTTGAATTATAGAGCCAAACTTTTTGACCTACTTCAAATTCCTTCGGCTTCAACTTCGCATTCGCATCGTGTGCCCTCTTCATATCATCCTTGTACTTCGAGGCGCACTCATATGCTTCTTCCCTAAGCTCCTCCAATTCGCAAAGCTTTAATTTCCGCTCTTTACCTGCATCATCGTATTTCATGTTAACTTCTTTAATAGCCCACCAAGCACGATGCACAAGCTCAACCGGCAAGTGACAATTCCGCCCATAAACTAAGCGATAAGGGGTGGTTCCAATAGGTGTTTTATGAGCCGTTCTATAAGCCCATAAAGCATCATTCAACTTCGTCGACCAAACCTTTCGGTCGGGTCGAACGGTCTTTTGCAAAATTTCTTTTATTTGCCTATTGGAAACCTCCACTTGACCGCTTGTTTGTGGGTGGTAAGGAGTAGCAATTCGATGGTCAACACCATACCGTTTTAAGAGTTAGCCAAAATTAAAATTCTTGAAGTGGGATCCCCCATCACTAATGATCACCCGAGGAACTCCAAATCTAAAAATTATATTTGTTTGTACGAAATTGCAAACAACGGTATGGTCATTCGTCTTGGTGGCAATCGCTTCGACCCACTTGGATACATAATCGACCGCCACCAAGATGTATAAATTGCCATGCGAATTGGGGAATGGTCCCATGAAATCGATCCCCCATACATCAAAAATATCTACAATGAGGATCGGTTGCATGGGCATTTCATCCCTTTTTGATATACTCCCTAACTTTTGACACTCTACACAATTTTTAGCAAAATTAAAAGCATCCTTGAAAATAGTCGGCCAATAAAGACCGCTATTGAGCACTTTGTGCCCGGTTTTGTGACCACTGAAATGGCCCCCACAAGCAAATGAATGCAAGTGCATCAAGACGCTAGGAATCTCCTCGTCGGGTATGCATCTTCGAACGACTTGATCCGGACAAAACTTGAATAAGTCCGGTTCTTCCAAAGTGTAGTACTTGATTTGAGATAGGAAGTGCAACCTCTTCCTTCTATCCCAATGAGCCGGCAAATCACCTGTAACTAAATAATTAACTATATTTGCATACCATGGTAATATTCCAACTTTTAAAATTTGCTCACCAGGAAAGTTCTCATTGATATCTTCACGGGAAGAATCCTCCTCCACAACCAATCGAGACAAGTGGTCCGCAACCACATTCTCACTCCCTTTCTTGTCTCTAATCTCCAAGTCAAACTCTTGTAGCAAGAGAACCCATCGGATTAACCTCGGCTTCGCATCCTTCTTGTCCATCAGATACCTAACTGCAGAATGGTCAGAATAAACAATGACCTTAGTACCCTATATGTAAGCATGAAATTTGTCCAATGCATATACCACCGCAAGTAGCTCTTTCTCGGTGGTTGTATAATTTAATTGTGCATCCGAGAGAGTCTTACTTGCGTAGTAAATGGCAACCGGTTTCTTTTCTACCCTTTGACCCAATACGGCCCCCACCGCATAATCACTTGCATCACACATAATTTCGAATGGTAAAGACCAATTCGGTGATTGCAAGATTGGGGCCTCAACCAACTTTTTCTTCAAAATGTTAAAGGCGTTTTGGCAATCTTTGTCAAAATCAAATGTTTTATCTTTTAACAATAGATTACATAGGGGTTTTGTTATATCACTAAAGCTTTTTATGAACCGCCTATAAAACCCCGCGTGTCCTAAAAACGACCGAACACCCTTAACACTTGTAGGATAGGGCAAAGTGGATATGACTTGCACCTTTGCTTTATCCACCTCAATCCCACGACTCGAGACGACATGCCCCAACACAATCCCTTCTTGAACCATAAAATGGCTCTTTTCCCAACTTAAAACCAGATTTTTCTCAACACATCTTTGCAAAACTTTTTCGAGTTGGTTAAGGCATGCATCAAATGATGACCCAAATATTGAGAAATCATCCATGAAGATTTCCAAAGACTCCCCCACCATATCTGAAAAGATACTCGTCATACACCTTTGAAAGGTGGCGGGGGCATTACAAAGTCCAAAGGGCATTCGCCTAAATGCGAAGGTACCGTATGGACAAGTAAACGTAGTCTTTGCTTGGTCTTCCGGATGTATAGCAATTTGATTGTATCCGGAATAACCATCCAGAAAACAGTAAAATTTTTGTCCGGCCAATTTCTCAACAATTTGGTCAATAAATGGTAAAGGGAAATGATCTTTGGAAGTTGCAGCATTTAACTTCCTATAGTCAATACAAATACGCCACCCAGTTACCGGCAGAGTGGCGACCTCTTCACCTGCGTCATTTGTGACGACTTGAATACCCGCTTTTTTTGGAACTGTTTGTGTCAGGCTCACCCATTGGCTATCCGAGATAGGGTATATAATACCCGCATCTAGCCACTTCAATACTTCCTTCTTCACCACTTCTCGCATATTCGGATTTAGTCTTCTTTGTGTGTCGCGAGAAGGATTCATACCATCTTCCGTGATGATCTTGTGCATCACCACCGAGGGACTAATTCCCTTCAAATCTGCAATGGTCCACCCGATAGCGGCTCTGTGGATGACCAATACCTTCATCAATTTCTCTTCTTGCTCCCCGGTCAAATTAGATGCAATAATTACCGGGAGCGTGCTACCTTCACCCACATAAGCATATTTAAGATACTTGGGTAGCACCTTCAACTCTAACACCAGAGGCTCTTCTAATGACGGCTTCAATTTTGTGTCGATGCTTTCCGGAAGACTTTCCACTTGATGTGTCCAAGTGGGCCTTCCTTCTTTTGCCGCCATAACCTCTAACTCTTTCATCTCTTCATCCATGCTCCGATTTGTTTCTCCTTGCAACCTGTCAAACATGAAACATTCCTCTATTGTGTTTTCCTCTTCGACACTAGTGTCGCATAGAGGTATACACCCGTCAACGATGTCCGCCATGTAGCATTCATCGCCAACTAGAGGATCCGTTAATCTTGAAAAGACATTTAACCGCAACCGATGGTTACCAAAAGTCATGTCGACCGTGCCCGATTTGCAATTAATCTGAGCATTCGATGTTGCCAAAAATGGTCGACCGAGGATCACCGTTGGTTGCTTGGTTCGGTCCAACGAAACATAATCCAATACAAGAAAGTCCACCGGATAGTAAAAGTCCTCGACCTTGACTTTTACATCCGTGACTATCCCACGGGGTAGTTTAGGAGTCAAATCGGCTAACACTACGGTGGTGTTAGACACTTGAAGTGGACCAAAATCGTATTGGTCATATAAACTACCCGGCAAGATACTCACACTTGCCCCAAGATCCAAAAGTGCCCGTGTCATTTTGAATTCACCCACTTGTATAGAAATAATGGGCGCCCCCGGATCTTGAAGTTTTGATGGAAGTGCACCCGAAAGAATTGAACTCACATTTTCGGTTAAATCAAGTTTCTTAGGAAACTTGTGAGTCTTCTTTTGGGTACATAAATCCTTCAAGTATTTAGCATATGAAGGTATTTGCTTGATGGCATCTAAGAGTGGTAAGTTAATTTTAACTTGTTTAAAAATTTCCCACATCTCTTCTTGATGTGGACCTCTTTTGTTTACCACTTTCTTAGATGGTCCCAATAGAGCTTCGGGATAAGGGGCGGTATTAACCTCCACACCCTTGTCCTTAGCCTTTGGGACGAGAACGGTCACAACGGGTGTATCTTTATTAAATTTTAATTCATTTTTATTTTGACCCGTTTGACCGTTACTACCTTCATCATCACTCGCATCTTCCACCACCCCTTCAACAAACTTGGGTGATGGTGGCTCAACACCGTTATCTATCACTCGACCACTACGTAAAGAAATTTTATTTATTGGTACCTCATGTGTGTTTTTCGAGCTCGACCCTTGATGCTTAGGGTTCACCGTGGTGTCGCTTGGAAGTCCTCCTCCACTTCCCCGAACTTGAGCCATCTCTTGAGAAAGTTGCCCCACTTGCTTCTCTAATGCCTTTTGGGATTTGTCTCTCACCTCAAACTCTTTCCGCATTTCAATTTTAATTTCTTGGTTTGAATTCCGCATTTCAGTTCTAAGTTCTTGATGCAAGTTGGTGAGAGTGCTCATAGTGTTCATGATAGCGTCTAGTTTCGAGCTAATCGAATCATCACCTTGGGAGTTAGACGCACCACCCCCATTACCACCTTGGTTGTAAACCCATTGATAGTTGCCATCACGGTTTTGATACCCTTGGTTACCACCTTGGTTGTAATTCCTTTGGTAACCCCCTTGGTTACCACCTTGACGATTATTGTACGAAGACCCACCTTGACCTCCTTGGTTACCCGATTGAAAATTCAGGTTCATTTGATTCGAAGCATTACCATACCGGAAATTAGGGTGATTTCTCAAACCCGGATGGTAAGTGTTGGAGTTCATGTCATATTGCTTCCGATCCCCATACACTTGGTTAACTTCCTTGGTGTAGTTACTCGACCCCATTGGACATTGCTCCGCTCTATGTCCAATATCACCACACTCTTCACACACCTCAAATTGAACCGGACTAACTTCCTTCTTCTTCATTCGAGCCATTTCCCGCTCTAAGGTAGAAATCCGATCTTTAGAGTCAAGATCGGGAAGTGACCGGGAAATGGGATGTTTCTTAGCTCGATCGGCCGATTCTTTCTCTTTCGACCGTTTACTCATCCGCTCCAAGAACTCCCAATCATCATCTTCATGGTTGCTTAGAAGGGTCCCATTGCTCGTTGATTCAAGTCGGTTCTATGTGTTGTCGTCTAGACCCCGTACAAAGCACTTGACCAACTCCCACTTCTCTATTTGATGATGTGGGCACTTTCGCATCAACTCCCTAAATCTTGTGAAGGCTTCATGCAATGGCTCGCCCGATAACTGGCGAAAAGACCTAATTTCATCACGAGCATCGTCGGTCTTTGCCATTGAATAATACTCATCTAGAAAAGCTTGTTGCATTTATCCCCATGTGCGAATGCTATTGGCCGGAAGTGTAAGGAACCATTGCTTCGCTTTGTCTTTCAATGAAAATTGGAACAAGCGAAGTTTGACCTCCTCTAGTGCGAAGTTGTGCCCCCCAATAGTGCTGCAAATAGAAGAAAACTCCGCCAAATGTGTGTACGGTTCTTCGTTGGACCTTCCATTAAAATGAGGAAGTATGTTGATGTAATGTGGTTTATAATCAAACATCCTCCTCTCACAAACGATTGGTGAGTCATTCTCGGTGACCACCGGCCTAAAACGGTCATTCACTCCCTGTGGAGGTTGTTGACGATGATAGGGACCGTTAACTTCTTGATCACCCACTCTTCGGTTATCCCTTCTATCATCTCTTCTTTCATTCCTTCTTTCATCCCTTCTTTCATCCATTCTCTCATCCCTTCCTTGATTCCTACCTTGGTTACCTCTTTGATTGCCACCCCCCACAAAACGAGGGATCCGGTTATGGTGAGCATTGTTGTTATTGTTGCGACCCCACCATCCCGGTTCTGTTGATAATCGTTTCGTGGTTGACGGTTGTTCCCATAACCATCATTTCTTCCGTCCCCATAACCATAGTCGTCATCCCCAACATAATTGGCATTTTGATAGACAAATTCTTCATCTTCATATCCTCTTGCATTGTAGCCATTACCCCGATTGATGTATCCCCAATCTTCATCATCGTCCACCCGATCATCATAGTAACCCCCATCATCCGAATTTTCTGTATGAATGCTCACATGTTCCGGCGATTAATAACCGGGAACACTATAAGGTTCGTCATCGGGGATTGCATTTCTCAAGTCATCGATGTTGAAAAATGGGTCTTCATTCACGGGATTGCCGCGATCACGATTACCTCTACGATCGGAATTGACATTCTGATCATCAAGGTTGATGGGTAAAGAAGCTTGTCGATGAAGGTTTTGTTGTTGGGGTGTTCGTTGGTTGTTATTGGGATTTTGGTTTCTGAAAGGTGGTGTGGGTGGTCTAGCGTTGACGTTACCACCCAGTTGCTCTTGAGGTATAGGTTGGACGTTTTGGGCGGGATTGAAGTTGCTTCGGTATTGATATTGGTTCTGGTTTTGGTTGGAGTTTTGGTTCGCCATTGAATCGCTTTCAATGGTTGGTGTGAGTTGTGGTGTTTGGTTGGTTTGATTAGAAGCAAGTGTTGCCTCTAACCGGCTTGCTAGGTTTCTTCTTGCTACTCTTTCGATTTCCGGTTCGTAGACTAAAGGTGAAGTCCTCCCGAAGTTCCGCGTATGCATGCACTACCTGTAACCTGCACAAGTAACACACCCCGCGTAACAAGGAAAAAGACAAATACAAGAAAAGAAATTATGCAATTTAAACAGTTGATCACACAAATTCAAACAATGTCCAAACACAAAGCGCACGCACTCCCCGACAACGACGCCATTTTGACGTGACCGTGTCGTCCCGATCAGTCAAAAACCCAATTAAACCTAGGTAGCTAGGGTAAGTCGGGTATCGTATCCATGAAGAGCAGGTGGTCAGTATCGCACGACCCGTTCGATTAGTTAGACTATTTACAAACAATGTACAACGTGATTATGAAGTTTGCTAATTTTATTTGTTCAATTGATTTGAAAATAAATCGGAGTGAACCGACAATGGGTATTATCTAAAACACTTTTGATTAAAAAAAATTGCAACTAAAATACTAACTAGAAAGTTGAAACAAGAAATGAGAATACGGATCACACCCGGTTAGATAATTGCAAGACCTAGGGTTCCTACATGTTTTAACTTGATTCAATTGCATATAGTGATTAACGGATTACTATCATGAAGCTTAGGTGCCAATTGCTATCAACGTCATAGACAACGGACCGTAATGCACTTCGTTGCCTCAGACATGTAAATCCTAACCTACGATAAGGCATAAGTGCACAAATTCATTTCGCAAAGTCATAACTTTATCATCGTTCGACAATTCACAAATTCAATTCAAATGCACGACAATTATCATAAGTTTCAAATACTAAACAATTTGTCACAAAACCAAATTAAAATACAAATGTATAAACCCTAGAAATCTTACAACATCTACACCGGGGTGAAACCGACGAGACTATCCGCTCATTGTTGAATGGACGCGATCACAAGCTTGAGATAGTGATGAAGATATGATCGGTACCGTGTTGTGCTTGATCGATGATGAGTTTTTTTTTGTTCTTCGTCCGTTTCAAGCTAAGAACCCCCCTCCGTGAATCTCCTCCAATAATCGATAGGATCAGAAGTGATATTGGGCTCCAATAATCAATATAGTGGGCTGCCCAAAAATCGTATGGATGAATCCCAGTAAGAGAGCCCAAAAAATGATGTAGGTGGCTGCCAATACATCACGTGCTGCCTATATTTCGTGATATATGAAGTGTCTCTCAATTAAGGTTTTCATAATCCTTTAATTCCATCCAATCACAGTATCACGTGCAACGTCTCTCAATTAAGGTTTTCATAATCCTTTAATTCCATCCAATCACAGTATCACGTGCAACGCACTAAACCCCTCTTTGTTTGTCTAGGAATCCGTAAGTCACATGTCACAGTCCCTATTTCTTTTGTCATGCATGTCCCTACCAACGTAAGTCCCATCCTAAAACCATAAACCACAATTCAACAAAGACACTAATATTGAATTGATCCCTCACATGTTCCAAAGTCTTTGTCTGCCATCACCATTCAACCTCACATGTGATGATGTCTAACTATAGGCCTGGTCTATTCGCACACGGCCTTTGTCTTTTTGCACACTCGAAGCGCCCCGCTTTGGCCATAGCGGGGCGCTTTGAGGGTGCAAAAAGACAAAAAACATTGGCTGGAATTTGTGTTTATTTTTTTTTGAAATAGGTGAGATGTGGGTTAGTTTGGTAGTGTTTTTTGGAGGAAAAAATTGTATTTGAGTTTTATAATGGGTGGCCTTTATAATACGTTGTTTTATAATTACGTTTTTTTACGTCATTATTTTTATAAAACGTATATAATATAAGTGCGTCTTTATAAACTGTTAACCTAGTTTATTTTGTTAAATTAAATGAACACGTTAAATAAATTGTACAGAAAACCATAAGAATTAAACGTAAACAATCCAAAACCAACGTGATGTAAATAGAAGATTAACTGCAATATATATATATATATATATATATATATATATATATATATATATATATATATCAGTATGTACATACAAAGCAAAAAGGTACAACTGACTGCATAATACATAACAAAACACTATACAAACAAACTAAGATACTAATCCTCGTGCGGTGGGGACGGTGGGAGGGGAAGTGGAGGCAACCCAGCGCGCTCCCGTAGAGAAACGAGCGTCTCGATGATCCAGTCCTGGCGTGCGGGCTGGCGTCTGAGGCGCCGGTCGAAGTCCCGAGCCACCTCACGCGCTACCGGAGGCAGGTCAGCGTAAACGTGCTGCGGGTACTGTGGCGGCTCAGGAGCTGGCTGAACTGGTGGTACCGGGATCTCCTCGATATGCTCCTCCTGAGCCGGATCCTCTAATACAGGCTGAGCCTGAGGCTCAGCCTCAGGCTGAGCCTGAGCCTCAGCCTGAGGCTGAGCCTGAGCCTCAGCCTGAGGCTGGCCCGGGAAATGATCGAGTCCCAGAGCCTGTAGCTGAGCCTGCCGAGCGGCCGCCTGCTCAGCAGGAGGGGCCAACACTCCAGGCCTCAACTCAATAACAACCGGGATGACCTCCTGCACCGGCTCCGGCTGCCAAATCAGCCCGTCTCCGCCCCTAAACCTCAGACCAACATCAAAGCGACGGGTGATCTGCATGCTAGAAACTGACGCGCGGCCCAACCTGGTAGACGGGACCGGATCGGACAGCACCGGATCTCCCTCGGGCACGATCCCGAGCGAGCGTGCGATGGCGGTGATGTATGAGCCAGTGTGCACCCACCCGCGGAGCTGCCGGTGGTATGCTGTGGCAAAGTAATCTGCCAGGCTGGCTGCTAGATCGCAGGGCTGTCGTCGCAGTAGGCAGTATAGAAAGAAAAGATCACTGAGGTTGACCTTCTCCCTGCTGGCACCCCGCGGCACGATAGTTGCCGCGATAACATGGTGCAGGTATCGGAACAAGGGGTATTTGATGGTGGTGGCCTTTTGCCAGGATCTCCCAAAGGGAACCCTGGAAATGGCCCTCCAGAAACTGATAAGCGTCTGCCTGTCTATCATCGTAACTGCCTGCGTATATAAATCAGTATCAAGCTCGGCCTCTGTGTACAAACCTGTATAAACAAATAATAACAATAAACAAATAATATTAAATAAACAAATAACATTAAATAAACAAATAATAATAATAAACAAATAATATTAAATAAACAAATAACATTAAATAAACAAATAATAATAATAAACAAATAATATTAAATAAACAAATAACATTAAATAAACAAATGATATTAAATATAAAATAATAAATAATATTATTTAAACAAACCTGTATGGACAGCAAACTGCCGCACACTCATCTCAAACTGCTGACCGGCGAGACGGAATGTAACCTCGTGGACTGGAAAATCCGGGTCCTCCACGTAATCCGCCGGATGCGGTGCGTATGTAAACGTGGAAAGAAACTCCCACGTAAGCTCAGGGTACGAGTCCTCCATCGCTAACTCAAATAGGCGCGACCAAGGAGTATCTAGTCCAACTATCTCACGGGCCCGCGCGGCCTCTCCCACGGTCTCCAGCAGGCCCCAGTCTATCCCTACATGCTCCCCAATGGGGATGGTGCGCAACCTCGCGCATCTCCCCCTCGCCCGTGACCCCGGCGGAAACTGCAGGTACGGACATGCCGGCTCTCCCTCATCTCCCACATCTCCCTCAGCCTCCATATGCTCAATCTTGTCATCGGAGGAATCCATACCTGCACGTTGACAAGATAATATTAAATAAACAAATAATATTACTAAACAATTTAAATAATAAACAAATAATATTATTTAAACAATTTTTAAACAAATAATATTAAACAAATAATATTAAACAAATAATTTTTAAACAAAAAATAATAAACAAATAATTTTATTTATAAAATTTAAATAATAAACAAATAATATTAAATATAATTTAAATAATAAACAAATAATATTAAACAAATAATTTTTAAACAAAAAATAATAAACAAATAATTTTATTTATAAAATTTAAATAATAAACAAATAATATTAAATATAATTTAAATAATAAACAAACAATATTAAACAAATAATATTAAACAAATAATATTAAAAAAAAATAAACATGAACCAAAGCGCCGCGCTTTGGCCTCGGCGCGGCGCTTTGGTTCTTCGTTATGAAGAACAGCCCCAGCAACATGATCACAACCGCCCAAATCAAATCAAAATCAAACATATAACTTGAACCAAAACAATAAACGAAGTTCGATCGTACCTAATAGCGGTTGAAATCCGGAAAAAGACGATCTTCGCACTAGTGTGTGTAATCGCACCGTAGTGTGTGTGTTTTGTTTGAGGGTGAAATGGGGGAGAAGGCTGCCCCGCTTCAGGTATAACGAGGGGCCAAAGCGCCCCGCTATGGCCAAAGCGGGGCGCTTCGGGGCCAAAACGCTGCGTTATGACCTAAGCGGGGCGCTTCGGCCCTTTTTTTAAACTTTTAAAATTGTTTTTTATTCACAAACGCATCGATAATAGTCTAAATTTTACGTTTTTTTCCATTATACATCATTTTTTAAAATATATGGACTATACTGCAAGTTCCGGATCAAATCGGTTACGTGTGATGTCTTATTCCGTTATATCGTATCATTTTGGTTTGAAAGCACAAGTACTCCTGTGAGAGGTGTTATGTGTACCAGCCGCCTACCGCACATGAACATGACGTATTTTTTCATTAATTGTAGTATTATGATGTATATGGTCATTTTGGGTCGTACATGTGCGTATTGAATCTGATTGGGTCGTGTCGGTGACATTCGGTTTTTAACGTGATGTAACGCATATATTGAACAAACACAAACGTGATTATTATTAAACACATTTAACCTACATCGTGAACATATGGGGTTACATTAAGGTCTGGGGCACGATACGTAAGCATTTCGTACGCGTTGATCTGATCCCTGTATAATGTGTGCCAGGCTGCTGCGCGCTCTGTTCTGTGTGCTATCAAGAGTGGGTTTGGGGGAGGCATTGGATAACAACCTCCAAGATCTACATGTATGAAATGCCCATGGTCGACGAACACAACCGCAACCACCAGGTGAGGTTCCTCAGCTTCGTTTGCCCCCCCCCCCAGCAAAGGGAAAATTGTACAGCTCCCACGCATGTCGAAGGTGTGAACAATCACACCGTATCGTTGGGCAATAAGAAACCCCGTCTCAGGCATCGTCATGTAATTTTCGATATCTGCTTGCCCCACCCCCTTGAAATTGATCCGTCTAAGCAGCGCATCATAATGTCCTATGTTTTCCGGATCGAAAAACTGCCTCCAAAGCGATTCGTTCGTACGTAACTCCTTTATAAGTTGTTTCCGGATCATCAAATATGAATTTTGTTTCACTCCTAACCCAACAGCCACCGATCGAAACCCACAATGACTATCTGGTTTCACGTCCTTTATTCTAACGATGTATGGATGGATCACTTCGGGAATCTGAGATGCGTAGTTGCGGATCGCTATATCCGTCTTAGGACCGAGCTTGATCATCGGGAAATCAGGGTGCAGGTTGATCGGTTTGGTATTCTTTTGTCTTCTAGAATCTTCGAGTGATATGTACGAGCTGTGACGGGGAAGATCATCTGAGGCCTCGACCCAAGTTTCTTCCGACGGAATGTACGAGCTTTTTCTAGCGGCTTCAACCTTTCTTTCTTCCTGCGTTTTCAATGTTGGGCGACCACGAGTTTTCTTCAGAACAGCAGGAGGTTTTTTGTTATTGTTCCCTGGATTGAGGATTTGCTGAAACTTTTCAAAGAAGCTCCTTTTCACTTGAGGGGGTGTTGGATCGATCTTTTGTTTCAATTTTTCAAATTCCGCGTCTACATCGATATCCTCTATGTTTTTCTTTGCAGGCTTGAAGTTAAGCTTCTTCCAGAACACGTCTATGTGTGTGATCCGGAGTTGCTGACCTGTGGATGAAAAAAAATTAGGTGGCAGAATCATAACGAGAAAGGTCAAAGATATTAATTACCTTTATTTTCCAACTTTTCCAAACGACAGGCACATGGCAAACCACAGCTGGTAAAAAGTTGGCAACCACAGCTTGCACCGTAGGCTCTCAATCCGTCTTCCTTACGTTTTAGTTCCATACTCAAAAGCTCAATCGCATATATTGAAACCTTTCTGAGAATATATGCAAGCATGGGCTGCTTCTTGTGGTGCGTCATCACTTTTCGGAGGCTTGTTTCAAAGCTTGTACTAATCTCGGTGTATTGTCTATCAACAACATGATCACCATACAGTACAAGTTTATCCAGTGTGTTGCGATGACTTGGAAAGTGACTTTTTAGTGTTGCATGCATGCCCTCAACCCTGTTGGTCGTAGTTTGGTGAAAGTTGATAGTTTTGTTAATCCAGCATGATACAAACTTTTCACGGTACGGATCCAACCAGGATTTCTTCATATAATCAAAAACCTCTAAAATTAAAAAAAACGTAAATAGTCAGTTTTTGTTATTATATAAAATTTGAACATAATTATGTAAGAAATACCTACGTTCACGGTCATCTTCGTTCAGCTGTGCTTCAAGGTTTTCCAAGTTATACCTGTATATTTCCTCGGTCGTAGACTCGCACAATAACCAAAAACTACGTACGAATTCTTTCCAATCCTTGTCAGAGAATTTCTTCTTGCTGTTCTTATTAATATTTTGTTGAATATGGAACCGACAAAGATACTTATGCGCTTTTGGAAAAACTTGTTCACACGCGTTCATTAGCGCAAAATCCCTGTCTGTTAAAATCACGCGCGGTTCCATACATCCTACCAGCATAGACTTGATCCTCTGCAACACCCATAGGTAGTTCTCTGACTTCTCAGCGGAAATTACCGCACAAGCAGCCGTAAACGATTTGTTTGTCGACGTCATGCCTACGACCTGAACAAATGGCAGGTTGTACATGTTCGTTTTGTAGGTGGCGTCAATAATAAGCACATGCGGGAAGGCACACCACATAGTGAATGATCTTTCGTGAACAAAGAAGACATCTTCAACTTCGTTCGATATCTCATTCGTGCGCATGTAATAAGTGTAATTTTTTTCGAGAAGAATTCTTTCAAGTTTTTGCATCGGAGACTTACCGACATTTTTTTCGGCGTTGATTTTCTGAACAGCGTTGTGTATATCTTTCGGAATAAGCTTTCTAGCCGGATTGTTTTTTGTCAGCGTTCGCCAGATACTTTGGTTGGGAATGTCTTGCTCTGCCAGCTCCTTAACCAGTTTTTTATCCTCCGAAGAAATCCTTCTCGCATACGCGTGACCCTCTAAGTTTTCAATAGGAGTGTGGTTATGCTTCGCCTTCGTCACCTCGATCCTCCAAACACTTCCGGATGATTCCGAAAACCCGATCATCTCGAACGGGCAGCCTATTTTCTTGCTACCCGTTTTCCTCTGTGTAGCTATACTCTTATGCTCCCCACCAAACGTACATTGAAACCAAATCTTGTAATTCTCTCCTCTTTTATTCGACCTCTTAGTCATAATGAGGTAACCGTTGTCTTTTGCCGTGTCTTGTACCCAACGCACCAACTCTTTACGTGACGAAAAGGTCTGCGTTGTATCAAACGAAAACGTAACCGGGTAACAGCCTTCCTCATCAACAGACACATCCCCCGGCTCACCATCGTCACCGAGGTCCGAATATACTTGATGTTCAAAGTTGTGCTCGCCACCGTAACCGAAATTCGAATAACCTTGTAAGCTCTGTTGACAACCGTAACTGTCGTTTGGACCACACTCCTGCTGTACAAAGCTGTACTCGCCACCGTAACCGAAATTCGAATAACCTTGTTGTGCGTAAGGGTCCTCCACAGGGGTATTCAAATCCAGCGTCACCGTGTTATCACGATAACGAATGCCAGATACAACCTCTGCCTCCCTCAAGTTGGACGAGACCGGTTTCTCATACGAGTCAGAAATAGCGGTCCCCTCGTAAGAATCAGGAACAACTGTCTCGTCAGAATATTGACCGAAAATATAGTTGTTTAACCACGACATCGTTTTTTCAAGAGATGTAACTAATACAGCAAAACCGCGCGTTATTTTGAAGAAACACAACGGATGGGTGAATGTATATCGAAGTGTCTGTGAATGAAAATGTATATGGTCGAAGTGTCTGTCTGAGGTTGCTTTTAAAAGGTAAAATGGGTGAAATTTGGGGTCGAAGCGCCGCGCTATGGCCAAAGCGCGGCGCTTAGGGTTAACGACAAAACATCATAATCAGCTTTATGTCTGGCAAACAGTATCGAATGTTTCAAACGTCAATCGAAGCACGTTTTGTCGATCGAAGCGCCGCGCTTTGGCCATAGCGCGGCGCTTTGGGGTGTGGAGCTAGCATGACCCCTAACTATATTGACTTGATGTGTTAATATGGTTAATGTTTGTGATGAGATTTAATAACATCCTTGTGCACTCCAACAACTCAGCCGCCACTTGTGATGATGATTATTTTTTTCTTATGATGATGGCTGCATATATTATGATGATGTTGTTGAGTGATGTTGGATGATTATTAAAATAACCTTCAATAAAATCGTCCAACATGTGTTTGCAATGTCCAATCACTATGTGTTCCAAACTTCATCGAATTAAGTGATTTACCTGTAAAATTACAAACACTCGTAGTTAACATATTCTAGGCATATAGTAATATAAAACAAGCTAAACCACATAAGATAAACACTTCAACACCCATGTTTTACACTCTCCATCACATCCCCACACTTGTCGTTTGCTTGCCCTCAAGCAAATCTGTTTCTCACTTTCACGTGGGTCGAACAAGAAACACACATCCCATTCCCGAGACTAAGGTTAAGGTTTAATGTCATGCTCAGTTCTAACTTTTTACAATTTTCGACATATTTAGCAACAAATGATTAATCATGTAAAAGTGGTTATCCAAGATTAACCCGCCCGTAAAACTAACAAGTCATCTATATCCCTCACAATGTTCTCTCCACTCGGTTTAAAATTGGCTAATTGTTGATACATTAGCGCTTTTGAAATCACTCAAACCGATTAGATCACGTACCCGCATAGGCTTGCAACTCAATCGTTCTCCACCACCGAACACGAATACTAAGAACAAGTCATAAGGTCTTTGGAGGGTTGTAACGGGGCTAGGTTAAGGGTATGGAATAGGATTTTTTTTTTCAAGTGGCTAAGGTGATGAAAAATTCGATTTTTATTACAAACGATTACATTAAACAAAACTAAGCTATAAACATCAACTACAATGATACAATTTTAGCCTCTTATTCAACAACTACTAACTTCATATTTTTTTATTTTTCTCAACATTTTTTCTCTTCTTTTTTTTTCACAACTTTTCTGAATTTTTCGAATTTTTTTTTTCACAAAATGTAAAGCACAACTATACAAACAAATAGACATACAATCGAAATTTCATCACACGGGTTTAAAAGAAAATGTTTAAGATTTTGGGCTAAATGGGTTGTCAAACGAAAGGATTAGGCTCAAAGTGGGCGACTAGGGGATTTATTTGGGTAAAGGACAAATAATTGGTTTTAAAGGAAAAAGTTCACCTAATACCTTAATCATTCTCGTGCTTGTATTCGGTCTATGGTCTCAAACGTATCAAAAGTTGCAAGTTCTACAATACATGACTAATGGTCCACTCAAACAAAGAAACATAGGTATGTAATCTATGATATAAAAGTGGCTCAAACCTCACATATCTAAAAGGGCATGGTATGTGACATGCATAAAATACTAGTTTCTTAGGCGGATTATTCCCAAATAACCACCCGCTAAATACCCGTTATGCTATTAATTCGAACTTGACCATGACAAAAGACGAAATGGGTTGTGGCATTCGTCGTTGACTTAGTTACTTGTGCTTTAAGATCACTTTTGAAACAAGAAATTTTTGAAAAAAATTTGAAATTTTCCCCTCATCCCCACACTTGAGGTAAACATTGTCCTCAATGTGTAGTGTTTAAATGAACGGGTAAAAAGTCGAAAGCTTTTACTACTCCCCCATCCCCACACTTGAGGTAAACATTGTCCTCAATGTGTAAGAACTAGAGTTTTAAAACGTACAGGGGATGTGACACAGCTAACCTCCCCAAAATTTCACCCCGGAAAATAAAATACAATTTACAATCCACTTATTTGCTAACTAAAAATCAAAAGTAAAAAGGGAACGTATGCACCTGATTTTTGGAGCTCATTCCTCATGTGCTCTTCTTCTCTTCAAGAAAGCGGTCGTCCCACGAACATAATGTACCTACAAATCTTAACCCTTGTGTAGAAGCATGCTTCTCACAACCATTAAAATTTATTAGCTACCTAGTTCTACCACTTTTATGAAAAAAAATTTACCAAGTCATACATTAATTTACTTTGATTTATGTGGAAAAATAATTTACAACAATAACAAGCCTAACTCACTTTCGTAGGAATCACGGTTGCATTTAGCGTATGCAACAAGCCCTTTAAACCTCTAGATAGCTCGGGAGGACGAGTAGGTCTCGTGAGGGTTATATAGGGAACACACCCACAACGTTCATTTAACTACTAAAATAAAATAAAACAAATAATAATACAAACTCTACAACAATCGTACATGATTTACCTCTCATGGTGGTCGAAGTGCACATTTGCCTACCGAGTTCCCAACATACGCTCGGTAGTTGGCATGCCAAATCCACACTATTTTTATTTTGCTCGACATGCATATTAAACTACTTTGGGGTCGTTCCTTGAGAACTCGGCCAATGTCTTGCAATGTCATTCTTCGAATCCGTATACCCGAACCCGCATCCCCAACTTTGTTGGTTGGAGTGATAAGCTTGGGAGAAGGATGAATATGAATGTGAGCTTCTTTCGAATCCGATTCGTCTTGCGGTGTCATGTCTTCCGCTCAGTTCAAACATTCAACTTCTTGCTCTGAAAGATCTATGACCTCTTCCACCACATCACCGTCAACCATGGTACCACTAGCCAACACCTCTTGGTCTCGTTTAAGTTGAGCCAATTCTTCAACAAGTTGACCCACTTTCTTTGCCAAGGCTTCATTAGCTTTATCTTTCGCCTCAAGTTCCTTCTTCAGTTCCATCTTAATCTCTTGATTTAAAGTAATGATAGCATTCATGATTGCATCGAGCTTGGAACTTATTGAATCTTGAGGTTCTTCGGATGCCGGTTGAGGGTATTCATTATAATAATCATCATACTCCTCCCGGTAGCTTGAGAAATGTGGCAATTCGGGTTCATAATTGTTGTAATCCCGCTCTTGCTCATAGTGGCAATTCATCTCTAAATGGTAGTTAGGGGTGTGCAATAACCGAACCGTTAACTGAAACCGAACCGAAAACCGACAAAACCGAACCGAAATTAACCGAAACCGAATTAACCGAAAGTCGGTTAACGGATAATTTTTTTTACCATCGGTTAACCGAAATTAACCGAACCGAACCATTTATTTTTTTATATATTTCTAGCATTTATACCTCTATTTCATGTATTACATGTTTTATACTTTCATTTCATTTAATAATACCTCTATTTCATTTATTTATGCATTCATTTCATTTATTTATACCTTCATTTCATTTATTTATACCTGCATTTTATGTATTTAAATATCTATTCATGTATTAATACCTCCATTTCATTTATTTATACATCCATTTCATGTATTTATACCTCCATTACATGTATTTCTAAGAAAAAAAATTAGCCCTTGTTTGAATTGGTTATTAACCGAAAATTAACCGAACCGAACCGAAAACCGACAAATTAACCGAATTAACCGAACCGATTAACCGATGACTTCGGTTACGGTTACGGATAACGCTAATAACCGAACCGAACCGTGCACACCTCTAATGGTAGTATTCTTGATATGAAGGTGGCTTATAACCGGACTTTATTTTTCCTTTCCAAAACACTGGATCTTTCCAAAACACTGGGCAATCTTCATGTATGTGAACTTTTCCACAACAAGGGCATGACTGGTATTCTTGCTCTGGTGGTGGAGGTGGTCTAGTGTATGGATAATGTGATGATGGACCATTGAAATCTTCATAATCCGCCCTCCTATATTCAAACAATCCGCTGAGGTAGTCTTCCCGTTCCTTGTTGGCTTGAACTTTTTCGTAGAAAACAGAGCAATCCTCTAAATAGTGCTCTCCGCTTCCGCAACACTCACACGGATCATCATCTACCCAATTCATATTGAAAGAGGGTACCTGCAAAACATGTACCTGCGCAAACAAGCTCGACCACCCGAAGTAAAATCACAAAAATACAAGAAAGAAAAACTAAACTAAAATCGAACAAGCAATGAAATACTAAGCGCACTAGCTCCCCGGCAACGGCGCCAAAATTTGATCAAAGTGTCGCGCTCCGGTCAAAGATAATATTTATATACCCAATTTACCCTTAACAAATAGCTAGTGGTAGTGAGGGGTCGAACCACGAAGAGTATGTGGTTTGCGAATGGATTCGATTGAATTATGAAAAGGTGTCACACTTATGAAGCTTGCTATGATATATTTTTGTATTTTTGTTTGATTGAAAGATGTGAATTAAAATTACTAAAATGATTGGTTTGATTGATTACTAACAACTAACAATTGCAAAATGTAAATAATGATTCAGACCAGATAGAGAAAACAAGGTTCACACCCGGTTCGGTAATTGCATTCCTAGGATTCCTACACATTTTAGGATTGATCCAATTGCAAAAACGATTAACGAATTTAGTGTTACACGGCTTAGGTGCCAAGAGCTATCGATGTTATAAAGAACGGACCACAATGCACTTCGTTACCAAGAACATGTAAATTCTAAGCTAGACAAGGCATAATTACACATAAACATTTCATAAAGTCAAATTTAATATTCACTGGACGGTTTATGAATTTAATACAAATGCAAGACAATTGTCATAAGTTCCAAATCAAAAAGCAATTTGTCACAAAATCAATCCAAGAACGATGTTAAACCCTAGACTTACAAAAAACCTACACCGGGGTGAAACCTCCAAGAAATTAGCCGCTCATGGTGGAAATGGCATGATCAACGGATGCACGAGACTTGAATTGGGTGATTGGATGAATGATTAGGGTTGTGGATGGTTGGTGATGATGGATTGGAATGAGTGATATGATGGTGAATTAGGGTTCTTGATTGTGATTCGGATGATTATTCGGATGTTGATTCGGGTTGTAGATGCCAAGGTAGATGGAATGGTAGGTGAAAGATGGATGAATATGGCTCCAAGATTGGTTTTCAAACTCAAGAATAAGTGTAACTATCGAATTGATGTCCCACGAATCCTCTTTGATTCGTCATTTGACCCAAAACACTCAACATCCGCGCAGCAACATTGGAGGGCCGTCGCCGACGGCCTGAAGCCCCGTCGGCGACGGTCCGTGGATACTGACTTGGTGCCGACGCTTTATCTCGCTGTCTACGGACAATTCTCGCGACGGAAAGTTGTGTCAACCGTCGGCGACGGCCCATATAGGCGTCGGCGACGGTGCCCAGATGTTTGATTTTCTGTTTCGTCCATTTCTTGAGTCCGGTTGACCCGTTTCGCGTCCCGGTGGTTCCGTTTTCGCTCCGGTGACCCGAAAAGCTCCTTAAACTCTGCTGGACCTGCAAAACACATATCTAATCAAAAGTAGAGCATTCAAAACTAAAACTTATGTAAAAACATCAAATTAAGCAATTACGATCACCGGTTTTTGACCACGTATCAGGGTGGTTGAGATGGCAGAGGTGGTGGTTGACGGCGGTTAGTGGCAGAGAGATATGGGTATGGTCTCGGTTAGAGCAAAGAGCGGGTGGAAGGTTATGGTGGTGGGAACAGGTTGAAGGTTATGGCAGTGATAGGTGTTGATGGTGGTGACAAAAATATGCAAGTGACAAAAATGCCCCTCACTTAACTGAGTTTTTTGGATGGAGTTAGGTAATGTGATCAAAATGGCAAGAAAATGGAAAACTCGGGGACCCAGATGAGAAAAAAACTATTTGGACTAAAATGGCAATTTGGGACAAAATTCAAGGACTAAAATGGCAATTTACTCAAACTCTTTTGACCCGTTTGCTTTTCAAAGCCCACCCTCACAATCACCGAGATATATAGAAGATGAGTCCGAAGAAGAATTCGTGCCCGATCCTCAAGAGCAAGATAATGATGAGGACGAAGATGTTGCCGTACAAGACGATCTTGTGAACCAAAATGAAGCCGCAAACGATCCGAAAGGAAAGAAGCCTAAAACGAAACGTGAAAATTGGACGCCTAAACAAGAAGAGGCTTTGGAAAAGGCTTATGTTCATTGCACTTTAAACAAAAGAAAAGGCAATCAACAAAGATCGGAAGGTTTTTGGAACCAAGTTCTTAAGCATTTCAATCAAACGATTGGAGGAAGCAACTGAAACCACCATCAAGTTCGATCAAAATGGACGCCCATGCAAACGAAGTTGAACACATTCAACGGTTTTTATCATCAAGCGGTAAACTATATTATTTTATACGGTTTATTTTTTACTTAAGTATGTGGATAATGTGGAGGGTTCAAATGAGAAGAAAATTTTTGTAAGAATAAAAAGAATAAGTTTTAAACCAATAGAAATGCTACATTTACTTCATTTAATATGTGTATTTAATATTATTAATAAGGGCATATAAGTAAATTTCTAATTGTAATTAATTAGCTACCTAATTAAAAACTTGTAACTCACTTTTAAATATACTCTTTCAAGATAAAATAATTTAGGGTGAAGGACAATTTTCGACATGTGTAGGATAAATTTTAGTTTGTGTAGGATAAATTATTAAATGTGTATGAAAATTTAGATATGCGTAGAGTAAATTTCGGTAAGTGTATGATATATATGTAGGACAAATTTTGAAATGTGTAGGATAAAATGTTTTTTGCTTTATTAATGAGAGATAACATAATTAATGGGAGGAGTTATAAACTATTTAATATTTTACCATTATGCCCTTTCTTCTTTTTCTTCTCACATTAAATTTCTTATCAAATGAACCTTCCCCTGTGGATAATTTGTATCATAATTTATTATTTTAGGATCGTTTACGTCCTAGTGAGAGCGACGATACTTTTGTAATGAAGCAAGCGCTAAAAGATTACAAAAAGAAAGAAAAACATGACTTTCCTCATGTTGAGGCGTGGGAGTTTGTTAGAACAAATAAAAAATGGTCGGCCGGTGATGTGTGTAAAATGTAACATATAAATTACATCAATCGAGGCATAAAACTAACCCTTTTTTAGTACTAATGTTGGAAAAAGTGTGCTTTTGTCTACCTTTTATATTTTCAGGATTAAATAAGCGTAAACGAACAAAAGGAGCAAATATGCAGCAAAATCTAACAGAATTACAAGAAAAGGAATAAACGTGGCATGCCCGACCCCTCGACAGCATCTTCCCAAGCAAAAACAAGTGAACAGAAGGCTGACCACAACCCCGTGCCCAGCGGACACGGGGGCGTGGCCAGGTGTTTGCAGAAAAGACAAAGTTGTAGAAACTTCTATTTCCCGACACGGGGGCGTGCCCAGCTCAACACGGTCGTGGTCAACGCTAAGATTTGCAGAATCCAAGCAAATCTTGATAGTACAGATACGTTTCTGCACACGGGGTCGTGCCCAGTGGACACGAGGGCGTGTGGAGCTAATGCAGACAAATTGCAAATTAATGAAGAAAGAGAAAGTGGATGGGCCGTGTCCAGCAGACACGGGGCCGTGTCCGGGCTTCTGTGCAGGCTATAAATAGAGGTGCTTGGTTCACTTCAAAGGCATCCCTTTGCAAACCACCTCTCTCCCACTTCACCCACACTCCACCACCATCACAACACCCACATCCACCACCATCATCCATCATCCATCATAGAGTGTGTGTAGTAGTCTCGGGATCCAAGATTGATAGTAAGAGTTCTTGACAATCAAATGCCATGTTTTCCTAAGTCTCTTACATCACTTGGTGAAGACAAGCATTTAGTGTAATACTTTTTTTTAATCTTTTCGCACTTTTTATTTGGTTTTGTATTAATGACTTTAATAACTAGTTTCTTATGTTGAAGGTCAAACTTCCTTATCATTTGTCCGTGGTGTCTTGGCATTATTTTACTGTCTATATAAAATAAAAGATTCTCACCATTCATATCTCTACGGTCTATATAGAGATATGTTGGCTACCTGGCCGGGGGTTAAGGGAATGGTTTGGTAAGGTTCTTGCCTTGTTCAGTGTATAGATCCTGCAAGGACCTGGGTCAAGCTTACTAGGACCTCCTTCAATACCCACTGGTATTGGATGGCGGGGGTGCGAATGGCTTGATCCCCTCATATGTAAACTACTATTAATACATTAACCCGGCTATTTGGGATTGTATCCCTGCTGACTCAAACCACTTAGCCGAGGGTAACGTCTCCTTCAAAAGAGGGGCCTGCCATATTACACATTAATAACTTAATTAATTATCTTTCAATATACCGACCCTTTAGGATTGTATCCTTGCTGACTCAAACTACTGGGTTGAGGGTAATGTCACCTTCAAAAGAGGGGCCTACTACTATAACTAAGATAATCGCTTAAAAAGTGCAAAAGTGCGGAAATAATCAAAGGTTACACTAAAGGCGAGTCGGATCCAAGTGATTCATCTTGTCTATGTGTTTTATTTTAATTTCATTTTTCAGCATTATTTAGTTTTTATTTTCATGTTTAAAACTTTTTCTAAATTTTTTATTTGATTAGACGTTGAGGATAAATCAGTACTAAAAGCTCTTGTGTCCTTGGACGACCTCGGTATCTTACCAACGCTATACTACGTTCACGATGGGTGCACTTGCCCATATGTGTGTTTAGTGTTAGTAAAATATCGTGTTTTATAAATTTAAAACTTGACTAAAGTGTTAAAAATGGCTTAAAATATACATAAAAACTTATAACGTTACACACGCATCAAGTTTTTGGCGCCGCTGCCGGGGACACAAGGATTTTAAGAAAGTTAGGAATCAACGGCCTAATCGTTTTTCTTATTTTTCTGTTTTTTTTTAGGATTTTACAAGATTTTTCAATTTCTGCAAAAGCTCGGCACGGGGCCGTGCCCGCTGAATACGCCCCGTGCCCAATCTTTGGTACTGGCAATCTTGTTTTAAGTCAGACAATTACTGAACACGGGGCCGTGCCCACTGAACACGCCCCGTGCCCAAGCTTCAGATACTGAAAACAGAGCCGTAATATCCCGACAACTGGTAATTTCTGACGCAATCATGAGTGATACTGATAATTTTTACTTTCGCTCCTCTTATGGTACGTGGTGTCAAATATGTGGCAGAACTCATGAAGATTTAAAATGTTATTTTTTAAATTAAATTCCCCACTATATAGACCCATTGTTTTCCTGTAGCCTTAAGATTGGCGAAAGTAAAAACAATTTCTATCTCTCCCTCGAATGCTCTCAATCATCCCTTCGAGATGAAATGATTCTTGAAGAATAATTTCAAATGGAAGAACTAATTCTCCGATGGATAAAAGAACTTGAGATTGATATAACTAATCCATCTCAAGACGGCGATCAAGGAGAATTAGTGGGATTGCATTCGAATTATTACAACATCGTTGCTCCCGAAATCACCCCTAACCCTTGCGAGGACTTGAGCGATAGTCGTCCCTGTGTCGATTGTACCGTGAAGGACTCCCCATCGGTGTCCACCGATGCATACATAGACCTGAGCGATTCGACATACACCTTCTTTAACGAGAGCTCGGATAAGGAAAATAAAGGTTGGTTTTGCCCACCGGTATTTAGCTTAGGAATCACCCTTTCCGATAACCTCTTGCGTTCTTGTCTAAAACTAGGCCAACTTAGGTATCTCAGGCACTTCGGTGTTGTTCCGTCTAGTAAAGAACCACCCACTCCGGATAAACTCCTTGAAAATAGATGAAACTTCTTAAACAACTTCTAGCCACGGGGCCGTGTCCAGGTCAGCACGCCCCCGTGTCCACCCAAAGATTCCCGTCTGACTTTTGGTCAGAATACGGGCAAAAAGTGTCAGAATTTTGTCTGCACATGGGGCTGTGTCCAGCCGACACGGGGCCGTGTCCAGCGTGCTGTCGTTTTCTATAAATGCAGCAAGATTCCTGCACTTTTGGACCCATTCCAAAGACAAAGATCTGGTGGGATCTTCACATATACCATACTAGGTATATTCTAAAGAAGGTTCTCAACAACCATCTTGTCTTTTCTACTTTTGTCCATTGCCTTCTTCTTCATTTTTCCTCAAAACTTCCATTAAAGTTTGAAATCTCTATGTTTTCAAACTTTATTGTAATATTTGTTAGGTTTTTATTCAATGAATCTTGTTAAAAATAAGTTTTACAACACTGTTTTAAGTTATTTCTGCTTAAAAGTGCTTAAAAAATCAGAGAAATAATTTAAAGCTCCAAGATTCCTTGTTTCAAAAACCTGCAGAGAGGTGAACACGGGCTGTGCTCAGTGAGCACGGGGCCGTGTCTGAGGTACTGTTTCATTAAAATGAACTCTTTTCGGTTTGCTTTCTTAGAATGTCGAGCAGAAATAGTGGAACATCTTCATCACACTCTAGGAACAACCGACAAGGGAGAAGGTCATCGGTAGAAGACTCTCTTGTAAACTACGTGTATGCCTCGAGGGAGGCCATCGATGAAATGACGAGAGTAGAGGAAGTTTTGGTCGACCGTATCAATCATTTGACGGTGGGGCTAGAAGGATGTCTCCGAGAAGTCCACCTTTTGCACCAAAGGTTGAATATTCTCGATTCTCCTCCTTTGGTACCAATCATTACACATGGCATGGAATGTGGTACCGGAAGTCATCATACCGGCCGAGTGGTACGCCATGCACACGGAACCCCCTCGAGACATATTACATGGGGGCCCGATTGCCGTCGCTCCTACCCCAGAAGATGTTGTGGAAAATGAGCCCGCCTTCTTCCTCCCGAGAGAGATAGAAGAATGGCTCAATGACATCTAAGGGATACCCCTCGGTTTCGAGTTCTACGACGCCATTAAATACCGGGAAGCTATTTCCGGGTTTTTGATATTCCTACAGTAAGGGTAGAACTCCTTAGGATGATTTCATGTATCACTCGACCTATCTATCTTAGGAACTTTTTAGTTTTCTATTTTTCTGCTTTATTTTTAATTTTCTGGGACCTTATGTAATTTGTTAATTCCAATGAATGATGGTTTTCAATTATTAAATGGTGTTTGGATGATGTTGTAATGGATAAAACACACTCGGGATGATGAAGGATACTAAGGGAAACTTGAACCTACACCCCATGCACAAAAACAGAGCCTCCCGACATTTTTTCTTCATTACAGTTAGTTCAGCACGGGGCCGTGCTCAGCCAACACGCCCCGTGCCCGATGATCTGCAGAAAATGCCCAGTTCAGGTAACTGGAAATGGCGTTGTGTTAACTGAACACGCCCCAGTGCCCAGCCTTCTGTTAATTATGATACTGGCAATCTGAACACGGGGCCGTGCCCGGATCAACACGGCTCGTGTCCAGACGCCCAGTAACATAATTTTTTGTTTTTAAACACCTTTTTATACATTCAATCAACCTAAAAACTTATTTTTGGGACACATTGAGGACAATGTGTAATTAAGTGTGGGGGGGGGGATGCTAAAACCTTGAATTTTGCAACTCCTAATAACAAGCCTTACACAAAACTCTATTGGAACCGCTAATCACCCCAAATTTTTTCAAAAAAATTTCATTTTTTTTGCTTGTCGTGGTTTAATTTGGGAATAACAAGTTCTAAAAAGGTTATATTTTTACAAATTTACAATCGATAGCGTCATGATAAAAAGAACCAACATAAGAAAATTATGAAACGACATGACAAATCTAGTTAAAATTTGATTATATATACTTGATCACATTATAAACCCATTTCCACAAAAAGTGAGCTTTGAGCATTTATTGAGCATACAAATACACATCTTTAGATTAAATGCTCATCTTTCGTTTCTTGTGTGAATAGGCGCTTGGTTTCTTACGACTCTAGAACTTGCCATGACGATACATTCTCGGTCCTTACCAACTTAAACCCAAGTAAGTAAATGATGGAGACATTAGGACTAACCCTTTTTCTTTTCAACACCATTATTTTTCAATTTTTTTACCACCTACCCAAAATCCCCCTAGTTAACCCTTTTGAGCCTAAACCTTTCCGTTTCTAAACCCACAAAACAAACACCCTTTACCCACCAAAACCTTTTTATTTTTTTACCATTTATTTTAGTAAAAAGCTCGGTCTTCATGTGACTTCCCTATAAAAAAAAGAGTGAAGTATATCAATAAACAAACAAGTTACTCAAAAGAAACTTTGTTTGAAAATGCTTCATTTGAATAAAAGTCACAAAAGCAAAAAGTTTTACAACGACCGACGCTTTTTACGCTTTTCACCCTTTTTACTAACTACTAACCCAAAACCACCTACCTTTAACCCAAGCCTAACCCTTCCCCAAGTCTTCTTGATATTTACAAAGGTGTATAGTTAAAAAGGAAGAGGATTGATTGCTTGGCAAGCATATGGTAGAAGTAAGTTCCATGCCGGTCCCGAGTGTTTCACAAAAATACATCTTCGGCCGAGTGTTGAGTGATCTCGCGTTAGGTATGTGAACTTGTATACAAATGGAATTTTAAAAAGGCATGTGTCACGGCCCCAGCCCCGATTTTACCCGATCTTTTAAAACTTGAAAATGCCCGATTATTTTATTTCATAATTCAGGATAAACCCCGTAATTTACAATAGAGGAATTTCACTAGGGAATTCCCTGATTTATAAAACATGTTTATTTATTTTAACTGAGCCACCTCTTCAAGCTTGTTAGTGCTCCGTAGCACGTTTTCCTTGATTCACAGCAGGTCGCCTGAAACATGTTTTAAAAATATTTTATCAGCGGGGAAATACTGGCGAGTCATTCAAGTATGTAAAACGACACATTAGTTATCAATTACAGCATAAGAGCGATTACAATGGCTTCTATCTTATTTTTTATCTGGCGCCGTGTCACCTCCTGGTGACGATGGTCATACCACTATTGGGTCTATTTCCCCAAGTAGTGATGATTATCACTGTTCGGATTTATTAGCCTAACTATGAGAAATTAGTAATGTGCACAATACCCCACTAGCCAGTGATTCAAGATAACCATGACTTAATCCCTGTAATTATAACTTTTGAAAATGATTGGAGTATTGTAAAGCATTATTAATAAAAAGAGAATGACTCACATTGCAGATTTAAACGGGAAGAATTTAGCCTACTGATTAGCCTTGTAACCTAATTTAAATAACAATGCACACGAACTAGGTCAGTAACTAATACAACATTTACGATAACTCACGAGATTAAAACCCCCACAACGAATGGCAAAGTGCTATACTTAAACATCCGTCGAATTCACGACTAATGACAAAGTATGGCCCTAATGTGGGCAGCACTTAAACATCCATCGGATAGTTTCAATCAATCGGACATTGAATTGTAGTAGCGGTCGAGTTAATACCCTGTATCGTAGCAGCGCCTCGCTATATTAATTTTCGATTTCGAGCAGTGAGAATTCGTTTTTGATAATTGGTTTCGAGACCATTGAACTGCTCCTGATCAATTCTATTTATAGGTGAAATTTGGGTCTCACGCGGCCCGCGTGAACCCTTGCTCGACCCTTACGCGGCCCGCGTGGCCACCTAGTCTACATGTAGGTTTGCTGGGTCACGCATAGGCTTGCCAGGTGGGTGCCATGTGGCCTGGGCACGCTTATCCGGTCAAACACATGTTGAAGCGACCCGCGTGAGGTTATGCTTAACCCTTACGCGGACCGCCTGAAGACCAAGAATCTTGTTTTCTTGATTTTTGATATGGATTTAGGTTTTAGGAGTCCGTATTTTCACTTCCGGGTCGTTTTGGGACATTTTTGAAGGTCCTTACATCCTCCCCACCTTATTTAAAATCTCGTCCTCGAGATTTATTTAAATAAGTGAGGATACTTTCGCTTCATCTCTGATTCCAATTCCCAAGTGTACTCGGGTCCTCTCTTTGAATCCCATTTGACTTTGACTAGTACTAGTCTTTTGTGCTTGAGAAACTTGATCTTTCTGTCTTCTATCTGAAGTGGTTTCTCCATGAACTTCAACTTTTCATTTACTTGGATGTCTTGAAGAGGGATTACTAGTGATTCATCTGATAGATATTTCTTGAGATTAGATACATGAAATACGTCATGTACCCCAGCTAGCTCCTCTGGTAGTTGTAAGCGATAGGCAACTGCTCCTATACGTTGGACTACTGGGAATGGTCCTACGTACCTTGGACTTAACTTTACTTTCTTACCGAACCGAACTACTCCTTTCCAAGGAGAAACTTTCAAAAGTACCTTGTCTCCAATTTGAAATTCCAATGGCTTACGCCTATTGTCTACATAACTC
This sequence comes from Helianthus tuberosus, assembly GCA_030545235.1. Lineage (NCBI taxonomy): Eukaryota > Viridiplantae > Streptophyta > Magnoliopsida > Asterales > Asteraceae > Helianthus > Helianthus tuberosus. The sequence continues at coordinate 29,993,242 of CM060451.1, forward strand.
TTCTGGCGATCTCGAGCCGTCTTTAGTCTTTCCTTGATTTGAGTGATCTTGTCGGTAGTTTCTTGCACTATTTCAGGACCTAATAATTGGCTTTCTCCTATTTCTGCCCAACAAACTGGAGTTCTGCACTTCCGCCCATACAGTGCTTCGAATGGGGCAGCTTCAATACTTGAATGATAACTATTGTTATAGGAGAATTCGATTAAAGATAGGTGGTCATCCCAGTTTCCACAAAAATCTATCACACATGCCCTAAGCATGTCTTCCATGGTTTGAATCGTCGTTTCACTTTCTCCGTCTGTTTGAGGATGGTATGCAGTGCTTAGATTTAGTCGGGTTCCCATTGCTTCCTGGAAACTTGTCCAGAAGTGGGAAGTGAAACGACTATCCCTATCCGATACAATGGAGAGTGAAACTCCATGTAAGGATCCTACTTCATCTACATACAACTTAGCTAACCTTTCCATGCTAAAGGTTTCTTTCATAGGTAGAAAATGAGCTTATTTGGTTAATCGATCCACAATTACCCAAATCGCATCATTACCTCTTCTGGTTTTGGGTAACTTAGTAACAAAGTCCATTGTTATGAGTTCCCATATCCATACAGGCATTTCTAATTGTTGTAGTAGACCTGAGGGTTTCTAGTGTTATGCCTTAACTTGTGAACAAGTAAGACATTTAGAAACATATCTAGCTATGTCCTTTTTCATTCCTATCCATCAGAAATTATTCTTTAAATCTTGGTACATCTTATTGTTACCAGGATGCATGGTATACCTAGATTTATGGGCTTTCTCTAAAATCTTATTTCTTAATTCTCCCTGCTTAGGTATCCAAATTCATTTCTTGTGGAATCTCTAAATTCCATCACTTCCTTGTTCTAATTCCTTTATTCTTCCCTTCATTCCTTCAGCATCATCCTTGATTGCTGTTTCTTGAATGTTTTTCAGCTGTTCTATTATGTCTAATTGTAAACTTAATCTAAGAGCACGAACTCGTCGTTGTTTCTCATGATACTTACGACTTAATGCATCAGCAACTACGTTTGCTTTTCCTTCGTGATATTGAATATCACAGTCATAGTCACTTAGGATTTCCATCCATCTCCTTTGCCTCATGTTCAATTCTTTTTGCCCAAATATGTATCTTAAACTTTTATGGTCTGTATAGACAGTAAACTTACTTCCATACAAATAGTGTCTCCAAATCTTAAGGGAAAAAATATGGCTCCTAATTCTAAGTCGTGAGTCGTATAGTTTTCTTCGCGCTTTTTCAATTGCCTTGATGTATACACAATTACCTTTTTGCGTTGCATTAGCACACATCCTAATCCTAGCTTAGAAGCATCACAGTAGACTTCAAAATCTTCTGTTCCTTCCGGTAAGGCTAGAATTGGAGCATTTGTTAACTTTTGCTTCAAAATCCTAAAGGCTTCTTCTTGCCTAGGTCCCCATTCAAACTTAGCTGCTTTACATGTTAGCTTAGTTAATGGTACAACTATCTTGGAAAAATCCTTAATAAACCGTCTATAGTATCCGGCTAATCCTAGAAAACTTCTAATTTCCATAGCTGACTGCGGGACCTTCCATTTGGTGATCGCTTCTATCTTAGAGGGATCAACATGAATGCCTTCGTGATTCACCATGTGTCCTAAAAATTGCACCTCCTGTAGCCAAAATTCACACTTCGAGAATTTGGCATAAAGTTGTTCCTTTCTTAACAATGTTAAGAGTGCATGCATGTGCTCACAATGCTTCTCCTGGCTTTTGGAATAAATAAGTATATCATCGATGAATACAATTACGAATTTATCCAAGTACGGTTTACAGATTCTATTCATCATGTCCATAAATGATGCAGGAGCATTTGTTAACCCAAAGGGCATGACTGTAAACTCGTAATGACCATACCTAGTTCTGAAAGTAGTTTTAGGTATGTCTTCTTCTTGTACTTTTAATTGATGATATCCGGAGCGTAAGTCTATTTTAGAAAAGTATCTAGCTCCCTGAAGTTGATCGAAAAGATCATCGATCCTAGGTAATGGGTATCGATTCTTAATTGTAACTTTATTCAATTCCCTATAATCGATACACATTCTCATTGATCCATCTTTCTTTTTCACAAACAACACTGGCACTCCCCACGGGGATGAACTAGGTTGTATGAATCCTTTTTTTAGCAATTCATCTAACTTTTTTTTTCAATTCTAACATTTCGGTGGGTGCTAACCGATAAGGTGCCTTGACTTTCGGGGTAGTTCCAGGAATTAGATGAATTCTAAACTCTACTTCCCTATTGGGTGGTAATCCAGGTAGTTCTTCTGGGAATACCTCTGGGTATTCTGATACTACTGGAATCTCTTTGAGTTCCTTACCCTTAGTGTTAATGATTACTGAAATCATATATACTACTTCTTGTTTTCTTGAATAACTGGCCAATTTCAGTACTGAAATGAATTTCATTGGCTTACGTGACTTATCACCTGTAATCATTACTAATTCTCCTGTAGGTGTATGTATTTCTATGGAATTCTTATCACAAAGAATTCGAGCATGGTTGGCTACTAACCAATCCATTCCTAATACAACATCGAATTCGGCTAACTTCATATGTAACAGATTTGCAAAAAATTCATGGCCTAAGAGTTCGATCTTTTCTTCTCGCAAAACCTTATCTATGTTAACAGAATTCCCATCTGCCGTTTCTACTGTAAAAATCTGCCTAAGGTTGGTTAAAGGTAGGTTAAGAGCTTGGCAGAATGAAGTATTTATAAAACTTTGGTTTGCACCAGAGTCAAATAATACTTTTGCATAAACTTTGTGAACTAGGAACGTACCAGTTATTACGTCAGGAATTAGTTTTGCTTCCTGAGTAGTCAACTGGAAGGCTCTTGCGTTCTTCTTGGTAGCTCCTTCTGCAGGTTTGGCTTTGTTATCAGCTGGTTTGGCCAATTTAGGGCAGTCTGGCCTAAAATGTCCAGCTTCTCCGCAGTTGTAACAGATTGTTGCTTTCTTCTTCCTGCAATCTTCTTCTTGGTGCCCCGGGATTTTGCAGAAATTGCAATATCCTTAGCATCTTCCAAAATGCTTCCTTTTAAAGGCATTGAAAAATGGAACAATGGAAGATTGCCCGGTTCCCTTTCTCTTGAAATTATTACGGTTACCCATACAGAATCCCTGGGTAATCTTTTGGGCCACTTCCTTTTTCTGGTTTTCTTCTCTTGTGCGTATCAACCCGTCAGTTAGGGTGTTAGCTAATTCCACAGCATCGTCAATAGTGCGAGGTCTTGCGGCCTTGACGATATCACGGATTTCGCCAATCCATCCCCAAATATAACGGGAACTAAGTACCGGTTCTGGCGAACCCAGGGTTGGTACCACTCTTGCATACTCGAAGAATGTCGAAGTATACCCTCGACAGTCTACATTCACCATTCTAACGCCCCTTCTTTAAAACGATGCGACGCGTACATGACCTTGTCTTCCTCAGTACATTTACTTATTTTAATTACTGCCTCGGTTTTCTCTAACCAACGTAGTGCAGCAGTCGCCCCTTCATTGCCTGCAAATTCAGTTGGTTTACAGGCAAGAAATTCCTTATAAGTGCAACCAAGCATTGCAGCTTTCATTTTCTTAAGGAGTGGGGCTTGCATTCCATCGTTGTTGTTATTAGTATGGTTGCCGCCTCCGTTTACACTGTTACTAAAATTGTCGCCGTGTGTACGTTTGCTAGGAATAATTTGTTGAGGTTCAATTGGATTTCGAGCCGCAGTAAGTATTGCTGTAATAGCATTGGCTATTCCCTGAGCAACGATATTCTTGATATCTTGCCTATTCAGAAATTGATCCTCATGATTTTGCTCAGATTGGTTACCCTCGTTAACTTGTTCATTACCAGAGTGTGCCATCTGGTAATTAATTTATATAAGTGATTAGCATAAAATAAAAACATAATAGAATAATTGCACATAATCATGTCAACTCGTATAGTCAAAATTGTTGATTTTTCAACTTTCGATATTTTATATATAATAGGTATCAGTACAAACTGGTTATCTTACAAAGTTTTATTTTTAAAGTTATTACACATACTTATATATTTTTATGATTATTTTATTATTATTAAACATACATTCCTACAACCACACAACCACAGTCACACCATTCTCGTTAGCTGGCATCTTAGAAACGACGTTCCCTTTCATCGTATTTCCAAGATATTCTTTCCCCTACTTCCCTAATTCGGTTCCTTGCATCAATCAGCTCCTCGCCATAATGGCGGAGTTCAGCCAGATTTTCCATGCTCATAAGTGGATGTAGTGGAGGTTCTGGGTCAAATTGAGGGAAAAAGGTATTAGGGTTATTTAGGAGATTTTGAAACTGCCAGTCGGTGGTCCACCACTCTTCTAGCTCTGTAGGTAGAGGTTGGGTGTGGATAATAGGATTTGGGATTTCAGGCTCTAGGTCAACTGGAAGTTGTGCTTCCGCTGGGTAATTAAAAAGATTTTCACCGACAGGTCCGATGAGGTCATTAAGTGCCAGTTTATGATCCAATTCTTCCCAGGGTGACATTTCCTGGTCTTGCCTGGAACTTTCTCCAATCTCTATTTCCTTGCCTTTACCTTTTAAATCCTCCATCTTTATAACTTTCCGTGTTGCTGGTTTCCTCCTGCGCACACGCCTCCAGCCCACAATTCTTCTTCTCTTCTTTGGCTTAGGTTTCGATGGAGGTTGGGTTTGAAATTCCATAGGTTCCTCTATGTCAGCACAATAACTGGTAAAGTCTCTGGAAACTTCCACATTAACAGGATAGAGATTGAGATTCTGAAGGGCTTCAGATAACTCATTCATGCTGTTTTAGCAAATATGAAGAAAAATACAAAATTCTAGGTCAAATGTTTGTAACTTGAATTTTCACATAATCACAGATTGGAAATCAGAAAATTAATTATAAATAAAAATATAAAATATTGCAATTTTATATATATTACAATTTACAACTGAAAATATACTAGGGATTATTTATTTTAATATATCTTTTCTTACTAAGTTGTTTATTTAATGGGTAAGTTTCTTTAAAGTTTCTAGCTTATAGGTGACATAGGTACTGATGGTTCAATTATAAGTTAGCATTTACTGCTACAGTGGCTAACATGTAGAGATTTGCCCATTGTTCATTTAACTCATCTTCCCATGGTGAGTTATCTCCTGTTCCCTGAGTCTCTTTGTTAATTATCACTTCTTTTGTTTGTGACTTCCTCATTTTTTCTTGACTTTTTCTAATAATATAACTTCTTTTCTTAGGGGTGAGTGGTTTCTCAAACTGTGCCTTACGAACAAATATTCCTTCCTCAGTATCTGCTGAGTATCTTGAGGAATTTGATCGGGATGAAGTTCCCTTATCTTTTGGTGAACTATCTAATCTATGATAGATGTCCGAGATTCTTTGCTTACCCATACTGTAACTAACAAATAGTCAGTTAAAAACACATAATCACAAGATAGTAATCAGGAAAATTAAGTATTTTTAAATACTTAATAGGCTTAAATCAGTGGCTCTGATACCACCTTTTCCTGTCACGGCCCCAGCCCCGGTTTTACCCGGTCAGGAGCTGCGGGACAGAAAATCATGGTATTTATTAATTGAGTTAACAGCGGAAGATTTTACAGGATCTTTTAAAACTTGAAAATGCCGGATTATTTTATTTCATAATTCAAGATAAACCCCGTAATTTACAATAGAGGAATTTCACTAGGGAATTCCCTGATTTATAAAACATGTTTATTTATTTTAACTAAGCCACCTCTTCAAGCTTGTTAGTGCTCCGTAGCACGTTTTACTTGATTCACAGCTGGTCGCCTGAAACATGTTTTAAAAATATTTTATCAGCGGGGAAATACTGGCGAGTTATTCAAGTATGTAAAACGACACATTAGTTATCAATTACAGCATAAGAGCGATTACAATGGCTTCTATCTTATTTTTTATCTGGTGTCGTGTCACCTCCTGGTGACGATGGTCATACCACTATTGGGTCTATTTCCCCAAGTAGTGATGATTATCACTGTTAGGATTTATTAGCCTAACTGTGAGAAATTAGTAATGTGCACAATACCCCACTAGCCAGTGATTCAAGATAACCATGACTTAATCCCTGTAATTATAACTTTTGAAAATGATAGGAGTATTGTAAAGCATTATTGACAAAAAGAGAATGACTCACATTGCAGATTTAAACGGGCAGAATTTAGCCTACTGATTAGCCTTGTAACCTAATTTAAATAACAATGCACACAAACTAGGTGAGTAACTAATACAGCATTTACGATAACTCACGAGATTAAAACCCTCACAACGAATGACAAAGTGCTATACTTAAACATCCGTCGAATTCACGACTAATGACAAAGTATGGCCCTAATGTGGGCAGCACTTAAACATCCATCGGATAGTTTCAATCGATCGGACATTGAATCGTAGTAGCGATCGAGTTAATACCCTGTATCGTAGCAGCGCCTCGCTATATTAATTTTCGATTTCGAGCAGTGAGAATTCGTTTTTGATAATTGGTTTCGACACCATTGAACTGCGCCTAATCAATTCTATTTATAGCTGAAATTTGGGTCCCACGCGACCCGCGTGAACCCTTACTCGACCCTTACGCGGCCCGCGTGGCCACGTTGTCTACGTGTAGGTTTGCTGGGTCACGCGTAGGGTTGCCAGGTGGGTGCCATGTGGCCTGGGCACGCTTATCCGGTCAAACACATGTTAACGCGGCCCGCGTGAGGTTATGCTTAACCCTTACGCGGCCCGCCTGAAGACCAAGAATCTTGTTTTCTTGATTTTTGATATGGATTAAGGTTTTACGAGTCCGGGTTTTCACTTCCTGGTCGTTTTGGGACATTTTTGAAGGTCCTTACAGCATGTTATGCCAAAATAAGTAATTTCTCTTTTGAAACGTTCAAAATAAATCATAACGAATAGGATTGTAAATAACATAAAAATAAAAGCCTAATAAAGATCTTGGATTCCCGACACTCAAGACAAGCCCAAAACTTCTCTTCAACCCATTCCATTTGGGAGTGTAAGCCACATTATAAAGAGTTTTGCTTGAGTATAAGCAAAGATTCAAGTGTTGGGGCATTTGATGTGTGTAAAATGCAACATATAAATTACATCAACTGAGGCATAAAACTTACCCTTTTTTAGTACTAATGTTGGAAAAAGTGTGCTTTTGTCTTCCTTTCGTATTTTCAGGATTAAATAAGCGTAAATGAACAAAAGGAGCAAATATGCAGCAAAATCTGACATAATTACAAGAAAAGGAATAAACATGGGATGCACGACCCCTCGACAGCATCTTCCCAAGCAAAAATAACTGAACAGAAGGCTGACCACGCCCCCGTGCCCAGCAGACTTGGGGGCGTGCCCAGCTCAACACGGCCGTGGTCAACGCTAAGGTTCGCATACTCCAAGCAAATCTTGATAGTACAGATACGCTTCTGCACACGGGGTCGTGCCCAGCGGACACAGGGGCGTGTGGAGCTAATGCAGACAAATTGCAATTAATGAAGAAAGAGAAAGTGGATGGACACGGGGCCGTGTCCAGCGGACACGGCGCCGTGTACAGGCTTCTGTGCAGGCTATAAATAGAGGTGCTTGGTTCACTTCAAAGGCATCCCTTGGCAAACCACCTCTCCCCCACTTCACCCACACTCCACCACCATCACAACACCCACATTGTAACAACTCTCATCAAAATTATTATTTCTTATTTTATTTTGTCCAATAGGAAACCCTAATCTAGTCCCCCAAGTAATATTGAATGACCCCCAAAATTTTCAGAACTATTGGAACTAGGATCAGGGCCCCTAAAACTCAGGGGGGGGGGGGGTATTCCCTAATTGATATTATCCTCACAGTTTGCTGTAAAATTCGAATTTCATCAAAATTTTGACTCACCTAGGCTATGTGGACACGAAGCTACCCTACCCTAGAAGTGCACCCGTCGCGCCACGCGACTGGGACCATTTTCCAGTATAAGTATCAGGGGTTTGGCACTTGAATGGGGGAGTTGTTACGACGGAAAAACTCATTTCGTACACTGAGATATCCTCTGTTTTCAAAACCACACACTAGCACGAAGTTCTGCTGCGATAACAGGGTAATAACTCGATCACTGCTACGATAAAATGTCCGATCGATTGAAACCGATCTGATGGATGTTTAAGTGCTGCCCGTAATTGGGCTATACTTTGTCATTCGTCGTGAGAGTTTTGATCTCGTGAGCTTATCGTAAATGTTGTTTTAAGTTACTGACCTAGTTTCGTATGCATTGTTATTTTAACTAGGTTACACGGCTAAATCAGTAGGCTAAACTCTGCCCGTCTAAACTCGCAATGTGAGTCATTCTCTTTTTATCAAATTGTTTCCAAAACCCTATTTGTTTTCAAAGTTATAATTACAGGGATTAAGTCTTTGTAATCTTCAATTATTGCCGGTATGTGGGGTTTTGTATACATTACTTGATACCCATCACCATTGGACAATGGGTTAGCTAATGGGTGATCTGACCGTAGTCACAGATACTGTCAAGTGACAAATACCGATTTGGGGTAATTAGTTGATAAAAACATTGTAATCACCCTTAATACTCTATATTATAACAATGTGTCATTTTGTGCAATTTGAATGACTCGCCAGTATTTCTCTGCTGATAAAACCTTTTTAAAACATGTTTCAGGCGATCTGCTGTGATCCAGGAAAAAGTACCGTGCAGCACTACAAGCTTGAAGAAGTGACTTAATAAAATAAATAAACATGTTTTGTAAAACAGCGAACTTCCTTGAGAAATTTCCTTTATTGTACTTTATGGGGTTTGTCCCAAATATGTGAAATAAATAATTGGGCATTTTCAAGTTTTAAAAGATCCTGTTAATAATTCCGCTGCCAAACTAAATACAATTACCACGGGTTTTCTGTCCCGCGGCCTCTGGTCCGGGTCACACCAGGCCGGGGGCCGCGACAGAAAAAGGTGGTATCAGAGCCACTGATTTAAGCAAATTAAGTATTTAGAAATACTTAATTTTTCTGATTGCCATTCTGTGATTCTGTGAAAATTTAATTTACGAAATTTTAACTTAAGTTTGTGTGTGTTTTTCATATCTGCTAACAGCATGAATGAGTTGTCTGAAGCTCTTCAGAATATCACTATCCATTCTGCTGACATGGAAATTTCCGAGGGCTTTTCCGGTTACTGGGCCGACACTGAGGAACCTATGGAATTCCAAGCCCAACCTCAGGAGAAACCTAAGCCGAAAAAGAGAAGAAGAATCGTAGGCTGGAGACGCGTACGGAGAAAGAAGCTAGCTGCCCAGAGGATTAAAAAGACTGAGGACCCAAAGGATAAAGGCAAAGGAAAGGAGATCGGGGAAAGTTCAGGGCAAGCCCAGGAAATGCCACCATGGGAGGAGCTGGACCGTAAATTGGCCAATAACGATCGCATCGGACCTGCCGATGAAAACCTCTTCAATTACCCAGCTGAAGTACTACTTCCAGTTAATCTAGAGCCTGCTATCCTAGATCCTATTGTAAATCCCCGACCTCTACAAGGAGAGCTGGAAGAATGGTGGACAACTGTTTGGCAATTTAAGAATCTCTTGAATAACCTTAACACCTTTTCCCCCAATTTGACCCTAACACCTTTTTCCCCACCTATGAGCAGTGATAACTTGGCTGAACTCCGCCACTATGGTGAGGAGCTGGTGGGTGCAGGGAATCGAATCCGGGAAGTGGGAGAACAGATCTCCTGGAAGTACGACGAAAGGGAACGTCGTTTCTGAAGTGCCAGCTGACGGGGATCGTATGTGGTTGTGTGGTTACGTGTTTAAAAATAATAAATAATGATAAAAACATAATTATGTAAAATAACCTAAAATAAAACTTTTGTAAGATAACCGGTGTGTATGGATGCCTACTAATATATAAAAGTATCGACGTCGCAAAATCGACAATTTTGGCTATACATGTTGACGTGATTATGTGTGATTGCTATGTTACTTTTGATTGTTAATTATTTTATGCCAATAACTTATATATATTGTTAATTATCAGATGGAACACGCTGGTAATGAACCAGTTAATGAAGTTAACCAATCTGAGCAAAACAATGAGGATCGCTTTCTTAATAGGCAAGATATAGAAAACATCGTCACCCATGGAATAGAAAATGCTATTCCAGCAATCCTTGCTGCTGCCCGAAATCAAGTTGAACCTCAACCAACTACTCCTAGCAAACGTACTCACGGTGACAATTTCAGTAATAGTTGAGAAGCGGGGCATTTCAGACCAGAATGCCCTAAATTGGTCAAACCAACAGATAACAAGGCTAAACCTGCTGAAGGAACTAATAAGAAGAACGCAAGAGCTTTCCAATTGACCACGCAGGAAGCCGAACTGATTCCTGACGTAATAGCTGGTACGTTTCTGGTACACAACGTTTATGCGAAAGTATTATTCGACTCTGGTGCAAACCAAAGTTTTGTAAACACTTCTTTCTGGCAAGCTCTTAAGCTACCCTTAACCAAAATTAGGCAGATTTATACAGTAGAAACGGCAGACGTGAACTCTGTTAACATAGATACGGTTTTGCAAAAAGAAAATATAGAACTTTCAGGTCATAAATTTTCTGCAAACCTATTACCTATGAATTTAGCTGGATTCGATGTCGTATTAGGAATGGATTGGTTAGTAGCCAACCATGCTCGAATCCTCTGTGATAAGAAGTCCATAGAAATCCATGCACCATCAGGAGAAATAATCATGGTTACAGGAGATAAGCCACGTAAATCAATGAAGTTCATTTCTGTAATGAAAGTTGCTAGTTATTCAAGAAAACAAGGAATAGTGTATATGATTTCGGTAATCATTAACACTAAGGGTAATGAACTTAAGGAAATTCCAGTAGTATCAGAATACCCGGAGGTATTCCCAGAAGAACTACCTGGATTACCACCCGATAGGGAAGTATAATTTAGAATTCATCTAATTCCTGGAACTACACCGATAGCTAAGGCACCTTATCGGTTAGCACCCACCGAAATGTTAGAATTGAAAAAGCAATTAGATGAATTATTAAGTAAATGATTCATACAACCTAGTTCATCCCCGTGGGGAGCACCAGTGTTGTTCGTAAAGAAGAAAGATGGTTCAATGCGAATGTGTATCGATTATAGAGAATTAAATAAGGTTACAATTAAGAATCGATACCCATTGCTAGGATTGATGATCTTTTCGATCAACTTCAGGGAGCTAGATATTTTTCTAAAATAGATTTACGCTCCGGATACCATCAGTTGAAAGTACAAGAAGAAGACATACCTATAACAGCTTTCAAAACTAGGTATGGTCATTACGACTTTACAGTCATGCCTTTTGGACTAACAAATGCTCCGGAAACATTCATGGACATGATGAATAGGATCTGTAAACCGTATTTGGATAAATTCGTAATTGTCTTCATCGACGATATACTTATTTATTCCAAAAGTCAAGACGAGCATTGTAAGCATTTACATGCACTTTTAACTCTGTGTGAATTCTGGCTGCAGGAAGTACAATTTTTAGGATACATGGTGAATCATGAAGGTATTCACGTAGATCCCTCCAAGATAGAAGCGACCACCAAATGGAAGGTCCCGCAATCTGCTACGAAAGTTAGAAGTTTTCTAGGATTAGCTGGATACTATAAGCGCTTTATTAAGGATTTTTCTAATATAGCTGTACCATTAACTAAGCTAACCTGTAAAACCGTTAAGTTTGAATGGGGACCTAGGAAAGAAGAAGCTTTTAAGATTTTAAAGCAGAAGTTAACAAATACACCTATTCTAGCATTACCCGAAGGGACAGAAGATTTTGAAGTTTATTCTGATGCTTCTAAGCTAGGATTAGGATGTGTGTTAATGCAACGCAAGAAGGTAATTGCGTACGCTTCAAAGCAATTGAAAAAGCACAAAGAGAATTATACGACACATGACTTAGAGTTAGGAGCCATAATTTTTGCCCTTAAGATTTGGAGGCACTATCTGTATGGAAGTAAGTTTACTGTCTATACAGATCATAAGAGTTTAAGATACATATTTGGGCAAAAAGAATTGAATATGAGGCAAAGAAGATGGATGGAAATTCTAAGTGACTACGATTGTGATATCCAATATCACGAAGGAAAGGCAAATGTAGTCGCAGATGCCCTAAGTCGTAAGTATCATGAAAAGCAAAAACGAGTTCGTGCTCTTAGATTAAGTTTACAATTAGACTTAATGGGACAACTAAAGAATGTTCAGGAAGCAGCAATCAAGGATGATACTGAAGGAATGAAAGGAAGAATAAAGGAATTAGAGCAAGGGAATGATGGAATTAGGAGATTCCACAAGAAAAGGATTTGGGTACCTAAGCAAGGAGATTTAAGAAATAAAATTTTAGAAGAGGCCCATAAATCTAGGTATACCATGCATCCTGGTAATAATAAGATGTACCAAGATTTAAGAAATAATTTCTGGTGGATAGGAATGAAGAAAGACATAGCCAGATATGTTTCTAAGTGCCTAACTTGTTCGCAAGTTAAGGCAGAACACCAGAAACCTTCAGGTCTACTACAACAATTAGAAATGCCCGTATGGAAATGAGAACTAATAACCATGGATGTTGTTACTAAGTTGCCCAGAACCAGAAAAGGTAACGACGCAATTTGGGTAATTGTGGATCGATTAACCAAATCAGCTCATTTCCTGCCCATGAAAGAAACCTTTAGCATGGAGAGGTTAGCAAAATTGTACGTAGACGAAGTAGTATCATTACATTGAGTCTCACTCTCGATTGTATCAGATAGGGATAGTCGTTTCAGTTCCCATTTCTGGACCAGTTTCCAGGAAGCAATGGGAACCCGATTGAATTTAAGTACTGCATACCATCCCCAAACAGACGGACAAAGTGAAAGGACGATTCAAACCCTGGAAGGCATGCTCAGGGCATGTGTTATAGATTTTGGTGGAAACTGGGATGACCACCTACCTTTAATTGAATTATCCTATAACAATAGTTATCATTCAAGCATCGAGGCTGCCCCATTCGAAGCACTGTATGGACGAAAGTGCAGAACTCTAGTTTGTTGGGCAGAAATAGGAGAAAGCTAATTATCAGGTCCCGAGATTGTACAAGAAACCACTGACAAGATCACTCAAATCAAGGAAAGACTGAAAACAGCTCGAGATCGCCAGAAGAGTTATGCAGACAATCGATGCAAGCCACTGGAATTTCAAGTTGGAGACAAGGTACTCTTGAAAGTTTCTCCTTGGAAAGGAGTAGTTCGATTCGGGAAAAAGGGAAAACTAAGTCCAAGATACGTAGGACCATTCCCAGTAATCCAGCGGATAGGACCAGTTGCCTATCGCCTACAATTACCATAAGAATTGGTTGGAGTACATGACGTGTTCCATGTATCTAACCTCAAGAAATGTTTGTCCGACGAATCCCTGGTAGTACCTCTCCAAGATATAGAGGTAAATGAGAAGTTAAAATTTGTAGAGAAACCACTTCAGATAGAAGATAGAAAGGTTAAGTTCCTTAAGCACAAACGACTAGTGCTGGTCAAAGTCAAGTGGGATTCAAGGAGAGGACCTGAGTACACTTGGGAACTGGATTCCAAGATGAAGCAAAAGTATCCCTACTTGTTCCAGTAAATCTCGAGGACGAGATTTTAATAAGGTGGGGAGGATGTAACAACTCTCATCAAAATTATTATTTCTTATTTTATTTTGTCCAATAGGAAACCCTAAATATCGAGTACGAGATTTTAATAAGGTGGGGAGGATGTAATATTGCATGGCCCCTAAAATTTTCAGAACCGTTGGAACTAGGATCAGGGCCCCTAAAACTCAAGGGGGTATTCCCTAATTGATATTATCCTCACAGTTTGCTGTAAAATTCGAATTTCGTCGAAATTTTGACTCACCTAGGCTATGTGGACATGAAGCTACCCTACCAGATTGATATTATCCTCACAGAAGTGCACCCGTCGCGCCACATGACAGCCTAACAGAAATGCTATTATCCTCACAGAAGTGCTATTTTGACTCAAGGGGGGTATTCCCTAATTGATATTATCCTCACAGAAGTGCACCCGTCGCGCCACATGACAGCCTGTCGCGCCATGCGACAGGGACCATTTTCCAATATAAGTATCAGGGGTTTGGCACTTGAACGGGGGAGTTGTTACGACGGAAAAACTCATTTTGTACACTGAGATATCCTCTGTTTCGTTCAAAAACACACACTAGCATGAAGCTCTGCTGAAATAACAGGGTAATAACTCGATCACTGTTACGATATAATGTTCGATCGATTGAAACCGATCCGATGGATGTTTAAGTGCTGCCCGTAATTGGGCTATACTTTGTCATTCGTCGTGAGAGTTTTGATTTGTGAGCTTAACGTAAATGTTGTATTAAGTTACTGGCCTAGTTTCGTATGCATTGTTATTTTAACTAGGTTACACGGCTAAATCAGTAGGCTACACTCTGCCCTTCTAAACTCGCAATGTTAGTCATTCTCTTTTTATCAAATTGTTTCCAAAACCCTATTTGTTTTCAAAGTTATAATTACAGAGATTAAGTCTTTGTAATCTTCAATTACTGCCGGTATGTGGGGTTTTGTATACATTACTTGATACCCGTCACCATTGGACAACGGGTTAGCCAATGAGTGATCTGACCATAGTCACAGATACTGTCAAGTGACAAATACCGATTTGGGGTAATTAGTTGATAAAAACATTGTAATCACCCTTAATACTGTATATTATAACAATGTGTCATTTTGTGCAATTTGAATGACTCGCCAGTATTTCCCTGCTGATAAAACCTTTTTAAAACATGTTTCAGGTGATCTGATGTGATCCAGGAAAAAGTGTCGTGTAGCACTACAAGCTTGAAGAAGTCTCTTAATAAAATAAATAAACATATTTTGCAAAACAGGGAACTTCCTTGAGAAATTTCTTTTATTGTACTTTATGGGGTTTGTCCCAAATATGTGAAATAAATAATTGGGCATTTTCAAGTTTTAAAAGATCCTGTTAATACTTCCGCTGCCAAACTAAATACAATTACCACGGGTTTTCTGTCCCGCGGCCTCTGGACCGGGTCACACCGGGCAGGGGGCCGTGACACACATCCACCACCATCATCCACCATCCATCATAGAGTGTGTGTAGTAGTCTCGAGATCCAAGATTGATAGTAAGAGTTCTTGACAATCAAAGGCCATGTTTGTCTAAGTCTCTTACATCACTTGGTGAAGACAAGCATTTACTGTAATACTTTTGTTTTTAATCATTTCGCACTTTTTATTTGATTTTGTATTAATGACTTTAATAACTTGTTTCTTATGTTGAAGGTGAAACTTACTTATCATTTGTCCGTGGTGTCTTGGCATTATTTACTGTCTATATAAAATAAAAGATTTTCACCATTCATATCTCTACGGTCTATATAGAGATATGTTGGCTACCTGGTCGGGGGTTAAGGGAATGGTTTGGTAAGGTTCTTGCCTTGTTCAGTGTATAGATCCTGCAAGGACCTGGGTCAAGCTTACTAGGACCTCCTTCAATAGCCACTCGTATTGGATGGCGGGGGTGCGAATGGCTTGATCCCATTATATGTAAACTACTATTAATACATTAACCCGACTATTTAGGATTGTATCGCTGCTGACTCAAACCACTTAGCCGAGGGTAACGTTACCTTCAAGAGAGGGGCCTACCACATTACGCATTAATAACTTAATTAATTATCTTCCAAAATTCCAACCCTTTAGGATTGTATCCTTGCTGACTCAAACTATTGGGTTGAGGGTAACGTCACCTTCAAAAGAGGGGCCTACTACTATAACTAAGATAATCTCTTAAAAAGTGGAAAAGTGCGGAAATCATCAAATGTTACACTAAAGGCGAGTCGGATCCATGTGATTCATCTTGTCTATGTGTTTTATTTTTATTTTATTTTTCAGCATTTTTAGTTTTTATTTTCATGTTTCAAACTTTTTCTAAATTTTTGATTTGATTAGACGTTGAGGATAAACCGGTATTAAAAGCTCTTGTGTCCTTGGACGACCTCAGTATCTTACCAACGCTATACTACGCTCACGATGGGTGCACTTGCCCATATGTGTGTTTAGTGTTAGTAAAATATCGTGTTTTATAAATTTAAAACTTGACTAAAGTGTTAAAAAGGGCTTAAAATATACATAAAAACTTATAACGCACACACGCATCAGCCGGTACCGTTGTTGGGTGAAGATAGCTCCGGCTCGAGTCAAAAAAGAAAGTTATCGGATTTGGGAAATTATCAAGCGGATACAGCTAGTTCCGAAGTCTCGAGCGGTCTTCCCGACAAGAACGAGGATCCGTCGCCAAGAAGACAAAAGAGAAAGGAGAAAAAAGACAAAGGACCGTCTTCAACAAACGAAGATCCAAGAGATATAACCGGTAAGTTCGAAGAATACAAGGCCATGAAGAAAGAATTGATGGATATTAAAAGGTACGAGAGGAAAAATACATGTCGTTGGCGGAAGAGCAACGCGAGCCGATGCGAGCAATTGTGTTTGACAAGGACTTGGAGACGTTTAACCGGCCTCACGACAATGTTCACCCTTCGATGTTGGAAATCACACTCGCAAGAAAACGAGAGATCACAAAAAAATATGGTGGTCTTGTAATTTTTAGTTTTTTTAGTTGTTGCGTTGTTTTATTATTATTATTTTTTAAGGTAGATTTTAATGTAATGGTTTTTTTTTATTTATAAGTTTGATGTTTTATTTGTTTTATCTTAACACAAAATTAAAAAAAAAAAATAGTTTACCTAATCCAAGATAGGTAAACCACCACCAATATTTTTTAGCAATAGGTAAACAAAATAGGTAAATTGACGTGACACTGTTTGATTGGGTGAATGAGGAGTTTACCTATTCCAAATAGGTAACCACTCCCTACACCCTTAGTGTAATAATTTATGTATAATGAATGACGTTTATGATTACTCTTAAGAGACACATCAGTTTTAGCTGGCTTGGGATGTTAGAACGATTCGGTTTGTTATGTACTAGTACGGTATTGCTACAAACACAAGAGAATAATCTAAGTCAATGATAAATGAAGTTATCGGAATTGGAAACCACAAAAAATGAATGCCAGTATCTCTATCTCGAGTACAGATGTTGTTCGGTCAGTGACAGTTAGGTTTGGTACGATGCCGATTTATTGAAACCAAACACCACAAAAGTGAATATTGTTACCAGTTTCGATGGTACCGATATTGTTTAAATGGTATCAGTCTAGTTCGATACGTTAGTAGTAGAGCTGTCAAAATTTCTTTAAAAAAACTTTTCTAAAAAAATAAAACAACTTTTAGAAAAACATTATTTGAGAATTAAATTTGTTTAAAACTTTAATAGATATATAAAAGAACTTTTCTAAAGAAATTAAAACAACTTTTAGAAAAACGTTATTTAAGAACTAAAATAGTTTAAAACTAAAAAAACCCTTATAGAAAATTGAAGAGTAAATTGCCATTTTAGTCCCTAAGGTTTGTCCCAAATTACCATTTTAGTCCAAATAGTTTTTTTTTCTCCTCTGGGTCCTCGAGTTTTCTAATTTTTTTTTTGCCATTTTGATCACATTGCCTAACTCAGTCTAAAAACATGGTTATAATCAGGGGTATTTTTGTCATTACAAAAAAAAAGTTTCTAAATTGCCAATTTCATCCAAAACCATTTTTATAATTTTTTAATTCATTTATATAGATATTTATATATAATAATTATAATATATATTAATCTTTTAAAATTATATTATATATTTATACATATACCCATTAGCACCGGTCATCACCGTGACAACCACCCCCACCACAATCAACACAGGTTACCACCTTCACCACCGTTCAATCTTTTTAACAAAAAACTCCGGCGACTCTTCCGGTGCCCGGTGCGCCGTCGTACAAAGCCCAAAATCACCATCAAAAGGCTTAAAAAGTCAAACTTTATGGGTCAAGATTCATCAAATCCAAATGGGTCAGCCACAATTCACCCAAATAACCAAATGGGTGTCAAAATTGAAAACCCCAATTCAAATTGCAATTTTTAATGCAGCTTTGTTCTCCATGACACCATCAGTTCCAGAGTTAGACCAAAAAAGGTTCAAGATTTGACCTTTTTGAAGGTAGCCTCTGATTATTCAGTTTCTTGCTCTAATATAAAGTCAAAATCAATGGCTGATAGGCCCAAAAGTATATTAAAACAATAACCATTGCTTTCATTGCATTCAAGTTCAATTAGTAGTAGTTCAGAAAGTTTGTTAAAAGAGTCAAAATAGTAGAAGTTTGCAAAGTCAAAGCTGAGGGTGTCTATTAATTTACCCGATAACGAAAGAGAAAGAACGAGGGGGTAAGGGTATCCCCCTTTCCCACAAAATCTTCCAATTTCTTGATTCAACCTGCCAATCAACGTGATTCTCCACCATCTCTGACCACCACCGCCATTCCAATCGCTGGATCTATTGCAAACATATACCGCCCCTGTCGGCCATAGGCCTCGTATCGTTCACATCGCTGCCGGAGAACCCTAGCCGCCTATGTTTCACCGATCTAAAAGTATCAAATCCAATAGGAGGAGGA
Organism: Helianthus tuberosus; assembly: GCA_030545235.1. Lineage (NCBI taxonomy): Eukaryota > Viridiplantae > Streptophyta > Magnoliopsida > Asterales > Asteraceae > Helianthus > Helianthus tuberosus. Next base: position 30,011,963 of record CM060451.1, read on the forward strand.
GGTGGGTGACGGTGTTGGTGGTGTGTGGCGGAGTAACGGAGTGTGGCGGAGTGACGGGGTGCTGGTGGTCCATCTATTCCTAATTTCCAACGGAAATAAAAAAATTGATCCATTTATAGTGTGGTAGAGTGACAGGGTGTTGATAGTGTAACCCATGGAGGAACTGGGTGGCGAAAGTGGTGGTAACCACTGGTGGTTGTGGATGGTGACTGGTGGTTGTAGAGAGTAGAAGAAGATGGTGTGGTGTGGTGGAGGTGATGGTGTTGGGGTTGAGAGGGGGGGGGGGGAGATTTAATGTGAGTTTTATAAACTGAGAAAAAATGGTATATGTATATATAATATATTTTTAAATGATTAATATATATTATAATTATTATATATAAATATCTATATAAATGAATTTAAAAAAATTATAAAAATGGTTTTGGATCAAAATAGCAATTTAGAAAACTTTTTTTTGTTAATTCCAAAAATACCCCTGGTTATAACCATGTTTTTAGACTGAGATAGGCAATGTGATCAAAATGGCAAAATATTGGAAAACTCAGGGACCTAGAGGAGAAAAAAAAAACTATTTAGACTAAAATGGCAATTTAGGACAAACCTCAGGGACTAAAATTGCAATTTACTCAAAATTGAAGAAAAAACGTTTAAGAAAAACTAATAATAGTGATGTGTGCGGTGTGTTATATAATTTTGTATATATTTTTAGCCCTTTTTAACACTTTAGTCAAGTTTTAAATTTATAAAACACGATATTCTACTAACACTAAACACACATATGGGGAAGTGCACCCATCGTAAACGTAGTATAGCGTTGGTAAGATGCCGAGGTCGTCCAAAGACACAAGAGCTTTTAATACCGGTTTATCCTCACCGTCTCATCAAATCAAAATTTTGGAAAAATGTTTAAACATGAAAATAAAAACTAAAAATGCTGAAAATAAAAATAAAATAAAAACAGATAGACAAGATCTATCACTTGGATCCGACTTACCTTTAGTGTATCCTTTGATGTTTTCCGCACTTTTGCACTTTTTATGAGATTATCTTAGTTATAGTAGTAGGCCCCTCTTTTGAATGTGACGTTACCCTCAACCCAGTAGTTGGAGTCAGCAAGGATACAATCCTAAAGGGTTGGAATATTGAAAGATAATTAATTAAGTTATCAATGCGTAATGTGGTAGGCCACTCTTTTGAAGGTGACATTACCCTCGGCTAAGTGGTTTGAGTCAGCAGGGATGTAATCCCAAGTAGCCGGGTTAATGTATTAATAGTAGTTTACATATGAGGGGATCAAGTCATTCGCACCCCCGCCATCTAATACCAGTGGGTATTGAAGGAGGTCCTAGTAAGCTTGACCCAGGTCATTGCAGGATCTATACACTGAACAAGGCAAGAACCTTACCAAACCATTCCCTTAACCCTCGACCAGGTAGCCAACATATCTCTATATAGACCGTAGAGATATGAATGGTGTAAATCTTTTATTTTATATAGACAGTAAAATAACGCCAACACACCACGGACAAATGATAAGGAAGTTTCACCTTCAACATAAGAAACTAGTTATTAAAGTCAATAATACAAAATCAAATAAAAAGTGCGAAAACATTAAAAAACAAATGTATTACACAAAATGCTTGTCTTCACCAAGTGATGTAAGAGACTTAGGCAAACATGGACTTTGATTGTTAAGAACTCTTACTATCAATCTTGGATCCCGAGACTACTACACACACTCTATGATGGATGATGGATGATGGTGGTGGATGTGGGTGTTGTGATGGTGGTGGAGTGTGGGTGAAGTGAGAGAGAGGTGGTTTGCCAAGGGATGCCTTTGAAGTGAACCAAGCACCCCTATTTATAGCCTGCACAGAAGCCCGGACACGGCCCCGTGTCTGGTGGGCACGGCCCCGTGTCCATCCACTTTCTCTTTCTTCATCAATTGCAGTCTGTATTAGCTCCACACGCCCCCGTGTCCGCTGGGCATGGCCCCGTGTGCAGAAGCGTATCTGTACTATCAAGATTTGCTTGGATTCTGCGAATCTTAGCATTGACCACGGCCATGTTGAGCTGGGCACGCCCCCGTGTTGGGAAATAGAAGCTTCTACAACTTTGTCTTTTCCGCAGACACCTGAGCACGTCCCCGTGTCCGCTGGGCACGGGGCGTGTTCAGCCTTCTGATCTCTTTGGTTTTCCTTGGGAAGATGCTGTCGAGGGGTCGAGCATGCCACGTGTATTCATTTTCTTGTAATTATGTTAGATTTTGTTGCATATTTGCTTCTTTTATTCATTTACGCTCATTTTATCCTGAAAATACAAAAGGAAGACAAAAGCATACTTTTTCCAACATTAGTACTAAAAAGGGTTAGTTTTATGCCTCATTTGATGTAATTTATATGTTGCATTTTACACACATCAATAGTTATTGCAACAAAATGAAAAAAGAAGGTTTAAAATGTATTGATTTGAAACTTAAGAGAGGGATACGTTTACTAAAAATCAAGAAAAAATGGTATTTTACTCCAAAGTTTTTTTTGAATAGCAAAGTTCTTTTAGTCCCTGTCGTCTGTAGGAGTTGAACCTAAGACCTCTCCTTCCCGAACCTAAGTATTTAAAAGATTTGTCTTTGGCAAAGGACCATCAATCCATTAATCATTTTACTCTACAGATAATCCATGTGATTTAGGTCAAATCTTGGTCAAAACTGTTAGATCACATATAAATATTGTTTTGGATAAGTTAAATCCAAAAAGGTACTATTTTGAAATTGTTATAAAATCATATATACATCATCATCATCATTGTCATTATATTCAGTAAATCCCACCAATTACAAAGCAAAGGTAGGATCTCAGGAGGGTAAGATGTAGACAACCTTACCTCTACCCCATAGGTATAGAGAGGCTGCTTCCAGTGAGACCCCTGACTCAATAGTAGTTTTGCATCAAACCTTGGACATAAGGCACATAACACTTAGCAATTGGGACAAAGACTGATTAGTGCATGTACCCTTTTGTCTTTCACCTATCAACGCCACCAGATATACATACATATACATATCCATATGTATACATGTACTCTTGTATTGAATGAATGAGATTGATCACTTCAGAAAATCTATACACTTTCTTCCCTCTATTCAATTCTTAATAGAAATCAAATATTCAGTTGTAGATATAAAATTGAAACAGACTATGAAACTTGCCTGGTTGTTCCGTATTTTGACCTGATAGTCTGCAACATCCATTCTTCGTTCCTGAAAAAAAAAACAAATGAAGCAATAACCAAATTGAGGCCTATAACATGCTTTAATCTTTAAAACTCATAAGGCTCAGAATCATCATAGCCTAATTGAAAGCAAATCCAAACTCATAACCACATCATCACAGTCAGATTGTTAACAACCTCGACACAAATGAAAAAAATCAAAGCCAGAGGCAGAGAGCAGAGGTGTCACGCGTTCGTTTCTCTCAAAAATCGCATCTCTTAGGAACCGATTGAAATCGAAGAAATACGTTTGATGCTCCGAAGAGAGCAACCTTTAAGAGAGAGAGAAAGAGAGAGAGAGAGAGAGAATGTGAGAGATTTTAGAGAGAGGAAGAAGCCACATAAGATGAAATAGGGAATAGCAAAAGCAAAAAAAGAAAGGGGTGGGGCTTGAACCGGTGCTAAAGTGGCTCCATTCAAACGACTTTACCAAATTGCGCAAATACAAAAATTGAGCAAACTAAAAGATTTATATACAATAACAATTATAAAAAACAGAAAAAAATCAAGAACCTAAAGCATCCCGCCACATGGCAAGGATATTATTCATAAGCCTCTAAATTTAATAGATTGATAATGATAATGATAATTGCTAATGATAATAATAATGATAATGATAATTGAACAAAAAATATATAAATATATAGTTACGGATATTTTTTATAATTAAATTATATTTATTGCATTAGAGAAAATTAACTTATTACATGGTAATTGATGATTATTGGGTTATTGGATTTTTTCACCCCCAACTATCGACCTTTGCCGTTGCCACCCCCAAATAACACTTTGACACCCGACATCCTCAACTTGACTTTTAGTTTGTGCTGGCACCACTCAGTTAAATCTTTACTAACTGAGTTTGTTTCTTATCCTACGTGGCACGGACTTGATGAAATGGACAAGATTATGTGGCGAATGATGTGTCACTATTTCACTAACCTTCATCTCCTTCTTGAGTAACCATGAGTGTTCTTGGCGAATACCTAGATGCGATTAACAAGAAAGACCTACAAATTTGGAATAATTCAGCGTTCGACGACGGTGGTGATTCAGAGAGCTTCAAATCGCCATAGTGGGCGATGAAGAAACTAGTTGTTGTGTCTTTAGATTCTTCATTTTCCAGAAAGGAAAACCAGAGCCCGGTTGGGTTTAACCCGAATTCCTCTCTTCTTGTTCATGAATCGAAACCTTTTAAGAACCTGAACAAGATTGGTTCCTTGAAACCAGTCGACAAGACTGGTGAGGAGATAGAGATTGAGAAAGAGATCAGTCGGCTGTATGCGAAATTGGAATCGATTAGACGCGAAAGAGCTGTCAAATGTGTTGAAAAGAAGAAAGAAAGAGATCAGTCGGCTGTATTACTACGGTTGAATTAAAAAAGGGGGTGAAGAAAAACGATTCGATTCTGGGAAGCATTCAACCGTGAAGAAAGACGATTCAATTCTCAATCTCGGGGGAGTCTCCTAAAAATAGCTGTAACAAGAATCTTCTCTCTCTTCGAAACCAACCCCACCGTCACTGCAACCGCCGCCGCTAACCTACTCTTCCGCCGCTACTCATCTTCCTCCGCCTCCGTGTCATCTGATGATCACCCACACACCACCCCCGCCGCCGAAGGTCCTCACCCACATCCGTGGCCTGAGTGGCTGACTTTCGGGTTGAAATCCAAAGGTTACATTAATCAGGAAGGAGGAAATGATGTTGCTTTGTATAAAGATATGAGTGTTTTGAACAAAGCTTGCCTCAATTTCGGTCGTGATCGGTTCGATTTGTTCAAGTAAAGAAATTGTTTTACAAATAGATGAATCTGTTCAAGTAAGAAATTGTTTTACAAATAGATGAATCTGATAAAGGGGGTGAAGAAAGCGATGTCATCATGTCCATCTCATCAAGTCTGTGCCATGTAGGATAAGAAACAAACTAAGGGCATGTTTGGCTAAGCTTATTATAGTTAAAAAGGACTTTTGGAAAAGGACTTTTGAGAAAATGACTTTTTGAAAAGGAGTTTTAAAAAAAAAGTGTTTGGATTAGCTTATTGATGTAAAATTACTAAAATGGGCATTCTTTTAGATACAAGGGGGTAAAGAAGGGGTATATTGGTAATTTGTAGCTTGAAAAGTCAAAAGCTGGCCAAGAAGTCACAATATTGTGACTTCTTGAAACCTCATTTTTCTTCTTTGCAAAAAGTCATTTCTAAAAGGACTTTTGGCTTAGCCAAACACAAAAACAACTTATTGGCTTTTTGATAAGTCAATAAGCCAATAAGTTGTTTTGAAAAGCTTAGCCAAACATGCCCTAAGTTAGTAAAGATTTAACTAAGTGGTGCCAGCACAAACTAAAAGTCAAGTTGGGGGTGCTGGGTGTCAAAGTGTTAGTTGAGGGTGGCAATGGCCAAAGACCGATAGTTAGGGGGTGATAAAATCCAATAACTCATGATTATTAAAGTTAGAAAATAAATATAATAGTGGAAATAAGTTACACTTTTGGTAGTTGATGACATCTAAACTTAGTTGATTGCGTATTTTTTTTTTGTGAAGGGATAGATTATGGTACAAACTATAGTACTTTTTTGTAGTCTTACTTATTAATGACTTTTTTAATAGTTGTTTTTCTACTGTTGTTATTGTATATAAACCTTTTAGTTTGCTCAATTGTTGTATTTAGGAAATTTGGTAAAGTGGTTTGAGTGGAGCCACTTTAGCGAAGGTTCAAGCCCCACCTCTTTCTATTTTTTTGCTTTTGATATTCCCTATAAGACCGTGGGGTATGGTGGGGCAGGGGTCGACACGTGGATTATGGGGCACCCAATACCGAAACCCAATTTCATAGGGGTATGGTGGGTGTGCCTGGGGTGACATGGCCATGCCACATCATTATATATTTCTTATATATATATATATATATATATATATATATATATATATAAACTATTAAAAACTACATAAACATATATATATACAATCATTCTTCGTTTGAATCGTCATCTTTGTCGGTTTCGAACCTAGGAATCGTTGAAACATGATCCACCAAATCAGATCGAAGGTTGTGATGTATATCGATTGACATGATCAAAAATTCATTTGTTGATTTATCTTCGACTGTAACTGTTACGTTATCTGGTTGGGGGTCATCGTCATCATAGTAGGTAATGACCGCTCTACCTTCATCCTCCAAAATCATGTTGTGAAGAATGATACATGCATACATCACGTTTCCAATCTGATCCTTGTCCCATAGTCGACAAGGCATTGCCAATATTCGCCACCTTTTCTTCAAAACACCGAACGCTCGCTCGATGTCTTTACGTGCAGCCATTTGGACCCTGTTAAACTTTAATCTCTTTGGATCTATGGTACCGTGTTTTGTGAACGATTTTACGAAAACCCCCCACTCCGGGTAAATCCCATCAACTAGGTAGTACCCATATACGTACTCAACCCCGTTTACAAAGAAACTTCCTTTGGGTCCTATACCATTTACCCGATCATTGAAAAGGGGCGAGTGGTTTATGATGGTAATATCGTTATGTGAACCTGGCATACCGAAGAACGCATGCCATATCCAAAGATCTTGGGACGCAACTGCTTCAAGCATGATGGCTGGCATCCCGTGATATCCACTCGTGTGAGCGTCTTGCCATGCGGTTGGACAAAGTTCCCAAGGCCATTTCATACAATCTAAATTCTAAACTACCTAGCATCCCGTGTAGCCCATGATAATGATAATCGGCGTGATGTTCCAATATTTGTTGCATGTCACCGAACGATGGCTTTCTCAAATATCTTTTCTTATAAAGTTCTAAAATACACGAACAAAAGTTGTGAAGACTTTCTCTAGCTACACGTGCAGACATTTTTATATAGTCATCCATAATGTTCGAACTATTGCCGTACGCTAACTGTCTAAGTGCGGCCGTGACCTTTTGCCACGTACTAAATCCTAATTGCCCGGTTACATTTGGTTTTTGTTAGAAAAAAACATACTTATCCTCAAGATCCCTAGATATCTTTAAAAATAAGTTTCTACTCATACGAAAACGACGCCTAAACATTTTTTCATCATACTTAGGTTCGGCTGAGAAATAATCGCTTACCAACAAATTGTTAGCGGTGTGCCGTTCACGAGCGATGTACCTCCTCCGTTTAGGTTTCAAAGTCTCTTCCTCATCGTCTTCCACGATAGCTTTCACCACCGTCGCGATCGTTTGTAGAAATATTTCCGCACCATCGTGAGATGATAATGACAATTCACTTGAACTTGAAGAACTCATGGCAAGATTGTGTTTTATGTGTTTGATATTGTGTGAGAAAAATGTTAAATATGTTAGGGTATTTATAAAGGAAAAAAGTTTTGTTTTTTTTAATTCATGCCCAACGGCTAGTCCAACGGCTAGCCCAAACGCCTAGTAGTCTTGGCCAATGAGATCCCGCCATGTCATGTTCGTAGCCCCGCCCAACGCCCGGGTTGAAACCCCCGCCAATGGGGCCACACCGAAACCCAAGCCTACCCGGGGTGGTGATTTTGGCGTTTGTATCCAATCCACGCCGAAACCACTGCCCCATACCCCATAGTCTAACCATATAATACCATAAAGCCACACGAAAAAATCAAGAACCAATAGCATCCCGCCACATGGCAATGATACTATTCACATGCTTTTAAATTTAATAGATTGATAATGATAATGATAATGATAAAGATAATGATACTATTCACATGCTTTTAAATTTAATAGATTGATAATGATAATGATAATGATAATGATAATTGATAATGATAATGATAATGATAATAGATTGATAATGATAATAATGATAATGATAATTGAACAAAATAATAAATAAATATATAGTTACTGATATTTTTTTATAATTAAATTATATTTATTGCATGAGAGAAAATTAACTTGTGTTATTAGGTATTACATGGTAGTTGATGATTATTAAATATAGAAAATAAATATAACAAAATAATAAAGTGAAAATAAGTTACAGTTTTTGGTAGTTGATGACATCTAAACTTAGTATATGCTATTAATAGTTGTGTGGTTTCTTAATAGTCTCGCAACGGGGATCTCCAATTTGAGAAGTGCGAGCCTAATACAAGAAAGTCGCCGTTTCAAAAAAAAAATATGGTTTTTTACAAGACTCAACTCACATTCCATAGCTTGATATCTTGTTATCAAACCACCTAATACCATTTCTACTTGGCTTGTAAATTGCGGTTTGCAACTTTCACTTTGAGCGGGTGTACGACTGCATGTATTTGTTATTGTAGCGTGGATTGCTTTATTTATACAAGGGTGTTACTTTTCTCACTGTGTTTATGTTGATTTTGATTACGTTATTTTCTTAATGGCTATCATGACATGAAATTTCTACTCCTTTTGTGTTTAGTTTTACTTATTGTTTTGTTGTTCTTTTTCTTGATAGTGGGATTTTTGTGCACAACTATACCAATTTTTTTGTCTCTCTGAAAAAAAGCAGAATTATGATTTAGTTTTTTGAACCTATAATATTAAAATACCAATTCCGAGAAAAATGACGGTTACATGGGTATGGAAACAAATTGTGAAGGTAGCTCAAGACATAGAAGAGAGTGGGGCAGATTTGGAAGCTCTGTTCAGGTGCATCCCAAGAAATGGGCGACATATCTCTCTCTGGAAAGATAGATGGCTGGCAGCTGGAACACGTGAAAAATGTCACGTTGTCTGAACGAATCCCTGTAATCGATGGTACACCTGGGGTGCGGTTTCAATGGTCTCGACTGCAGTCTTCAGCTGGTGAAACTGAACAGCTTGAAGCATTATTATCGGACCATATGTTGGTTAATATTGGGTCGGGGTTGGATCAGGTGAGTTGGGGTCTAGAGCCGGAGGGATACTTTACTGTAAAGAGCTTGAAATTGGAGCTGGAACGGAGGCGAACAGGGTACATGGGGCATGAATTTTTTTGGAATAATTGGGTTCCGATTAAGGTGAACTTTTTACTGTGGAGAGTTTCCTTGGTTCTCCTTCCGACGTTGTCCGAGTTAGCGAAGAGAAACATCCAGTTTGGATCCTTGTGCTGCAACTTTTGGGTGGAGGCGAATGAAACTCTTGAGCATCTACTGATGTCGTGCAGTTTTGCTCAAGTGGTTTGGGATTTTTTGGCATATTGGTGCAGAATTCCAAATTGCTTCCTGTTTGAAGTTAAAGATATATTGGAGATTGGGGTGCATGTTAGAGGCTCTGCTAAGTGGAAGAAATTGGTGAATGCTTTAATGCAAGTGGGAGTTTGGTGTATATGGAAATGCAGAATGTTATGAGTGGAAATGCAAGTGAGACGATTCTTGAACTTTTGAGAGAGAAAAAATCTAATGTGTGTTTACGCAGAAAAATAACTCCTTTATATCCTGCACTCCTACATGTCTGTTCAGCCCACTCGTTCCTATATGTCTGTTCAGCCCAACATCTCATCAACAAGCCCAGCAGCCCAACTTCTCATATGACAGGAATGATATGATACTCGGCCCAACAGCACATGTTACAAAACAATAATAACATAAATATTAAAGCAACCAGATATTAAATTGCAAAGATAAAAAAAACAAAAACATTACCTTTTGTATACTGTCCAACTAGAAGTCCTTTCGTCAACAAATCCGCTAGCTGATCGGCTGACTGAACCCCTCCAACACTTATAACACCTTTTGAAATTAATTCTCTCAAGAAAAACAAATCGATTTCAAAATGTTTAGTGCGATCATGAAATACCAGATTAACTGATATGGACAAAGCAACATTGTTATCACAATACAACTGAACTGATACATTTAACTCAAGTAACAGATTTTTTTAGCCACACAACCTCACACGCTGCTACACACATAGACCTATATTCAGCCTCGGCTGATGATCTAGATACATTAGCCTGCTTCTTACTTTTCCAAGAAACTAACGAGTTTCCCAAAAAAATACAGAAACCAGTAACAGACCTTCTAGACTCAAGACATTTTGCCCGCTCTGAGTCTGCATAAGCAACTAAGTCAAAAGATGACCCTTTACTGAACAACACTCCTTTTTTAGGAGACCGTTTTAAATATCGCAACAGCCTAAAAGCCATTTTTAAATGACCTTGAGACGGACAATGCATGTATTGACTCAAAAAATGAACAGTGTATGATATGTCTGGTCGTCTAGTATGTGCAAGATAAATTAGCTTGCCCACTAGTTTTTGATACCCTGTTATACTATCCACAATATCACTGTTATTTTTGCACAACTCAGTAACAACACTATTATGTTCAATTGGATTATTTACTAGTTTGCATGCACTCATGCCATACTCAGCGAATAACTCTAAACAATATTTCCGTTGTGACAAACAACCTAAAAGCCATCTTTAAATGATCAGGGAATTTCGCAATTTCGCAGTGATTCAGACTTTCAGTGATTCAGTCGCAGCACGGTAGCAGTGAGGAGATTTGCGAATAGGGCCCAAATTTGTTTTTATCTATTTCATAACAATTATCGTAGTATTAAGGGTTTTTAGTAATTATATATTTGATTGAATGATTGATGAGTTTATACTATTTGAAGATTTGCGAATAGAGCCCAAACTTTTTATTATGAATAGGGCCAAAATTTTTTTTGTGATTTTCGGAGACGGCCCTGATTGGGAATTTTGTTGGTTAAATCTAATTAGGGTGTTAAATGGGTCGTGTTTGTGGGTTGGTGGGTTTAACCCGACCCAAACCCGAAAATTTTAGACGAGCCCGAACATGACCCGAACCCTGAAAATCGTGTCGTGTCTTCCGGAAGTGTAAGAAATTCACCCCGCTAAATCTAATCTCTTTTATTTTATTATTGATGTTTTTGAAAGAAAAAGATTTGTAGTTTTTAAATATTTGGTTCCAAATGAGTAAAAAACCTCGTAGGATATCAAATTTTATTAGGGTTGAGTAAGGTTTTTTTATCTCTTTGTCTCTATCATGTGTTGACTAGTTTAGATAGCAAATATCTAAATCTTGTTAGTCACAAGTTCTACAAATTTTGAATTTGCTTTGGTAGCTTGAGAGATAATAGCTTTTTGAACTAATCATGTTGGTTTGTTTTAGTTTTTTTTTTTATAAAGTTGTCTTTGGGTTTTTTTAACTCTTATTAAAAAAATGTTTGGTCGCTTCAAATTGTTTTGGGTATGGTCTTTTCAAAGTGATTATTTCAAATTGTATAAGAAGTTGATTTTTTTGTTTGTTTAAACAATTAAAATTGTAGTGACAGAAAAGAGTTATAGGTAAGATATTTTACAACTTTCACTGTGTGTTCTTTCGATGTTTCTGGAGAGAATCTAAGGTCTAGGGTTTGTTTGTGTCATAACTTGTTAGATCTTGTTGGTTTTGATATCAGATCATCGTGTTAATGATCTGATCTGTAGAGATTTGTAAAGATCTTTCTTGTAGTGTTGTGTGTAAGATTTCTGATCAAATCAAAAGTGTTTTTGGTGTTTTAAACTGTCTTGTGTTAATAAATTTGACATGTGTGACCATATAGTTTGTATCAATTAAAAGTTTGTTAAGGAACATGAGCAAATTGGAAATCAATGGTTTTCTATTACAAAGCTTGGTTTCCAGTGTCAATTAAAAGTTTGTTAAGGAACATGAGCAAATTGGAAATCAATGGTTTTCTATTACAAAGCTTGGTTTCTAGTGAGTGAGTTTTCAAACTTTAAATTTGTTTAATGTCTAGTGGAAAATTGTGTATGGACTTATAATCTAGCACATGTGTGTTTTTCATAATTGTTTGTTGTTTCTCAGGCTATGTGGTCTAAGAACAAAATCTTGTAGTTATTTTGATTCAGTCATAAACTGTTTAGGCTGCAAGTTTGTCTTCTGGTTGTGGAACCGTGTGGTTCTCATCTTTTACCAGTTGTAATAAGTATGTGTTCAAGATAATCTTGGATTTTTATGTAACAGCCATTTTTTTCTCCGGTTGGTGAAATGTTTTCTGGTTGTAAAAATCTTGTGGTTTTTTCTATTCAATCAGAAGTTGTGGCTGTAAAATTTGTCTGATGAAGGATCGTGTGATTCTTCTTGTTATCATATTTGTATGTTGAATCTTGAGATTCATTATTGTTTGTGAAGTTGTAAATGTTTTTGCTTGAATCAAATTAGTCTTTATGTTCTTTACAGATTCTTTCATGATTTTTTTTTTTTTTGTAAAGTTGTAAAAGTTTTTGATCAAGTCAAATTAGTCTTTAAGTTCTTCACAAGTTTTTTCTTTTTTCAGAAGTGTTTCTGAGGTCTAAATGTCATGTGACTTTGTGTTTTATCATACGTGTATCTCATATTTTTATACAATCATATGTTTTTGTGATCATTGAGATATGTTTTGATTGTTCTCTTTTGCGGTGTTACAGAAAGTTGTATAAATCTTGTGATATGTGAGTCTTTGTTACATTAGATATGCTTTCTTTGATATTGTTGTAGAATCATGTGATTCTCATTCATATCAACATTGGTTGTGAATTGTGTGATTCAGGTTTTTTTGACTTTGTTCCTAGTTTTATGGCTTCTTGTGTTTATCAAAATTGTTTCTGATAGTTTCTGGAATTGTATGATCTCTTGTTTGGTCAGTTTTACAAATCGAATATATGGTTATAGAATCTTGTGATTCTTTGTTAATCACAATGTGTTTCTTTATCAGTCTACTTTATGTTATAGAAAGTATGTTTGTTTGTCTCTTAAACATAAGGTTGTTTTTAACCAATAGTGGATTTGAAGTTCTTCTCTTGATTAAGATTTTCAAATATTTCTTTTGTATTCATAAGTGTAAACACTCTTGTATGAAGTTTCGAAAACCCTAGTTCCTAATGTAAGATTAAATATATTATGGTATAATATTTAATCTAGTAGCCATTATAATCATTTACATTATATAGATCAAAATATATAATAACCTATTAAATAATTAGTTGGTAATTGTTGATGGACCGTATTACCCTTATTAACTAATTAGGTTTCCTCCTGGGTGCTTATATAAGGAGAATAATGTGGAGGTTATAGGGTTACTCAGTGACACAAGTCAGACACAAAACCCATAAGCATAACATCATCATCGACCTCCTCTCCTATACCGATTCCCTTGTCGGTTTTCTTAGTCTCCATCATCAGATTGCACCCTAAGGAGGAACCAGACCAAGATGACAATCATGTCAAACCTTATTGCTGCGTCTCCATCTGGATTCTCTGCTAGCCTGTGCTGATGCAATCAAAGGTATGTTTTCATGTTTTACATTATGTTTAAACAGAACTGGCCAACATGTGGTATCAGAGCATATGTTGATTAATCAGTTCTGTTTTTTATCCGAAATTTGGTATAAAACTGGAAAACAGCTTTGAAAACCCAATAAAAATTTCGTTTTTTGCTATTCGAAATCATCATTACGGATCATTACGGATGCATACGGATGATTACGGATCTGAGCTTCATCATTTCGGATGCATCTCGGATCATTACGGATCATCTCTGATCATTACGGATCATTTTGGATCATTACGGATCATTACGGATGATTTCGGATCTGGGGTTTCATCATTACAGATGCATTTCGGATGAATTATGGATGCATTACGGATGAAAATTCATTAATTCTTACTGTTCCGAAATCATGTGTTGTTAACTGCCTAAGTTAAGGATTTTGTATCTTGTGGAACACATTTCGGATGGTCATTACGGACCATCACGGATCATTTCGGACTAATCGTTTCAGACTAAGCGTCCATTTCGGACCATCAAAGATCATTTCGGACTAAGCATAATCATCATGGAATCATCCGAAATCATGGGTCTTGGACACATCCGAAGTCATCCGAAACCATCCGAAATGACTCGACTTACGCGTCTTGGACACATCCGAAATCATTCGAAATCATCCATTTCGGATAATCCGAAATGATTCGAAATCATTCATTTCGGATGAATCCAAAACATGATCTATCCGAAATCATGAGTGTTCATAAATTTTCAAGACTTATTTGAAATCCCATTACTTTATTGCACGTTGTTCCCCTACACCTCCCAGCGAGCTCACCGCGGAGTTCGATCCGCGCTAACAGGTAGTTTGCTATTAAATGATTGGCTTTGCAAATACTTAGTTAATTAGTAAGGATCAAATAATGTTTTACAAAACCAAAATGGCTTAACTTGAATGAGCTTCTGATGTATCATTTCTGGCCAAAGCTGATTTGATACATCTACTTATTATTCAAGTATTACGAAAGCTATGTTAGGTGTGCATCATAAACATGAATGTCTTAATATCTGGCCAAAGCTGATTTAATTCATTCATAGATGACATACTTAACAAGTGCATAACTAAAGTGATTGTCTCAATTTCTGGCCAAAGCTGATTTGTTACAACCACTTTGCACACATGCTTAAATGATTACACTTCTGGCCAAAGCTGATTTGTCTTCGTTTAAGTAGAACTTTAAGCAGTCTATTATTTTGATGTTAGTAATAGACATATCACAACCTCTTCACTCAATGATCCTTATATTAGTGATCCTTCATTATTTTTATGATCATTTCGTCTGCCTTATTTTAAGTACCCATAACTTTTCTCACTATAACTTTTCTTCTGTAAATCTATATCTCATCCACTCTAATTCCTAAATCTAATATGTTTTGCTTAAAGTTTCTATAAGAATTAGCTCTTAAATTAAATCCTTGATTATCTCTTAAGACACGATAATTCTATCGCTCTCTTCTGATAAAGCACTACAGAAGAAAAGTGGAGCATGATGATTAGGATAAATCGAACATGATGTCTCTTATGATAATCAAGAATAAGTGCTGTCACTAAAATGTTATTCCAGATTAAGTCTTTCCTAAGACTAATCTATAATTATGGAATAATCACCAGAATTCCTAAGATGCATGCCTTCATTTAAATTCTAAACTATAAGATTAAGTGGTATATGTGAATACATTATAATGTACAATACCATGACCCATAAAGTTAAGGGCTTACGCATGGAAATAAGTACATTTTCCAGTACATTACATACTAAGATTTTCACTTGTACAATTTGATGCATTATAAATCAGCTATAACACTCAAAAGTACCAAAGTATAATGAGTGTGTTGATAAGCAACATATGTACAAAAGAAATAAAAGTTTGAAGCTGGAAAAATAAGTTGTTACTCACCTTACAACCACTAAAACTTTAAAAGAGGATTGTTCTAAGGTCCATAGACAAAATACAAGTACAAAATCCCAACTCTAAGGTTCTTCATGGGAAAATCTCACTGCATAATTATGCCATTAGACTAGGCATAAGCAACGAGACTATCCATTACTCTAAAGAACAGTTGGATAAGTTAATTATGTAGTCATTTCCTAATGATATTTAAGTCTGATAATTTTTTAATATTCCAATTAACACATGATTAGTTGACTCTAGTTCCATACGTTTCCTTACCAGAACTCGACAAATATGAGAGTTAGTGACAAAATTAATTGTTAAGGCTATAAGAACCATAATAAGCAATCTTTTAACAAAGCTTTTCGATACCTTGCATATTCTGAAGATTAATCAGAATACAATATCATTACTTAGGCTATGTCATGAAGGTTGTGAGGTTTGCATAGTCAACATAAAGTCACACTTATCTTAAACTCTCATCTTATTTGTTCTAAATATCTGGATTGAAACATTACTATGATAAAACTAGATGATACCTTACATTTTTCACAACTTTTGTCACCATGTAAATGAGAATTTGACAAAAGAAAAATGAGACTTATAAATTTCATCCATTATAACCGAAATTCATGAGAAATCATGACATGGTTAATGAGGATGATTATTCAACTAATCTCATTCTAAGTGATTTTAAATCATGACCTTAAAGCCCTAAAATATAACTTGGCTTAAGGAATAAGTATGGGTCCATCATAAGTCATTCATTGACATTCGTGGAACTTATTCAAAATGGAATATTCAGACATAATTCATTTATCATTTAAAAGACTATCAACTTATATCTAAATTTTGTCGCATATGGCTCACGGTCTTAGAAGAAATCTATTCATATATATATATACTTAATAAGATTTCTATTAGATATGTCCCTAAAGTTTCTTATGATATCTGGACATTAAAGAAATCAAATAAAGTCTAACGTATATATGATAGGTTCCCACGTCACGTACCTCATTGAAACTTCTCTTGTAGCATTTCTAGCGATATCAAAGATCAGTAGGAGCATTAAGTGTCTTAAAAATAACTTGCAATAGTTGCAAGAGGTGGGGAGTGAAAACTTTATATTACTTTAATTTACACCTCTTGTACAAGACACTGCTCCATTATGACATTGTTCTATCATAACTTATCTCCTTAAATCTAATGCTACTCTTACAAAAGTTTCATTGTTGCTTAATTGTGGGCACACTTAGATTTCTTACCTGAATTAACATAATCCTCAACAAGAGAAATCACAACGACTAACGTCATTAATTTGTGTTTCTCTATTATAATTTGTTGGTCGTTACATATTGACCCTAAGCATGCTGAGTTCCTAACGTTTTCTAAGGTTAGTGGGAGCAGTCAAAGTCCTTATCATGATTTGCAAGGAATACAAGAGGCGGGGGGAAGAGTGTCATTAAATTTCACTCCGAATTTAACTCCGATTACACCTCTTGTACACCATACTGCACCAACTCTTACAAATTTAGAATCCTGAAAATGATAGCAACCTAACCAAGAGCTAATCCATAAAACTGAAACTTCTAATAAACCTAATAATCAACTCAGGAGGTCATCTAGGTTTAAAAGTCTACTAACTTTGATGATTACATAACCTCCCTAACTGAAGTTGAAATGGATTTTGGAAATGTTTACTGATCCTATCTCTTCAAATTAAGCCATTAGTGTCAATCAATCTTCTAAATGGAATAAAACAGTTTTCTAGTAAAACTGATTTTATGTGTTTGAATAACGTTTGGGATTTGATTGAATTACCTAAGAGTGTTCATAACTAAACCAGATCCTAATATAAACGTTAAGATACAAAGGAGCATGATTGATTGTCAAAGGTTACACTCAGAAAGAGATGAATTATTAAAGAATCTTTGTTACATATCTAACAAAAGATTTCTTTGAGGATCATCACTGTTCTAGTAGCTTATAATAGTTTAAAGCTACATTAGATGAACATTATAAACAATTTTCCCTAACAAATGGCTGACACATTTACATGTTCATTAGATAACAACCTAAAGTTTCAAACTGAAGGTTAAAGAACACTTTATTTGTAAGCCAATAATATCAATGTATGGGTTGATGCAAACATCATAATGTGATGAAAAGCTAACGTAATTATTTTCATCAAGAATCAAGTGGATTAATGTACCTACCTCAAAATGAGTGGGAGCAACTAAAATAAACTTGTCTATATAGATGATATTCTTTTGACAAGTATATGTTACATAAGTCAAAGCATTGTTAACACAAACTTTGATATAATATATCTCAGAGATATCTCTTATGTGATAGATATCATAACATACCGAGATAGACTCAATGGGACATTAGTTTCGTTCCATAAGTTTAACATTATATGGGTCCTTACATATGTAACAATCAATATTGCTCCCCTTCAGAGGATAATATGGTAAATGAGATTATTTTTACGCTTCATTAATTGGAAGCCTTATGTAAGTTCAAGTCTATACTCGTTTAGATATTACTCACATTGCAACACACTAGATATGTCTAGATTAATGTGAAGCATTTAATGGAGTATTACAATATCTTTAAAAGAAACGAGAAGCTATAATTTGAAGAAGTGAAAATTAAAACAGGTTTATTACTCTAACTTTGAGATATTCAAAGATGACAAAATGTAATTTCGGGTATATCTTTATGTCAGCAGACAAAACCTATCTCATGGAGGAGTCATAATGCACTGATATTAACAACCTAAGTTATAACGACATAATATAGTCACTAAATGTTGTTAGAAATTTATCAGTGGACTCATAAGTTTATTAACTCCATATAATTAATGTTTTGAAGACTTAGTGTGATAAAGTCAGCTACCATGACTCCTTGAACAGTAACAGTTCAAGAGGTGCTGCATTAAATTTCGATACGCAATTAATTATTCGTTTATGAACGAATTGAGAAAACTAAGTTTTGTATCGAACACATTCATGATATGCTTAAGGATCCTATATTTGAAAGGCCATTACCCATAACTCTTATTAAGAGAGCTCATAGACGGGTATTAATTGATGGTCATGCGCAACTGCATATCGTACTATGAATGACTAAGTATTAGTTAATTTTTCCTCATCAGTTTGATTTTGTATGTCTCTAAGAATATGTCAAGCTAGCATAACGGCATATAGACAAATATAGTTACAAATCAAACAAAGGGCTTATGCGTATTTTGATCATGTTGATTAGGTTTTAAATTAAGGCTATAGTATGATTAATGGGGGTCCTGAGTCGCATAATGATTCAACGGCTGTATTTCTCTGCTATAGTACTTGTTTAAGGCTAAAATGAGTGTTAACTCCTGATCAGGCTTATCTAATACTCTTAGTAAATGATTACTCGGCTAAGTGGGAGAATGTAAGATTAAATATATTATGGTATAATATTTAATCTAGTAGCCATTATAATCATTTACATTATATAGATCAAAATATATAATAACCTATTAAATAATTAGTTGGTAATTGTTGATGGACCGTATTACCCTTATTAACTAATTAGGTTTCCTCCTGGGTGCTTATATAAGGAGAATAATGTGGAGGTTATAGGGTTACTCAGTGACACAAGTCAGACACAAAACCCATAAGCATAACATCATCATCGACCTCCTCTCCTATACCGATTCCCTTGTCGGTTTTCTTAGTCCCCATCATCAGATTGCACCCTAAGGAGGAACCAGACCAAGATGACAATCATGTCAAACCTTATTGCTGCGTCTCCATCTGGATTCTCTGCTAGCCTGTGCTGATGCAATCAAAGGTATGTTTTCATGTTTTACATTATGTTTAAACAGAACTGCCCAACACCTAATTCATAGTTGAAGGCTATCAGATATGTTCATCCGCTAAATAAGGCGATTGGCATTATTATTTGTTTAGTTCTTCGTTTTGTTCTTAGAGGCTCTATTTATTTCTATATGGTTTGGTGATACCGGATCTGTTCTCAATCTTTGTTTTGCATCTTGTCGTTTGGTTTGAATTTCTATGAAAGAGGGTTTAGACTGTGATATAATTTCGTGGGTAGATTGTAATTTCTTTACACGGTTGTTTTTATCTATTTCTTCATCTTTAAGATGAGTAGGAATATGTTAACCGTCTATCAAGTTTTATTTCAATTCTATTACTCAATACTAAAAAGTTGGTTTTAAGTGAAACACTACAACTAATGTTAGTACATATGTGTATTGCCTACGTAGTTTGGTTCCTTAAGTAGATTGTGAAAAGTGTAATTCATACTATTGTTTTTTGCAACAAAAATGCCCTTACCATTTTTTTATTAGGCCATCCGTAGTCATAAAGCCTCTTTGTGGGTGTTATGCAACACGTGTCGTGCCACGTCACATAAGGGCTTTATGGGGCGTTATGTCACTAGAGCCCATAGTCATAAAACCCCTACCTCATCATTACTCAATTAATTAATTTTCAATTTTTTAATTAATTTCTAACTTTTTAAAATTAAAAACCATTCTATTAAATAAAAAAAACATTACAATAAAATAAAAAAAAGTCATTAAAATAAAATAAAAACAAACATTACACTAAAAACAACAATACATTATTCTTCGTCTTCATCGTCGTTCTCTCCTTCTTCCTCTTCGTTTTCTCCAGCATTCAAACCTACATCTTCAAAGTTCCCGGCTTCGAATTCCTCAACTTCTTCTTCCTCGGAATCTTATTCGTCGTCACCATTGTGTTGCATTGGGCGAATCGCCCAAGCATGCTCGACCAAATCTGCCTTTAATGCTTATGTATATCCTTAGATCGCAATAGTTGAGCATTTACGAATCTCTCTTCCATTGTTGCTTGGGTTCCTTCAACTAAATCTTCCGGAATATAGTTTTGGCATATCGCTTTTCCATCATCCTCTATGATCATATTATGCAGAATGATGCAAGCATACATGGTCATTCGTATTCTATCCTTATGCCACATACGACAAGGATTTCTGATAAAATGCCATCGTTGTTGTAGAACCTCAAAACACCTCTCGATGTCCTTTTTCAAAGACTTTTGTAGTTTTTTTAAAGAGTTAACTGCCATTTTCGTCCCTGTGGTTTGGTCACTTTGGCCATTTCAGTCCATTTTTCAAAAATGCGCCATTTTCGTCCCTCACGTTCTGGAAAGGTGCCATTTCAGTCCAAAAATGCGCCATTTTTGGCCAAAGTGACCAAACCACAGGGACGAAAATGGCAGTTAACTCGCGCATTTTTGGACTGAAATGGCACCTTTCCAGAACGTGGGGGACGAAAATGGCGCATTTTTGAAAAATGGACTGAAATGGCCAAAGTGACCAAACCACAGGGACGAAAATGGCAGTTAACTCTTTTTTAAAATACTGTCTTTTCTCATCGAACGTTTCAGAAAACGTTTTAACAATAAACGAATACTCCGGGTATATACCATCACCTAGATAGTAGCCATGCTCGCAGTCGTTCCCATTTGCATGAAAACCGGCCTATGGTATCATTCCAGAAATGTAGCTCTCTAATAATGGTGAAGCCTCTAAGGTATTAATGTCGTTCATACACCCGACTACAACAAAAAAAGCCGACCAAATCCAAATGTCGTATGACGCAACCGCTTGTAAAACCAAAGTTGGCCATTTCTGGTCACCCCGTGTATGTTGACCTCGCCATGCGGTTGGACAATTATACCAACGCCATTGATGACAATCCAAGCTACCAATCATGCTGGGTATTCCATGCTTTTCTAGATGCACCTCATATATTTGTAGAATGTCGTTCCAAGTGGGATTTCTCAAATAACGTTTTCCATATAACTGGCATATACCTAAAATTTAATTTAATATATAAAAGTTTTACTATTGATGTACTTAAAAATAAAAGTAAATAAATAAAAGTGATTAAAAAAATACCATAGCAAAATTGTTCCACGCAATCTCGTGTTGTTTTCTCTCCCATCTTCAAGTACTCGTCATTGATGTTGTACGTGTTTCTGTAGGCTAATATGCGTAAAGCGGAAGTGACCTTTTGAATTGAGGTGAAGCCTAAATATCCTCATGTGTCCATTCTTTGCTTAAAGAAATCATACTTAGCTTCCAAATCATTATTAATGCGCAAAAATAACCTTTGGCTCATCCGAAACCGCCGTCTAAAAACATTGGGTCCGTGAACCGGTGCGGGATCAAAATAGTCTTTCATCAAACGCTCGTTCGCGGCTTCACGATCTCGCAAGATATTGGTGCGCCTCAAAATGGGGCGTGGAGGAAGAGAAGGCCGAACGTGTTCCATTGCTTGTATCACGAGAGTACATGCACTCGTAACTGCTTCTTCCTCCTTCGCGATTTCTTCGGGTGAAAAAAATCTTCGGTAAATATCGGTGAACGAATCTTCCGATGGGGAACCCATTTTTTTAGAATTAGGTGGGAGTAGTTTCTATACTTTTATAAAAAATATAGAGAAGAATGGAATGAGATGTGATGAATTGTAAAAGAAAATGGGAGATGCGGGGTGTATTTATAGATTGGAAATTGAAAAAAAAATATTTTTTTTGTCCGTTCAACTGTCTGATTTTGAAAACAAACCAAACATCACGCCGCTACGAGCATGGCACCACCCACCCATTTGACCCCATAGCACCACCCGTCGTTGTGTTCGGGGCGCTATAGATTAAAAAAACCACACATCACGCCCCACTACAGAGGGTCTTATTAGTTGAAAACTAATAATAAATTCTTGAGAGTGTTTAATTAATACTAATACTTGGTTCAATTCATCAACCTTATTACAAGTACTAAAAAAAACACTTTCCATGTTCTTGTTATTAAACTGTAGATGCTTGAAATAGTTGAAGTTTGGATTAACAGATATGTTTCCTATTTGAACTAGAGGGGGGTGTTAAAATATTAATTCAATAGCAAACATTTTGTGGATGATATGTTTTATATACTTGTTTTGTATGTCGAGGGACTAATGTTGCTGTATTGGAAAGTTGAGGGACTCATAACGATTCATTGAAGCTAAGTAGGACTAATCATGCTTATTTAGCACTTGGAAGGGCTGCTTGTGTGTTTGACTTGAGAGTTTCACATACATATGTGGTTTGTGGCTTCTGAGAGAAGAGACGATCGATCTCCCAGTTTAGGGTTCTCACAGTTTGTTTTGTCTACATCGTTCTATAGAAGTTTGAGTAATAGTTTATGGTTTTAGTTTAAGTTTTATCATTCTTTGTGTGTGTAAGAGTTCCCATCTTGTAGGTGAGAATTCAAATTAGATCTGAGAGATAGTTTTCATGAGGATCTTTATTAGATTGCAATGGTTCAACTTGATTTTTACATTCTTGTACAACCTCTTTATATACAAAAAAATGAAACAACTAAGGAGATAATTGCTCCTCTAAACATGGCTACTATTGACTAAATAATTGTACATAAAAGACTTGATGGAGAAGAGGATATTGCTCCAAGAATTATGTTGTTTCCTTATACCCCCGTCAATGCAAGTTGGTGGAGGTCCAAGACAAAGCATTGTGCGAAATCTTTCGAATGATGGTTTTGGTAAACTCTTGGTGAATATATCGGCGACTTGTTTGTCTGTCGAGATGAATTTAGTGTGAAGCTTTCCCGCGGTTACCAATTCACGGACAAAATGATAGTCGATGTCAATGTGCTTTGCTCGTTTGTGAGAAATTGGATTTTTACTTAAGAACAAAGCACTTTTGTTGTCACATAAGAGTGTCGGGCGACCCGGTGGAAGAGCATGAAGTTCCCGAAGAAGATTGGTTAACCAAATAATTTCTGCTGCCGTATTTTCCATTTCTCTATATTCAGACTCACAGCTGGATCTTGACACTGTCGGTTGCTTTTTGGCGCTCCAAGAGACCAAGTTTCCTCCTAAGTAGATGCAATAGCCGTAAGTGGATCTTCGTGTGTCGATACATCGAGCCCAATCTGCATCTGAAAAACCTAATAAAGTAGTGTTAGGTGGACGATCAAATGTTAACCATGTGCTAAAGTGCCCTTAACATAACGAAGAATCCTTTTAACTAGCTGGAAGTGAGTGGTTGTGGGAGTTTGAAGGAAATGGCTAGCTTGATTTACGGCATAAGAGAGATCTGGACGACTGATGGTGAGATATTGAAGAGCACCTACAAGGGAGCGATAAAGAGTGGGGTCAAGAAACGGTTGGCCTTCGGAGGTGAAAATGTCTTTGGATGTTAAAAGAGTGGCAACGGGTTTGGAGTCAAGTAAACCGGCTCGGGTGAGTATGTCATGAACATATTTGGATTGATTTAGAAAAACACCTGATTTTGTGTGATGAACTTCGAGACCGAGAAAAAAATTTAGTGAGCCAAGGTCCCTTATTTTGAATTCCTTGTTTAGGCAAGATGTGAATTGTGGATGAACTTTTCATTGTTCCCGGTGAGAATGATGTCGTCAACATAAACAAGAAGATAAATTAAGATACCTTGGTGATTGTAAATGAACAAAGATGTGTTGGCTCGACTGTTTTGAAAACCACGATTTAGAAGGAAAGAGCTTAATCGTTGGAACCAAGCACGAGGTGCTTGTTTTAAACCAGATAGAGCACAGTTTAGTTTACACACATGGTTGGGTTGGTTAAAGTCTTCAAAACCCGGAGATTGTTCCATCAAAATGGTTTCGGTGAGGTGACCATTTAGGAATGCATTATTGACGTCTAATTGACGAAGAGTCCAATTGTTGATGATGGCGAGACTAAGAACCACCCGGATGGTGGAAGATTTGACAACGTGACTAAAGGTGTGAGAGAAATCGAGCCCCGGTATTTGTGTGAACCCTTGAGCTACAAGTCGTGCTTTGTAGCGATCAATAGATCCGTTGGATTTGTATTTGATTCTATAAATCCATTTGGATCCAATGATGTTGGTGCTAGTGGGGCGAGGAACAAGAGTCCAAGTTTGATTAGCATGAAGGGCTTTGAGTTCATCATGCATTGCTTGAATCCATTTGGGATTTCTGAGAGCGGTTTTGATGCCTTTTGGAATATGAGAAGAAAATAGAGAGTGATGTAGAGGATGAGTGGTGAGTTGAGCAAGGTGTGGAAAATGTTTTGGTTTGAAAATCCCATCCTTTGCACGAGTGATCATGGGATGGGAGTTGATGGTTTGGGTAGATGTAGATGGTGCGGTTGGTGAGTGTTGAGGTGGTTGTTGATGGGCTTGGTTTGAAGGAGGTGGAATGAGGGAGTCTGTTGATGGGGTTGGGGCGGATGATGGAGTGGGAGGCAATTGGGCCGTAGATGGGCTGAAGGGAGCGGTAGGTGTGGGAGCCGAAGGGGGGTTATTGGATTGTGGGCTGGAATGTGTGGAGGTGGATGGACTGGAAGCGGGTGAATTTGGTGGGCTTTGGATTGGGGTGTTGAGATTAATGGGTAATGGTTGGGGTGTTGGGTTGAGAGAAATGTCACAGATAGGTAGGCACGAAGTGGGGGTTTTTGATGATGTTGTGGTGGTTGGTGAGGGAGTGGGATGAGTGGTAGGAGTGGGTATTTGTTCCTCAAAATTGGTGATAGGTAAATCGGTAGTATTAGTGGCTGTAGGGTTTTTTGTGAAAAGGTAGAACGTCTTCATCAAATTTTGCATGGCGAGTTGTGTAGACACGACCCGATGATGGTTCAAGACATCGAAAACCTTTATACTTAGGACTATAAACAATGAATATGCAAGGGGTGCTTCTTGGTTGAAGTTTATTTTTTGTATAGTCTCTAAGGTAGGGAAAAACTCTACAACCAAAAATATGCATGTTTGAGTAAGTGGGTGGTTGATTGAACAGGATTTCAAACGGTGATTTGTCGTCTAGAAGTTTTGTGGGTAGACGATTGATAATGTAGGTAGCGGAAGTGAAAGCATCAAACCAAAAGGTGGGTGGGGCATTGACATTGAACATCATGGCAAGACCCGTTTCGGTGATGTGGCGGTTCTTCCGTTCGGCCCTATCATTTTGTTCGGGTGTGTGAGGGCATGACAATCTATGATGTATGCCTTGTTGAAAACATGTTTGAACCTGATGATTGGTGAATTCAGTGCCACCATCACTTTGAAAAACTTTAACATTTGTTGAAAATTGGTTTTGAACAAAAGTTAAGAAAGTGGTGAGTATGGCAAAAAATTTGGATTTTGCTTTTAATGGATAGAACCAAGTGAAAAGGGAATAGTCATCGATAAAAATAACATAGCCGATAACCATCCTTGGAAGGCACGGGTGTGGGTCCCCAAAGGTCACAATGGACTAAGTCTAGAACATGTTGTGCGCGTTTTGGATTTTCAATAAATGGTAGGTGTTTTGCTTTTGATAATTCACAAGATCCACATAATCCTGGTTTGGGTAATATAGAGGTAACAAAAACACGACCAAGTTTATTTAAAGTGGAAATTGTATCAAAAGAAACATGTCCTAATCGACTATGCCATTTATTGAATGATGCGCGCAAGTGGGATGCAGAAAGTGCAGCAACGAGAGACTTGTGACCTTGGGTGAGAACATAAAGACCATTTTCGCACGTGCCTTTAGCTAGAACCTCCGTTGTTTTTTGGTCCTGAATTTAGAAAAAAAATATTAGAAAATAAAACATCAAGCAGAGAATCATTTGTTAACCTACTAATTGAGAGTAGATTTTTTGTTAAATTAGGAACAACTAAGACATTTTGTAAAGTTATGGATTTATTTAATTTAGTGTTCCCAATATGAGTAATGGGTGATGATTTTCCATTTCCAAAGGTAACACGAAGGCTACCATTGTGAGATTTTGAATTATTTAAACCATGAGTGGAGTGTAACATATGTGTTGTAGCACCTGAATCAGTGGTCCAATCCGGAGAATCGGATGCTATGTTGCATTGGGCATGAAATGCCTCGGCGAGATTTGCATCAATACAGACCGATTTTTGGGCAAAGGAGGCGAGTTGAGGACAGTTACTCGCATAATGACCGGTTTGGCGACAAAGTTGGCAATGAGGAGGTCGTTTGGTGTAGGAAGAGGATCGGCCTCGTGAGGTAGAGGCACGGCCTCGTGAGGTAGAGGCACGACCTCTTCCACGAGAGGAAGAAGAACGGTTGTGAGAAGGTTTGTTCGGGTGAGCATAGAAGGCGGCTTGAGGGGTTTGAGAACAATGTAATTGTTGGACAAACATTTCTTGATTCTCGGCGTTAGCCAAGAGATCACGAAATGAAGGGGCCGGACGAATGGTTCGTTGAGAGGTTGAAAAGTTTTCAAACGAAGAGCCGAGTCCACAGAGGAACCAATGACGTTTGTCTTCGTCGCTTATGGGGTGTCCAATAGCCGCAAGTTGGTCGGCCAAGGCTTTAAATTTTTGACCAAATTCCGAAACCGAAGTTGTTTCTTTTTGAAGGGTTCGAAGGGAGTCTTTGAGGGTGTGGATTCGTTCAATAGAGGAGTTGCTATAGGCATTGGTGAGGGCTTTCCAAACGGCTTTGGCCGTGGTATGACCTATAGTTTCGGCCATGGCTTCTTCGGTTAGGGTAGAGTTAATGAGAAGAAGGACTTTTTGATCGGCAAGTTGGCAAGCAATGAAGTCAGGATTCGGGACAGTTTTGTTATCAGAGGTTATGGTTTCGGAAGGAGGAGAGTTGTTGCCGGTAATATGGTCGGAAAGTTTGAGATACGAAAGGACCGGAGTAATTTGTTCCTCCCATGTGAGATAGTTTAAGGAGGTTAATTTGATGTTAATAAGGTGGCTAAGGGAATGGAGGGGAAGGGATTGAGTTTTGGCAGCCATGAAAGGGAAGAAGGATGCGACCGAAACAGGAACAGGAAGAAGGAAAGGGGAAAAGCTAGGAAGAAAGGATCTTTGTTTTGTTTTAGGCTGATACCATATTAGATTGCAATGGTTCAACTTGATTTTTACATTCTTGTACAACCTCTTTATAAACAAAACAATGAAACAACTAAGGAGATAATTGCTCCTCTAAACATGGCTACTATTGACTAAATAATTGTATATAAAAGACTTGATGGAGAAGAGGATATTGCTCCAAGAATTATGTTGTTTCCTTATAATCTTCTTTCATTTTTTTTTGTATTCAAGTTCTTTGATTGGTTTTACATCAAAATCTTTGAAAAGTATTCAGTATTTTGACACTTTTCATATTTTCCTCCGTGATTATTTCCGCAATCTTCTCACCAATTGACCAGCACACTTTCCATAGTCAGTAGATGATAATCGTGTATTTAACCGTGCTTCTTGTTCTTTTTTTTTTTGCATCACAATTGTGTAAATCAATATACCATAATAACATTGAAAGTTATTACATACAGTCCCCATCATGGCAAGACTTATTTTCCACTGCTTCACTTCAGTCCCATCATGGCAAGACTAAGAGTGGGAGAGATCAAGTCAAATAAAACTTCATTCCAACTAGTGGGATTCCTCGGCACTTCGCTTCATTCCAATGAGTCCCCTGTCTCCATCATGGCAAGACTTATTTTCCACCCTCCACTCATGGCAATGATATTTATATGAACCCCAGGAATCTCAAATCCTATAAAATAACCGTGTCAAAAACAAGATACAATGTTGTTGTTCTTGACATACCTTTCAATATTCTTGCTATTATGCCCTGTGACACTTGCCAAAAACCATACCGATCACCTTGCCCTTCTGGCCATCAAATCAACCATCACTCTTGACCCACAAAATGTTCTCGAGACATGGAACGCCTCCCTCCATTACTGCCAATGGCAAGGTGTTACATGTGGTCGTCGGCATCTTCGAGTCACCAAATTGGACCTTGGGTCTAGAGGCATAGTTGGTTCCTTGTCTCCACACATTGGAAACTTGAGTTTTCTCAGAGTAATTAGTATTGAGAATAACACCTTTAATGGTGTAATCCCGGCTCAGTTAGGTAACTTATTTAGATTACAGAAGCTATATCTCATGAACAATTCTTTTGAAGGTCAAGTTCCAGTCAGTTTATCAAACTGCACCAGACTTAAGGATCTCTGGCTGTCTTACAATAAACTAGGTGGAAAGTTTCCACACCAGCTTAGTTCTCTGGTGAACCTTATGAACATAACCTTTCATAATAATAATTTCACAGGAGGGGTTCCATCTTTCTTGGTAAATCTCACTTCTCTTATTTCCATATCAGCTGCGAACAATCCTCTAGGTGGAAGCATTCCACATGCTCTAGGTCAATTGCACAACTTGTAAATAATTGAATTTGGATTTAACCAACTCCACAGTATGATCCCTCCATCCTTATACAATTTAACATCGTTAACAACTATAAGTTTCACACACAATCAAATCAGCGGAGATTTACCAAAAGATATAGGGTTGCAACTACCTAAAATTGAGACTTTCGAGATAATAGGAAGTAAATTTACAGGAACCATTCCATTCTCGTTTTCCAACTGTTCAAACTTGGTAGAGCTTAGTATTGTCAGAAAACGGGTTCACTGGGAAAATTAACATAAATTTCAGTAAGATGTCAAATCTTAGGCTCTGATAACAATTTAGGAAGTTCGCAACCAGATGAGATGCACTTCATTGATTCCATGATCAATTGTAGCAATCTTGAAAGGCTGCTTGTTCATGGAACAATTTAAGAGGAGTTCTTCCTAGTTCTATAGGCAATCTCTCATCTCAAATTACACAATCTAGCTTTTAGTAGAAACTCCATATATGGGCCCTTGCCTTCTGTGATCGGGAATCTTGAGAAGTTAGAGTGGTTAAATATTGAATCTAATCTGCTTACAGGCAGGATTCCTAGTGAACTTGGTAATCTGCGAAACTTAATATATTTATACCTAGCTAGAAACAGCTTCACTGGCAACTTTCCAGATTTTATAGGAAACCTGTCTTTGTTAGATCAATTGTGGTTGTCAGATAACAGATTAGAAGGACAAATACCACCAAATCTTGGTAACTCCAGCAAATTAAAATATTTGAACCTTGCGAAAAACAATCTTACCGGCCCAATACCCATAGAGCTTTTTCAGTTATCTTCCCTTTCTATACTTGTAGATCTTTCTCATAATCATCTACTTGGACCACTTCCTCGAGACATAGGGAAACTCAAAAGTTTGACAGCACTCAATTTGTCACATAACCATCTGGTTGGCCCAATCCCAAATGCCATAGGAAGCTGCTCAAGCCTTGAGAACCTAAATATGAAAGCCAATTCATTTCAAGGCCCCATACCTCCCACAATGATCACCTTAAGAGATGTCAGAAACCTTGATCTTTCTAGTAACAACCTTTCTGGGCAGATTCCAAGATTCTTGGAGCAACTAAACCTGTCTTGTTTAAATTTGTCATTCAACAATCTTGAGGGGGAGGTACCTATTGGAGGTATCTTCAAGAACACAAGTACATTCGCAGTTGTTGGAAATAGTAGGCTTTGTGGAGGCCTTCCTGAACTTGGCCTACCCAAGTGTGCCATGTCAGCAAGATCAAAAAAGGGTTTACATATGTTGCCTGCTATTCTAGTTGTCATTGTGGTATGCACGCATCTCATTATAGCAATGGTGTTTTCAGTACTGTTTTGTAGGAAACAGAGGAAGACACAAACACCGCCAACAGGGGCTTAATTCATCCAACCAGTTTCAAGGGTGTCTTATGGAAGCATACTCAAAGCCACAAATGAATTCTCCCAACAGAACCTAATCGGGATTGGGACTTTTAGTAAAGTTTATAAAGGTATCCTTGAACCAGATGGTGCCATGGTTGCCATCAAGATTCTAAATCTTGAAAATCAAGGAGCTTTAAAGAGTTTCATGTCAGAGTGTCATCATCATCATCATCATCATACTCAGTATATCCCACCAATAGCAAAGCTAAGGTAGGGTCTGAGGAGGGTGAGATGTAGACAGCCTTACCTCTACCCCGTAGGAATAGAGAGGCTGCTTCCAATGAGACCCCCGGCTCGATTTCATGTCAGAGTGTGAAGCTTTGAAAAACATAAGGCACCGTAATCTTGTAAAAATCATTACTTCATGCTCATCTGTTGATTTTCAAGGGAATGAATTCAAAGCTCTTATTTACGAGTTCATGTCAAATGGGAATCTTGAAAGGTGGCTACATCCAAGTTCAGAACAAGAAACTAAGACCGAAGAAGCTCCACGAAGATTAAGCCTTCACGAAAGAGTAACAATTGCAACAGATCTGACTCATGCCATTCATTACCTCCACCAAGACTGTGAGGTACCCATAATTCACTGTGATATGAAACCAAGCAACATCTTACTGGATAGTGAGATGGTTGCTCACATTGGCGATTTCGGGCTTGCAAAGTTTCTTCCATTAAAACCACACCAAAGCACTTCAGTTGGAATAAGAGGCACAGCTGGATATGCAGCTCCTGGTAATTATTTGATTTCTAAAACTCTATTTTTGTGAAATTACTGATTTCATACAATTTCTTTGCAAGAGTATGGAGTTGGAAATAAGATGACAAAAGAAGGGGACATCTACAACTTTGGGATATTGTTGTTAGAGATGATGACCGGAAGGAGACCAACAGATCCCATTTTCCAACAAGGGTTTGTAGGTCCGGCTAGGGGAGGATCTAGTCGCCTAATCCTTGTATACGAACCACTCCGGTTGTGCGGAATCCAACCGGAATAGCAAACCGAGATAGAACACGCAAATAAGCAACACACAAGACTCAACGATTAACACCACTTGTATTAAACGTATGAAAGGTCCGGTTACAGCTCAATGTTTACAAACCAGTCCTGTAAACTCTCTAAGTGTGTGTGTTCTCTGTTAACTGTCATCTATGTCTAACACCCGAAGTGAACACAACACACGGGTATTTATACCCAACACAGCAGGTCTGGTCGAAGGATCAAATGATCTGATCGAAAGATCATCTTTCGACCAGAAACAGCTCGAACGATCTGCATGTACCACGAAAGATGGGATCTTTCGTGGTCCATCTATCGAATGCTTATGTTTCGAGCTCATCATCATCGAAGGATATAAGTGATCCTTCGATGACCATCCTTCGAACCAAACAAATTACAAACATAATGTTGACTGTTTGGCCAAGTCAAACCGGAGGATGGTTGACTTGGTCAAACTTACAGACTAACAAAGACATCGTTCAGTAACAAGACAAAATACAGACAAAGTGCAGACACAAGTGCACCAACAAACTCCCCCTTGGCTGTAGCTTTGTCTCGATCTTCGAGATAGTTTTGTCTTGATCTTCATTCTTGTAAGTCTCTCGTGTCTTCAAGTCTTTGTCGTCTCTTCACGTCTTCAATGTCGGAGGATCTTTAAAGTCTTCACGTCTTGAAAGCAGAAAGTGTACCAACAAACTCTCCGTTGTATGTAGGAAGTGTGTTGACAAACTCCCCCTTAACATAAGCTCCCCCTTGAGTTATGCTCGTGAAAGTCTTTATCTTTATGAAGTGAGATCCTTGTGGTGTTGATGATGGTCAGCGGCAACTCGATCATCTTCATCATTTGAGTGCCTTCACGTCGTGTCTTCATTCCGAAGCTTGTCATTGACCATGTTCTCCTAGCCTTTAGAATCTGCACATGCAAGAAATCTAAACGCGTAATGAGAACAACCGCCTGGAATATCATAAGCAAACGACACACATGTGACCATTGTTTTAAACAAACACCGTCCGACAGTTTGAAAGTTTAACAAATTTTATCCATTTCAATTTTAACTTTCAACGCTTGCAAATTTCGACCGTTTATGAAGATTTAGTCGTTTTCGGTTTTCGTTCAGGTTTCAGGTAACGAAGACTCGAGCTCCAACATCGTACGATCGAAAATAAAAAAGAAATAAAATCTTTTTGGCTTTTATAAAGTTTATATTAAAACACACATAAAATCTTTTTGGTATTTTTGAATATTTCAAATGTAAAGACTGAAAGCAGTAAATAAATATTTACAGACATTCTTTTTGCGAGTTTCGAGGGTAAGAGAATCATATCAGTGTACGGTCATGCCAAAACGCTCTTGTTGTTCAGTTAATTAACATTAAGATAAGCATCCTATAACAATTATCGGTATTGTTGTCCACGTAAGCTCAACTTATCAGATGTAATCATGGCGAGGGGATACGTTAAGGTATGATTTATACTTACCGACCGGTGTTCATCCACATCACGACACATTCCCGTATCAAGGTATGCACGAGGGTTCATCTTACCGGTGAGTATACCGATTATCATCTGTTTGACCGTATATGATGTGAGAAACTCACTTATTTTGATTTGAAAACAAGCCCTATGTGATAGAATCACTTATTGATGAGGAACTTGATTTTCAGATGCATGAGGGCACAGGAGCAAGTCCGTGAACAGGTCAGTACTTTCGTACAGCAGAGAGACGAACTTGACTCCCGGAAAGAATTTGTGATATATTATCACTTATTTTGTTTGGACATGTGATTGTTGATCACTTATTGAGGTCGTATGCAATATGTACACGTATGTATAGTATCATGGAAGATCTAGACTTGCGTCCCCGTTATTTTTCGGTAAAAGATACAACCATGATACCCAGATGATAAGCAGCATAAAGACCGAATATCTCAGAACCTCGGCAATCTCTCAAACGAAATTTCGGTACTAAGACCATATGCCAATGAATGGTTCCCACCCAGTCTTCAGTCGATTTAAGTTTATATCACCCTGCACACTTTAAAATGATTGTGAGCCTACCGATACATCTTATATAGAGCTGCTTATCGCTTTTCAGTTTAAGGTTTAAAGAGGTTTAGACAGACCACTGATGTACTATCATTTTCTCTTTTGCTCGCCAGGAAACTCATTTTTGTTTTTCTATTGTTTTTGTGTTTTTGAAATTTTTCGATGTTTTTGGATTTTTCAAATTTTGGATTTACTCCCCCTAAAATCAATAAACTAAGACAAATTTAAAACACAAAGGTATTTACAAAAATGATTTTCCGATGTTGGTTTTACTCTTGCTTGACCTTAATGCCGTTTACCAATAAAAGATAGTCAAATCTTGATTTGTCAAAAGCTTTGGTAAAAAGGTCGGCACGTTGGTCATCGGTGTGGACGTAAGCAACATCGATTAGCCTTTTCTCAAAGCAATCACGTATGAAGTGATACTTAATGTCGATGTGCTTAGTCTTTGAATGCTGCACAGGATTTTTAGTGATCTGTAATGCAGCCGAATTATCAACGTAAATAGGAGTAGTTAGGAATTCAAAACCGTAGTCACGCATTTGCTGTTGTATCCACAGGACTTGGGAGCAACAACTTGAGGCAGCAATGTATTCAGCTTCGCATGTTGATGTAGCGACGCACGTCTGCTTCTTGCACTGCCATGTGACTAGGCGATTTCCCAAAAACTGACATCCAGCCGTTGTGGATTTGCCGTCGATTTTGCATCCGCCAAAATCAGAATCACTGAATGCGATCAAGTCAAAGTTATTATCCCTAGGGTACCACAGACCGGTGTCAGGGTAACCCTTCAAATAACGAAAAATCCTTTTTACAGCTGCAAGATGTGAGGCCTTCGGGTTGACTTGATATCTGGCAAGCAGGCACGTTGGGTACATTATATCTGGTCTTGATGCTGTGAGGTACATAAGAGATCCAATCATCGCGCGGTAGTAAGAGGGGCTAACATCTTGACCCTTCAAGTCTGGAGTAATTCCGTGATTTTGTGGCAATGGGGTACCGATGGGCGTTGCATCAGACATCTGGAACCGGCTCAAGATGTCACCAACATATTTAGTCTGATGGATGAATATCCCAGACTCTGTTTGTTGTACTTGTAGGCCCAAAAAGAAGGTCATTTCCCCCATAGCACTCATCTCGAATTTATCCTGCATTACACGCTCGAAATCCCTACACAAAACATCATTAGTAGAACCAAATATAATATCATCAACGTATACCTGTACCAGTAGAAGATCTCCATCTTGTTCTTTGATGAAAAGAGTACAATCGATAAGACCTCTTCGAAATCCATTCTCCAGCAGATAATTAGATAAGGTTGCGTACCAAGCTCGCGGTGCTTGATGTAGACCATATAGAGCTTTGTTGAGTAACCAAACCCGATCGGGATGGATAGGATCTTCAAAACCAGGAGGCTGTTCGACGTACACCTCTTCTTCCACCACACCATGTAAGAAAGCACTCTTCACGTCCATCTGGTATACCTTGAAACCTTTGAATGAGGCATAGGCCAGAAAGATCCGAATGGCTTCTAGACGTGCAACAGGTGCATACACTTCGTTGTAGTCGATCCCTTCAATCTGACGAAAACCTTGAACGACTAGCCTTGCTTTGTTCCGGATAACGATCCCACGGTCATCCTTTTTGCATTTAAACACCCAACGGGTACCAATCTTCTTGTATCCAGCAGGTTTCTCTACGAGTTTCCAGACACCAAGCTTCTGGAATTGTTGCAGTTCTTCCTGCATCGCTTCAACCCATGAGCTATCTTTCAAAGCATCTTTCCAAGTTCTTGGTTCTTCCTGTGAGACATAACACGCGAAAGACCAATCATTCTGTTGACCAGATTCTCGGATAGTTGCATACAAGCCTGCATTGTTGTTGTTTCGCAACATGTTTCTTGTTTGCACGCCACTTTGTACATTCCCGATGATGTTTTGTTGAGGATGGGTATTATGAATCCTTGTTTCTGGATTATCTTGAACTGGAATATTTGTACCCAGATTGTTGAGATTCAGATCAACAATCAATTCAAGGCCTGGAATTGACGAAGAGGATGATGCAGAAGTTTCAGCTGTTCGAGGGACATCCACTGGAGGAGTACCCTCTGAAGTACCATGAACTGCTGTTGGAGCTTCTTGATCTGCATCGAGAAATTCATCATCCTCTGAAGATTCGTTCAATTCGGTAGCATCTTGAAAATCCTCATTGTCGAGAGCATTATTGTTCACTGAAGATGGTTCTTGATTGACAATAATGGGACGAACCAGCGGTGAATCTGTTGCATTGTCACTCTCGAAAAACATCCTTGCCGCAGCATTTTCTTCAACGGCTTCAACATTGATCGAATTGAAAAAGTCATCGTACTCAAACATCCAAGGCTGACCAGGATTTCTGACTGGTAAAGTGTGCCTTTGTACTCTGACTTCAGACCATTCCTCGACCCTTTTAGTCTCTAGATTCCAGACTCTTAAGTTTGGGGTGGAATACCCAAGAAAGTATCCCTCAATGGCTCTAGCCACAAACTTTCCATTAGGATCGATAATTGTGCAAGGAGCTCCAAACGGTTCAAGATAGGACAAGTCTGGTTTCCGTTTGTTGATAAGCTCAAAGCAAGTCTTGTTGTGCCTTTTGACTGTAAGGACTCGGTTCAACGTATAGCATGCAGAGGACACAGCTTCAGTCCAGAATGGAATGGGCAGCTGCGACTCTACCAACATAGTCCTAGCAGT
Source organism: Helianthus tuberosus (assembly GCA_030545235.1). Classification (NCBI taxonomy): domain Eukaryota; kingdom Viridiplantae; phylum Streptophyta; class Magnoliopsida; order Asterales; family Asteraceae; genus Helianthus; species Helianthus tuberosus. The sequence goes on from CM060451.1 coordinate 30,047,871, forward strand.
CTCGATCAATGTGCGGTTTTTACGTTCAGCGACGCCATTCTGTTGAGGAGTGTAGGCTGCACTAAATTCGTGAAGAATACCTTTTGAAGTGCAAAACTCCGCCATGGCATGATTTTTGAATTCAGTACCATTGTCGCTACGTATCCGCCTAACCTTCAAGTTGTAAAGATTCTCAATCTGAATGATCAAGTTTTTAATAATACCGAAGGTTTCACTCTTGTGTGCCATGAACGCCACCCACGAAAATCTTGAATAATCATCAGTAATCACGAGGCAATATTGATCATTCCTAATGCTTTTGTGCTTGACAGGACCGAACAAATCCATGTGCAAACGTTCAAGAGGAACAGCCACCGTGTTGACTTTCTTTGTCGGGTGTCGCTTCTTCGTTTGTTTTCCTTTTTGGCACGAAACACAGACGTCTTGAAGATGGAAGTTTTTAAGAGGAACACCATTCACCAATTCATTTGATACCAAATGATTCATTTTGCGTAAGTGAATGTGACCCATTCGTCTGTGCCAAGAGATTGTGTCTTTTTCTGTGGCTTTGGAAACGAAACAAGTTGCTTGTGCAGACGTTGTGATAGCTTGGCTCATATCAAGGACATACAGATCATTTATCCTTGGAGCCGACAAGAGAATCCATTCTTTTGGAATTTTGAAGCCGGGTTTCAGCACATAACATCCATTAGCATCAAAGTGTACTGAGAACTGCTTGTCACAAATTTGAGAAACACTAAGAAGATTGTGATCAAGTTGTTGCACAAAGTTGATCTTGTCAAAGCTAACAACCCCGTTGGAAATCATTCCTTCACCCGTTATATATCCGCCCTTATCTCCAGCAAAAGCAACATAACCTCCTCTAATAGATTTGACGTCGTAGAGAAGCTTCATGTCGCCTGTCATGTGCCTGGATGCCCCACTATCAACAATCCAATGACTACTGATAGTTCCTCCTGGAACACCCTGCACATAAACTCAATTGATTAGTTGGAGATGGGGACCCAAGCCATTGTGGTCTTGGGTCTTCCATTTTTATCAACAACAATAACTTCGACTTTTTGATGATTTGGAAATTGTGATGGTCCCCCTGATTCAATAACCCTTTTTGGTTTCCAGGTCTGTTGAGTGTTACCAGTTTGATTGTTTGAAGTTTTTGAAAACTTTGAATTTTCTGGTTTAACTGAAACAGATGGTTTGTGAACCACATCGGTTTTAATTTCTTTTTCAAGTTTCTTGACCTGTTGGCGTTTCTGTTTCTTTTCCCTTTCTCTTATGAGTCGGGGATCTTGTTTTACAGAAACAGATCGCTTGCGGTCAGTTGGGCCACGGGGATCATCAACTATGCCTTTTTGTTTATGAAGATACGGGCAATTTCGAACAATATGCCCGATTGTTCCACATTCAAAACATGACCTTCGTTCAACAAACCCCGAAGTATCATGTGGTTGTCTTGCTGATGAACTTTGTGATCCCGAGGTACTAGGTTTTGAACAACTTGGTTCATTCCTTTTCATCACAGTTGCTTTTTGGACAAAATCTAAATTAGATTGATTTGCAAACTTTTCAATTTTGTCCGTTCCCTTCGACTTCACAAAGTTCACATTCTTCTTCTTCTTCTGATTCGGCTTCTTTTGAGTTTGAGTCGGTGCCTTACCATTTGTTTTGGTATGGTTTTGCTGTTTTGGCACTGTTGGTAATTTCTTGTTCCCAAACTGTTTTCTAACTTCAGCCTTTGGGATAGGAGGACACTGTGTGACTGTAACATGTGGTCCTGTCTTTCCCAAGAACTTACTTGTAGAATTTTCAAAGACTTTACTGATTAAAGATTGATTAACATTTTTAATAGGAAAATCTTTGTCTGAATAGATTTTATCATCACCAACAAGAGTGTACAGCAAATCCACACTCTCCGACTCTTTCTCAGACGAGGACTCAGTCGCAATAGTCTTAGCGGGTTTTGCTGGAGGATCACACAGGATGTGATTCTCAAGAGGTATGTCCTCATCCTTTATCACCGCATCAGACTTTGCTGAATCGGTATCATCAGACTCATCATCAGAAGAATCAGTATCCTCAATCACAACTGGAGGATCCTGATTCGGTTCAGCAGTTACAAAGGTATCTGCTGACACATCTGAATCTGACGATACTTCTTTCTTGTATCCAAGTCCTGCAGCAAACTCAGTAATATCTAGAGGAACAGATGGTTCAAAGTGAGTCCTGTATTCCTCATCAGGCATGGCATCATAATTGTGTCTGACAGGTGGTGGACATTGCTTATAACCTATGCATGTGACATCCTTTTTCTCTTTCTGCACATCAATGATGTGATCCAACACATAGCTAGAACTCAAATAACTGTCTAACTTAAGTCGGATCGCCTCACTTTCGGTTTTAACACAAGCCATTTCTTTTTGCATCACCTCAAGACGAGATATATACAAATTAATGTCAGTTTGTTTTCTGGAAACCATTTTAGTCAGCTCTGTTTTATCTTTCTTCAATGTTTCAATCATTGATTTATAATTCTTTTCATGGTTTTCATAAAACATATTGGCTTCAGTGCACTTTGAAATATCAACTGTCAATTTCTGATTATGAATAAATGTCACATCATATTTCTCTTGCAAAGCCTCGTGTTCGCTTTGCAATTCACACCACCTATCATTCACAGAAACATGTTTGTTTTGCAATTCAAACAAACTAGCTTGTAAAGCATCGTGTTTGCCTTGCAACTCAGACATGTTTGCTACCAACTCAGCACATCTAACATGCAAACTATCACAGTTATTACAGCTAACAGAAGTGGGTTCATCGACACATACCTGACTTGATGAACTGTCGACATTCGCCATAAAGGCTGAATGGAGAGAAGACGAAGAATAAGCAGCTTGATCCACCAAAATAGATCTTCTTTGAATTCCTGCTGCAGCTTCCTCCAAAAGCTCATCAAAATCAGCAGCATCGACTGACGCACTTGTTGTGTCATCCACTTGATCATTGCCTGAAGTTGAGGATTCTTCATCCGAGCTTCCACTATAACCGGAAGAGTCTTCATCCTCAGAAGATACATCACCATTGGTGGAAGATTCTCCACCACTGGCGTGTTTAAGATCATTAACCACTTCAGCAAAACAAGCGGTTCCATCTGGTGCATCGTTTCCCAACTGGATTGACCAATCACAACCTTCGTCTACCTGAACCACTAGTGCCTGGTTGGCATTAGATGGTCCTGCTTGACTCTGGTTATTGACAGGCACCAGTGTTCGTTCGTTGTTCCTTCCTTGGTTCTGATTTGCCCTGTTGCCTTGACCTCGGAAAGGATTTTGGTTCCCATGCTGAGATGGCCTTGTACATTCACGCTTGAAATGACCACGTTCACCACAGTTGAAGCATTTAACAGCCTGTTTATCAAACCCATACTTGGTGTCTTTCTTGCTTTCCAAGCTGGTTCGGCCTGTTCTTTCCATGAAATCCTTTGCTCTCCTAACAGCACTGGCAAAGGCCCACTTAATGTCCATCATCTCCATCTCCTCTTTATCAATCTGCTGATAGTCTTCTTGTGTCAGATTAATATTACCAATCTGACCTTCCACTAATCCACAGTATGCGCTCACAACAGTGTTTAGCAGCTCCATGTGTTCCTTTGCTACTTCCACACTGACTTTAGAAAGGCTTGAGGTGTCGAGCCGTACTGTATCTGGCTTTGATTGCTGACCAGCAGAAGATGTGCTTCCATAACAAGCTTGCTGTTGAGGAGGAAGCGGATTCCCATACATATCTGTTGTTGGTAAAGGATTTCCGAACATATCAGTTGGTCTGAAAGGTCGTTGCTGTTGTGGTGCTGATTGAGGGACTGGTTCCAGCAGATTTCCATACATGTCTGTCTTTGGTGGCACAGGAACTTGGATAGTGTTGCCATACATATCTGTGCTAGTCACAAAAGCTGTTTGAATTGGAGCGTGCGAAGAAGGTTTTGTAGAGGTGCTAGAGGTTCCAAAATACATTTCAGGATTTTGAGGCACGGGAATTCTTTTTGCCTTCAGAGTTTCTTCCTGATTCTTGTTTTCTAGAATTTGAACAAAGTCGTTGAAGCTCGTTGTAGCTAAAGTACCATTGTACTTCATGATTTCCAAGAATGTATTCCACTGAGGTGGCAATGCATCTGCAAACCTTTTCACAATCTCTACAGGAGTTGTAATAACCCCGAAATTTGTCAATTCAGTCAGCAAGTGATTAAATCGACTTGTCAAATCACCCAACGACTCATTCTCCATACAAGTAAAACCATCAAACTCTTTCTTTAGCAGTTCTTTCCTCAGTTGACGTGTCGCTTCATTTCCCACGCCCCTTGTCTTCAACGCGTCCCACAACCTTTTTGTAGTCTTATAACTGACGAACTGATGATAGATGTCTTTACTTAAGGCCTGAGTGAGAATGGCGTATGCCTTCTTTTCTAGATCATAGACCTTCTTCTGATCTTCCGTGAGATCTGCAAACGTAGCAGCAGATGATGCGACAACCTCTATTGTTTGATCGAAATCAGTGATGAACCGCAACCACAATTCTGTATTTTGACCAAGAACGTATGTATGAAATCTATCAATCCATCCTGGATATTCATATAAATGCATCAACTTTGGAGGTCTATTCAAACTTCCAGTTTCGCTTTCGCTTAAAAGAATGCTTTGAACACTTGGAACTTGATTTGATACAAATGCCCATTGACCGGTAGAAATTGCATTAGCTTGTGAAGATACCGGTGCGGAAGATGACGGAGTACCAAAATACATATCTGTATTTACCAAAGTATTCCACCTTGGATTCATATTTAATTAGCCGAAGGATACCTGTCGAAAGACTTGAAAAACACAAACTGTTAAGCACAAACAGACTAATGATCGAAAGATCAACACCTGTTCGAAGGATCAACAGGGTTCGAAAGATCTCTGTTGAATTTCGAACAATGTTTTTCGAAAGATTCTCCAAACGAAGGATCCTTATCCTTCGAAAAAGTACTGTAGACCGAAAGATGAAATCGAAAGATGAAAACGAAAGACTCCCCAATCGAAGGATCCTAGTCTTTCGAAAATGAGCAGTGGACCGAAAGATATATGTTTCGAAAGTATTCCTTGGAACGAAAGATAAGTCTCACACTTCGAAGGATGCTCGAAGGATAACTATCTGTCGAACCTCCTTTGGTCGAAAGATGATCTTTCGACTTCGAAGGATATCTTTCGAACTAGCTCTGACACAGTTGACAAATCGGACAGTTTGGTGAAAAGTTGACGGGTTGGTGAGTACTTTCGGCAGAAAGTATGTTCAGACCATATCTTTCAGGTCTGAACATGCAGGTTTTTCACCAACCGGGTAATGATCCCAATATTTTAATCAAAACACTCTTTTCAATGCACAAACACCTTGAAGTTCAAAATTTTTAAGATCAAAAGTGTGAACTATCAAGAACACAATGAATAACAAACCCAGAAATCTGAATATTTCTGCAAACCAACAACAAGACGAAACCCGATTTTGCTTGAAATTTCACTAAAAACCCATTTTTAACATGTGATAAAGAAAAGTGACAAGGTTTTTATAAGAACAAACAGCAAAAACAGCAAGGTTTCCAGAAAATATGAACTTTAAAACCCGAAAAACACTCGGTTCTAACAAGGAGAAGAGCCAAGGCTCTGATACCACTTGTAGGTCCGGCTAGGGGAGGATCTAGTCGCCTAATCCTTGTATACGAACCACTCCGGTTGTGCGGAATCCAACCGGAATAGCAAACCGAGATAGAACACGCAAATAAGCAACACACAAGACTCAACGATTAACACCACTTGTATTAAACGTATGAAAGGTCCGGTTACAGCTCAATGTTTACAAATCAGTCCTGTAAACTCTCTAAGTGTGTGTGTTCTCTGTTAACTGTCATCTATGTCTAACACCCGAAGTGAACGCAACACACGGGTATTTATACCCAACACAGCAGGTCTGGTCGAAGGATCAAATGATCTGATCGAAAGATCATCTTTCGACCAGAAACAGCTCGAACGATCTGCATGTACCACGAAAGATGGGATCTTTCGTGGTCCATCTATCGAATGCTTATGTTTCGAGCTCATCATCATCGAAGGATATAAGTGATCCTTCGATGACCATCCTTCGAACCAAACAAATTACAAACATAATGTTGACTGTTTGGCCAAGTCAAACCGGAGGATGGTTGACTTGGTCAAACTTACAGACTAACAAAGACATCGTTCAGTAACAAGACAAAATACAGACAAAGTGCAGACACAAGTGCACCAACAGTTGAACCTCCATGGCTATGTGAAGATGGCGTTGCCTGATCTCTTATGGAACCGGCGTTATTGTGTATCCATGAAGCTCCAAATATAAACCATGGTTACAGTAGTAATGAAGCAAGAAAGTTGAAGAGATTGGAAGAGATTATAATTTCATTAGCAAGAATTGGGTTGGCATGCTCCATGGAGTCTCCCAGAGAGAGAATGGATACAAGGAACATAGTTCATGAGCTGCATCGACTCAGTGAATTAATAAATGTTATAACATCAAGGGGTGTTGGTGCAGTTGGCTAGCGCATAAGTCTCATAGCTATAATTGAGTTATATCATGTGGTCGAGACTCGAGAGTTTGAGCCTCTTTCACCGCATTATGACATGATTCATTTTAAATACTCTCCATACATTCACTCACCCACAATATTTTTAGACCATGTCTCACAAATTTTACACTCCACCGTTCGAAAACCGAATGCATTATTTTCAGACGATAGTTGTTAAATCTGAGTTTGCAAGGTTTGTGAATAACTAACAATTGAGTTCAAAACAATTTTGTATTGTAATAAAGATAACCAATCACAAACGAGAAATCATCATCAACAATTGTTTTTCATTAATAAAAAAGATTCAAATGTTTTACAGAATGTTGACTCTACAGACTCCCCCTCAGACAGACTGACTGATCACTATAACAAAATTGTTCGTTCAAAAGAAAATGTGAGGTGTAGTGATGAATAGATCTCTAACAGGTGTGATCTAACCATTGTAGATCTTCTGCAGACATCTCCTTTTGTCTTTTGAGGTGGCTTCACCATTGAGGAGACATGCTTTGCAGATGGAAATTCAGAAGGATTAACTAGATAACTGTTAGGTAAATCTTCATAGTTAGGCCTTTTGGAGACAAAGGGATCTACAACTCTTAATGCTTCAAGTTTCTTGTTGCTCTCTTTGATTGTTGGCTCATCCCACCTGGCCATGATTGTATGGATCCAAATTTTGCTGCCACCATCTCCTCCTTCATTCTTCTTAGTTCAACTGCTTTTTAACCAACAGGTTTTTTTCCTGCAGCCCAGTTGGGAGGAGTGGGCTTTATATCTAGATTGAGTTATAGTATCACAATCCTTGTAATTTCTTCTATGAGAGCTTCTGTAGTCCAACCAGAGAATTGAGCTCTTGTGGCTCTAGAAAGCTTATTTTTCATTATAAACTCCAGATAATCTTCTCTTAGTTCTTTTTTGAGGTCAGGGTTGTTTATTGATCCTTGAGAAGCCTTTTGACTGACATGATTTGCTGAGCCTCCTTATCACTTTTGCCCTTGCTTTTAAAAGCAATTATTCTTTCAGCATGTTTGATCTTTAGTTCCAGGTACTTTTGTACATTTTAAGGATTTGAATATCTTTTGAGGGATGGAAAGATAAGTTGGCTAATTTCAGTTGTAGTGTAGAAAAATTGTATCTCTCTTGATACATATTCTAACTCTAGTGGGTCAAGTATGGTGGTTGGTGGTTTTGTGAGTGGTGATGTAATGGTGAGTGTTGTGGTTGTTGTGGTAGATGGTTGATGGTTGAGATGTGATGGATAAAGTTGTGGTAGTTGTGGTTTTGATAGGTAATGCATCAAGAGTTTCTTCATCATCATCTTTGACAATGAATTTTGCTCTCCTGGTTCTGGTTTGAAGTGTTGGTGTTTTTGTTGGTGGTTGTGGAAGTTATGTTGTTGGTTTTTTTTTTGTGTGAATGAGAAATCCTTTAGGAGACTTGTGTGTTGGTGGTAGTGTAGTTGTAACCTCTGTTGTCACTTTTGTAGTGACAACAGATGTTTGGGATATGGGAGCAGTGGTTTGGATAACAGGTGTTTGGATGGATGTGACAGTGGTTTGGATAGTGGTTGTTGCAGTGCTTTCTGGAAGCTCTGTTGAAGAACCTTGGTCCAAGGATTTTCTTCCTTTCAGTTATTTCCTGCACTCTTATCTGCATACAGGGTTCCCTTGTGTCTTTCCTCTTTTTTTTTTCTACTGCCTTAGTAATCTCTTCTTGCCTTGCCTTTTTAAGTGCAACAATGTCAGACATTTTTCCAGCCTTTTTGACCAGAGGTGGGAGCTTCCTCATAAAATCTTCCTCCCCCTTTTTGGCATTATCTTGATATTTGGGAAGAGTTAGAGTTGTACCAGTGTTTTCAAGGATGAAGTCTTTGATGACTTTAACCTCTGCTTCAGTCTCTTTGTACTTAGCATCCACTATTGTCCATACTAACTCCATATGCATGATTTGTTTTTTTTTTTTTTTTTGCAACTTGCTTTTGAAGTTGTAGGTACATTTGTGCATGCACCCAAATTTCTTTTGCAACCTCTGTGTCTGTTGGTGGATGCCTTGAGTTTTGTACTAAAGCTTTCATCATTTCTTTGATTTCTTCACCTAATGACTCCAACTTGGTGACTCTCTTCGTCAATTCTAGATACTTAATCTATCACCTAAGTTAATAGGGTCATCTGAATTCCCACCAGAGGTGGTTGTACCTGGTTTTGAACTAGGTGCCCCTTTTTTCTTGGAACTGAGGACTTCCAATTGGTAAAGAGACTATTGTCTCAATAGTTGTTGCCTTCAAGGGGGTCTTAGTGATGTAACCACTGTCCAATTGTGAGCCTATTGTCTTTACAATTTTAGTAGCTGCCCCACTTGAAATACCTGCAAGTGTCTCTTGAAACACAAGAGGTGTTGTCTCCTCTGCTTGTGGGATAGAAATCATTTCTGAGCTTGACCTAGTCACTTGTTGAGGTACCCTTTCTGTGATTTGTTGTTGAGAGGAACTAGATATTTGCAAGTCAATGTTATCAATTGTATCAAGCAATTTTTGGAATGATGATGGGATTGTTTTTGTGGGTGGAGGAGTGAAAAGAGAAGCAACCCTGGGTGAGGGGCTTGAGAAGATATATTCAAGTGAATCTATCTATCTCTTGATTTGTGTCCCATATGCTTACAAAACTCTCCTTTTGTGGGGAAGAGTGAAGAGTTTGGCTAGGTAGAGATGTTTGCATCTGTTGTGAGGAAGTAACAACAGATGTTTGCGGCATTTATGCTACAGTAGGTACCTTTGGCATCTCAACCCCCCAGAGATACCTTCTTTTCGGTTTTTCATTTTGATTTAGGGATAGAAATGGAAGTGGTTTGTGTGGAAATTTCTCATGTGGGTACCACAGAGGTGGGTTGATCTTTGTGGGTATCAAGAGCAGTGGGCTCAACAACAGATATTATAACATATGTTGCTTGATTTTGTAAAACATTTTCTCCACCCACATCTTCTTATGATTCTTCCCTACCTTCACTATCATTCCACCCATAAACCCTAATCGGCCATTGTCTTCAACATACGGTTCATCATCCTGGAAGGGGTGTACGCGAATTAGGCCAAGTTGAAATGGTCCATAGTCCACAAACTCAACTGGTTGGAATTGTTGGTTGGGTGGTTATTGTTGTGGCATAAGTGAGATTGGTGGAATTTGCGACCCACCATGTGGACCAAGAGGTTGGTTCTATAGATAATCCAAACTAGCCTGAAAGTTGGGATCCATGTGATGACTGTGATTATTGTGATGACACATCTCTAATGTTGCACGGTCAATTGGTTTACTAATTCTGTATTGATAGACTTTTTGATTCTTACGAGTTTTTTTTTGGGTCAAAAATCAACGGCGAAGTCTTTCTTAAGTTTCTGGTATAATGCATGCAATTTCGAAATCACCTGCACAAAACAAACATGAAAACTGCGCGTAATACTGACACTAAGCAAATAAACTAAAACACTAAGCCCACCGATTCCCTGGCAACAGCGCCATTTTGATCGATGTCGAAAGGTCGGTCAAAAACAAGTTTAAAAATCGGCCGTAAGTACCTTTACTAGTAAGGGTAAATAGGATCGTCTCAATAGTAAATATGCGGTTTGTATTTGCTTGTGAATTCTATTAATTAACTATTATCTAAAACTATTATCCTTTGTTTGATTGTGAGATTGTTTATAACACACTTACTTTGATTTACTGAAATGAAATTATGAGAAAAGGTAATCTACTTCGGGTTTCGGGTTTAACAAAACACAATTGATATTGTTAACCTAGTGAGAAGCCATTAATGGTGACTATGTATATGGTTAATCAAGTGGTAAATGAGGAATCTTTTCTTGATCTAACATTATGTGATATGGCTAACAGTTGTGCTAAAAGAAAGAGCTTTTTTGGACACATCCAATGTAAGTTCTTTGAAAATTATATTAATCGATGGCAATATTTGAAAGATGATGTTAAATTTTATGTAGCGTTTGGTATGAAGGAATAGAATGTGGAATGAAATGGATCATTCTGATGGAATGAAAAAAAAAACATGTTTGGTTCTCATGTGGTAATGGAATAGAGCATTCCAAAGGAATGTAACTCCTTCCAAATATAATAATTTCCATTCCTTGATATGTTGGTGTTTTTTTTCCATTCCTTAAGGAATAGTAAGAAATACGTTATTATTATTATTATTATTATTATTATTATACTTTTATTTATATTTATTAATATTCATACTAATAATATTAATATATATCAAAAATCTATTATTATTTTTTATCATTAATATAGTATTATTATTATTATTAATATTATTATTATTATTGAGGCAATTATATTTTTGTCGTTTTTAATACAATTATGTTTCGTTACTTCATCTTTTTTTGTTTATCAAATTGTACAAAGTAATGATTTATTTTATTCACATATGAGTAACCAAACATCACAATGGAATAGAATGGTCCATTTCATTCGTTGTCCATTCCATTCTCTCATCTGTTCCATTGCCCCATACCAAAGAGACCCTTAGAGTCTTGAGTCATTGTCTCAAAGTCATTGCGAAGTCGGATTGAGAGTGTTAAGGCTATTAAGATGCAACTTGTTGATGTATGGGAAGCTTTACCTGAAGTTAAGGGGAAATGAAGATAAAGATCTAAAGTTGTCTTGTCATTTTCTTAAAAATGCACTCAAGTTTGAAGAATGATCTAGATTATTTCCCAAACCAAGTGTTGCATATAATTGTTGACTGTTCTAGTGTAACACCCCGAAAATTTACGTCCTATAATGTCTTGACACGTGTCATAACCTTTGAACGTGTGAAAGAATGTTCTTGAAGGACTAAAGTTGACAAACAATGAAACTATGTAAATACAAGGGTTCAAAGTGTCAACAATGAATAATTATACTTTGCCATAACCTTACATGATGTTTATAACCTTAAACGAATAGATCATGGATCATACGAAGCGAATTGTGAAAGAAAGTGAGAGATTACAAACTACAGGGGTTAAATGTGCCAACATGTTTAAGTTATACCTCTGAGTGACCTTTTGACAAACCCGAAGCTTTGTAACGATTAATTATGCTCACTAGAGTGTACCACAAAAATTTCATGAAGTTTCGTTATCGTATGAGCAAGTTATGATGAAATCCGTGTGTGAGGGTTAAAATCGTCAACATTGAAATTCAGGGCTTTTCGGGTGATCACAAAGTTACCCGAGGACTTAACAAAGTGGGTATAAGTCTTAAAGCCCCATATGTTAAATAAAAAAGCTTCATATGCAAGATTGGGAGGTGAAAGCGATGTTACGGGGGACCAGGGACTAAATTGCAAATTTTAGAAGCCTGATTGTAGGCTTGCGCATCGTAGCCAAATAAGGGCTACGCATCGTATGATGCTCTGCGCATCGCAGGGCTTAAACCTCTACGATGCGTATGGGGTGCCCAGTTGCGAAAAAACAGGCAGCTGCCTGTTGAAGCTTGTAACCGACTTAAGGGGCAAGTATTCGATTCTATGGGCTTGCTAAACTGGTTTTTAGCATGTAGGACACATGTTGGTCATATGGTAACACCCATAGACTTAGTTGTTGATCATCCATGATGTTTGAAATTCCATAAACAACCCACATTCTTGCATTCATCCTTCATTTCATTATCTGAGCATTTCTGGATCATTCAAGCAGGCCACAAGCATTCCAAAACATCCATTAGACGTGTGTAAGTGCCTTTGATCCTTCTAAATTCATTTATGCTTAGTTTATAGCCTAGAAATCAAACCGTCGTAACTACGGTTTGACTTTGTGATAAATCACAATCGGTCCAGAGTTTAGTCGAATCGAAAGTTGTTATAAGTTGGTATTTATATGGGTAATAAACCCCTAAAAGGTCACCCACTGATTTCAATCTTAACTATGTCGATTGATCGAGTCAAACATCTTCCGAAAAGTCAACAGAAATGATTAATCGCATATGTAATGATACGGAAGGCGTGTAACCTGTTTTATCACTCATACAACTTGAAAATAAGTATTATAACTTGTCTAAGCTTGTTTGATTCGACAACTCTATGTTTTGAACCGATTCGGAACCGAGAGACGCAAAAGTTTGACTTTTGCTTTGACCTCAGTTCTGACCCGATTTATATAGGTTTAGACATGCCTTAAAGTTCCATTAGGACTTAGTTACATGTTAGTATAATGATGTAACACCCCGAAAATTTACGTCCTATAATGTCTTGACACGTGTCATAACCTTTGAACGTGTGAAAGAATGTTCTTGAAGGACTAAAGTTGACAAACAATGAAACTATGTAAATACAAGGGTTCAAAGTGTCAACAATGAATAATTATACTTTGCCATAACCTTACATGATGTTTATAACCTTAAACGAATAGATCATGGATCATACGAAGCGAATTGTGAAAGAAAGTGAGAGATTACAAACTACAGGGGTTAAATGTGCCAACATGTTTAAGTTATACCTCTGAGTGACCTTTTGACAAACCCGAAGCTTTGTAACGATTAATTATACTCACTAGAGTGTACCACAAAAATTTCATGAAGTTTCGTTATCGTATGAGCAAGTTATGATGAAATCCGTGTGTGAGGGTTAAAATCGTCAACATTGAAATTCAGGGCTTTTCGGGTGATCACAAAGTTACCCGAGGACTTAACAAAGTGGGTATAAGTCTTAAAGCCCCATATGTTAAATAACAAAGCTTCATATGCAAGATTGGGAGGTGAAAGCGATGTTACGGGGGACCAGGGACTAAATTGCAAATTTTAGAAGCCTGATTGTAGGCTTGCGCATCGTAGCCAAATAAGGGCTACGCATCGTATGATGCTCTGCGCATCGCAGGGCTTAAACCTCTACGATGCGTATGGGGTGCCCAGTTGCGAAAAAACAGGCAGCTGCCTGTTGAAGCTTGTAACCGACTTAAGGGGCAAGTATTCGATTCTATGGGCTTGCTAAACTGGTTTTTAGCATGTAGGACACATGTTGGTCATATGGTAACACCCATAGACTTAGTTGTTGATCATCCATGATGTTTGAAATTCCATAAACAACCCACATTCTTGCATTCATCCTTCATTTCATTATCTGAGCATTTCTGGATCATTCAAGCAGGCCACAAGCATTCCAAAACATCCATTAGACGTGTGTAAGTGCCTTTGATCCTTCTAAATTCATTTATGCTTAGTTTATAGCCTAGAAATCAAACCGTCGTAACTACGGTTTGACTTTGTGATAAATCACAATCGGTCCAGAGTTTAGTCGAATCGAAAGTTGTTATAAGTTGGTATTTATATGGGTAATAAACCCTTTTAGGTGTGTATTATATTTGTGGTGTGTCGATTAATCTTGTCCGGCTTGTATTGTATAATCACCGGCCCTAAATGTTGGACAACCATGTAAATCGGATACAAGATTTTTATTAATAAAATTGTCCCAAGTTATAAAAGATTAATTTTGCCTCTGTGCATTTTAATCAATGTGTCAAGATATTTTTGTGCCGTTTGCACTCGAATCACTTTTCAAAACTCTTTTTCCAAAATGAGTCAGTTAATTGTATTTACCAGTGTAAACTGACGTATTTTCCAAAAAGGTTAAGTGACAGGTACTATGCGTAATTGGCTGGGAGCTCAGGGCGTCACTAGGGAATCTTGCCAGTTCTAGATGCCTAAAGTCTGTTGAACAGTTTTCTTTTATTGATCCGCCTGTGGATCCTTTACCTTCCGTTGTAATATTTTGACATTACTTATATTCGGAATGTAATATATTTATCTTTTGCTTCCGCTGTGCATTATTATATTGTGTTGTTTGACCATGATGTTGCCAACTACGTCACGATACTCCCCCACCGGGCCCACCGGTGACACGTGGAAAATTGGGGTGTGACATCTAGTCACGGTGGCAGGTGACATTTGTAGAATGGAGATTTTCAAAGTTGAAGTTATTGAAATCTTACATACTATCCATAATGTCAAATTGGAATTTTTGCTTATTCACATTTGAATATGAGTTTCCGTTATTCGAATAACATGAAGAAGATATATATATATATAGGGTTACGTTCATTTGTGAACAACCCTTTGATTGTGAACACTAGTGAACTAATCCTAGCCCTTGATTGTGAATACACAAGTGTATACACAAATATAAATCAATGGTCAGGATTTGATGATAAAAAATACACTATTGTATTTTACGATTTGATGATGTAAATCGAAGGTCGGGATTTGTTTACCTAGTTCACAAATACACTAGTGTTCACTCTAGAACCCCACCCCACACATACATGTATACATTAACACATAAAACACACTTACACATACATACATGATACATACACATACACAAATACACACACATATTACACATATACACACATACACGTACATACACATGTTCATATATGTACATACACATACACACAAATAAAATTATTTATTTTCAGTTTTCTTGTTTCTAAAAATCTAAGAAAAAGCCTGCAATCGAAACCAGGTAAAATAAACGTGATTCTCAAACCGGCCAAATCGGTTTGGAACCAACCGAAACCCAAGAAAAACCAATTTGGCCATCTCTATATTAAGCTACTAGGTTAAAGCCTTTTTAATTAAACGAAGTGAACATTTAGTTAATGTTGTTTTTGGTTGATTCCAGTTCGACTTCGTATGTTTCGGTTCAATTTAGATTAACACACTCTACAAGAAAACCATCGCCGCTATTGCATGACGTCGCCCCTATTGGTGTCGCCGGTAATAGATCAATCCGTGTGCTGCAAACAAGATTCACTCTTGGCCCTTGATGAATACATGATCAAAGGGCTGGTGTTCTTCCTAAACAAACACACACTTCATATTCAAAACTTATTCTTTCTCCTCAAAACTGTAACGCCCCAAAACCCGAATGTTTATATTCGTTTTATGTTCCCCATGAATATTCAATGAAATAAATAACTAGTCTATTTGACCTAGTTAAGTGTATGGTGAAAACCATTAAAAGATGAAAGTGGTGCCAATTGTGTTTTAGAGGTAAACACGAGGGACTAAAGTGGTATGGAATGAAAGTTATGTTAATAAATAAAAGATCACACACACACACACACACTTTCGTGTGTGTTCTGGATAGATCGATCAGGGGCTCTCAAGAGCCCCAAACCCTAGTTCATGCAAAAGCTTCAAATTGAAGAATGAATCAAGGCCCAAATTCACAACCGAGCATGAATTAGTGATCACCTTCACAAGGGGATCGTAAGGTATGTCTTGAATCAAAGATTGGTGATCATGTGTGAAGTGGGTTATGTTCTAATCCGTAAGTTAATGTGAAATTGATCATGTATAAGTGTTAGAATCATCATATAGAACATATGTTATGTATGGTTTGTGTTAATTTGATGTGTAAAGGTGAAACCCAATTGTTATGGTAAAGATGATAGCATGGATATATCATCAAGGTCCAATTCTTGTCCAAAATTGATGTATCATGTTATGTATGATGGATTCTTGTTAGAAGGATTGGAAGAAATATGATGATTATATGTTTGATGATTATGCATGTATGATTCGTGTTGGTTGGAAGGAAGAAATTGATGAATTATGTATGAAATTAGAAGATTGTGCATGAATTAGTTGTACGTTATGCTTAGAAGGTAGTACGCACACCAAGTGTTTGATGAAATGCCTAGGTGAGCTTAATAGATGAAATTGTATGTAAGTAAAAGATGATATGTATATAGTGATGTCCGTATAGTCGATTATAATGTTACGGGTATATAATGAAAAGTCAAAAGTTAAAGTAAATGGACCGTTGACTTCTAAAAGTCAACTGTCATGTTGTCATAATTGTAAGACTAAAGTAAGTTATATGATGCGTGTTAGACGTATGTGTGTCTAATGCGATGACATTACGGACTCCACGAGTTGGAAATGATATGAATTTGGTTACATGTATTATGCTTGTTAGAAGTCACTATGAACGTCAAATATGAATTATACGATCGATATGATCGTTAGCTTGTACAATTATGTATGCTAATAAGAATGTGATTTGGTGACATGAAAGTATAGGAATCATGTCGAGAAGGACTCAAGCATGAAAGGCTAACGGGTCAAAAAGAGACAAGATAACGGACACGAACTCGGACGCACGAGGTAAGTGATTTCTGCAATCACTTCTTATGTTCGTTTAAGTTATAAGGCGTTTTAATTAACTAAGCATGATGGTTGAAGTCAATTATGTGTCGTAGTCTTTCGTCGTAAAGGATGGGATTAAAGTTGACCAAAATGCCCTTGATGGGTATTTTGGGCAAATGATCTTAATAAGTGGTTTAAGAACAAGTTATACGATTAGTTTAATGTTTTGGACAAGTATGGAAATGGGAAGTATGGTTTTGTTGTCATAAACCGTTTAATGCGCAAATACCCATAACGGGTCAAATAGTTAGAAAATGATAATAAGCCGATAGAGCGTAAGTTAAGAATTTCCGTAATCCGGATGTGGGATTTTAAGTTCATATGATAGAATGTGAATTTACAATCATGTAGGAAGAAACGGGAGGTTAAAGCGGGATCCCAAAGCCCAGGTAAGAATCCCACCTCAGGTTCCTAAACCTTAAAGCGGGATCCCATAGCCCAGGTAAGAATCCCACCTCAGGTTCCTGAACATTAAAGCGGGATCCCATAGCCCAGGTAAGAATCCCACCTCAGGTTCCTGAACCTTATAGCGGGATCCCATAGCCCAGGCAAGAATCCCACCTTAGGTTCCATTTGGGAACCTTAAAGTGGGATCTCGTACCCCAGGTAAGAATTATTAATTTAATTCTCATTGGCAACTATGCAATGATGTGGGAAAGGTTTGTATGCATGTAGATGGGTATGTATGTCTGTGTAAAGATATGTACGAGGGTATGTATGTATGCAATGATGTGGGAAAGGTTTGTATGCATGTAGATGTGTATGTATGTATGTGTAAAGATATGTACGAGGGTATGTATATATGCAATGATGTGGGAAAGGTTTGTATGCATGTAGATGTGTATGTATGTCTGTGTAAAGATATGTACGAGGGTATGTATGTATGCAATGATGTGGGAAAGGTTTGTATGCATGTAGATGTGTATGTATATATGTGTAAAGATATGTACGAGGGTATGTATGTATGCAATGATGTGGGAAAGGTTTGTATGCATGTAGATGTGTATGTATGTATGTGTAAAGATATGTACGAGGGTATGTATGTATGCAATGATGTGGGAAAGGTTTGTATGCATGTAGATGTGTATGTATGTATGTGTAAAGATATGTACGAGGGTATGTATGTATGCAATGATGTGGGAAAGGTTTGTATGCATGTAGATGTGTATGTATGTATGTGTAAAGATATGTACGAGGGTATGTATATATGCAATGATGTGGGAAAGGTTTGTATGCATGTAGATGTGTATGTATGTATGTGTAAAGATATGTACGAGGGTATGTATGTATGCAATGATGTGGGAAAGGTTTGTATGCATGTAGATGTGTATGTATGTATGTGTAAAGATATGTACGAGGGTATGTATGTATGCAATGATGTGGGAAAGGTTTGTATGTATGTAGATGTGTATGTATGTATGTATGTATGTATAAAGGCATGTATGAGTGTATGCACGTATGTAAAGTTGTAGGGAAAATATGTACGTATGTAGATATGTATGTGAGTACGTATGTAAGCATGATTTAGAGACGATGAGGGTTAACGTTATTAATGGTGTGCCTCGAGAATGAAAAGTAATGCAGGTACATTATTGAAGCCTCACCAGGAAATGGAATGCAGATGGAACACTTAAAGCTTAGTAGATGACGAAGTGTGAAGTGTACGCGAATGAACTTTGTTTCTTTAATGTGTGCTAATGTTATGAATGTATGTGGTGAATGCAGGTTGTACGAACAATGAGCGATTATCACAAGGATTAGGGATTGATGACCGAGCCACTTGAGAGATTGTACGGGGACGTTGAATGTAAAATGTAGTAAACGTAAGCTATGTTTTTAATTAGTAAATAAGAGGATGACGGATTTATGAACAAGAATTATGTTAAAGTTAAATTTTAAATAAGTTGAGGTATTTATAATGAAAGAAATTTTATGGTTCGTGTTTCCGCTGCGACTTTTTGTCAAATACGAATTAGGGTGTTACAAGTTGGTATCAGAGCCCTGGTTTGAGAGAATCAAGTGTAAGAAGGTAAGTGCTTGAACTCAAACCTGTGTGCTCTTGTGATAAGAAACCCGTACAATCCAAGACTCGGTCAAGATCCAAAGGTAAAAGAGAATGTAAGTATGTACTTATGTACACGCATAAAGAAACTGACGGTTTTGTATATGCAAGGTAAGTATAAGCGTTTGAAGAGGATGATCCGCGAGTGTGGTCAAGTACCGACACCAAGGCATGAAATAAGATAAGTTGAACCCAGGTACGTAAATTCAATATGTCGGTATATGAAATGGTAAAATGCATTAAGGGAAGAAAAATGCTAAATGAAGGACCATGATGGTATAGTAAACATGTTTTGAAAAATGATACACGTGCCGAAACCTAATTCTTCGGACATAAGGTGACAATTACACGAAGACACGAAACTAGTATGTGGATTGTGTACCTGGCCAGTACACGTGAAACATATGACGTTCGTGGGACCGTGATAATTAATACAGGTATGTCCGTTAGAATTAAGTAGTAGGTGGACGTGAGGGTGAAGAGAAATGTAAGACTCTCAAGAATGAGAGTAGCAAATGCTATGTTAGAATCCGCGAGACGGATTCGAAATATGAAATGCTATGTTAGAATCCGCGAGACGGATTCGAAACATGAAATGCTATGCTAGAATCCGCGAGACGGATTCGAAACATGAAATGCTATGCTAGAATCCGCGAGACGGATTCGAAACATGAAATGCTATGCTAGAATCCGCGAGACGGATTCGAAACATGAAATGCAATGCTTGAATCCGCGAGACGGATTCAAGGGATGAAAAGCGTATATGCAATGTTTGAATCCGCAAGACGGATTCAAAGAATGAAAGATATGAATGCAATGCTTGAATCCGCGAGACGGATTCAAGGGATGAAAAGCGTATATGCAATGTTTGAATCCGCAAGACGGATTCAAAGAATGAAAGATATGAATGCAATGCTTGAATCCGCGAGACGGATTCAAGGGATGAAAAGCGTATATGCAATGTTTGAATCCGCAAGACGGATTCAAAGAATGAAAGATATGAATGCAATGCTTGAATCCGCGAGACGGATTCAAGGGATGAAAAGCGTATATGCAATGTTTGAATCCGCAAGACGGATTCAAAGAATGAAAGATATGAATGCAATGCTTGAATCCGCGAGACGGATTCAAGGGATGAAAAGCGTATATGCAATGTTTGAATCCGCAAGACGGATTCAAAGAATGAAAGATATGAATGCAATGCTTGAATCCGCGAGACGGATTCAAGGGATGAAAAGCGTATATGCAATGTTTGAATCCGCAAGACGGATTCAAAGAATGAAAGATATGAATGCAATGCTTGAATCCGCGAGACGGATTCAAGGGATGAAAAGCGTATATGCAATGTTTGAATCCGCAAGACGGATTCAAAGAATGAAAGATATGAATGCAATGCTTGAATCCGCGAGACGGATTCAAGGGATGAAAAGCGTATATGCAATGTTTGAATCCGCAAGACGGATTCAAAGAATGAAAGGCGTAAATGCAATGTTTGAATCCTCGAGACGGATTCAAAACATAGAAGGTACGAAAGGTATGAATAATGTGTTCGAATCCGCGAAACGGATTTAAGATATAAAAGACGGAACTAGTCTACATAAGAAGAAGTCAATAGCTTGACCATGTATGCGTCAAACAAGTCATAAAAGTAATGTAAAGCAAAAGAACAAAAGAATGATAGGAATGAAAATATCCGAATGTGCAAGTAACGTGAGGATATGTATGGTACAAAAGATTATAGAAACGTAGAATGATGTTAGCTACGGAGTTAAGCACGGAGGTGTGACTATGAAATGGTAGTTTTGTTGTGATAACAAAACAAGGGTTAAATGTTATGCAATGCGTCTATAGAATGAAATCTTAAAGGATGAGATGAAGGTATTTAATCTGTTATAAAATGATCATATGAGTGTAAGCATTATTATAAGTTTGAATAAGAATGTATATTAACCTGTTTTAACGGGTCAAGGGAAATGAGAATGTTATATGAAAGTATGCCATGGAAAGTACAGCCTTGTTAAGAAGAAAAAGCCAATTGCATGAATAATTATGAAATGAGTTAGGATGATTACTTATGAATGTGATGAGAGTGTTAAGTCAAACATTGATGTGTGTGTGTAAGAGGAAATAAGAAAGGTTTCGGGGACGAAACCTCATTTAAGGGGGGTAGACTTGTAACGCCCCAAAACCCGAATGTTTATATTCGTTTTATGTTCCCCATGAATATTCAATGAAATAAATAACTAGTCTATTTAACCTAGTTAAGTGTATGGTGAAAACCATTAAAAGATGAAAGTGGTGCCAATTGTGTTTTAGAGGTAAACACGAGGGACTAAAGTGGTATGGAATGAAAGTTATGTTAATAAATAAAAGATCACACACACACACACACACACTTTCGTGTGTGTTCTGGATAGATCGATCAGGGGCTCTCAAGAGCCCCAAACCCTAGTTCATGCAAAAGCTTCAAATTGAAGAATGAATCAAGGCCCAAATTCACAACCGAGCATGAATTAGTGATCACCTTCACAAGGGGATCGTAAGGTATGTCTTGAATCAAAGATTGGTGATCATGTGTGAAGTGGGTTATGTTCTAATCCGTAAGTTAATGTGAAATTGATCATGTATAAGTGTTAGAATCATCATATAGAACATATGTTATGTATGGTTTGTGTTAATTTGATGTGTAAAGGTGAAACCCAATTGTTATGGTAAAGATGATAGCATGGATATATCATCAAGGTCCAATTCTTGTCCAAAATTGATGTATCATGTTATGTATGATGGATTCTTGTTAGAAGGATTGGAAGAAATGTGATGATTATATGTTTGATGATTATGCATGTATGATTCGTGTTGGTTGGAAGGAAGAAATTGATGAATTATGTATGAAATTAGAAGATTGTGCATGAATTAGTTGTACGTTATGCTTAGAAGGTAGTACGCACACCAAGTGTTTGATGAAATGCCTAGGTGAGCTTAATAGATGAAATTGTATGTAAGTAAAAGATGATATGTATATAGTGATGTCCGTATAGTCGATTATAATGTTACGGGTATATAATGAAAAGTCAAAAGTTAAAGTAAATGGACCGTTGACTTCTAAAAGTCAACTGTCATGTTGTCATAATTGTAAGACTAAAGTAAGTTATATGATGCGTGTTAGATGTATGTGTGTCTAATGCGATGACATTACGGACTCCACGAGTTGGAAATGATATGAATTTGGTTACATGTATTATGCTTGTTAGAAGTCACTATGAACGTCAAATATGAATTATACGATCGATATGATCGTTAGCTTGTACAATTATGTATGCTAATAAGAATGTGATTTGGTGACATGAAAGTATAGGAATCATGTCGAGAAGGACTCAAGCATGAAAGGCTAACGGGTCAAAAAGAGACAAGATAACGGACACGAACTCGGACGCACGAGGTAAGTGATTTCTGCAATCACTTCTTATGTTCGTTTAAGTTATAAGGCGTTTTAATTAACTAAGCATGATGGTTGAAGTCAATTATGTGTCGTAGTCTTTCGTCGTAAAGGATGGGATTAAAGTTGACCAAAATGCCCTTGATGGGTATTTTGGGCAAATGATCTTAATAAGTGGTTTAAGAACAAGTTATACGATTAGTTTAATGTTTTGGACAAGTATGGAAATGGGAAGTATGGTTTTGTTGTCATAAACCGTTTAATGCGCAAATACCCATAACGGGTCAAATAGTTAGAAAATGATAATAAGCCGATAGAGCGTAAGTTAAGAATTTCCGTAATCCGGATGTGGGATTTTAAGTTCATATGATAGAATGTGAATTTACAAGCATGTAGGAAGAAACGGGAGGTTAAAGCGGGATCCCAAAGCCCAGGTAAGAATCCCACCTCAGGTTCCTGAACCTTAAAGCGGGATCCCATAGCCCAGGTAAGAATCCCACCTCAGGTTCCTGAACCTTAAAGCGGGATCCCATAGCCCAGGTAAGAATCCCACCTCAGGTTCCTGAACCTTATAACGGGATCCCATAGCCCAGGCAAGAATCCCACCTTAGGTTCCATTTGGGAACCTTAAAGTGGGATCCCGTACCCCAGGTAAGAATTATTAATTTAATTCTCATTGGCAAATATGCAATGATGTGGGAAAGGTTTGTATGCATGTAGATGGGTATGTATGTCTGTGTAAAGATATGTACGAGGGTATGTATGTATGCAATGATGTGGGAAAGGTTTGTATGCATGTAGATGTGTATGTATGTATGTGTAAAGATATGTACGAGGGTATGTATATATGCAATGATGTGGGAAAGGTTTGTATGCATGTAGATGTGTATGTATGTCTGTGTAAAGATATGTACGAGGGTATGTATGCAATGATGTGGGAAAGGTTTGTATGCATGTAGATGTGTATGTATATATGTGTAAAGATATGTACGAGGGTATGTATGTATGCAATGATGTGGGAAAGGTTTGTATGCATGTAGATGTGTATGTATGTATGTGTAAAGATATGTACGAGGGTATGTATGTATGCAATGATGTGGGAAAGGTTTGTATGCATGTAGATGTGTATGTATGTATGTGTAAAGATATGTACGAGGGTATGTATGTATGCAATGATGTGGGAAAGGTTTGTATGCATGTAGATGTGTATGTATGTATGTGTAAAGATATGTACGAGGGTATGTATATATGCAATGATGTGGGAAAGGTTTGTATGCATGTAGATGTGTATGTATGTATGTGTAAAGATATGTACGAGGGTATGTATGTATGCAATGATGTGGGAAAGGTTTGTATGCATGTAGATGTGTATGTATGTATGTGTAAAGATATGTACGAGGGTATGTATGTATGCAATGATGTAGGAAAGGTTTGTATGTATGTAGATGTGTATGTATGTATGTATAAAGGCGTGTATGAGTGTATGCACGTATGTAAAGTTGTAGGGAAAATATGTACGTATGTAGATATGTATGTGAGTACGTATGTAAGCATGATTTAGAGACGATGAGGGTTAACGTTATTAATGGTGTGCCTCGAGAATGAAAAGTAATGCAGGTACATTATTGAAGCCTCACCAGGAAATGGAATGCAGATGGAACGCTTAAAGCTTAGTAGATGACGAAGTGTGAAGTGTACGCGAATGAACTTTGTTTCTTTAATGTGTGCTAATGTTATGAATGTATGTGGTGAATGCAGGTTGTACGAACAATGAGCGATTATCACAAGGATTAGGGATTGATGACCGAGCCACTTGAGAGATTGTACGGGGACGTTGAATGTAAAATGTAGTAAACGTAAGCTATGTTTTTAATTAGTAAATAAGAGGATGACGGATTTATGAACAAGAATTATGTTAAAGTTAAATTTTAAATAAGTTGAGGTATTTATAATGAAAGAAATTTTATGGTTCGTGTTTCCGCTGCGACTTTTTGTCAAATACGAATTAGGGTGTTACAAAAACAAACACAACTGGAGCACTTCACCAGAGCATCTTTACCGGAGCATAAGCGGAGCATCTTCACCGCAGCATCACCGGAGCACCACAAACACAACCGGAGCATCTTCACCGGAGCATAAGTGGAGCATCTTCATTGGAGCATCACTGCAACACCATTGTCACTGGAGCATCTTCATCTTTACCGGAGGAACTTCTGTAACACCCCGTGTTTTCGGAAGTCAAAGTCAAAGTCAAGGTCAAAGTCAACGACCGATTGTACGAATTTGACTTATAGAAACTTCTTTATTTTAATTGTATTATGTGGAGTAAGTGTTGTTAATTGCAAAAATCGATGTGTGTTAATCGCTACCTAATCGACTTACGACTGTGAATGATAGGAAGTAACAATGCGATAAAGTTAACTAATCAATAATCAAGCTATGCTACTCGACATCGAATCGTGATACGAACCGCAACTCGACTTAATCTGGTTAATTATACGTGTGTGTGCCTTATGTGTTACTTGTGTGTGTTATATATATATATATATATATATATATATATATGTTGTGGAAATCAATCGAACTCAATCGAAACTCGAACTCAATCGAACTCAAATCCGAATCGAAAACCGAACTATGATGATTAGTAGTTGGGACTGAAAGTAATTTGACTAGGAAACGCTATCGTGACAAGCCGCACGCAATCGAAATCGAAACATCAAAAATCGTCGCGTCAACAACCAAACCAAGTGTCATCCGGCCGGATAGCCATCCGACCGGATAGCCACTGCGCTACAAAACAAGAGTCATCCGACCAGGATGTCATCCGATCGGATAAGCCATCCGAGCGGTATGTCATCCGATCGGATAACCCTTTCCTCTTTTGGAATCCTATAAATACCCCTGTCATTGTCATTCTTTCCATTTCTGGAAAACCCTCTGTCCGAACCATTCGTGCTCCTCACCTTTTCTTCGATTTCTCTCAATCCAGGTAAGATCTCGCCCTAAAGCTTATACTTTCTTGATCTACACGCACTCCTACACCTTTCTATCTTTTAAACTTAACTTTTAACCGTGAAATCACTAGATTTCGGGTGTTCTAGGGTGACGTCATCATGTGTTCTTCAAGAACTTCACGTTTTGACTTCAATCCACCAAGAACAACCGAGATCTAACCGATTTCCACGCAAACATACAAAGATCTTGTAAAAATCGTGACACCAGAATGGTGAAAAAGGATTGAAAGATGGTTTTAACTTTCTTTCAACTCTTTTGCACTCCGAGTACTAAAAACCGATAGGATCCGACCCTGATTTAGTCTTCTACTCGATTGTAGTGTTGTACTAGCTCAAGATCTGGATTCTACTCACGAGACTACCGATTTCGGGTTAGCCAAGACCAACCGTCCCGAGCCGGTAACCGGCCGGACTAGGGTGATTCCTGGTCGGGTTGGTCATCTGGGTCGAACTAGGGATTCTGTTGGCAAACACGTTGTCAAAATGTCTCGACATAACGACAAACCTTAAAAAACGACCAAGTGTAGGACGAACAGGACAATCAGAACGGATTACTATCCGAACGGATTGCTGTCCGAACGGATTGCTGTCCGATCGGATAGGTCATCCGAATGAATTGTCATCCGAATGGATCACACTTGGGTCCCACTTTTTAAACAACCTTATCTAAAGTTTGAGTATTGAACGAATTGCAATCCGATCGGACGACCATCTGACTGGATTACTCTTCGGATAATGAGATACTAATACTTTAAAGACTTAAACAATTTTCAACATGTTCAATAACAAGGTTGCCATCCGATCGAATGACACTTCTGTTGTGAGCTTGTCTTCCCTAAGTAATCTCACCACCAAGTTACCGTCCGACCGGACCACCGTCCGACCGGATGACCATCCGAACGGATTGTCATCCGCACGACCCACCATCCGATCGAACGACTTGATGGATAGAGATACTTCAATGGTTTCAAAATACTACAACGAAAACTTCAAAAGTCAAACCATCATACACAAACACATCCTTCTTATAGGAAGAAACAATCCACTCGAATCGCCATCCGACCGGACCACTGTCCGACCGGATGACCACCCGAACGGATTGTTGTCCGATCGGATTACCATCCGATCGAACCACCATCCGACCCTTTCACACTTTGCGACGTTTTACGCATCACTTATCGTTATGCTATCAAATCTATTTAGGCTAACCTTACTCGCTAAGCGCTCCCTTCAATCCATCAATCGCTGTGAGTATACTCGATCCCTTTTTGCTTTAAGCACTTTTGGGTGTTACATACGTTACAACTATTCAAACCACATCAATCACACTACTCAATACTATTTGAACGCTAACCGCTAATGCATGTTATACGTGGCTTATGAATGCTTGTTTGTTATGTTTACACATGGAATGTTGTCTACCTGCCTTAGCAACGATAGTACTATAGTTTGGACTCAGCACCCGTTCACACGGGGGTTGTTAAGGATCATTTACTTGCATGGGTTACGGTGGTAATCATGTATTGCGAACTACCTCGGGCAGTCAACCCGCAGTCATTGGTATCGATGGATCTATGTCGATAACTAACGTGCTTCATTTCACTATGTGTACGTGCTAGTTATGCGTAAACGAATTCGAACTCTATATGCTATTATCAAACTTGTATGCTCACCTTTACATTATATGTATTGACTTTTATTTTAACGTATGTGACAGGTGCTTAGGACGCACACTTGGTAGGAATTTGAAGCTAGAATAAAGCTTTAGAGCCCAACAAATAGTTGTCTGTAGTGGTCAAACTAAGGGTCTCTAGAAGCAGATAAACAATTGCTCTATTTTGAAATCTAAGTTGTCGGAACAGAATATTTGCCTGGATTTTTGTCTGTAATAATTATTTTGCTGTTTGAGATATGGTATGGGACGTATTATTTAAATTAAATAGTATTGATAATTGTTATGGAAACTTCTGGACAGTCTGTTTCGCTCAGTGCCATGCCCCGATGATTCCGCCATCGGTTGGGGTGTGACAACTTCTTCATCAGCGGAGCATCTTCTCTAGCAGCTAACCAGTATCTTCTTCATCAGCGGAGCATCTTCTTCAGCACCATCGTCACCGGAGTATCTTCTCCGTCAACCACCACCGTAGTTCTATGTAGAAATTGTGTAGATTTGTAGTTTTATGTAAAAAATGTCTTTGTTTTGTTTGATTGTATGGATTAAATATATGAGATTTGAATGTTGATATAATGTTCCTTTGTCTTCCATCTTTGTTTGAGGTTTTGGATAACCAGTTTATTACTTCAATCACGTTTGTAATACGGAAATCCGACTCTGGCGAGCTTTTTGGCAATTTTCCGGCAGAACCATTAGCGGCGACATGTGTATTAGCAACGACATTTTGATAATTAGCGGCCAACGTTTATCGACGATGTCATTAGCGGCGACATGTCGCTGCTAATACCTTTAGCGGCGAGAAACGGTACTTTTACCGGCGACATTGGTTGCCGCTATTGCTGGGGTTTTCTTGTACTGACATAAGTTATTGCTCACACCTAGACAATGTTAATCACATAAATCGCTACTTTTCCTCATAAAAAATTGATGACGAAAAGTAGCGAATCTTTTACAAAAAAGATATTAAAAAAATTGTGTGTTTTTTAAATTTTTTTATGTATTTTTGGTTGTGTTCACATTGGTTCTCGCAATAAAAGGGGAAGGTTCAAATGAAAACCACTAGTTATAGTGAAAACTCGAAAACTAATTAAAAACCACTAAAAAGAAGGGGGGAGACTTTTAATGAAAGAGGGGTAAAATTGGAAAAAAAATATGTAACTTTTCAAACATTTCCTATTTCTCCATACGTTATCATTTTAAAACAAAAATGGCACCATAAGATCACAAATTTTTGTATCTTTCATTCAAGTATATTC
The DNA here is from genome assembly GCA_030545235.1 of Helianthus tuberosus. NCBI lineage: Eukaryota > Viridiplantae > Streptophyta > Magnoliopsida > Asterales > Asteraceae > Helianthus > Helianthus tuberosus. The sequence continues at coordinate 30,076,147 of CM060451.1, forward strand.
GAGCATATTTTTTATGACATAAAAAAAGATTTATGGTGTCGTCTTTTTTCAATACTATTATTATAGTAGTGCACATGTGCAATATAACATGTACTACAATTGCATTACATGCTTAAAATTAGCTTTTTGAGTCTAGTTTAGCTTTTAGGGTTAGTTTTTTTGGAGGTTTATGATTAGGATTAGGTTTTTGGGTGTGGGGGGGAGGGGGGTTTAGGTTTTTGGTGGGTGGGGGTGGGGGGTTTAGGTTTTTTTCGGGTTTATGTTTAGGGTTTAGTTTTAGGTTTTTGGGAGGGTGGGGGGTGGGGGGTTTAGGTTTTTGGGGGGTGGGGGGTTAGGCTTTTGGTGGGAGGGTGAATTTAGGTTTTTTTTTGGGGGGGGGGGGGGGGGTGGGGTGGGGGGTTTAGGTTTTTGGGGGGTGTCGGTGGGGGGGTGGGTTAAGTGGTTTAGGCTTTCCGTATTAGTGTACTACACATGTGCAGTACAACCCAAAAAAAAAGTTTTTTTTTTTTTTTTGAAATTTTTTTTTCATATATAAAAACCAGCGAAATTTATAAAAAAAAATTGAAAAAAAATATTTGTGTGTTTTTTAGGCTTTTTTTAGTTAGTTTTCGAGTTTTCACAATAAAAGTGGTTTTCATTTGAACCATCCCCTATATATATATATATATAGGGAGCCGCTAGAATGAGAACCACCACGAGTTATGAGAACCGCGACCCGCGGGTGGCCGTTGACCACGAAATTTTTTTACGACTAGATGTGTATATTTTAACACCATACGTAAAGTTTGGGTTCAAACGGCGCGCCCGAGGGGGTAGTTTTTTACGCCCAAAGTTTGGTTAAAAAAAAAGAAAAATTAAAAAAAATAAAAAAACCCAAACTTTGAGCGTAAAAAACTACCCCCTCGGGCGCGCCGTTTGAACCCAAACTTTACGTATGGTGTTAAAATATACACATCTAGTCGTAAAAAAAATTTCGTGGTCAACGGCCACCCGCGGGTCGCGGTTCTCGTGGTTCTCATAACTCGTGGTGGTTCTCATTCTAGCGGCCCCCTATAGCAATATATATATATATATATATATATATATATATATATATATATATATATACATATATATATATATATATATATATTGGGTGGGTTTCTAGAGTGAACACTAGTGTATTTGTGATAGGGATGGTAATGGGTCGGGTTCGGGTCGGGTATTAGTAATCCTCTAGCCATACCTGGTTGTAAAATTGTGTCCCATACTCAATCCAATACCCGTCGGGTAATTACCCGTTGGATATCGGGTATACACGCTGGTATCGGGTATACCCATTAGTTTGTTAAAAGATATACATTGGGATTTCTAAATACTTTTTTTACTATTATAATTATTATATAATTTTATTTATGCAACAACTATTATAGATTAAAAGTTTATATTACATACATATAAGTTTTATCATATAAATTGCCATTTTCGCCCCTGAGGTTTGGGCACATTTGCCATTTTAGTCCAAAATGACACTTTGTTACCATTTTGCCCCCCACGTTTGTAACTTTTTGCCATTTTCGTCCAAATGGCTAATCAAGTTACTTTATTTTTGGACGAAAATGGCAAAAAGTTACAAACGTGGGGGGCAAAATGGTACCAAAGTGTCATTATTTGGACGAAAATGGCAAAAAGTTACAAACGTGGGGGGCAAAATGGTACCAAAGTGTCATTTTGGACTAAAATGGCAAATGTGCCCAAACCTCAGGGGCGAAAATGGCAATTTACTCTAAATTAATAATAACTTTATAATAGTTATATACTTATATGTATAGGGAGAGGATCATGAGAAAACTAGATATAAATGAGAAAACCAAAAAACTAATCAAAAAAACACTAAATGGATGGGGGAGACTTTTAATGAAGGAGGGGTAAAATTGGAAAAAAAAATATATAACTTTTCAAACATTTCTCATTTCTCCATACGTTATCATTTTAAAACAAAAATGACACCATAAGATCACAAATTTTTGTATCTTTCATTCAAGTATATTCGAGCATATTTTTTATGACATAAAAAAAGATTTATGGTGTCGTCTTGTTTTCAATACTATTATTATAGTAGTGCACATGTGCAATATAACATGTACTACAATTGCATTGCATGCTTAAAATTAGCTTTTTGAGTCTAGTTTAGCTTTTAGGGTTAGTTTTTTTTTAGGTTTAGGATTAGGATTAGGTTTTTGGGTGGGGGGGGGGTTAGGTTTTTTTTGGGTTTATGTTTAGGGTTTAGTTTTAGGTTTTCGGGAGGGTGGGGGGTTTAGGTTTTTGGGGGGTGGGGGGGTTAGGCTTTTGGTGGGAGGGTGAATTTAGGTTTTTGGGGGGTGGGGGTGTTTGGGGGGTGTCGGTGGGGGGTGGGTTAAGTGGTTTAAGCTTTATGTATTAGTGCACATGTGCAGTACAACCAAAAAAAAATTTTTTTTTTTTCAAAATTTTTTTTCCATACATAAAAAGTAGCGATTTTTAAAAAAAAAATTGTAACAAAAAAAAAATTTGGTATGTTTTTAGGCTTTTTTGGTTTGTTTTTTGGTTTTCTCATTTAAACTAGTTTTCTCATGATCTATCCCCTATATGTATATACTTCACAACATACAAAATAGAGTAAATTTCTATTTTCGTCCCTGGGGTTTGTCCATTTTAACTAGTTTCGTCCAAAAATTTAATTTATAACAAATCCAGCCCTAGGGTTTGCATTTCTTAACGTTTTTCATCCCTAAGTTTGCATTTCTTAACGTTTTTCATCCCTAAGGTTTGCATTTCTTAACGCTTTTCATCCCAAATAATTAAATGAAAAAGCACCATTAGGGATGAAAAGCGTTAAGAAATGCAAACTTCAGGGCTGGATTTGTTATAAATTAGATTTTTGGACGAAAATAGTTAAAATGGACAAATCTCAGGGACGAAAACAGAAATTTACTCTACAAAATATAAATACTTTCATCAAATACATATGTTAGAAGAAAATTTATTTTTTTTCACATTATGAACATATTAAAATAAATCACTAATAGATAAGGGTTAATGGAAAAATAAAATATAAATTAAAAACTTCGGTATATGATCGGGTATATAGTTCGGGTAAACGGGTATGTGGTTTCGGGTAATCGGGTCGGGTATCACCTAATCCCATACCCGCGAAAATTTTTAAAGCTAATCCCATACCCGGCCCAATACCCGTCGGGTATCGGGTATACCCGTCCCATTTGTGTCGGGTTTCGGGTATACCCATCGGGCTCTGGTATTTTTGTCATCCCTAATTTGTGAACTGAGTGAACAAATTTTTGCCATTGATTTACATCATCATAATCGTAAGATACACTAGTGTATTTGCATCATCAAATTCTTACCATTGATTTACACTTGTGTATTGATTATCAAGGGCTAAGATTAGTTCACACAGTTCACTATCAAGGGGTTGTTCACAAATGAACCTAATGTATATATATTTAATCATTTATATGTTTATATAGACTCGGTTTTGCTCGGTTTGAAACCGATTTGGGTCGGTTCATTTGGAACCAGTTTGCATCTAAACTGGTTCGGGTAAGTTTGAGACTCCATGGAGGAAAACATGGCGGGTTTTAGTCAGTTTGGGAGCAGAGCAGTTTGGATCCCAAACCAGTTTGGGTCGGGTTGTTGGTTTGGAGTTGGAAACCAGTTTTTTGGCCACCTCTAGCCTAATACTAGTGAACGACATTCACCTACAGTCATTCTATATATTGTTTAGGTGCTACTAATTTTTTATTGTTTTAATGCTGTTTAAGACTGATCTTTTATTATGTTTTCATGTTGTTTCAAACTTATTAATTCTGCTTTGGGGTTATTTTCATGTGCCATTTTCGATGGACGTCGGGGTGAAGGGACGAATCGAGCTTTACTCCCGGGTTCAAACCTGACGGGGCGATGGTTTACGGATTTCATCTGGTTCTCGCACATCACGGGGGGCACAGTCTCATGGCGATCGAGGAGTAGATATTGAACATAGCCCCGAACAAGGTGGGTTGCCGTTCAAAAATTTTTTTAAGTCGTATATATTTTTTAATTATGTTAACAAAACAATCGTCTATAACAATTGTCTATCAACATAAATACGCTGTAAAATTATAGATGTCAACTATTTTAGTAACGGATGTGATTGACAAAACTTCATCAGGCCTCATTGTTCACCATCTTCCTTCCTACATTAGCGAAAAGAAATCAGGGTTTTCACATTCCCTTTTCACATCACCATGAGCGAATTATTCGACCCTAGGACGATGATGGTCACGGATTCTGACTCTTCTTCTTCTGAAGAAGAATATGCCTGCGACTTCGCTTTCGCCTTCAACCATCCCAATTTCTCCGATCGTCTTCTTCAAATCCACATGTTTTCTGACCCCATCGAGTCTACACCAGGTATATATTGAATTAATAAGTATTCCTTACGTAGTATCCACATGAAACACGACACGAAAATAATTAGGTTTTTGGTTGTGTCTTTCTGTTTGGGTTGACATGTTTAATATGTAACTAAACAGTTCATGTTCAACAGGTACCCGTTCAGGTATTGATCACTTACTACTAGGGTTTTCATTTTATATAAGTTCAAATATTTTTTTTACACTATGGATTGTTGAACTATAGCAAGAGCTAATTAACCTTCCATGTTAGCTCTCTAGTTTTAGCTGCAAGAAGTTCATTTTTCCTCAAGGTGATTTCTCAATTTAAAATGGACTTTTTATATCCTCCTAATTTGTTTTTTATTCGTTTTTAGTCATTCGTTAGTTCTTCATGCAGCTCTTTTCAAACGGGATGAGAGAGTCAACACAACGATATGTAACCTTGCGAATCAATGCTTCAGGTTTGTAGGAACGATTTTTTTAGTAATTTACTTTTTATTTTACAATTATGCGTAATTTGTAGTTTCTTAAATAAATGTGTATATTTCTTTATCTTTTCTTTCGAATAGAGGAAACTGCCTTCATGGAACTACTGAACTTTTTGTATAGCAGTAAACTGACAGTTACAACTGCTCCTGATGTACTTGATGTTGACCAGAAACAAAGAAGACTTTATTTTTATTGAGATATTGCTTGCTTCATATTGAATACAAAGAGAACAATAATCACATCTACTTATACTAGTGAACAAGGATTTAAAAAGAGTGTGTCTATTGGCACACCAAACCCTAGCAAAATTAGGGTTCATCTGCACTGCGTATTGGTCAATACGTTGCGTATTGGTCAATAGAGTAGATAGACCATAGATCTCAGTGCCTGATAACCAATCATTGCACAGAAAACAAGGTGTATATACGCTGCGTATTGGTCAATACGCAGCGTATACAAACCTGGCAAAAATTTGACACTTCAAACCTTACCAAAATGACCCCAAATTTGCAGATGTTTTATATACGCTGCGTAGCAGGTAACAATTACGTAACCATACTTTTTTCCCGTTTCTTGTACCCAATTCTTCAAATCAGTTATAAACATGAAACGCTAAAAAAAAGTTACGTTAATAATAATAATAATAATAATAATTATAATTATAATTATAAGTATATAAACCTGAAAAAATTTGACACTTCAAACCTACAAAAATGACCCCAAATTTGCAGCTGTTTTATATACGCTGCGTATTGACCTATTTGGTCATTTTATGAAACTCATACTTCAGGGACTAATATGGTCATTATTGAAACTATTTTAACTGAATGTTTTAGCCAGGTTAACTTTCATATAAAGATTTCTTCTTTAAACACTAACTCAGTTAGCATACTTAACTGAATAGTACAGGGACCATTTTTGTCAATTTTCAAAACTTCAGTTATACCCTAACTAGTGTATATAAGGATTAAGTTTCATATTCTAACAGCTCCGAGACGGAGGATAAACTGGTTAAGGCGTTGTGGTTCTAAACGATAGGTCACGAGTTCGATCCATGCAAGGGTCGGTTCTTTAAAGAAGACCCCCTTTTAACCGATTTTTGATATATTTACACTTTGGTCCCTGAAGTTTCATTTTTTACAAAAATTGTCCCTAGAGTTTCGAAAATTGACCCAAATGGTCCCTGAAGTTTCGTAAATTTAAAAAAATGGTCCCTGGTTTTTCAAAAATTTACAAAAATGGTCCCTGAAGTTTTGAAAACTGACAAAAATGGTCCCTGAAGTTTCAAAAATTTACAAAACGGTTCCTGAAGTTTCAAAATTTTACAAAAACGGTCCCTGAAGTTTCGAAAATTTACAAAAACGGTCCCTAATAGGCGGGTAACAATTACGTAACCATACTTCTTTCCCGTTTCTTGTACCCAATTCTTCAAATCAGTTAGAGACATGGAACGCTAAAAAAAAGTTACGTTAATACAAATAATAATAATTATAATTATAAGTATATAAACCGGGAAAATTTTTGACACTTCAAACCTACGCAAACCTACCAACAGGAACCCAAATTTGCTGTTGTTTTATATACGCTGCGTATTGACCAATACGCAGCGTATATAAACCTTGCAAAAATTTGACACTTCAAACCTACCAAAATGACCCCAAATTTGCAGCTCTTTTATATACGCTGCGTATTGGTCAATACACAGCGTATATACACCTTGTTTTATGTGCAATGATTGGTTATCAGGCATTGGGATCTATGGTCTATCTACGCTGCGTATTGGTCAATACGCATCGTATAGGGTTAACCCTATACGCTGCATATTGACCAATACGCAGCGTATTTAAACCCTAAGTGTGCAGATAGGCAAACTGAGTGTCAGATAGTAGATAGTAAGAGCCTTTAAAAAAAGGAAAATATAAGGAAATATGGCTAATTCTTGGAGAAAGGGAAATATGGTTGTAATACTTGGAGGAAGGGAAAGCATATTTGACCCTATAATCATGGAATATTCTAACACTCCCTCTCAAGTTGAATAGTGGTATTGCCAAAATTCAACTTGAATTGGTTTTGGATTTTGTTTTGAAAAAAAGGTTTTGTTTTGATTTAAGAATTTGGGTTTTGGGTTTTGTATTTTTTTTTCCTTTTTTTTGGGTTTTTGGTTCCACTCAAGCTGAAAAACAACTTGGCCATTTGGGTTTTGGCATTTAGATTTTTTTTTTATTTTAAAATTTTGGTTTTGGTAAACTGTTTTGAAAAAATTGGGTTTTGGGTTTCGTTTTTTTTTTTAAGATTTTTTTCCTTTTAAGGCACTTCACCTCTTAGGGCTTAGTGCCAGGTCCAAAGATTTCCTTTGGAAGCTTCATCACCACCACTCTTCTCGGCGTTGTCGTTGCTAGTAGCACTATTGTTGCCTATGGCAATGGCAACCTTACCCTCTTGATTAGGGTTCTTGGTTTTGTGATTGTCACTCCACCAGTCAGGAAATCCCACGATTTTTAAAGCACTGCTCTTTGGTATGTCCCCTCATATCACAGTAGGTGCACTTGAGGAGCGATTTATCTTTTTTTATTGGTGCTCCGTTCTTCTTGTCTGTCCTGCAATATCCTTTGGTTGCGAGGCCTAACCCGTCAGATTCGGTGGCTGACAACCCAGCTCCAATGCCTTGTGTATCACTATGAGCCGCTCCTAGAATAGTTTGGTGGGCGGTTTCTTTCCGAATAGCAGCATAGGTCGTCTCTACAGATGGTAAAGGCTCCCACCGGAGTATTTCACGCTTTATATGTCACAACCCCCGATCCCTTATCTGTCCCGGGAACGGGCGGCCGTGAACTCAGAGTTTGGTGGTATCAGTTTGTTTAGTCTCGCAGCGAAATTTACATCAGGACCGTAGTTAGGAAATGTTTATCAGAGTAAAACCACCATATTTCATATTAATAATAACATGGGCAAAACCCAAGTTTCTTATTACAATATACTTATAGGGACAAAACCCTATTTTATTGAATTTAAAACATCTTGTTTTAGATAACTTTTATAGCCACTTATTTTCCAAGCCGTCAGTGCTCTCGAGCTGGCTTTATCCCAGTTGGCTTTCACATTGTGTTACCTGAAACATGTTTTAAAAATATTTTGTCAGCGGGAAATACTGGTGAGTGAATCCCAGTTTAATCAAGAAACATTTTATCAATTAACACAGTATTGAGAGCGATCACATTGTTTATTTCTACACAATTATTCATTCAGTACTGTCAATCCTTGACTTGTGGGTCATATTACACATTGGCTACTCGTCGTCCAATGGTAACGTACTGTCATTCCGACTTACTACTCGCAAGTAATAAATTTTGTATACAAAACCCCAAATACAGGCAGTAATTGAAGAATTACAAAGACTCACTTACTGCTTAATCACAATGTAAAACATTTAAGGTTTTGTAAAACATTCCAAAAACATTAACAAAAAGAGAATAAACTCACATTGCTATCTTAGGCTTTTCGTAAGGATTTTTTGGATATAATCTATAATTTATACAAATGCACATTGGTTAGTACCATAACCCTTTGAAATTATTAATGATACCCTCCCCGAGACGGCATTCCAACAACTACGTCGGGCAGAACCATGACAGTTGTTACGGAACCCTAAATCAATCGGGCAGCGTAACTATTATGAAACTGGGGTTATAATACTTACAACGGAGCAGAACCTCGCTAATTAGGGGTATAATACCCAAAATATTATGTCTATAACTTCAGAATTCGTGAATGAGATTTGAGAATGAGCGACGGAAACTGAAAACTGATGCCATCTATTTATAGTTGTGTAATCTGGTCCTCACGCGGCCCGCGTAAAAGACAAGGGACCCTTACGCGGCCCGCGTCAACACCGGTCAACATACTAGCTTAGCTGGGTCAGCTACTAGACTCGACACGATGTCGACACGTGTCGTCCTTTGGTGTAATCGCGTTTGATGAGTCCGCGCGGCCCGCGTCAACTTAGACGAGGTCTTATGCGGCCCGCTTGAACTAAAGGATTCAGTGGAGTCCAGTCAACACTCCCATACGGCCCGCGTAAATGTGTGCGGTGGGTCTATGCGGCCCGCCTCAGCCCTATATTTCATATTTTTGATTTATTTTATATGTTATAATCTATTTAAGGCTCGGTTTTCACATACGGGGTGTAATATAAAACATATAAGGGTATTTTAACATATAACAGGGTGTCGGAATTATTATAAGGGTGTTGGTTTTACCGAGGGTTGTTACATTCTCCCCACCTTGTTTTAGAGCTCGTCCTCGAGATCTACTGAAACAAGTGCGGATATTTCCTTTTCATTTCTGACTCAAGCTCCCATGTGTACTCAGGTCCTCTTTTGGAGTCCCACTTCACTTTGACTAGAATTAGTCTTTTATGCTTGAGATTATTGATTTTCCTGTCTTCAATTTGTAGAGGCCTTTCTACAAACTTGAGTTGTTCATTTACCTCTATATCCTTAAGAGGCACTATCAATGATTCATCAGCTAAACACTTTTTAAGATTTGATACATGAAACACATCATGTATTCCTGCCATTTCCTCTGGCAGTTGTAGCTGATAGGCTACAGGTCCTATTCTTCTAATAATCTTAAAAGGTCTAACATACCTGGGACTTAGCTTTCCCCGTTTGATGAATCTTACCACTCCTTTCCAAGGAGAGACTTTCAATAATACTTTATCTCCTACTTGAAATTCCAATGGTTTGCATCGGTTGTCAGCATAACTCTTTTGTCAGTCACGTGCTGCTTTCAGTCGTTCCTTGACTTGAATAATCTTATCAGTTGTTTCCTGCACTATTTCAGGTCCAGATAGTTGTTTTTCCCCAATTTCTGCCCAACAGACTAGGGTTCGACACTTTCGTCCATAAAGTGCTTTGAATGGTGCAGCATTGATACTTGTGTGATAGCTATTATTATAAGAAAATTCAATTAAAGGTAAGTGATCGTCCCAATTACCTCCAAAGTCAATTACACAAGCTCTAAGCATATCTTCCATTGTCTTAATTGTTCTTTCACTTTGTCCATCTGTTTGTGGGTGATAAGTTGTACTTAGCTTTAACTTGGTTCCCATTGCCTTTTGGAAACTTGACCAGAAATGAGATGTAAATCGACTATCTCTGTCAGAAACAATTGATAAAGGAATGCCATGTAAAGAAACAATTTCATTTACATACAATTTAGATAATTGTTCCATACTAATTGTTTCCTTCATTGGTAGAAAATGCGCTGACTTAGTTAATCTATCTACAATCACCCAGATTGTATCATTTCCTTTCCTAGTTTTGGGTAATTTAGTAACAAAGTCCATTGTTATTAATTCCCATTTCCACACCGGCATTTCCAATTGCTGTAACAAACCTGAAGGTTTCTGGTGTTCAGCCTTAACTTGTGAACAAGTTAAACATTTAGAAACATAGACTGCTACGTCCTTTTTCATTCCTATCCACCAGAAATTTTTCCTTAAATCCTGGTACATTTTATCACTTCCTGTATGTATCGTATACTTAGACTTATGGGCTTCTTCTAATATACGATTACGTAGATTTCTTAATTTAGGTATCCACATTCTCTTTTCATGGAATCTCCAAATTCCATTCGTTCCTTGTTTCAATTCTTTTAACATACCTTTTAATTTTTCAGAATCATCTTTGATTACTGATTCTTGTGCTTCTCTTATCTGATCATTTAAATCTACTTGCAGATTTAATTTAAGAGAACGTACCCTTTTTGGCTTTTCATGATACTTTCTACTTAAAGCATCTGCCACTACATTTGCTTTTCCTTCATGATACTGGATATCACAATCATAATCACTAAGAAATTCCATCCAGCGTCTTTGTCTCATATTCAACTCCTTTTGCCCGAAAACATACCTTAAACTCTTATGATCAGTGAATATAGTAAACTTACTACCATAAAGGTAATGTCTCCAAATCTTAAGAGCAAAAATTATAGCTCCCAATTCTAAATCATGGGTTGAATAATTTTCTTCATGATTCTTAAGTTGTCTTGATGCGTAAGCTATAACCTTTTGACGTTGCATCAACACACATCCATAACCTAATCTAGAAGCATCACAATAGACTACAAATTCTTCATTTCCTTCTGATAATGCTAATATAGGTGTATGGGTTAGTCTTTGCTTAAGAATTCTAAAGGCTTCTTCTTGCTTTATTCCCCATTCAAACTTAACAGATTTACAGGTTAACTTAGTTAAAGGAATGACTATTCTAGAGAAATCTTTAATAAATCTTCTATAATAACCTGCCAATCCTAAGAAACTTCTAACCTCGGTTGGTGACTCAAGGGTTTTCCATTTCGTAATTGCTTCGATCTTTGTGGGATCTACATGAATTCCTTCATGATTAACTAGTTGTCCAAGGAATTGTACTTGTTCTAACCAAAATTCACACTTTGAAAACTTAGCATAAAGCTTTTCCTTTCTTAACAAACTTAAAAGTGTGTGCAAATGTCTTGCATGATCCTCTTTACTCTTAGAGTAAATTAGAATATCATCTATGAATACAATTATGAATTTATCCAAATATGGCTTACATATTCGGTTCATCATGTCCATAAATGCAGCTGGGGCATTGGTTAAACCAAATGGCATGACAGTAAATTCATAATGACCATACCTTGTTCTAAATGCGGTCTTATGAATGTCCTCTTCCTGTACCTTTAATTGATGATATCCTGACCTTAAGTCGATTTTAGAGAAATATCGAGCTCCTTGCAGTTGATCAAACAGATCATCGATTCTTGGTAATGGGTACCGATTTTTAATCGTGACCTTGTTTAATTCACGGTAATCAATGCACATACGCATTGATCCGTCCTTCTTTTTAACAAAGAGTATCGGCGCTCCCCATGGCGACGAACTTGGTTGTATAAATCATTTTTCCAACAATTCATCTAATTGTTTCTTTAATTCTTGCATTTCAGCAGGTGCCAAACGGTAAGGTGCTTTGGCAATCGGTGATGTTCCTGGTATTAGATGAATCCTGAATTCAACTTCTCTATCCGGAGGTAGTCTTGGTAATTCTTCTGGAAAGACATCTGAAAACTGAGATACTACTGGAATATCTTTTAGTTCTTTTTCTTTAGTGTTAGTGATTATAGAAATCAAATACACTATAGAACCTTTTCTCATACAACTTGCAGTTTTCATCACAGAAATGAATTTATTGGATTTAGAAGACTTATCTCCTTTAATTGTGATCGTTTTACCTTTTGGTGAATTTACTTGGATTAACTTTTGATCACATAAAATACTGGCTTTATTGGCTATTAACCAATCCATTCCTAAAACAACATCAAATCCTACCAGATTCAAGGGATATAGATTTGCTATAAATTTCTGATTTAAAATTTCTATGCTTGCTCCCTGCAAGATTTCAGAAATTCTAACAGTTTCTCCATTAGCTGTCTCTATTACGCATTCTAATGGTAGTTTAGTTAATGACTGATTTAAAATTTTGCAAAACGATGTATTAATAAAACTTTGGTTTGCACCAGAGTCAAATAATACTTTAGCAAAAACATCATTAACTAAAAACGTACCAGCTATGACGTCTGGGATCATCTTAGCTTCTTCTGCAGTCAGAACAAATGCTCTAGCATTTTTAGTATTCTTGTTATCTGGAGCTGGAGCTAATTTTTGGCAGTTTGGCTTGATGTGACCTTGTTCTCTGCAGTTGTAGCATATCCTGCTGTTTTTCTTCCTGCAGTCTTCTTCCTTGTGTCCCGATATTTTGCAAAAATTACAGTATATGGAGCATTTTCCTGAATGCTTTCTTTTGCAATTTCTACAGTATAGTGTAGAGGTAGAACCTATATTTTTCCCACGAGTAAAATTTCCAGAACGAAATTCTTGAGTGAGCTTCTGTGTTAGGTTCCTCCTTTGATCTTCTTCTCGGGTACGAACTAATTCATCTGTCAAGGTATTTGCTAGTTCTACAGCTTCTTCTATAGTTTGAGGTCTAGCTTCCTTGACTACATGTCTAATCTCTCCAATTAATCCCCAGATATAACGGGAGATTAACACTGGTTCTGGTGAAGCAAGAGTTGGCACTATCCTAGCATATTCAAAGAATATCTTAGTGTATCACTTACTATCCACACCAGTCATCCTAAGATTTAGGAATTTGTTTGCTATCTGTTCTTTCTCATTGGGTGGGTAGAATTTCCTTTCTACCTTGTCCTTAAATTCTTCCTATGTCATATTGTAAGTTCTATCACTTCCTCTAGTCTGGAGGATAGTGTTCCACCATTCTAGTGCTGCATTCTTAAACAGATTAGAAGCAAACAATATTCTATCTTCTTCAGCACATTTACTTATCCTTAAGACTGCCTCAGTCTTTTCTATCCAGCGTAAGGTTGCAATGGCCCCTTCATTGCCCGAGAATTCCATTGGTTTACAAGACCAGAATTCTTTATAAGAACAACCATAAGGCATGGTTCTTCTTCTTTTGGGAATAGGCATTTGAAGTACCGGTCCATTGTTCACACTGTTTTCTGGTTCAACAGGTCGCTTGCTGCTATGTTTACTTTTATTATCAGCATCCTTAACAGTTTGAAGTATAAATGGCATAGCATCTATAATTCCCTGTGCTACTATATGTTGGATAGCACTATTATCCACTTGGTTTCCATTGTTATTGTTGTTTGGGTTCTCATTATTCAGATTATCGTCATTCTGAATATTATCATTCTGGATTTCCGGGTTATTATCCAAATTGACTTGATTTCCTTGGTCGGCCATCTGAATTTTAAACATTTATCCCATATTAATATTACAAATAATATAGTTACTTACACTATACGCAATCTAGTAAAAAACGTAGATCATTGCTACTTAATCTTTTCATATACTTATGCGTCTATTACACACTAGTACAGAAATAAAATTACAATACCAACAGAAATAAAATAATAATATGCATCCATACACACATCTTTTATTTTATTATATTATTATTACTACTATTTCCTCCATTCAAACATTCACGGATATGGGTTTATCCAAAAATCAATATTGCGCTCATCGTATTTCCATACGAGACGCTCTCCCACCTGACGCATCCTCTCACTGCTTTCTAAAATTTCCTCCCCAAAAGTCCTAAGTTCTTGAATGTTTTCTGCACTCATTGGGGGTGCAGGTTCTCGGACTGGGTTTGGAATCTGGGGTACGGGTTCCTGATATGGGGGTGACAATTCCTGAAATTGGTAAGGATCCTCTAAAATTTCCCTAATATAGTCATTTTGGTAATAGGGATCTAAAGGGTCCATACCTGGGTAAACTTCTATGTTCTGTATGGGTGGATAATCCTGAACAGGGTAACGTTGCACAAAGTCCCTATTATCGTCCCACCAGGGGTCGTAATTCGGGTCTAGGGGGTTTGGTGCAGGTACCCGAGGGATTTCTTCTGGGTTAAAATCATGCATCTCCACCTGATTTTCCTGGTTTTCTATCTCCATAGGGTGTTCTAGGTTTTGTGGTTGTGGGGCTACTAGTTGTTCCAGACTTGGGTCAGCAGCAGTCGTAGCTAAGATATGGAAATTTGCTAATCTTCTATTAAGCATATCTTGAGTATGGGCATCTGTCTCTCGCTTAATAGCTGCTAAAGTTCTTTGTTGTTGCAATTTTCTCATTCTCTTCCTACGAGCAAAAGCTTCTTTACTGAACCATCCTCGTTTCTTAGTAGGGAATTGATGAAACAATGGTTAACCGGGTAGGTTAACTCACTGGTCTCGTCAAGAGGGTTAATCCCTTCTTTCCGAGGATCGCCGGCTGGATCGTCTGGTGGTGGGTTTCCTGCACAAGGAAACAAACCGTGACTCGCAACAAGGATGATGGGGTGGGGGGTGCTCCTTGTTACCACTCTCCGGTGTGAGAATCAGTAATTTGCTTGGGAAGCAAAGTGTGATAGTAGTAGTATTGAGAGAGTTGAGAAGTGATACCTCAAACCTGGTTTGGGGTCAGTATTTATAGCCGAGGAGTGGAGGAGGGTAGTTGAGTAGCTAGCTTGACATCGCACAGCTATTTGCAGGTGTGTCAGACCTGTCGGATACTGTGGTGATGCCACGTCTTGCTGTGGTGTCAGACTGTTGTATACACGTGGGCCGGTAGGCGACCGTTCCCAGTGCCACTTGCACTGTGGTGTCAGACCCACGTGCCTTGTAGGCAGGATGCGGTGCCAAGCCGCAACGCTGCTTGCGGTCTTTGATGTTGTTCCTGCTTTGGTTGTTCCATCCATGATTTACGCGGGATGCGGTGTTATGCCGCATTACCTGCTGAGTGACTGTTACTGTTATCCAGATCCCTTGTCGTGACGAAAATGTTCATATGATGCGATGCGGGGCCGCATCGCTATGTGTAACATTAGTTTCCGTCCTTAAGGTAAGTCTTCTCATCAATGGACAGATTGGACCGCAGTGTTCGCATGTGCCCACGCAGACACTGGAGAGTTTATTGCTGTTGGAGGTTTTTGATGAGCGTAATGGTCATTCGCGGTCGTGTTGACGCGAGATTTGGGACCATACCCCTTCAAGTCCCCCCAGTCTAGTGTTCCTTCCGTATGCGAGTTGCATGTGGGAGGGATACTGGACTATGTTGTCTAGAAGGTTAAGTATGGGCCTTTGAGTAGTAGGCCTTTCTAGTGGATTGTTTCTTCCTTTGAGAAGGGTGCATGGTGAGCACGTTCCGTCTGATGCGGAATTCTCAGCCACGGACTTGACTCTTAGTCTACCTTTTGTTGATGTCATCAGCCACCTGTTGGTGTTTCGAACCAACCTTTGAGACGGTGACTGAAGGTGTTAGCAGGGTTCGAACCAACCTTTGAGATCGTGACTGAAGACGTGTCTTCTTCAGTCTAGTTGGAAGCTCTGCGTCAGCTAGTGCAAAGTTGTAAGTACTTTGCTCAAGCTCTATGTTTAGCAACTGGACATGCAACGATGAACCCTCTCTTGTGGGGTATTCATGTTCTCCAGTTTAGTTTTCTAGTAACCGCACGTCCTCTGCGGTTTATCTCTCAAGTAACCGCACGTCCTCTGAGGCTTAGCTCTCTAGTAACCGCATGTTCTTTGCGGTTACCTCATTGCCGTACCTTGTTGGCCATGTTCGTTTGAGGAACGTGGGGTAGTTGCGTCATTGTTGGCCGTGTTTGGTCTAACAATGTGAATCTGGACTATGGGCAGATAAACATGGTCATAGGCAGGGTTGTGCCCACCATTGTTTATTCTATGCGGTCCATAGGTGGGTAACTAGTCATAAGCAGACTTGTTACCACTGTTCTGGAGCTACTTTCCTTCACGCTTTTATGGAAGGTAGCTTTTCTTTAAGTAGTGTTGCCGGAGGAGACCAACTTAGATGCTTGGGAAGTTGGTTGAAACTCTTCCGCATTCGTTTTGTAGCCACTTTCCTTCATGCTTTGTTGAAAAACAGTTTTCTTTGAAGTAGCTTTGCTCCACCGTGTGGAGGTTTAGTTGTGGCTCTTCCGTAGCTACCGTTCGCATAGTTGCGGTTTGTAGCAGCCTCTTACGAGTGATTGCGGTTTGCGGCAAAGAACTCGCTTCTAGAAGTCTTGTAGCCTGGATGCAGCTCTTGAAGGTTCAGGAGACAGGGTTGCTGATGTGTGGTTTGCTCAGCATACTTGTCCTTTTCCTTAAGGAGAAGCTGTTTGCGTTCCCTCCGTGGTTGTGAACCGGATACGAGGGATTTGAGGCCTGAAGAAGCTTTCCTGGAGTGCGGTTAACCGCATCATGAGAAGCGGTTTTCGCAGTCCAAAGAGCCATGCTGGTTCTTAGTATCTGACACACCCGGGCGGGGTTGTGTGTGTTATCTCCGCATATTCCACGTGTGCTCGTGGGTATGTGCGGTTTATCGTTATATCCCCTTATATAATTTGGATATATATATTTTTGCCTTTTTTGAGGGGTATGTAAAAAACGACATGCGGTATGGGTTATGGTGCGGTAAACCAGAGAAACCGCATGCCGCTTAAGTTTGGATAAGTTTGTCGCTTTTGTATTTTCCACGTGGCTGATAGCACGTGTTGGTTGTTGAAAGTCGGTAGAATTCTGACATGTGATGTTCTGAAAGGACTGGTGCATTGACCGAGGTCATAACTGCACTGTAGCAAGTAGTATAAAGGTCAATTCTGTCAGGCGCGTGGGCAGCCACGCGCGCGTGATAACCGCCAACTGAAAGGTTGCTGAACACGTGGCGAAATGTAAGTGGTCCTTTTTGAATTTTGTAAGTCGGTTACCTCATCGCATTAATTGCAATGAGTATATAAGGGGAAACCGTTTGGTTTCTCCTCACGTTGTTCAAAATTCAAAAAATTTCTCCGGTGGAAAGAGAATACTCTTCATCTTCTCCGATCAATCTGCCTGTTTTTCCGGTCATCTTCTGAGTTTTTCTTGTAATACTCTACCTCTCTCTTCCTTATCTGATGGCTGAACCATCCAACCCACACAATGTGGAGGGTGAAAACCCTGAAACCTCTTCTCCGGTGGCCGGAGAAGAAGAAGATGATGGTGGTAGCGCCCCTGGTGGTGGCTTGCCACCTTTGAAGTGGTCGAAAGCATCGTTCGACCAACTGATGATCAGTATACAAATGCCCTCCGAGTTTGGGGCTGTTCATCCCCAAGACGGTGACACCGGTTCTTGTGCTCCAGCCGGTTACGTGACCCTGTGGGCCGATTCTTTCATCGATGGTAATCTTCGCTTACCATTGACCGTTTTTGTTGCCGAGTCTTTGGAGCATTATGGGGTTCATATTTCTCAGATGAGCCCGTTTGGGTTTATTCGTATTAGACATTTTGAATCGACTTTTCGTGCCCTTGGTTTACCAGTCACCGTTGATAATTTCCGGGGGTTTTATCAGTTGACGGTGAACACAAGTTTCTTCTCCTTCCGAGAACGGTATGGAAGTGTCAAGTTGATGACCCCTCCCAAGGGTATTACCAAGTGGAAGAGCAAGTTCTTCTATGTTAAAGCTTGCGCGGTTGTTGTGAACATACCTTTGCGGAATGTTAATGAGCCTATCCCTGCGGAGGATATTGCCATTCCTAGTTCGGAGAATGCGGAATGGTTCTCGCGGTTGAAGACTATAGAGCATAGGCTATTGAAGAACACCGAGTTTGGGTGTTGCGGATGTTATTGACGAGGGCCGATAAGCATGCAAGGCCCATTGTGCGGGAGAAAACTGGTGGTAAGTGTTCTTACCCTTATGCGGTTTAATTATTCCCTTGTCTGCTTATTAATTTGAACTTGTACTATCAGAAGAAGTTGTTGAGCTGTGGAAGATATTTGATCCAAGCTTTACTGGCAAGGTTGATATTGTCCAGACTGCTGAAGGTGCAGGGTTTAATTTGAGCGCCGGAGTTGGAAAGAATCTCTTTCTAACGAGCGTGAGACACTTTCTAATGAGCGCAAGGCTTGGAAAGACTCTTGGGCCAAACAGAATGAAACTCTCTTTCGTGTTCGCCAGGAGCTTGTCAATGCTAAGGCAGCAAATGTTGCGCTGGCTAAGGAGAAAACGGCAGCTGTTACGGCTGCCCAGGAGGCCAAAGAGGCGGAAACGCGCCTCGCCAAGGCTCTAGAAGAGGCCAAGGAGGCGGAGGTCCGCACTGCAAAGGCACTTGAAGGGGCGAATGCTGACCGCACCACTTTAAGCAATACTATCTTGGGGCTCCAGGTATAAGTTTCTTGCATTTGACTTTGTACATTTCACAAGTGTTTATTCTTGTATACTTGTTTTTGTTTTGTTACCAGGCTGAATTGCGGACCCGGGGGGGCACTATTCAGGAGATTTCTGCCCGTCTTGAGGAGGTTGAAGCGCGGGCCAGAGAGGCTGAGGAGGCCAAAGAGAGTCTTGATTCGTCACTCAAGTTGCTCAAGGCCGACCATGAATGGATGCGTATGCACGGGATCGGGCATGTAAGCGTTCGTTGCTTTTGTCATTTTTGTTATATGTTTGCCTTTGATAATCTGTTTTTTGTATCGCAGTTTGTTTCATCCATCCTTGATGCACCTGAGACTGTATCAGGTGTTAACGAGATCAAGGAGCGTGCCCGGGATGCTGGTTTTAAAGCTGGCTATAACCGCTGTATTAGTCATTTGAATGTTGCAACTCGTGGCGGACATACTGATGAGCGATTCGGGTTTCACGGCGTCGATACTGAAGCGCTTCTTGATGCTGCGGTTGAGATGTATAACGAAACAACCATTTCTGATCTCGAGGAGCTTGAAAAGTGTTTAGAAGCGGAGGACTATGTAGACCGCTTGCGAGTGTTATACGCTGATGAAGAAGATGAGGAAAAACCTTTTGTGGCCAGCAAGGATGGTGAAGGTTCCAGTGGCACGAAGAAAGATTAGGTTGGCCTGCGTGCCTTTTTCATATTTGTTTAAAACTTTATGTAAATTCTCTGTGCACCGTGCAGGTGTAGGAATTTTTTGAATATAAAGAATTGTTCTGTTCAATTTGTACAAGTGTTGTCACTGCTTGCATATTTGAATTCGTAAGAGTTTAATGTTACTATGAGTAACACTAAACCTGTAATTGCCTTTTGCATATCTAGATGATATGCAAGTATGAAGGCTTGTCTTTGGTCAGACAAACAGTGTTGCCATTGCTGGCCTATTATAATAGTTGCGTGTGTTTACCACTCTGTGTGGGTGTCACGAATGAAGATTTTGCCAATCTGTTTTTGTATATACCTCAGAGTGGAACACGCATTTATAATAGAAATAAATAAACAATATTGCATTGAATCGTCTATTTATTTATTTGCAAATGGCCCGTGGCCTGATAGGTTACATGGTAAATGTAAAAACAAAACATGGCTTACATATAACAGCGTCGAAGCTGTTGTGCATTCCATGTGCGTGCGATTGTTTCGTCGTCCAATGTTTGAAGTTTATACGCGCCTTTGCCCAAGACCTCTTGGATGAGGTAGGGTCCTTCCCACTTGGGGGCAAGTTTCCCTGGGCGTTCCGCGTTAGATGCTTCATTGTCATGAAGGACGTAGTCTCCCGGGTTGAAAGTACAAATGTGAACGCGTGCATTGTAGTACTTTTCAAGTTTTGTCTTGTATTTGGCCTCATTGATGGCTGCGTTTTCACGCCTTTCTTCCAAGAGGTCTAAATCAACCCTGCGTTCCTCATTGTTGTCTATCTTGTTGATAGCCAACATTCTAGGTGATGGGAGACCTACTTCCGCGGGGATCATCGCTTCAGTGCCATAGACCAGGCTGAAGGGTGTCTCACCGTTGCTTGTTTTTGGGCTTGTCCTGTGAGCCCATAGAATACTTGGGAGTTCATCAACCCAGCCGCGTCTGGCTGTTCCCAACTGTGCTTTGATGCCTTCCACTAAGCTTTTATTGATACTCTCGACTTGGTCGTTCCCTTGTGGATGCGCCACTGAGGAGAATATGTGTTCAATGTTTAGCTCTTTTAGCCATTTTTGGAATTCATCAGCGGCGAAGTTGGTACCGTTATCGGTGACGATGCACATTGGTAGACCGAATCGGCAGATGATATGTTCCCACACGAATTTCCTTGTTATCATAGCGGTGGTTGATGCAAGTGGCTTTGCCTCTACCCATTTTGTAAAGTCATCAACAGCCACTATGATAAATTTCACTGCACCGGGTGCGTCTGGAAATGGTCCCACCAAATCGATTGCCCATTTTTGGAATGGCCATGCGGTGGTGACAGGGATCAGGTTGTTCTTGGGGCGCAAGGTCTTGGGAGCGTGTCGCTGACAATTGATACACTTGCGTAAGACTTTGACTGCGTCTAGGTGCATGCCGGGCCAATAGTACCCGGCGTTCATGATTTTTGCCACAATCATGCGTGGGCCTGCGTGTATGCCACATATTCCCTCGTGAATTTCTTTGATAAGGTATATGGCATCTTCGGGGTTTACGCATCGTAGGAGTGGCCCCAGGTATAATTTACGGTATAAGATACCGTCTCCCATTTGGTAATGACACGCTTTGTATTGTAGCTTGCGTGCTTCTGCCTTGCTTTCGGGAGTAACCCCTGATTGTAAGTATGCAATTATCGGTGTCATCCAGGATGTTGTACCGTACTGGATGACGTTGACTTGGCGCAGGGGTACTGAAGGATTTTGCAGAATCTCGATGCGTACCTCTTTTGCCAGGTGTTGGAAACTGGTGGGTGCAAGTTTTGATAGTGCATCCGCAGGTTTGTTGTCACTCCTGTTGATATGGCGAATATTGAAGGAGGTGAACCGTGATTTGAGTTGCAAGGCTTGTTCGAGGTAGAGGATCATGATGTCCCCTTTTGCGGCATAGTCACCGCGTATCTGCCCTGCAACCAGTAGTGAGTCGACATGTGCTTCCAAATGTTTGACGTCGAGTTTGACCGCCAAACGCAGCCCTGCCAGTAGAGCCTCATATTCTGCTTCGTTATTCGTGCTTTTGAAATCAAGGCGGATTGCGTATGTTAGCTCTTGGCCATCGGGGCTGACAAGTCGTAGACCTGCACCAGCACCATCTTCGTTGGACGCACCATCTGTATATAGTGCCCAGGTTTCTGTGTAGGATGGTGGTGATGGTGGGTTTTGTTCTTCTTCGCATTCTTGAATGCGGTTTGCTGGTACTTCAACAGCGAAATCAGCCAAGATTTGGCCTTTGATTGCGGGGCGCGACTTATAATTCAGTGAAAGTGCGCCCAGCTCAATTGCCCATTTTGCTAACCTCCCAGAGATGTCGGGTTTAGATAGGATCGGGCCGATCCTGTAGTTGGTTAGTACTGTGATGACGTGGTTGGCGAAGTAGCGTCGTAGGCGTCTCGACGCGTGCACCAGTGCGAGTACTAACTTTTCCATGATGGAATACCTTGTCTCTGGGTCGTTGAGCATTTTGCTGATGTAGTAGATGGGTGTTTGAACTCCTTCCCGCTCCACTATGAGTACCACGCCTACCGCGCTGTCTGCGGCAGACAGGTATAGAATAAGTGGCTCATCTTTTCGTGGTGCGGTTAAAGTTGGGAGCTGGATCAAACACTCTTTCATCTCCCGGAAAGCTTTTTCGGCCTCTGCGGTCCATTGGAATTGTTCCTTTTTAAGGCAGCTCCGCAGGGTCTTGATGAAAGGGTATGACTTAGCCGCGTGGTTGGCTAAGAATCTGTTTAGTGCGGCTAACCTGCCGGCTAGTAGTTGCATTTCTTTCATCGTTGAGGGCGATGGCATGCGTTCGATCGCCTGAACCTTTTCCGGGTTTACCTTGAATCCATCTTTTGTTACGATGAATCCGAGGAATTTGCCTTCTTCCATTCCAAACGAGCATTTTCCTGGAACATGTAATTCGTTCACAAGATTATAATATTAAATAATTCTCCCAAATTAAATAAAATGTTTATGCCATGTGCATCCAAACCAATTTTCAATCACTTTCCAAAATGAGTCAGTTGATTGTATTTACCAGTGTAAACTGACGTATTTTCCCAAAAAGATTAAATGCAGGTACTAAGCGAAATTGGCTGGGATTTCTCCTTAGCATCATTAGAAGTCTCGCAAGCTTAAGATGCCTGAAGTCTGTTAAACCATTAATACTATTTTTATTTTCGATCCGACTGTGGATAAACTTCCGGATATTGTGACTTTGATATTACAATATTAAATTCGGTTGTATCATATTTTTAAATTGCTTCCGCTGTGCACATTTATATATTGTGTTGTTTGACTATTATGTTGCCAACCACGTCACGATACTCCCCCACCGGGCCCACCGGTGACACGTGGAAATCGGGGTGTGACGCATCTATTTATAGTTGTGTAATCTGGTCCTCACGCGGCCCGCGTAAAAGACAAGGGACCCTTACGCGGCCCGCGTCAACACCGGTCAACATACTAGCTTAGTTGGGTCAGCTACTAGACTCGACACGATGTCGACACGTGTCGTCCTCTGGTGTAATCGCGTTTGATGAGTCCGCGCGGCCCGCGTCAACTTAGACGAGGTCTTATGCGGCCCGCTTGAACTAAAGGATTCAGCGGAGTCCGGTCAACACTCCCATACGGCCCGCGTAAATGTGTGCGGTGGTTCTATGCGGCCCGCCTCAGCCCTATATTTCATATTTTTGATTTATTTTATATGTTATAATCTATTTAAGGCTCGGTTTTCACATACGGGGTGTAATATAAAACATATAAGGGTATTTTAACATATAACAGGGTATCGAAATTATTATAAGGGTGTTGGTTTTACCGATGGTTGTTACATTATAGGATCATATTTTTGGTCAAGGGCACTTAGGAATTGAAAAAGTTTGTGTTCAGACCTTATTTTTGCGTAAGCCTTGATGTCTTCCGGGCACTTTATGGGGTTAGGATCGATCCTTTCGATTTCTCCCCATATCCCTTGTAAGGAAATCCAGAAACTTTCCAGGGAAGCATCATTTTGTTTAATCTCATTGGCCCTGACATGGAGATTAAAGGCTTGCAATTTATCTTTTCCGCTGCTGTAAGTAACCACCAAGGCATCCCATAGCGATTTCGCTGTGGGAAACTCGGTTAGGTTGCCGGCAATTTGTGGTTCTATATTTTGTATAAGCCACGAGAACACAACCAAGTCGTCTTGTTCCCACTGCTCGAATTCTGCATCATCTTGATCTGGAGGGTTTGAGGTTAAGTGAGTTAAGAGGGCTTTCGATTTCCCGCCTATGGCGATCCGAATCATTCGGGTCCATAGGGCGTAATTCTGGTTATTGAGTTTGAGATTGATTTGTAAACTGTCTGACAATTTTGGGTTCTGAGGTTGGGAATTTTTTATCAGATTTGCGAGTTGTTTGGACAGGTCCGAACTCGAGCTATCATCCTTGGACATGGTGGTTAAGGTTTGGATGGTAAACAAAGAAAAAGTACCAAGTAAGTGATGAGCAGATTGAGGTTTGAGGACCTTAACACTGCTCTGATACCATGTTGACCAGTAACAGAAACAAAGGAGACTTTATTTTTATTGAGATATTGCTTGCTTCATATTGAATACAAAGAGAACAATAACCACATCTACTTATACTAATGAACAAGGATTTAAAAAAAGGAAAATATGGCTAATTCTTGGAGAAAGGGAAATACGGCTGTAATACTTGGAGAAAGGGAAAGCATAACTGACCTTATAATCATGGAATATTCTAAGGGTGTCCGGGGCGTAACGCGGGGACCAAAGCGGTGACCACATCCACCGATCGGGAACACCGCCGTCATCGGTGCGGGGACCCAAATCGGTGGGTTTGGGCAGGGCTTGTTCACCGAAGAAGGAGATAGTTGATGGTGGGGCCCATAGCTTGTAAAAACAATTCCCCTAATAGGGGTGCACCCCGTACGTTTTTGGACACGAGGCAAGTTATAGAGGGGAAATGACATGGCAACGTATGATTGGGTTAAAAAATGTTCCCCTCACCTCATTAGGGGGTGCCCCCTTCACCCTAACACTTGATGTACTAATAGCTGCTGACAAATTTGAAGTTGCTTCATGTATCAAACATTGCAGCCGCTTATTAAAAAATCTACCGATGACACCTGAATCCGTACTAGTTTATCTTGGTCTTCCTTCCACCATTTTAGAATCCCAAGCATTTCAGCCGCTAACTATTGCCGCCAAGCAGTTCTATGCTGTCCATTACAAAGACATAACCAGGTAATTAAGCTTCCTCAAAGCAAAATTTAAAAGATTTATTTATTAGTGATTAATCTAAATTTTCTTAACAATGGCAGGTTTAGAAAGGCGACTCTTGGATTGCCACTCGCTAGTGTGGAGGCGATTTTAGCTAGTGATGATCTCCAACTGAAGTCAGAAAACGCAGTTTACCGTTTTGTCCTCGATTGGGCCTTGGCCCACTACCCTGATTATAAGGAACGCCGTGATATCATAGCCACTCGTCTTGCAAAGTTTATCCGTTTCCCTTACATGACACGTAGAATGCTTGCAGAGGTCCTCACTTGCCCAGAGTTTAACCCTGAATTTGCTCAGAAGGTAGTAAAGGAAGCGCTTTCTTTCAAATCCGAGGTCCCAACCATGGAACATACATATATCAGGGATGAATACTCTATTCTTAACCGTTGGTTTGTGGAACAGGCCTACAAGTCCCGGCCCATTAAGATGGTTGAATACGAACAGCCAATCCCACATTGTGTGGTCTACTTTGATTTGAAACGTGACGTGTGTGCAAGTTTATCTCCATCGGGGATGGTTAAATCTGAAGCATTTAACTTGGGTAGCCACCGTGATCACTGGTTTTGCTTAGTGGCCCCATGTAACACGGACTGTTTCGGGCTTTATCTGTGTATGCTGGACGATGACCAGGGCCCGGAGTCAGTTCGTTTTGCATTTGAGTATGAGTTTGCAGCAATGTCAAAGCGCACTAACGAGTTTGTTAGCAGGAACAAAGGACTTTTTACATTTAGCTATAAATGCGCAATTGGGATCCACAATATGTTTGCAATTCCGTGGACTTCGTTTATTGGAGAAGACAGTGTTTATTTCGTTGATGGTGTTCTTCATCTTAGGGCTGAGCTTACTCAGCTTAGCTAAGATTCGTTGAGAAACTAACAGAAGACAATCTTTTAGATTTCATGTAATCTTGGTTGAACATTAGTATATGTGATTATTTATAAGAGATTAAATCGTAGACGGATTTTTGATTATGTGTTGTTATGGTTTTATGTTAGTTAAATAATTATGGCTACATGTTAGTAAATGTTATTTAGCACATAGTTTCTTATTTATATTTATAGCTTAATTTCGTATGATTAGTTCAGTTAAGTACCCACAACAGAAAGGAAAAGGATATCGGTACACAACTTCGTTAGAAAGCTCCATCTGAGGAACAAGAAATATCAAGGTACATTTCTCAAACACCAAATTTAGTTTACAATTTTGTGAAACCACAACAATTTCAAATCAACAAACCCATGTTTCTTAAACTATAACTAATGGTTGTTCTTTTTTTTTTTTGATTGTGGACAGATTTGGCATGTAGGATCAGGACAGTTAAGGTTGACGCTAACAGGGCATATAGAACAAGTTTGAGGTACGGTTACCAATTAGAGGTGGCAATTTCGACCCATTTACTTATGAATGGTGTGATTCGCCTTACATGTTCTTGACGGATCAAACGATTCAAACCTCTCAAATAAAATGTATCATCTAAAAAGGAAATGAGTTGAACTGTTTGAAGTCCCCAAAGTGTATTCTTGATGCATAAAGCCTCTTAAGTCATTTTGTTCAAAATATTTAGATTATTATTGCAATAATATAGTCATTGCTATTATTAATTTTTACTGCAGGGCTTGCTGTTAGCACTAGGCATTCTTACATGTTTTCTGCTGGTGATGACAAACAAGTTAAATGCTGGGACCTAGAACAGAACAAGGTTTTGATAACTGATTACCGACCAATATATTTTTATTTTACTTTCTGTATGTGTTACACTTTCTAAGATTTTTTTTTTTTTTTTGCAATAAAAGGTTATACGGGAATTCCACGGCCATCTGAGTGGTGTGTATTGCTTAGCACTTCATTCCATTATTGATGTTCTTTTAACTGACGGTCGTGATTCTATTTGTCTGGTATGAAGTTACAATTTTTTTAAAGTTAGCAATTCATAAAATATAAAGTTTACAAAATTGTGAAGTCATTTGACACAACAACGATTTCAGGCATGGGACATTCGCAGCAAGACGCAAATTCATGCCCTTTCGGGTCATGGTGATACGGTCTGTTTAGTTTTTACGCGGACCTATGGTAAGCAGTATGGTTAAATAATGTAGCAATGACTTATTTTTCTTTTAATCATTAAATGCTTCATGCAGTACGTCTTTTTGTAGGATCCACAAGTTATACCTGGCTCCCATGATTCAACCGTAAAGTTTTGGGATCTAAGAAATGGTAGTTGTTTATTTTAGCTGAATGGTGAATACCTGTTGAATTAGATGTTTGTATTTAACATTTTAACCAATTATTACTCTGGTAGGTAAAGCTATGGCGACTCTTACTCATCATAAGAAATTTGTACGTGCATTGGCCCAACATCCTACCAAGTAAGTAACTCCACTTTATATTGGTTTTTCTCACATTATATTTCAAAAGGTTTCATTTTCGGTAACATTTTCTTTTTCTTTCGACATTGCAGGGATAGTTTCGCTTCAGCATCAGCTGACAATATAAAAAAGTTCAGTCTTCCTAGAGGAGATTTTTTGCATAACATGCTGTGAGTGTTCTACTAATCAATTGATTCATCAGAATATATACTGAGCTATTTTTAAGTAAAACTAACATATCTTTTTTTTATATCCAATATATCTTTAGCACCCAACAGAAGAATATAATTAATGCAATGACATTTATTCAAGAGGGAGTCTTGGCTACTGGAGGTGAGAGTTTCTTTATAATAGATATGACTGCATTTATAAGGTTTTCTAACCCCCCCCCCCCCCCCTCTGAATATATGTTCATTTATTGATATTGATCTTTACGATGAAAAGGTGACAATGGGAGCTTGTGGTTCTAGGACTGGAAAAGCGGTCATAGTTTCCAACAATCCCGAACAATCGTTCAACCCGGTATGCACCTTTTTGACCTTGAAACACCGATCATATGCCTCATAGTTGTCAGTAGTGAGCGTAACGATCGCTATAGCGCGCTACGTAGCGTATAGGTCTAGGCTCGCTTTTAGGGTTGTAGCAATAATAGCGACAGTTTTTTTAATACAAATAGCAATTAAATATAGCTATAAAATAGCTGGATTTTATGTTTTTGTTAAATATACATGTAAAATAGCATATATACCAGGGTATTTTGATATAATAGACATAAAAATTTTTAACTTTGTTTTTTCTAGTGTATCGCTATTTATAAAATAGCCGCCCGCTATGTATCGCTATTCGCTATCTAGCATCACTAGTACAGAAATGCTTAAAAGATGCGGGTAAATTGGCTATCAGATGCGGTTCCAAAAGATGCGGTTGTAGACCCACATCTTTTGACAGTTTAATCAAAAACTATTTTTTCTCAATATATTCAAGAAATGCGGTTCTAGAACCGCATCTCTTGGTGTTTAAGCTAAAAAATATATTTTTCTTTTTTTTCAATTTTTAAGAAATTTTATTAAAAGTTCTCAATAAATTCTCATTATAACCAAATTATTTAAAAATGAAAATAAATATATAAAATTAAAACCAATAAAAAATTGTCCAAGAATATAAATTACAAAGGTTTCAAAGTAACACAAAATTACAAAAGTTTCGAAGTAACACAAATACATGTATCTCTAATGATGAAAATGATATACTATAACTTCTCGAACCGATGCCTTCATACGTCCAACACAAACCAACATCTTCAACTCATACGAAATTACCTAACAAAACATAATATTACATTAATATAATGAAGCTTACAAGTACATATGAAATTGAACACATTCTTTCTGAATACACAAACAAATTATTATAAGCAAAACAAACAGTTCTTGAAGATACGGCAAACACATAGCAAAAGCAATGAAAATCGAACCTTGTAGCTAAGGCTGGAGGGTGTGGGGTGCCACCCTTCCGCCACCTAGACGTCTATAGCGCCCCGGGCTCCATCATCCACACCCCCGGCGCCATAGCCGGGGCGCCATTGACTGGCCGCCATCGCGGTAACGAGCGGCAACGAGGATCAGGTGGGGCTCACATGTGTTTGCACCAATCAGAGTTTTTTTTTTTAATTTTTCTCTATAGCGCCCCTAGGGGCTCCATCATCACACCCTCCATGTTAAAGGGGGGGCGCCATCAAGCTTCAGCCGACGTGTCGCCTACGTGGATCCTATGTGGCACCTATAAAGCCCCATGGGGCTCCATCCACACCCCATAGCCTAAGAGGTGGACAACGACTGAAAAGCATAGATGAGTGATTGTCTTCATGAAGCTAGGTTTTTGAGTTTTGACTCTTCAATTTTTGCTTGAAACAAACAACCACCACTTTTCCTGCTTTCCGATTGATTCAAGAGTTCAGGAGTTCATGTTCCAATTGAAACCCAAATTACAATACTTGTTTTCTTTTAATTTATGGGCCCTTGTAATGTGGGGGGGCAAAGCCCTTCCTTGACTTGTATCCCCCTCGAGTCAGCTCACCCCAAAACAATAACCTACAATAGCATAACATACGCTTGATATTAGCATAAATCATGACAGTAATAAATGGAAAAAAGAATAAACTTACTATACAGACAAGTTACAAGAAGATTACATTAGTCTAGAAAACATATTTGCAAAACACAATATCAGCGTCTTCAAGCGCCTTAGAGAGATTATCACCACCAAAATCAGCAACTTCAAGTGCCTTTTTACCCGCAACAATGCAATACCTCAAACATCGGCTCATTTTATTACTAATCCATCTACACTACCACCACAACAATATATATCAGCTTATTTCATAACATAATGTTGTTATAAATTAATTTCATGTTACTGTCCTCTAACTGTGACCACATGAATTGAGGATCAGTTTCAATGATTTTAACACTATCATCCTCTATTAGACTATTAGATGACATTTTTGATTGAGATAAGAGTATACAACTAAATTAAATTCCACAAGTGTTAGAGCTTAACAAAATAATAATGCATATACACACATATTAACCTGACAAATACATACTTACACAAAAATATACTAGTACATATGTATACCTAGACGAACAGATACAAATAAATACAACATGAAGAACCATTAATCACAAAGAGTGTTTAGATAAAGGATATCCTTCTTCAGAAACAACCATCCATAACAATATCACAACACTCTAACTTAGATTCGCAGAAAGAAAAACCCTACCATTTTGTTAAATTCAAGGCGATCCACTAATAGACAAGTTAAATCTCCCCAAATTTAAAAATGAGACGGATCTATTAACTAGGTAAACAAGAGAATCGCGATACAAATTCTGAAAGTTAAAACATCAATCACATACACATCAATCAAAGAAAACAGTTTGTTTCTAAGTTGAAGAGAAAAACATGGTATTTTCTTAATATTGATCAACTATCATTCTTCATGCTTAGAATAAGACGAACCTGGATAATCTGGAAAGTGATAACCCTGTATTTTGTAAGACGAACCTAGATAAGTGAAACTAAGTTCAATTAGGTCGTTAAAAGCTAAAATAAAACCCTAGATTTTGCACATTGTAACGTGTTTAATCAAGGGGGTTTAACCTGGTGGTTCGAATTGGAGGAGGTGTGTCAGTGGTGTCGTGCGACGATGGATCGAGCGGGAGCCGGGAGATGAAGATGAGCGGGAGTGGTGGTCTGACCATTGCAGAACTGAAATGTCACACCCCAACCGATGGCGGAAACATCGGGGCATAGCACTGAGCGAAACAGATTTTCCAGAAGTTTCCATATCAATTATCATTACCATTCAATTTAAAGTAACATGTCCCATACCATGTCTCAAACAGTAAACAAATTATTACAGATAAAATCTAGGCAAATAATTCCGTTTCGACAACTCAGATTTATACATAGATAGTTTATTTATTGGTTTCTAGGACCTCTTTTCCTAGCTTCGATTTCATCACTGCGCGGAGAGCATCCTAGACCTTTCCTAGCCTCGATTTCACAGTGAGCTAGGCATACAAACAACTTAAGCACCTGTCACATACGTTAAAATAAAGTCAATACATATAATGTAAAGGTGAGCATACAAGTTTGATAATAGCATATAGAGTTCGAATTCGTTTATGCATAACCAACACGTACACATAGTGAAATGAAGCACGTTAGTTATCGACATAGATCCATCGATACCAATGACTACGAGTTGACTGCCCGGGGCAGTTCGCAATACATGATTACCACCGTAATCCATGCAAGTAATTGTCCTTAACAACCCCCGTGTGAATGGGTGCTGAGTCCAAACTATAGTACTATCGTTGCTAAGGCAGGTAGACAGCATTCCATGTGTAAACATAACAAACAAGCATTCATGAGCCACGTATAACATGCATTAACGGTTAGCGTTCAAATAGTATTGAGTAGTGTGTTTGATGTGCTTTGAATAGTTGTAACGTATGTAACACCCAAAAGTGCATAAAGCAAAAAGGGATCGAGTATACTCACAGCGGTTGATGGATTGAAGGGAGCGCTTAGCGAGTAAAGTTAGCCTGAATGGATTGATAGCATAACGATAAGTGACGCGTAAAAAGATACAAAGTGTGAATGGTTCGGACAGCAGTTCGTTCGGATGGTAATCCGATCGGACGGCTTGTCTTGTGCGGATGGCAATCCGTTCGGATGGTAATCCGGTCGGATGGCTATTCGAGTGGATTGTTTCTTCCTATGGGATGAATGTGTTTGTGTATGGTGGTTTGTCCTTTTGAAGTTTTCGTTGTAGCATTTTGAAAACATTGAAGTATCTCTATCCTTCAAGTCGGTCGATCAGACGGTCAATCGTGCGGACAACAATCTGTTCGGATGGTCATCCGGTCGGACGGTAGTCCGGTCGGACGGCGACCCTAGTGATGAGATTACTTAGTGGGAACAGTTCATAGCAGAAGAGTCACTCGTTCGGATGTCCATTCGAACGGTGGCAACCCTGTTAGTGAACATGTTGAAAATTGTTTAAGTCTTTAAAGTCCTAGTATCTCATGATCCGAAGAGAAATCCGGTCGGATGGTAGTCCGATCGGATAGCAATCCGTTCAATACTCAGACTGCTGATAAAGTTGACTAAGTATGGGACCCAAAGTGTGATCCGTTCGGATGGCAATCCGTTCGGGTAGTCTATCCGGTCGGACAGCAATTCGTTCGGACAGCAATCCGTTCTTCTTACACTTGGTCGTTCTGTTTGTTTGTTGTTTTATCGAGACATTTTGATAACGCTTTAACCAACAGAACCCCATCTCGACCCAAGTGCCCAAACTGACCAGGAATCACCCTAGTGCGGCCTGTTAACCGGTTCAAGACGGTTGTTCTTGTTTAACCCGGAATCAGTAGTCTCGTGAGTAGAATCCAGATATCGAACTAGTACAACGCTAGGAATGGGTAGGAGACTAGAACAAGGTCCGATTCTATCGGTTTTGAGTGCGTTGAGGGTAACAGAGTTGAAAGAAAGTTAGAAACCATCTTCCAATCCTTTTTCACCATGAATGAGTTTAGATCTAGGCTAGATCTTTGTTCATTTATGTGGAAATCGGTTAGATCCGAGTTGTTCTTGGTGGGTTGAGGCCAAAACAAGAAGTTCTTCAAGAACTCATGATGACATCATCCTAGAACACCCCAAATCTTGTGATTTCACGGTTAAAAGTTAAGATTCAAAAGATAGAAATGTGTAGGAGTGCGTGTAGATCAAGAAAGTACAAGATTTAGGACGAGATCTTACCTGGATCGAGAGAAATCGAAGAAAAGGTGGAGAGCACGAGCTGTTCGGACAGAAGATTTCCAAAAGTGGAAATGATGAAAGTGACACGGGTATTTATAGGATTCCAAAAGAGGAAAGGGCTGTCCGGTCGGATGGCACACCGCCTGGATGACTGTCCGGTCGGATGGCACCTGACACCCATGACCAAGTGGCTATCCGGTCGGATGGCTATCTGGCCGGATGGCACTTGGTTTGTGTGTTTGACGCGACGATTTTTGCTGATTCGATTTCGGTTGCGATCGATGCGATACGATAGAGTTTCCTATTCAAATTACTTTTAGTCCCAACCACTCATATCTCGCACTATCCATTCTCCACTAATTATCATAGTTCGATTGTGATTCTAGTTCGATGTCGATTGAGTTCGATTGCATTTCGAGTTCGATTTCGATTCCACACATAACATAAATGAACATGTACAAGTAACACATAAGGCATACACACACGTATAACAATAATTAAAATACATAGTTCGAGTTGCGATTCGATTCGATGTTGATTGGATTAGCATAGTTTGATTATCGTTTTTGTTAACTTTATCGCATTGTTGCTTCCTATAGTTCACAGTCGTAAGTCGATTGAATAGCGATTAACATACGTCGACTTATTGTAATTATTGACACTTACTCCACATAATACAGCTAAATTAAACACATAAAAGAAATTCTCTACAAGTCAAGTTGCGCGAAATCGGTCGTTGACTTTGACCTTGACTTTGACTTCTCGAAAACATGGGGTGTTCCAGCCTCCCCTTGTTTAGGGAATTTCGTCCCGAAATTAAGCTGAAAGTTGTACAACACCGTGAATCACGTGGAGAACTTTCTCTTTCTAGACTCTCTCCTTAAACAAATGCGGGTACTTCGCCGTCATGTCGTTTTCGAGTTCCCAAGTGAACTTTGCGCCTCGTTTGCCTTCCCTGCGGACTTTCACGATAGGAATGCGCGAGCGTCTGAGCTGCTTGGTTTGGCGATCCATGATTTCGACAGGCTTCTCCACGAAGTGTAATATTTCGTTCACTTGCAGGTCATCGAGAGGTACAATTAGATCATGCTCAGCCAGGCACTTTCGGAGGTTCGAAACGTGGAAAGTCTGGTGGACGTTACTAAGTTCCTCCGGTAGTTCGAGTCTGTATTCGACTTTTCCGATCCTTTCCAGAATCTTAAAAGGTCCAACATATCGAGGCGCGAGCTTCCCTTTCTTGCCGAATCGGACCACACCCTTCCAAGGCGATACCTTTAGGAGTACGTAGTCACCAACATCAAATTCAAGGGGCTTGCGTCTTCTATCGGCGTAACTTTTCTGTCGATTGCGAGCTTTTACCAGGTTGTCTCGAATTTGGAAAATTCTGTCTGTCGTTTCTTGTAATAGCTCAGGACCGGTTAATTGCGAATGACCGATCTCGTGCCACACAATAGGCGATCGACATCTTCTTCCGTATAAAGCCTCGAATGCTGCCATTTGAATGCTGGAATGATAGCTGTTGTTATACGAGAATTCGACTAACGGCAGGTATTTATCCCAATCACCTCCAAAGTCTATGACACACGAACGGAGCATGTCTTCAAGAGTACGAATCGTTCTTTCAAGAGTACGAATCGTTTCCCACAGTCGCGAGGTAAACCGAGCATCACGATCAGAGATGATATCTCGAGGCATACCATGATTACAAATGATCTCGTCGGTGTAGATTCGGGCTAATCGTTCTACCTTGTAGTCTTCCCGTATTGGTAAGAAGTGAGCTGATTTAGTCAATCGGTCAACCACAACCCAAATGCTGTCATGACCTGATGACGTTTGTGGTAGCTTTGTTATAAAGTCCATAGCTATACTCTCCCACTTCCACCTGGGGATCGGTGGTTGTTCGAGTAAGCCAGAGGGTCTTTGATGTTCAACCTTGACTCTTGCACATGTCAGGCATTTTCCAACGTAGAGGGCAATATCCCTTTTCATGTCGGGCCACCAGTATTTGTAACGAAGATCCTGGTACATTTTGTCGGCACCGGGATGAATAGAATACCGGGATTTGTGGGCTTCGTCCATCAAGATCTGTCGCAAATCGGTTCGTTTGGGAATCCAAATTCGGTCCAGAAAATGGAATATCCCATTTGATTTGCTCACAAGCTGGGCTCCGTCGTGGTAGATTCTTTCCTTCTTCTGAGTGTGTTCGTTGAAACAAGCATGCTGAGCTTCACGAATGAGGGTTTCGAGGTCGTGTTGGGCTTGAACATTACGAGTGCTAAGTAGATAACTCCGTCTGCTGAGTGCGTCGGCGACAACATTTGCTTTGCCTTGGTGATAACGAATCTCATAGTCATAATCGTTGAGAAGTTCTACCCATCGACGTTGACGCATATTAAGTTCCTTCTGATTAAAGATATGTTGTAGGCTCCTATGATCGGTGAAGATCGTACACTTGGTACCGTACAGGAAGTGTCGCCAAATCTTTAACGCAAAAACAACTGCGCCTAGCTCGAGATCATGGGTTGTATAGTTCTTCTTGTGGATTTTGAGCTGACGAGATGCGTAAGCTATAACCCTATCTCGTTGCATGAGAACACAACCAAGACCAAGGTTGGAAGCATCACAATAGACAATGAAATCGTCGTTTCCGTCGGGTAATGTGAGAACAGGAGCATTGCAAAGCTTAAGCTTAAGGGTTCGAAAGGCAGACTCTTGTTCAGTTCCCCAAACAAAAGGCTTGTCTTTATGCGTAAGAGCGGTAAGCGGTACATTGATCTTTGAGAATCCTTCGATAAATCGTCGATAGTAGCCCGCTAGTCTGAGAAAAGAACGAACTTCAGACGGGTTCTTAGGCGTAATCCAACTCTTAACGGCTTCAATCTTCGCAGGATCGACGTGAATACCTTGACTATTAACAATGTGACCCAGAAACTGAACTTCCTCCAACCAGAATTCACACTTGGAGAACTTGGCATAGAGTTGGTTCCCCTGGAGTAGCTCGAGAACCAAACGTAGATGTTGCGTGTGTTCGGATTTCGATTTGGAATAGATCAGGTCATCGTCGATGAATACGATGACGAAACGGTCGAGATATGGTTTACACACGCGATTCATCAGATCCATGAAAACCGCAGGTGCGTTAGTTAAAACAAAGGGCATAACAACGAATTCGTAGTGGCCGTATTGAGTGCGAAACGCGGTTTTAGGTATATCCTCCTCTTGAATGCGTAGTTGGTGATAGCCTGAACGTAGATCGATCTTCGAGAAACACGTAGCACCTTGTAGCTGATCAAACAAGTTATCAATGCGGGGTAGGGGATAACGATTCTTGATTGTTAACTTATTCAATTCCCGATAGTCGATGCACATCCTGAACGACCCATCCTTCTTTTTGACGAAAAGGATCGACGCATCCCAAGGAGAGGTGCTCGGGCGAATGAAGCCTTTCTCAAGTAATTCCTGGAGTTGGTTTGAAAGTTCGCGCATTTCGGATGGCGCGAGTCGGTAGGGAGCTTTGGCAATAGGGTTGGCTCCAGGAATGAGGTCGATACGAAAGTCGATGTCACAACTTGGCGGTAGTCCGGGAAGATCCTCTGGAAAAACATTAGAAAATTCTCGAACCACATGAATGTCTTTTACTTCCTTCTTCTCTTTCTTTTCCTTCTCCGCCACTACAATGTTAGCCAAGAAAGCCCTGTATTCCTTTTTCATGTATTCATCTTTACTCGTTTATATACATCCCAAATGGATGTTTTGATGCGTACTTCATTTTCGACGTTTTCCAGCCATGATTCCTATTGATCAGTTATGCTAAAAAAATTTGAGAAAAATTCCTAATATAAGGGTGACAAGGGTGATTTTATCGCATCACGGTTGTCGGGAGTGTTAACACATTTACAGATGTTAACGGGAATTCGAATCTTTTAAAACAGGTCTTACCATCATGGCCCGGCCTTAAAATGACCCTAAGGCTAGGTTTCACTCTTAAGATTCTTATTAATATTTAACGCAGAACAATCCTAAATTGAGGTGTTAAATATGGATCTAAATCTAATTATGGAACTTACCATCTTGGCCCGGTCTTAAAATGACATGTGGCTAGGTCTTGTCCTTTCTAGATTTTGCCATTTTATAATAATGGTAGATCTTATAAAAGGAATGTTTGAATGGAAATTTAAAGTTAATTATTCCACTATAAAATTAAAAATTAAAAAAAAAATGTGCCCTAGACGGGACTTGAAAGGAATAGTGTTGTCCTCAAAGGAACTGAAAGGTAATTATGTCCTTATAAGGACTATTAAGGAAACGATTTTTAGCAAAAGGAGTTTCTTCCTCATTTTATTTCTGAATGCCTTCTCCTTGGTCGCATGTTTCTTCCTAGCCGCGGTACGAAGGTCAGCAATTCAAGGCTCCTGGTGTGGAGAATTATTATTACGGCTTCTTCGATTGGCGACGTATCCAAAATATAAAAAAAAATTTTGGAAGCAGAATTTCCAAATAAGGATTTAGAATATTCCTATGTTAAGTCTAGACTCAGAAGGTCAAGGAATGTGCAAATGTGTCATTGAGATTAAACACCAATAAGCTAGGGTTTAATTCACTCAATGTTGGCTCTGATACCAACCTGTCACACCCCAAATTTCCACGTGTTACCGGTGGGCCCGGTAGGGGAGTATCGTGACGTAGTTGATATCATCATAGTCAAACAACACAATATATAAATGCACAGCGGAAGCAAAAGGATAAATATATTAAAATCCGTAATAGTGTAACATCAAAGTATTACAACGGAAGTAAAGGATCCACAGGCGGATCGCAAATAAAATAACATGGTTCAACAGACTTTAGGCATCTAAGCTTGCGAGACTCTTTATTGATGCTAGGAGTAGCCAGCCAATTCCAATTAGTACCTGCACTTAGCCTTTTTGGAAAATACGTCAGTTTACACTGGTAAATACAATCAACCGACTCATTTTGAAAAGAGTTTAAGAAAAATGCATTTAAGGCACAAGGCACAAATAATATTTTATAACTTGGGATAATTATGTAAATATATAAACTTGTAAACGAATTACATGTTTCTTATGCGTTCAGTAGCCCGATCCGTAGACCGGGTAAAAGATCAATAAACACACCACAATATTGAGTTATGCACTGAAAGGTGTACGCCTACACCCCGTGCTCAGGTCGTGGCCATCTCGTAAGATGATGCCAGGGATATCCGGGACATGGTCATTAACCCCCCAAAGGCTTTAAGCAAACAAAACATTTCAAAACAGAGCATATCAATGATTTAACCTCTATTCGATTAAAGATTCAATGCTGGACCAAGCGGTATTTTATATACCGTACCCCAAGCCCGTATAGGGAAAATAAGTTAAAAGTATTTACCTGAGCTAAATATAAATTCAATCCCAGCCGTATCAAATCAGCAAGTACAGATAGCTTTTACTGGGCTCCTTAATCTGGAACGAAGGTTTTTAATAACCTATTAGAATCCTAACGGGTCTTTAATTAAGCCTTGACTTAGACCGGCTAGTTTTCAAGAAGAAGAAGAAGATACGGTTCAAACGCATGATAAAGCGGAGACCGGAAAAGAATGTGATTTAGACCCGACAAGTTTGAAGACTTGTACAATATGGGTAATCTAAACACATTCTGGATTTTGAGATAATAACGATAAGGTTTGACCCGTTTCGGCTAATTTATGCAAACTAGTTACATAAACCGAACCGAACGCGTATGAAGCGTAACGGGTAACCGTAAGAGTCCTAAACATGTTTCCTAAGTTAACATGCCTTAAATATGTTGTGATATCAGTAGGATACCTTCCGTTATGCCCAAAACGAGTTTAATTTTATATTAATCCCCTTAGGGGTATTTTGGTCATTTTAAAGATTATAAAAAGGGATCAATTAAGCTTCTATGATCCGGGTCTGAATAAATCAGTAAAATAAATTATTTTAACAGGTTATAACATTTGGTGATAAGTCTTATATGGCAAAATAGTTTTAAACCCTAACTATGCGTATAATACGCGTATAAAGTAGTTTTAAGCGACGTACGGGTTAAAATAGGATTCTGAGTTTCCTAATCAGTTAAACAGGTTCAAAACACTCCATTTAATATTTAAAATCAGTAGCAATTGGATTGGCATTAAAAGAATTTGTAAAACTCATTTTATGGCCGAAAAGGGTATTTTTGGTATTAACCGAATCGAGGCGATTAACCTAGCTTATGATCAGTTTAAAAATAATTAAAAATCTTCAAAAATCCCAAAATATTATATCACATCAGTGGATAAAAGGTTTGGTGTCAAAAATGGGTTTTAGATAGGCGTTACGCTAATGACGTCATTTAATTACTAAGAATCGCTATAATTACGTCATTAAGCATAACTCCTAATCTGGACCTCCGCTTGATGTGAAAATTTACAGACATGTCTAATAATCAGTAACTAAGATTATTTTACTTTCATATTTCCAAAAATCTCGTTTTATGCTCATAAGGGCATTACGGTCAATTTTTAGGCGTTTAACGGAAACATCGGACGATTTGGGATTCGAGTGGTATAAACGCAGAGGCTTATACACACATGCAACTAGGTCCTAATGGAACTTTAAGGCATGTCTAAATCTATATAAATCGGGTCAGAACTGAGGTCAAAGCAAAAGTCAAACTTTTGCGTCTCTCGGTTCCGAATCGGTTCTAAACATAAAGTTGTCGAATCAAATAAGCTTAGACAAGTTATTATACTTATTTTCAAGTTGTATGGCTGATAAAACAGGTTACACGCCTTCCGTGTTGTTAATTATGCGATTAAGGTTTCTGTTGACTTTTTCGGACAACCTTGGACTCGACAAACGACCTAGTTAAGATTGAAATCAGTGGGTGACCTTTTAGGGGTTTATTATCCATATAAATACCAACTTATAACAACTTTCGATTCGACTAATCTCTGGACCGATTGTGATTTATCACAAAGTCAAACCGTAGTTACGACGGTTTGATTTCTAGGCTTTTAACTAAGTATAAATGAATTAGGAAGGGTTAAACATACTTACACACAACTAATGGATGATTTGGAATGCTTGTGGCCTGCTTGAATGCTCTGGAAATGCTCAGAAGTGATGAATGATCATTGTTGCAATATGTGGGTCTTTATATATAACTTCAAACATGCATGGATCATCGACAACTAAGTCTAGGAGTGAAACAATAACATCCACAAGTCCCCTACTAGCTAAAAACCACTTTAGGGCAGCCCAAGGTATGCCAAAAATCGATCAAAGTCGGTTAATCGAACATGCAGGACATCTGTGCATGTTTTCTGCCCAGATAAGGCAGTAGCGTAGCGCTACTGCCAAGGGGTATAGGGCTCGCGCTACGCTAGCCCCTGGTGACCTGACAAACAAGTTTTCCTTAATTGCAATTTCAGTCCCTAGTCCCCCGAAAGGTCGTTTTCACTTGGTTTTCTTGCATTTTGAGACTTTATATTTGACATGTGGGGCTTTAAGACTTATACCATCTTTGTTAAGTCCTCGGGTAACTTTGTGATCACCCGAAAAGCCCTAAATTTCAACGTTGACACTTATAACCCTCGTACACGAATTTTATCACAACTTGCTCATACGATATCGAAACTTCATGAAATTTTTGTGGTACTTTCTAGTGAGCATAATTAATCGTTACAAAGCTTCGGGTTTGTCAAAAGGTCACTCAGAGGTATAACTTAAACATGTTGGCACATTTAACCCCTGTAGTTTGTAATCTCTCACTTTCTTTCACAATTGGCTTCGTATGATCCATGATCTATTCATTTAAGGTTATAAACATCATGTAGAGTTATTGCAAAGTCTTATTATTCATTGTTGACGTTTTGAACCCTTATACTTACACAGTTTCATTGTTTGTCAACTTTAGTCCTTCAAGAACATTCTTTCACACGTTCAAACCTATGACACGTGTCAACACATTATAGGACACAAATTTTCGGGGTGTTACATCCTCACCCCCTTAAAAGAAATCTCGACCCCGAGATTTACTGAAATAGATGAGGGTACTTTTCTTTCATCGTGGACTCAACCTCCCACGTATACTCGGGACCTCTACGGGAATCCCATTTGAACTTTACAATTGGTACTTGCTTCCTTCGAAGCTTCTTAACCTGTCGATCCTCAATCGATATAGGATGTTTATCACATCGTAAATCCGCATACCAATTTGTGATAGTGCTCCTTGACTTATTGGTGGAACATCTCCTTCAGTCACTAGTGTGCAATGTATTTCGAGCTCCGCCAAACCACTTAAATAGGTTTTAGCTTACAAGCTACTTGATCTTGATACATTTGATTTCCTTCAAATGATTTCCATATATTCAGAGCTTAACTTGCCTGATATTTTAACAATTTTGGTACACCCTTCCCGGGTGATATCTTTTGTTAAACCATTTTCCTTAACAAAAACTTGGGAAGTTTGCTATTTTCATAACTCCTTGATTTCTTGCCGTATACTGGCAACCTACAATCGATTTTTGGATTTGTATAATCTTATTTGTTGTCCCCCAGGCAACTTTCAGATCTTGCTAGTTGGACTTACCAATTCTCTATCTAACAATAGACATTTAACATTCCATCTATACAAGGTCTCCAAAGGAGTAGCCTTAATACTTACATATCCATTATTATAGAAAAGCTTATTCTTAAGGTGAGATGGTTATTCCAACCACTGCTTAGCTAATGTTTAGGGAATAGCTAATCCTTGTCGTTAGTCGAACAGATCGACGATCCTGGGTAGGAAATATCGATTCTTAATTGTTGCCTAAATAAGGTTGCGGTGATAATGCATAAGCAAAATGAACCGTCTTTCATACTTGACTATACCGGATTCCCAGGATATTGAGTTAGGCTATATGAATCTCCTATCTTAATAATTTACTTAATCAGGTTTTCGGTTATTACATAAACAACAGGGAGTTCTTACAACACTCTAACCCAAGAGGGATGTTAATCTTAACTCTACTTGCCTATAGGGAGGTAAACAGGGTAAACTTAGGAGAAGATAATCAAGGTACAAGGAGGTTACAGAGATTTCCATATCTCAGGCTCCAGTTCATCCATCATTGTTTGTGTCAATTAAGTGACACCTTTATGTTACGAGTCCACGAGTTCTTTAGTCGGGAACATTTACTTGGACAATTTCATTCGGGATATCTTCTTTGAATACTACTAGTCGACTTTAGTACGATATGACTATTGGGATATCTCAGAGGTTCCATGCATTAAACCTCCATACTGATCAGGCATGGAAGCAATCTATGGAATTTATTAAGATACCCAATCCTCATATGATGCTTTTATCAAACATAGTTTGGCATTCGCAGGCGATAAAAACAATGAGAAAAATAATTAAAATAACATATGTTGTCGTACTCTATGCAAAGAAAGAGTGCTCTTAGATTTTCGAAAGGATTCCTTGCCGATCTATAAGAATCGGTTACTATGGTTTCCTTGGTAGTTATACCTTGTGGATGATAATAAAAATTTTGCTAAATTTATGGTTCATGAAGATTTATTATTGCCTGTATTAAAACAGGACACTTAGCAGGAATTATCATTGATAAATGATAAGGAAGTTTATTGTACAAGTGCTTATATCTAATAAATAATGGAAGTTTCACAAACTAGGCACCTAGCTCGGTTGGCTAGGCGCGCGAAAGGGTGTGGCCTAGACCCGGGTTCGATTCCGGGGACGGCCGATTTCACCATTTTTATTTTCTGGGAGCTTGACGCGGGCCGCGTAAGGTATCATCTAGGCTTACGCGGGCCGCTTGGATCTTCTGATCCGAAGCAAACCTTCAAAATGACAGTCTTGATAATTAACTGCTTCTTATCACCCACCATATGGGCTTGGTCACAAGGCGACAAATCCTCACCTATTTCTATATAGTGTCCTCTTATTAACAGAACAAGGACAGCGGAGAAGGGTAATTCTTAATGATCATAAAACATCCATCTAATATTGCTGAATTAGTCTCCGAGGTGTTATCGGTCAATTTTACTTTATACTTAACGCTTAGAGTTGTTAACAGGCAAATTTAATGATTTACAATATCTATTGTCTATGAGAGACTTATCTGAACCTAAATTAAATAATACTCTAACATGAGCGTTATTGATATAGAAAGTACCTGTTGTGACCTTGTCATCTTGGATAGCCTCTTGAGTATCCATTTGGGAGTTTTCGGTTTTGGTCTTTTTAACTTCCTCAAGCTTTTTAGCATACTTAGGGCAGTTGGTCTTAATGTGCCCTCTTTCATTGCAACCATAGCAGGTTGCGTCCTCCATCTTCCTGCAGTCCAAAGTCTTATGCTCCTTGGTCTTGCAGATCCCACATGCAAAAGTTCTCGACTGTGTAGACGAGTTCGATCCATTCCTGCACTTCCCGAAGTGCTGCTTCTTGCAGGTTTTGCATTTGGGTTTTTCACCTGACTGCTGGTTGTCCTTTAAATCCTTGCCAGGCTTAGCTGCTTTTCTCTTGGCAGCCTTAGGGCAATTAGTACTGATGTGGCCCTTTTCGCCGCAGCCATGACAAATTGCATTCTTTATATCCCTACATTCGTGGGACTGGTGGCCAGCTCTTTTACAGATGCCACATTGCTTTATCTTTTGATTTGATCGACACTGACCCCAGTGTCTTCTTTTACAGGTTTTACATGTGGGTTTTGCCTCCTTTGGCTTGGACTGGTTATAGCTTGAACCGGTCTTACTCTTTTTGTAACCTTTATTTGGGGCATCATCGCACATTCGCTTATAATCCTTCAACACACGGTCCATGGCGTTGCTTACGGCGGTATTTATCACAGCCTGTAACTCGGTGCTTATTAAATTTAGTCTTGCATCATCATTCTGATTAACTGGATGAT
This sequence comes from Helianthus tuberosus, assembly GCA_030545235.1. Lineage (NCBI taxonomy): Eukaryota > Viridiplantae > Streptophyta > Magnoliopsida > Asterales > Asteraceae > Helianthus > Helianthus tuberosus. Next base: position 30,119,415 of record CM060451.1, read on the forward strand.
GGTGAGCTTCAGAGGAGTCAGCCATGGTGAAGCTTTGAAGGCTACTATCCAAGTAGAAACAATTTGTTTAATCATATAGTGAATTGTCGAATTTGATGAATAAATAGCCATGGCGTAATTAAACCATATAGGCCAATAGATAGAATTTAATTTATTTGATTATGTTTTGCCTAAGTTTAAATAACCATCTTTGGCATTTAAGCGGAATATAATCCTTCATATTTATTAGACAGGGGACATAAGTCACGACTGCCAATGTCATACTGACATCTTTTATATATAGCACAAGGGCTTGTTCCAAAGGACTGATAATGGCTCAGAGACCTTGTCACTAGGGAAATTTTAAAACATAATCGATGATTCCTTTGGGTCGGAAAATTTCATAGTTCATTGTCTTGACAAGAAGTTATGAAATAAAACTATCTTTTTCATGTATTCATCTTTACTCGTTTATATACATCCCAAATGGATGTTTTGATGCGTACTTCATTTTCGACGTTTTCCAGCCATGATTCCTATTGATCAGTTATGCTAAAAAAATTTGAGAAAAATTCCTAATATAAGGGTGACAAGGGTGATTTTATCGCATCACGGTTGTCGGGAGTGTTAACACATTTACAGATGTTAACAGGAATTCGAATCTTTTAAAACAGGTCTTACCATCATGGCCCGGCCTTAAAATGACCCTAAGGCTAGGTTTCACTCTTAAGATTCTTATTAATATTTAACGCAGAACAATCCTAAATTGAGGTGTTAAATATGGATCTAAATCTAATTATGGAACTTACCATCTTGGCCCGGTCTTAAAATGACATGTGGCTAGGTCTTGTCCTTTCTAGATTTTGCCATTTTATAATAATGGTAGATCTTATAAAAGGAATGTTTGAATGGAAATTTAAAGTTAATTATTCCACTATAAAATTAAAAATTAAAAAAAAATGTGCCCTAGACGGGTCTTGAAAGGAATAGTGTTGTCCTCAAAGGAACTGAAAGGTAATTATGTCCTTATAAGGACTATTAAGGAAACGATTTTTAGCAAAAGGAGTTTCTTCCTCATTTTATTTCTGAATGCCTTCTCCTTGGTCGCATGTTTCTTCCTAGCCGCGGTACGAAGGTCAGCAATTCAAGGCTCCTGGTGTGGAGAATTATTATTACGGCTTCTTCGATTGGCGACGTATCCAAAATATAAAAAAAAAATTTGGAAGCAGAATTTCCAAATAAGGATTTAGAATATTCCTATGTTAAGTCTAGACTCAGAAGGTCAAGGAATGTGCAAATGTGTCATTGAGATTAAACACCAATAAGCTAGGGTTTAATTCACTCAATGTTGGCTCTGATACCAACCTATCACACCCCAAATTTCCACGTGTTACCGGTGGGCCCGGTAGGGGAGTATCGTGACGTAGTTGATATCATCATAGTCAAACAACACAATATATAAATGCACAGCGGAAGCAAAAGGATAAATATATTAAAATCCGTAATAGTGTAACATCAAAGTATTACAACGGAAGTAAAGGATCCACAGGCGGATCGCAAATAAAATAACATGGTTCAACAGACTTTAGGCATCTAAGCTTGCGAGACTCTTTATTGATGCTAGGAGTAGCCAGCCAATTCCAATTAGTACCTGCACTTAGCCTTTTTGGAAAATACGTCAGTTTACACTGGTAAATACAATCAACCGACTCATTTTGAAAAGAGTTTAAGAAAAATGCATTTAAGGCACAAGGCACAAATAATATTTTATAAGTTGGGATAATTATGTAAATATATAAACTTGTAAACGAATTACATGTTTCTTATGCGTTCAGTAGCCCGATCCGTAGACCGGGTAAAAGATCAATAAACACACCACAATATTGAGTTATGCACTGAAAGGTGTACGCCTACACCCCGTGCTCAGGTCGTGGCCATCTCGTAAGATGATGCCAGGGATATCCGGGACATGGTCATTAACCCCCCAAAGGCTTTAAGCAAACAAAACATTTCAAAACAGAGCATATCAATGATTTAACCTCTATTCGATTAAAGATTCAATGCTGGACCAAGCGGTATTTTATATACCGTACCCCAAGCCCGTATAGGGAAAATAAGTTAAAAGTATTTACCTGAGCTAAATATAAATTCAATCCCAGCCGTATCAAATCAGCAAGTACAGATAGCTTTTACTGGGCTCCTTAATCTGGAACGAAGGTTTTTAATAACCTATTAGAATCCTAACGGGTCTTTAATTAAGCCTTGACTTAGACCGGCTAGTTTTCAAGAAGAAGAAGAAGATACGGTTCAAACGCATGATAAAGCGGAGACCGGAAAAGAATGTGATTTAGACCCGACAAGTTTGAATACTTGTACAATATGGGTAATCTAAACACATTCTGGATTTTGAGATAATAACGATAAGGTTTGACCCGTTTCGGCTAATTTATGCAAACTAGTTACATAAACCGAACCGAACGCGTATGAAGCGTAACGGGTAACCGTAAGAGTCCTAAACAGGTTTCCTAAGTTAACATGCCTTAAATATGTTGTGATATCAGTAGGATACCTTCCGTTATGCCCAAAACGAGTTTAATTTTATATTAATCCCCTTAGGGGTATTTTGGTCATTTTAAAGATTATAAAAAGGGATCAATTAAGCTTCTATGATCCGGGTCTGAATAAATCAGTAAAATAACTTATTTTAACAGGTTATAACATTTGGTTATAAGTCTTATATGGCAAAATAGTTTTAAACCCTAACTATGCGTATAATACGCGTATAAAGTAGTTTTAAGCGACGTACGGGTTAAAATAGGATTCTGAGTTTCCTAATCAGTTAAACAGGTTCAAAACATTCCATTTAATATTTAAAATCAGTAGCAATTGGATTGGCATTAAAAGGATTTGTAAAACTCATTTTATGGCCGAAAAGGGTATTTTTGGTATTAACCGAATCGATGCGATTAACCTAGCTTATGATCAGTTTAAAAATAATTAAAAATCTTCAAAAATCCCAAAATATTATATCACATCAGTGGATAAAAGGTTTGGTGTCAAAAATGGGTTTTAGATAGGCGTTACGCTAATGACGTCATTTAATTACTAAGAATCGCTATAATTACGTCATTAAGCATAACTCCTAATCTGGACCTCCGCTTGATGTGAAAATTTACAGACATGTCTAATAATCAGTAACTAAGATTATTTTACTTTCAAATTTCCAAAAATCTCGTTTTATGCTCATAAGGGCATTACGGTCAATATTTAGGCGTTTAACGGAAACATCGGACGATTTGGGATTCGAGTGGTATAAACGCAGAGGCTTATACACACATGCAACTAGGTCCTAATGGAACTTTAAGGCATGTCTAAATCTATATAAATCGGGTCAGAACTGAGGTCAAAGCAAAAGTCAAACTTTTGCGTCTCTCGGTTCCGAATCGGTTCTAAACATAAAGTTGTCGAATCAAATAAGCTTAGACAAGTTATTATACTTATTTTCAAGTTGTATGGCTGATAAAACAGGTTACACGCCTTCCGTGTTGTTAATTATGCGATTAAGGTTTCTGTTGACTTTTTCGGACAACCTTGGACTCGACAAACGACCTAGTTAAGATTGAAATCAGTGGGTGACCTTTTAGGGGTTTATTATCCATATAAATACCAACTTATAACAACTTTCGATTCGACTAATCTCTGGACCGATTGTGATTTATCACAAAGTCAAACCGTAGTTACGACGGTTTGATTTCTAGGCTTTTAACTAAGTATAAATGAATTAGGAAGGGTTAAACATACTTACACACAACTAATGGATGATTTGGAATGCTTGTGGTCTGCTTGAATGCTCTGGAAATGCTCAGAAGTGATGAATGATCATTGTTGCAATATGTGGGTCTTTATATATAACTTCAAACATGCATGGATCATCGACAACTAAGTCTAGGAGTGAAACAATAACATCCACAAGTCCCCTACTAGCTAAAAACCACTTTAGGGCAGCCCAAGGTATGCCAAAAATCGATCAAAGTCGGTTAATCGAACATGCAGGACATCTGTGCATGTTTTCTGCCCAGATAAGGCAGTAGCGTAGCGCTACTGCCAAGGGGTATAGGGCTCGCGCTACGCTAGCCCCTGGTGACCTGACAAACAAGTTTTCCTTAATTGCAATTTCAGTCCCTGGTCCCCCGAAAGGTCGTTTTCACTTGGTTTTCTTGCATTTTGAGACTTTATATTTGACATGTGGGGCTTTAAGACTTATACCATCTTTGTTAAGTCCTCGGGTAACTTTGTGATCTCCCGAAAAGCCCTAAATTTCAACGTTGACACTTATAACCCTCGTACACGAATTTTATCACAACTTGCTCATACGATATCGAAACTTCATGAAATTTTTGTGGTACTTTCTAGTGAGCATAATTAATCGTTACAAAGCTTCGGGTTTGTCAAAAGGTCACTCAGAGGTATAACTTAAACATGTTGGCACATTTAACCCCTGTAGTTTGTAATCTCTCACTTTCTTTCACAATTGGCTTCGTATGATCCATGATCTATTCATTTAAGGTTATAAACATCATGTAGAGTTATTGCAAAGTCTTATTATTCATTGTTGACGTTTTGAACCCTTATACTTACACAGTTTCATTGTTTGTCAACTTTAGTCCTTCAAGAACATTCTTTCACACGTTCAAACCTATGACACGTGTCAACACATTATAGGACGCAAATTTTCGGGGTGTTACACATTCACAAGGAACGTACCATTGACCACGTTGTTGTCGGCTTGGGCTTGACGCACGTTGATGTTGAAAGTTCGTGCACGTGCTGCTTGTTGTTGCTGATGCTGATGCTGCTGATGCTGTTGAGGCTCTTGCTTCACAACCCTGTTTGGGCACATGTTGGCGAAATGGTTAGGATCGCCACATGCGAAGCAGGCTCTGGCGTTGACCGCGGGTGCCGGAGGAGCTTGTTGACCCTGAGGGGCAGTGAGTAGAGCTTGATGAGCTGGAGCGTGTCGGATACGGCAGTTGGTAGTGAAGTGGTCGTACATGTTGCAATAAGCACAGAATCGACAAGCAATGGCAGTCGGGTGATGGTAGGTACAAGTAGGGCAGAGCGGATGTGGCCCAGTGTATGCACGCTTTGCAGGAGGTGTATTTGCCATAGGCGCCGCTACTTGACGTTGTTGGGCTGGTACAACTTGAATTGGTGTAGCAGTGATCGCACAGTTCTTGTTGTTGGAGCTGTTCTTTCTCTTGTTCTTCCTCTTGTTGCTCGATGAGGTGGTGGTTTCAACAGTTGGTGCGACGGTGGTAGCTTGATGCAGGTTCTTCGAAGTTTTATCCCAGACACCAGCCTTGACCCGCTTGTCGTTGATTTCAGCGGCTAGTAGATAAGTATCTTCGATCGTCGTAGTCTTAGCCGCTTGCACGAAATCGGCAACACAGTCAGGCAGGGCTCGGATATACTTCTTGATTGCCATGTCTGGAGTCATGACCTGATCGGGACAGGTGATGCTGAGCTGTTTGAAGCGAGCAGTGAGCGCAGCATTTTCACCATCCTTTTGTTGTATGTGCCAAAATTCATCCTCTAGCTTCTGCCGCTCATGAGGAGGGCTGAATTCCTCCAGCATGACCTCCTTAAGCTCGTCCCACGACAGACCGTAGGCTGCATCGTTCCCTCGCTTGTTCCTCTCGGCCGTCCACCAGTCTAGAGCACGGGACTGAAAGACGCCGGTAGCGTTCAGAGTACGGAGGTCATCGGGGCAACCACTCTGTCGCAGAGTGACCTCAATGGAATCAAACCATTGGAATAGTACAGTAGGACCTCCCTCGCCAGTGAATTCTTTTGGCCCACACGACTTGAATTGCTTGAAATTGAAGGTTTTGGCGGCAGCTTTAGGAGCTTCGGTTCTCGACTCCTCAGACGATTTGCTGGCATTCTCGTAAACATCACTCACGGGCTTTGCTACACTTTTAGCGATGATGGCAGCAAGACGTCTATCTCTCTTTTCTTGACGAGAAAGTAAGGAATGACGGGATCCAGATGACATTGTCTGCAACAGACATCGTCACAGGACTCAACACATTGTATTCGAATCTCACCTCACACGTCTACTACTTACTAAAGCTTAGGAACACGCAATGTAATATGTATCACATAAACACATAGGCACAAAATCACGGATTCATATAAACACAGAAGCACATAAGCACGTAGGGTACAGAATCACAGAAGCACCAAATCATGTAGTCGCAAGAGGCATATAGGAGCATATAGAAACACGCAGAGTATTCCGACTGCCTCAGGATACAAATCCTAGCATTCAAAGTTCGCGAGTGTTCGAATATAGCGATCGCGTTTGACATATCAAGTCGTGTAGTATGAGCGTATATCGTAGCATAAGGTCGTCCATAATTCAGCGACTTGTTAACGTTTCGAGATAGAAATGCAGTGTGAGTCGTACGTATCGATCGAAGTGAAAGCAAAAATCGAGTGAATCTCCAAAAAATTAAACACATAAACAGGTAAACACATATATAAGTACATAAAATCGACGAATCATCAGAGTCGGCAGTTGCGGGCTCAGAATCAAAACGCATAAAATTCGAGATGTAGATTGTCTGCGGCTAGTAGACTTCGACTAACCAAAGTGATTCAACTATTCGCAAGGATCCGTTGTGCACATTTGACCTCCAGGATTATGCCTTTGCCTCGATTCTTGGGCGTTGGCGCACATCCCGTTAGTCGTATTGTGACTTCAGGTCGTTGGAGTCCGTTGAGACTTTGGTGAGAGTTTGTAAAACCAAATTGAGTCAGGAATAGCTATCAAGGTTCGGGTTTCACCCCTAACTTAAGAACTTTTGCTCCTGAGCTTTTATAAAATAGAGGAGATTATTCATCAAAATATGGATTTCACTCCTGATTTGGCATAATTCTCCTTGTTGGCAGATAAAAATGCGAGTCGATCAAGCATCTTTAGTCGAGAGTTTGCGGTTTTCACACCTAATCTCGACTCGATTGCTTATTTAAGGTTGAAAATTTTGAGTGCAGTGATAGTGTAGCGTGTGCGAGAATGGCGAGAAAATAGCTCGTACTTAATCCTTACTGGATGTACTCAAGTTGGTCTATTGGTTCCTAACTATAGACTAGGTATCTAAGACATCGACCCATATTAGGTCGTGTCTTGCCTAATTCCCTATAGATATGGCTCTGATACCAATCTGTCACACCCCAACCGATGGCGGAAACATTGGGGCATGGCACTGAGCGAAACAGATTGTCCAGAAGTTTCCATAACAATTATCATTACCATTCAATTTAAAGTAACATGTCACATACCATGTCTCAAACAGTAAACAAATTATTACAGATAAAATCTAGGCAAATAATTTCGTTCCGACAACTCAGATTTATACATAGATAGTTTATTTATTGGTTTCTAGGACCTCTTTTCCTAGCTTCGATTTCATCACTGCGCAGAGAGCATCCTAGACCTTTCCTAGCCTCGATTTCACAGTGAGCTAGGCATACAAACAACTTAAGCACCTGTCACATACGTTAAAATAAAGTCAATACATATAATGTAAAGGTGAGCATACAAGTTTGATAATAGCATATAGAGTTCGAATTCGTTTACGCATAACCAACACGTACACATAGTGAAATGAAGCACGTTAGTTATCGACATAGATCCATCGATACCAATGACTACGAGTTGACTGCCCAGGGCAATTAGCAATACATGATTACCACCGTAATCCATGCAAGTAATTGTCCTTAACAACCCCCGTGTGAACGGGTGCTGAGTCCAAACTATAGTACTATCGTTGCTAAGGCAGGTAGACAGCATTCCATGTGTAAACATAACAAACAAGCATTCATGAGCCACGTATAACATGCATTAACGGTTAGCGTTCAAATAGTATTGAGTAGTGTGTTTGATGTGATTTGAATAGTTGTAACGTATGTAACACCCAAAAGTGCATAAAGCAATAAGGGATCGAGTATACTCACAGCGGTTGATGGATTGAATGGAGCTTAGCGAGTAAAGTTAGCCTGAATGGATTGATAGCATAACGATAAGTGACGCGTAAAACGATACAAAGTGTGAATGGTTCGGACAGCAGTTCGGTCGGATGGTAATCCGATCGGACGGCTTGTCTTGTGCGGATGGCAATCCGTTCGGATGGTCATCCGGTCGGACGGTAATCCGGTCGGACGGCTATTCGAGTGGATTGTTTCTTCCTATGGGATGAATGTGTTTGTGTATGGTGGTTTGTCCTTTTGAAGTTTTCGTTGTAGCATTTTGAAAACATTGAAGTATCTCTATCCTTCAAGTCGGTCGATCGGACGGTCAATCGTGGGGACAACAATTCGTTCGGATGGTCATCCGGTCGGACGGTAGTCCGGTCGGACGGCGACCCTAGTGATGAGATTACTTAGTGGGAACAGTTCATAGCAGAAGAGTCACTCGGTCGGATGTCCATTCGACCGGGTGGCAACCCTGTTAATGAACATGTTGAAAATTGTTTAAGTCTTTAAAGTCCTAGTATCTCATGATCCGAAGAATAATCCGGTCGGATGGTAGTCCGATCGGATAGCAATCCGTTCAATACTCAGACTTCTGATAAAGTTGACTAAGTGTGGGACCCAAAGTGTGATCCGTTCGGATGGCAATCCGTTCGGGTAGTTGATGCGTGTGAAGTGTTATATATTAGGTGTATATTTTAAGCCCCTTTAACACTTATTTTAGCCAAGTTTTAAATTTATAAAACACGATATTTTACTAACACTAAACACACATATGGGCAAGTGCACCCATCGTGAGCGTAGTATAGTGTTGGCAAGATACCGAGGTCGTCCAAGGACACAAGAGCTTTTAGTACCGGTTTATCCTCAACGTCTAATCAAAATAAAAAGTTTAGAAAAATGTTTTTAAACTAAGAAAAATAAAAACTAACTAAAATGCTGAAAAGTAAAAATAAAAGAAAAAACAGATAGACAAGATGAATCACTTGGTTCCGACTCGTATCTAGTATAACCTTTGATTATTTCCGCACTTTTGCACATAATTAAGAGATTATCTTAGTTATTGTAGTAGGCCCCTCTTTTGAAGGTGACGTTACCCTCACCCCAGTAGTTTGAGTCAGCAAGGATACAATCCTAAAAGGGTGGATTATTGGAAGATAATGAATTAAGTTATTAATGCAATATTATGGTAGGCCCCGCTTTTGGCGGTGACGTTACCCTCGGCTAAGAAGTCTGAGTCAGCAGGGATACAGTCCTAAATAGCCGGGTTATAGTATTAATAGTAGTTAACTTATGAGGGGATCAAAGAGTTTGGACCCCCGCCATCCAATACCGTGAAGCATTGAAGGAGGTCCTACTAAATTTGACCCAGGTCCATTGCAGGACCTCTAAACGCTGAACAATGGCAAGACCTTTACCAAACCGTTCCCTTAACCCCCGACCAGGTAGCCAACATACCTCCATATAGACCGTGGAGATATGAATGGTGAAAATCTTTTATTTTATATAGACAGTAAAATAATGCCAAGACACCACGAACAAACGATAAGGAAAGATCACCTTCAACATAAGTAACTAGTTATTAAAGTCATTAATACAAAACCAAATAAAAAGTGCAAAAGGTTAGAAATAAAAAGTATTAAACTAGACACTTTGTCTTCACCAAGTGATGTAAGAGACTTAGGCAAACATGGCCTTGATTGTCAAGAACTCTTACGATCCATCTTGGATCCCGAGACGACTCACACACTCTACGATGGACAATGGATGATGGTGGTGGATGATGGTGTTATGGTGGTGGTGGGTGGTGGGTGAAGTGTGAGAGAGGTGGTGTGCCAAGGGATGAGTTGAAATGAAACCAAGCACTCCTATTTATAGGCTGAACAGAAGGCTGGGCACGGCCCCGTGTCCGCTGGACACGCCCCCGTGCCTGTCTGACACTCTCTCTCTTCATTAATTGTAATTCGCAATTACAATTAATGCGCCTGCTGTACTTTCGCCACGCCCCCGTGTTCACTGGACACGGCCCGTGGTGGTTAATAGAAGCTTCTATAGGTTTGTCTTTTCTGCTGCTTCTTGGGCACGGCCCCGTGCTGGCTGAGCATGGGGCGTGTTCAGTCTTCTGCCTTCTCTATTTTGCTTGGGAAGATGCCGCTGAAGGGTCGGGCAGTCCACTTATGTTCCTTTTCTTGTATTTATGTTAGATTTAGTTGTCTTTTTGCTTCTTTTGTGAATTTGAGCTCATTTAATCCTGAAAATACAAAAGGAAGACAAAAACACTCTTTTTCCAACATTAGTACTTAAAAAGGGTTAGTTTTATGCCTCATTTGATGTAATTTATATGTTGCATTTTACACACATCAGTAGTCTATCCGGTCGGACATCAATTCGTTCGGACAACAATCCGTTCGTCTTACACTTGGTCGTTCTGTTTGTTTGTTGTTTTATCGAGACATTTTGATAACGCTTTAACCAACAGAACCCCATCTCGACCCAACTGCCCAAACCGACCAGGAATCACCCTAGTGCGGCCTGTTAACCGGTTCAAGACGGTTGTTCTTGTTTAACCCGGAATCAGTAGTCTCGTGAGTAGAATCCAGATCTCGAACTAGTACAACGCTAGGAATGGGTAGGAGACTAGAACAAGGTCCGATTCTATCGGTTTTGAGTGCGTTGAGGGTAACAGAGTTGAAAGAAAGTTAGAAACCATCTTCCAATCCTTTTTCACCATGAATGAGTTTAGATCTAGGCTAGATCTTTGTTCATTTATGTGGAAATCGGTTAGATCCGAGTTGTTCTTGGTGGGTTGAGGCCAAAACAAGAAGTTCTTCAAGAACTCATGATAACATCATCCTAGAACACCCCAAATCTAGTGATTTCACGGTTAAAAGTTAAGATTCAAAAGATAGAAATGTGTAGGAGTGCGTGTAGATCAAGAAAGTACAAGATTTAGGACGAGATCTTACCTGGATTGAGAGAAATCGAAGAAAAGGTGGAGAGCACGAGCTGTTCGGACAGAAGATTTCCAAAAGTGGAAATGATGAAAGTGACACGGGTATTTATAGGATTCCAAAAGAGGAAAGGGCTGTCCGGTCGGATGGCACACCGCCTGGATGACTGTCCGGTCGGATGGCACCTGACACCCATGACCAAGTGGCTATCCGGTCGGATGGCTATCCGGCCGGATGGCATTTGGTTTGTGTGTTTGACGCGACGATTTTTGCTGATTCGATTTCGGTTGCGATCGATGCGATACGATAGAGTTTCCTATTCAAATTACTTTTAGTCCCAACCACTCATATCTCGCACTATCCCTTCTCCACTAATTATCATAGTTCGATTGTGATTCTAGTTCGATGTCGATTAAGTTCGATTGCATTTCGAGTTCGATTTCGATTCCACACATAACATAAATGAACATGCACAAGTAACACATAAGGCACACACACGTATAACAATAATTAAAATACGTAGTTCGAGTTGCGATTCGATTCGATGTTGATTGGATTAGCATAGTTTGATTATCGTTTTTGTTAACTTTATCGCATTGTTGCTTCCTATAGTTCACAGTCGTAAGTCGATTGAATAGCGATTAACATACATCGACTTATTGTAATTATTGACACTTACTCCACATAATACAGCTAAATTAAACACATAAAAGAAATTCTCTACAAGTCAAGTTGCGCGAAATCGGTCGTTGACTTTGACCTTGACTTTGACTTCTCAAAAATACGGGGTGTTACATGAAAAGAAAGAGGGGTAGAACGGGTGATGAAGATGAGTTTGAGCGGGAGATGAAAATGAGTTTGGGGTAGAGCGGGAGAAACTAAAAATTTCAATAAAATTTTCACAAAACACTTGTTTATTGTTTTCCTTTTATTTATTGGCCCTTAACATAATCCTCATTGATGTAACAAAAAATATTATATAAGGGTCTACATATTCACACACTCAGGGCTAAAATGGTAATTTGTCATTTTATTTTATTTTTTTAATTTTAAACTTCAGGGCAAGACTGGGCGTCTAAGGTTGTTTAAAAGATTATTATACCCCTGAGTTAGGGCTAGACTAGGGGCAACACAGGGCTAAAATGGTCTTTTGGACCACGCTAGACGCCTAGTCTTGCCCTGTACACAACGTATATATATATATATTTTTTTTCTCTTTTTAAGTTCAATAACACTAATATTAATTATAAAAAAACACTAATATTAATTAAAAAAACTCATATTATCAAGATTTGACGTACAGGGCAAGACTATGCGTATAGGATTGTTTAAAAAATTGTTATACCCCTGAGTTATTCTAATGTTATCAAGTATTCTATTAGTTTATTTGAAACGACCATAATGTCTTTGCTATTAAACTACAACAGAAAATAAATACAGAGATAATTATTTTTTTCGTCTCTATGGTTTGTTGAAAATAACTATTATTCAGTAGTTTAAAAATTGCCAAAACAGTACCAGTACTTTCACAACTTTCCACCTTCAACTCACTAACAATGGCAATTAACAACTTCATATATCTACTATCCTTCGCTCTAGTCTTCACTCTCTTCGTTTCTTCAAATCCAGCCGGAATATCACATGCTCCGGCTCCGCACCCTCTCCACTTAATTTATCTTCAACATCTCCCACCACTACACACACATACTTGAACGATGACCACATCCACCACCTGTTGTACCCACCACCGTCATCAAACTACCACCCCTCCTACCCCCACACCCCATGGCCATTATCTTCAAACAAATCATCGGCCAACTCCTTTTATACCGATAAATTCTACCCATTTCGACCACTACACATGGCACCGCTCAGACTTCATCTCATTCTTTCTAGTTTTTCGGGTTAGCCTCAAGTTTTCCCACCAACGTCAATTGTGAAGGGAAAATTAGGTGGCCGACGATTTCAAATGTGGGGGGAATTTAGGTGGTTGGCGATTTCGATTCTGATGTAACCGTTGACGGAGATAGATTTGGCGCCGGTGGAGGTGACAACGGAGATCCGGTTGACGGTGATATGGTGGGGGGAGTGGTGGTGAAACTGAGTTGTCGAAACAAAGTTATGGAGCCGGAGCAGGTGATGTTCTAGAAGGAACTAAAGAAATGGGGAGAGTGAAAAGTAAAATAAAGGATACTGGTACTGTTTTGGCAATTTTTAAATTAATGGACCGTAATGGGTATTTTCAACAAACCACAGGGACGGAAAACGTAACTAACACTTTATTTATTTCAAATTTAATTTTATTAACAGGGGCATTATGGTCGTTTCATATAAACTAATGAGTAAATTGCCATTTTAGTCCCTGAGTTTTGTCCAAATTTGTCATTTTAGTCCAAATAGTTTTTTTTTTTGCCTCTGGGTCCCTAACTTTTCCTTTTGTTGCCATTTTGATCACATACACTAACTCCATCCAAAAACTCCATTTTAACCAGGGGTATTTTGGTGATTTTCATTTTAAATGTTTTCAATTGCCATTTTGATCCAATTCCAAATAATCAAAAAAATTCCAAAAAAATTCTAAAAAATAATAAAAATTCTAAAAAATCATAAAAATTCTAAAAAATACAAAAAATTTGTTTCGGTGCGAACCGTTTCGAACCCGAACCGTATCAAACCCGTACCGTTTCGACGCGAAACGTTTCGACCCGAACCGTTTCGAGCTGAACCGTTTCGACGCGAACCGTACCGTGCCGTATCGACCCGAACCGTTTCGAGCTGAACCGTTTCGACACGAACCGTTTCGACCCGTACCGTTTCGACCCGTACCGTTTCGACCCGAACCGTTTCGAGCTGAACCGTTTCGACGCGAACCGTTTCGACCTGTACCGTTTCGAGATTAACCGTTTCGACCCGTACCGTTTCGAAGCTGAGCCTTTTTGAAGCTGAAACCGTACCGGTTCGCGTCGAAACAGTTCAGCTTCGAAACGGTTCAGCTTCGAAACGGTACGGGTCGAAACGGTTCGCGTCGAAATGGTTCAGCTTCGAAACAGTACGGGTCGAAACGGTTCGCGTCGAAACGGTTCAGCACGAAACGGTTCGGGTCGAAACGGTACGGGTCGAAACGGTTCGCGTCGAAACGGTTCAGCTCGAAATGGTTCGGGTCGAAACGGTACGGGTCGAAACGGTTCGCGTCGAAACGGTTCGGCTTCGAAACGGTACGGGTCGAAACGGTTCGCGTCGAAACGGTACGGGTCGAAACGGTTCGCGTCGAAACGGTTCCGCTCGAAAAGGTTCGGGTCAAAACGGTACGGGTCGAAACGGTTCGCGTCGAAACGGTTCGGTTCGATACGGCACGGTTCGGTTCGAAACGGTTCGCGTCGAAACGGTTCAGCTCGAAACGGTTCGGGTCGAAACGGTTCGGGTTCGAAACGGTTCGCGCCGAAACGGGTTTTTTGGATTTTTTAGAATTTTTATGATTTTTTATTATTTTTTATAATTTTTTGGAATTTTTTTAATTTTTTGGAATTTTTTTGATTTTTGGGAATTGGATCAAAATGGCAATTGAAAACATTTAAAATGAAAATCCCCAAAATACCCCTGGTTAAAGATGGAGTTTTTGGATGGAGTTAGTGTATGTGATCAAAATGGCAACAAAAGGGAAAAGTTAGGGATCCAAAGGCAAAAAAAAAAAACTATTTGAACTAAAATGACAAATTTGGACAAAACTCAGGGACTAAAATGGCAATTTACTCTAAACTAATAGAATAACTTGATGGCGTTAGTGAGGTTGAACTTTAATTATTACAAAAGTGAAAGTAAAGAGACTGTTTTAGAAATTTTTATACTAATGGACTGTAAATGTTATTTTCAACAAACTACAGGGACAAAAAACGTAATTAGCTCCTTTTTTACTAATCTTCAGAGGGTACGTTGATACATACACTAACACATACTTGTATGTGTTAAGTATGTACTTGTATAAACATAAAAGTACGTACATATATAAATAATAATTATATACTTGTATACATAATAAGGGTGGAGATACAATAGTAAGTTTATTTGGCTAGGAAGGCTAGGAAGTGATCTTGACCATCCATTTAGTTAATCAAGGGCTAAGATTAAATCAGGGAAATTGAAAGTAAGAAAAGAGGCGCGTGACTTTTTTCAGGGGCATTCTAGTCAATCCAAGCCAATAGTTTCTCTCTCCTCCAATTCCCCCCCCCCCCATTTTTTAAACATTAATAACTCTTTCATACGACATTATTTTTTTTATAAAAATTGCACAAAAAAAACGAGCGTTTTTTTATCTTTAAAACGAGTATACTATTGCTATATTTTCAAAAAAAAAAAAAAATTAAAACCCAGTTGCGTAAAACGCAATAGAAAAACCCCCAGTATTGTAAAACGCAATGAAAAAAAAAACCTAAAAAATGACATTTTTCTAAAACGCAATGCACCAAAAACACAAAGAAATGACTTATTTGTAAAACGCAATGGCCAGAAAACACAAAGAAATGTCTTATTTCTAAAACGCAATAGCCTAAAAACTCAAAAGAAAATGTATTTTCTAAAACGCAATGGACTAAAAACACATAAAAATGTGTTTTACCTAAAACACAATGCACCAAAAACACATACAAATGTCTTATTTGTAAAACGCAATGGCCAGAAAACACTTAAAATGTCTGTTTTATAAAACGCAATGGACTGAAAACACATAAAAAAATGTTTTACCTAAAACGCAATGCACCAAAAACACAAAGAAATGTCTTATTTGTAAAACGCAATGGCCAGAAAACACTTAAAAATGACTCATTCTAAAACGCAATTGCCTAAAAAACAAAAGAAAGTGTTCTCTGTAAAACGCAATGGACTGAAAACACCTAAAAAAGTGTTTTACCTAAAACGCAATGCACCAAAAACACTTCAAGAATGTGTTTTTCTAAAACGCAATGGCCTAAAAACACCAAAGAAAGTGTTCTCTCTAAAACGCATTGAACCATGACAATAGTTTTGTCTGTGCTGTGAATTGTCTGTGCTGTGAACTGTCTGAACCAATGCAGTTTCCAGAGGCAATTTACAGAAAATTAATTTTTCTCTGCCCCTTGGACCCCGCCAGGGGCTGCCGCCCCTGGGACCCCGCTACCAGGGGCGCTGCCCCCGGACCCCCGCCAAGATCGTAAAACGCAATGACTAAATCAAAAACCCAGATCGTAAAAATGAAATTAAAGAATTTCTTACATGGATCGAAGTGATTTCTTCAACAATTGACGAATTTTGTATCGTAAAAAACGAGATGAAAATCACATTCAGATTTTGGTATTCAAATCGAATTCAAATTTGTGATTTTTAACCTAACCGACCCGTATATTTAAATTCGAATTGTATATGGATGTTTTTTTTTTAAATTTATTTTACTTTTTGGATAATTCGATTTACCCTAATATTGTTCAACACCCCTAATTTAAAAGTTGCAAATTTGCTTATGATATTGTCGATTTCGGTTATGCTTTATCTCTTTAAAGGGTCAAATGGGTCGAAACTCGAAAGGTTATTTTTAACAAATAAAACATCCTAAATCATTTTATATTATCTCTTTAAAGGGTCAAATGGGTCGAAACTCGAAAGGTTATTTTTAACAAATAAAACATCCTAAATCATTTTATATTATAATTAGTTTATTATTGAAGCATTATTAGTTCTTGTCAAACGGTCCAGGCCCATACCCAAAATATGAGCTGTTCAGGAAGAGTATATGAATAATGTATTTGTTATTTCAGGGTCATTGGATAGCGAGGCTGGAATCCACGCGTTATCTTACAACATAACGGGCTCGAGGCTGGTTACATGTGAAGCAGACAAAGCAATCAAAATGTGGAAAGAAGACGAAAATGCCACTCCCAAAACTCACACTGTCAACTTCAAAGCTCCTATCGACATTCGGAGGTTTTAATTGTAATTTGCAGGGATTATTGTTTGTTTCTAAAAATATCTTTTAAAGAAATTTTAAAAATAGTAAAGATATGGTGACACAAATGGGACCAGTGTTTGTTTAGCATGTCTAAGAAAGGAGGGCATTTGCAGATTACTCATGAAAGTATGCTTCCTGATCCTCAAAGGTTATGTAGCATGCCACTTAACTTACTCATGACATGGGGTTGTTGTAAAGCATGTTTGACTTGGTCAAACTCTACTTTTTGAGGGACCAAAATTTCCACTTTAAATGACCAGCTTAAAAGGACCAAATTGTCCAGATAACATAAATACTAGAATAAAACTTTAGGTGTTCATCATAAGGACTATTATGCAACCAATATCTTGCTTTGTCCTAGATTTACCCTCATCTTCCATTTTCTTTTTATATATCTCATTGACATCGGTCCCCAATGTCAATCCTCTTATCCTAGAGGTACAGGGTTTAAAACTTTAAATCCATGAAAGTGCAGGTATAGATATAAGTTGTTATTACGAGTAAATTAGGATTGAGAGCCGTTAAAAAATAATCCTCTTGACATTGAAGGAGCAATACCAACAATAGATGATTCTACTTACCGGTTATAAGTTTTTCTTTAACTTGTCGTGTTTAATTGATTACCTAATAAGAAGATTCACGTGTTCGTTCCTTGTTTCATAATGCTAAATGTTGCTGGTAATTTACAATATTACATGTATTTTATAGTTACATTTTAATATTGCAAGAGAGCTTGCTATGATTAATGTATGAGGTTATTCTATATCTTTTAGAAAGTTTAGATTTATGACAAAGTTATCCAATTTATGAATCAATAGTACGACTGATTTCAAATATGATTTTTAAAAGACTGGGAAAACTGTAAATACAGTAGACAATCACATTAAATAGAAAATATCAAATAGTATTCTCAATCCCATATGTCTTGTCAAAGGTTATGAAATTTAATACACAATCATTTATTGATCACCTTTAACCAGTTCTTGTATTGACTTTTTTCGTATGAAAGTATTAACTACAAGTCTACAACCATCATAAATCTACAACTACTTTGAATATGTATATGGTCGATCAAATAAGAAATGTTATTCTGTGATTAAGTATTGTATTTGGCTTTGATAAACCGTTACCATGTATCCAGTAACTTCTAGTTCTGTCAATTTTTCTTAGGTTTTTATATAAATGAGTTTTAACATACAAATTGGCTTAACGTAAGAAGTGAAGAGCACATATTTTAATCTCAGAATCTAAAACAAAACAAAAATAAATGTGTAAATAACACCAGTGGAGTAATTATAATTACCCTAGGGTATTTACACATAATTACTCTACTGGAGTAAATACATGTTTTTTTACATTTTCAACTAAACATCATTGCTTAAGTAGATGAGAAAAAAGATTCAATAATAATAATAATAATAATAATAATAATAATAATAATAATAATAATAATAATAATAATCTCGTTCACTTCTTTTGTTAAGGCCATTTTCTATATTAAAACCAATGCTCAGTTTTTTAGTATTGATTTGATTTAGATGACTAGATTTACGATAGTAACGAGAGTGTATGATTTTCAAACCCAAAAAATGTGTTTTTGACTATAGCACCCTTGATGACTAAAACTAAGTCATCAACTTATAGTAATGCCAGTGAGTGATTATAGTCGATCAATCATGATCAATGATTATTAAGGGTTCTTAGGTTTCTCACAAAAATATTTGCATACGATGAAATGTTAAAAAAAATTTAAAATATAGGTTAGATTATATCATATCAAGTTAAATTATATCAAAGATTATAACGAACGAGGGTGATCACTTGTATCAAGTGAGACACGTATTTATGGACAGGGGCAAAAAGAGAAAAAGGGCCACCGTTGTTGATTTTTATTATTTTTTAACATGAAAACCTATATATACTTCATGTTTTTTAAGTAACACTATAAATCGGGTATCTTTTTTTATTTCTAAATTGAGTATAGGTATCTCCGATCTTTTAAAATACATCTCTACACGCATATATACATACATATTTATACACATTTACACACACATATCGGTTGTAGACTGGAGATATTTGGGTTTTTAAAGATAATCTTTGAATTATAATCAAACATGTTTTGGAGGTATTAGATGTGAATGATAAAGAAAATTTCATTGCTAAATGTGATTGTGTGACAGTAGTTTCAGTATACCAAGGATGTTTAAAATACTAAACAACTAGGATAAAAGACCCGCACGCGTTGCGGGGCTTTTTGAGTTGAACACATAATATGATGCTAAAGAACCATAGCAAAAAACAAACACATATTTATAAATTTCAGTTCGTGCAAACTGTAATCAAGTGCAGGTCAATGGAATGGGCTAGATAAAAAAATATTAATGTTACAAAATCATAACAAAAACCATGCATAAATTTATAAACTGTAAGGTTCTTGCAAATAGGGATGATCTCGCTACCGACCGGTACCGAAAATCCCCAAAAGGGGGTATCGGTACCGAATATACCCGGTACGGTACAGTTCGGTACCAGTATTTGAGGGTAAAAACCGGTAAATACTGGTACCGTACCGAAAATCTCAAAAGTCAGTACCAAAAGTGTACCCGGTTCGATACATAGTGGAAAATCATCTTACAAAGCACAATGGACACAATACAACTCCTATTATAATATATAAATACTTTTAAAAATCATATTAAAACTACATTTTAGATTTTTCTAGGAACCATTGGTATGGCTTAGGGTGAGAGGGGCACTCCCCTAAGAGGGGAGTCCCCTCTCTTACGCACCACCAATCAGCATATGCCACGTCAACTCCCCTCTTAAACTCCCCTAACACCCCAATTTGATGGCGCCACTCCCCTCTTTAACTCCCCTTGTTTTTTTATTCAAAAAAAAAAAAAATGGTTTGATTGGTTGAAAAAATGGGGCCCACCATCTCTCTCCCTCCCCTCTCGCGGTGAACAACCACCGAAACCTATCACCGATTCGGGTCCCCGCTTGGATGGCGGCGGTGTTCCCGATCGGTGACTAGGCTCACCGAACCACTCCCCGAAGAACGCCCCGTACACCCTTAGTTCTTTTTAAAAGTAAATAAATAATAAATAGAAAAATAAGATGAAATGATTAAGACAGAAGTTGTGTGTTGGATGTGGGGTCTTTTGGAATAATAGACTAGCTCTATCATCACCGATGCATGTTGACCTTCCCTCCATTATTTTATTGAGTGATTGTTATCTGCATTAATTATATTGGATCTTTATTTCTTCCAAACTCATAACTATGTTAAAATCTCAACTTCGTTTTATGTTATAAAGTATATTACAAAAATTAATCATTTGAAATATGTTATCGTCTTGAGATCGGTCAACTCAACACAACATCGAAGGATTTGGATGATTGATCCTCAGGTTTAATCTAAAAACAAATTCACTGTAAATTTGAAAAAGGCAAATCCCATTAAAAACCAACATGCTTTTTGATTTTTGTTATAAAAGCTTAACAAAAAAAATTTTACACATAAAAAACCAACACACTTTCTGTCATGTCAACCAACCACGTGCCACAACAGCATAAAACTAATTGGGTTAAGATTCATTTAGTTTGAGAGTAGCTGAGAAAAATAAGCTGAAGGTTGAGAGTGTTGTGGTACAAATAGAAAGTTAGAAGTGTTATCGACCAAGTTGGTGAAAGTCGAGGTTATTTCAATTCAATATCCCATAATTTGTTCAACAATTTTTTTAACATTAAAACCCTTTACATGTTAAAACTGAACAATATCATGAAAATTAAAAAAAATAATAAAAAAAACTTGCTATATGAGGTTATCTTTCATATCCTAAAATATGTTTGAAATTTCATAGATCATTGCCACATAATCCAAAACGATTAAAACCGAACCAGAAACAACTACAACCTAAAATGAGTTCGGTTTATATGTAGCTCAATAAACCAAATAATCCGAACAAACGGTACTTAATATTTATCATAATAAACCCAATAAAATAAGTTATGTTTATTTGGCTGAAACCGAAAACAAAACCGAATTCGATTGTGGTTTGTGATTCAGTTTTGAAGTACTTAAATTCCGTTTGGTTTAGTTCGGTTTTCAATTTAACCAATAAAATTTCAAAGGGTATAAAAGGAAATGAATATCCTGAATAAATAAAAATGAACCGTTGGACACCTCTACCGGTTCTAAGTTGTTTTGTATTTTGTTATAATATTGTTTAAAGATAACATGCGAAGGGATTGTAATGTTAAAAAAAATGTTAAGATACTTTTATGAGACAAAACCAAAAGTAGGTTGGTTTTTTATACACAAAAAATTGTTAAGGGACTTTTATGAGAAAAATCAAAAAGTATGTCGGGTTTTTATGGTATTTGCCCGATTCAAAATTACAAGAATATACACTTCGTTAACACTCTTAAATACCAGAGGTACGAAAACTTAATACAAACTATGAAATACACTGAGTTTGGGTTTAACCTAAACATGTTTGTCGTTTTCTGGCTGAACACGTATCATATTTAGCTAAGGTGTGTCACGAATTAGCTTGTTAGGTTTGGTCATAAACCCTCTTATTTTTAAACTTAAAAGTTAAAAATGAAATGAGCGTTGAGTTCTATAGTTTAAGGGCAATCGTTTTCATTGCCAACTATGTGGTACGTTTTATTTTTAGTATTTAATTTTAGAAGTTAATTGTTTTGTGTAAAATCCGAAGATAAAAGATGGACTTAATTTGAGGGGAAAAAACTCGTAAGTGCTTGATCTATAAGATTTACACGAATAGATGAATTGAAAATTTCGTAAAAGATTTTACTGCGACTACGATAATACTTGTTTTAATCCCATGTTTTTTTATTGACCAAACATAGAATGGTATTAATCCCATGTTTTTTTATTGACCAAATACAACCAGTGGCGGATCTAGGATTCCGACCAAGGGGTAACGTGTTATAAATAAGCCGTAACAAAATCGAAAAAACGTCAATTTTTTTTCAAAATTTAAACTAATTTTGCCAATTTTTTTCCGACCAAGGGGTAGCGGGGGTTACCCCTACCAAAGAGGTAGGTCCGCCCCTGAATACAACGAAACAGATTACATCTATGGAAACGAATTTATGTGTTTTTAGACGAAGTTGTTATATGCGAGTGATGATGGTTGAAGGGGTTAACCGAAGAGGGTGATCGAGTTAAGGGTGTAGGGAGTGGTTAAACACTTTGAGTGGCAAACCAAAAAACCGACCAATCAGAGCGCGCCATGTCAATCGGTGAAAAGTGTTTAAACTTTGGTGAAAAGTGTTGGCGATTGTTTAGACACTTGGTGAAGTGGTAAACTATTTTTTTTTTTTAAAAAGGAAAAAAGTGTGATTGGTTGAGATTGGATTGGACCCCACCCCAAAAAACCCCCCCTCTCTCTCTTCTTCCTCCCCTCACCGATTCGGCATGCCACCACCGATTTGGCAAACTTTGGTGACCAAACAAGAGTTGGCGGTGGTGTTTACCGATCGGTAAAGGGGTTTGCCACCCTTTACCGATCACCACACCGTACACCCTAACACGTTGACTAGAGTCTAGAGATGATGATTGGATTTGAGAGATTTTAATTTTTATTTATTTTAACTAGATGCGTATAGCATTCATTTTACATAAATTTAATAAAAATTATAACATAGTAATTGAAAAAGACCAAATTTATTACACTTTAGTAAACCTTAAAACCATAAGCATAATTTTCAAAAGCAAAGACAAAAATAAAAATTTATTTTATCATATGAACCGTCCTTATTAATTACTTTACAACTTATTTGATTTTTACCTAACGTTTCATATTATTTTATATTGTTTAATAGCTATTACTTAGTCATTATTAATTAATATTGTCAAATTAGTCAAACTAACTTTTCTTTTTTTCTTTAACCACTGTATATAATTCCACTATTATTTTTTGAATTTTATTAATAATTCATCAGGGCAAATTACATAAGGATAGCAGGTAGACGAGCAACAAACTGCGCCGCCACGCTATTCAAAAAATTGTGACTAATAATATGTTTAATTAATTAAAATAATATATATGTCATGTTACAAACTATAAAATGGGCAACGGCATCACACTACTTGTTTCGAACAAGATTATATAAGGATCTCAACCAAGATATAAAAATCTCTCATTGTGGGTGCTTGCTATATATCTAGCTCAAATGTGTGTTCTTTTCATATCAATTTAGGATCCTGTAACTGGGTTTTTATTCTTTTAAAGTTTGTGGTTTCTTAAAAGCACAAATTTTGAATCTTTTGTAAAGGGTTTGTTTCAGAATTCCAAGTGGGTATCTTGATTTTGTGGGTGTGTGGAAATCTTGGTACTTGATGTGAAAATGTGGATCTTGTGGGAACTAAAATTGGGGTTTAGGTTACTTGTTTTGATTTGATCTAGAAAAAAAGGGGTTTTAGTTTTGACTTTCTGAGGGGATTTAAAGCCACTAGTTAGGGTTTGCTTTTTCAAGATCATACAAGGTTAAAGTTGACCTTTTTGTTTGACTATTTGATCAACAGACAAGGAAAATTGTGCAACAAAAGGTGGGATTTTTATGCTAATTTTAGTGTTTTCTTTTTTGGGTTTTATACTATCTGTTTTAAAGATTGAATCTGCTTATGCAAGTATATGCTGTAAGTAACTAGAGACCCTAAAGTTATTTTTGGTTCTTATACAAATTCAAGATCCTGTTATCTGTTTGAATCTGATATGAAAATCTTTGTGTTCTGTATGTGCAATCTAGTTGCTTTTTTTATGTTAATGTTGGTTGAACTTGAATCCAATCATGTATTTCCAGTCAAGAAATTGAAAACATGATTGGAATTCGAGTGAATGTCGTTACAGTTTCGATCACTTGCTAAATCGAAAATGAAAAATCTAATGTATGCCAAAGTGATTTTCTTGCAGGAAGACCATTGAAAAGTGTCTAAAATCAGTTACTTTGTATATTCTGTTTTTTTCAATCTAGCTTATTAACGGTCATCAATTCTGTTAACTTTTAAAATTGTGGTGTTTGATCGGATTGGTTGATCTGATTCATGATTCACTTTATGTTTTTTGATCTTGAAAATCCACAAACATTTTACATTTGTTCTCAATTATAGGTTTTGTTTACTTTCGGCAACATGGGTTCGATTTGCACCAAGCTCATACCATGTCTGGTTTCACCAAATAAGGCATCGATTCTCGAGGATCCAAACAACGGTATGTGTAATGCATCCCATCAAGACATTTTTAAATATTTAAATGTTTATCTTTAATATTGCTTTCAGTAATTTGTATTAAAAATTTGAAACAATATATGTTTGGTCCGTCTTTTTTTTAGGGAAAGAAGAGGAAGCTGGCAATTTACCCGTTTTTAAAGAATTTACTTTTGAGCAACTTAAAAACGCAACATCAGGTTTTGCTGTCGAAAACATTGTATCTGAGCATGGTGAAAAGGCCCCAAATGTAGTTTATAAAGGAAAACTTGAGAATCAAGTGAGAATAGCGGTTAAACGCTTCAATCGTTCAGCTTGGCCTGATTCCCGACAATTTTTGGTACAAAAATTCATTACTTTAAGTTCTTCGATTTGCATTTCGTTATATTTCATTAATTCTCTTTATTACTTTAAGATTGCTTGTATTGGTCCTGAATATGTATGAGTTTTTTCTTGTGAAAAATCAGGAAGAAGCAAAATTGGTCGGTCAACTTCGTAACGCCAGGCTGGCAAATCTTCTTGGTTGCTGTTGTGAACACGATGAGCGGTTACTTGTGGCTGAGTATTTGCCCAATAATACACTTGCTAAACATCTTTTTCACTGTAAGCCATTGTTCTTTATTATTTCACCATTGTTTTTACTATTTTTAATGATTTACTTTTTAAACATTATACCAAGAATCATGTTTTGTTTCTAATAAAAAGTCAAATAAATTTCTATTGACTCAGGGGAATCGCAGCCGATGAAATGGGCAATGAGGTTACGCGTGGTTTTGCATCTAGCTGAAGCTCTTGAATATTGTACAAGTAAAGGACGTGCTCTTTATCACGATCTCAATGCTTACAGAATCCTATTCGATGAGGTAATTTACTTTTCAAACTTTTTCCTATCTTTTATATATGGATGCCGATATTCATGCATTAGATTCTTGCAGGAAGGTAATCCTCGACTTTCGTGTTTTGGGTTGATGAAAAATAGTCGGGATGGAAAAAGTTATAGCACAAATCTCGCATTTACTCCTCCTGAGTATTTGAGAACAGGTACATTCTTGTTATAATATAGTTCTCATTAGTGTTATAAAAAAGATGCGTTTGACTTTTGAGGTCAAAGGGATTAATCTTTACAACATCAATTTCTATACATTCCTTCTAACTTTGTTGTTTTCATGCTATAACTTGAACACACGATTCACTAATTTCGAGAACACAAAATTTCTAGTTATGTCTCCATTTTTGCGACTTTCGTCCAGATGTTTGTTTTTCTGCATCTGGATCCTAAAGGTTTGAATTCTTGCCATTTTCATCTTGCTCGTTAACTCCATCTGTTTTTCTCCGTTAAGGGGGCATTTTTGTCTTTTCTGTTAACTTAAAGGGTAATTCGGTCTTTATCACTTTATGTACAAGCATTTAGCATAATGTACAAGTGTTCAAAAAGACGAAAATACCCTTAACTTAATAAAAAGACAAAAATAACCCTGCCTTAACGGAGTAAACTGGATGGAGTTAACGAGCCGGATGAAAATGGCAAAATTTCAGGCCTTTTGGATCCAGATGCGGAAAACAAACCTTTGGACAAAAGTCGCAAAACTGGCCAAACCTCAAGGACGAAAATGGCAATTTACTCAAAGATTTATTTTGACTTTCTGTGTCAAAAGCACTGACTTCTAACTTTAAGTTTGGTATGAAGTTTTTATTGTTTTAATTCTTTTTTTTTTTTAAATATGTTCTCATCTATAGGAAGAGTGACACCTGAAAGCGTGATATATAGCTTTGGGACTCTTTTGCTTGACCTTTTAAGCGGGAAACACATTCCTCCTAGCCATGTAAGAATACGTATCCCCTTTCACCGTATGTGTGTATATGTACATGTATCTACGCATGTGTGTGTATGTATATGTTTCATATATCATGTGATGTTTGGTTTCTAATTTCAGGCGCTCGACTTAATAAGGGATCGAAACCTTCAAATGCTTACAGATTCATGTTTAGAAGGGCAATTCTCTAATGATGATGGAACCGAGTTGGTGCGTTTGGCTTCTCGTTGTTTGCAATACGAACCCCGAGAACGCCCGAATTCAAAGTCGCTAGTGGCTGCATTGACTTCTCTTCAAAAAGAAACCGAGGTTAGTTGACTATCTTTTGACTTGGCACAAAAGTGTTTGACTTTAGTCAAATGTCTAAAATACCCTTTAATAATTTATTTGAATTACAGGTTCCGTCATATGTTTTGATGGGCATTCCGGCCACAACTTCATTTTCACCTAGATCACCACTCGGTGAAGCTTGCTTGAGAATGGATTTGACCGCAATACATGAAATTTTGGAAACACTTTCGTATAAAGACGATGAAGGGCAAACAAATGAGGTTAGTCTATTGCTACTAAAAAATCCCGACACGATAGGTTGAGGGTCCCACTTTTTATTCTGATTTCATGTGTCTGATTTAATAGCTATCGTTTCAAATGTGGACTGATCAAATGCAAGAGTCGTTAAATTCAAAGAAAAAGGGTGACGTGGCATTCCGACACAAGGACTTCAAAGACGCAATAGAGTGCTTTACTCAGGTTATTCTTTTCTCAGATTTTGCTAACTGAGAATGTGCATTGCCTACTTGTACTGTACAAGCCATTACTAATAATCACTTCTCGATATTCGTGCAGTTCGTTCAGCACGGGCCAATGGTGTCACCGACTGTTTATGCCCGACGTAGTCTATCTTACCTGATGAATGACATGGCTCAAGAAGCATTGAATGATGCAATGCAGGCTCAAGTGGTCTCGCCCGTGTGGCACATTGCTTCGTATCTACAAGCCGCCGCACTTTTTTCGCTTAAAATGGAAAATGAAGCCCATGCGGCACTCAAAGAGGGCGCCACCCTTGAAGCCAAGAGAGCTGCAGCCACCACAAACGGCCAGTGATATTTCAAGAGAGTGACGATTTTTCTTTTTTCTTCTTTTTCATGTTGGCTTCCGGTTTTAAATTATAATTTTTTATATATGCTATGAGTAATTTATGGTACTGGAGATTGAAATAGAAAAAAAAATGCATTCTTTTGTTGAGGATTTGAATGTAAAGCAAACTCTAGTTTATGTACAAAAAGCTTTCTTGTTTATTCTCATGGTTCGGTTGCAAAACATCACGGTTTGTTCTGTTTTGATCTTGGTTTTAAAAAGCGTGCCTGAGATGCTCTTGGGCGCAGGTCTCTTCGCCTTAGCCTACATAAGGCGTGAGTAATATATTGGAAGTTAGACTAAAACTATTAAGTCCAAGGGTCAGTGTCGTTGTGAAAAGTATGTTTTGGTGTCACAAGTGTTATTAAACGTGGTTTAAATGTAATTAGGTGTCATTAAGTTGTACTGGTGTTTACCGAGCGACGTGATGTTTAGAGGCTACGGTTCACACAAGTATATATGCGTGTGTATGTATGTCAAACACATATGTAATCGAAATTCAGTTATGTGTGTTAATCTTTCTTGTGCCCTTTTGATTTTCATCAATTGGTATCAGAGCGGTTATTTCTCTTGGGAAAGAAAAGCCTAATTAATAAAAAATTCCTGTTGTTTTATTCAATTTTCATCTTGTTCTTATCAATTCATCTTTGATTAGTCCCAACATAATACAGAAAGAGCTGGTGAGGCACTTTTTTTTTTTTTTGCAAAATAGTGACCTTGAGGTGTGGGCCTCATGTATATGCTATATTTTTGTGCAGCATGATGTAAATTATTTTAGGTTGTACATGTAGGTAATTTATATTTTAAAACATATATAAAACACATTTTTGTATTAATATTGGGTAGATGATGTTAGAAACCTATAAGAAACATACAAAAAAATTATAATAATGTGGGCTGCGTGAACGAAAACAAGTGCTTTGCGCTCCCATATTAGATGTTGTCGCCTCGGTGTGCTCTTTGCTTTCTAAAACCAAGGTTCTAATTCATAGTTTTGGAACCGAGTTGAAAAAGTTGTATGTAAGGTTGAATTCCAACACGAATTAATGAATTATAACGTCAAATAAAGAGGGTATGAAGCTCAAGAAAAATAGGTTCAATGCCAACACAAATTATAACGTCAAACAAAAAGGGTATAAGCTCAAGAAAAAACATTATAAAATTAAAAATTAAGGGCCCAACCGGGTTCGAACCGGTGACCTATTGATCTGCAGTCAATTGCTCTACCACTGAGCTATGGACCCGTTGTTGAATATATTTCATTTGGAATTAATATATTTATCAAAAACGGACAACATGTTTTCATGGGTTTGGTATCTTGATCAAATACCAAGCTCCCATCTCTAAACCATGCAATCATTTGTTGAACAATCATTGCTTATTTTTGAACTGACTAAATCATTACTTATATTTGAAAAACTTGAAACCAAACTGTTTGTAACGGTTTGGTTTGATTTAGTTTTCAAAGATTTTTGTTTTGGTTTTTAATGATAAAAAAACATTATTAACTATTTTCTTTGTAAATTTGTGTTTTAAATCCGGTGTTTTGATTCATTATACATGTCATGGCTATTTATTTCATTAATTTATGATTAATATGTGATTTTTTTGTTAGAATAATAATGGAACTGACTCACCGTAAAGCATCCAAGTTTGCACCTCAAGATTTTATCAACAACATGCCTGATAATGTGATAACTAATATTCTGGACCGATTGCCGTTACAAGATGCAGTCAGGACTGATGTCTTGTCGAGAAACTGGAGGTCTAAGTGGACTATGCTTAGCCAACTCGTATTTGATGACGACTTCTTTGCGTATTTATCAAAAACAGAAGGCGAGAATAATCACGCTAGAATTATAAGTAAGATTTTTCATCTGCTTAGAGATTCCATCACAAAATTTGTCCTAATCATAGACGACACGTTGGATGTTAAACATATTAAACACTGGATTTTGTTCTTGTCGCGAAAAGGAATTAAGGACCTCACTCTTAAGAATTGGCATCGAACGCCACTTAACTTGCCTACACATCTTTTCTCTTGTGTAGGCATATGCATTATCATTATATAGCAACAAGGCTTTATGAATTATCTGACCACTTTTCTTGTAGCTGAGAGAATGTGGTGCTAAAAAGAGGTTCCCTACCGTTTTTCCCTGCCTCAAGGTTCTTAAATTATCAGCTATATGTTTAGACAATGGTATGAAGTTATCATCTGCTTTTGAATTAATTAGGATCTTTCCGAATCTGCAGACCCTTGAAGTTGCACGTGATTTTGTATGTATCACACTGCTCGTCTTATAATCTTGTATATGGTTTTGCTTTTGAATACTAGTTATTGTTGCAGGATAATTCCTCGACATATGCAATTTGTTCCCCAGAGGTAGACTACAAAACAACGAGGTTGTTGCACCTTTGAAGATCAGTTTGAAAACTTGAAAGGTTAAGAGAATGAACTGTGTTTGATAAAGTATTTATTTGCGTGTTCGCCTTTCTTAAAAAAGATTGTTATTCGCTACTCGCACATTGAGTCGGATGAAAAGTTGATGTTTGCTAAGAAGTTGTTGATACTCCATCGAGCCTCCCCCGTAGCTGAAATCGATCTCTTCCATTCCAACTTTAGTTGTTTTGAACTTCTCTTATATTTGATTTTATAATTTGATGCATATTTTGTACGAATTTATGGCTACATTCTGTAATATGCTCTAAATATCGGCAAGGAGAAATGAAAGACGTTTTTGTTAGTCTACTATGAAGTAAGCTGGCGTTTGGTTTCATACTTTAGGATGATACACTATGGATTTGACTGAGATTGATACTTGATAGTAAATGTTTTGGTCAGATGAACGGGTTGGATAGAAACCAAAAGGTATCGGGTTGCAATCTAGGATATGTGAACACCACATTCTGTAATACGCTCTAAATATCGATCTTGCCTTTTCATCATTTGATTTTAACCCATTTTGACCCCTCAAAATTAAACAGTAAACCCAAAACAACCCAGGAAGTTGTTATTATGACCCATTAGGACCCAAAATGAGATTGATGGGTTGGTTTTGTCAGGCCTAGATTTGCAGCCCAAACACCTATGTTCACTTGTACAGGTTAGTTTTGATTTATGTATCAAAAATTCAATTTTTAAAGAGGTCTGTAATTGCTGTTAACATAATCTATGTGTTGCGAGTCTGATGCACATCTCTTTGATATGCAGACTTATGTAATAAGTTTTTCAAGAATTTGTAATGCTTCATTTGGATATGCTGTTTAAAATGCAGACTTATGTAATAAGTTTTTATCCGGCGATTTTAGATCTTATGTGTATCTGTTGGAGTGAATTTGCTTTCGTTTTTTCATTTAGGATGCTTATATTATATTTGATTGATAGATGCTAAAGAAGAAATGTTTCTTATTCAGTTATGATTCCCAACAATCCGAGCTGGAGTGACAATCATGAATATAATCTATATGTTGCGAGTCTAATGCACACTCTCTTTGATATGCAGACTTCTTTCTATATAATACACAACTGATAGATACGTATAAGTCGTATATGCTGTTTAAAATGCTTTTGAGTTATCCATTTAGGTGATTAAAATTTTGATGCAGTGGCAGCAATGTGAAAAAAAGTCATAATTTCGATTGGATTTGGATGTAATGGCTGGAAGTTGGGATGGAAGTCGTGACATTGGCAGCCAATCTGATAATAGGAACAACATACGATATATTCGTACACTTTTGACCTGTACTCAACCCGAACCAAACCAGACCCGTTTCAACCCGACAAAATTGCCCCTTGATGTACAATATTTTTTTTAAACATTTTTTTAACCAACCCGACCCGAACCCATTTCGACCCAAACCAAAACAACCCTTTTTTTAATTGACCCGTTTTGACCCGAACCCGTTTTGACACATAACCCGACCCGACCCATTCTTCCTTGGCCACCTTGCCTTCTCTCCTAAGTTCCGCAAAGCAAGCATTAGTTCACTATTATCAACGGATAGTGAAAACTATCACTGTCAACTATATTGCACAATTGAAAAGTATTTATAACTTCAGATATTGATCAAGTGTTTTTCAACTGAAAGCTATGAGTGTTGTGAGAGTATTTGTTCGTAGTGTGTATGCGAAAATGTGAATTATGTAATATAACACTTGATCAACCCATTTTGAATGAACCTATCAACTAACTCCGATAATCTTGCAAGACCAAGTTCAAGCTCCAAGACCGTTTGTGGAAATAGCACGTGCAGCATCTTGAATGAATTATTCCCGAGATTCCAGCTAAGACTTAGTCCACTTCGTTAATAACCTGCACATGAATATTAGAAAACATCGAGAACAATTGTTAGAATCCACAAGTAATAATAAGGATCCTTGATCCTCAGAGTCCCTACACTGCCCGATGAGGATAATTGATCCAGACAACACCTCAGAATGTATGATCCATAATTATAAAAACCTATGCCCTAACAATCTATAAATAATGAGGATTTTTATTTTTATTTTTTTGGTATCTTAAAACGACCCTCCCTCATGCATTATACTATAGATTTTAGTAGGCTATGAAAAAAAACTCTTTTGGAATAGGTATTTGATAATATGGGAAAAGATCAAATAGGAAGTTTATTTTGGCTAGGAAGTGTAGGAAGCAATAGGATTAGGACATGTGACAATATTTAAAATAAAGAGGAAGGGTATTTTAGTCAATCCAACCCTTTCTTCTTCCTTTTCAAAACCCAGTAACTTCAAAACCCACCATTTTCAAAACCCACCATCTTCAACCATTTCTTCACTTTCTATCCTAATAATCACAACATTATAGTGCGATTTTCATCACAAATCAATGATTCAAACACCCGATCAACGTGTTCTTCAGCTTTTTTGAAGAAAACCCAGTTTAATTTCA
This sequence comes from Helianthus tuberosus, assembly GCA_030545235.1. NCBI lineage: Eukaryota > Viridiplantae > Streptophyta > Magnoliopsida > Asterales > Asteraceae > Helianthus > Helianthus tuberosus. Next base: position 30,151,457 of record CM060451.1, read on the forward strand.
TAAAAAATCTTGTTTTTTTCCAGTGATTTTGGAGATAATCACTCGATTCGTTCGATTCGAGCGCTGATAAGTGTTTCTATCATTCAAACTTCGTCAATTGTTGAAGAAATCACTTCGATCCATGTAAGAAATTCTTTAATTTCATTTTTACGATCTGGGTTTTTGATTTAGTCATTGCGTTTTACGATCTTGGCGGGGGTCCAGGGGCAGCGCCCCTGGAGGGGCAGCGCCCCTGGTAGCGGGGTCCCAGGGACGGCAGCCCCTGGCAGGGTCCAAGGGGCAGAGCCCCTGGCTGGGGTTGAGCTGTAATAAAAATGCATCAGAAAAATTAATTTTCTGTAAATTGCCTCTGGAAACTGCATTGGTTTAGACAGTTCACAGTACAGACAATTCACAACACAGTTCTGCATTGGCCATTGCGTTTTAGAAAAACACATTCTTGAAGTGTTTTTGGGGCATTGCGTTTTAGATAAAACACTTTTTTAGGTGTTTTCAGTTCATTGCGTTTTACAGAGAACACTTTCTTTTGTTTTTTTAGGCAATTGTGTTGATGCACTTTGTGTGGACGCGACTCGGCTCGGTTCGACTCGGCCTTGAAGACTTGAAGACACGAAGATCGAGACAAAGCTACAGCCAAGGGGGAGTTTGTTGGTGCACTTGTGTCTGTACTTTGTCTGTATTTCGTCATGATACAAAACGATGTCTTTAATGTAAGGTTGATGTAAGTTTGACCAAGTCAACCATCCTCCTGGTTTGACTTGACCAAACAGTTAGAGAAATGTTGTAAGCTGGCTGTGTCGAAGGATGTGTCATCGAAGGATTTTTTTATATCCTTCGATGATGAGCTCGAAAGATAGACCACGAAGGATAGACCTCGAAGGATATCATCCTTCGTGGTGAATGTGATCTTTCGATGGGCTTTTCTGGTCGACAGATGATCTGTCGATCAATCTGTCTGATCCTTCGACCAGACCTGCTGTGTCGGGTATAAATACCCATGTGTTGTGTTCAGTTCGACAGATCAGAGGCAAGTAAGAGAGTTGAGAGCACACACACGAGAGAACTTTGAGAGTTTGCAGAATACATCTGTGTAAACATTGGACTTGTAACCGAATCTTTCATACGCATTAATACAAGTGGTGTTAATCGTTGAATGTTGTGTGTTGTGTTTGTGCTTGTTCTCGTATAAAGTCTCGGTTGCATGCTAGCTTGGATTCCGCACTCGCTAGTGTGTTTGATATAACAAGGATAAGGTTTTATCTCATCCTCGAGAGGGACCTACAAGTGGTATCAGAGCTTTGGCTCTTCTCCTTGTTAAAACCGAGTGTTTTCGGGTGTTTTCCGGGTGTTTGTAGTTTATATTTTCTGGAAAAACTTGTTAAAATCGGGTTTCGGTTTGTTGTCGGTTTGCAGAAATATTCATATTTCTGGGTTTGTTCTTCTTATCTTCAACCGATATCTTAAGTGTTCTTGGTATTTTACACTTTTGATCTTAAAATTTTTAAATTTCAAAGTGTTTGTGTGTTGGAAGTTGTATTTTGATTAAAATATTGGACATTACCCGGTTGGTGAAAACCTACATGTTCAGACCTGAAAGATATGGTCTGAACATACTTTCTGCCGAAAGTTCTCACCAACCCATCAACTTTTCACCAACCTGTCACCCGTTGTCAACTGTGTCAGAACCGATCGAAAGATATCCTTCGAAGTCGAAAGATCATCTTTCGACCAAAGGAGGTTCGACAGATAGTCATCATTCGAGCATCCTTCGAAGTGTGAGACTTATCTTTCGTTCCAAGGAATATTTTCGAAACATACATCTTTCGGTCTTCTGCTCATTTTCGAAAGACTAGGATCCTTCGATTGGGAAGTCTTTCGAAGTCATCTTTCGTGTTCATCTTTCGGTCTACAGTCCTTTTTCGAAAGATAAGGATCCTTCGTTTGGAGAATCTTTCGAAAAACATTGTTCGACACTCAACAGTGATCTTTCGAACACTGTTGATCCTTCGAACAGGTGTTGATCTTTCGATCCTGGTTTGTTTACGTTTAACAGGTTGTGCTTTTCAGGTCTTTCGATTCTTGATCTTTCGGCTGGTTGTGATCCTTCGAGATTTTAACATACTTTGTGAAAATTAAATTTTTAAAAGGAGAAAACTTATTTTTCAAATTTTAAATCAATTTTCACTTAATATATTAATTTTCATAAAATGGGAACAAACGGTCAGTGGGATCCAACCGCGTGGACTCAAATAACTTCGACTCCACAATCATCAGCTATGCAATCTACGCAATCTACGTCTGATTTCGACAAAACGGCATGGATGCGAGCTATTGCCCCACCTCAAGCTGCAATGATAACTGCAAATCAATGGGCTTTGGTCACAAATCAAAGCAACAGCATTCAATCTATGATGCAGAACGACAGTGAAACTGGTACAAGCACAAAACCGCCAAAGTTAAATCACATCAATGATTGGGGATGGTGGAAAGAAAGGCTGAGAACTTATGTTCAGGGACAAGGTCAAGATCTATGGATGTGCTTCTTCACAGCTTTTGAAAATGAGTTGGAAGTTGCAGGATCTAATCCACAAACTTACAGCACTTTGTCTGAAGAAGATAAAAAGAAGTTTGAGTTAGAAAAGAAGGCATTCATGATTCTCACACAAGCTCTCCATAAAGACATTTACCATCAGTTTGTTTACTGCACGACTACTAAAAGCTTGTGGGATATGCTCACGTTACGGTGTGAAGGAAATGCTCAATCTAGAAAGATCAAGCAAGAATTACTGAAGAAAGAGTTTGAAGGGTTCACGTGTTTGGAGAATGAGACTTTGGCAGACTTATCTACAAGGTTCCATCACTTGTTGAGCGAGATGTTTGCTTTTAAAGTCACTGCCACTCCACAAGAATTGGTGAAGAGATTCGCTGATAGCTTACCAGCAAAGTGGAGCAGTTATCTTGAAATTCTCAAAGAAAATGGTGTTTTAGAAACAATCACCGTTTATGAATTAATTCAAAGATTGGAGAATAAGGATGTAGAAGAAAAGCTGAAGGCAAAAAGAACACAAACTCCTCAAAATCCAGAAATGTACTTTGGGATTGCAGGAGGTATCAGTGGAGAAAAACCAGCTTCTCAACACGCGAAGCTTCAAACAGCTTTCATCTCAAGCACCGGACCTTCGACAACAGATCAGTTTGATCCTTCAGCATACACGATGATGTATTCAGGACCGAATGTGCAACCGACAGCTCAGCAGCAACAACCACAACAGCAAGGGTTTTATGGAAGCTCTTCAAACTTTCAAGCCACTTCCAATCCTAACACAGTCAGACTAGACACTTCCAACTTTTCCAAAGTCAGTGTCGAAGTAGCCAAGGAGCATATGGAGATGTTGAATACCTTGGTTAGTGCGTATAGTGGATTGATCGCAGGTCAGATTGGGAATATCAATCTAACCAATGAAGATTATCAGCAAGTGGATAAAGAAGAGTTTGAAATGATGGATATCAAATGGGCTCTTGCTAGTGCAATTCGAAGAGCAAAGGAGTTTATGGAAAGGACGGGGAGAACCAACTTGGAAAACAAGAAAGACACCAAGTATGGGTTCGACAAGAAAGCTGTCAAGTGCTTTAACTGTGGCGAACGGGGTCATTTCAAAAGGGAATGCACAAGACCAGCTCAGCATGGAAATCAAAATCCGTTCAGAAATCAAGGCAACCAGCAGAACCAGAACGGGAACAATGTTCGTACGTTGATACCTGTCAACAACCAAGGCCAAGCAGGGTCATCAAATGCCAACCGGGGGCTGGTGGTTCAAATAGATGAGGGTTGTGATTGGTCACTTCAGCTTGGAGAAGGAGGAAATGGTGGAACATCATGTTTTGCTGAAGTCGTAAAGGATTTAAAGCACGCCAGTGGTGGAGAATCTTCCACCAATGGTGTTGCATCTTCTGAAGATGAAGACAGTTCTGGTTATAGTGAAAGCTCAGATGAAGAATCCTCGACTTCAGGAAATGATCATGTGGATGAGACATCGAGTGCGTCAGTCGATGCAAATACTGATGAGCTTTTGGAAGAAGCTGCAGCAGGAACTGAAAGAAGATCTAATTTGATGGATCAAGCTGCTTACTCTTCGTCTTCTCTCCATTCAGCCTTTATGGCTAATGTCGACAGTTCATCAGGTCAGGTATGTGTCGATGAACCCACTGTAGTTAGCTGTGAAAAGTGTGATAGTTTAAATGTTGAATATGCAGAAAAGGAAAGTCAGTTTGAAGTCACACACAAACACAATCAACAATTGATTGTAGATCTTGCTAAAGCAACTGAAGCTAACGTGTTTTTAACCAGAAATGAAAAGGAATTTAAAACAACAATTGCGTCATTAAGACATGATGTTTCAGAATTACAAAAAGCTGTTTTGCGAAAACAACATGCTAACAATGATCTTATAGACACAATTGAAAAGCAGATGGTAGAGTTGGCAACCGCTCGATGTGAATGTGAAACAATCAAGCAGAAATTGGAAAGTTATTCCAATTCCCGCTATGTGTTGGATCACATTATTGATGTTCAAAAGAAAAAGGGGGATAAGAAGTGTATGGGATTCAAATCATGTCCTCCCCCAATGAATCACAATTACTCCAAATTGCCTGATGACGAGGATATGCCCCGTTTTGAACCTACTGTGCCACTCGGTCTAGATGACTTTGCAGCAGGCCTCGGGTTCACAACGGGTACATCATCCTCGGGTCAATCTGAATCTGAGAATGAGACTGATTCATCGTGTGTTAAGGAACAGAGTCCTCCCGTTGTTGAGGATACTGATTCTTCGGATGATGAATCTGATGAAATTGTGAACCAGCAGTCTAACTCGGTTACAACAGATATTCCAATCGAGAATCACATCCTGTGTGATCCACCAGTGAAACCGAGTAAGACTGAAATGTCAAAAGAAATGGAGCCGAGTGTATCAAGTTTTGAAGGGAGTAACTTGTTGTACACGCTCAAAGGAGATAGCAAAATCTACTCTAACAAAGATTTTCCAATTAAAAATGTAAATCAAGATTTAATTGAGCAAATTTTTGAAGGATGCACTGATAAGTTTTTGGGGAACAAAAGTGGCAAAGTTACCGTCACTCAATGTGATCCAATTCCGTGTGAACAAGTTAGAAAACAATACGGAAACCAAAAACTACAAGTTGAGCGAAAACAACAAGTCAATTCCAGAAAAGGTAAGGTACAGGGAAAGAAGGCTCAGAACAAGAATGTTCAAGCACCTAAGGTTCAACAACAATGGGTGCAAAACAAAAGAGCTCCTGTCAAGAAAAGAGAACCGACAGTGAACTTTGTTGGATCCACGGGTTCAGATAAACTTGAAACATTTCAGGATAAATCTAACATTGATTTTGTAAAACAATTTAGAATTTTAAAACGAAATGATCAGAATAACTACACCCAATACACCAACGGAGGTGATTTAGGTCCAAGCACGTCTAGATCACAAAGTTCATTGTCTGGTTCTCCGTCTGATCATCAACATGTTTCTTCGAGGTTTGTAGAGCAGAGAATGTGTTTTGAGTGTGGCACAATTGGGCATATTGTAAGATACTGCCCATACCTGCAAAAGTTGAAGGCAAAAACAAGTGCTCCCCAAGAAACCAATTACCAAAAACGATCATTTTCCCCGAAACAAGACCCACGTGTCTTGAAAGAAAGGGAAAAGAAGTTAAAACAAAAGAATCAAAAGGTAATTGAAAAGGCCTTAAAATCAGAGGTCAAAGAAGAAAAACCTGTTCAAGCAAAACCTAAAACTGTAAAACCAGTAAATGCTAAAACAATTAATACAAATACTGGTAAAGGACAAACAGCTTGGAAACAAAAACAGGTAATTCAGTCAGGGGGAGCACCACAGGTTCTTTTTCCTAATCATCAAGTGATTGAAATCACTTTTCTTGATGATCAAGGACGACCCAAGTCCACAAAGGCTTTGGTCCATCTCTCCAACTAATTTTTGAGTGAGTGTGTAGGATATTCCAGGAGGAACTTTCGATAGTCGTAAGATTGTTGATAGTGGAGCATCCTTGCACAAAATAGGCAACAGAAGAAATTGCTGCCTTTGATGGAGAGAAAAAGTAAAGGGAAACAGAAATGTCTGTTGAAAGAGATTGAAAAGCTTCGACAAAAATGAAAATCATTTCAAAATGTGAATGTTCAAGGCTTTGATCGGGTCCCCGGGATAGATTCAAATCAAAATGTACGCACCTGCAGCACGTCTGAAGTTCAACAATCTACAAGATGAACGTGCAGTGTACATTTCTTTGTGGTGTGATTGAAGAAAATGTGTTTGTTGAACAAACCAACCGAGTGTGCGGATGCCTTGGCATGGGTTGAACAACCGCACACTACTTCACAAGAGAAAGACAAAAACCTTCGCTGGTACAGTGTGGAAGACCAGCCGGACCCAAAGGCTTTTGATCTTGTTGCTGTGAAGGGATTTCAGTAGCTGCAAAATCGACTTTGAAATCCACACCGGGTGGATATCCAGTTTGGGAGAGCACTCAGATTCCTGGCAATGCACGAAGCAGTTGCAGGATACGGTTTTAAATTTCTAATCTCTCCTATACATGTCGATATTTAAGCTGCTTTGTGCATTATTACCTCGTTCAGCACTCTTTGACCAGACAATGTTGTCATGGTCCGCACCGCTTACCGACATGCCAACTGATTTTTCCAAAATTCGCTAAATCATTTCTGATTACAACTTAATTTTGGTAAACGGCATTGAGGTAAAACATGAGTTAACCGACATCGGAAAATCATTTTTTTTGTAAATACCTTTGTGTTTAAATTTTGTCTTAGTTTATTGATTTTAGGGGAGGAGTAATCCAAACTTTGAAAAATCCAAAAACATTGAAAAATTTCAAAAACACAAAAACAATAGAAAAACAAAAATGAGTTTCCTGGCGAGCAAAAGAGAAAATGATAGTACATCAGTGGTCTGTCCAAACCTCTTTAAACCTTAAATGAAAAACGATAAGCAGCTCTATATAAGATGTATCGGTAGGCTCACAATCATTTTAAAGTGTGCAGGGTGATATAAACTTAATCCGACTGAAGACTGGGTGGGAACCATTCATTGGCATATGGTCTTAGTACCGAAATTTCGTTTGAGAGATTGCCGAGGTTCTGAGATATTCGGTCTTTATGCTGCTTATCATCTGGGTATCATGGTTGTATCTTTTTCCGAAAAATAACGGGGACGCAAGTCTAGATCTTCCATGATACCATACATACGTGTACATATTGCATACGACCTCAATAAGTGATCAACAATCACATGTCCAAACAAATAAGTGATAATATATCACATTTATCCGGGAGTCAAGTTCGTCTCTCTGCTGTACGGAAGTACTGACCTGTTCACGGACTTGCTCCTGTGCCCTCATGCATATGAAAATCAAGTTCCTCATCAATAAGTGATTATATCACACAGGGCTTGTTTTCAAATCAAAATAAGTGAGAATCTCACATCATATACGGTCAAACAGATGATAATCGGTATACTCACCGGTAAGATGAACCCTCGTGCATACCTTGATACGGGAATGTGTCGTGATGTGGATGAACACCGGTCGGTAAGTATAAATTATACCTTAACGTATCCCTTCGCCATGAGTACAAATGATAAGTTGAGCTTATGTGGACAACAATACCGATAATTGTTATAGGATGCTTATCTTAATGTTAATTAACTGAACAAAGAGAGTGTTTTTGGCATGACCGTACACTGATATGATTCTCTTACCCTCGAAACTCGCAAAAAGAATGTCTGTAAATATTTAGTTAATGTTTCCTGTTTATGCATCGTTGTAAATATCTATTTATTGCTTTCCGTCTTTACTTTTGAAGAATGAAAAATTCCAAAAAGATTTTAGGTGTGTTTTAATATAAACTTTTTAAAATCCAAAAAGATTTTGCTTCTGGTTTATTTTTGATTGACTGATGTTGGAACTCGAGTCTATCCTACCCAAAATCCTGATCGTAAGCTGGAAAACAATTGCATCTTCATAAACAGTCGAAGTTAACGAGTTTTTGAAAGTTAAAGGATTAAAATGAATATTTTTCTAAACTTTCAAACTGCTGTCGGTTGGTGGTTGATTGAGATTTGATCTCATATGTGTTGTTAGTTTAAATGTTAACTATATTCCAAGCGGTTGTTCTCATTATGCGTTTAGCTTTCTTGCATGTGCAGATGCTAAAGGCGAGGAGAACATGTTCGATGAAAAGCTTTGGAATGAAGACACGAAGTGGAGGCACTCAAAGGATAAAATGATCGAGTTGCCGCTGTCCCTTCATCAACACCACAAGGATCTGAAGAATTGACAAGTCAAAAGATTCACGAGCATGACTCAATGGAGAGTTCAATCTAAGGGGGAGTTTATTGACACACTACCTAAGTTAAATGGGGAGTTTGTTGATACACTTTCTACTTATGACGCGTGAAGACTTTGAAGATCCTCCGACTTGAATGTGACAGAAGACGAACCATCACGAGTAGCGTCCAAGGGGGAGTTTGTTGATGCACTTTGTGTGGACGCGACTCGGCTCGGTTCGACTCGGCCTTGAAGACTTGAAGACACGAAGATCGAGACAAAGCTACAGCCAAGGGGGAGTTTGTTGGTGCACTTGTGTCTGTACTTTGTCTGTATTTCGTCATGATACAAAACGATGTCTTTAATGTAAGGTTGATGTAAGTTTGACCAAGTCAACCATCCTCCTGGTTTGACTTGACCAAACAGTTAGAGAAATGTTGTAAGCTGGCTGTGTCGAAGGATGTGTCATCGAAGGATTGTTTTATATCCTTCGATGATGAGCTCGAAAGATAGACCACGAAGGATAGACCTCGAAGGATATCATCCTTCGTGGTGAATGTGATCTTTCGATGGGCTTTTCTGGTCGACAGATGATCTGTCGATCAATCTGTCTGATCCTTCGACCAGACCTGCTGTGTCGGGTATAAATACCCATGTGTTGTGTTCAGTTCGACAGATCAGAGGCAAGTAAGAGAGTTGAGAGCACACACACGAGAGAACTTTGAGAGTTTGCAGAATACATCTGTAAACATTGGACTTGTAACCGAATCTTTCATACGCATTAATACAAGTGGTGTTAATCGTTGAATGTTGTGTGTTGTGTTTGTGCTTGTTCTCGTATAAAGTCTCGGTTGCATGCTAGCTTGGATTCCGCACTCGCTAGTGTGTTTGATATAACAAGGATAAGGTTTTATCTCATCCTCGAGAGGGACCTACAAATTGCGTTTTAGAATGAGTCATTTTTAAGTGTTTTCTGGCCATTGCGTTTTACAAATAAGACATTTCTTTGTGTTTTTTGTGCATTGCGTTTTAGGTAAAACACTTTTTTATGTGTTTTCAGTCCATTGCGTTTTAGAAAACGGACATTTTAAGTGTTTTATAGCCATTGCGTTTTAGAAATAAGACATTTGTTTGGGTTTTTGGTGTATTGCGTTTTAGGTAAAACACATTTTTATGTGTTTTTAGTCCATTGTGTTTTAGAAAGTACATTTTCTTTTGAGTTTTTAGGCTATTGCGTTTTAGAAATAAGACATTTCTTTGTGTTTTCTGGCCATTGCGTTTTACAAATAAGTAATTTCTTTGTGTTTTTGGTGCATTGCGTTTTAGAAAAATGTTATTTTTTAGGTTTTTTTTTCATTGCGTTTTACGTAACTGGGGGTTTTCTATTGCGTTTTACGCAACTGGGTTTTAATTTTTTTTTTTTTTGAAAATATAGCAATAGTATACTCGTTTTAAAGATAAAAAAACGCTCGTTTTTTTGGTGCAATTTTTATAAAAAAAATAATGTCGTATGAAAGAGTTATTAACGTTTAAAAAATGTGGGGGGGGGGGGGGTGGGGAATTGGAGGAGAGAGAAACTATTGGCTTGGATTGACTAGAATGTCCATAAACAAACTCACGCGCCTATTTTTTCCCCTTCAATTTCCCTGATTTAATCTTAGCCCTTGATTAACTAAATGGATGGTCAAGTTCACTTTCTAGCCTTCCTAGCCAAATAAACTTCCTATCGTATCTCCACCCTTGATAATATTATTTGTATTTTGTGTGTTGTGTGTTGTGAAGTGTATAGATAAAAGCACACTTGTTAAAAGTCACCGACTCTTACGTCTAGTCCAAATTTCCAGGCAAAGCGAGGCACATAGGTGCTACGTAGATGGTGGAGGGTTTAACATATTACAGAGAAGAACATTTGTTGTGGAGATGTAAAATGTGAAATATGATGGCAGGTTGATGTGACTTTGTATGATTGGTTTTATATTGTTTAATTATTAAGAAAAAAATGAAATAAACCACGCCATGGCGCCACCCGCTAGCAGCCCTGGGTAGCTATATTCTGCGTTGTTCTGACCGATGTGGCTTCTCCATGCCCCTCCCTCCACGCCCCACAACACACAACCTAACAAATATTGAAAAAGGAAAGGAGGCTCATGGGTGCCATGGTTTAATCCATGCCATTCATGGTGGATGAGACAAGAGGGTGGTGTAGCAATCCATTAATGGTCCTACGTGGCGATTGATCACCTAACCCATGCCCCCCACACCCTTCAGCCTAAGGTTAGTTAATATATTGTTAGGTTAGAGATTTGGGGATTATAGCCTTAAATAGCTCAGTAGTTAGTATGTTGCTTAACATCGTTTCTTTTCAATTATCTTTTATAATCGTTTTCAGTATTCTATAATAGTGAATTGTTGGCTGTATGATCTTGATTCTTATCTTCTTTGGTGTTTTTCATTACAAATTCCCAACTATCAAAATTCAAAAAAGAAAGAGACATGCGACACTCATGAATAAATAACTCATCAATGTAACTAAGGTGTTTTTAACAATTCGTCTCCTTCATGAGCCACCCCCTCTCCTAAAACCCTTCACTTTATTTTGCGCAATGCCAATGATCGGGTCTTAGGATATGTCGACCCAAGCGTGGGACTAACGCCTCTTCCTCTTCGGCAGTTCACTTTTTAGTAAGAGTAAATTACAAAGTTCGTCCTTTATGTATGTCATATATTACAAAGTATGTCATTTATCTTTAATAAGCTCAGAAAACATACTCAATGTTTGTAAACCCTTACAAGTTATGTCCTTTAGTCATAACACAATTAGTTTTCATGGTTAAAGTTGACTAAGTCAACCCCACATAAGGGTATTTTAGTCATTTTATCCTAAATATTATAATAAATAATCATAAACCCAATAAATAAAATAATTTTAGAATTATATGTGTGTATATAGTTATAAATATATACAGATAATGTCTTCTCCCTCTCTCTCTTTCTAATTATCCTACTCCCACAACCACAACCCACCTGCCACCGCCACCGCCACCGATCTGCCACCACCACCACTTCACCTGCAAGTTTACTCTGCTCCAAACCAGTTTTCCGGCAAGTTCCAAACCAGTTTTCCGTTGAGTATCAAACCCGTTTTTTGGCGACCCATACTTCTCTCTGTTCTACACAACCACCACCCGACCACCGCCACTCGACCACCACCATCACCCGGGCACCGCCACTCTCAGATCTGTGAGATCTTGGTAACCTGCTAGAAACAAAAACCCTAATTTACTCCAATCTCAGGTACGTTGTTTGTAATCGCAAATCAGAGGCAAATATAATAATAACTTGTTAGAGAGTTTTGAAACTAAACTTAGGGGTTATTGATGTCGATGAAACAGAAGAACTTAAGGTTTGGGGATAATTTACTCTAAAAGAAATTGAGACCACCGGTGAACATATTAAGTGTGTAATGAGTGTTAAGACATTGAGAAGTGGTATATGTTGGTGATGATAATTAAATGTGTGTTGTCTTGAGATGGATGAGGAAGGGTTTGATGGTGGCAGGTCTTGAGATGGGCGGTGGTGTTGGCTGTAGTTGGGTGATGGTGGTGGTAGATGGGTGGGTGGTGGTGGTAGGGTACTTTTATATAGAGAGAGAGTTGAGACCGAGTGAGGAAACAAACGTCGTTTCTGTTGAAGATGTACATCATATGCGCATTGTTGCCGGATGCCGTCGGTACACAATTAATTCAAAGCAAGACTGCTTTGATTCTCTAAAATCCTGGCGACGGAAGTTTAGAGAGAGAGAGAGAAAGAAGAGATTGTAGAGAGAGATTGAGAGAGAGAGCAGGTAGAGTAAGAGAGTGAAAGTGGTGGTGGTGGTGGCAGATCGATGGTGGTGGTGGTGATGGTGGTGGCAGGTGAGTTGTGGTGGTGGTGGGGGTAGGTGAGAGAGAGAGAAGGAGAAGGGGTTAATAATGTCTGTATGTATATATTTACATATATAATTCTAAAATTGTTTTATTTATTGGTTTTATGATTATTTATTATAATATTTAGGATAAAATGACTAAAATACCCTTATGAGGGGTTGACTTAGTCAACTTTAACCATGAAAACTAATTGTGTTATGACTAAAGGACATAACTTGTAAGGGTTTACAAACATTGAGTATGTTTTCTGAGCTTATTAAAGATAAATGACATACTTTGTAATATATGACATACATAAAGGACGAACTTTGTAATTTACTCTTTTAGTAATATTAGCCGCAACTATGTAATTTTCACCTAGGGGTGTGTATGGGTCGGTTTGATTCGGTTTTTACTATTAACCATAACCATAACCGCTAGTTCGGTTACGGAGTTTTGGTAACCATAACCAAACTTTGGTTACGGTTAATCGGTTATGAAGTCGGTTATGGTTCGGTTTTGGTTAATTTCGGTTAAGTAACCAAGCAAGGTTTGAAATAAATAAGGTTGTGCACGATTTGAACTTAGCTTGAGCCTATTTTATAAGATAATGGAGACTAAACTTTATGTTTAAACTACCGATTTGGGGTTCTTTTTAATAAGGTAATTCTCAAACAAAAAAAAATTATGACCATAACACCTTAGTTCTTTATCAAAATAAATGACATCTACATCAAGATCATTTTGTTACTAAGATACTTTTATCTTAGTAAAAAACCTCTATATGGTTTTGCAAAACACAAATCCATTATATAAAGTTAACATTACAAGTTCGGTTCGGTTTCGATTATATCGGTTAACCAAAGCTTCATAACCATAACCATAACCGATTGAGCGGTTATACAAAGTTTCATAACCATAACCATTGGTTATTAGTGGTTATCGGTTATTAGTGGTTCGGTTATGTCAGTTATGGTTCGGTTATCGGTTATGCTGGTTAATTTGCTCACCCCTATTTTCACCAAACCAAGCCCATACCACCCATACAACAACGGTACTGGTATTAATTTTATGGTTTTGATGAGATTCGGTTTCGATATTTTTCTCTATGCGTCCCAAAGCGGCACCATAACGCAATGTAATTTAGTAACTCGCAGCTTTATGTTTGTAGCTTTTAGTTGATTACATCCATACTATTGTATAGGGTTAGGATCAAATACAAAGGATAAAATAAATAAGAAGTGTAAGAAGGATTCTAGTCCATTGATCTTAGATTTGAAGGGTTGAGATTGGTTGTAGGGAAAAAAAGATAATAGAAGGGCATAAAAGGAATCATATATTTATGGATTTTCTCTCTCCACATGCAAGGCACATGCCAATTCCCCCATCGATTTAAAATGTCCATACCTTTTTCATACGACATTTTTTTTCAAAAAAAATTTCACCATAATAACGAGCGTTTTTTTATCTTTAATATGAGTACCATATTATCATATACAAATAAAATAAAAATTTTCATTTTTACTGGGTTTTTTGGCATTGTGTTAAAGGTTCAGGTCATTGTGTCTTTTAACTGGGTTTTGGTTAGTAGAGTTTCTATACATTGTGTTATTATCAAAATCTATAACACAATGTTAATTTGAGTTCTATCCATTGCGTTTTTATAAAAAACCTATAACACAATATACGACACAATGAAGATTTTGTTATATCTGGGTTTTCTATAAATTGTGTTATTAGTTCAGGTCATTGTGTTTAATATGTTATTCATTGTGTTTTAATATATTGTCCATTGTGTTTTAATAATTTGTTCAATTTTTTTATTATCTTGTTCATTGTGTTTTAGTTTGTTATGTATTGTGTTTTTAGTTTGTTTTTCATTGTGTCTTCATCTGCTCTCCATTGTGTCTTTTATCTGCTGTCATTAATTGTGTCTTTTATCTGTTGTCATCAATTGTGTTTTTATTTAGTCTGATTCTTATTGTGTTATACGTTATGTTCATTGTGTTTTAGTATGTTGTCCATTGTGTCTTTATCTGTTGTCATTGATTGTGTTTTTATTCTAATTTACATTGTGTTTTACATCATGTCCATTGTGTAATATGTTATTCATTGTGTTTTAATATGTTGTCCATTGTGGTTTAATAATTTGTTCAATTTTTTTATTATCTTGTTCATTGTGTTTTAGTTTGTTATGTATTGTGTTTTTAGTTTGTTTTTCATTGTGTCTTCATCTGCTCTCCATTGTGTTTTTATTTGCTGTCATTAATTGTGTCTTTTATCTGTTGTCATCAATTGTGTTTTAATTTAGTCTGATTCTTATTGTGTTATACGTTATGTTCATTGTGTTTTAGTTTGTTGTCCATTGTGTCTTTATCTGTTGTCATTGATTGTGTTTTTAATCTAATTTCCATTGTGTTTTACGTCATGTCCATTGTGTAATATGTTATTCATTGTGTTTTAATATGTTGTCCATTGTGGTTTAATAATTTGTTCAATTTTTTATTATCTTGTTCATTGTGTTTTAGTTTGTTAAGTATTGTGTTTTTAGTTTGTTTTTCATTGTGTCTTCATCTGCTCTCCATTGTGTCTTTTATTTGCTGTCATTAACTGTGTCTTTTATCTGTTGTCATCAATTGTTTTTTTATTTAGTCTGATTCTTATTGTGTTATACGTTATGTTCATTGTGTTATACGTTATGTTCATTGTGTTTTAGTATGTTGTCCATTGTGTCTTTATCTGTTGTCATTGATTGTGCTTTTAATCTAATTTACATTGTGTTTTACATCACGTCCATTGTGTAATATGCAACTGGGTTTTTGAATTTTTTTTTTTGAAAAATATAACAATATGGTACTCATATTAAAGATAAAAAAACACTCGATTTTATGGTATATATTTTTTTTAAAACAAATGATGTATAAAAAAGTTACGGACGTTTAAAAGTTAAGGGGGTAATAGCATGTGACTTGCATGTGCATATTCTCTTTCCTCTTGTAAACAAAATTACCCTTTCCATTTAATTACTCATAGGACACTTGTCGCTCTCTGGTGACTTCTTACCCTTCTTATTTTTAAATCTTTTGTATTATAACTCAACTCGTATAAACTATTTCTATGTATTGTGCATATAAATAACTAGGTTATAACCCGTGGTACCCACGGGTCGCTCTATTTTTAAGGATATTAATATTTTATTAATTTTATTACAATGGTCCGTTTTATAAAATTTGTGGGGATATATATAATATGATTCAATGGTTCGTTTTATCACCCAGGTAGACACCCGAGTAGGAAAAATTAAATTACATTAATAAAAAATTTCAACACACACTGATTCATTTCTATTGAAAATTAAAATCAAACCATAACTATGATGCTATAATGATTTTTAGACTATTTTTTGTTTTTGTTATTATCGATCTAATGCTTGCCTAAAACCAGAAAAATCAATTTGTTACGAATCATGAACATGCTCCTCAGTCGGCACAAAGCTAAACGAAGTTCGTGCATACATAGCATTTGACTTTGATATATTTCTTCGTTTTATAAAATATCGATGTTTCAGATCAAAACATAAATTATTATATGGAATAATGGATTTTAATAATCCAAACTTTCACCCATTGGCCGGCAACGGACCCAACTTCAAAAATAACCGGTGGTGGTCCCAACTTTTCGTATATTGTAAACCAATAGACTTTTACTAAAAAAAAACCTTAATTTCTTTGTCTCCTTATCCTTTTCGGTTTAGTAAAGGTCCATTGGTTTACATTATACGAAAAAGTTGCCGAAAAGGATAAGGAGACAAAAAGAAATTAAGGTTTTTTTTAGTAAAAGTCCATTGGTTTACAATATACGAAAAGTTGGGACCACCACCGGTTATTTTTGAAGTTGGGTCCGTTGCCGGCCAATGGGTGAAAGTTTGGATTATTAAAATCCATTTTGCCTTATTATATTTATCTAACAAATGTTAGATTATACGATTTGGGGCGAGTTTCACGTCATAGTCCTAAGTGGTAATTTCTTCATGAGTGTAACACCATGCCAATTTGTCGTGGAAGCCAGGTGTGGAGTACCGCCAAGGAAAAAATGGAAGCAAAATGTAGATTTGTTTTATGTATTAAGTAGTCTAAGATCTGACGAATTTCACGGGTTGACTAACACACAAATATATAACTTAAAATTGTTGGGATAATCCTTTGAAAGAAATAAACGTTCAAGTAACGAAATCTATCCCTCTACCCGCGGGTACATAATGTATCAAACAAAGTTACAAAAGAAAGAGTAACAACTTGGGCGTTAGTATTTCGACCATCAACACTTAAATTATTGTTTATCACCCAAAACCAGACATTATCCTTCATAGAAAGAACCAAAGAATATTCATAATGAGTAACTTTAAAAAAATCAAATTGTTATCACTGTCTATAGTGCAATAACAAAAGATAAAAGAACATACTCTTAGTAGAGGCCAACGGTCTTAACAGCAACATCTAGTGCACCGATTTAGGGTTAATAAAAAATGGAGTCGTTTGATCGATTTCGTAACGGTGAAAAGAGGTTCTTTCAAGCTCATATCGATTTTAGTTAGACACAAGAGAAACCGATCAACTACTCACGAAAACAGTTTCACATTTGATATCTAAAAAGGAACATCATGCCCATTGTTCAAAATTTCTTTTTTATCAATATATCATGTTCGGTTCAAGTAACACAACCCACTTACAGCTTGATGTGTTCAATTCTATATAAAAATAGACATGCCGACTTTGCTTGAACCAATATCAAAGAGTATGTTTTAATCTCTAAGCTTCCAATAGGGATTCAAATCCCAAAGACTAACCAACCTTAAAGCAAGCAAGAGCCGTTGCAGTAGTAGCAAAGTAAAAGTTTGCATTTCTTGTTCTCTGCAAAATCAACAGGGCGAAACTTAATCAAGTTACAAACCAACTACTAAACAGTTGGGCAATAACCAATGTCATTGTTTGAAAATTACATTTCAAGAATCAAATAACTCAAAAAATTAACAAAACTGTATTGATTGATCATAAAATTATTCAAACATGCAAATTTAGGGCAATGAGTTTCCCAATTCATTCTTTTTCTTTCTATAGTCTTTCTATATCTTACTCTTGTCGTTGCTTCTTTGTATTTTCTCGTTCAACCATAGTACCCAAAACTAATATAATGCATCAAATTTCTTTATCTTTTGTTGCAGTTGAACCTACAACCACATCTAAAGTAGTATGAGCGATTTCTTTTGACCCATTCTAACTTAGCTACATTCATACGAGTGACTCAAATAAGCAAATGACCCACATCAACCCATTTCTTTAAGAACAGATACCTCTGCCCAATAACATTCTTGCATACGTTCATAGCTTCCCAGATTTTGCTGAAACCCGGTTGACCCGTTCACCACAATCTTCGCAGTCCCTCCTGCTGATATTCCCTGCAATTAACAAACACAAATATCCGATTTGGGTATTTAATATAGCTTAATGGTCAACTTTACTTAATATTTCAGATTTATAGTAGTCTGAATCGAGAAGTGAAGAAACATTTAAGGACTGGAAACTAACCTTAAAGAACTGAAATCAAGAAGAGAAAAGACATGAAGAAAGGAGGCTGAACAAATGAAGAAGATGAAAGATATAAAAGTGCCTACACCTTTCCAATGAAACTGTGCACACGTCATCACCAGACGTATGACAGAGAAGTAACAAAGAAAAGAAGAAAAAAACATACCGAACGGGAAACGACACTGGGTAGCGCAAGTTAACAACCCGCAACATCACCACCACAGCATGAGGTTATTACCTTTCATAAGCCCAACATAATTGTTATATCATTAAAACGACTGGCCAAACCACTATATTGTGGAACTTATTTTGACCTATCACCCAACCCGTATGACGACCCCTTCTCGCTTTTTTCTATACAAATATTTTATATTAGATTTAACATTGTTTTCTATAGCTATTAGTAATCTCCAAATGATCAAGAAAGCACATTAACCAATTGAATCTCAATAGTCAAAGAAGAACATACTCGGTGTGCCGCCATCATCTTCCACGAAGGCAAACTCCTTAAATAGGAATGCAATAGTGAGTTCTAAATCTTCAACATGAAACCACTTAAAAACATCAATCTGACGATAAATAAAACAGAATTAAAATAAACTAACCATAAAAACATACTTCGACATCATCCGCCTAAGGGATGTCATATAGACCACCACTGTTATCCAACGAAAGCAACTTGTGATTCCAAATAAAATATGCAAGATATGCACATGCCTTCTATATAAGATACTAAAAAAATAAGAAACAAAAATTCAAACTGGGGTCCAGTCAAATACAAACATGTAAAATCAGTCTAAAAAATGGGTCGAGTAAGATTGAGTATCAGGTTAATACATATAGACTCAGATTGGGTAATAGGTCAAAACGGGTCATGTCATGTTGGCTAATGGGTCAAATCGAATCGGACCAAAATGCGTTCATGTCAAACTGGTCAAAACGGGTCATAATACATTTTTTTGGGATTCGTTCAAAGCAAATGCTATGTTTGTATCTGTAATATGCAAACTGGTTAACCCACGCTGAAATAAACAACAGTACTTAACTGGCTGAAATTAAAAACAAACTTATAGCGATTTCAGTTATAAGGAATCTATGTCTCGATAACAGGTCATGTCAGTTTAGGTGTCAGGTTAAAAAAAATTGGGTAATAGACTAATAGGTCAAAATGGGTCGCATCAGGTTGGTTAATGGGTCAACAACTCAAATCGGGTCACTTGAGCTTTTGTGTGTGTTGTGTATATTTTAACTTTACACAAACCTATATTTAGATTAAAACTAAAAAATGGTGACTGGATTTAGATATCTAAAGCATTACAGACAGATATGGATTGGGTTCACCCTAAAGTTTCAGCAAGATCATGGATTTAAGATGCTTAGTAGCTTACCGGATGATTTAGGGCCATAAATGTTGAGGATACTCCTGAACTCTGTCTCTAACTGTTCGAAGTGTCCTCTAATACGAACAATACTTTAGGAATCCAACTTAGAACTTTTGATTTCGTCCTTTGCTTTCAATCTATAACATCTGTAAACAAAAATAAAATAATAATAATCAAATCTTTTGGTTTGTGTCAAGAGATTGTCTCACCAACACTGCAATATTTTCAGTCGACCCATCACTACGTACAGGTACATTATACGGTTCTCAACATATTATTGAATTTGGTTCGAAAACAAAGGTGCATGTGTGTGTAATTTTCTTACTTCTGGGGCTAGGTTGCCAACATAAGTTGTTGTGTACTGTGGATTATTCTTAGGAGCATCACTGCTATTAGTTGGTTCTTTACCCTCCTCTGTAAAATCAAGGATATCAATGAATAACTATAAGCCTGACTTTACCATACTCAAGATGATAGCTTTTGATGGGTAGGGTATGCATAAAGTTTTGATATTGCTCACCTGAAGACCCGTTTGTTAGCTCCACTACACTTTTTGAATCTGAAGCCTGTTTTTCATCACCAATACCAGCACCTTTTGTGCCCCAATCGCAGCGTATCTGCCTACTTCCAAGCCACTTCCCCGTTAAGTCATTTATAGCACTTTGAGCATCCTGAGCAAGATATACACAAAATTATTTTTTATACGAAGAGATGATTAATAAATAAAGGCTTCCAAATATTTTCTTCCAACACAGATGTGGAGAGTTGCACACAAGACATAAATGGGTCTATTTGGGTTATGTCATATCTTTGGGAGGATTACGGGTTATCTTGAGAGGAGAGCGGGTCATTTGGGTTATATCATATTTTTGGGAGATCAACTGGCAGAGAATCTTGTTGGTTAAAAGAAATCATGTCAAATGAGGATTAAAAGTCACCCAAAGTGTATATTTACTGCATTAAACCCCTAAATCATTTTCTTCAAATCATATACCTTCTGTAATCATATTTGACACTAATTATTAATTAAAAAATGGATTTTTTTTGCTAAGTGATTTAAGTCAACCTAACCCATTTTGACTCGTAAAAAAGGTAGCCAAATAACCCATTACCCAACCCACCAGTCCCACTCATTTTGCCAGCCTTATCTACAAGGTCAAGTGGTGCAGGAAATTATTGTTTGCAACTCTCTCCACATGTATTCCATTATAAAATGGAAGCTGAGCAAACCATTTCCTTGCATAGTTCCACAAAGAAAATATAACCTGTTGGTCTCGAAAAGAAACAAACCCAAAACCACATGAACGTCCAGTTTTCTGATCCCACATAACCCTTGCATCCCTATAATGAAGCAAAAGACATCAAACATAGAAAATAGAATAGTGTCCACATGTGTATGTAAGAGAGGGAAAGACGGGGGGGGGGGGGGGGGGGACTCACGAGCAGCTGCTATACACAGAGAAACATGTGTATAACATAGCATTAGTAACCTCAGGGCTAAGATCACCAACAGATATGTTAAAATGACCTGCAAAGCAAGAAAGTAACAATCTCATTGGGACTTACTTTGTTATATACTATTTGCTATATATATATATTGATAAAAAAAATATATAAGGTCTACCTGATGTGTCCTCCCTCTGTCCACTGACTCAAAATGGCTCTCATCATATTTTCCATGCCATTTTCGGTGACGAAAATACCATAACTGGCTAAATCTCAGGGGACGAAAATCATTCGGTGACGGACTTACCACCCCCAAAACGACCAATCCGGAAAAACAATATCCAAAGTAGAATCATCACTGAAGTAACGAAACAAAGGCGGTGGAGCAACCGCATCAGGCCCGCTATAGTACTTCTTCAAGATAACGGGCCAATCAACACAGTCAAACATAAGGTCCAAATCCGGTAACTTCCCAGGATACCTTCGTAACAACTGCAAGATCCCCCATAGCGTAAACACATCTCTAGACTGAAACGATTTCTCATACGTCTCCACATAAGCCCGTCCGTTTAATATCACTAAACGAAAATTAGTTGTTCGTTTGCACTCAACACCATCTCTTCGGTTATCCCTGTTTCCTTCCACGGTTTCAAATCTTCGTGAATCCAACGAAAGTACTCCGGGCAGTTTTGTGACGCATCCGATGTGAATTCATCATCTTGTGGTTTGAATTTTTTCGGGTAGTAGTCTGCTGGACACGTTTTAGTTAGATTGCCCGATATACATTTTAACGGAATCTCTATTTTCTTCGGAGGCTTCTTGGCAATCACTTGAGTGATGGTAGGTTCGGTTTTTACTGTTTCGGTAGTTTGATCATTTTCAGACGGTTTTTTCGATATTAGTGGATCTACGGTTGGTTGAATGTGCACTGTGTTTGTAGGGTCTAACGAACTCGAAGATGGGTTTTCAACAATCATCTGCGACAACGAAAATTAAACACAAAAAATCAGACCCAAAGCAGTAGCAGAAGTAAGTAGCAGATCATCCAGATTGTGTATGTTGCAATCCATTAGAATATCTGGCAAACATTTATGATTCCAATAACTACATTTATGATGATGCATCATGTTTTACATAATTACATACCTAAAATTATTTAAGATCATGATCATAGTTGTTAATGGCGAATATCGACAAATAGTGATAAGGTACCTATACGCTACATAGCGAATAGCGATAAATAGCGGACACTATTTTATATATCAAAATACCCTGGAATATACGATATTTTACATGTATATTTGACAAAAACCTATACTCCGGTTATTTTATAGTTATACTTAATCCTTGTTTATATTATTGTCTATGTTCTACAGCAGACAAATATTATTATAAGCCACATTTCAATCGAACATCACATTATTATCATCAGTAAGGTCAGGAAAACAAACTTATCAACAAACACTACTTGTATCAGCGGCTAAGAATGTCACACATTTAACAAAATTAACCAGGAATGAACACAAAGAACAAACTAATAACTTGGAGAATGCTCGGACGAACGCCATACGATCACCGGTGGAAACCCAATATAAGATTAAACAAAGATTGATAGACCAACAAATCTAACAAAATTATTATACCTCAACTCCTTAATAATCGAATTCTCGCAACGCTTCTCCTTGTAAACAGGCACCTTAGGAGGCAATTCCAACCAATCTGAATCATCATTATCTTCACCATCATGATCAATAACAATCACTTCCTGGGCCACTTGTACCTTATCAACCTATCCAATTTAACCATCATAAAGAGTAAAGATCCAAAACAACAAACTTTATCACCAAAATAATCTATCAATTTTCACAATTTATAATTAAAATACTTGCTAAAGTATAACATGGTTGAGCGAGCACTTATTATGATGAATATATGTTCAATGAATTTCAACTTTCACATTTCATACCTTAATTTAAAATAATAAATAAATAAATAACCCTACTATTAGACCTTAAATTTGACACAAATTAGCATACATTCTACCCCGCGCTTGAATCCGTCAATTGTTTGCTGTAGAAATCTGGGAATAATAGTTCAATGAACAACAAACACGAAGTTAGAAATCAGATATTATATGTGATTTTAAACAAACTGAACCCTATAGCTCAATTTCATATGAACTCATAAAGAAATAAAATACAATCCAGGTTTGAAAGATAACACAAATAAATTATTGTAATCTATAACATCATATAAAGAAATCTCATCTCAAACTAAACAAACAATGGATTTATTATTATCCCGAAATCAGGCAAAGTTCGTAAAGAACAATTTAGTGAAAACCAAACAGGAATTTCAAAATTAGATATTATCCTAGAATTCAAATAACAAATCGATAATACAATATTCCTTAACGCCTCAAAATACATGTTTCAACTTCAACATTAAGAAAAAAAAAAATCAAACCTGCACTTCACTTTCGGATGAAATTAATACAATTAGGGTTTATAATATACAACATCAAATCAAACCGCCTTCTACCATGGTTTCCACCGTCAAAAGCACCACATAATCACCACCGGTCTGACGGGACGGCTAGGGTTTCAATGAAGGATTGTATCAGAAGGGAAGGAGAAGAGAAGGAGTACACGAGAAGGAGAGGAAGATTTAGATCTAGGGTTTTACAAAAGGAAACGTACTCAGTCGGGTTATAATAATAGGAAACGGATCCCGTGTCAACCCACATACAGCACCCGGAATTTTGAGAGGGAAAATGAAAATGAGGAGCTCTAATGTAATGACACGTCATTTTCCATGCTCTTATCACATGACACATCAGCCCTTATTTAACATGTTTATATATATATATAGATTCCTACGGCATCGTATGGGTTTGATAAAAACGAAAAAAAAATAAAGAATATAACTTAAAGATAATTATATAAAATGTTTATAATTATATACTTTTTAAAAAGAAACTTACTATTAAAAAACTAATTGTATGTCTTACTGCTTAGAAAAAAGATTTAAAATATGATTAAATAGTGGATATATCCCTGCGTGTTCAGCACGAAATATATATTACAAAATGAAAATTTTTATTTACACGATATGTTGAAAAGCAAACCATATAAAAATATCCGGTATTTAATTTTCTGAATTGTTGAAGTAATTGAAAAAATCAAAAGAAGACACCCGTGTGCATGTATATCAGATTGGGTGTGTCTATTTATTTAATACCATAATAACATGGAAAATAGCAATCATGGAGACCACCAAAACCCAAGTTAGAGACATTGAAGAGATGATCAAAACATTTCCTCAATACACTCATAGTTGGGTGAAAGGCAGGGAAATCATGTACAACTATCAAGGCATATGGTGCCATCCAAAGTTGCTCCAAGGAATCATTTCAGCACAACAAACCTTCAAGCCTCAACCAACCGATCTGTTTCTATGCAGTCATCCCAAAAGCGGCACAACATGGCTAAAGGCCATTGCTTTTGCCATCATAACCCGACAAAACTTCAATGAATCAAACACTCCTTTGCTCACAAACCTCCCTCATAACCTCATTCCCTCCCTTCAGAAAAATAGTGAACAAATCCACCACATCGACAACTCATGTATCATACCCATAGCCACACACCTTCCTTACAACTTATTGCCAGAATCAATCCGAACTTCAAACTGCAAGATAGTTTACATATATCGGAATATAAAAGATGTCATAGTTTCTTATTACCATTTCTTGTGCGGAATACATAAAGTACCCATAGAAGATGCCCCATTTGAGGAGGCAGTTGATGAGTTTTGTCGGGGCATTAGTGCGTTTGGACCATATTGGGATCATCTCTCAGGATTTGCGAAAGCAAGCTTGGAGAGACCCGAGATAACTCTTTTGTTGAAATATGAAGATATGATAAAGGATCCTGCAAGCCACGTGAAGAGACTTGCGGAGTTCATTGGGTATCCCTTTACAACCCAAGAAGAGAATGAAGGTGCGATAGAAAGAATTACAAAAATGTGTAATTTTGAGAATTTGAGCAAGTTAGAAGTAAACAAAAGTGGTATTCAAAATGGAGAGAGCGCTCGCGCTCTTGTGTCTGAAAACCGACTCTACTTCAGGAAGGGTAAGGTTGGAGATTGGGAGAACCATTTCACGAATGAGATGAATGAAAAGATTGACAAACTGATCAATGAGAAACTGAGTCACACCGGCTTAGTTCTAAAGTGAAAGGCTCAAGATTACACAGTTGGCTCAACACTAGAAGTTTAGGGTTTTAAATGAGTGAGGGATATGTCTCTCATTGAATGGATACTTTCCATCTATCATTATGTGATGATGTTCTTTCTTCCATATTTAACTATGTTGTTGTATGTATGTGTTACAAATTTAAACTATGTTGCTGTGTTGAATGTGTTTCAGATTTAAACTATATTGTTGTATAATATTGCATTTCTATCAATAAAGAGTTTCTTTGCTTTGGTTTGCTTTTTGAGAGATTTGCTAAATTCTACAGGTGAATTATTAAAACTTTAATAAGCAAGTGCTATTGTCAAAACAAAACAAAAAAATTGCTAAACTCCAAAAAAACTTATAGTAAAAAGGCCTCCATTTCATTGTTCGCTTTAGGTCCCGAGAAACATTGAACCGGCCCTGATGAAATGCCTTGATAAAACTCGTCAAATAAATAAATAAATAAATAAATAATAAAACTTTAATAAGTAAGTAATGATGTAGCGTTTAAAAAAGATTTTTCATATTCAAAAGCAAAGTAACAAAGTTAAATCTCCGAAAATTGAAATGTGTGTTTTTATTATGCTAGCCCGTTAAATCTTTTATGGCATATTATAAAATTCAATGTCTTTTACTGTTGACCTTTATTTTTACGTATATTTCATGTATCGACATTTTAAGTATGCTACACATAGAAACGCACTCGGACCTTAGATAACTTCTAAATCTAAAAATAACTACTTGTATTCCTTTGTGTTTGTAAAACAATATAATCAATATAATAAAACTTTAGTACCATGTTTTGTGAGCAATTTGTAACGTGACTCCCCGACGATTCCGTCGGAGGTTGTATATGCGATCGGGGTGTTACAACGTTTTTCTTGATTAAATGGTATATCACGATTAAAGAACCAATGATCTCCTTAATTTGGAGATTTTAAAATCCAAAATCTCTTTTATATATTTGAGTTTAACATATTTAATTCCAGTAATTTAGGTGTTTTAATTGTTAAAATTTTTGATTGTGTTCTTCATGTTTATCATAATTTTTGAAAATTATAGTATATTTTGGTTCAAATCAGGACTAAAAATCTATTAATAATTATTTAGGGATATAATTTCCAAATCTTAGATAAACTAAAAGATTTAGGTAAATCTCCAAAAGATTTGAATCCCATTAAATTAGGAAACATATATAACTTACAAGAAAACTTGATAAACTCTTAATCACTAAAAGATTTGATCCGGAAAACACCTATTTAGTACGAGGAAAAGCAAATGCCAAGATATGTTATTAAAATAGGGGGAGACATGGGAGACAACTACCGACGACAAGACAGAAAACCGGAGCAGCGACAGGATATCGACGCAGTCAAATACTACATCACAAACCTACCAGAGAAATGCAGTGGCAACGATTTGAATACTTTGTTGAAGGAGTTTGGGAAGATATCGAAGATCTATATTGCTAGGAAGAAGGATAGAGAGGGTCGAAGATTTGCTTTCGTCACGTTTCAGAAGATAAAAGACAAAGAAGAGTTGGATCGTTCTATGAGGAATTTGTGGTTGGGATCTTATAAACTAAGAGCAAATGTGGCCAGATTCACAGGGGTTGATGTTCGTACAAATATTTCTAATGTAACAGTGAAGACCGATCCTTTGGAAGTCAAGAAGGATGATATGAATAACGTTATACGCGAAGACATGAATGCGGTTTCTTTCCGAGACAAACTGATGGGTGTTAAAGATGATAGTAAGGACGAGATGGTGGTTGTTATACCGGATGGCATCAACGAATACAACGATCGGCATGGTAAGTCCTTGGTGGCTAGAGTTTTTGATGTTGAGGCTCTTAAAAAAGTTAACGCCGTGATCCGGGAGTTACACCCGGAAGGTGTAACACCCCAAAAACGGGTTTGGTAATCAAACCACGTTAATAATAAAAGACGGGTAAAATACCGTTAGCGGTAAAAGTAACCCGGTAAATATTAGGATTTAAATAAATAAACCTGATATTTAATAAAAAGTGAATAAATGCTTCTAAGGAAAATAAAGTTTATAAAAGGCTCGAGTTAACGGGACCTAAAATAAACTTAGTTATAAATATTCCCAAACCCGCTAAGTTAACTAGGAATATTAAACCTAGTTAATAAGTGGGAATATTGTTGAAAATAATTAGGTTGTGACCTAATTAATAACTAACCAAACACGAGGGACCAAAGCCGGGTATCTTGCAAATAGAATTATAAACTTAAAAACAAAACACAACACACACACTCTTGTGTGTGTGCGTGCGTGAGATGATCAGGAGACAAGCTCCATGGGAGCTAACCCTAAAACTCAACAAAACCTTCAAATTGGAGGATCAATCGAAGGCCAAATTCAGATTTGAATACATAGAAACGATCACCAAGTCAAGGGGATCGTAAGGTATGTCGAATTTCCAACATTCATGAAGTTGTGAAAATTAGTTAACTTTGCATGATGCGATCTATGCATGAATCGTAGAGGTTATGGCCGAATTTATGAAGTGTGATTGCTTAGGAACAAACCCTAAGTAGAAATTTGAAGTAAAATTTCCAAGATTCAAGTAATTTGATGATTTACCACTTTTAGACAAGTGGGTTTTGATTATGTAGTGAAAATGATGATATACACATGTTTAAAATCATCATAGTTGATAGTAGAAACAAGATACTTGAACAATTTGCAAGTCTGAGTGTTAATCATACAAGACTTGAAATGGGTTTTTATAATATGATGATGTTAATGCCTAATTTGTGATTAGAATCATCATATTTGATAGTAAAGATATAGTTCTTGAACAATTTAGGTGTTTGGGTACATGAATCATAATTACCATGAATTGGGTTTGGTATGAAAAGATGGAATTATGAAAGAAACGCGTAATTAGCTAACTTGACTAATTACATAAGATATGGGATAAAACGATTTCTAATCATAATGTTGATTTGCCTTGATTGTGCATATTATATGATTAAAGGTAGTTGATTTTAGAAAGTCGAACTAACCAATGATGAAGTAGAATAGAAATTTCGACACAAAATCCGTAAGATGAGATAGTCATAATTATGATGACTAATCTAACCGTCTTACGAATTATGATGATAGTCTGACTCTTGACAAGCTAGATGGAGGCTTGGGAAAGAAGCGGGTCAAACGGATCGTGTACGTGAAAATGAGCAATAACCGGATGCAAGGTAAGTGAAACTTACACCATTTTGTAGAATACTTATTTATTCTATAAGTTTTAAACTCGATAAAAACAATATTGGGAAATATGGATTCCGACACAATTGATACGAGTTGGGACATACACAAAATTGATAAAAACCATGATGAATGGTAAATATGGGTAAATAGTAATATAGCCGTAAATGACAAGCATACAATGAATCTTGAGATGTTACCGTATGGGGTAACTCATAATAAGGATAGGGGTAAAATGGTAATTTAGTCGTGTGTCGATAAATATAACTAAAAGTTATAAGACACCATACGGCGTAAGCCGAAATGGGTTAAATAACGAGATGGTATATATATACCATTCTAAATTCTAATGCAAAATGTTTGGTCGTTTAGACCAAACGGGTCAAAGGGTGACTTTTAGTGCCATTTGACAAATGACGACTAATATGTATGTGTCAAGTCTTATGCTTACAAGATAATAATGGTTTATGGATTAAAGCGCTATGAATTAGCATATTATAGAGGCAAGGTATCGAAACGGGTCAGTAAGTTGACCCGAGCCAGGTACGTGTAAATATGGTTGTGGATAACATACTTTATGGCCAAATGTGTAGCGAAAGCCCTTCGTAGTGAGTGGGGGGCTAAAGTTGACTAAAACGCCCTTGAAGGGTAAATTGGGCAAACGACCCATAAAGGTTGGTTAGGAACTTATATTATGATTTTGTAACCTTTAGATGCGTATGAAAATCGTAGGCATAAACTATCAAGGGTTAAATGCCTTAAAATGTGTATTACCGCAAAAATAACATATTTGAGGGATAAAATTCGGAATAAATAGTCTATTACATTGAATCCACCACGTTCAAAGCTGTGGTGGAAGACTAACCAAAATGAACCAGTGGAATTATGAGGCATAAGGGAATGAGCGAAATTATGCTTAAAAGGACGTAAATGCCCTTAACGGGTCAAAACAATCACTTGAGTATAAGCGGGTTTAAAATGCGTAGGAAACCCGTGGTTTGAGCCAAATATGATAAACAATATAGAAATTAGGAGATTCATGAGAATTTGGGATCAAACAAACAAGTTGTTTGATAAATACATGAATGGTTCAAAATAGGTAAATTTTAATTTAAGCCTAAAGCTTAAAACTCTATAAATTTGTCAATCCGGATGTCGGATGTTAACTCCATAAGATGGAGAATCAAATTACGAACGCGTAGGAAAAAGAATCGTGCAAAACGGACAAGCGGATTAAAAGTTATGAAGGTTTCCGTTTTAGTAAACGGCAAACTTGGAAAATCCTGCAGAGGCCACCGTAAGTTACGGTAGCTACCGTAACTTACGGTAGCCTTAAAGCCTTTACGCCACACTCAAACTGCTTTACGGTGGAAGAATCGACATTCAGGGGCTACCGTAAATTACGGTAGCCACCGTAATTTACGGTAGACCCTGTAACAAAATGTAATTTATTCAGTTTCGCTTCCCGGACTCGTTTAGACATGTTTTAAACTCCGTATGACTAAAGCATTTCATGTTTATGAAATGTAGGTACATTTTGGATGCCGGAAGACGATCAAGCTCAACGAAGAACCGAACACAATAAAGATTTCATGCTTCCGCACATTGCCTCGTCGTAAATTTAAACGACGAATCCGATCACGTTATGTTGAATAACTTATGATTTGTAAAAGTTTTAATAAACCCGTATTTTTATAGTATGAGTAGTCTTAACTATACATCTAGTTGTTGGTATTTACATGTAAAACCGTTAAATAGTAACTAGGGTGTTACAGAAGGTGGGAGTATACAGTTTTTGGGAGGTTTATCGGTCTTGTTGTCGTTCAATGAAAACGGCGAGGCAGAAGAGGTAAGGAAAAAGGCCATCGCTCGGAGTGACGTCTTTCAATCGGTTGAGATATGGCAGGGGCAATCCTTCCCGTTTGAAAGGGTCGCATGGTTGAAGGTGCAAGGAATTCCCTTGAATTTGCTTTGCACCGAAACCCTTGATTGGATCGGAACTCGATTTGGAAAAGTCATTCATAAAGCCAAAGTTCGAAAGGAGGATGGCGATTTATCTTACGAGTATGTAGGTAATTTGGTCGGAGATGGTAGACGTATCATGGATGAAGTTGTTTTACAATGGAGGAGAAGAAAATTTCGGGTCTGGGTAATGGAGGAGATTCGTGACTGGTTTCCAGATTTTTTGTTTAAAAAACCAGACTCATCGGGCGAACTAGGACCTTCGAATGCTGCCGGAAGTATGCCGGAGAGGGATGTTGACCACAAAGTTGAGTTCGGTAACTTTGGAATGGCGGGTAACTCGGAAACAGTTAAGGAAAGTGTAGGAAACTTTGAAAAGAATGATTTGCCCAATAATTGTGACATAAATTCCTTAAATGGTGGGGTTTTCAAAATTGGCAAGGAAGGTGCCATATTAATGGATTATAATTATAAT
Organism: Helianthus tuberosus; assembly: GCA_030545235.1. Classification (NCBI taxonomy): domain Eukaryota; kingdom Viridiplantae; phylum Streptophyta; class Magnoliopsida; order Asterales; family Asteraceae; genus Helianthus; species Helianthus tuberosus. The sequence goes on from CM060451.1 coordinate 30,182,056, forward strand.
ATTCAAAATAAGTCAACGGATAGAAATGATTTGAAAAAGGAGGAAGTGGTTGGGAAGTTTTCTAGAAGGTCTGTTAAGAAGAATAAGGTGGGCTCAGTCAAGACAAACCAACACAAGATGTTATCTAAAGATGAAAGGCCCACATCGTTAAAAAGGCCCAGATTGGATTTTGATCCAAATGGGCTGGACCCTTTTGGACTTGATGCTCTATTGGGACTCAACAGAAAGACTGAAGGTGATACATCAACAAAGGACAACTTATCTCCTGATAACAATTCATGACCAGAAACAGATGTCGATGACTTTAAAGCAAGAAAAATAGACGACAAAGGATTTGACCTCAATTCACAACCGGCAAAAAGTGAAGACTCAGTTATGAATACCGGTGATTGTCCAGATGATCAGGCACCGCCATCTTCACATCCGACTCATGAATCGGCTGATGTAATCTCAAAAGAAGTGACGGAAACTGTAGAGATGGGGCTAAAATTGGGTGTTCAAATGAACAACTTCCAAGAGCTTGTCCGTGAAACCGTTTTAGATGAAGGTAAACAATCAGTTAACAAATGAACTTCTTATCTATCAATGTCAAAGGTTTGGGGACAATTGATAAGTTAGGGTGGATCAAGGGTTTAAAGGTTAGGAATGATGTCTCTTTTGTGGCTATTCAAGAATCCCAGTCGGAACAGGTTAGCAATTTCAATTTGAGTTATTTATGGGGCAATGATGATTATGAGGTAGATATAGTTGATGCTGCGGGGCGGTCGGGAGGTCTGGCTAATATCTGGAATCCAAAGATTTTTAAAAAGAGGTCGTCTATTCTAAATCAGAATTTCTTGCTGACTTTGGGCACTTTAGTTGGAGATGGGTCTTCTTTAAATGTCATGAATGTATATGGTCCATAGAATCTTGTTGAAAAAAGGAGATTATGGGAAAAGGTTAAGGAAGTGATTGAGAATCATAGTGGTCATTGGCTTTTGTTGGGTGACTTCAATGCGGTCAGGTTTCAAGAAGATAGAAGGAACTCAAAATTCAATCCTGTTAGTGCGTACGATTTTAATAAGTTCATTGATGAAGTGGCTTTCAAGGAATATCCAATACGAGGAAATAAATTCACCTTTATGGTTGCCAATGGTCGAAGCTTCAAATTCAGCAAAATTGATAGGATGCTTGTTTGTCAATCTTTTTTCAATAGATGGCCTCAGGCATGTTTACGAGCTCTCCCTAGAGAGCGCTCCGACCATTGTCCGCTTTTACTTTCATTGGGGAACTCTGACTATGGGGCTAAACCTTTTCGTTGGTTTAACTCTTGGTTGGAGAGGGATGGTTGCGAGAATACGGTTATTAACACTTTGGAAGAAGTTGTGATTGTTGGTCCACCGGATTTTATTATTTCTCAAAAGCTTAAAAGAGTTAAGGAAGAGATTAAAAAGTGGTGGGCGGATGTGGTTAATAAAGAAGGCGAAGATCTAAAGTCTATGCAGAAGGAGTTAGAGCGCCTTGAGTTGGACATGGAGGATAGGGATTTAGATGATTCAGATCTATGGATTTATGAGGAATGCAAAAAAGGAATTGGCTTTATAGAGCATATGAAGAATCGGGATCTTAAACAAAAGTCTAGAGTGAGATGGGCGACTCATGGGGATGAGAACTCCGCCTTTTTTCATGGGGTGATAAATGGAAGAAAAGCTAAAAATAATATTCCTGGTTTGATGATAGATGGTGAATGGGTCTCCAATCCTACTTTGGTTAAACAGGAGGTGCTTAAACATTATAGGAAGTTGTTCTCGTCTAATGTTTCGGATAGACCGCGACTCGTTTGTGATAATATTAGGAGACTGCCAGAAGGGTGCTTAGAGGAATTGGTTGCCTCTTTTTCTAAAGAAGAAATTAAGAATGCGGTTTTCGAGTGTGTTGGTGATAGAGCTCCGGGACCAGACGGTTTCAATTTCAGGTTTTTGAAACATTTTTGGTCTTTTTTTGAAGATGATTTTGCTAATTTGATGAATGCTTTTTATGAGACGGGGGTCATTAATCGCGGGTGCAGCTCCGCTTTCATTACGCTGATTCCCAAAGTCAAAAATCCTGTGGGTTTAAAGGATTATCGTCCCATTACATTGATTGGAATTATTTCTAAAGTTATCTCTAAGGTACTGGCGACTAGAATTAAGAAAGCTATGGACTTTATTATTTCTGAGTCTCAAAGCGCTTTTTTATCAGATAGATTTATTCTTGATGGGCCGTTAATTATTAATGAGATGATTTCGTGGTTGAAGAAGAAGAAGGAAAAAACTTTTATATTCAAAATAGATTTTGAGAAAGCCTATGATAATGTGGATTGGGGTTTTCTTCTTTCTATCTTGAATCAAATGGGGTTTCCTGATCATTGGTGTTTATGGATTGATGGGATTCTTAGGTCGGCCAGATCTGCGGTGCTTGTAAACGGAACTCTTACATATGAGTTTCAATGTGAGAAAGGTTTAAGACAAGGATATCCTCTCTACCCTTTTCTCTTTCTCATTGTTATGGAAGCGCTTACTTTTCTTATTAACAAGGCTGTTGATGTGGGTGAGTTTCAAGGCATTCAAATTGCTAACAAGGGGCCCTCTTTGTCTCATTTTCTATATGCGGATGATGCGTTAATTGTGGGCAATTGGTCTGTTATAAATTTTCAAAAAGGCGGTTAGAATTCTTAGAGTTTTTCACCTTTGTTCGGGGCTGAAAATTAATCTTCATAAATCGAATATATATGGGATTGGGATGGACAATGATGAATTACTATACATAGCGGGTGTGGTTGGTTCTAAACCTGGTGGTTTGTCTTTTGATTACCTTGGTATCAAGGTGGGTGCAAATATGAATCATCTTAGTCATTGGGATCCGGTTATTGATAAGTGTAGAACTCGGCTCACAACTTGGAAGGCTAAAACTCTATCGATTGGAGGTCGTCTCACGCTAATTAAATCGGTGTTAGCGAGTCTACCGATTTATTATCTTTCTATTTACAAAGCCCCATTGAAGATTATTGAAAAAATAGAAAGTATGATGAAAGGTTTTTTATGGACCGGCGATAACAACATTAAGAAAGTTCATTGGGTTTCTTGGGAGGTGGTTACAACGCCTAAAAAAGATGGTGGTTTAGGGGTTTCTAAATTGATTGATGTTAATTCGGCTCTTCTAGCGAAGTGGGCATGGCGATACAAACGTCAGGTCAATAGTATGTGGCATAGAGTTATTGTAGACTGTCATTCTCAAAGAAAGGAATTGAATCTTCTGCCCGTTAATAGGAGCATGACTAGTTGTTGGAAGAATATCGCTATTTTTCTTAACAAATTTTCTATGCAGGGCCGTAAATTTCACCTTTTTTTAAAGGCATTGTTGGCGATGGGAGTGCAGTCTGTTTCTGGCTTGACAGGTGGTGTGGGACAGAAGTTTTTAAAGACTCTTTTCCAAACTTGTTCAGGCTCGCTATTGATAAAAAGAGCAGGATAAATGAAGTTGTGGAAAGTAGTGTTAATGCGGGTCGCTTGATTTGTAGCTGGAAAAGGGAACCGAGTTCTGAGGAAGAATTACAAGAGCTTGATCTTTTGATTGCTTCCTTACAGCAGGTCCGCTTGTCCGTCGATGCTGATAAGTGGAGGTGGGATGGTAATGACAGCGGCAGCTTTACAGTTGCTGATTTCAAAGCCTTACTTCTCAAAGACAGAAACCAGCGTAGGGAGCATCATATGCATTGGCTAGCTTGGATTCCTTTAAAGGTCACAATTTTTGTTTGGAGAGCCAAGATGGATCGTCTTCCAAATCGTATGGCGCTGATTAGGCGAAGAATAAATGTCCCAGATTCAACTTGTGTTCTTTGTGATGTGGATTCTGAAAGTTCTTTGCATATCTTCACTGGCTGCGGATTTTCCTTTGGGGTTTGGTCTTCGATTATCAGGTGGTGCAGGTTGGATCCGTTGTTTGCTCTTGAGATAAAGGACCTTCTGAATATGGCTTCGAACAAGAAAGGAAATGCATGGGTCAAGAAAGTCATTCATGGTATTGTTATGATAACTATGTGGGTGATTTGGAAAGCTCGTAACGAGAAGATGTTTAGAAGAAAGGAGGCGAATGTGGTCGACGTTGTTGCTTCTATTAAATCTTTGGCTTTTTTGTGGCTTAGGTCTCGCTCCAGATTTAAGAATATTGTCCGGAAAGATTGGGCTTTAAATCCGTTGTATATGTTGTAGTTGGTTTGCGGTGGTCCTTGCTTTGAGGTCCGCTCGCGTTTTTTAATGAAGTTCAATTTTCAAAAAAAAAAAAAAAAAACTAGAAGATTTGATCCAAATCTTGAAGTTATCCTTTAAGTATTTGAATTATCAGTTTACATAAATGGATTAAATTTTACTGGTTTAAAGTTTACGATTTATATTCCCGAGTTCAAATTCGCGAGTTCATTATTTCTGGAGAACTCAACTTAAAACTCGAGATTTCATAAAAAAAAGACTCGAAATCTCATAAAAGCTCGAGATCTAATAAAAAGGACTCGATATATCATAAAATTCAAGATCTCTCACCTATTCGAGATCTCAAAAGAAAAATCGAGATCTCATGAGGACTCGAGAACTCAAGAAAACTAGAGATCACTTAACTCGAAAACTAAAACTATCGAGAATACTAAATGTGGAGAACTAGCCTTTTCTCGAGAACTCGTCTTTTCTTGAAAACTCACCTTTTCTCGAGAACTCACTTTTCCTCGAGAACTATTTTTCCCGTAAACTCTCATTTTCCCGTAATCCATTTTCCGAAGAACACCTCGTTCATTTTCTTGAGAACCCTTACTTTCTCGAGAATTAGTGTTCACTCTAAAACTCAAATGCCCCAAACTCTTATCGAGAACTCTTACTGATTAACTTAAATGGTTTTGTAAATACTTATATAAATTAAATTTTGACAAAACTAAATAGCTTAACTTGAATGAGCTCTTGATGTTTAGCTTATGCCCAAAGGTGATGTGCTACATCTACTTTATCCTTTCAAGTATAATTAAAAGCTATGTAATTTATTCATTACATACATGGATGTCTCACTTCTGCCCAAAGGCGACGTCCTTCATTCATGTCTTGCATAACTAACCCGTGCCTAATTAAGATAATTGTCACACTTCTGCCCGAAGGTGATTTGTCACAAAATAAAAAGGAATATTGGAATTTAATAATCCCAACTATCTGCCGTTGGCCGCCAACAATCCCAACTTTAAAAATAACCACTGGCAGTCCTAACTTTTAACATATTGGCCTCCAATGGACCCTGACTAACAGAACCCTAACACCGTTAGTCTCCGGTCGTCGGAAAAACGTTTTTTGGCCTGAAAACTCAACATTTTTGTCCCGAACATCTTTGTCACCTTATTATGGACCTTTGGGAACCTTTTTCTAGTAAAAGACACAACTATTAAAGTCGCCAGAAAACTCCTTTTCCGGCAGAAAGCTTCTTTTTCGCCGGAAAACTCAGCTTTTTGGCCGGAATACTCAATATTTCCATCCCAAACCTCTTTGTAACCTTAGATCGGACCTTTAGAAACCTTTTTCTGGACAAAAACGGTTTTTCGACGACCGGAGATTAACGGCCTTAGGGTTCTGTTAGTCAGGGTCCATTGGTGGCCAATATGTCAAAAGTTGGGACTGCTAGTGGTTATTTTTGAAGTTGGAACTGTTGGCGGCCAACGATTAATAGTTGGGATTATTAAAATCCAATATTCCAAATAAAAAAGAAAAGCTAAATAGGAGTAGACCCCATTTTTTTTATGACATTAATACCCCTAGTCAATACACATACTCATTTACAATATATAATGGCAATGTTGTAATTGAATTGGAAATTAAGGGCTTTCTATGTACTCTAGCTAAGGATATAATAATTTAATATATAGTACAATTTCTTTTTCACTTTGTTTAATTCATTGAAATACCAAGATGCTTATACGAAGCGACATTAGAGAAGGTTTTCAGTTTTTCTTTGGATCAAACAAGTTCTCATTCTTGTTGGCATTATGTCGTGTTGGACGTTATTCCCGTATCCGTACTCGTATGAGGCGGGTTGGGCCAACTAATTCGAGCTATGGATTAATATGATTATTTGGTTAACTTAATTAGAGATAAATTAAATGAGTTATATTTAATTTATAACTAGTAGAGTGCCCGCGCGATGCGGCGAGGGCGACACTTTGTATTGCGACACTCGTTTCTGGTAGTTTTCTTATTGTGGTGGATATATGTCATAAGTGTTACACATATGTAAAGTTTTATTTTTTTATAAAAATTAATAATCAGAAGACAAAAAAATTTGTTTTTTTATAAAAATTAATAATCAAAAGACAAAAACTAAAAGATTAGTTGTTATAATTGTAAAGTATGTTTATTTTATTGGTTAAATTATAGAGTATAATTTTATTCTTTAAAGTTCATAACTTTTTTTAAATATCCACATAGTACTCATCCAATAAACTATAAATTTAAAATTTTCATTTTTATAAAAATAAAAAAATAGTATTTGACTTGTAAGTACGTTTTAGACCTTTAACTTAAATTGTTAAATTTTATTTTTTTACAGATATAAAAAATTTATATTTTTATAAATTTCAAGAACTATTTTTATAAAAAAATTAGGATGTTAAGAGTTGATATCTTTATTAACTTTATATCATACTAAGTTTAAATTTTAGGTTCCTAACTAATTTTATCTATATGAGTCTACTTTAACTTATAATCCCTAAAAATATGCAACACAATCTACTATGTATATAGTCAAGTTGGTAAAAAAATCTTTTTTAAACTAACTAATATTATCTATAACAATATAGTTAAACTTATAATTCCTAAAAAAATGCAACACAATTTAGTATTTATCTAGTAAAGATTGTAAATTTCTGGAGTATTTTATTTTATATTGTGTTGCATTTTTTTAGGAATTATAAGTTTAACTATATTATTATATTAATATCCAATAATAACTGCAATATTTTATAATTTCAGCTTGACTATATGTAACTGCAATATCTATTTATTGCAACTTAGGATATTAACTTATATAAGTTCAGTTGACTTGTAAATTTAGGATACTAACTGTATTTTGAACTTTATTAATATGGTAAATAATTGCATTATATTAACACCAAAAATATAGTTCAAATATAAAATAAACTTTATTCATACGTCTAGATCAAACATAACAACTGAAAAAAAAAACATAAAAACATTTGATAGAATTCATATTAGACTGCATTAAATCAATTACGCTTCTGAATTGACACTCGAGGTATTTTTAATCGGGTTTTCTGGTTTGTGTTTGAATCGGCCGCATCTAATTCCTCTTCTTTGTCATTTTCCTCAGAATCGTCTAAATTAATAACCTCACTCCATTTCCATTCAGAGAGTCTCTTGGATCTCTTCCTTTGAGTCTCAAACTTCCGATGCTTAAACAAAAATTGAATACAAAAGTTAAAAAAGATTAAATAAAGCTTAAAATTATTTTATCACTAAATTCACGTTGAAAATTAGACTTGTATGGACTAAACGTTGCACCATAAGAAATAATATCAAGACTTTTATCACCATCATCCTGCAATAATACACACATATAATAACATAACGAACATGTTAATATGAAAGATATACGCAAAAATAATACTTAAAAACCAGCAAAATCAATACCTTGGAAGCTTGTTCGACAACTGGGTTGTTTAAATTGGCATGTTCATCATTCAACTGAGTCTGAAAAATCAAATAAGTTAACATTCACATAAAAGGAAATAAAAGAAAACAATTATTCACTGATAACAAAACTGACCTTAGAATTTTCAATCTCGCATGCTTGGTTTTTCACAACAATTGAATTCAGAACTAGATCCATTTTTTAGCTTTGTTTAGCAATAGATTATGGGTGTCGTGCTATGTATTTATAGTAGTAATTACAGAAGTGTATTAGGGTATAATTTTAGATTTGCCTCCCCTTTATTTAGGAAGTTTGTTGTGGTTAGTTTTAAGTTTTTATAAGATATATCTAAGTATAGATATTATGCAGTTTTAATAAAATAAAATGTGACACATAATATCTTCATTTTGTGTTACGGTACTTTTAATTCTTTTTGTTTTTGTTTGCATAGATGGAGCTCATCTTTGTAGATTAGGAGAATTAGATCACAAGTATTAATTACTTGTACATTAAAGCATTATCGACTTGTACCTTTTAATCTGTGCGTCGATATTGAACAAGACAACTACCTAAACGTCGACAAAAATATGTAGGTCGTCATGCTATCTTTGGTTTTTTTAAACAGTATAGTTTATAAGATATGTCAAAAAATACGTAAAAAAATTATAAGTTTGTTGTAGAGGGGTGAATTGTAACTAATTATCTACAATTTTGTTAAAGCTTCAGGGATTTAAGTGTAATAAGTTTAGGGGCTAAAAAATAAATAGTGTTTAAAAGACCGAACTACCCTCATTTTAGGGGTCTTTCTATAAATAAAGGGGGGAAAAGTTCTTATTTTTTAGGTATCTTAAAATACCCCTCTCTCATGCATTATAATATAGTATATAGATAGGTTAGATAAACATGAAGGTTTATTCTATTATTATCTAACTAGTGGAATTCCCCTGCGCGTTGCACCGGGAATTCAGTTCGTACTGGTTCATTTTATTATGGTTCGGTATGGTAGCGGTACTCAGTATTGCAACCAAAAGATAATACTCAAAGTTGTGATATACTCAGAAAGATATCGACATTAGCTTTCCATAGATCTAAAACTATAAAATTAATATTTTGTCGAAAGACGAACACATGTCATACCCTAAGATCACACAAAGCTTCCTACAAAATAACTCATTTTTAGTTTAACCGTCACTATTTCTATGACATAAATTTAAAAGAATTTAAAAAAATATAATCTTATAAGCTAGAATGTTACATGTGTTTGGAAATGAAATATATATAGTGATATTGGTTTTAAATATTCCCTAATTTGTTTGCATAATCATAACTAAAATGGCTTAAAATTATTCTTGAGTCTTAAAAACGAAAGCTCAATAGCTAAAAGCAACCAGAAAAACAACCAAAATCAAGTAACTATCGCTGATCTCTTCTTTCTACATTCTTCATACTCGGGATCATGATTCATGAGTAGGCAGCTTAATTTTAAACATGCCTACACGCCAATTGCCTCACAATGAAACACTTTAACTTTACCTTCACAATAACACTCTTTATCTTTATAAATGGCACATTTTCCATAGCCGTTGACTCCAAGTGATGTAAAAAAAGAAATGGCATTAAATGACATTTATGTAAATACCTTTCAAAATGAGGGATAATTTATATACTGTAGCTAAGAAATTTAGGTAGTGTTTGGTATGCAGGAATGAGAGGTGGAATGGAATGAACTATTGTGAGTGAATGAAAAAAAATGTGTTTGGTTGGTCAACGTAATGGAATCACCCATTACATAAGTCATTCAATTCCTTCAAATTCATTCCATCCACTCCCCCTGTTTTTTTTCCATTCCATTCTCTCTCTCAGCCTACGTCACAAACACCGCCCATCACCTCCACCATCTACCACCACCACCTACCGTCGTCACCACCCGCCACCAACCACCGCCGACCACCACCACCGTCCTCTGCCGCCACCGCAGCCCGCTGCCACTGCCATCGCAAACAACTGCCACCCCGACCACTACCGTCACCCTCTGCCGACCACCACCACCATCCTCTGCTGCCACGACTCGTTACCGTCGACCACCACCAACCATCGTCGTCGCCGCCACCACAACCCGTCGCTACCACCATCGCCGCCACCGCCACCACCGACCACCACCGCCACCCTCCGCCGGCCACCACCACCATCCTCCGCGGCCACCTCCCGCTACCGTCGATCACCACCACCCACCGTCGTCGTCACCATCACCATCGACTACCATCGCCGCCACCCGCAACCACCGACAACCGCCACCCCGACCACTACAGCCACCCTCCGCCGACCACCACCACCATCCTCCGCGGCCACCACCCACAATTGTCAACCACCACCACCTACCATCGTCGCCACCTGCCACCGCAGACCACCACCAACCCCGACCATCACCGCCGCAACCGCTAACAACCCTCACCCACCGACCACTGCTACCACCAACACCCATCGCCGCCACCGCCACTAGCCGCCACCGATCACCGCCACCACCCATCGCCGATTTAATTGATTCCTCTTTTCTTACCTACCAAACAACACAATGTAATAATTTATTCCTTTCCTGCATGGTAACCAAACAAGACTATGGAATGTAATGATCCATTTCATTCCTTTGTCCATTCCATTAACTCGTCCATTCCATTTCCTCATCTATTCCATTACGCCATACCAAACAGACCCTTAGCTTTTAGATATAAGGTCAAGATTTAGAGAAAACGGGGGAAAGTGTGAGGAACGGTGAGAACGCTTATGGATCGTCAGATCAAAACAATCTTTGGACTAGATTGCGCGGTGGCGTTTTCATAAATAACATCAATTTTATTATGTGGGACGCGCTTCATTAAGGGTAAAAGGGTCTTTTACCGGCCAAATTCAAAACGCCAAGAAATGATAACACGTCATTCAAAAAAATAAAACGCCATTAAAAAAACGCCAAAAATTAGTGATAAAACGCCAATTTTGAGTCCATTTCAGTTACTGTGATCATTTGATTGTGCAGAAATTCCCTCCTTAATTACGCGCCAAAAACATCATTATATAAACGACGTAAAACATCGCTTCCATGATCACTTCAATCTATCATTTCTGCAAAAACATCTTTAACCAAAAACGTCAATTTAACCAAAACGCCAATTTAACCAAAACGCCAAAAATGGCAACAATCGTTTAGTGGAGATACACTCTGGCAATCAGGTGATTCGTCCTGCGTTATGACAACAAAAGGAGGGTGTATGTTAGGACGATCAAGGCAACTTTGAAGATGGAAGAAGATGTACAGAGGGGTATCCTATCTCTTGGCATCGCTCTGGATAACGAATGTCATGAAACACATATGCTTATGAAAGCATTAACAAGGAAATCTGGACCAATCAAAGCAGATGTAAAGCCGGACCCTGTCATGACATCATGACGTTTTGATGATGAAACAGACATGGTGTAACATCCCAATATTTTTGGGTATAATTTATATTATAAAAATTAAAGAGAAGGGCTTTATTTATATTGAATATTTATAAATTATTGTGAACTAGGAATTAGTACCCGCCGCAATGCGGCGGGGTTCTTACATGCGAGCATCCGTCCTTATCTTCTCCAACCTTCCGACTTGTAGTTATCTCATCACACCAAAAAAAAAAAAAACCCAGATCTAAATGACACCAAGAGTGAGTTGTAAAGTTAAATCAAACATTAATTGTTACTCGACTCGTCTGATTACATTCCTTATAATCTAAACTAACAAAACGTACAAGTTGGTGACATTTTGATGTAATAAACCTTTAATAGAAATACATGATCTTAACTATGACACGAATAAGAAGAGTTATTAACCAAATCGAACTGAATAATTAATACGAATGAAGCGGACACAGTTAAGGTAAGAGAAGAGGAAACTAACATTGACTATACGGATGAAATGACGAATCTATCATCTTCAATTTCAGGCATAGCAAGCAGCCATCGGGCGTTGGAACTGACCAGCTTGCGTTCCTCTATATGTCTGGTGGTGGAGGAATTGCACATGTCTCTAATGAATAACCATGATAAGATAACTATTTCATGATGATGCTATAAAAGCGATTTACCAAAACAAATTACATTTTTTTGTTAGCGTGCATATGATAAGTTCATACAAGAATAACATATAGAAACAAAACTACAGCCCAACCTTTAAGAAATAAAAAAAAACATGAGTACATCAAATGACCCACACATAACAATTGGTGTCTCTAAATTGTCCATTATCTTGCATTAGTCATCTTAACATCTCACAGAGACATTTTGTCGAGCAGGTGGTATGCATGTATTAAAACACACATCAATGCACAAAAGGGTTAAAAAAAGAAGTAGATAACATAAACAAAATAAAAATACCAGAATGTAATCAAACCATGTTGACGAAAAAGTCAAAAGTGAAAGTACAGGGAAGCCCATTTTCACCCAAATCACACACTTAATCAAACTAATAGGTTAACATTTACAAATTTACTTCACTTTGTTTGTAAGCTAGAGGATTCAGATCTATTGCTGGGTGAAATAAACGTACATCTAAGAAAACTTACTAACAACAAAACATGATTTTGGCATATGAAACATTCATCATCATACATAAACAAATTACACACCCTCTTTCCATTTCCTTCGTAGGTCTTGTATCACTAACCCCTTCTTCACAATGAGCATGTCAGACATAGAACACAAGCGACTCGACCGCCCCAAAATCCCAATTGAAATACAACACAGCCACAATCACTATTCATTTAACTTTCAAATTAATTGAAAGCAATAAAAAAAGCAGGGAAAGAAGTGGATACAAATACCTTGTTTGAATACTTGAATTGCCGTCGTTCACCTCGTCGGAAAGTCACGAATCACCACATCTGTCACCGTAAAACAAAACCACCACAAAATCAGATCATCAACATCTTCGATTTCCTTTCGGCCCACAACAACACTCGAACCACCAACAATCCACCATACGCTACTGCCAACAGCTTCCGTTCCCATACATCCACTGTTGCTGAAGATGCGTCTGATGTGTATGTTTTGTAATCCGAGAGGGTTTCTGAATATTGTTGCCGTCAGAGAGAAGGAGAAAGAGGCTAAGAAGGGAGAAGCCATAGAAAAATTGGGGTTTCTCAAACATGGATGAATGTATGTTTGGTGGATGTATGAAGCAGAAGCATAAAGCATAAAGCATAAAGTTTTTTTTTTTGAAAATCTCCCCAAGCCCATGGTACAACCAACATATGCATAAACTTGTTACTTCTTTATATAGATTTTAGAGTTAATTGCCATTTTCGCCACTGAGGTTTGGGCACATTTGCCATTTTAGTCCAAAATGACAGTTTGGTATTATTTAGCCCCCCACGTTTGTCACTTTTTGCCATTTTCATCCAAATGCCTAACCTAGTTACCCAAATACCCAACCAGGTTACTTTTTACCCAATTTAGGGTATTTTTGAAATTTGAAAATGATAAGGGGGTAAATTGTAAAGTGGCCAATGCAAACATACCCTTAAGTCCCTTTTCTCTTACTACATCCGCCCAAACATGCCCTTTCCCCTATGATCTCCGATCACCGGAGAATACTCCCCGGCCTGCGGCGGGATTTCCGGTGACGCATATAGCCCTTCCCCCGACCATCATACACCCACTTAAACCTCCTTTTACCCTATAACAAATCCCCTACTCGCAGACCAGAAACGAAGATTCACGGCGGCAGTGACGGCGTCGGGTTGTTCCGAGCATGAGAGAAAGAGAGTCTGAGGTGAAGGAGGGCCGTCTACGGTGGCGGCGGCGGCTGTGTCATCTCCGGAGTTGCAGGTTGTGCCATCGTTGTTCAGATCTAGAGTGAGAGATGGGGCCACCGCATACAGATTTGAAGCCGTCGTTGTTCAGTTCTAGATAGAGAGATGGGCCGGAGTTGCAGGTTGTGCCGTCGTTGTCAGAGTTGCAGGTTGTGCAGGTTGTGCCGTCGTTGCCGGAGATGGTGCAGAGGAGGAGGTTGTCGGATTTGCAGATGATGAAGATGGTGCAGATTATGAAGGGATTTTCTGGTGTTTCGGAATTTGTTCTTGATTTGGGATTTTCTGGGTTTTAGATGTTCTTGAAGATGATGTTCTTGATTTTCTGGGTTTTGATGATGATGTTTGAAGATGAACGATGTCTGGGTTTTGATGATGATGTTCTTGAAGATGATCTTGATTTCTGGGTTTTGATGAACATCATAGCAAATAATCTGTAATACTTCTTACAAACTCAAATATTTATATTTCATTTGTTACAGATTATTTGAAAATATTTATATTTCATTTGTTACATATTTAAATTGGATGAAAATGATCTTGATTTATGGGTTTTGATGATCATATTTATATTTCATTTGTTACCGATCATTTGTTACGGTATAATCTGTAATACTTCTTGAAGATGATCTTGATTTATGGGTTTTGATGATCATATTTAAATTTCATTTGTTACATATTATTTACAAGTTACCCCCTTACCATTAACAAATTTCAAAAAATACCCCATCTGACGGTATAAACTGACTAGGTTAGGCATTTGGATGAAAATGGCAAAAAGTGACAAACGTTGGGGGCTAAATAATACCAAACTGTCATTTTGGACGAAAATGGCAAATGTGCCCAAACCTCAGGGGCGAAAATGGCAATTAACTCTAGATTTTAATATTCAAAATTGTTGAGATAAGTTTAGTAAAAGATTTATTAATGGTTTAATATATGTGGATGGATATAAAATTTAGATCAATGGAAGATATAAACTAATCTTGAGGGACTAGTCTTGGCAAAAAGAATAAAACTTATTAAAAAGGAGGAGAGAGTTGGTCAAATAAAAAGCTGGTGGATCATTTTAGAGTGTGTAAGTGTATGTTTGTGGTGGGGTCATGCTAATCACACACGGAGAAAATTATTTTCACATCCCAAAGCGCCGCGCTATGGCCAAAGCGCGGCGCTATGCTCGACAAAAGGTGCTTCGATTGACGTTTGAGACATTCCCTACTGTTTGACAGACATAAAGCTGATTATGATGTTTTGTCGTTAACCCTAAGCACCGCGCTTTGGCCATAGCGCGGCGCTTCGACCCAAATTTTCACTTTTAAAAGCAAGCTACTGATTGAGGTTTCTTCTTCAGAAAAGCATACGTTCTTCTTCTTCTTCTTCAGAAAAGCATCGTTCGAGACAAGGTCGCACTCAATACGTTGTTTACAAACATACGTGGGTATTCGAGTGTTTTGTTGTTTGTTGTTTACAAAAAACGATGTCGTGGTTAAACAACTATATTTTCGGTCAATATTCTGACGAGACAGTTGTTCCTGATTCTTACGAGGGGACCGCTATTTCTGACTCGTATGAGAAACCGGTCTCGTCCAACTTGAGGGAGGCAGAGGTTGTATCTGGCATTCGTTATCGTGATAACACGGTGACGCAGGATTTGAATACCCCTGTGGAGGACCCTTACGCACAACAAGGTTATTCGAATTTCGGTTACGGTGGCGAGTACAGCTTTGTACAGCAGGAGTGTGGTCCAAACGACAGTTACGGTTGTCAACAGAGCTTACAAGGTTATTTGAATTTCGGTTACGGTGGCGAGCACAACTTTGAACATCAAGTATATTCGGACCTCGGTGACGATGGTGAGCCGGGGGATGTGTCTGTTGACGAGGAAGGCTGTTACCCGGTTACGTTTTCGTTTGATACAACGCAGACCTTTTCGTCACGTAAAGAGTTGGTGCGTTGGGTACAAGACACGACAAAAGACAACGGTTACCTCATTGTGACTAAGAGGTCGAATAAAAGAGGAGAGAATTACAAGATTTGGTTTCAATGTACTTTTGGTGGGGAGCATAAGAGTATAGCTACACAGAGGAAAACGGGTAGCAAGAAAATAGGCTGCCCGTTCGAGATGATCGGGTTTTCGGAATCATCCGGAAGTGTTTGGAGGATCGAGGTGACGAAGGCGAAGCATAACCACACTCCTATTGAAAACTTAGAGGGTCACGCGTATGCGAGAAGGCTTTCTTCGGAGGATACAAAACTGGTTAAGGAGCTGGCAGAGCAAGACATTCCCAACCAAAGTATCTGGCAAACGCTGACAAAAAACAATCCGGCTAGAAAGCTTATTCCGAAAGATATACACAACGATGTTCAGAAGATCAACGCCGAAAAAAATGTCGGTAAGTCTCCGATGCAAAAACTTGAAAGCATTCTTCTCGAAAAAAATTACACTTATTACATGCGCACGAATGAGATATCAAACGAAGTTGAAGATGTCTTCTTTGTTCACGAAAGATCATTCAATATGTGGTGTGCCTTCCCGCATGTGCTAATGATTGACGCCACCTACAAAACGAACATGTACAACCTGCCATTTGTTCAGGTCGTAGGCATGACGTCGACAAACAAATCGTTTACGGCTGCTTGTGCGGTAATTTCCGCTGAGAAGTCAGAGAACTACCTATGGGTGTTGCAGAGGATCAAGTCTATGCTGGTAGGATGTATGGAACCGCGCGTGATTTTAACAGACAGGGATTTTGCGCTAATGAACGCGTGTGAACAAGTTTTTCCAAAAGCGCATAAGTATCTTTGTCGGTTCCATATTCAACAAAATATTAATAAGAACAGCAAGAAGAAATTCTCTGACAAGGATTGGAAAGAATTCGTACGTAGTTTTTGGTTATTGTGCGAGTCTACGACCGAGGAAATATACAGGTATAACTTGGAAAACCTTGAAGCACAGCTGAAAGAAGATGACCGTGAACGTAGGTATTTCTTACATAATTATGTTCAAATTTTATATAATAACAAAAACTGACTATTTACGTTTTTTTTTTAATTTTAGAGGTTTTTGATTATATGAAGAAATCCTGGTTGGATCCGTACCGTGAAAAGTTTGTATCATGCTGGATTAACAAAACTATCAACTTTCACCAAACTACGACCAACAGGGTTGAGGGCATGCATGCAACACTAAAAAGTCACTTTCCAAGTCATCGCAACACACTGGATAAACTTGTACTGTATGTTGATCATGTTGTTGATAGACAATACACCGAGATTAGTAGTAGCTTTGAAACAAGCCTCCGAAAAGTGATGACGCACCACAAGAAGCAGCCCATGCTTGCATATATTCTCAGAAAGGTTTCAATATATGCGATTGAGCTTTTGAGTAGGGAACTAAAACGTAAGGAAGACGGGTTGAGAGCCTACGGTGCAAGCTGTGGTTGCCAACTTTTTACCAGCTGTGGTTTGCCATGTGCCTGTCGTTTGGAAAAGTTGGAAAATAAAGGTAATTAATATCTTTGACCTTTCTCGTTATGATTTTGCCACCTAATTTGTTTTCATCCACAGGTCAGCAACTCCGGATCACACACATAGACGTGTTCTGGAAGAAGCTTAACTTCAAGCCTGCAAAGAAAAACATAGAGGATATCGATGTAGACGCGGAATTTGAAAAATTGAAACAAAAGATCGATCCAACACCCCCTCAGGTGAAAATGAGCTTCTTTGAAAAGTTTCAGTAAATCCTCAATCCAGGGAACAATAACAAAAAACCTCCTGCTGTTATGAAGAAAACTCGTGGTCGCCCAACATTGAAAACGCAGGAAGAAAGAAAGGTTGAAGCCGCTAGAAAAAGCGCGTACATTCCGTCGGGAGAAACTTGGGTCGAGGCCTCAGACGATCTTCCCCGTCACAGCTCGTACATATCACCGTCACAGCCTCAGACGATCAACCTACACCCTGATTTCCCGATGATCAAGCTCGGTCCTAAGACGGATATAGCGATCCGCAACTACGCATCTCAGATTCCCGAAGTGATCCATCTATACATCGTTAGAATAAAGGACGTGAAACCAGATGGTCATTGTGGGTTTCGATCGGTGGCTGTTGGGTTAGGAGTGAAACAAAATTCATATTTGATGATCCGGAAACAACTTATAAAGGAGTTACGTACGAACGAATCGCTTTGGAGGCAGTTTTTCGATCCGGAAAACATAGGACATTATGATGCGCTGCTTAGACGGATCGATTTCAAGGGGGTGGGACGAGCAGATATCGAAAATTACATGACGATGCCTGAGACGGGGTTTCTTATTGCCCAACGATACGGTGTGATTGTTCACACCTTCGACATGCGTGGGAGCTGTACAATTTTCCCTCTGCTGGGCGGGCCAAACGAAGCTGAGGAACCTCACCTGGTGGTTGCGGTTGTGTTCTTCGACCATGGGCATTTCATACATGTAGAGCTTGGAGGTTGTTATCCAATGCCTCCCCCAAACCCACTCTGGACAGCACACAGAACAGAGCGCGCAGCAGCCTGGCATACATTATACAGGGATCAGATCAACACGTACGAAATGCTTACGTATCGTGCCCCTGACCTTAATGTAACCCCATATGTTCACGATGTAGGTTAAATGTGTTTAATAATAATCACGTTTGTGTTTGTTCAATATATGCGTTACATCACGTTAAAAACCGAATGTCACCGACACGACCCAATCAGATTCAATAAGCACTTGTACGACCCAAAATGACCATATACATCATAATACTACAATTAATGAAAAAACACGTCATGTTCATGTGCGGTAGGCGGTTGATACACATAACACCTCTTACAGGAGTACTTGTGCTTTCAAACCAAAATGATACGATATAACGGAATAAGACATCACACGTAACCGATTTGATCCGGAACTTGCAGTATAGTCCATATATAATAAAAAATGATGTATAATGGAAAAAACGTAAAATTTAGACTATTATCGACGCGTTTGTGAATTAAAAACAATTTTAAAAAAATAAAAAAGGCCTTAAACGCCCCGCTTTGACCATAGCGACCCGCTTTGACCTCAAAGCGCCGCGCTATGGCCATAGCGGGGCGCTTCGATCCCTCGCTATAGCTGAAGCGGAGCGGCCTTCTCCCCCATTTCAAACCCAACACACAAACACACACACAAGGTGCGATTTACACACACTTGAGCCGGATCATCAACGTTTTCACGCTTTCAACCGCTAAAAGGTACGATCGAACTTCATTTCTTGTTTTGGTTCAAGTTATGTGTTTCAGTTTGTTTGATTTTTGTTTGATTTGGGCGTGGGGATCGATCTGGTGGGCTGTTCTTCATCACGAAGAACCAAAGCGCCGCGCCGAGGCCAAAGCGCGGCGCCTTGGTTCATGTTTATTTTTTTAATATTATTTGTTTATTATTTATATTTAATATTATTTGTTTATTATTTAAATTTTATAAATAATATTATTTTTTTATTATTTTATATTTAATATTATTTGTTTATTATTTAAATTTTATAAATAATATTATTTGTTTATTATTTTATATTTAATATTATTTGTTTATTATTTAAAATTTTATAAATAATATTATTTTTTTATTATTTTATATTTAATATTATTTATTTATTATTTTAAATTTTATAAATAATATTATTTGTTTATTATTTTATATTTAATATTATTTGTTTATTATTTTAAATTTTATAAATAATATTATTTGTTTATTATTTTATATTTAATATTATCTTGTCAACGTGCAGGGATGGATTCCTCCGATGACGAGATTGAGCATATGGAGGCTGAGGGAGATGTGGGAGAGGAGGGAGAGCCGGCATGTCCGTACCTGCAGTTTCCGCCGGGGTCACGGGAGAGGGGGAGATGCGCGAGGTTGCGCACCATCCCCATTGGGGAGCATGTAGGGATAGACTGGGGCCTGCTGGAGACCGTGGGAGAGGCCGCGCGGGCGCGTGAGATAGTTGGACTAGATACTCCTTGGTCGCGCCTATTTGAGTTAGCGATGGAGGACTCGTACCCTGAGCTTACGTGGGAGTTTCTTTCCACGTTTACATACGCGCCGCATCCGGCGGATTACGTGGAGGACCCGGATTTTCCAGTCCACGAGGTTACATTCCGTCTCGCCGGTCAGGAGTTTCAGATGAGTGTGCGGCAGTTTGCTGTCCATACAGGTTTGTTTAAATAATATTATTTAAAATTTTATATTTAATATCATTTGTTTATTTAATGTTATTTGTTTATTTAATATTATTTGTTTATTATTATTATTTGTTTATTTAATGTTATTTGTTTATTTAATATTATTTGTTTATTATTATTATTTGTTTATTTAATATTATTTGTTTATACAGGTTTGTACACAGAGGCCGAGCTTGATACTGATTTATATACGCAGGCGGTTAAGATGATGGATAGGCAGACGCTTATCAGTTTCTGGAGGGCCATTTCCAGGGTTCCCTTTGGGAAATCCTGGCAAAAGGCCACCACCATTAGAGACCCCTTGTTCCGATACCTGCACCATGTTATCGCGGCAACTATCGTGCCTCGGGGTGCCAGCAGGGAGAAGGTCAACCTCAGTGACCTTTTCTTTCTATACTGCCTACTGCGACGACAACCCTGCGATCTAGCAGCCTGCCTGGCAGATTACTTTGCCACAGCATACCACCGGCAGCTCCGCGGGTGGGTGCACACTGGCTCATACATCACCGCCATCGCACGCTCGCTCGGGCTCGTGCCTGAGCATGATCCGGTGCTGTCCGATCCGGTCCCGTCTACCAGGTTGGGCCGCGCGTCAGTATCTTCTATGCAGATCACCCGTACCTTTGATGTTGGTCTGAGGTTTAAGGGACGTGACGGGCTGATTTGGAATCCGGAGGTGGTGCCGGAGGTCATCCCGGTTGTTATTGAGGTGAGGCCTGGAGTGTTAGCCCCTCCTGATGTTCAGGCGGCCGCTCGGCAGGCTCAGCTACAGGCTCTGGGACTCGATCAGTTCCCGGGCCAGCCTCAGGATGAGGCTCAGGCTCAGCCTCAGGCTCAGGCTCAGCATGTATTAGAGGATCCGGCTCAGGAGGAGCATGTCGAGGAGATCCCGGTACCACCAGTTCAGCCAGCTCCTGAGCCGCCACAGTACCCGCAGCACGTTTACGCTGACCTGCCTCCGGTAGCGCGTGAGGTGGCTCGGGACTTCGACCGGCGCCTCAGACGCCAGGCCGCACGCCAGGACTGGATCATCGAGACGCTCGTTTCTCTACGAGAGCTCGCTGGGTTGCCTCCACTTCCCCTCCCACCGTCCCCACCGCACGAGGATTAGTACCTTAGTTTGTTTTATAGTGTTTTGTTATGTATTATGTAGTCAGTTGTACCTTTTTGTTTTGTATGTACAAACTGATATATATATATATATTTATATATATATATATATATATTGCATTTAATCTTCTATTTACATCACGTTGGTTTTGGATTGTTTACGTTTAATTCTTATGGCTTTCTGTACAATTTATTTAACGTGTTCGTTTAATTTAACAAAATAAACTAGGTTAACAGTTTATAAAGAGGCACTTATATTATATACGTTCTATAAAAATAATGACGTAAAAAAACGTAATTATAAAACAACGTATTATAAAACTCAAATACAATTTTTCCTCCAAAAAACACTACCAAACTAACCCACATCCCACCTATTTAAAAAAAAAACAACACAAAGTCCAGCCCACGCTTTTTGTCTTTTTGCACACTCAAAGCGCCCCGCTTTGGCCATAGCGGGGCGCTTTGGCCAAAGTCAACAGACAAGGACTGACTTGAGTGTGCAAAAAGACAAAGGCCGTGTGCGAATAGACCAGGCCTTGTGTTGTGTGTCGACAAGAAGCAGAAAACAAGCACGGGAAGAGACAAAACTGAACTTTTGAAGATGAAGTCTATAAAACAAAAGATCAACCATTGATCTTTAGTAAAAGATTCAACCTGGTAAGTGAAGATTTAACCTAAAACCTAAATTTCTGGTAGTATATCCATGTATAGGGTTAGATCATGATCATGATTTGGGGTTTATGTTTATTCTTGGTTGTTAATGCTATATCTTGTGATTATGTTGCTTAAAATAATCAAGAAATCTACTTTATTTGAACAAATTATGTTGCATGTTGGAATTTTGAAGAAATTATGTGGATTTCAGTGATGAAATTGGGGGATTTACTATGGAGGGAGCTTAATCGCTAAAAGAATGAGAAATGTCCATAAACTACATAAGAAATGTGTTGATGCTAAACAAGGGGTAATATACGCTTAAATGAATAAAGAATCTCATCACAGTAGGTCTTTGAGTTGGGAAGCCTTGAATCAGTTATCATATTTACCTTAGTGGCTATGTTGTGGTTTCCATGTTGTTAATGAATTTCTATAAACAAAATTATGATGCTTTTAAAGGTCTAGTGACCATCATGTTATGTAATGGTAATGGTATGATATATATTCTTTCAAATTATGATTATTAACATAACTCGAGTTGACTTCAGGAAGTCAACACTTCGATAAGAGAAATCAAGACCCAATCTCTCCTACGGGCAAATGTAAGTTAACCTTACTTTATTATTATCTACGGCTACCTACTTGATGTGGATGAATCATAAGTTCATAGCCTATTCATACAAGCATATAACTACCTAATAGCATGTGCTATTAAGTAGCTATACATCTGGACTAAGGACACTATAATTGTTATTGATCTCGGTAAATATATGGTTTTTTTAGGATCCACATTGTTGCTACTGCTGCTATTATAGTGTGTGCAGAAGTATTTAATTTGTTGCTATTGACCAGCATTTAAAACTATATATCTGATCGTTTGGCTGCCACTTGTACATTGTACAAAATTGTATATTATCGTCGCTGATTGGTTTGCATTTCAGTCGGTAGGTGTGTCGCTTTGGTCGCCATTTCTCTCTTATATGAAGATAGCACATAGTTTTCTTAAAAATTGGTGGTTCATCAGGGTAAGGTGACTATTATATTAATATGGAACCCAAGTTGAAGATTGACTTTATAATCAAAATACGTTCTTAATCTTGGGGTTACAAAGAGAGTTGCATCATCATTTGTTGGTTTGGGAAGACGTGAAAGGTTAATATATAAAGATGATTGCAGGTTTTATTTTATAATAAAGTTCTTATACAGGTTATGATAAAAAATCAAACTGGGAAAATAATCAAGCATGTGTTGAAAAGACAATGAAGTTTCGGTGGGATATTGATAACGTCGTAAATCTAACCATGTCCATATACCTGTTGTAATAAAAAAAAAGTTTTCCATGGTTAAATATGTGTTAATGCTTGCTTAGTCTATACTAATGATGGGTGCTTGTACGCTTCCAGGTATGAGGATGAGGATTAAAAGTCAATGGTGATTAAGTGAACGGGAAACGAGGATTAAAGTAAGTTGACGTTAGAATAATACTACAAATGCTACAAATAGACAAGAAAATGAATAGGGAGCTATTGAAGCTTGACGATGATCATAAAGATGAGGGTTTGGGATTTGTATATGTGATTGTCTAAGTAAGATCACACACAAGGTACACAAGTGATATTATATTAAAGTCAATTATACAATTTGATTTGTAGTATTGATGATAGTCATTGGTTATATGCAAGTGATGAGCAAGTCCTCTCCATGTAGAAAAGTTTTAAATTAAACTTGAAACTTGTATTTAAGTGAATTAACGGTATTCTTACTATGGTATTATGATAAAATAATACATAAAACTATCTCATCACCTTAATGAGATGTAAAAAAATGGGGACCTAAATTCCGCACTAACAATTTTATTAAACGATGACATGGAGAGTTTTACAAATTTTGGGCGTAACACATGGTGACCGTTATATATGACAGCGGAGAGCAGGAAGACTACTGGCTTGAAAACATCATGACAAAGGAGGGGCTTGGGCTCATGGAAGAATTGCATAACGCCACTTGTTTGAACACATAAATGGACTCAAAATTGGCGTTAATACAAGACATGTTCAAATGGAGGCTTCAGAATCTTCAGGAACAAGAAGCCGATGAAGGTGAAGGTGATGACTTGGATGAAGATCCAGATGAAGACTCCGAGGAAGAAGATGACACAAGTGATGGATACTTTTCGGATAAAGTACCTTCTGACGAATGGTTTTAATTTTTTTTTCTTCTGTGTAATATCTTTTTTTAAGATAATTAAATGATATATTTCTCTATTTATTTGCAAAATGCCAAAAAAATACTACAAAAAGTTATTGCTTACAAAACGCCAGAAATAACAAAATATATTTTTCCTACTTAATATTTTATTTTCTCCGTTATTGTATTTTGTCATCTTAATCTGCATAACGCCATTTAAAAAAGGCCAAACTGAGAAGATGGGACGTCTATCACCCTAGAAACTGATAAAAGCTGATCAAAACAGTAAATACAAACAATAACTGAAAAGACGGTTACTTTATTACTATCATTTATTATAATAAAAAAATCTCGCCTAAACTACGCGCCAAAAAACTCCTATAAGAGAGGGGTCTACACATAATGAATTGATCACACCCAGAAAAACAAACGTCATGTTCTCTAGAAACCATTCACTTTAAAACGCCAAAAAATGTTAGTTAAAATAACCACAGATGGCAAAGCTTTCACTGAATCGATTATTCTCTGAGGGGGTTATCTCTATAATCTTTTGCTGAATGAGATGGACAAATATTCAAGAAAAAGAGACTGATGACAGTGAGATGTCAGCATGTGAGCTTTGTTCTTGATGAATATAGGCATGGCATAAAGGGATCAACACAAGTGTAAAATGCTATTTTGGACTCCATTATTATAAATAGCATCAAACAAGAGTTGATCTTCAATGACATGCCACCAAACAAGAATATCACACCAAAAAACAGGATGCCACTAAGCAGCTTCGTCTAAAAAAGACGGGGTTTATGTAGGAAAGTTGACATCTAGCTAAGATATTCAAAGGTTCAAAACGCCAAAACAAATTCAAGAAGAAGAGGCTGATGACAGTGAAGATTCGGATGAGAAATTAGATTACCATTTTTAATTTTTTTCTTTTTCATTTTATATTGTTTTGTATTCAAATTATATGTTGTTTTGTTATCTAATTCTCTACAAATAAAATATATTACTATATAAAACGCCAAAAATTACAAACACCAAAAAGCTAGTAGTATGAAAACAGTGAGAACAGGTGCTGGCAAAGCACCTTGTCAAATGTATTAAACGCCAAAAAAATTCACTAAACGCCATAAAAAAACATTTGGTCTTATTGTAATCTTATGAAAATATTAATGACTCGTAGTGAATTATTATACAACGCCACAAAACGCCAAAAAAATTGACTAGAAAACGCTATAACGCCAAAAAATTATCTATGTGACACAAAAACAATTAATTCAACGCCAAAAAGTTTAATGAATACAATTAACGCCAAAATAATCTTAGACGCCAGAAAATGTTATAGCGCGCTGGGAAAATAAAAGAAGATTGAAAAGACAAAAAAACCCCTCACCTCCGATCATATCCCACACCACGTGTTGGACCAGGATGCGTTCTCACCGTTCTCACACTTTTGGACGTTTTCTCCTGATCCCCGTTTCTTTATATATATAATAATAATTTAGAAGAAGTTAGTCCTACTTTAATTGTAACTAGTGTTATTACCCGCCGCTTCGCGGCGGGGTTAAGTAAACTATTAAAAGGTGTTGTCATTTCATATACGGGTTAAGTAAACTATTAAATGTACGACTAACAAAGAAAGAGGCAACACTTGCAACCCTAGATAAGTCATGAAGACCTAAAGTTATAATTACGCTTTTAGGATATACTTACATTTATTTTTTAAGAAAACTTGAACTTCGTCAAGTGTCGTTTTTAGGATATAATTACGTTTCGTAGTACGGGTTTTTAACGAAAAATGAACAGAGTTTCCTCTGTTTTTGGACGATCCCGACAACTACAGTGTCGATAATTTCAAAACGCAACAATATGTTGAAATTACTTACAAGTTTCATGTTTCTAGTAAATAAAGATGTGATTTTTAGATCCCTTTACTTGATTGAAGTAGAATTAAGATCGAACCGGTGAAAGACATAAAAGAACCTGATTTTTGAGAAAGTTGCCAAAGTGTTTATTTACTCTAAACAGCTTACTTTCTGAGTATGATTATTCATGTTACAACCAATAATCACTTTGAAAATGCACATCCAAACACCCTGGCTGGCTAAACAGCTTACTACCTGTGATTGTTTGTATATTTCATACATTATGCCAAAATAAAACGTAAATATTATAAACAACGAAATTAAAATTAGCTTCGTTTAAATTTTTACCGGGTCTGGCTTTGACTGGCGTTGACTGCTGTTGACCCGCAGTTTGCCCGTTGACTGAAGTTGAACAAAAGTTGTTCGCGTTAACTGTGTCTGACCCGGACTTAAACCGAAACCTGAATTGACCTGTGATACCAAGGTTGACCCGTGTGTCGATCGATCACTTTGACCTGACCCGCTTGACCCGAACCCGAACCGGAACGAATCCGCGCAGGAACCGTGTTGAACCAAACACCCTAACAATAGCCACCACTATCACTGCCGTTAAATTCCTAACATAAGAAACCAAACAAAAAGAAGACAATTACATACCTATATATGAGATTAATCACAACGTTCGCCTAGCTTGGCCATGACTGCCAGCCTAAGTTGGAAACTAATAATATCAACCTCATAGTGTCTTCCTGTGTAAATTAAAACCACAATTCGAATAAGGAGAAATGTTTTTATGTAATAACTAAATGAAAAGAAACCCTAAAATCAAAATAAGATAATATGATATGGAAATGAGGTTATTTTAATATCGTAATTGATAGTTTCCTTAGCAGTAATCTTGTTTATAGTACAATTTAACCTGTATCCAGTTTCAAATCAACCAAAAAATAAACATATATCTTGCTCACCTCCGAAAGCTTTCCCATCTTGTATAAACTGTTCATACATGGATTACCAATCTAAACCCAAAAAGAATCTAAAAATATTAAAACTTAAATGGGTAGGAGCGGGTCGCCGCGGAGCAACAGCCACGTCCGGATCTGATCTATCTACTCAGCAATTCATCCGGATAATAAATTACTTGGTTCAACCTACCCATATTAGGTGTTTGTTGAAAATATTAAATTTGGGCCATATAACCAAAAGCTACCCGGGTTGTACCGTAATGCCAGAGCTTCCTTCTTCAACCGATTATTATGTATCATCTCACCACTCAAGAATGATGTATCCCTCCTACAGTAAGTTTGTAGAGAAAGTGACCCAAAAATAGTGTTATTCAATGCCCCAAAATTTAAAAGCAAAACTCAACTGAGCATTACCTGGTGTGCAGAACTTCAATTTCTCTAGAGAACTTCAAGTTTAGGTTTCTGTTGACCAAAGAAAGTTAGAAGGTGAATTAAAAAATTACAACATGGAAGTAATCAGATCTTAGACCTGAAACTTACTGTACTACATAATGGGCCGGATTAAAAAGTGCAAAATCCCATAAACAGATACCTGACTGACGGAGTTGTGGTTGTTATATCAAATCTTGTATGACTTCTACATATCGCCATGTCTTTTACTTCGATTTGAGACGTGGCCGCTGGTGGTGTTGATGTGGTCGCTAGAAGAGAGAATCCACCGTAGTGGCGGTGATGATGACACCGGCGGGGAGTTGAAGAGGTGGATTTCACCCTTGTGGCTGCCTTTCTCCTCGGGAAATCACCAGTCTCCTTTCTGCCGTTTGTGTGTGGGGTGCAGAAACAGAGCTAGGGTTTTGTGTTGGCTTTAAAGACTAACGGCCGTGACCGTGAAGTCACTGTTTCTCACTGTTCATCAGTTATGTTTCAAATTAATACATATATATGAATAGGTCTTGTACTATATTATTATCTAATTTGGAAGAAGGTTTATTCATCTACGATTACAGTTTATGTTCATTGATCTTGTTCATATATGATATATCCTAGTTTTTCCAACATATTCGAACCCGGCCATACCCTCAGGTAGTCAGGTTACAAGATCTTCGACAAACTTGTCACGAACAGAGATTTATACTGATTAAACAACTTTGACATTCAAAATCTTTTAAACACAAAGAACTTTGACAGAAACACACTAATCTGAGAAGTCTAGAGGATAACAATTATATCAAAAAGTACTGGACAATCATCAAAGTGATGGTTATCAAGCGATAACAAGATCTCACGAATAACGTGTGAGATCTTTACACAATCTAACCCTAAATAGTTTTTAGAGAGAAACTGAAACAATTGTTGTAGTGAGTGTTGCAACTGTGAGAGTATTCTCCTTTTTATACTAGGGTCTTCAACATCAGCTCCTGCTGATCCACACGATCAAGTCCATCCAGCCTTATGTCTACTTAGCCCATTAGCAGGTCCATACCATCATAATGTGTTGAATCCCAATATAAGACCCTCGTACACATAAAAATATAAGAATTAATAACTACAAAATATAAAACTCCACTTTATTTATATTATCATTTCAACAACTGGCTACACCATTGGATCGCCATTTAGTTTGTTTAGAGGGGGCAATCATGACCCGTATGAATAAATATGGGTTGATTTGGGTCATTTTTAATTTACTATGGGTCAATTTGGGTTTTCTTTTAATGATTAATGGGTCCAACTGGGTTATTCTAAAACTTTAAAAGATATTCACGGGTCCACTTGGGTTGATAGAATTAGAACAACGGGTTGATACGGGTCATTAGGGTTTTCGATAGAAGAAACCACGGGTCAAACACTGAGGTGCTGTTTGTTTTTTCTGTGGGAAAAGGTCTGCAGTCTGCGGACCACATCTGCAGACATCTGCAGAAGAAGAGGTGGACCAAATGTCTGCAGTCTGCAAGGAGAAGAGGGTTTGTTTTTTTTATATTTAAAACCTCTTCTCATATCTTAAAAACACACAACACAGACAAATTGACCACCACAACTTCAGCACCAGAACCTCTCTCTCTCATCTCTCTCTCCCTGCCTCCCTCTACCACCACAACCACCGTCCACCACCACAATCAACCACCACCACTTCAGCCACCACCCACCGGAGAAGAAGGGGAGCCGGCAACCGAAGAGGAGAAAGAGAAGAAGGGGAGCCGGAGAAGAAGGTGGAGCCGGAGAAGAAAGTGGAGCTGAGAAGTAGGGGGCTCGCCGGAGAAGAAGGGGAGCCGGCTCTCTCTATGATTTGGTAGCAGCACCACCACCGATCTGGTAGCACCACCACCACCGATCTCTCTCTCTCTACGGTATCTCTCTCACTCTCTCTCTCTACGGTTTGGGGTTTTGGTTCGATTTGGGGTTCACGATCTCCGCTTTGGGGTTTTGGTTCGATTTGGGGTTTGATGTGGTGGTGGAGGTTTGGGCAGGGATGTGGTGGTGGAGGTGGTGGCGGAGTGGAGGTGGTGGCGGAGCAGGGAGGTGGTGGCGGAGATGTGGTGGCGGAGCAGGGAGGTGAATGTTTTGAAGAGGGTGAAGAGGTCTGCAGAGGTTAGAAGACTTGTGGACAGGTCTGCTTGGGGAAGAGGCCTCGCAGACGTTTTTGGTCTGCAGATCTTCAAGAAAACAAACACCCTGCAGGAACCTTATGTCTGTGCGCCTCTGCGCGACGCAGACATAAGTGCTCAGAAGAGCTTCTGGGCAAAAAACAAACAGCACCTGAACGTCTGAACATCATCTTCATCATCGACGTTCATCTTCATCATCTTCATTCTCCGGTACTTAATCGTTTATCATCGATGTTCCTCCTTACATTCATACGCTTCAGCACCGTAGAAATTCATACATCAATCGTAGTATGCGCTGATTAGGTTACAGTTGAGGGAGGCTTGAATTGGATCTACCAGCGACTTCATCATCAATTCATCACTCACATCAGCGACTTCATCATCAATTCTGAAGACGAACACCCTCGACTTCATCTGGCCGCTACCGTCAATCATCAGGTTAGTTGGGGATTTCTTTTCTTTTCAATTGGGTTATAAGGCTCTTGAATTAGGGTCCGACCTAAACAACCCACTTCTTGATTCGTGATTTGAACAATTAATTGATGTTAATTGGACCAAGTAGGGCACGACTGCCGTTCAAATCACCAGCCACAGAAATAGCCACAAAAAATTTAGGGGGTCAATGTTACCTTGGTAATTGTTTTACTGAGTTTGAATGAAAATTAATCTATCCACAAGTAACGTTATTCATATGTATGATTGATACGGGTCACTTTCTAGTACGGTTCAAATTGGGTCAGGCCAGATTGACTTTTACTAATTGACTTATGAATAATATATAGGTTAGTTATTTGATTCAATTCACTTTCTGAAAGATTTGATTCAATTAAAATCTTAATATTAATAATCTGTTATTTCAGTTCGATTTTAATGATATTTGTGATGATCTGATACTTGCAAAATGATTAAATTTTATTGGGTATTGGATAATTTGTAGAATTGGGGGCTGCACAGTTCACATTTTTATTCTAGGTCTAATTTATAATAATCCCAATAATAATTGTATATATCTAAAAGGGTATTTCTGATTATTTTTTGCGGTTTTTAAGACTGAATGAGTGAATGGTTTTGTTATACATATGTTTGTTGATGAGGTTATGGACCTTGTGGAACTAAACCCAATAAAGGATGCACTAGTGGGGTTACCGGGTGTTAACGGACTATCAACAGAACAGAGAAAAAGGTTAACGATAGCGGATTGCTTCGAGTGCGATCCAATAATAATTTGGGAGGTGTTTTAGACAGCATATCAACACTGCTTATAGTGTTGTGATGCAACAATAAGCTTCAAAAAAAAAAAAAAAACTGACCCGATCCGACCCGAAACCCGTTCTGACCCGGACCCGGCCCGACCCGAAACCCGTTCTGACCCGGACCCGTTCTGACCTGGACCCGTTTCGACCCGAACCAAATCAACCCTTTTTATAATTGACCCGTTTTGACCCGAACCCGTTTTGACCCGAGCTCGTTTTGACCCATGACCCGACCCAACCCGACCCGTTTGCCAGGTCTAAGTTTGTTAATTTACTCGGAACAAATCATATATACACACACACGCTTTGGTGGCCGACTCTGACATATAGAAATGTGGGTGCAATACCAAAATACTACAGGTACGCATTGAAAGGCAATATGGTCCAAAGGTCCCTGGTGAAACATTGGTTAACACCGATGGTTAACTAGCTGGATTGTCTCTTACGTGGGTTCAATCTCCTTCTCTACTCACTGGTGACTGGAATTCGGCAAAACAGCAAACTGTTAGCTCGTTAAGAGGGGAATATGGGGGTTTCCCTCTTAACCGGGCTCCGGCGTGAGAATAAGTACTGTTTTGAGGAATAAAGAGTGTATGTTAGGGGTGAAATGCAAGGTGAACAGAATGGATAACCTGAATGATGAAGGTTCTTATTTATAGCCGAAGGGCAAAAGGAGGGTGGAGCGACCTTGCCAGCTGCTATTGGGCGCCAGCTGTCGGACCAAGGGGAATATCCTCTTGGTCTCCTCTGCTGTGGTCAGGATAGTGGTCCACGTGGCGCGCTAACATTTGTCCATGCTGGAGAAATCGTACTGCTGCTGTCGATCTGCCCCCAGATTTGTCGCAGGTCTACATGGCGCCTGATTAATGGTGACACGTGTCGTCCTTTCTGTCTGGAGGAGTATCTTCGGTGCCACCTTGACGTCTTCCAGAAGGTTCTGGATTTGCTTGCTGATGTAAGTGCCATGTAGGACAAAGAAAGTGGTGTGGTCCCTGCCATGTGTGCATGGAATTGGGACCATACCTCTTCAAGTCCCCCCAGTCCAGTGTGCCTTCTAGTTGAGTTGATCGTCTAGGAGGGATTATAGACTTATAAGGGTAGTGGTTTTTGTTGTTTGCCTTTGTAAGGCGCATGATGATGGCCTTAGGAAGTTGAGTCGTAAGGGTGCACGACGCATGGTGGCAGTCTTGCGAAGTTGAGCCAAAATGGCGCACGACGCGTGGTGGCACCCTTGCGACGTTGAGCCATAATTGCGCATGGCGCATGATGGCAACCTTGCAAAGTTGAGCCAAAAGGACGCACGACGCGTGGTGGCAACCTTGCGAAGTTGAGCCAACATGGCGCATATCGCATGATGGCAACCTTGCAAAGTTGAGCCAAAAGGACGCACGGCACATGGTGGCAACCTTGCGAAGTTGAGCCAACATAGCGCATGATAGCAACCTTGCAAAGTTGAGCCAAATGGACGCACGGCGCATGGTGGCAACCTTGCGAAGTTGAGCCAACATAGCGCATGGCGCATGATAGCAACCTTGCAAAGTTGGGCCAAATGGACGCACGGTGCATGGTGGTGTCCTTTCTTCTTGGCAGTTCCTTCTGAAGGAAGTTTCTTTTCTTGGGATGAAGACAACTGACATGACTGACGTGCCGTCTGATGTTGCTGTCTTTTCGGAGATGAACAGTCGCCTTTTCAGGTTTGTCAATTACTTTTTTGCCGGGTGTCAGACGTGTGCCGCCCACGTTCCCGAAAAGCAAGGCGACGTTTCTCTTTCTTCTGACGTGTCCTCTCCCCATTTGTTAACCGTCTGTCTTCCTGACGATCCACTACCCATCGCATTTAATGCGATGGGTATAAATAGATGGCGATTCCCCCTTTTTTGCCTTCACTTTTGAAATTCAAACTCCATTTTTCTCTCCTCTTTCTCCACTTATCTCGTCTTTCTTATCTTCAAATTCTTCCTTTCATCTTACATAGTTATGTCTACTGGAGCGAATCCTTCGAGGAAGAGGAAGTATAAATCCCAGAATCCTCCCGGTCCGGATCATGCGGAGATTAATTAGAAGGAGGAGGAATTCCATAATCTTGTTCGTGATATGGGCTTTCGATCGGAGTGGGGTGCTCAGTTTCCAACCCCGAATTCTACCGCTTTGGATGCTCCTCCGGGCTACATAGCATTGTATTCTGCTTACTTCCGGGAGGGTAACATTCATCTTCCTATGACGAAGTTTACTGGAGAAGTTTTAACAAACTATGGGTTACATATTTCTCAGATAAACGCCATAGGGTTACCCCGGCTTACTCATTTCGAATTCATATGTAGGGCCAATCGTATTGAGCCAACTTTCGAGATGTTTAACGTGTTTTATTTTGTGAGTTATACTAGTGGCTTCTACTCCTTCAACTCCCGAACCAGTGGGGTTAGTCCTTGTAGTACTAACCCACCGAAGAGTGTGCATGATTGGAAGCAGAAGTTTTTCTACATTCATCGTGGAGTCATTCCCATCGATATGCATTATCGGGCAGAGAGTGACGGAGTTCCCCGTGTGAATGTGTCTATAGATTTTGTTCAGCAGGAGTGGTACAAAGTGCTGACTCAGAAGGTTAATTCTATCGCCCAGCTTGAGGAGAGGGTACTGGTGGTAGCCGGGATGAGTATGTTGTGGGCCCCTCAGAACCCTAGGGGGGTTCCTGTCTATGGCTACCAAGGGAAAGGTATTGTTGTTTTTTATTTATTGTTATATTCTTCCTTTATTTGTCATGTACTCCCTCATGCTTGTTGTACTTTTCAATTGGGTATAGTTTGATGAACGTGCTTGATCCTAAAGCCGGTGGAGCTATGGTCGTTGCATATTTGCCTGAGGGGAGGCCTGTTTGGTTTGATCAGATAAGAGATCGCTTCTTGCACCCTACAGGCGAAAGCTTTGCTGCTTATGCTAACACCGTTTTAGGTGAAGATTGTGGGGATGATGTTGACGATGCACTTAGTCTTACTCGAGAGGAGGTTATCGTGCTTTCGAATGAGGGTTCTGATAGATCGCGTGAAGGTCTAATCCCTCGTTCCCCGTGTGCAGGTCCGTCGCAAGGGGCTGTGAACGAGCCTATAAACGAACTTGCTGGCGATGATGTTGATGTTCCCACTGATGCTGCTGAACAGCTTGAAAGCCAGAAGAAGAAAAAAGTAGATACGTCTGAGAAGAAGAAGAAGGTCGAGGAACCTGTGACTGAGGCACCTCGTAAGAGACCTTCTAACCTCTCCCTTCTGGACTATGTTGTCATTTCTGACACGCTCTCTGGTTTAGACACAGGAG
This sequence comes from Helianthus tuberosus, assembly GCA_030545235.1. Lineage (NCBI taxonomy): Eukaryota > Viridiplantae > Streptophyta > Magnoliopsida > Asterales > Asteraceae > Helianthus > Helianthus tuberosus. The sequence goes on from CM060451.1 coordinate 30,215,766, forward strand.
ATAAGCGTGCTGAACGTGATCCTGATGACGATGCTACTCTGACGGAACTCATGAAAAAGAAGAAAGTTCTGGAAGAGAAGAAGAAAGAACTTGACGAGCAGGCTACCGCTGCGCTTGCGACGAAAAAATCTAAGCTTCAGAAGGAGAATCCCCCTGCACCCTCAGAGTCAGAAATTGACCTGGGTGTTTTTAGTGCAAAACATGGTAATCTTCTGGAGAAGATATATGCAGCTTCTGGTTCTCAGGGGAAGAAATTTTTGTTTGTATGTCTTGTTTTTTATTTTTCGTTCTTCCTTTTGACTATCATGCTTTTCTTGACATAGGTGCAAAATCAGGTAAGGGTACTCGTAAGTTTGATATTTCCAAGATTACCCCTCCTACTTCTCCACCGTCTAGGACCTTTGGCTTGTCTCCTCCACATGTTAATCTAGGGAAAAGGAAAGAAGATGAAGTGGAGGTTGAGGAAGTTGGAGAGGGTGGTGGTGCAGGTGCTGATGGTGGTGGTGGTGGCGATGGTGGTCGTGATGTAGATATTGACGTTGAGGTAGAATCAAGTGAGGCTACTCCCCACCATACCATTTACACCAGGGTTGTCCGGGGCTCTAGAGAAGGTGGCGCCTCTGGGACTCATCATGTTCCTGAGTACGAACATGTTCAGGGTTGGTCTTGGGATACCCACAATCCTGCTTGTGCTGATCTCCCGTATGCCCCCCGATGGAACTTGACTCAAGGTTCTGGGATGACCGAGCTCGCTAACTGCCGTGAGTTCTTTTCTCTATCCTTCACCCCTGCTGAAATATTGTTTCAAAAGAAACGCAATTGGATGGATCTCTTGGACGATCACATCCATGTTGGGGTCAAAATTTTTGCTACCTCCCAGGAGATTGTGCGAGAATGGCAGTTAATGGGGGATGACACGTTGGGGTTTGAGGCTGCCAAGAAGGCGTTTGCTGAAGAGAGAGAGAAAAATTCAACGCTGAGAAGAAAGGTTTGGCATGGAGGGTTGCTGATGCGGAGGAGAAACTTTCCAAGGAAAAGCAGTTGAACGCTAACAAGCAGAAAGACTGGGAAGTTGCTTGTGAACGAACAAACAAGGAGATGCAAACCCAGCGCGATAACATTGTTAGGTTGTCGGGAGAGAAGAGTAAAATAAGTGATGAAGCTGAGGAGGAGCGTGCCACGCACCAGAAGAGAGAGCATGAATACATCCAACGCATAGTCAAGTTGGAGAAGTTTGCTGCTGAGAAGGTTGCTGAGAGCAAAGCTTCTGAAATCTTGGTTGAGGAAGTTACTGCTGATTGCAAGTGGCTGCTTGTGCGTGCAGTGCCTCTGGTAATTTTCTTTGTGTTTGCTTGCTTTTAGTTGGTCGTTGTTGCTTCTCTCATGTTTCTATTACTGATGTGTGCAAAATGCAACATATAAATTACATCAATTGTGGCATAAAAGTAACCCTTTTTTAGTACTAATGTTGGAAAAAGTGTGCTTTTGTCTTCCTTTTGTATTTTCAGGATTAAATGAGCTCAAATTAACAAAAGAAGCAAAAAGGCAGCTAAATCTAACATAAATACAAGAAAAGGAACAAACGTGGCATGTCCGACCTCCCCGACAGCATCTTCCCAAGCAAAACAATAGAACAGAATGCTGAACACACCCCGTGCTCAGTGAACACGGGAGCGTGCCCAAATGTCAGCATAAAAGACAAAGTTGTAGAAGCTTCCATCGCCCACCACGGGGCCGTGCTCAGCGGACACGGGGCCGTGGTCAACTATAAGATTCGCAGAATCCAGGCAAATCTTGATAGTACAGATATGCTTCTGCACACGGGGTCGTGCCCAGCGGACACGGGGCCGTGGTCAACTAATGCAGACAAACTGCAATTAATGAAGACAGAGAGGAGGATGGACACGGGGCCGTGCCCAATGGACACGGGGCCGTGCCCGAGCTTCTGTTCAGCCTATAAATAGGAGTGCTTGGCTCAAGCTTAAATCATCCCTTGGCACACAACCTCTCTCACACTTCACCCACCACCGCCACCACCATAACACCATCATCCACCACCATCATCCATTGTCTATCATAGAGTGTGTGAGTCGTCTAGGGATCCAAGATTGATCGTAAGAGTTCTTGACAATCAAGGCCATGTTTGCCTAAGTCTCTTACATCACTTGGTGAAGACAAAGTGTCTAGTGTAATACTTTTTATTTTTAATCTTTTCGCACTTTTTATTTGGTTATGTATTAATGACTTTAATAACTAGTTTCTTATGTTGAAGGTGATTCTTCCTTATCGTTTTTCCGTGGTGTCTTGGCATTATTTTACTGTCTATATAAAATAAAAGATTTTCACCATTCATATCTCCACGGTCTATATGGAGGTATGTTGGCTACCTGGTCGGGGGTTAAGGGAACGGTTTGGTAAGAGTCTTGCCTTGTTCAGTGTATAGATCCTGCAAGGACCTGGGTCAAATTTAGTAGGACCTCCTTCAATACTTAACGGTATTGGATGGCGGGGGTCCAAACTCTTTGATCCCCTCATATGTAAGCTACTATTAATACTTTAATCCGACTACTTAGGACTGTATCCCTGCTGACTCAGACTACTTAGCTGAGGGTAACGTCACCTTTAAAAGAGGGGCCTACCATAATATGCATTAATAACTTAATTAATTATCTTTCAATAATCCGACCCTTTAGGATTGTATCATTGCTGACTCAAACTACTGGGTTGAGGGTAACGTCACCTTCAAAAGAGGGGCCTACTACAATAACTAAGATAATCTCTTAAAAAGTGCAAAAGTGCGAAAATAATCAAAGGTTACACTAAACACGAGTCGGAGCCAAGTGATTCATCTTGTCTATCTGTTTTTATTTTATTTTTAATTTTCATCATTTTAGTTAGTTTTTATTTTTCTAGTTTAAAACTTTTTTCTAAACTTTTTGATTTGATTAGACGTTGATGATAAACCGGTACTAAAAGCTCTTGTGTCCTTGGACGACCTCAGTATCTTACCAACACTATACTACGCTCACGATGGGTGCACTTGCCCATATGTGTGTTTAATGTTAGTAAATATCGTGTTTTATAAATTTAAAACTTGGCTAAAAAAGTGTAAAAGGGCTTAAAATATACTTAAACTTATATACACACTTCACACGCATCAAGTTTTTGGCGCCGCTGCCGGGGACACAAGTATTTTAAGAAAGCTTAAAATCGACGGCCTAATCAGTTTTTCAAAACTTTTTCAAAACGCGCGCACATTTTTCTGCATTTTAGTTTAGTTTTGCATTTACAGTAGCCTGAACACGGGCCGTGCTCACTGAACACGGGGCCGTGCTGCATATTTTTCATAAAACACCCAGTAACAGAAGCTGAACACGGGGTCGTGCTCATTGAACACGCCCCCGTGCTCAACGAAATCAGTAACTTTAATTAAAACGCCCAGATACAGATTCTGTACACGGGGCCGTGTCCACTGAACACGGGGCCGTGTCCAGCCTCTGTTTCTGTTTTTATTTTTGTTTTCTGATCTCGAGACTTGGTTGTGGTCTGCTGAGTGATTCTTATGGATCAATACTCAGGAGGTTACAACTACATCTATGAGGAGGATGATTATAGGAGTAACTATTGCACTAATTGCGGTGACCCGCACTCGGTTCAATATTGTAACTTATATCAACCGTCCACTTCATACACCTACTATGAGGAGCCCAGGTACGAGCCATCAACTTCATACACATCCTATGAAGACCAAAGGTATGAACCTCCTCCCTCATATTCATATTTTGATGAACCAAGGTATGAGCCTTCTTACTCATGCTTTGAGGAACCAAGATATGAGCCACCACCTTCATATGCTTACTATGAGGAACCATGGCGTGAACAACCCACCTCATATGAGTATTATGAAGAACAAAATTACGACCCTTATCCATCATATGCTTACAATGAAGAACAATGGTGTGAATCATCTACTTCATATGGGTATGATGAGGAACAAAGGATCGAACAACCGGATTCAAGCTTTGAAAATTCCGATCCTTTTTCTATAACCGAAGTGACCGATAGGATATTAGAACACCTTAGAGTTATCGATCGCTATATAAAAGAATCTCGCGCAAGGGAAGAGGAGTCCCGCGCAAGAGAATAAGTAATAAAAAAAGAGATAACTGAAAGTGTAAAAATGGAAGAACAAATAAGTGAAAAACCAACACATGAGTTAAACAATGAAAAAGGTGAGTCCGTCAACGTTAAAATTCAAGAAGAGTCTAATTTTGAAGAAATTAATCTCTTATCACATTCTTTTGAAAATCATTGTTTAGTTCCAACTCATGCTAAGTTTTTAAAAGAGTTAAACACTAACACTAAAATTGACGAAACGGTAAGTGTTAAGTTAACTAATGATCAAACCTCGCTAATAAAAGAAGACCTATTTGAAATTAACATTACACCGGTTCCATGTTTCTTTCAAAATTCGTTTATTAGTAATGTCACAATCGATAAAGATCTTTGTGTTAACATAATGCCTAACTACATTTTCGAAAAATTAAGTATTAGTGATTTTTCTCCACTTCAAATACCCATTTTTCTATCCAATCGGAAGGTAATAAAATCAATCGGTGTAGTTGAGGATGTCTTGGTTCAAACAAATCAAATGGTAATCCCAACCGACTTTGTCATCCTTGATGACGCTCCTCTAGTGTTGGGACGACCCTTTGTAAAAACTCACGAAGCTTTGAAAAACCGGAAGTTCAACAATCTACCTCTTCAATTAGGGGCATTTAAAAAGAGTGTCGATCTTGAGCGGTCAATGAAATATCCATTCGGCAATAATGACCCCCTAATTGAAGATGAAGATGAACCACCCGATACAAGTGAAAAGTTTGACCACTTTGTTGAAGAAGAGGTCGCCATAGAACAAACTTTTAAAGTTCTTGATCAAAATAAGCAACCAAATAAGGAGTCTCCTAAAGACCCACCTCTTGAGCTCAAAGAACTTCCAAAAGGTTTGGAATATGCTTTTCTAGACAAAGATGGTAAATTACCTGTAATTATTTCGTCCAAATTAGATAGTTTAGAAAAAGAAAAATTAATTAACCTTTTGAAAAAACACAAAAATGCGATTGCTTGGAAGCTTGTAGATATTAAAGGAATAAGTCCTTCCATGTGCACGCACAAAATTTTAATGAATGATGACTACAAATCAGTAATATAACCACAACGTCGAGTAAATCCAAATGTTCAAGAAGTGGTTAAAAACGAAGTCATCAAATTACTTGACGTCAGACTTATTTATCCTATCTCCGATAGTCCTTGGGTAAGTCCCGTCCAAGTTGTTCCTAAGAAAGGAGGTATGACGGTAATAACTAATGAAAAGAATGAATTAATACCAACGAGAACCGTCACAGGATGGAGAGTATATAAATTATAGACGATTAAATGAAGCAACAAGGAAAGATCACTTTCCTTTGCCCTTCATTGATCAAATGTTAGAGAGATTATCCGGTCATAAATTTTATTGTTTCTTGGATGGTTTTTCAGGTTACTTTCAAATCCCGATAGCACCCGAAGACCAAGAAAAGACAACTTTCACATGTCCCTATGGAACTTTTGCTTATCGTCGCATGCCATTTGGTCTATGTCATGCCCCCGCAACATTCCAACGTTGCATGGTAGCCATCTTCCATGACATGATAGAAAAGACAATGGAAGTTTTTATGGACGACTTTTCTATCTTTGGGGATTCATACGACCAATGCCTCGATAACCTTGAACGAATGCTATCCCGATGTGAGGAAACTAACCTCGCCCTTAATTGGGAAAAATGTCATTTCATGGTAACTGAGGGAATAGTACTCGGTCATAAAATCTCAAGCGAAGGAATGGAAGTTGATCGAGCTAAAATAGACACTATTTCTCGATTACCACCTCCATCCTCCGTTAGAGCTATCAGAAGTTTCCTAGGGCATGCCGGATTTTATAGGCGGTTTATCAAAAACTTTTCTAAAATTTCAAGGCCTCTAACAAAATTACTTGAAAAAGATGCCCCTTTCATCTTTGACAAGGATTGCAATCAAGCATTTCTAACCCTAAAGGAAATGCTAGTCAATGCACCTATCATGATAGCGCCTGATTGGAAAATTCCTTTTGAAATCATGTGCGATGCAAGTGACTTTGCAGTTGGAGCTGTCTTGGGACAAAGAAAAGAAAAGCATTTCCACCCAATTTATTATGTTAGTAAAACACTTAACGATGCACAAGAAAATTACACAACAACTGAAAAAGAATTACTAGCTGTGGTATTTGCTTTTGATAAATTTCGTTCTTATCTCGTTCTTTCTAAAACTATAGTCTATACAGATCATGCAGCCATTCGATATCTCTTCAAAAAGCATGACGCAAAACCACGTTTGATTCGGTGGATTTTACTCCTCCAAGAATTTGATATTGAAATCAAAGACAAAAGAGGAACTGAAAACACCGCAGCAGATCATCTTTCACGCTTAGAAGACCAAACTTTGGAGGCAACCATGGACGAGCAAATCAACGAAAAATTTCCAACAGAGTCCCTAGAAATGGTGGAATACAAAGAAGAACCATGGTACGCCGACTATGCTAACTACCTAGCTAGCGGTATAGTCGCTAAAGGTTGGTCACATCATCAAAGAAAAAAATTCTTTGCTAATGTGAAGCATTATTTTTGGGAAGACCCTTATCTTTTCAAAGTGTGTGCCGACCAACTCGTACGGCGATGCGTACATGGTAGCGAAGCAAGAAGAATTCTCCGCCATTGTCATGAAGGTCCATACGGAGGACATCATGGTGCCGCTAGTACCGTACGAAAGGTATTTGATTCAGGATTTTGTTGGCCAACCATTTACAAAGAGGCCCAAAGTCTTGTCAAGACATGTGATGCTTGCCAAAGAACATGTAATATTTCTTCCAAAAACGAAATGCCACAAAATGGCATTCTTGTTTGTGAAATTTTTGATGTGTGGGGACTCGACTTTATGGGACCTTTCCCACCGTCAAAAGGAAACAAATATATACTTGTGGCAGTAGACTACTTGTCTAAATGGGCCGAGGCCGAGGCACTTCCTACAAATGATGGAAGAGTAGTGGTAAGATTTCTGAAAAAAATTATTCTCTCGTTTTGGAACACCTAAAGCATTAATAAGTGATAGAGGTACCCATTTTTTCAACCATCAACTTGAAAAAATATTAACAAGATATGGGGTCTATCACCGGGTCTCAACAGCATATCACCCTCAAACAAACGGACAAGCCGAAGTGACTAATAGAGGTTTAAAACGAATACTAGAAAAGACCGTAGGGTTAAATAAAAAGGAATGGACAGATAAATTAGATGATGCTTTATGGGCTTTTCGAACTACTTATAAAACAACTATAGGTACAACCCTATACAAGCTAGTCTATGGAAAAAGTTGTCATTTGCCAGTAGAAATAGCACACAAAGCCTACTGGGCAATTAAAAATGTAAACTTAGATTTAGAATTTGCCGGTAGAAATCGATGTTGTCAATTAAATGAATTAGACGAACTAAGAAATTATGCATACTCAAACTTTGAAATTTATAAGGAAAGAATGAAAAACTTGCATGATAAACATATTAAACCTAATGAATTTCGAGTAGGAGACCAAGTTCTTTTGTTTAATTCACGACTTCGACTATTTCCTGGTAAATTAAGTCTAGGTGGTCAGGACCTTTTTCCATCACCCATATTTTCCCACACGGTGCAGTAGAAATTAAATCTCGGAATGGACCTCCATTCAAAATCAATGGCCAACGGCTGAAACTCTATCAAGGATTTATTGAGGATGAAGAGGAAGAAATCTCGCTTCAAACGGTCAATGAGTAAAGACAACAACATCATACCTGGTAAGTTACGAACCAACAGGATGACATCATAATCGGTAAGTCTTCTAACCAAGTTTTTGGGAAACAAAGGGCATTCACACGAGCACTAAAAAAAAACTTTGCTCGGCACGAGGCCGTGTCCGCTGGACACGGGGCCGTGTCCGCGCAACTGTCTGGATAAAACCCCTTTTTCATAACAGTTACTTCATTCCACACGCCCCGTTTCCCCGAAAACGCTCTGGTTCAAGGCGATTTTCCGCAGATTTTCGACGTCTCCTATCATTCTAACAACATCAAGGTATGATTCTATCACTATTATTAGTTAGATTAAGCATTTGCATGTAGTTAAAACTTCAAAAATTTGGGGAAAAATCTAGGGTTCTTGAACTTCATCCGGATCGAACCTCAAATTTTTGCTTAAATCTGTTAGCATTTAGTTAGATTAATGTTAATAGGAAGTAAATCCACTTGTATTGTTCACAGATTTGCCCGATTTCTCACAAAAACCCAAAACCCTTGTTTTTGAACCGAAAAAAAGATAAAAATGAAGGGGTAAACGGTTTGTTATGGGAAAAACAGCACTTGGGGTTTCATTTTCTGGGGAAACCGCACATAGTGGACCAAAAATTTTCAAGTTTTCGAAACCGGGTCGAAAAAGGAAGTTTTGAGTAACAGACGCCTGGACACGGGGTCGTGTCCGCTGAACAAGGGGCCGTGTCCAGCACGCTGTTTGCAGTTTTGTCCGAAAATTCTACTGTTTCGTGCTAACTTTTGGTGTATTCTTTCAGATGTCGAGGAAATTCACAAGGTTTAACGCAAATGAGCTCGATGCTAGGGCAAGATATGAAGTACTTCAAACAAGACCGGAAGAATACCCGAGACAAGTATGCACGGATCTGTTAGCCATGGTGAACCAACTTGACCGGTTTAACAACCTTGTTACCGGCCCACTAAGAGTAGCCTTAACCACTCGACTTCGATCAGTCCACGAGTGCACTATGGAATTCTATAGCACCTTCACGTTCAACTCAAGGTGCGACCCATTTGACAATGATGGGGTAGCATTCCGATGTGGTGGAACTAGATACTCGATTTCAATGGCACAATTTGGGTTGATAGTCGGGCTGTATGCGGAGGAAGATGCGGGTAACGAGGAGAATACCGGAGGGATGCGAGAGATAGGTGAGAATGATTGCCAAGCCGCGTGGGCTCAGATTGGTGAAGGGCACTACAATCCGAGAAGCACTAAGAGCACTAAGTTGAGGGACCCGCTCTACCGATACATCCATAGGCTCCTCGGCTACTCTCTTAGCTAAAGGCATGATAGCGGTGGCGTTGTTGGGTTGAGAGATTTGGTTGTCCTCCACTGCATCCATAACCGCAAACACCTCGATGTTCCATTCCTCCTGCTCCGAAACATGCATTTGAATAAGCTTGCTACTTCACCAACCCCTATCTTCTTTGGAGGATGGGTATACCATCTCTTCAAACACTTCACCAACATACCTAGGTCATTCAAGAGGAGTCCATGGTCAGGAAGAGTGGACATACACATTTGCCGCTCAATGAACCTACTTTATGAGGCTGAAGACGGGACGGTTAGCTTCCAGAGGATGCAGGGGCATGCATGGAACCCGCAAGAGGCACTCATCCTTCACGCTCCACAGCATCATCAGTACCAGTACTAGCCCCACAGTGATCCGGGCCAATCCTCCTCCGGAGGCGGTTTTCCTAACTTCCAAAGTTTACATGATTTATTGAAAGAAAACCTCATGTGCACCAGGAACACCTATAACATGGTGAGCAACACGTACAACCGGGTTGGAGTAATCGAGAGAAACATATCCGATATCCAAGATGATATTAGAAATATCCGGGAGTACATTGCGGGGCCTGGTGGAGGAGATGATGATGATGAGGACGAGGACATGGACTAGGCGGGAGAATGTAACAACTCTCATCAAAAGTCATAATTATAAAAGGAAACCCTAATTGAGAGACCCAAGTGATTCTGAACAAACCCTGAAATTTTCATAATTTTCAGAATCAGGATTAGGGCCCCTAAAACTCAAAGGGGGATAAACCCTAGTGGACGATTATCCACTTAATTCGTTGTCAAGTAACTGAAATTCAAGTATGTCAACTCAGCTAAGCTAGTCCCAGTCGTGGCTACCCTATAGCCTATTTTGATTCCTTACGGACCGCAACACTATCAACCTTACGGTCCGTAAGCAGTCATACGGACCGCAACATTGATAAGCTTACGGTCCGTAAGCTAGTAAAATTTCACCTATAAATAGCAGGCTGTGGCATTCGAATTCTGAACATTTTACGTCGAAAGAATTCCATTCACACACTGTATTACGAACTGTTATTCCGAAATTACACCCCGGGTATCGAAATTCTGCTACAAAACAGGGTATTAGCACAATCGCTGCTACGATTCATTTATCTGACGATCAAGATATCCAATGAATGTTTAAGTGCCGCCCACATTAGGGTTATACTTTATCGTTCGTCATTAATTTGACGGATCATCGTTAATTCGATGGGTAAAGTATTATACTTTTTCGTTCGTTGTTAATTCAACGGATCATCGTTAATTCGATGGATGAAGTATTGCATTTTGTCATTTATTGTGAATTTGATCTCGTAAATTATCGTAATTGCTGGATTGATTACTAACCCAGTTTTGTGTACATTGTTATTTAAATTAGGTTAACAAGGCTAAATCATAGATTAGACTCTGACCATATTAAATCAGCAATGTGAGTCATTCTCTCTTTTTTTTCAAATCTATTTACAAAATCATGTTTATTATCAAAGTTATAATTACGGGGATTAAGTCTTTGTAATCACCAAGTTACAGCCGGTATGTGGGGTTTTGTATACATTACTTGATAATCGTCACCATTGGGGCAGCCAATGGGGGATATGACCATAGTCACAGATTCGGTCGAGTGACAAGTACCGTGGGTAGTTGGTTTGATAATAGAAACATTGTAATCGCTCTTAATACTGTAAATTATAACAAATGTGTCATTTTAGTAAATAGAATGATTCACTCAGTATTTCCCGTTGACAAAACATTTTTCAAACATGTTTCAGGTGATCTGTTATAATTCAGGAAAAGTGCTGGGGAGCATTTCAAGCTTAAAATAGTGGCTCATTATAAAATAAAGAAATAAGTTTTGTAACATAACGATTTCCTAGAAAAATCATACTATTGTAAATTATCGGGGTTTTATCCCGAATTGTGAAATAAAATAATCGGGGAAAATTTTTAGCTTTAAACGATCCTGTTTCCGCTGTTAAACTTAATTAAATCAATACCGCAGTATTTTCTGTCCCGCGGCTCCTGAAACGGGTCAAACCGGGTCGGGGGTCGTGACAGAAAAAGGTGGTATCAGAGCCACTGGGTTAAGCTAATTAAGTATTTAGAAATACTTAATTTTTCCTGATTACTATTATGTGATTATTTGTATTATTAACTGATTATTTGATTATTTGTTAGTTACAGTATGGGTAAGAAAAAGCTGTCAAGTATCTATCTTAAATTAGATAGATCATCCAGTGAAAAGGGAAGTTCATCCCGAACTAAATCCTCGAATCAGGCTGAAATTCCTGAAGAAGGAATATTCGTGCGAAAGGCACAATACGAGGAATCACTTTCTCCTCGAAGGAGGGAAATGATTATTAAGAAAAGTAAAGAGAAAATCCGAGAAAAGAGGATTAAACGGGAAACTCAGGAATTAATTGATAAATCACCTTGGGAAGATAAACTAGATGAGAAATGGGCAAATTTATATATGCTAGCCACAGTAGCAGAAAATATAAATCTTTAAAGTTTAGCACCCTACCCTCACAATCTAGAAACTCTGTGTGATAAATAAAATTTGAAACCTAAGTGTGTTTTTCAGTTATCTTTGTAAACAACTAGTACACAGTATGTAATAAATTACAAAGTTATTTGTAAATTTTAACTTAGTATTTTATGCATTTTGCATATATGCTACATCAGCATGAGTGGGATATCCGAAGCTTTTCAGAACCTTAATCTTTACCCCGTAACTATCGAAGCTTCCAAAGAATATACTAGCTACTATCCCGATGTTGAACAACCAGTAGAATTCAAGGTTCCACCTTTGAGCAAGCCAAAACAAAAGAAAAGAACTTATGTAGGATGGAGAAAAATACGTAAGAAGAAGCCAGCTAAAAAAACTGCCCAAAATAAACAATCCTTTGAAAAAGGGAAAAGAAATTATAACCGGAGAGAGTTCTAAACAACAAGAAATGGAAACTGGAGACAAAGAGGAGGATAAGGAGATAGAAATACAGATGGAGGAAATTACTAAAGAAGTAGTAATGGAAGTTGGGCAAGGGTCTATACCAGCTCAGAGAGAAATCGGAGAGAGTTCCAATCCAACCCAGGAAAGAACTTTTCAAGATGAGATACATTTCCTATTGGAAAGTTGTGAAACCATTCAGCCTGTCAATAATAATAATAATAATAATATTTTTAATTATCCTCTTGGAAACCAACTCCCTATGAATTGGGAACCAGCAATTCCAGACCCAATAGTTCACTCCCAACCCATAGGAATGGACGAATAGTGGACGAACGATTGGCAATTTCAAAACATTGTCAACGATCCTTACTCTTTTCTTCCACAATTCGATCCAGAACCATTACCTAATCCACCCATGAGTAATGAAAACATGGCTGAACTTCGCCACTTTGGCGAAGAATTGTTCGATGCTGGAACTAGAATCAGGGAAATAGGGGGACAGATTGCTTGGAAGTACGATGAGAGGGAAATGCGTTTTTAAAACAGCAAGTGACGAGAGATAGTACGATGATAAAATGATAGTTGTATAATAGTACTAGTAAAGTTAGTCTGTAAATAACCAATAAAACTCTGTATGATATCTGTGAGTAATGATGCATACTATAATAGATATATAAATGAAATCGAGAAATCGATTGTTTTGACTATATCTGTATTATATAATTTTCTGATTGTTTGTATATAATTATTATTTATCAGTTACTAATAAAATTTATATATATCAGATGGCAAACAGTGGTAATGAACCTATTAATGAAGTTAATCATTCTGAACAACATTCAAGAGATCAATATATGACTCGGCAAGATATCGAAAACATTGTTGCTCAAGGGATAGCTAATGCTATTCCAGCATTCGTCGCTGCTATAAAGAATCCACCCGAACCGCAACAAATTGTCCCTAGTAAACAGATTACTGAAGATAACTTCAGTAATAGTGTAAATGGAGGCAATAATCATGTTAACCATAATAAGGAACCACATCAAGCTCCATTACCCAAGAAAATGAAAACTGCAACGCCTGGTTGCACTTTCAAAGAATTCCTTGCTTGTAAACCCACTGAATTTGCAGGCAATGAAGGAGCAACTGCATCACTGCGTTGGTTAGAGAAAACCGAAGCAGTCATTGCAATAAGTAAATGTGGTAAAGATGATCAGGTCATGTATTCATCCAATCTGTTCAAAGAAGGAGCACTCGAGTGGTGGAACACTGTGTTACAATCAAAAGGAAGAATAATAGCTTATGCTATGACTTGGGAAGAATTTAAAGGTTTGGTGGAAAGAAAATTCTGTCCTGAGTATGAGAAGGAACAGATGGCGAATAAGTTTCTAAATCATCGGATGATGAGTGTGGATTGTCGTGGTTATACCTCGACATTCTTTGAATATGCAAGAGTGGTACCAACCCTGGCTTCGCCAGAACCGGTACTTATTTCTCGCTATATTTGGGGGCTAATTAGCGAAATCCGCAATATTGTTAAAGCTGCGAGACCTCGCACTATTGATGATGCGGTAGAATTAGCCAACACTCTGACCGATGAATTGGTACGCACAAGAGATGAAGATAGGAAGAAGGCACTAGCTCAGAAAATTACCCAAGGATTTCGTGTGGGTAATAATAACAGCTTCAAGAGAAAAGGAACAGGGCAATCTCCAGCTCCGTCATTCTGCAGGAAATGCAAAAAGAAACATTATGGAAGATGCGATATCATTTGCAATTTTTGCAAAGCTGTAGGACATCGTGAAGAGAACTGCAAAAAGAAAACAGTAATCTGTTTTAATTGTGGAGAAGCGGGGCATTATAAAACAGAATGTCCTAAATTGGTCAAACCAGTAGATAACAAACCCAAGACGACCGAAGGAACTACTAAGAAGAATGCCAGGGCATTTCAGCTGACCACTCAAGAAGCAGAACTTATTCCAGATGTGATAGCGGGTACGTTCTTAGTTCACAACGTGTATGCAAAAGTATTATTTGACTCTGGTGCAAACCAAAGTTTTATAAATACTTCATTCTGTCAAGCTCTTAGTTTACCTTTAACCAATATTAGGCAGATTTTTACAGTTGAAACAGCAGACGGAAATTCAGTTAAAATAGATAAAGTGTTGCAAGAAGGAAACATAGAACTTGTAGGACATAAATTCTCTGCAAAACTATTGCCGATGAATTTAGCTGAATTTGATGTTGTATTAGGAATGGATTGGTTAGTAGCCAACCATGCTAGAATCCTTTGTGATCAGAATTCCATAGAAATTCAATCACCTACCGGAGAAATGATTAGAATTACAGGAGATAAACCACGTAAGCCCATGAAGTTCATATCAGTAATGAAAGTTGCTAATTATGAACGAAAACAAGGAATAGTGTATATGATTTCAGTAATCATTAGCACTAAGGGAAAAGATCTTAAGGAAATACCAGTAGTATCAGAATACTCTGATATATTTCCAGAAGATTTACCAGGATTACCTCCAGATAGGGAAGTAGAATTTAGGATTCATCTAATTCCAGGAACTACACCGATAGCTAAGGCACCTTATCGGTTAGCACCCACAGAAATGTTAGAATTGAAAAAGCAATTAGATGAATTACTAAGTAAAGGATTCATACAACCTAGCTCATCCCCTTGGGGAGCGCCAGTGTTGTTTGTAAAGAAAAAGGATGGTTCAATGAGAATGTGTATCGATTATAGGGAATTGAATAAGGTTACAATTAAGAATCGATATCCATTACCTAGGATTGATGATCTTTTTGATCAACTTCAGGGGGCTAGATATTTTTCTAAGATAGATTTACGCTCTGGATATCATCAAGTGAAGGTACAAGAAGAAGACATACCTAAAACTGCTTTCAGAACTAGGTATGGTCATTACGAGTTTACAGTTATGCCCTTCGGGTTAACGAATGCACCTGCAGCATTCATGGACATGATGAATAGGATCTGTAAACCGTACTTGGATAAATTTGTAATTGTTTTCATAGACGATATACTTATTTATTCCAAAAGTCAGACAGAGCATTGTGAACATCTTCATGCACTCTTAACTTTGTTAAGAAAAGAAAAGTTGTACGCCAAATTCTCGAAGTGTGAATTTTGGCTAAAGGAAGTGCAATTTTTAGGACACATGGTGAATCATGAAGGTATTCACGTAGATCCTGCTAAAATAGAGGCAATTACCAAGTGGAAGGTTCCACAAACAGCAATGGAAATAAGAAGTTTTATAGGTTTAGCTGGGTATTATAGACGGTTTATTAAGGATTTTTCCAAGATAGCCGTACCATTAACTAAGTTAACCTGTAAAGCCACTAAGTTTGAATGGGGACCTAAACAGGAAGAAGCTTTTAGGATTTTAAAACAGAAATTAACCCATGGACCAATCTTAGCCTTACCAGAAGGAACTGAAGATTTTGAAGTATATTGTGATGCTTCAAAATTAGGATTTGGATGTGTGCTTATGCAACGCAAGAAGGTAATTGCGTATGCATCAAGGCAGTTGAAAAAGCACGAAGAAAACTATACGACTCATGATTTAGAATTAGGAGCCGTAATTTTTGCCCTTAAGATTTGGAGACATTATCTGTACGGAAGTAAGTTTACTATCTATACAGATCATAAGAGTTTAAGATATATCTTTGGGCAAAAAGAGTTAAACATGAGGCAAAGGAGATGGATGGAAATCTTAAGCGACTACGACTGTGATATTCAGTATCACGAAGGAAAGGCGAATGTGGTTGCAGATGCCTTAAGTCGTAAGTATTATGAGAAACAACGATGAGTTCGTGCTCTCAGATTAAATCTACAAATAGATTTAATGGAACAATTGAAGAATGTTCAAACTACAGCAATCAAGGATGATGCTGAAGGAATGAAAGGACGAATCAAAGAATTAGAACAAGGAGCAGATGGAATTTGGAGATTCCATAAAAATAGAATTTGGGTACCTAAGCAGGGAGACTTAAGACCTAAGATTTTAGAAGAAGCTCATAAATCTAGGTACACTATGCACCCAGGAAACAATAAGATGTACCAAGATTTAAGGAAAAACTTCTGGTGGATAGGAATGAAAAGGGACATAGCCAGCTATGTTTCTAAATGTCTTACTTGTTCACAAGTTAAGGCAGAACATCAGAGACCTTCAGGACTACTACAACAGTTAGAGATGCCAGTATGGAAATGGGAACTTATAACAATGGATTTTGTTACTAAGTTACCCAAAACCAGAAAAGGTAATGATGCGATTTGGGTAATTGTGGATCGATTAACCAAATCAGCTCACTTTCTACCTATGAAAGAAACCTTTAGCATGGAAAGACTGGCTAAATTGTATGTAGATGAAGTTGTATCCTTACATGGAGTTCCACTCTCCATTGTTTCGGATAGAGATAGTCTTTTTACTTCCCATTTCTGGAAAAGTTTCCAGCAAGCTATGGGAACTCGACTAAACCTGAGCACTGCATATCATCCACAAACAGATGGGCAAAGTGAAAGGACAATCCAAACTCTAGAAGACATGCTCCGAGCATGTGTGATAGACTTTGGTGGAAGTTGGGATGATCACTTACCATTAATTGAATTCTCCTATAACAATAGTTATCACTCAAGCATTGATACTGCTCCATTTGAAGCATTGTATGGAAGAAAATGCAGAACTCCAGTTTGTTGGGCAGAAATAGGAGAAAGTCAATTGTCAGGTCCTGAAATAGTACAAGAAACAACTGATAAGATTACTCAAATCAAGGAAAGATTGAAGACGGCTAGAGATCGTCAGAAGAGTTATGCAGATAATAGATGCAAGCCGTTAGAATTTCAAGATGGAGACAGAGTACTGTTGAAAGTTTCTCCTTGGAAAGGAGTAGTCAGATTTGGAAAGAAAGGAAAGTTAAGTCCAAGGTACGTAGGACCATTTTCAGTGATCCAACGTATAGGACCAGTAGCTTATCGTTTACAACTACCAGAAGAATTGGCTGGAGTACATAATGTATTTCATGTATCCAATCTCAAGAAATGCTTATCAGAAGAATCACTGGTAGTACCTCTTCGAGATATAGAAGTAAACGAAAAGTTGAAATTTGTTGAGAAACCTCTTCAAATTGAGGATCGAAAGATCAAGTTTCTCAAACACAAACGACTAGTTTTAGTCAAAGTAAAGTGGGACTCAAAGAGGGGAGCTGAATACACTTGGGAACTGGAATCAGAAATGAAGAAAAAGTATCCACACTTATTCCAGTAAATCTCGAGAACGAGATTTTTCTTAAGGTGGGAAGAATGTAACAACTCTCATCAAAAGTCATAATTATAAAAGGAAACCCTAATTGAGAGACCCAAGTGATTCTGAACAAACCCTGAAATTTTCATAATTTTTAGAATCAGGATTAGGGCCCCTAAAACTCAAAGGGGGATAAACCCTAGTGGACGATTATCCACTTAATTCGTTGTCAAGTAACTGAAATTCAAGTATGTCAACTCAGCTAAGCTAGTCCCAGTCGTGGCTACCCTATAGCCTATTTTGATTCCTTACGGACCGCAACACTATCAACCTTACGGTCCGTAAGCAGTCATACGGACCGCAACATTGATAAGCTTACGGTCCGTAAGCTAGTAAAATTTCACCTATAAATAGCAGGCTGTGGCATTCGAATTCTGAACATTTTACGTCGAAAGAATTCCATTCACACACTGTATTACGAACTGTTATTCCGAAATTACACCCCGGGTATCGAAATTCTGCTACAAAACAGGGTATTAGCACAATCGCTGCTACGATTCATTTATCTGACGATCAAGATATCCAATGAATGTTTAAGTGCCGCCCACATTAGGGTTATACTTTATCGTTCGTCATTAATTTGACGGATCATCGTTAATTCGATGGGTAAAGTATTATACTTTGTCGTTCGTTGTTAATTCAACGGATCATCGTTAATTCGATGGATGAAGTATTGCATTTTGTCATTTATTGTGAATTTGATCTCGTAAATTATCGTAATTGCTGGATTGATTACTAACCCAGTTTTGTGTACATTGTTATTTAAATTAGGTTAATAAGGCTAAATCATAGATTAGACTCTGACCATATTAAATCAGCAATGTGAGTCATTCTCTCTTTTTTTTCAAATCTATTTACAAAATCATGTTTATTATCAAAGTTATAATTACGGGGATTAAGTCTTTGTAATCACCAAGTTACAGCCGGTATGTGGGGTTTTGTATACATTACTTGATAATCGTCACCATTGGGGCAGCCAATGGGGGATATGACCATAGTCACAGATTCGGTCGAGTGACAAGTACCGTGGGTAGTTGGTTTGATAATAGAAACATTGTAATCGCTCTTAATACTGTAAATTATAACAAATGTGTCATTTTAGTAAATAGAATGATTCACTCAGTATTTCCCGCTGACAAAACCTTTTTCAAACATGTTTCAGGTGATCTGTTATAATTCAGGAAAAGTGCTGGGGAGCATTTCAAGCTTAAAATAGTGGCTCATTATAAAATAAAGAAATAAGTTTTGTAACATAACGATTTCCTAGAAAAATCATACTATTGTAAATTATCGGGGTTTTATCCCGAATTGTGAAATAAAATAATCGGGGAAAATTTTTAGCTTTAAACGATCCTGTTTCCGCTGTTAAACTTAATTAAATCAATACCGCAGTATTTTCTGTCCCGCGGCTCCTGAAACGGGTCAAACCGGGTCGGGGGTCGTGACAGAGAAGCAGAGGCATAAGCAGTTGTTTGGTGATCCCACAGGTTAACCCCCCCTTTTATCTTGAACAATTTCCGGCCTGCGAGCCGTGTGTTGAACAATTTACTTTCCTTTAACTCTTTTTATTTTCTGTATTTCTTTTTTCTTTTTACTTTGTGACGTGGATATTGAACTTGGTAATTTAGGATGTTTGCTATGGTTTGGTGTAGTGTTTAATGCTAAAACATGTACATAAGAGGCTTAGAACACTAAATATCAGTGTTACTAAAGCCGGGATAGGAAAACCAGAACTAGAAACCTGTTTTTCACCTTTGCAGAATCTCTACACGGGGTCGTGTCCAGCCAACACGCCCCCGTGCCCACTTCCCCAGACCTGCTGTTTATTTTAATTCTGCAGACTCTTGACAGACACGGGGTCGTGCCCAGTAGACACGCCCCCATGTCCACCTTCTGTAAGTTCTCATTACTGGCACCTGAACACGGGGCCGTGTCCATTGGACACGGGGCCGTGTCCAGGCGCACAGTAACACAATTTTTTGCTTTTTCACACCCTTTTACACATTCAATCAACCTAAAAACTTATTTTTGGGACACATTGAGGACAATGTGTAATTTAAGTGTGGGGGGGGGGGGGGATGCTAAAACTTTGAATCTTGTAAGTCCTAATTACAAGCCTTACACAAAACTCTATTGGAACCGCTAATCACCCCAATTTTTTTACTTGTCTAAAAAGGTTATATTTTTACAAATTTACAACCGATAGCGTCGTGATAAAAAGAACCAACATAAGAAAATTATGAAACGGCATGACAAGCTTAGTTAAAATTTAATTATATATACTTGATCACGTAAAAACTCATTCCCACAAAAGTGAGTTTTGAGCCTTTATTGAGCATACAAATATATATCTTTAAATTAAATGCTAATTTTTCGTTTCTTGTGTGAATAGCCGCTTGGTTCTTACAACTCTAGAACTTGCCATGACGATACATTCCCGGTCCTTACCAACTTAAACCCGAGTAAGTAAATGATTGAGGCATTAGGACTAACCCTTTTTATTTCTACACCATTATTTTTCTTTTTTTTACCACCTACCCAAAATCCCCCTAGTTAACCCCTTTGAGCCTAAACCTTTTCATTTCTTAACCCAAACCAAACACTCTTTCACCCACCAAAACCTTTTTTTATTTTTAACCCTTTGTTTTAGTAACAAGCTTAGTTTTTCGTAAGACTTCCTTAAAAAATGTGGATGATGAAGCAAAAGAAATAAACAAACAAGTTCATTAAAAATAACTTTGTTTGAATAATAAGCTTCATCAAAATAAAAATTGCAAAAATAGAAAGTCTTACGAAAACGGACGCTTTTTACGTTTTCGCCCTTTTTCTACTAACCACTAACCCAACCACCTACCTTTAACCCAAGCCTAACCCTTTACCCAAAAGTCATCTTGATATTTACAAAGGTATATAGTTAAAAATGAGGATGATTGATTGCTTGGCAAGCCTATGGTAGGAGTAAGTTCCATGCCGCTCTCGAGTGATTCACTAAAATACACTTCGGCCGAGTGTTGAGTGATCCCCCGTGAGGTATGTGAACTTGTATATAAATAGAATTTTAAAGAGGCATGTTATGCCCTAATAAGTAATTTATCTTATGAACAGTTTTGATTAAATCATGACGAATAGGATTGTAAATAAATAAAAATAAAACTTAATAAAGAATCTTGGAAATCCCGACACTCTATGACAAGCCCAAAAACCTTCTCTTCTACCCATTCCATTTGGGAGTGTAAAGCCACATTATAAAGAGTTTTGCTTGAGGACAAGCAAATATTCAAGTGTGGGGGTATTTGATGTGTGCAAAATGCAACATACAAATTACATCAATTGTGGCATAAAACCATGGTTGTAAAAGTCCCGCCTAGGCTCCGAGTACTCTCCGAGTACTCGCTACAAGGTATACTGCCGAGGCCCGAGTATCGTTCGCCTAGGCCAATTACTCCCCGAGTAATCTCCGCCTAGGCCAAGTACTTCCCGACTACTCCCAAGTACTCTTAAATCCGACTAGAGAGCGCCTAGCGACTTTTGCAACCATGCATAAAACTAACCCTTTTTAGTACTAATGTTGGAAAAAGTGTGCTTTTGTATTCCTTTTGTATTTTCAGGATTAAATGAGCTCAAATTAACAAAAGAAGCAAAAAGGCAGCTAAATCTAACATAAATACAAGAAAAAGAACAAACGTGGCATGCCCGACCTCCCCGACAGCATCTTCCCAAGCAAAACAAGAGAACAGAATGTTGAACACGCCCCGTACTCAGTGAACAAGGGGGCGTGCCCAAGTGTCAGCATAAAAGACAAAGTTGTAGAAGCTTCCATCGCCCACCACGGGGCCGTGCTCAGCGGACACGGGGCCGTGGTCAACTATAAGATTCGCAGAATCCAGGCAAATCTTGATAGTACAGATATGCTTCTGCACACGGGGTCGTGCCCAGCGGACACGGGGCCGTGGTCAACTAATGCAGACAAACTGCAATTAATGAAGACAGAGAAGAGGATGGACACAGGGCCGTGCCCAATGGACACGGGGCCGTGCCCGAGCTTCTGTTCAGCCTATAAATAGGAGTGCTTGGCTCAAGCTCAAATCATCCCTTGGCACATCACCTCTCTCACACTTCACCCACCACCCACCACCACCATAACACCATCATCCACCACCATCATCCATTGTCTATCATAGAGTGTGTGAGTCGTCTCGGGATCCAAGATTGATCGTAAGAGTTCTTGACAATCAAGGCCATGTTTGCCTAAGTCTCTTACATCACTTGGTGAAGACAAAGTGTCTAGTGTAATACTTTTTTTATTTTTAATCTTTTCGCACTTTTTATTTGGTTATGTGTTAATGACCTTAACAACTAGTTTCTTATGTTAAAGGTGATTCTTCCTTATCGTTTGTCCATGGTGTCTTGGCATTAGTTTACTGTCTATATAAAATAAAAGATTTTCACCATTCATATCTCCACGGTCTATATGGAGGTATGTTGGCTACCTGGTCGGGGGTTAAGGGAACGGTTTGGTAAGAGTCTTGCCTTGTTCAGTGTATAGATCCTACAAGGACCTGGGTCAAATTTAGTAGGAGCTCCTTCAATACTTAACGGTATTGGATGGCGGGGGTCCAAACTCTTTGATCCCCTCATATGTAAGCTACTATTAATACCTTAATCCGGCTACTTAGGACTGTATCCCTGCTGACTCAGACTACTTAGCCGAGGGTAACGTCACCTTCAAAAGAGGGGCCTACCATAATATGCATTAATAACTTAATTAATTATCTTTCAATAATCCGACCCTTTAGGATTGTATCCTTGCTGACTCAAACTACTAGGTTGGGGGTAACGTCACCTTCAAAAGAGGGGCCTACTACAATAACTAAGATAATCTCTTAAAAAGTGCAAAAGTGCGGAAATAATCAAAGGTTACACTAAACACGAGTCGGAGCCAAGTGATTCATCTTGTCTATCTGTTTTTATTTTATTTTTAATTTTCAGCATTTTAGTTAGTTTTTATTTTTCTAGTTTAAAACCTTTTTCTAAACTTTTTGATTTGATTAGACGTTGAGGATAAACTGGTACTAAAAGCTCTTGTGTCCTTGGACGACCTCGGTATCTTACCAACACTATACTACGCTCACGATGGGTGCACTTGCCCATATGTGTGTTTAGTGTTAGTAAATATCGTGTTTTATAAATTTAAAACTTGGCTAAAAAAGTGTAAAAGGGCTTAAAATATACTTAAACTTATATACACACTTCACACGCATCAATTACCTTCTGCAGATTTTTGAACGTATCGCAGGGTCTGAGGAGCTAGCCAAGTATATGTATGAACTTGGTGAAGCTGCATATGATCATGGTCGTAAAGAGGGTTATGCTGAAGGAAGATCAGCTGCTGAGGCGAAGGAAGCGTTGATGAGCTTTGACTTGTATAAAACTGACTGCACTGCTCGCTATGCTGAGAAGAGACAGGAGTTCGAATCTCTTGAATTTGCTATCGTTAAGGCTACTGGAAAATTATCCCGAAAACCTAATGGAATTACATTGCTGAAGAAGGCTCTTGGTGATGAAGATCGTGAAGCCGGGGATGCTGGTACTAGCCATCAATAATGAAGGTTTCCGGCCTGCGTGCCGTGTATGGGCTTGATAGCCTTGTAATCGTCTGACAATTTATTTGAACAATTTACCTTATCCTCTGTAAACAATTTTACTTTCTGTTGCCATGTTTGCTGGCATTTTGCACCGCTTGTTATGTTTTATACTAACTGTGGATTTTTGGTTTTTATTTGTTATGGACTTGTTATCGTTACAATATGTGCATGTGTAATTACTTTGATTAGGTATCACGAATGAATGATGGCAGAGGCATGTTAGATTGTGTTGGTTATCCTAGCTATACACTATATCGTGTTATGCTTGGAAAACTGTACAACGTGTGTTCTGTCGTTAAGCGCGTAGTTTGATTCGTGTATACGAAGTGATTGTTTTACATGTTATTGTGTTGACCAGGCTGTGTTCAGCTTTGAGGGTCTTACAATGTTCGTTTTACAGTGTTTACGATGCTTTCGTGTGTAGATTGGCACGAAGTGGTATTTGGCGTGACAGGCTTTGGTTGTGTTTTTGACCCGGCTGTGCACTTAGTTGTGACGAGCCTTGGAGGTCTACAACGTTTCCTATGTCTGGGCCATTGATGTTTTCGTGTATGCCCGAAGTAATATATGCAGTTGTAATAGAAATTCACACAAGATAAGATAGCCAACACTTTTTGTATTGAGGTTAACTGTGTTGGGCCCACGACCATTCATTACAAGAGAAAATAGGACTATAATCGTCTACATATAACATTTCCTGAGTTGCTGGGCATTGCAAGTCATGGGGACTTCTTTGTTTTCAAGTGTGCGCAGCTTGTATCCTCCTTTCCCGAGGACTTCATCTATGATGTAAGGTCCCTCCTACTTGGGAGCTAATGTTCCCGGTCTTTCGGCGTTGGACGCCTCGTTGTCTCTCAGGACGTAATCTCCGGGGTTGAAAGTGCAGATTCTTACCTTACTGTTATAATATTTTTCCAGCTTGGTTTTGTATTTTGCCTCGTTAATTGCTGCCATTTCTCTCCTTTCTTCTAGAATGTCCAGATCTAACCTTCTTTATTCCTCATTGTTAATCATATTCATGGAGAGCATCCTTGGAGATGGCAGACCAATCTCTACCGGTATCACGGCTTCCGACCCATAGACTAGACTGAACGGTGTTTCCACGTTACGTGTCTTTGGCATAGTCCTATGGGCCCACAGTATGCTGGGCAATTCATCAACCCAACCTCTTCGCTGCGTTCCTAACCGTGCCTTGATACCGTCCATGATACTTTTGTTCACTGCTTCGACCTGACCATTTCCTTGCGGGTGTGCCACCGAGGAAAAGGTATGCTCTATGTTCAGCTCCTTGAACCAATTTTGGAGATCGTCAGCAGTGAAATTTGTTCCGTTATCGGTTACGATTCTCAGAGGCAGTCCGAACCGACAAATTATTTGTTCCCAGATAAACCTTCGCACCACAGTAGATGTGGTTGATGCTAGCGCCTTTGCTTCTACCTATTTTGTGATGTAGTATACTGCGACTATGATGAACTTCACTGCTCCTGGAGCTTCCGGAAAAGGGCCGACCATATCTATACCCCATTGCTGGAACGACCAGGCCGTTGTTACGGGGACCAGCTCGTTTTTTGGGCGCATTGTTTTCGGGGCGTGCCTCTGACAACCACTGCATTTTCTCAGGACCTTGACTGCATCCAGTTGCATCCCTGGCCAGTAGTATCCCGCGTTCATTATTTTTCCTACCACCATTCTTGGGCCGGCATGAATGCCGCAGATACCTTCATGTACTTCGCGGATCAAGTAATTGGCGTCTTCTGGGTCTACACATCTTAGCAACGGTCCGAGGTACGATTTCCTGTATAAAATTCCATCAACCATTTGGTAATGTTCGGACTTGTATTGTATTTTTCGTGCTTCGGCTTTGCTTTCGGGTAGTATTCCAGACTAGAGATACATGATAATCGGAGTCATCCAGGACGTTGCTCCCAGTTGGATGATGCTCACTTGCCTTAGAGGTACTGATGAATTGCTTAGAACTTCAATGCGCACGTCCTTGGCTAGGTGCTGGAAACTGGTGGACGCGAGTTTGCTCAGTGCATCTGCTGGTTTATTCTCGCTCCTGTTAATATGGTGCACCTTGTAGGAATTGAAGTTTTGTAGCAATGTTTTTGCTTGGTCTAGGTATAGTGCCATCACATCTCCTTTGACATCATACTGGCCGTTGATCTGCCCTGCTACTAGCATGGGGTCTACATGCGCCTCTATGTGTTTGAGTCCCATCTTGATTGCTAACCTCAGACCAGCAAGAAAAGCTTCATATTCGGCTTCATTATTTATGCTCTTGAAGTCTAACCGGATGGCGTATGTGAACTCATGTTTTTCTGGACTTACCAATCTAAGTCCTGCGCCTGCGCCATCCTCGTTAGACGCGCCATCTGTATACAGTAGCCATGGTTCTTTCGAATGTTTCCTTTCAGCTCTTTCCATTGCCTTGCACTCTCTGTCTTTGTCATCTGGCACCTCTGTCAGGAAGTCTGCCAATACTTGACCCTTGATTGCTGGCCTTGGCCTAAAAACCACATTGTGGCCTCCTAGTTCTATGGCCCATTTTCCCAATCTTCCGGATATCTCAGGTCTTGCGAGGATGTTGCCAATGTTGTAATTCGTTAAGATATGAATGACGTGGTTGGCGAAGTACCTGCGCAATCGTCTTGACGCGTGAATCAGTTAGAGGACCAGTTTCTCCATTATGGCATACCTTGTTTCTGGGTCGTTCAGGGTGCGAGACACGTAGTATACTGGCGTTTGTATGCCTTGTCGATCCACGAGTAGAACTGCTCCTACTGCTTTTTCTGATGCTGAAAGGTACATGACCAGCGGTTCGCCCTTCATTGGTGCAGTCAGCGTTGGTAACCGTATGAAGCAGTCTTTCATTTATTGGAATGCGTGCTCGGCTTCGGGCGTCCATTGGAACTGATTCTTCTTCACACAGTTGCGGAGTGTTTTGATAAATGGGAAGGATTTCGTTGCGTGATTGGCGAGGAAGTGGTTGAGGGCTGCTAACCGTCCGGCCAACTTCTGCATTTCCTTTATCGTTGACGGTGAAGGCATCCGTTCTATCGCTTGAACTTTTTCCGGATTGACCCTGAACCCGTCCTTTGTGACGATGAATCCTAAGAACTTTCCTTCTTCCATTCCGAAGGAACATTTCGATGGGTCCAGTTTAATGTTCACTCCGCGCAATGTGTCGAACGTTTTTTGGATGTTTACCAACATCATACTCTCTTCCTTGCTCATGATGACCAGGTCATCCATGTATACCTCGATGTATTTGCCAATTGCATCGCTGAATGTTTCATTCATTAATCTCTGATAAGTTGCTCTTGCATTCTTTAGTCCAAAGGGCATTTTTATATAGCAATACAACCTTGTTGGCGTGCGGAATGCAGTCTTATCTTCGTCTAGGATGGCCATCTGCACCTGATGTTATCCTTTATAACAATCAAGGAAGCATTTCCATATGAACGACGCCAATGAATCGATTTTCTCATCAATTTCTGGTAAAGCATAACAATCGCGCGGGCATGCTTTGTTTAAATCTTTATAATCCACGCACATTTTCCAACCGCCATTTCCTTTAGGGACCATTACCGGGCTGGCTACCCAGGTTTGGTAATGAACTTCTCTGATGATACCAGCGTTTAGCAATTCGGTGATTTGTTCCTGCATTGCATCGTGCTTTATGTCTCCCAGATGACGTTTCGTATGTACCACAGGTTTAGAGCTTTCAGAAACATTCAGTATGTGCTCTGCTATGTGCCATGGAACGCCAACCATATCAGCCGGTGTCTAGGCGATCACGTCCATGTTCTCAAATAGCGACTTTTTTAGCGCTGCGCGCGTGAGATCTGACATTGTTGGGCCCAAAGTGACAGTTTGTTCTGGATATTTGTTGTTCAGTGTCCATATTTCGACTTCTGCGCGCGGTGCGGATTTGCTCGCTTTTGCTGGTCTGATTTCATCAGTTGCGAGAACCTCTTTGCTTGCGTAAATTATTGCTATCCCTGTCTCTGTTGGAAACCCAACAACTGAATGTGGTCCTGAGCAGATCATACGAAAATCTCCTTGGGACTCTCTTCCCAGGAGGATATCATGTCTTGAGCTCGCTGGCAACACCATGAATGTAACTTCTTCTGTTCTTGAGTTCCTTCCATCCGAGAGCAGCACCGGGAACGATATTTGGCCAAGAGGAAAAATGGCTTCGTTGCAGAAACCAGTTAATGGGTAATCTACTGGTTCTAAGCGCGTTGTATCCTCCTGGTCGAATTGATTAAAGCATTGTTCGTAGATGATATCTGCGGTGCTCCCTGGATCAATGAAAATGTAGTCAGTCTGGTAATGACCGATCACGCTAAAAATGACTATAGGTCTTCTCTCTCTTGGGCCCCCTTGCACCACGGGGAAACCAACTTGTTTTTCGCGCCAATAATCATCTTGTGCGCGCTTGTTATAGTTCTTTCGCGGTCTTCGTAGACCCCCTTGGATCATGTGAGTTTCTAATTTTCGAAGCTTTTTGTTGTCCGGGCTTTCTTCCCTTCTTTGAATCTAGCGATTATCACGCTTTCCCCCTTTTACCAGATGGGTGAGCCTTCCATCTTTCAGAGCTCTTTCTATCTTCTGCTTTAGGCTAAAACAGTCGTCGGTCAGGTGACCTGTATCTTTGTGGAACTAGCAGAAAAGATTTGGGTCTTGGCCCCTTTTGTTTCGCATCTGTAAATGAGGTTTGAACTGGTGGTTCTCGCTTGACAGGACCTCAGAAGGTGTAACACCCCGTGTTTCGGAAGTCAAAGTCAAAATCAAGATTGAAGTCAAAGGAAGAAAAGATTGCTAATTGCTATCTGTCTCTCCTTACTCAATTCCTGTTTTGACTTCTTTGACTTGTAATTAGTCTATTTTATTATCGCTTTAGTTGTATTATGTGGAGTATCTATTAATAATCGCATGGTAATCGCTATTTATTGCATGTTTAATCGCTTTATCGCTATCGCAATCGCACTCGCAACTCGAATTACGCATTTTGGTTATTGTTATACGTGTGTGTGTGCTTTATGTGTTACTTGTGCATGTTTATTTATGTCATGTGTGGTAATCAATCGAAACGCAATCGAACTCAATCGCAATCGAATAGTAAATGCCAAACGAATACGAAATAAGGATGCTTGTATGTTGATATAGTAGTTGGGATTAAAAGTAATTTGACTAGGAAACTCTCTCGCATTGCAACGCTCGCAATCGCAATCGAAACAGCGAAACTCGTCGCACCGAACACTCGAACAAGGTGACTGATCTACCAGGCGACCAGTCGATCAGCCAGCCGATCGACCGAGCAGCCACTCGATCGGACAGCTGTCCGATCGGACTGCCTAACCGATCGACCGGCCCCTCTCCACTCCTTTCCACTTTGGGTAACCCTATAAATACCCCTTGTCACTTTCATTCTTTCTACTTTTGGCAACTGACGTCCGACCAGCGCTTTACCCTTTCTTTTTCTCCGATTTCTCGCAATTCCGGTAAGATCTCGTCCTAAATCTCGTACTTCCTTAATCTACACGAACTCCTACACCTTTCTATCTTTTGAATCTTAACTTTTAACCGTGAAACCATCAAGATTCAAGGTGTTCTAGGATGACGTCATCATGTGTTCTTGAAGAACTTCATGTTTTGGCCTCAATCCACCATGAACAACTTAGATCTAACCGATTTCCACATAAACTAACAAAGATCTTTCATAGATCTAAACATATTTGCAATGAAAAGGTTTGAAAGATGGTTTTCCAACTTTCTTTCAACTCTTTTACACTCAATGCATTCAAAACCGATAAAATCGGAACTTGTGCCGGCTTACTACTCATTATTGGGGTTGTGTTGGTTCAAGATCCGTACTCTATCCATGAGATTATCGATTCCGGGTTAACCAAGAACAATCGTCCTGAACCGGTGGACTGACCGAACTTGGGTGGTTCCTGTTCAATCGGGTCACTAGAGCTTAGGATGGGGTTCTGTTGGTTAGCACGATATCAACACATCTCGATAAAACGACAAACAATCAAAACAACCAAGTGTAAGACGAACAGGTCGACCAGGACGGAGTGTCGTCCAATCGGACTGTTGTCCGATCGAACAGCCAATCCGAACGACTGGCCAATCCAAACGACTTGCACCTTGGTCCCACCTTAATTTTCAAATCAACTCTCAAGAGTTTTGGAACACCGAACGGATTGCTGTCCGAGCGAGCTACCACTCGAACGACCGACCATCCGAATATGTGATGTTTCGAAACTTCAACACTTAAACAATTTTCAACATGTTCAATGCACAAAGGATGCCACCCGATCGAACGACCGTCCGATCGAGTGACAACCTGCTGTGAACTTGTTGTCACTAAAGTGCCCAACCAATCGGGTTGCCGTCCGATCGACCGACCTGAAAGGTAGAGATACTTCTATGTTTTCAAAATACTCCAACGAAAACCTCAAAAGGCAAGCCATCATACACAAACACATCCTTCCCAAAGGAAGAAACAATCCAGTCGAAAGGTCATCCGACCGGACGACCATCCGAGCGGACTGTCAACCGAACGACCGGCCGTCCGATCAGACTACCATCCGATCGAACTGCTAATCGACCCAACTTTCACTTGTTCCGTTTTACGCGTCGCTTATCATTATGCTATCAATCTGTTCAGGCTAACCCTACTTTCTAGCGCTCCCTTCAATCCATCAATCGCTGTGAGTATACTCGATCCCTTTTTGCTTTACGCACTTTTGGGTGTTACATACGTTACTTATACAAATCACATCGAACACACTACGCAATACTTTAAACGCTAACCGTTACCGCATGTTATACGTGACTTAATGAATGCTTGTTTGTTATGTTTAAACATGGAATGCTGTCTACCTGCCTTAGCAACGATAGTACTATTAGTTTGCACTCAGCACCTGTTCACTCGGGGGTTGTTAAGGACAATTACCTACATGGCTCACAGTGGTGAGCGTGTATCGCGAACTGCCTTGGGCAGTCAACTCGCAGTCATTGGTATCGATAGGTTCATGTCGATAACTAACATGCCTCATTTCACTCTGTGTACGTGCTGGTTATGCGTAACGCTTTGGAACTCTATATGCTATTATCAAACTTGTATGCTCACCTTTACACTATGTGTATTGACTTTTACTTTAACGTATGTGACAGGTGCTTAGGATGTTTACATGCTTTGTGTGCTAGTGATGAAATTGAGGCTAGGGACGGAGTCCTAGAAACCAATAAATAAACAATTGTCTGTAATAAAAATCTGAGTTGTCGGAACAGAACAATTTGACTAGATCTTTTCTGTAATAACCGTATTATCCTTTATGACATGGTATGGGACGTGTTACTTTAAAATATTTGGTAAATATAGTTGTTATGGAAACTTCTGGACAATCTGTTTCGCTCAGTGCCATGCCCTGATGTTTCCGCCATCGGTTGGGGTGTGACAGAAGGGGTCCTTGTCTGGGGTGTCAACTGCTTTTCCCTGTTTTCTCTCTTAACTTCTTTGCGATGACTGATCTGATTGATCGTAGCACGCACATCTTCTCTTATCGGGCTTATTTCTTTATAGCCAGATGTCTTCCATGACTGGCCCTTGCCTTTCTTGTTGCGCCGATCATTTTGACTGTAATTGTATTGACGACTGTCATCGCCGGTCAATTGTTTATCAGTGCGCGCAATCGTTTTTGCTGCTTTGATGAAGGTGTCCCAATCTTTGGGGCCTCCGTCTCTTCCTTTCACTCGTTTGATCAGGTCATCACACTTTACCGCCCTCATGAAGTGTGCGCGCATCATCTTCCCGCCTACATCTCCGATTTCTAGACATTCTTTGTTATATCTGGTAATGAAATCTTCTATGCTTTCATGATCTTTCCTCCATATATTTAAGCAATCAGCTGGATCTCTAGTGTGCCTTCGTTGTTGGGAAAAGTGCGCGAGGAACTTGTCTCGAAAATCAATCCATGATTTGATTCTTCCTGCTGGCAGGCTGTCAAACCAGACGCGCGCCGCGCCGACAAAGGTTTGTGCGAAAAGATAACACCAAGTTGGTAATGTCCAACCACCTGTTAACCCTGCGCCGTTGAAGACTTGGAGGTGATCGTCTGGATCTGTTAAGCCATTGTATTTGCCCATATTGTGTGGCAGTTTTGTCTTATCGATATCGGCTGATGCGATCTCTCTGATGAACTTAAACTATTCAGCTATGCCTTCTGGGCGATAGCTCAACGAGTAGTCATGTTCTGCATTTGGATTGTACCCCGCGCGCTTGTGGGATTTATACGCCTCGTGTTCTGGTGGTAGTTTGCTAAATATCGGGCTTTCTCTCTTGTACGTTGTGTCATCTTCTTCATTGTAGCTATCCCATTCATCGTTTATGTTGCGCGGGCCTAAACGACTGTGCACTGCCTTCCTCTGCTGGTGGGTGTGTTGCACATAATTGCTTTCGGTTTCACCATACGTGTCACGTGTGTCGTTCACACTTTGCCTTCAGATGTTGGGTGTTTTATCAGATTGTTGGTTCCGCACATGCATCTGTTGAGGAATATAAGCGTTTGGTGCTCTTTGTGGAGGAGTAACAAAAGCGGACTGATTTGCTTGCGCTTGGAGCAGAGCTTGCTGTGCGCTTAACTGCGCATAGACAAGGTTCAGAGATGCTGTCTGCTTGGCGTACCAGGAGGCCAGAGTTTCTCCTTCAGGTAGCCCTAAGAGTGCTGAGAAGTTCAACTGCATTTGACCCGATGGTGCTGAAGGACCAGCCCTGTGGTTTGGTGTTGAAACTTCTGGAGGTGCTTGGTTAACTACCCCGAGTGGAGGTTGAAAAGTAGCTCCGTTTGTTCTTTGATGGATAACTCTGGAAGTGCTCCAAAAGATATCGGGTATCTCATTGTTTACTTGCCCTTCTCGGATAGTCTCGTTCCCTTGAAACCTTTGGACTTGAGCGGTGTCCGAAACTAGTTCAAAGGAAGAGATTTCTCTGTCTACGTGAGGTGAAGGGTTTGGTTCAGTCATTTAGAGAGCTTTTTGAAGAAAACGGAGATGAAAGTGGTTTGCAAAAAAATGTGGTGGGCCCCAATGATGAAACACTGGTTAACACGATGGTTAACTAGCTGGATTGTCTCTTACGTGGGTTCAATCTCCTTCTCTACTCACTGGTGACTGGAATCCTGCAAAACAGCAAACTGTTAGCTCGTTAAGAGGGGAATATGGGGGTTTCCCTCTTAACCGGGCTCTGGCGTGAGAATAAGTACTGTTCTGAGGAATAAAGAGTGTGTGTTAGGGGTGAAATGCAAGGTGAACAGAATGGATAACCTTAATGATGAAGGTTCCTATTTATAGCCGGAGGGTGAATGAGGGAGGAGCGACCTTCCCAGCTGCTATTGGGCGCCAGCTGTCGGACCAAGGGGAATATCCTCTTGGTCTCCTTTGCTGTGGTCAGGATAGTGGTCCACGTGGCGCGCCAACATTTGTCCATGCTGGAGAAATCGTACTGCTGCTGTCGGTCTGCCCCCAGATTTGTCGCAGGTCTACATGGCGCCTGATTAATGGTGACACGTATCGTCCTTTCTGTCTGGAGGAGTATCTTCGGTGCCACCTTGACGTCTTCCAGAAGCTTCCAGAAGTTTCTGGATTTGCTTACTGATGTAAGCGCCATATAGGACAAAGAAAGTGGTGTGGTCCCTGCCATGTGTGCATGGAATTGGGACCATACCTCTTCAGTCCCCAAAACCGAAGTTGAGTTTGCTACAAGTATTAAACTCAAAAGAAAAAGACATGCATATAACCCATTGTGAACAATAAATATAACATTAGTGCTTCTACTTATGGGTAGCAATCAATATCATTGTATAATAAGCATCACAAAATGAGCTAGAGATGGCTTTATTAGCCATAAAAGGAACGTACAACCATGCATGCACAAAGTGGAACACGCAAAGCAAGCTAGGGTTGTAGGATGTGTACAAACTATTAATGCACAATTGTATCAACTCATAGTTTCAAGGGTGGATCCAAGGGTTTTTGGAGGGTTTTTGGGAACCCCTTGATTTGGAAAAAAATAGTGTGAAGCATTGAGAATCTATCAAAAGAAATCTTCTGAAAAAAAAAATCATAAATCCGCCACTACATAGTTGGTACAAGTTACTAACATGTTAGAGCATGCACAATAAGGGAATATGTTGGTGTTTTTAAGGAGAGAGAAAGTGATGCGGAGGAGGGAGGGTGTGAGGTGAAGGAGAGAGGGTGTGAAGATGTTGGTGAGGAAGAATGAGAAAAAAATGGATGGGTGTGAGTTATGTGAGTGGAGAGAGGAGAGAGAGAAGAAATGTGTTTGTGAGAGGAGCAAGTGAAAGAAAGAAGATGATTGGTTGGGCATGTGTCAACTAGACACCCTCAAAAATGAGAAAAAATACCCCTTATTATGGATCTCTTTTATTATAAAATGTTGTGTTTTCAGGGTTAAAGGTTGGAAAATAAAAGTCGGGGCTGTAGTGCAAAGCTCCAAAGAAAGATTATTGCCAACGAATGATTTTTTTTAATTTCAGACTTTGTATACCCTTATTAGGGGTGTGGATAATTCGGTTCGGTTTTTTTTGGGTATAACCGAAACCGTAACCGAAAGTTCGGTTTTCGATTTTTGAAAAGCTTTTGTTTCGGTTTTATAAAACCGTTTGGTTTCGGTATTTTCGGTTTCGGTTTTTTCTGTTTTAGCAATGGTTCGGTTCGGTTTTTCGGTTTTTAAACAAATTATGTAAGATTCAATATATAGAAAGTATAATTCAAAGTTTACGAATCTTTTTTAAATGTTTACATTTAAGTTAATATATTTAGTATTTATAATTTTTAGCTAATATTGTTTACATAAACCTAACCTTCTAATTTATTTTAATGTTTCTCCAAAGTTTTATTTAGACGTTTTCTTTTATAATACTTTGAAAATCATTTAATTTTTATATTAAATTTTGTTATTTCTTGTAAACAATGGATAAATCATTTTATTTGAAATGATAAATAAACAAGTTAATGTTCTTATTATAAATATTTAACAATCAAGAATAAAACTAATAATTCTTAGTAGCATGGTTAAACACTTAAACAACTTAAACCTAAACATAAAAATATGGATTTGACCAATTATTATAACTTATTGGTTTGGTTTGGTTATTTTCGGTTATTGAACGTGGTTATCTGAAAACCGATCCGAAATTGTCCGTTATTATAAATCCGAAAATCGAACCATCGGTTTTTGTTTCAGTTCGGTTCTTTCTGTTCAGTTCTTTTGGTTTTCTGCTCACCCCTAGCCCTTATGAATGAATTGATTGATAAAATAAAGTGAAATGTTTCGAGTATTATATATAAGACGATAAAAATGTCATTTAAAATGGAAATTACATCAAAACAGAAGGTAAACGGACGATAAGCTGTGTCGCTACCCCTTTTTAATAGCAAAACTAAGTCTTTTAAAAACCCCATCCATAGATATTGGGGTCATAACATTGCTATGCATGACCCTTTGAACACGACCATATATTTTTAATTTGTCTCTTGATGAATTGTTGTATGACGAGTGTATGAACTATTTGAAAAAGACGAGAAAGGTATTTATGTGTATAAATAACTTTTAACTTTGAGTTTATTTGTTTTTTTTTCACAATTTTTTAATTTTTTTGTAATTAAAAAAATCACATTTTTTTAAAAAATATTTTGTAATTTTTAATCTATGTTGGCATTTATAAGCCATGTCAACAATTTAATTTTTTTTAATAAATGCCATGTGATGGATGACCTTTTGTTTAGATTAAAATTTTACGATTGGATTTGGAACATAAATTAAACTTTAGTGAGCTGATTGGAACAAAAGAGTTTATGATTAATCTGATTTGAACAACTCCTAAAACTTGGTTACTATTTAACAAAGTTGAACCTATTGATTAAGAAGAAATTTCTTTAGGTTTGTTTTTAAGTGACATTATTGTCATTTATTGAAATGTAAACTTTCCTTGAGTAGGTTAATGTTGCCAAAACATATATTAATTCAAAAGACTTAAAACTTGAAAGAAAGAAAATGATACAACAATACAAATATAAACGGTGATGCTTTATATAAATCTAATAAATCATTGTAAATTTTGAATGATTTTTAAGGAACTCTTATGTGGTGGTGTCATATCTTCCTTGCAGAATAGGATATAGACCACATATAAAATTTAATGTATTCTAATTCCCCGAATTATTGAAGTTGGGTCCACTAGAATTTAAAAACCAAAAGAAGACACTCATGTACACTATACCTCATGCATATCAATTGGATGTTTCAATTTAATACCTTATCGCTTGGAAAATAGCAATCACCAAAACCCAAGAAATGTCTACTAGAGACATTGAAGAGATGATCAAAACACTTCCTCAACACACCCTTAGCTGGTTGAAAGGCAGGCTAACCTTGTACAACTATCAAGGCATATGGTTCAATACAAAGCTCCTTGTAGGAGTAATTTTAGCACAACAAAGCTTCAAGGCGTGACCAAGTGATGTATTTCTATGCAGTCATCCCAAAAGCGGCACAACATGGCTAAAGGCCATTGTTTTTGCCATCATTACCCGACAAAAGTTTGATGAATCCAACACTCCTTTGCTCACAACAATGCCTCATAACCTCATTCCCTCCCTCAAGAAAAATATTGGACAAATCCTAGAAAACCGCCACATCGACAACTCATGTATCACACCCATAGCCACACACCTTCCTTACAACTTATTGCCAGAATCAATCCAAGCTTCAAACTGCAAGATAGTTTACATATATCGGGATGTAAAAGATGTCATAGTCTCTTATTACCATTTCTTGTGCGGAATACATAAAGTACCCATAGAAGATGCCCCATTTGAGGAGGCTGTAAAATTTTATGAAATTACTAATAACAACAAATAACAACTGATCAACACAAGAAATAGCGACAAAACAGGTGACAAAACTCTTATTAAACCAACCCAAAATATTTGCCCCCCAAGATACCCAAAACGATCTTACAACTGTAAGATCTAATCAACCACAAGTACAGCAGTACAAAGATGATCATCCACTGATGATCATTAGAACAAGAATACAACAAACTCAGAAGAACAATCTCTCTAACTTCAGAGATTGTTCATACAAACCCTAGAAGGTTACAACAAGAGAGAGAAAGAGATCTAAACAACTGATCTCATCAACAGCGAACAAACCCTTAAATAGGGTGTAACATTGCAACTTCAACTTTAATCCAGAACTCTAAAGAACCAGCACATTTAGTCCCTGAATTTACACAAAGACCCTTGTAGATATTTTGAACCTGCAACAGCCCAACAAACTAAACCATATATTAGCAAAGCCCAATTCTAATCACTAACAACCCAACTGTACTAAACCAACGAATGATAATAAGTCCAATAACAATATGTCCAATAGGCAACATTTTTAACATCCCCCTTCATTCGATTGGTTTAAACATGTCAACCAAACCAAGTTGATTACAAAACAATTAATGCTGATCACTATTAAGCCCTTTGGTAAGAATGTCAGCAAGCTGACTTTCTGTATCAACCTTGACAGTTCTTACAAGACCATCAGCCAATTTTTCTCTCAAAAAATGTAGATCCAACTCAAAGTGTTTCGTTCGTTCATGAAACACAGGATTGGCTGCTATTGAAATAGCAGCTTGACTATCACAGTTTAAAGACATAGGTAGATCACAACTAATATTTAATTCAGACAACAAATTTCTTAACCACATAAGCTCACAAGTAGCAGAACACATAGCTCTATACTCTGCTTCTGCAGTTGAACGAGCAACTGTAGATTGTTTCTTGCTTTTCCAAGAAACAAGACAAGAACCTAAAAAGATACAATATCCAGTAACAGATTTACGAGTATTCAAACACTTTGCCCAGTCAGAATCGGCAAAACCATATAATTCAAGTTTAGAACCTTTTTTAAATGATAAGCCTTTTCCTGGACTTTGTTTCAAATATCTTAGTAATCTAAGAGCCAAATTCAGATGAACCTCTTTAGGACTATGCATAAACTGACTTAAAAACTGAACTGTATAGCTAATATCAGGTCTTGTTAAAGACAAATAGATTAATTTTCCAATCAATTTTTGAAATCCAGTAACATTGTTAAGCAGTTGTTGATTCTTTTCAATTTTAGAAGTAACAAGAGAGCTCAGTTCTATAGGAGTAGAAACAGGTTTACAACCTAAAAAACCATATTCATTTAAAAGTTCAAGGCAATACTTTCTCTGATTTAGACAAATAATATTTTTATCATATAAAACTTCAATACCTAAAAAATATTTTAAAATGCCTAAATCTTTTATTTTGAAAGTTTCATGTAATATGGTTTTAATCTTCTTAATTTCATATTCTGAGTTTCCAGTAACAACCACATCATCAACATAAACCAGTAAAAAAACAGTAACATCTTCTTTCAACAAGATAAATAAAGAACGATCACATTTACTTTGAACATAACCAGAATTTAACAAAACATCAGTTAGTCTTTCATTCCACTTTCTAGGAGCCTGCTTAAGGCCATATAAAGACTTAACAAGTTTACAAACTTTCAATTCATCCTTAGAATAATATCCTTGAGGTAATTTCATATAAACATCTTCACTAATAGTACCATGTAAGAAAGCATTATCAACATCAAGCTGATATAAAGGCCAATTAAAAGACACAGCTAAGGTTATAACAGTTCTAACAGTTACCATTTTGACCACAGGTGAGAAGGTCTCTCCAAAATCAAGACCTTCTCTTTGGTTAAAACCCTTAGCAACCAACCTAGCTTTAAACCTTTCAATCTCTCCATTTGACTTATACTTAACCCTATACACCCATTTACAACCAATAGCCTTTCGACCTAGAGGAAGATCAGCTAAGACCCAGGTATTGTTCCTGAACAAAGCCTCCATTTCTTTGTTCATAGCTTCTACCCATCTAGGATCTTTTGCTGCTTCCTCATATGAAGAGGGTTCAATAGTTTTATTAAGAGAAGTAACAAAACATAAATTCTCAGCAGACAAACAAGCATAATTAACAACTTTGTCTAGACTATACTTCACTTTACCATTTAACACAAAAATTTCAAGTTTCTTTGGTAAAACACTTTTCCTACTTGATCTCCTAAGAAATACATTTGTTCCCTCAGATGGGATAATCTCATCATTTGAAGCTCTAATGTCCTCTGCCCTACCAGTCCCTTCACTACTACTACTATCAACTCCAACAGAAGAATGTTGATGTTCAACATTACTTGGAGTGGCAGATGTAGAGGGGAAAGGTTGCTGATTATCATCAGAAACCTCATGAGATTCATTGTTCCCCTCTTCATCATTGGGATTTATAGGACCAGTTGTTATAACTTCAACACTATCAAAAAAATTTAAATGATTTAAGCTATCAGCTAAAGTATCATGATTGGTTAAACTGTTAGATTTGTAAGGAAATACATTTTCAAAAAACTTTACATCTCTAGAATAAAACTCCTTTTTGTTATCTAGACTCCATAGTTTGTAACCTTTTTTAACATTTGAGTAACCAATCAAAATACATTTCTCAGCATTAAAAGACAATTTATCCATATCATTAAGAATAGTGCTGAAACACAAACAACCAAATATCCTAAAATGAGCAAAAGAGGGTTTAAATCCAAACATTAACTCAAAAGGACTTTTTCCTAACAACACAGACGAAGGTAACCTGTTAATAATATAAACAGCAGTCAAAATACAATCTGACCAGAAAGAAAGAGGAACACCACTTTGAAACAGCAATGATCTAGCCAAGTTTAACAGATGTCGATGTTTCCTCTCAACAACACCATTTTGTTGAGGTGTATAAGCACAAGTTGTTTGATGTAAAATACCTTTTGATTTACAAAAAATATCCATTTTATTATTTACAAATTCAGTCCCATTATCACTTCTAAAAACCTTAACTCTTTTTTTAAACTGAGTTAGTATTAACTCATAAAAGCTTTCAATATTTTCAAACACTTCCATTTTGTTTTTTAACAAATAACACCAAACAACCCGTGAATAGTCATCAACAACAGTTAGAAAATATTTAAACCCATCTCGACTAGTAACCCTATAGGGTCCCCAAACATCCAAATGAATTAAATCACCTACATGTTTTGACTTGTGTTCACTTAAAGGAAAAGGAGTTCTAACCTGTTTAGCTCTATGACAGATTTCACAAGATTGTTTATCAAAACCAACAACACCTAAATCATTTTTTAAAATAGACAAAACTTGATCAGCAGGATGCCCTAATCTATTATGCCACAAATTGCTAGCATTCAAACTATTAAAACATAGATTAACAGCATTATCACCTTTGTTAACAAAGTACAAACCATTATCCTGTTTACCAGTCACCAGGGCTTTCCCTGATTTCAAATCCTGAAGCACACAAGTATTTTCATTAAACACAACAGTGATTTTATTATCTTTTGCTAACTTATACACAGACAAAAGATTAACACTATAGGTAGGTACAAAGAAAACATCACTTAAAATAACATTTTCAGCAAGTTTTAAATTGCCAATTTTTGAAACCTTAGCTTTTGTACCATTTGGATGTGACACAGACAAATCATATTCAGAAACATCAACACAATTAAACATTTCTTTATCAGTTTTAACCATGTGCTGATTAGCACCTGAATCACAAATCCAGTTGTAATCAAACCCAAAGTTAATCAAACTAGAACAACTCATAAACTCTCCTAAAGAATTAAAACCACAACTAGTCTTACCTCCTATATTAGAAGGTTGAGACTCAGTACTTGATTTTTCACCCAACAAACTTAAAATTTTTGCAACCTGCTCAGGAGAAAATGGAGAAACAGAAGGAACAGAAGACACATTTGACTTAGGATTAGACATATTTTTTCCACTTAGATTAACAGGTTTCTTTTTAAACCCCTGAGGATATCCTATAACTTCAAAGAATCTGTCTACAGTATGTCCTATTTTATTACAATGAGTGCACTTAAAATTTGGATTTGGACCTTTAAACTCTCTTTTTCTTTGATCAAAAAATTGATTTGTTTTAGAGACAAATGACACACTTTGATTCTTAGTAACATTACTAGAATTTCTATGTGACTCCTCTCTAGACACAATTGAAAAAGCAACTTTGACTGAAGGCAATGGCTCTCTAGTTAACAAATTAGTTCTTACAGGATGGTAAATATCATCCAAACCCATAAGAAACTGCATCAATTTTATTAGAGTAGAAAAATCATTGAAATCTTTTGCAGCTTGACAAGAACAAGTAGGCAGTTGCAGCACAGCATCAAACTGCTTCCACATTGTATTTAGCTTATGATAATATTCAGACACTGAGCTACCATTTTGTGTTATACAGTTAATTTTTTTATACAAATCATACACTATAGAGCCATCTACCTTATCATAAGTTTCTTTCAAATCTGTCCAAACCTCAGATGCTAGCTTAGAAAAAACTTGACCAAGATATAACTCTTCTGAAACAGAATTTAACAACCAACTTAAGACCACAGAGTTACATCTATCCCACTGACTACTTAACACAGGATCATCAGTTTTCTTTTCACATTTACCATCAATAAAACCAAACTTATTCTTTGCTTCCAAAGCTAATTTCATAGCACTAGACCAGACTCTGTAATTTTCAGTTCCTTTTAATTTTATATTAACAATGGTCAGAGAACTAGAATCACTAGGGTGCAAAAACAAAGGATCACCAATATCTAGTTTACTAATCAAAGTTTGAGACGAACTAGTATTATCAGCTTTATCACCCATAATGAACAATCACAGCAAAGACAACAGACAGTATAACAACAGCACAAACAATAACAAGAAATCAATCAAAACCACAAGGCGAAGCTGTATCAGTGTCCAGATTCTAGGTTCATCACTTATAGTGCCTGGACAGGTCTTAATACAGGAGCCAATACCCAAATCAATGAAATAAAGAATCAACAAGAAACAAACAGATGTGTCGGTCCTCACTACCCCGACTTCAACTAATCAACCAATCAACAAAAATAAAGAGAAAGGGAAGAATAGTCTCAGAGCGGGTGCAACTAGATCTGAAGTTTGCAACAACAGATCTAGAATCAACAACAAACAATAAACCACTACTGGTCAGTTTGCCCTAAATCTTCAAGGATTTAGAGACCAACACAGTATGTTTATTCACCAAGAACAAGAAGAATCTTCACACTTCCAATGAAACCCTAGCTAGGGTTTCAGATGCAAATATCGAAGAACCACAACCAAGATCAAGATGATCTATCCAGAATAACAGCCAGATCTGTAACTTCCAACAGACCTAGACACAAATCAACAAAGAATCAGCAAATGACAGCGGAAAACAACAGATCAAGAGCCTTAAGCTCTGATACCATGTAAAATTTTATGAAATTACTAATAACAACAAATAACAACTGATCAACACAAGAAATAGCGACAAAACAGGTGACAAAACTCTTATTAAACCAACCCAAAATATTTGCCCCCCAAGATACCCAAAACGATCTTACAACTGTAAGATCTAATCAACCACAAGTACAGCAGTACAAAGATGATCATCCACTGATGATCATTAGAACAAGAATACAACAAACTCAGAAGAACAATCTCTCTAACTTCAGAGATTGTTCATACAAACCCTAGAAGGTTACAACAAGAGAGAGAAAGAGATCTAAACAACTGATCTCATCAACAGCGAACAAACCCTTAAATAGGGTGTAACATTGCAACTTCAACTTTAATCCAGAACTCTAAAGAATCAGCACATTTAGTCCCTGAATTTACACAAAGACCCTTGTAGATATTTTGAACCTGCAACAGCCCAACAAACTAAACCATATATTAGCAAAGCCCAATTCTAATTACTAACAACCCAACTGTACTAAACCAACGAATGATAATAAGTCCAATAACAATATGTCCAATAGGCAACATTTTTAACAGAGGCAGTTGATGAGTTTTGTCGGGATATCAATGGTTTTGGACCATATTGCGATCATATCTCCGGATATGCAAACGCAAGCCTGGAGAGGCCCGAGATAACTCTTTTGTGAAATATGAAGATATGATAAAGGATCCTACAAGCAATGTGAAGAGACTTGCGGAGTTCATTGGGTATCCCTTTACAGCACAAGAAGAGAAAGAAGGTGTGATATAAAGCATTATAAAGATGACTAGTTTTGAGAATCTAAGCAACTTAGAAGTAAACAAAAGTGGTCTTCAACAAGGAGAACGAGTTGTTGTGCCTGAAAACCGACTCTACTTTAGGAAGGGTAAGGTTGGAGATTCGGAGAACCACTTCATGGATGAGATGAATGAAAAGATTGACAAACTTATTGATGAGAAATTAGGTCACACGGGCTTAGTTCTAAAATGACAAGCTCAAGACTGTACACTAAAGTTTATGGTTTTAAACTATATAATGTTTTAAACTTAGAAGTAAACAAAAGTGGTCTTCAAATTTGGTCTCTCTTTGAATGTTTACTTTCCATCTATAACTATGTGATGTTGGGTTAATCGGTTCAGTTTACGGGTCACGGGTCGGTGCGTTATCGGGTCGCGGTTTAACGGGTTCGTTTATGGAGTTTATGGAATACACGTTTGCAGCTAGTGGCAAGAATAAAGGGATTAGTCACATTCTTTATTAGCTGCACATTAATGTGAAATAGTCAAGTTTGACCGAGAATTGTGGATGTGGACGTTAGCTAGTCATTTACGTGTGCCTAGCCTTTAGGATAGAATATTAGTAGTTTATTCTTTTTTTTTGTTTGCACGTGCACATTATTGTATGGTTATATATGTTTGTTCCAGTTCATTAATAAAGTAACCCTTTTCTTTTGATTATCGAATACACTCTTAACAGCGGAAGACGGTGATACTTCTATCACCGTTAACATCATCATCATCGTATTCGTGTGTGTGTGTTTGATATGAACGTGTATGTGTACGTACAGAGAATCAAGAAGAATGCATATGGATGTTAACTTGAAAAATATCTTGGTAAATAATAATTGTCAACATAATATTACATATATACCTGGTCGGTTAATATCATAACCGCCACTAACCTA
This sequence comes from Helianthus tuberosus, assembly GCA_030545235.1. Classification (NCBI taxonomy): domain Eukaryota; kingdom Viridiplantae; phylum Streptophyta; class Magnoliopsida; order Asterales; family Asteraceae; genus Helianthus; species Helianthus tuberosus. The sequence continues at coordinate 30,259,070 of CM060451.1, forward strand.
TACTAACATAATAATAATAAGAATAATAATAATAAATTCCTAATGCTAAGTTTATATTCTAACACCACCCCCTAAACTTAGCATCGGTAATGGCTCGTCACGTCGGCTTTGATGATAAACGCATTTTTTTCTTTAAACTTGTCATGATTCGTCCATAGATCCACCTTGATTTGTTTCGTGATGCCGAGTACCGTAATATTGTTGTTCATTACCCATTTTGTCGCTGAAAGTCTTTGATCTGTCGTTAAAGCCAATTTAGTGCTACTAAATCGTTCTGTCGCTGATCTGTTTTCTGTCGCTATCCTTCTTCTTTTGTCGCTAACTGCCGTCGCTAAATCTTCTTCTTCTGTCGCTGAAGTCTTCACTAAATCATTCTTTCTTCTCTGGATCATCCTTTTGAATTTATTTGCAGTGTTGCAGATCTGTCTTTTGCCTTTCACTTCCTTTATCGTTGTAAATCTTCGTGTCCGATTCCTTTCTTGTTCTTCACAAACGTCTTTATAATCATCGTTGCGGTCACCACCGGAATCGTAGTATTCCGTTTCTTCAATCGAATCATTGTGATCCTTCTGATCACTGATTGGTTCTTCCTGATCTTCCCGATCGTAACCAACCATATAGATATTCGGGGTGAAGTATGCCCCATCGTGAACATCTGTACTTGCCGGATTCAACATCGAAACGTCTTCTTCTTCGTCCGGTTTCACATCAGCATTGTCTGTTTCGTCTTCTTCGTCTTTCTTCTTTGATTCTTGTTCTAATAATTCGATTTCGATTTCTAATTTCATTAGAATATCTCGCTTCATTCTGGCGAACATTCGTGATCGCTGAGTCGTGCGATCGGGATTGGATTCTTGTCCGTCTTCATATCCCCTGTTTTCCTTCTTCATCCGGATGTGCCCGGAATCGTATAATCTCGATCGATCTTCATCGATTTCCCACCATGGCTCTGATACCACTTTCTTAACAGCGGAAGACGGTGACTTCTATCACCGTTAACATCATCATCATCGTATTCGTGTGTGTGTTTGATATGAACGTGTATGTGTACGTACAGAGAATCAAGAAGAATGCATATGGATGTTAACTTGAAAAATATCTTGGTAAATAATAATTGTCAACATATATGTACCTGGTCGGTTAATATCATAACCGCCACTAACCTATACTAACATAATAATAATAATAAGAATAATAATAATAAATTCCTAATGCTAAGTTTATATTCTAACATACACAGCCTTCTTCAGTGGCGGAGCCAGAAAATTTTTCTTATGGTGTTATTTTTTGTTTATAGTAACCTAGAGTCGAACTTTTTGGATCGTTTCGGATCTAGTCGGGTCGAATCACATAATAAAAGCAAATATCACAGTAAAAGTACACTGTCAATGAATAAAAACACATAATAAAATAACAAAGTCATTTGAAATATATAAAAATTTCATTTATCAGTTGCTCTGTACACATTTTCATGTTTTGAAAACGATTCATAATGTTTTTAACTAGTATTCGACCATGTGCTTCGCGGCGAGGTCGTAGAGGTTGATGGCGAGGATGTATATATTTCATGACGGTAAAATTAAGCAATCAACACAGTTAAGTAAACAATTTAGAGTTAAAAGTTTCATTTAACTATAATAAGGTAAATAAAAAATGATTTTAAAGGATACTAATTAAATTCAAGTAATTAGGCTAATTTTTTTAACTATAAATTTGTTTATTATCTAATTCTTTTAGAAGAAAACAAAACAATGGTGTTGTTTGAAAAAAGACAATGGTGTCGCTCGTAAAAAGACAATGGTGTCACTCAAATTTTCCTATTATACATTGTACTTGCTACACAAAATTTAATGGTGTCGGACGACACCGTTGTTCAAAGTGTGGCTCCGCCACTGGCCTTCTTCATTTTAAGCTTCTTTCATATTACATTTTCACATACAGTGAGTTTGTGTTGTGAGAGTGTGAGTAGTGTGTGGGACCTGAACCAACATGTGATGTTATTTCTTTCATATTTAAACTATGTTGTTGTATGTCTATTAATAATAACAGTTTCTTTGCTTAACTATAAAATGTTTCTTGTGAAAACCTTTGAAAGACAAGCAAAGAGTGATATAGATACTTTTTTTTTCAACTATCGTTGATATTTTTTTCAAGGGTTGTGTGTGTATATCTTTTTAAATTTAAATATGAACCACCCACAAAGCAGAAAACATATATAACAAAATCATCAAAAGAGACACTGACCAATAAATATAGAAAACACAAGCTACGAACAATAATACTAGTCCTCAAAAGTACATCAAACTACAAATAAAACATTCAGTGATGAGCGATTAACATGTCGCCGCTAAAGGCAATAGCAGCGACATTTGGCATCTTTAGCAGCGACAAACGTCGTCCCTAAAAGTCCGTTTTCTTGTAGTGTACTCGGCCATTTCTGAGTAAGTTGGTATGGGATTAGCTGCCCGGAAATCCTCTTTACTTCTACCATAATACATGGTTAATTTGGTGCTGGGATAGGTGCTGAAATTCCAACCAAAAGCGGACCCACCAACAATGTAGCTCCCATGTGATACTACTACTTCAACCGTAGCATGTCTCTCTTCTGAAGGTTTTCGGATCACAGTTTTCTCTTTCTCTAATGGAGGCTCGGGGGGTTTGACATCTGTTGACATTTTCCGGTCATCGACATTATGGTCAGCAATGGTGTTCTTACATTTCTCCATGGTGTTTGTTTCTGAGGTATCTCTTCATGTAGCTTCATTAAAACTTTCATTTCTGAAGAATGTATGTACCTCCATGAGTTTATGGTGAAACATAATAAAATACAAATATGGGACTTATTCGTTTTGTTGCTTATGAACCGGTCGGTTTGGGTTACCTTTTGTCTCTAACGGGTCAAACAAATAAAAGAAGAAAGGTAGCTAAGTAGGGAACATGTCATGGGTTGAAAATATATATTTTTGATATCGTATATAATAAATATATATATTTAACAACCGATCACAAAAATATATTATTTTTTAGGAGATCCTAAGACTATATTTTCCTCAAATATATTTTCTGGAAAAACCGACAAGATATCAAGGGTGAACTAATCAAGGATAAATGTGTGTGTACATATATGTACCTACGTATATCTTAACACACTTAGTAAAATACGAGGTTAAAAGTAGAATACATGTACACGTGTATACGTACAAATACGTGACACATGAATGGGTTAGAAAAGTATGTATATGTATATATAAGTTAACGTATGTATGCGTATACAAGGAACTTAAACGACACGATCGTGACAATAATCGAGTTACGACAAGTAAACAAGAATAATGTTAAAAATATTATTTTTAACAAGTATCGAACACGGAAAAATATGTTTTATTTAAGGATGAATACCTTTTTATGTAACTATCGATTAGTGAAAACGATATGCCATAATGGAGAATATATATTTTTAGACATAAAAATATATTATTTTTATTAAACAAAACGATCGTGTGGGACACGAGTTTATACAAGGGGCTAGGCCACGGACATTATACAAACAAGTGTGTATAAGGATATATGTATATATGTGATATACATACATGGTCATTCAGACAATCACTCACCAACATGTCTAAACAAACAAGGGTTTTCAAAATGAAAGAAAGGATATTAAGTCTTAACAAGAATTGCTGAAAGACTTGTACACGAAACAAAAGATTAGACCTAGGTGTCTTAACAAATAAGGAAACTTGTACGTCAGAGACAAAACAGGGAACATTGTGTATTGCTTGCATTGTGCACGAAACATAAATTGTGAGTTTCACGGCCTCTCTTTTTAATATTTTTTTTTCTAAATTAGGGGAGATACATGTTACACAATGGTATGATAGTTATAGAGTGAAATCAACTAGATCATTATGTGTGCATAAGTGGTAGGGCATTTAATAGCCATTAGTCGCATTACAGACTGAGGAACAATTGGATAAATCTATTGAATGTGGGCAAGCTCCACTCCTGGTCCTTGAGACCCTGTGGGAGTGCTTTTGTGTTCGGCAAGTCACGCGTCATTAGGAGTTAATGGCCTGGTACGACGGTAACATTGTCAAGGTTTGGTTACTAGCTTATGTCCTAGATAAACATTAATTGATGCAGGATCGTGTATTGACCCGAACGAGTCTATCAGAGGAGTTTAACTTTGTTTCAGGTGCGGAAAACAAAAAACAAAGGTAGAAACAGCTTAATCTTCACTATAAACACTGATTTGATTGAAATAACAGTGATTACAATCAGTCTTCACACCGGCAGCACCTCGGTATGGAATTCACGAACTGTTACAACTTCTCCTTGATTTCGCTTGGGACTGCCTTTATATAGGCATGGGGGTTTCGCTTGTAATGACAATGTCATTTCAAGCGGAATCAGCAAGATGTTGATTTCGCTTGAAAATAACAAATGTCATTTCAAGCGGAATCACCCACTTCGAGCGGAATCAGCCTCAACTATACTAAAATCTGATATTTTCTCGATCTACGTGCCCAGATCTAATCTATCTATTCTAAGACTCGATACAAGACGAAGTCGACAGATGCATGCACTAACAGACTCCCCCTCAGATGTTGACGAGTCTTACTGTGTCGATTCTTTGCAACTTCAGTCTTGATCAGTCTTTGGGCTTTAATCTTCAATCAGCATCAACAGACTCCCCCTAACAATGTACTGGCATTTCTTAAGTTCATCAGCATCATCTGCTTCAGGATCGTAATCTGACTTTCCTCAGTTCAAGATTGTTGCATGGCTCATGCTTTGTCCTCAGAGTCTTCAGGTATTGAATTGCTCTTTAAACACAAGCTTCTCAAGATCAATCAACCTGGCTTTCCATCACACATCTTTAAACGTTGTTCCAAGATCGTAACCTAGCTCTCGTCTAGCTCAGGATATCTGCACAATCTCTACCTCAAAGTAAATTTCACATATTTACACATTTCAAAAAATAGAGGCAAGCACTAACTCAGACTCCCTCTCACTACACGCATGATGAACCAATTGTAAATTTGATCACAATGCATTTGATTAAACACAGACTCCCCTTCACCACATGGTCATCATGTTTAGCACTCGGAATTTTGAAAATCAGCTTTCCAACACCAGTTGTCAAAAATCTTTTTGTATTTTTCAAAATTTATGTTAAAACACACTGAAAATCTTTTTGGATTTTTGAGATATTAAGAAATATAATAAAGAAATATTTACAGACAATATTTTTGTGAGTTTGTGTAAGAGGATCATATCAGTTTCTGAGACAAATCACCAACACCATTAAGCTTCATTTCATTTTAAGTTTTAAACAATTCACCTAGATTGTCAGTATCTTGGTCCACTTAAATTTTCACACAAAGTTCAACTGCTTCGAGATATGATATTAATGTTTTAAGAACTTAAACTTAATCGTGTGTCCCACTACTTGAATATACTCCCGTATCCAGATCCTAATATTCAGTCTTACAGGTGAGTATACCTAGATGATATCTGTAAAGGGGATAAATTGTGAGGGCCGTGAGAGCTCAGGTCGATACTTCTGTATACGCAGAGAGATGACGGCTTCGACTTTTGGTGTGTCCCCTTTAGAGGATCTTTTTTACAACAGCAATGACCATCAATTTTATTGTTTCATCAATTTGCTGAGGGCGGCGCTATGTTTCAAGCTTTTGCATAAAGTATTATGCAGGGACTAGGTCAGAATTTCCATTCAGCAGAAGTCCCGGAATAATACCCCAGATATCACTAAGCATAAAGACCTAGTATCTCAGAAAGAGGGACCTTTCAAACAAGATTTCGGGGGTTACCCATATATCCAAGAAGTTGTTACCCACGAATTAAGCAAGTTTGAATTTAGGTTTATATCTCGTCACAATCTACTAAATGTGCAAAAACCTACTGGCATATCCGCAGTGAGATTGTTTATCAAATTTTTACTTTCCAATTTTTTAGCATGTTGTGACAGTCCACTGATGTACTATCATTTCCTCTTTTTACATCAAAACTCATTTTTGATTTTATCATGTTTTTGGCTTTTTCAAATTTTCTAATGTTTTTAGATTTTCTGAAATTTTCTACTCCCCCTAAAATGCAAACACATTAAAGAAATTTGAAAACAAACTATACAAGTAAGTTGACAACCGACATCAAATCGCCTCAATTCGCCATTCGCTTGGCATAAACAATCCGAACTCCCCCTTTCAACAAACCATTTTCTCATTAAGATTTCAAAACACTTAAGTTTATTTTAATCAAAATGATTTTTTTCGGAAAATAAGTTTGTTTTTACCACTTGTAGGTTTAATAAAAAACCACTTGTAGGAATTAGTTCATCATATTGTTCATTCAATCTCTTGTATAAGGATTACATCAAGTTCAAACTAATGACCTTGAGTAATCACTTTGTCAGAATCAATCTCTTTCCACTTGTAAGTATATCCAAAACATTTAATCACATGTAGGAATAAAACATCTACACAAACCATTTTACCAATCAAGATGCCGATTCCTGCTTCTCACTTACCAACCTGGAAGCTCCGGCATAGTCTTTTACCTGTAAAAATTTCAACAACTTTAAAATCTTTTACACAAACTATTTAAACATGAAAGATGCCGATTCCTGATCCACGATTATAAACTTGGGATCTCCGGCATAGCCCTGATTTTCAAGGAAAGAGAATTTCCACCCAAGTCTTACCAACCTTGGGTGTTTTCAATTCTTGTTCAGTAGGGTTATAAGTGGCTTTCTTTGTTGCATAGAAATCTTTAACCCCTTTTACTTTCCCATCAATTATTTTCCCAAAGATTTTCTTAACATTCCCATTGAATGTTTTCTCAATATCAAATTCCTTTTGATCAGAAAAGAATTGATTTGAGATCTCAACCTTACCAACTTTTTGCTTAATCTTTTCAAACTTCAAAGATGGAATTTCAACATCATCAACTGAAGATACTACCTTTTCTTCATCTTTTTCAATTTGTACCTTCACTTGTGGCTCTTCTGGCTTTGTGGAACCAGAATCATCGCCAACTTTATCATTACACTTTTTAACAACCAATACTTGGTTGTTCTTGGCTTTCCTTTTGTAAAAATTCTTTTTAGAACATTCACCAACCTCATAAGTTGAATTTTCAAACATTTTGATTTTTTCGGTTGGTGGTTCAACATCAACAACTTTTCCTTTCAGTTTTTCAGAAACTCCCTGTTTTGTCTTGATATTCTTTGGACAATTCCATGCAATATGACCAGCTTCATTGCATTTGAAACAGATTCGAGTTTCTTTTGGATGAAAAACTCCAGTTCCATTCCTCTTCTTTTCAGCAAGAAACTCCTGGTTTGATTGTTTCCAGAAAGGTTTCTTCTGTTCTTCCTCAGCACTTCCTCCTGAAACAAATGTCATTTTTGATTTAAAATCACCAACATGTTTTACATTTTTGTGATTTTCAGGTGGAATAAAACCAACTCCTTTCTTTTTGTAGCTACCATTATGGTTTGGTTTCTTTTGAAAACCAGAACCAGAATTGTAACCCTTTTTCTTGTTTAATCTCTGTTGAACTCTTGAAGTGTATTTTTTAGGTTTTCTAGTAAGATTTAAATCTTTTATTTCAGAAATATTAATTTCTATCATTTTGAAAAACCTTTTTGATCATGTCAAATCGAACACTTCTTATTGGAAACTCTTTGTCACAATATAATTTGTCAGAATCATTCAAAGTATATGCTACTTCGAATGTTTCATCATTCAAATTCGATTTTGATAACAAAAATTCTTTACTGTAAGCCTTTGTAACCATCGGTTTTTGACTGTTGACTGACGGACTTGAACCTCCAGACTCAGACTTTGACTCAGACTCCTCATCAGTATCCAACACCTGATCGACCACCTTTTTTATTAACTCAGACTCATGATCAGTGTCAGACGATGTGAAAGTAATGTCAATATTTTCTGGTAATCCATCAGTTGTGTCAGTTTTTAACTTTATATTGACTGCTTTTTCGACTTGCTCTTCATTTGGTTTTCTGGGAGAATACCCTTCCCAGATTGGAGGCGGACACTTGTTATAGCTAACAGTCGGTTTCTTACCAGTATCCTTATTCTTTGTCTTTTCATTCTTGAATGCTTCGAAACACTCAACAGTCGGGTAAATTCGATCAATAAGATAATCAGAACTTGAATAACTTTGTAACAAACGTCTGATTCTCTCATTCTCAATTTTCTCCTTTTCCAACTCTTGTTTCAATCTTGCACATTCTTCAATGTACTGATTGATAGCTTTTTGCTTCGACATCATCGTTGCATTCATCATTGTTAAAGCATCTTCTCTCTCAGAGTTAGTCTTTTGAGGACCAGTTACTGTTTTGTTCAAAACATCATAAGATTCTTTCACATAGTTGAGATTGAACAATAACTGCTCTTTCTTATTCTCATACTCAGCCAGTTTCTCGTCTTTGGCTATACATTCTTTGCAAGTTTCAAGACACTTTGAACAAGGCTTGATGACCTCCACAATCTTTTCTACTTTGATAATTTTCTCAACTTCAACAACTTTCTCAGCTTTAATCACCTTTTCTGCTTCACATACCTGCTCAGTCTCAACAATATTCTTTGCAATACTTTCAGACTTCATTTCTTTTTGTTCTTTTACAGCCCGTTTTTCCTTCAGTTTCTCCAAGCGATCTGCAACATAAAAATGAAAACTTTCAGGAGATAGATGAGATTTTGCAACATTAATATGTTTTTCCTCCTCATCATCACTGCTGTCATTAGTTGGCGAATGATCAAACTCTACTGATTTGTCAGAACTATCATCCGAGGAACCAGAATCAGATGGTGTTTGATTGAATACAATTTTTCTTTCTGAACTCTCATCTGAATTTTCTGAACTTTCATCTGAACTCTGTGAGTATCCTTCTGATGAAACAGATTTTTTATCTTCATTTTTCTTCACAATTTCACCAATAGACTTCATCCACTTAGTAAACATATCAGGTTCTTTCACAATCTTAGCAATGAATGCTTTAAACTCTCCTTTTTCATCCACAAACATATCCCAGCTAAAACCTTCAGGTAACCTTTCGTCATCTTGATTGATTAGGCATGCTTTGCTTTCAGGCGATATGTATTTGTTCCAGTTAAAATCCACCAAACATGCTCTCTTTGAATCCTCGATCACTTTTCTACCATGAGCCACCTGTGGTTCTTGCTGTTGTTGCTGACCAACATGTTGATAAATGGCTTTCCGATAATAGTCATCTTTTCCGAACGGATTCTTCACTTCACTAGCTTCCCTGTTCTTGCATTCCCTATTGAAATGACCTTTCTCCCTGCATTGAAAACAAATAACTTTAGATTTATCAAAACCTAAAGTAGACACATGTGCATCAAGAAAGTCATTTCTCCCAGTAATCAGCTTGAATTTTTCAGCTCGTCTATGAACACTAGCTAAACACCATTTGATGTCCATAAGCTCCATCTCTTCAGCGTCTATCTGATCGTAATCCTCCTTTATGAGCATAGGATTCCCAATTCGTCCTGCAACCAAACCTTCATAAGAGAGTAGCACAGAACCAAGTAAAGCCATGTGATCTTTCGCAATCTCTTTAGAGAAACTTTGACCATCTGGAAGATTCAAGGCAATATTGCATTGTATCACATAACCACTTCTACTTTTCGTACTTTGAGAACTAAAGCTTGAAGTTGGGCTCTTTGGATTAACGCTCGGGTATGAAGAGAAATCACTGCTGCTTTTAGGACTTTGATCAACCTTCTCTAAAGAATCTCCAGCACTAAACGCAGTCTGTATTTTCGGGCTTCTTTCAACTTCTGGAACACTGCCTTTGTAGTACATTTTTACATCCTGTTGACCACTTAGACTGTTCATCCTCGCGATCTTCTGCTGTTCCAAATCTTGACCCTCAATCTTCTCGATAAACTGAGAAATCGTTAACCCATCATAAACCCCAGTGTTTTTCAAAATCATCAAGTAAATACCCCACTCTTTCTGAGGTAATGCATCAGCTAACTTGTCGACCCATTCTTCATGATCTTTTGTAATGCTCAGCATCGACATGGATCGAACTAAGTGGCAATATCGTTCAATCAACTTCTTTGTGTCTTCTCCTGGTAGACTACTGAATAGATCAAACTCTTTTTCTTAAACAAAGCCTTCTTACTCTTAATCATATTCTCACTACCCTCAAACTTGACTTTCAGAGCATCCCAGATTGACTTTGAAGTCTTGTCATGTTGTAGCAACACAAAGATGTCTTCTTTGATAGCCTGCTGAAGTAAACTGATCATCATCTTTTCAGCTCGGTACATGTCACGTTCTTTGTCACTAAATTCTGAGAGTTCTTTGATAACTTGTAGATCAGTACGTGGCAGAACATACTTCTTCAGAATACATTCCCATGATCTCAGATGGTTAGCTTGTACCCAGTTTTCGAACCTATCTTTCCACCCATAATACTCCTCAATGCTCATTAGCTTCGGGGGTTTTTGGGTAGTTCCCGTTTCGTTTTCTAGATTCATGTTTTGAGCAATGACAGCCGGAGTAGATGAAGTAGCAAACGCGTTATAGAAATCGTTATCCATGGTTCTTGTAATTCAAGCGAAATCACAATTTCAATCACACTTTCAGTTCAAGCGAAATAACCTGCAAACAACAAACTTTAAGCGAAATCAAAAGTTAAAATTTCAAGCGAAATAGCAATAAACAATTTCAAGCGGAATCTCTGAAATTGTTTTCAAGCGAAATCCTGAATTGAAACTTGGAGCGGAATCAACAAGTATGTTGAAGCGGAATCACAAGTATGGCAGTCTGGAGCGGAATCAGACAAATTCAAACAAAATCAGTCAAGCGGAATCACAATTCTGAGCGGAATCACAATCTGTTCGTTCGAGCGGAATCAAGTTGAAGATCCATTTCACTCATTTTTAGTCCGAATTTTGCAATGAAACTTTCTAGGGTTTGTCGATATGTAGTTTTACACAATCTGTGAAAATTTTATCCAATTTTGACCGTTAGAACTTCCTAAATTGATGAAAGAAGGTGTAGAAGATAGAAAATGCAATGAATTTCAGCTGTAATCTGTAGAACTCCTCCTCCTGAGCTCTGATACCACTTGCTGGATCGTGTGTTGACCCGAACGAGTCTATCAGAGGAGTTTTACTTTGTTTCAGGTGCGGAAAACAAAAAACAAAGGTAGAAACAGCTTAATCTTCACTATAAACATTGATTTGATTGAAATAACAGTGATTACAATCAGTCTTCACACCGGCAGCACCTCAGTATGGAATTCACGAACTGTTACAACTTCTCCTTGATTTCGCTTGGGACTGCCTTTATATAGGCATGGGGGTTTCGCTTGTAATGACAATGTCATTTCAAGCGGAATCACCCACTTCGAGCGGAATCAGCCTCAACTATACTAAAATCTGATATTTTCTCGATCTACGTGCCTAGATCTAATCTATCTATACAAAGACTCGATACAAGAAGAAGTCGACAGATGCATGCACTAACAATTGATCAACGAATTTCATTTACATTCTGCATACCGGTTTTATTTAAAGTTTATCAAATGTTATAAAGAGTCACTTGTGTCAAGCAAAACCTATGAACTCATCGACATTATATTGACGTTTTTACTTAACATGTATTCCAGGAAATTAAACAGTATCCCATGGTTTGGAACTCAAGGACTAGGATTGCATAAACGATGCCATTTTGAGGGTTTGTCTTATATATCTCACCTTCGTGCGATGATATATATGCCAAAACCTAGTTATCAAGTCTTATATTTTGTCTAAATATATCTGTGAAACTTGAAGTTTATGGTTCATGTATGCAAACGAGATACTATGGTTGTGTAAACATCTTTTCAAGCATTAAACATTTGACATCGTTGGATTATTTTTAATCATGTAGACGCTTATGTCACACCTTGTATTTCCCGAGCAACTTCCAGCCTATTTACGTATTCTTGCAACCTGCGCTTAGTCTATTGAAGATACGTCAGTTTACACTGGTAAATACAAATAACCGACACATTTTGAAAATATTTTAAAATCATTTTAAGTGCACTAGGCACATGTATTTTCATAAATAACTTGGGAAAATTTAAATATATCTTATATTTAGTTTTACATGCTTGTCAATACATATGGGACCCGGTACTAAACACCGATAACATGATTAACCGACACGCCACTTTAACCCATAAAGGGTATCCCCATAAAATATTTTTCTTACCCATATTTTTTTTTCTCCCCGTTTCCCAAAAAAAATATGGGTAAGAAAAATATTTTATTATAGTATTAGCATCTGTCGGGTGTATGCCAACACCCCGTGCTTAAGTCATGGTCATTTGCAATTAAATGAGCCGATGATATCCAGGACACGTTCACATTAACTCCCAATGTTTAAGTTATCAAGTAAAACGAATTAAAACGGGTTATGCGGATTTTTAGTCACAAACTGACATTGATCCTATACCCGACCAAGCAGTAATAGTTTATCGTATCCAAAGCCCGTGTAGGGAAAATAGGTTAAGAGTATTTACCTGGCTTAAAGCCATATAAATGCTTAAAAGTGTGGGGGTGTCTAGCTAAGGTGGTGGTCACACCATCAAAGCGGCTACTAATAGGACCCAAAACAGTGGATTGTGTATTTATTGGATACACCCGTCCTTATGGTTCTTATCGTTTTCTTGTGTATGATTCTAAGAACACTGGAATATGCAAAGGCACCATAATAAAATCTAAGGATGCATAATGGTTTGAACATATGTTCACATGCTAAGATAAAAGTGAACCGAGTTCTTCTAGACCGGTTGAGGAAATTGTTCCCGAGGGTGAAGTTGAAAACGATGAACCTCGAGAACAATCTAAGACTGAAGAAGTTGAAATCAGGAAAAGTAAATGGCAAAGGACTGAAAAATCCTTTGGCCCTGAGTTTCTTACCTATATGGTAGAAGATGAATCTCAAATGTACCAACAAGCGGTGTATTCCTCAGAAGGACCTCAGTGGAGGGAGGCAATCAAAAGTGAGATAGACTCTATCTTACAAAACCATACTTGGGAACTAGTGGGTCTTCCTCAAGGATGTAAACCACTAGGATATCGATGGATCTTCAAGAAGAAGATGAAACCAGATGGAACCATCGATAAGTACAAAGCAAGGTTGGTGATCAAAGGATATAAACACTAAGAAGGTTTAGATTACTTTGATACATATTCGCCAGTTACGCGAATAACATCCATCAGGTTGGTGCTTGCCATTGCCGCTGTTAGAAATTTGGAAGTTCACCAAATGGATGTGAAAACAACTTTCTTGAATGGAATTCTAGAGGAAGAAATCTACATGGAGCAACCCGAAGGCTTCACGGCTACTGGGCAAGAAAAGAAAGTGTGTAAACTTGTAAAATCCTTGTATGGATTGAAACAAGCTCCAAAAAAATGGCACCAAAAGTTTGATCATGTCATGCTTGATGTTGGGTTCAAAATCAATGAATGTGACAAGTGTGTGTATATGAAGGACACATCTCATAGATATGTCATTTTGTGTCTATATGTAGATGATATGCTCATTGCTGGAAGTGATGACAAAATCATAAAATCCACATAGAACATGCTAAAAGCAAGGTTTGACATGAAAGACATGGGTCTTGTGGATGTGATTTTGGGGGTCAAAATCACGCGAACCCAAAGTGGACTTGTTTTAAGTCAATCCCATTATGTGGACAAAATTCTTGAGAAGTTCAATGCAAATTACTCTAATGAAGCTAGAACTCCACTTGACACGAGTCAACATCTAGCCAAGAATAGAGGTGAACCTGTAAACTGGTTGGAATACTCAAGAATTATTGGTAGGTTGATGTATCTTATGAGTTGTACTAGACCAGACTTAGCATATGCTGTGAGCAAGCTAAGCATGTACACGGGCAACCCAAGTTCAATGCATTGGAACTGTATCACTCGGTTGCTTTGCTACTGAAGATACACCCTGGAATACAGGTTGCATTATAACAGATATCCAGCAGTTATAGAAGGACATTGCGATGCAAATTGGATATCTGACACGAATGATTCCAGAGCAACAAGTGGATATGTATTCACACTTGGAGGTGCTCCTATATTGGGGAAATCATCAAAACAAACGGTTATCGCTAGATCCACGATGTAATCAGAGTTCATCGCTTTAGATAAAGCATGTGAAGAGGCAGAATGGCTACGTCAATTTCTTGAGGATATACCAAGATGGCCTAAGCCGGCATCGGCCATTTGTATACATTGTGATAGCCAATCGGCACTTGGCAGAGCTCTTAGCACAATGTATAACGGTAGGAACAGACATAGACATAATACGATACGACAACTAATCTCTACATGAATTATCACTGTTGACTACGTGAGGTCAAAGAATAATATTGTGGATCCGCTAACAAAAGGCCTAAGTAGAGAGTTAGTACATAAGTCATCCATGGGAATGGGACTGAGGCCCTTGAAAATATAAGTTCATATGATGGAAACCTAACTCGGTATACTGGAGATCCCAGGAGCTGAGTTCAACAGGAAAACCTAATTGTATGAATTAGTAAGGTCACTGTGGGGGATAACCCTACGTATATATATAAGGGAGTTTATTGCAAAGCTTAGTAAACTTCCTAGTCCATTCCTAAAAGTGACAAGTGTGAGGCTAATCCTATGGCTTTTAATGATTCGACTAAAGTAACCATACATAGTGAATCACCTATGTGAGAGAGAAGTGGGGTCGCATCGAAGGGTATTGTTGGGGCACAATACCTAATGGCTGGCGCAGAACCAGGCATCATGTTCATGACCATAACGAACATAACTATGAGGACTTGACTTTTTCAGGGAGAGTCTTGTGTGAAGTGTATTGTCGTCTACACAAACGGCAGACGAGTTCAAAGACATCGATGTCTACTCAGAGCTAGTGGGCTAAGTGTACTTCATGAGCGAAGGTTCAAAGGGTAACACCTACCTATCGTATGCAAGACTCAACTGCTGAAATCTAATGGGAATAATGTTGTTCTGAGATCGACCTCCATTCATGTGGGGGATTGTTGGAATTTGGGTGTGTGTGAATGGTAGTCTCATATGGTAAACACTTGTCCCACATTGGAACCGGATTTAGTTGTACTCGTGTGTGCCCGAGCGTCCTGCGGACACGAATGCAGCTCCGAAAACCCGGACCCGCGTGAGGCGGGTTTTTGCACTCAAGACTGTAACCGTTTTTTTTAACGAGTTTTTAAACTGAAATGAGATGATTATTCGCATTGATGATAATCATTATTTGGTCTTCGGTTTTAATTATCAGTTTTGAAACTGACTCAATGATGACCATTATTCGGTTTTAACTCATGTCATAATAGGCCATATTTCGGTTATAGTTCAGTGACTATAAAACCAGATGTAAGCTACTCAGTTGAAACACACCAAAAACCATCTCTTCTCTCTCGATCTCTCTGCAGCATTCTCCTGCTTCTTTCAGGCAAGTGTTCAAGTCTGGCAGTGCGCTGTTGCTGCTTCGAACCGGCGTACCCTGGGAACAGACGACGAATCTGTTTAAGGGAATTGTGTCAAACACAAGCCCGGTTCTCGTTAACTGTTTCTTTATTTCTGTTTCAGGTTATTTAGCAGTTCTTATCAGTAGCCGTTTTCTAACACAAATCGCCTTCATCCAAAGATGACAAACACCACGATTAAGAGGACATGGCTAAAATTTATATAATTTTAAGAAGTGTATGAAAAAGTGAGAGAGATTGTGAAGATTTGGTTTGAAAATGAGGATGTCCCCCACACCAACTAGCCTAAATAACATCACCTACATTTCCTCCACTGTCACCCTAAAAATCCACCATGTATGCCCGTAATGAAATGTGTGTTGGATATAATGGTATGTGTAGGTCCTTAATGGAATATGCGTAGGATATTAGCATGTAAGAGTTTGTGTGACGCTAACCCGCGTGTTGTAACGAGATGTTGACTATAATTTTTTATTTGTTGAAATATAAATTAAAAGATTGTTTATTCAAATACCCAACTCAATTTAGACACTTTAGGCGCAATCCAAATAATCCAACATTAGTTTATATAATTGTTTGCAATAGACATGCGCTAATACATAAAGTTTGTACCATGTGACATCTAATTATACATTAAGTATTGTTACTACTATTTCAAGTATACACATCGGAATCGAGATCATGATTTCTTGTAAAGCCTACTATTTCGCCCAAAACAAATACCATCAAGATTTTGGAATCGGGATAATGTTTCACGCAAAGCCAACGGTTGGATAAAAAGTGTTTCAATCACAAAATGCAAAGTTTCTTTGAAGTGTTTATATATTACCAACGGGTAGGGTTATTGTAAAAAAATGTGTGTTTTGTGAGAAGTGTAGGAAGGAACCTACACCTTTTGATCTATAATCTAAGTCAAATGGTTGAGATTATAATGGAAATTTTGTAAATAATGTTTACTATTAAAATAATTAATTTTCTATGTTAAGGGTATAAAGGTAAATTTAACATTTTTAAATTCAAAAACCCACATGCAATGCACATGCAAGTTCCCCCGTCTTTTTTAAACGTCAACAACTTTTTATACGTAACTTTTTTTTTAAATTACACCATAATAACGAGTGTTTTTTATCTTTAAGATGAGTATCATATTGCTATACTTATATGGAGAAAAAAATTACGTTTCGATCGGATGTTTTAGTCCATGGTGTTTTGTATAAGTTGTTTTAATTATAGTGATTCAAGGCGTTGTGTTTTACAGTAAAACACCATGAACGTATATAAGACACCATAAACGTATATAAGACATCATAACATTGCAAATACCATTGAATTCAGCAAACTACTTACAGTAAAACACCATGAACGTATATAAGATACCATACCATTGCAAAATACCATTGAATTCAACAAACTACCATTTTCTTATACAGAAACACCATGAAACTAAAATAAAACACAATAGAAAACATGACACCATACATACAAATAGGGCTGCAAACGAACCGAACAAACACGAACAAGTCCTTGTTCGTGTTCGTTTGTTAAGAAATATACGTGTTCACGAACTGTTCATGAACACTTACCAAACGAGATTTTATGTTCGTGCTTGTTTGTTAAGGAAACGAACGTGTTCGTGTTTGTTTTTGTTTGTTTTCTATTTTTAGGCAACGAATGAAAACGAACAATGATGAATACAAATGAGCACAAACTAATGTTCATGAACACAAATGGTAACAAACGTTCATGAACAAGATATATAATACATTGACACTAATTAAATATTTTATTTGTCGGAATTTTAAAATATTTAAATAAAATATAAAAGCTAAAAACACTAATTAACTATCGAACACAAACGAACACGTTACCAAACATTCACGAACATAAATGAACGAACACACCATCTCCGGTGAGCACCGTCCTAAGTCACAACTCTGGTCACACTTATAAATTTATTTTATTGTACAACAAAACACGAGACTACCTGTTGGAAATTCTTAAGCTGTCATGCATAAAGGTATACCTTCCAACACTCTTGCCTATTGTTATAAAGGGGGTTGGGGCGCATTTAGTCACGCCACTGATGTAGCACCCACGTCGCCACTCCTCCACCCGTGTATGTCGCACATACACCGGCGTGTCGCTTTAATCGTGTTACTAGAGATTTTAACAAAACCATATCACTTATAATGGTTTAATGCTTTCCTCTTTACACTACATCACATTCTACATGTGTCGATTCCTTATAGCACGAGATCGTACAACCGCTATTGCACCACTTTTACACATATAAGAGCATGTATTCATTTAACTAAGACTAGGGGTGTCGGGTAACCTCCCCAACATCCACATCATCTTCCACATCATGGACATGCATTTATGTTAACTAACATGAGCCGATACTTGAAATTTGGTGGCACAGATAACCTCTACCATTAAAAAGAGCATACATAAATCATTTTCTTCAAAATGATCGAAACTACATAAGTATTATCGTCGCAGTATAATACCGCCATGGGCAAGATGTGTTAAAAAGCAACCGAGCTCGATCATTTCGACTTGTACATAAAATAGTCCTTGTCAAAGTAGGACGCGTTTTGGTAAACCTTATGTATACATACAAATAATGCATTTTCCCCCTTGTTATTTCAATGTTACTAATGTTTATTTAACCAGCAATAGACCGGGAGACTAGCATATTGGGCTAATCACTCACGCCCCAGCTACAATTAATTCTTGAAAGCTGACACTTAGTAAAATCGAACGACACATCAGTAGGAATTGACATCCTTAAGCTGACCAGTCCTCCTAATAATGTTCTCGCCGTCTCCAACATAACACATCGAGCACATGATTCTCGTAAGCAGGACAGGAACAGTGTAACACTACAAACACTACAGAACGTAGTCACCAAGACCAAAGGCCTTGGTTCGAACATTAGATTTACACACCTGAAAAACCTTCTCCGACAACGCGATATCGGTTGGACAACTTCTTGTCAAACCTTCTTATTGGTAGGATGGTCCTTGTCGCCGTTTACGCCTTCACCAAGCTATACTTTTGTAAGGACATACCTAAGCTGGAGTTCATCATGTTGAGCTACATATTTAGGAATGCATTTCCAGGTACAATTCTCTTTTATTGTTTATTTAGTGGCGCGTCACACCTTCATTCATTCAAACACGCTTCGCATCTCATTGCATGCTCATGGTTCACTCGACTATATATAGATACCTATATGATGGTCCGTATATAACCTGACATGACGATGCTACCTCAAAAATACGAAATTCTAAACACATGAACCAAAGATTTCATTGCCCACACATGCATTGGGCAACGCTCGATCGGCCATCTGGCATGTCGTATGCGCCTATATCATCACTTTTGATACTTAAGTCCTAACATGCTTAGCATCATTGAACTGGGTAATTTGCTCGGGACACCACGACTATGAGCGGACATAGTCATAATATTTACACATGCTAAACTATACATTGAATAATCCTTATGCAAGCACGTGGACTTAGCTAGGTAATTTCTCACCATGCGGCCTCAATTGCTGAATTATCATATCCGATAGACAGTCTTGAACTCGGCGCAACCGTTATATCAGACATCTACGCTCAAGACTCGCGGGTGACATGTTCTTAATCTTATCCTTAAATATAGTACTCTCACATAACTCGATAACTTGACGGAATACTCCAAAGTCAAAGGAAGAAAAGATTGCTAATTGCGATTTGTCACTCCTTGGTTTACTAATGATTGTACATTGTGATTTGTAATCGAATCCTTTATTTTGATCCCTTTAGTTATATTATGTGGAGTATCTAGTAATAATCGAGGTTTAATCGATGTTTATCGCTAATCGACTTATCGCTAATCGCATCGCAATCGCATTCGCAACCCGAATTATAGGTTATGGATATTGTTTTACGTGTGTGTGCTTCATATGTGTTTCTTGTGCATGTTATGTTTATGTTGAGGTGTTTAATCGCAATCGCAACTCTATCGCAACGCAATCTCATCGCAACTCGAGATGTACGCATTACTTTTGTAACATCTAGTAGTTAGGTTATTTGTGTAACTAATGGGTAATATTATCGCATCGCTTACTCGAAACGCATCGCAACGCTCAACGCGCGAAACGAAAACACGAAAACCAACCCGTCGGAGCCACTCGATCGAATGGTCATCCGACATCCGATCCGTCACCTGTGTGTGCTCTTTCCTCTTTTGGAAACCCTATAAATACCCCTGTCACATTACCAACCTCCACTCGTTCGACCAGACGCTCCAACCCACTTCCCTCTCGATTTCTCGCGATTCTTGTAAGTTTCTACCTCAAATCTTGTACTTCTATGATCTACACGCACTTCTTCATCATTTTCACCTTTGAATCTTAACTTTTAACCGTGAAATCAGTGGATTTGAGGCGTTCTAGGGTGATGTCATCATGGAGTTCTTATGAACTTCAAGATTTGGCTTCATTCCACCAAGAACAACTTAGATCTGAAGGATTTCCATATGATTTAACACTATTTTCACCTAGATCTAAACATTTTCAGAGTTTAAAGGATTGAAAGATGCTTTTCCAACTTTCTTTCAACTCTTTTACACTCAATGCAGTCAAAACCGGTAGAATCAGGATTCATTCAGGCCTTCTACTCGTTCCTAGTGAAGTGTCGGTCTGAGATCTGATTTCTACCAAAAGAGACGACCCATTCTGGGTTGAACATGAACAACCGTCAGGAACAGTTAACTGGTCCGATTTGGGTGATTCTTGTTCGATCGGATGACCTGGGCCTGATGGGGTTTTCCCGTTGTTTAACACGTGGTCATACCGTCTCAATCAAACCGCAAACCTTTCAAAACTTAACAAATTTCAAAACGAACCGGTCACCCGAACGGATTGCCGTCCGATCGGATCGCCATCCTATCGAACGACGATTCGATCGAACGACCTGAAAGGAAGAGATACTTCTCTAAAATTGAAATGCTACAATGAAAACTTCAAGGCCATCATACACAAACACATCCATCCCAAACAAAGGACAATCCGACAGAATGGCCATCCAACCGGATGACCATCCGAACGGATTATCATCAGATCGAATGACCATTCGTTCGGATTGTCATCCGACCGGATGACCCTTTGTCACCTTAACACTTGCATCGTTTAATGTACCGCTCATCGCTTACGCTATCGTTCTGATTAGGCTAATCACTCTAGCGCTCCCATCAATCCATTAACTACCATCGCTGTGAGTATACTCGATCCCTTTTTGCTTTAAGCACTTTTGGGTGTTACATACGTTACTTATATCAAATCACATCGATCACACAACGCAAACACTTTTATACGCTAACCTCTAATGCATGATACGTGTTACTCGATGAATGCTTGTATGTTATGTTTACACAGTGATTGTTGTCTGACACCTTAGCAACGATAGTACTATAGTTTGGACTCAGCACCTGTCATGGACAGGGGTTGCTAAGGGTATTTCTTCATGTGTCACAGTGGTGATATGTCTTGCACACTCTACAACTTGCAGTCACGTCGGTGCATATTTCATTGTCGATAACCTACTTGCTTCGCATTAAACATGTTACATGCTGGTTACGCGTAAACTCGCTTTCGCTACTATATGCTATTAAACTTGTATGCTCACCTTTACACTCTGTGTATTGACCTCTATTTTAACGTATGTGACAGGTGTTTAGGAGGCTTTGTCTGCTTTTGTGGAATCAAGTAGGAGTGAGAGTCTAGAAACAAATCTAATAAAATCTGAGTTGTCGGAACATGTTAGTTGTCATCGAGATATTTGGTCTGTAATAACTAATTACTTTGGTATGTTATGGTATGGGACATAATAATTAGATATCTGGTAATTTAGTTGTTATGGATTCTCTTGGACAATCTGTTTCGCTCAGTGTCGCGCCCCGATGTTTCAGCCATCGGTTGGGGTGTGACAGTTTACGCCTTCACCAAGCTATACTTTTGTAAGGACATACCTAAGCTGGAGTTCATCATGTTGAGCTACATATTTAGGAAAGCATTTCCAGGTACAATTCTCTTTTATTGTTTATTTAGTGGCGCGTCACACCTTCATTCATTCAAACGTGCTTCACATCTCATTGCATGCTCTTGGTTCACTCGACTATATATAGATACCTATATGATGGTTCGTATATAACCTGACATGACGATGCTGCCTCAAAAATACGAAATTCTAAACGCATGAACCAAAGATTTCATTGCCCACACATGCATTGGGCAACGCTCGATCGGCCATCTGGCATGTCGTATGCGCCTATATCATCACTTTTGATACTTAAGTCCTAACATGCTTAGCATCATTGAACTGGGTAATTTGCTCGGGACACCACGACTATGAGCGGACATAGTCATAATATTTACACATGCTAAACTATACATTGAATAATCCTTATGCAAGCACGTGGACTTAGCTAGGTAATTTCTCACCATGCGGCCTCAATTGCTGAATTATCATATCCAATAGACAGTCTTGCACTCGGCGCAACCATTATGTCAGACATCTGCGCGCAAGACTCGCGGGTGACATGTTCTTAATCTTATCCTTAAATATGTTACTCCCATATAACTCGATAATTTGACGGATTACTCCATAAGTCATATATTAAAAGAGCGCCTATTAGAATTGCCCACTAAACAAAAAATGTCGATAAAGGCCTCACCTCTATTTTACGCGCACTTATCTACAGTACATTTAAATCGATTAATAAGCATGTCGGAGTCTTCTTAGCATATTATACTTCATGTTTACTTGTCGATTTTTTTTATTACCTATCAAGTTCAAAGCTACTAAAAGACTTTAGCAGCATTGAACTGGGGGACTAGCAGGGTATAGCGCCATTACGCCTTAAAAGTGATCATCTTCTCTTAGGCTGCCCATTTAGATGATACCCACTGCACATCATACCGCATCGGTTCTTATATAATGTGGATGTTTCGATACGCCAGACGATATTTATACTTCTCACATCATTTGGCCTACGACTATACCACTTGACACGACATACGCAATTTGGTAGTCAAGACAAACGCACGACAAAACTAGTATACTTGATTATTAGAATAAGCATTCCACACGCTATGCGATAGGAAAAATACTTATTCGGACATGTATTCTCCACACCAGTCTACGACATGGATAACAGAAAACCCTCACGCCACAGTCGGCGAGGTAAATAGACATGCCACCTACTATAAGCGTTCCACACGCCAGTGCGTGTTTGGGAAAAGCACGTAGTAGCTTACATAAAGTTCTCATTCACGCCTAGCGCGTACAAAGCATTTTATTATCTCAATGAGTGTTCACTCACGCCAGGTGCGTAGAAAGCACTTTGTTATTCAAGTTTTCATTAACGCCACGCGCATCATAAAGCACTTTCCGATATCAATAAGTGTTCATATAAACATAACTTACCACCGCATTTAAACTGGATATTACGGTACAAAATATTACCACCGCATTTGAACTGCATATCACGGTAAAAAAACAACTCTGACACGAAATATTTTTCATAATAACAAAGTCAGATGATCAAATTATACAGTGCTAAGAGTGGGCATCTTGGTAATAGATGTATTCAACCACTACTATTCCAGTGGATATCTTGGTAATAGATGCACAACCACTGATGAAAAACCAAGTACTTGTCCCACAATTATAAAAACATTGTGGGGAACATAAATAACGCTCTAAGAACCCTTCCGAGGTCACTGAGCATAGCAAGCACTTCTGCAGGGGTGCGTTGTATATCATTCCTTCCGACTGCAACGATGATTGCTATAACCGGATCATCAATAACAACGACTAGTACAACCACCAGCGGTTCTACATTCGCCTATGGCGGCATAACACCCGTATATGCGTCGACGACCACCGATGGTTGCACATTACGACAACGGAGTCCTGGTGACATGGATGCGTGGTAGGGATCGTCGTCACATTAACATCAATTCTTTCAATAGGTTGAACGTCGTTAGCGCACCATATGCTAACCGACAAAAGTCACATCAAAGGGTGAATATTTTTAAAGTGGCCCCCATGACTATGGGCGCACTGCTAAAGCAGGGCCACACCTGAAAAAATCATCCAAAGGCGAGGCACTTAACTACCAAAACTTAGCATGTTCCAACGCTCATGCATGGGACCTAACCGCATATGCGCAACCTTAACAAGCTCGTGGTAATGCACACGACGGATGTCTACAACCAATCAGTATGCGCCAGGTTTGCCCAACCAATTTACACGATGAACAATTGTGTACTCTTCATTGGTCCATTATCTCTACTCACAGATAACGACAACCACAACAAACGTGGCCAGCGACTATCTATCACCCGGACGACATGTAAGCCTAAAATTAGTGATATTCACTCCCGTGCTCCTAACAAGTCCAGTGCTACTCCCAACGCTTACATGCGTGAGCAAAACTAGACTTGGGGGACTTGACGAGGTAAGGTACTTGACCCGACTTAAACGGTTATGTATTATTTATCTCCTTGTATATTAATATTATTATTATTGCATACTAACCCGCGAAGCCCAGCGCGTTGTAGTTCATACTACACTAGGCTGTGGGCTTGTAGAGACAACCCCTAACTAGGCCTGGCCCATTGAGGTTATGGTTTCCCATATCTCCTATATAAGGAGGTCTCCACCTCCATATTAGGGCATGCAATATGGGGTAAACACTTTTGTAGCTGGAAATAGGGGATTCTTCCTCTACCGGCCATTTCTACTTTCCCCACGTTTCCCTCTTCTTGTTTACAGGTCTAGGATGAAGTGGAGAAGACGAGGTGTGGCCATTCATCATCGTAGAAGTACTGACCCGCACAGGTTCATTCTTTTACAGGAATAAATCAACGGACCATCTTTTTATTTCATGCGCATTTCCTCAAAGGTTGTGGGAGGAGGTGAGCAAATGGGTCAGGATAAACGTTTTTTTCCTACTGGAAAGGAAGGTGTTGATGCAACAAATAATAGACCAGAGATAGTAGCTTGTCTGGTTAGGCAAAAGGGTTGAAGGGTTCAACTTTGCCTAACGCAGGTCGTGGGGTCCCCCCACGTTTGCAAGACGTGGAGAGAGGTTCACTAGTTTATTTTAATTGTTTGCTGAAGGTCCTCCTCTGAAGTGTATTCAGATTCGGATGAAGGAGCAAACAGAATGTGTGTGTTGGATGTGAAAGGAAGCAACTCGCATGAAGCAAGTACTTCGAAGTGAATGACCAGAGATTTCAGGAATCAGGGCTGGCCAGGAATGTCCTCTTCAGTAAACGAAGTATCTTATTTATAGGAAAAGACATTGCTCAAAGAAGAATGTATTTGACTAGTGAATATGCTTGCAGTGGGGGTTTTGCCATTTTTGGGGGTTGAAGGCTTTGACCTACGGGTAAAGGAGTGTGTTATGTGGACCTGCATTGCTTTTGCGGCTGGCGAGTTGGTGAAGCAATCCGGAGATGTGACTATTTACTGTTCCCGTATTGCTTTACTTTATCTCCTCAGCTTTTCAACGATTGAACCATTTAACCCTTTGAGTATTCATGTATTTAGTCATTTTATTTAGTCTTGGGCTACCCCCGTCATCAGCCCCCCAAGTCAGAGGTTTTTGGGAAATGAGCTCAAAGACTTCTGACTTTCATACATGCACTTATTGCTTGCAGGTTTCAAGGGTTCAAAGCTTGAAGGCTTAAAGGGTTAGAGTCAGTTAATTTTTGAATTCGAAATAACTGACAACTGATTTGATTGATGTGTGGCAGTTCATAGGGCGGCGGTTTTGCAGAATAGTAACTGTTTGCAATTATCACCACTATTTTGGGTTTTATTTTCTTTTATATTTGAAGATATCATTCAATTTTCACATTATCCTTTCAAGTTATCCTCTGCAATTCCTTTCCTCTCTTCAAGGTTAGTTCCGGCTTCTTCCTTATTTCCTTACTTACTTCATATTTTCTAAAAAATGGGTGCTCGTAAGGATTTGGCAAAGTCCTTTTCTCGATTAACCCAAGAAGAGGTAGAATTATTTTGTAAGGAATATGGTGTTAGGAAAATGTTTAAACTGACTGCTCATGCTTGTGATGTTCCGATTGACAAATGTCCGGCTGGTTTTATTGCTCTTTATTGTCGTCATTTTGAGTTTTCGAACCTCCGTTATCCGTTTTCCCTCTTTGTTCTGAATTTATTGGAGTATTACCGAGTCTCCTTTGGTCAGATTCACCCAAAGGGCATGGCTAGGGTTATGCACTTTGAGGTTTTGTGTCGTGCCCTTGGATATGATCCTTCATTGTTGCTTTTTCGCCGGTTTTTTCGTTTGGCCAAAAATGGTGACTAGTTCACCTTTGAAACATCCAAGGTTGATACTTGTCTTATTTCGTCTATGGTTACAACACTTGGTATTTGGAAGGATCGCTTTTTCTGGGTTTCTGATTCTATTGTCCCATTCAAAATGGTGTGGAGGCACCCGGATGCCGTTCTCAATGAACCGGAACCCTCTGAATCTGAGTTGAATGATGCTTTTCTCAAAGCCATCCGGGAGTGCCCTTCGAGGGTTCGTCCCTTCCCTGAACATTTGCTAGTTCTATTAGGGGTTAGTAAATTGTGGGAAAATGCCGATCGGGATCCAGTTCTAATGAGGAGTGGCACGGGTATGCATTTTCCTTTTTTACCCTCTTTGCCTTTTTCTTTTATTTATGTCTTATGTATTTTTGTTTTTTGTTATTTGCAGTCATGTCTGCCCTGGATTTTATCAAGAGTGACGACACTTCTGATGTTGCGTTTGGGGATGTCCCATATGTTCCTGATGAAAACGTTGTAGTTAGGACTGCTGAGCAAAGCTTCGAGGGTTCGGGTTATGTTAGTACTTCCAATGTCAAAGGTTTTTCCAAGTCTCATGCTCCCAAGGCTTCAACCCGTCGATCTACCCGCTGTTTGTTGAAGGCTGCTCCTCAATCCACTTCTACTGAACAGTGGAGGTGAGTGATGATATTGAAGCTTCTGGAGATCAGGGTGTTGAGGCGGATGCTGAAAAGGAGAAGGAACTGGTTGTTCATGGTAAGAAGGCTTCAGCCAAGAAGGTTACCGCTACCCCCATTCAAGGTTCTTCAAGCAGGGATGTTGAAGGGTTGGATCCGGATGAAGTTTATGTGCCTAGTTGGTCAGTGAAAATTGATGACAGTTTCAAAGATGCTGCTATTTGTGAAGATGCTTTGAGTCACATTGCTCCTCCGTCGGTGCACAACACTATTGTTGGGATGGATGATGACTTGATGTTATCCCGCATGATTTTGAGTACCTGCAACCTTGCTGCCATGCTTCCTCAGGGGATTACTCGTTTTCGTAAGAGGATGCAAGAATATGAAGAATTTTCTAAGAAGAAAGATAAGATGAAATCTTCAATGGCTGCAATGACGAGGGAGATAGCTGGGTTTGCTGAGAAAGAAGAAGCGTGGGACAAGAAGGTTAATGAACTGACTAGGAGGCATGACATTGAAATGAGTGATTTGAAGAAGAGCTTTGAGGCCGATCGGTTGAAGCTTAAAGCTGACAGGGAAGCTTTATCTGTTCAGCAGCGGGCTTTTAATGAGGAAAAGGAAGGGTTGAAAGCTTCGGTTGCTTAAACCACCGGTGATAATCAGTGGTTAATTGAGCAGGGTTTCCAACAGGTTGTTACGTACCTTTTACACTCCAAGGAGTTCAACTCTGCCCTTGGTGAAGTTTATACTAACTTGCTCAACCTGGGGAAACATCAGGGCCTCATCGCTGGTTATAAGCTTCATGAATCCGGCCATCCTTTGGAGAAGTCTCCCCTGTTCCGTCCCGAGGCTTCCGATGTTTTCAAGAGCTCCGTTGAACAGATGGAGAGGCTGACCTATCCTTATATTTATCTGTAACACCCCAAAAACGTTAACTAGGCATAAGTTATAACACCCCAAAAATGTTTAGTATTATGATAAGTTCAAATAAATAAAGAATTTAACTTAGTTAATGAAATATGGCAACATGGTAGTTAGTTTATGGGGGAAAACCTAATTTAAACACTCTTTCAAAATGGAAGTGTTCAATGTGTAATTAGTAAACTAGAAGGGTTTTAATTAATAGACAAAAAATTAAAAACACCCACATCTGGGTTTGGTCGATCGATCAGGAAGAGCAGGAAAGGGGAGGTGAAACCCTAACCTCAAGAACTCAAGAATTGAAGTGAAATTAATAGGGAAATTCAGTGCATGAGTCTATAAATTCGAATGGCAAACCCTAATTTCCGAAGTGGTAAGTTAAATTTTCTGAAATTATGATTTGTGAATGAGGGGTTCAACCCAAACTCGATTTCTTGTATCAAATGTGGGAATTCTGAGTTAGAATTGTTTTCTAGAACAAGAATCATGATTGATTTTGGGTTATATGGAAGATTGTAATGAAAACCCACTTTGTGAAATTGTGTTATGATTAGGAAGATTATTAGGGATTATGATTGTATGTAATCTTGATATGTGATCCTGCTTGTAATACTTGAATGCTAGATAATTTGATGTAGAATAAAGGAATTACAAGAACTAGATTGATTATTGATGACATATAGGATGAATTAGCAAAGTCACGCTTTAAATGCTTGTACATTATTCTTTATTATTGTAACGCACACTAGGTGTTTGATGAAATGCTTGAAAGAATAATTATGTGTAATTTGGAACATAAAGGAATGAAATTTGGGTACTAAACGAATGAATGAATGTGTTGATATAGGCGTGAAGGAAGAAGGTTCAAATACTAAGAAATCGGAAGGTTCACAAGCCCGAGGTATGTTCCGTTGCATACAAAGCCTTATTTAAATTTTGTTTATATTATGAAAAACAACCCTTGTTACAATGATTATGGTGATTAGTAAGTAGATAACAAATCCCTTGCGGATTTGGTTATGTTAACGAAGGTTACATTAAGCTATGCAAGTCGACCGGTTCAAGTCAAACCATGTCGAGTAAGAATATGGTACCATCCGTTTAGAACGTGTGGTCATGAATGCAATAAAGAATGTATGAAGTTCAATCCGTTATACGGATAGAACGAAAGATTTATGTTGTAAGCTATTAACCCGATGTTACCGGGTCGTAAGAGATATGCTTGAATCTCATTATGAGAGTATATGCCATACCCATTTAATGGGGTAATCGAATGCGTAAGAGTAATGAAAGTAGATAAAGGAATGCAATTAAAAAGGTTGGTGTTGTAAGTGAAACAAGTATTATCACTAACTTTCTAAAGCTTGTTGTTAAATGTAGGTAAATCCTCGACTTAGGCGACTCGGCGAATTGGAGCGAGCACGTGATCAAAATATGTCTTACCAAGCGCTTCCGCTAGTTTATGTTAATGTTTTGGGTCAAAATACTTTTGTAAAATTTGTTGGTAGACATACCTTTTAGTATTTGATGTTTTGGTTTTAGTAGTATCTAGTAGAATGGTATTGTCTTGATTATGGTTAAAACAGGGGTATACTCGTTTTACGAACGGGTCATGCCCAAATTTTGTAAAATTATGTATTAAAGTTGTTAGTTTGAAGTCTTTAAATCACTCTTGTAAGTTATTTTATAAAGACGAAAAAGCGGTCCTTACATTATCAAGTTTCTGCTTGTTTCGGTAAGCCTCTTACTATGTTGCAGGACTTGAAACCGGAGGGCCTTAATGAAAAAGTCTGTGCTGAAGTTTTGGGTTCTCTTTCAAGAAAGAGATCCTACTAGGGAGATAGTGATGACACCCTTTTAGGTGGACCGGATGTTTCGAAGGATGCAAGCTTGGAGGCTTCAGCAGTAGGTGGTGATGGTGGTGTAAAAGCTAAGAAGTCCAAGAAAGCAAAGAAGGTCAAGGGTGAAGGTTTCGGGGTTTCCAAGCCTTCTGCTGATGTTTAATGGGTATTCGTAGCTTTCTTAGCACTCAAAAACAATTTATGGTTTGTAATGTTAACTTTAGACCATATTAGGTTTTGCAGGAACCCCTAAGGTTCTTGTTATGTGGTTGTGCTTTTAGGCCTATATGGCTGTTTGAACAATATCTAAGCTTGCAAGTCACTAGGACTTGTTTTACCTCGTGTTTGAATGGTTGAAAGTCTTTCAGGGCTTTCTTTGTTATGATATTATGCTTAACTTATTTTCTTTGTGTT
This sequence comes from Helianthus tuberosus, assembly GCA_030545235.1. NCBI lineage: Eukaryota > Viridiplantae > Streptophyta > Magnoliopsida > Asterales > Asteraceae > Helianthus > Helianthus tuberosus. The sequence goes on from CM060451.1 coordinate 30,288,855, forward strand.
GTGTTTTTATACTTGTGCTTATTTCGTTAAGGCAGCTTGGTTGGCTTCAAGCTTTTAAGCTTTTTGGCTATCCATAGGTAGGTTGAAGCCTTTAAGGTTTTGAGTTGTCACATATGTGGCTTGAAGCCTTGAAGGCTTCTTAGTTTTGTAACTTGACTTGGTTTGTATTTTAAGTTTTTCTAACTCTTTGTTCAAGTTGTTGTACTATTCTTCGAGTTACATCTTTTTCTTGTAACTTTGTCTTTGTCAAGTTTGCGTTGCCTTTATGTTTTTTATACCTTAAAGGGTTCAGTGCTGCAGTCACTTAGCCTTGGTATTTTTAACAAGAAGACATTGCACCTATCCTATTTATTGTCTTGTTTTTGTTTGATTTCGTAAGCCTGTTTGATTATTCTTCGAGGCTTAAGGAACATTTGTTGTAGGCTGTTCAAACCCGTCTATGAGACAACTTTATTTTTTATAATAAGTCTCATGGAGTTGTATTGATTTAGGAACTCACCCCTTATATAGGTTCATTCAACCCTTGAACCTAGTGAGCGATGTGGCCTGGGAGCTCATCCCCTTACATGGCCATTGCCATGGAGTTTTTTGCTAGGTTCTCAGCCTGATCTTAGGATAGCAAGACAAGTTTGATAAAACAACTTCATTCATTCAATAGATACTTGTTCGTATAAAAGGTTTTCCTAGTGTCATTCTCAAAATACAACTTGTGAAATACAAACCAATCTTTCCTGTTTAGACATGGAACCTTTTCAAGGTCTTTCCATTCCAATGCCTTGGAAGCCTTTTACCCGTTGAGTCTGCTAGCTTGTAGGATCCACCCTTATGTGTTTCAAGGAAGGTATATGGACCTTCCCATTTTGGGCCAAGCTTTCCTTGATTTTCCTTTTTACTAGCTTCATTGTTTCTAAGCACCAGGTCTCCAGGCTTGAAACGTTCATTCTTGACTCTCTTGTTGTAGTAGGCTTCCATTCGTTGCTTGTACTTGGCTTCTTGAATTGCAGCTTGGTCTCGTGCTTCTTCTAGGAGTTGTAAGTTCAACATGGTCTCTCTTTGGTTTGTTTCGGGATCCATGTTGACTATTCGTTGTGTTACAACTCCCACTTCGGCCGGGATCACAGCCTCGGATCCAAATACCAAGCTATAGGGTGTTCTCTTATGGCTTGTTTTTTCGGTTGTTCTTATGGCCCATAGAACACTAGGCAATTCATCGAGCCAGTTGCTTTCGTACCTTCCCAGTCTTGTTTTGATACCTTCCACTATGCTTCGATTTGTCCTCTCAACCTGACCGTTTGACTGTGGGTATGCCACTGAGCTGAAAACCTGATTGATCCTGTATTCTTTACACCAAACGCTGAAAGGCTTCTCAGCAAATTGCTTTCCATTGTCAGTGACAAGTACCCCCGGCAATCCATAACGGCAAATGATGTTTTCCCAAACGAAGTCTATGACCTGTTTGCCTGTGATCTTTGCGAGTGGTTTAACCTCTGGCCACTTGGTGAAATAATCTATTGCTACCAACAAGAACTTCACCCCACCTTTACTTGGGGGAAACGGACCGACGATGTCCATTCCCCATTTATAGAATGGCCATGCTGAGGTTATTGGGACCAGATCATGCTTGGGACTTTTTGGGATTGGTGCATGAATTTGGCAGGCATCACATTTCCTTAATTGCTCAGCGATATCCCGGTGCATTGAGGGCCAAAAATACCCAAGGTTCATAAGTTTTGCAACCACCGACCTAGCTCCAAAATGAGCTCCGCATATACCTTCGTGAATTTCTTTGATCAAATACTGACTCTGCTCGGGACCCACACATCTTAGCAAGGGAGCAAGATAACCCTTTTTGTAAAGGGTTTCATTTTGTAGCACATATTGCCTTGCTTTGATCTTAACCCTTTCAGCTTCTATTTGATCACTTGGCAATTCACCAATTTTAAGGAATTTCTTGATTGGAGTCATCCAATTTGGATCTTCCTCAGTGATTACGTCTTGAACTTCCAATTCATCAATTGATGGAGCCTTTAACACTTCTACCAACACCTTTTTGGTAAGGTGGGCGAAAGTGAGAGATGCAAGCTTACTTAGGGCATCCGCCTTTTTGTTTTGGGATCGGGGAATTTGCTTGATATTGCATGCTTGGAAGGTACTCATCAGCTCCTTGGATTTTTCTTTGTATCTTTTCATGTTGGGCTCCTTTGCAATGTAGCTATCATTCACTTGGCTCGAGACCAGCAATGAATCTGTGAACACTTTAAGCTTTTGGACCTTCATTTCTTTAGCCAATCTTAAGCCGGCGATCAGTGCCTCGTATTCAGCCTCGTTGTTGGTGGTCTGAAAATCAAAACGGAGAGCATACATGAATTCCAACCCTTCTGGGTTGATCAAAATGAGCCCAACCCCTGACCCTTCAACGCTTGAAGCCCCATCGGTGAAAAGCTTCCAGGCTTCAAGGTCTGAGGGTTCAGTGGTGGCGGTGTTCACTTCAGTGGCTGTTTGCTTTGGGACTTCTATAATGAAATCAGCCAAGACCTGGGCTTTGATAGCCTTTCTTGGGATGTAGGTGATGTTATGCTCACCTAGTTCTACTGCCCATTTGGCTAATCGTCCTGAGTTTTCTGGTTTTTCAAGCACACTCTTAATAGGCTGGTCAGTGACCACTTGTATGGGGTGTGCTTGAAAATACCTTCGAAGCCTTCTAGCTGTTTGAACTAGGGCTAGGGCAAGTTTTTCAAGAGGAGGATATTTGGTTTCAGCCAATTTTAGAGTTTTGCTGAAGAAATAAACGGGTACCTGTGCTTTTTCTCGCTCAATGGTGAGGACCGCGCTTATGGCCTCCTCAGCGACTGAAAGGTACACTGATATTAACTCCCCCATTTCTGGAGCTGCAATGTCGGGTAAGGAAGCAAGATGTTGTTTCATCTGGTTGAAGGCTTCTTTAGCCTCCTCAGTCCATTTGAAGTCCTTCTTATCAGAGCAGTTCTTGAGCGTTTTGTAGAAGGGCAGAGATCTTTCAGCCAACTTGGAGGTAAAACGCTTCAAGGCTGCAAGCTTCCCGTTTAAGCTCTCAACCTCTTTCTTGCTTCTTGGTGGTTTGGTTTCCAGAACAGCTTTCACCTTGTTTGGATTGGCTTTAATGCTTTGTTTCCCCACAATATGGCCAAGGAATTTACCTTCCTCAAACCCAAAGGAACACTTTTCGGGGTTGAGCTTCATATTCACCTTCCTTACGTTCTTGAAGGTTTCTTGGATGTCATCGAGCATTTGATATTCCGTCTTGCTTTTAATCACCAGGTCGTCAACATATGCCTCCATGTTTCAACCGATTTGACTTGAAAAGGCCTTATTAACTAGTCGTTGGTAGGTTTCTCCAGCGTTTTTGAGGCCAAAAGGCATCTTTTGATAACAAAAGATCCCTTTGTCCGTGTGAAAGGCTGTCTTTTCCTCATCCTCTTACTTCATGAGGATTTGATGATAACCTTTGTATGCATCAAGAAAGCATTTGAACGGGTAACCGGTGAGGGAGTCCACTTTGAGATCAATTTCAGGTAACGGGTAGCAGTCTTTGGGACAAGCCTTGTTAAGGTCCTTGAAGTCTATGCACATTCTCCACGAATTGTCTGGCTTTGGGACCATCACCGGGTTTGCAACCCAAGATTGTTATTTGACTTCGCGGAGAATGGTGGCTGACACAAGCTTTTCAACTTCCTGGCATGTGGCCAAGCTTCTTTCGAGTGCCAGACTGCGTTTCTTTTGGACCACGGGCTTGACATGAGATGGTATTCTCAACTCGTGCTTAGCAATGCTTCGAGGGACGCCTGTCATATCTTTCGGGCACCAAGCGAAGACATCATTATAATGTTCCAACAGCTTTTTAAGGTACGACAGGGTTTCTTGTGAAAGGCTAGGATTGACCCTTATCTTCTGCTCGGGGTACTTGGGATTTACAATTAGCCTTTGCCTGTCTTCTTTACTTTTGGAGCTTTCACCCTCAACCATGTAGGCTTCCTGGGAATGTTGAAGGGTTGCTATTCCCCTTTCGGTGGGAAACTTGACAGTGCCATGGCCAACAGACACGGCCATGTAAAATGCACACTGTCCCGGCTTCCCGATGATCTCGTCATAGTTTGAGGGAATATTGATAACCACAAAGGTGAGTGGTTGGACTCTCTCCTTCTGACCTTCACTGAAACGAGCGTCAAGTGTCAGTTGCCCTAAAGGCTTGAGGGGTATGCCAGCAATACCTTTTATGGAGGTTCTGGAGGGTTGGAGCCTTGAACGTTCTTCATTGCTTAGACGGTCGAAGAACTTCTCAAACATGATTTCGGTGGCAGCACTGGTGTCTATGTATGCCCTACTTGTTTGCAACGTTCCCACAGTAGCCTCAACCACAAGAGGGTTTGAAAGAGGGTCTTTCTCAGTTGGGGGGAAACAAACACATTGAAGCTCCCAAGCTTCCAACCGCTGCCTTTTGTACGGAACCCTTCCATCGAAATCTACCATATTAACTTCCTTGCCTTTTCCTTCAGCCATTTTGTCCCTTACTCCTTTAACCAAGTGAGCAAGTTCCCCAGACTTAACGGCTTCTTCGATCCTTTTCTTAAGTTGGAAGCAATCATTGGTATGGTGTCCCTTTTCTTCATGAAATTCACAATATTGTGTGGAGTTTTCATTCTTTCTGCTTTTGGGGAGAGGCCTAGGAGGCCGAAAGTTCTGCTTGACTTCTTCTGTTGCAAGGATTTCTTGAGGAGTCTTTGTGAGGGGTGTGAAACTTATGCCTTTCTCCCTGGTGGCAGGGTTCCGACCTTCAAGCCTTCGATGGTCTGAACCCTTTTGACGCCTGTCATAGGAGGTAAAGTTTCCTCTTTTCCTGGCTGGGTTGTTGCTTCGCCAACTGGATCCTCTTTTCCTTTGCTCTTTAATGTCTACTGCCTCCTCTCCCCGGATATGTGCTTCTGCTCTTTCGAGGGCTTCTTCCAAGGTCTTGGGCAGGGATTTGTTGAAATCTCTTGTGAGATATTTTGAGGTGATAGCATTCATAAAACCAGCTACCCTCATTTTCTCGTCTGCCCCTACAGACGTTAGACCTTCCTTCTTGTATCGTTCGATAAACTCTCGAAGACTTTCATCATCACGTTTTTTTATCTGAAAGATCATTGTTGCGTCTTTGACATATCGCCTTTGTTGGGAGAAATTGGCCAGAAAACCCTTGTTGAGGTCGTCGAAGCTTCGAATGCTTCGAGCAGGTAAATCGTTGAACCAGATCCTGGCTGATCCGACAAGGGTTTGCATGAACATTAGACAACATTCAGCGTTTGACCGTTTCTCTATCCTTGCTGCACCAGTAAAGATCTGAAGATGGTCCTCAGGATCTTCAGTCCCATCATATGTTTTGATGTGAGGAGGCATCTTGATCTTTGTTTGAAAATCATAATCAGCTATTTGCTGTGAAAAGCATGAAAGGTTACTCGGATTGTAGGGTTTAGACAAATCTTCTTCGACTCTTGCACTTGTGTTGTTGCCATTGTTACTGTTCCCTTGAGTGGCCAGCACCTGATTGAAAAAATGCTGCCATGGGAAGTTGGCCATCATCTGGGCCATCATCTGGGGCATAAGGTTGAAGCCTTGAAGGCTTCTGGGTGCAACAGGGTAACTAACTCCCAAAGGGGTGCTCATTACAGCACTTCGTGCCAAGGGGAGCACGGACAAAGCTTGTTCCCATGAAGTTGTTGTGGAAGCTGGAAGGCTTGTCACAGGGGATTGCAGGAGTTGGTCAAGAGTCAGCTCATGCCCCAAAGGAGCACCACTTGTAACTGGTTGAGAAGAGAAGAGAGGATATACTGTAGGATTTGGCCTTGTGGACAGATATGGATTAGGGTTTGGAGGATTACTGGGGCCAGCCTCGTCCCTAGATGTAAAAGGAGGGACGGGAGGTCCGGGAGATAATGTTGGTTCTGGCTCGTCATAGTCTAGACGAATCCTCACTCCCTTGTCTCTTTCCCTACTCACATATTGGTTGAGGAGAGACCTCAACTCAAGGAAATTGTTGGCAACCCCCTCATGGGGTAAGTTCAACACGTGCTGGGATGTCAGAGATACCAACATTGGGGGAAGGAACTCCGGATCTGGACGGAGTTGGAGTGTTGAAGGTGAGAAACTCGGGAGTGCTCCCCGGACTTGAGAGAGAAGTTGGTATAGCCACATGAGCTTGGCTAGTACCCGGGGTTGAGGTGTTTGGGACCTGATTTACTTCTCCCGGGGATCCACTTTCTGACATGGTAGTTTCAACAGAAAAGAGCTACACTACCAGGTCTTTTCGAGGAGAAATAGCGGCGTGGCCCCACGATGGGCGCCAACTTGTTGATGCAACAAATAATAGACCAGAGATAGTAGCTTGTCTGGTTAGGCAAAAGGGTTGAAGGGTTCAACTTTGCCTAACACAGGTCGTGGGGTCCCCCCACGATTGCAAGACGTGGAGAAAGGTTCACTAGTTTATTTTAATTGTTTGCTGAAGGTCCTCCTCTGAAGTGTATTCAGATTCGGATGAAGGAGCAAACAGAATGTGTGTGTTGGATGTGAAAGGAAGCAACTCGCATGAAGCAAGTACTTCGAAGTGAATGACCAGAGATTTCAGGAATCATGGCTGGCCAGGAATGTCCTCTTCAGTAAATGAAGTGTCTTATTTATAGGAAAAGACATTGCTCAAAGAAGAATGTATATGACTAGTGAATATGCTTGCAGTGGGGGTTTTGCCCTTTTTGGGGGTTGAAGGCTTTGACCTGCGGGTAAAGGAGTGTGTTCTGTGGACCTGCATTGTTTTTGCGGCTGGCGAGTTGGTGAAGCAATCCGGAGATGTGACTATTTATTGTTCCCGTATTGCTTTACTTTATCTCCTCAGCTTTTCAACCATTGAACCGTTTAACCCTTTGAGCATTCATGTATTTAGTCATTTTATTTAGTCTTGGGCTACCCCCGTCATCAGAAGGATTTAGTGCATTTTTATCATCATGTTCTCGGGTCGACAGATGGAAAAAGGCTGTTTATTTAGTCATGAAAACGGTTGCGTAGTGTATTGACGAAGTCGAAATGACTTGTTCTTTAAGAGGAAAACAAGCTCGGATATGGAGTGCTCTCAAAGAAATCAAGGCAGTGAGCTTTTTGTGGTTCAAAAGCCGAGCATGGAAACAATCATTAACATGGGAACAATGGTGCGATTTTAGTGTTGCCGGTTGGGGGGTATAAATGTAATCTGGTGGGGATAAACAAGTCTTTTGTTGTCACTTGTTTTTGTTTATGAATTGTAACAGTGGTGGCTAAGATTAACAATTGTTAATCCAACAATTTGATGAATAAAAGTGGTTTTTGTTGGTCATTCAAAACAAATATAATAATAATTGTTATGATATTATTTACTTGTATTTATCAAAATAATTATTTATCTTAAGTTATTTGTAATAATAGTAATATTACAAATAATAGTAAATACTTGCATTAAACATAATTGTAGTAATAACTACTTTTTTTTTTAATTGAACGTTAGTAAAATAAAATAAAAAATTGGATTTTCTGTTATAAAAAAATAAAGGCTAACAAACAAAAATCTCGTATCCCCAACCCTTTGTCCCCCCCCCCCCCCCCCCCCCCCCTCTATATATTATATTACCATCCATATTCTTGTTATAAAATAATAATAATAATTCAGGAGTTACTGATTTTTTTCAAAACCATGTGCTTTGTTGAAAACCTAGCCACCATGTGCTTTGTTGAAAACCTAGCCATCTCTCACAAAAATATATATCACCCTTTTTTATCAGCAAATTATCCTATTACTTAAAGTAGAAAGTCGATGTCAAATGCCATCAATATTCACCCCTCAACTTTGCAATACATGATGTAAAGTATATTTGATTTTAAAGCTTTACACGGAAAGGTAAGTAGTGAAGTTGGTTGATGCCATTTTGGTAAACATCTTTGTCTTGGGTTCGATTCCTTTTGCTTGTACATAGTTTTTTGAGTTAATTACACAAATGGGTCCTGTGTTAATACCTAGTTTCGCCTTTAGTTTCTAACTTTTTTAACAGGTTTAGGTTTTATGATTTCAATTTTGTAACACCTTTGGGTACTAACACCAAAATTTGTTAATTAATGACTAAAATACCCTTACATTTTTTAAGTGTATCAATGTAACACATTTGGGTACTAACACCTAATTTTATTTAAGTTTAAATCAATTTTACAAAATCTATTTATTTTTTTATTTTCATCTTTTTATTATATCTCTTAATTAACATAAAATCTATTTATTTTTTTCATTTTCATATTTTTATTAAATTTCTTATTTAACATAAAATCTACTTGTTACACTAGTATTTTTTTAAATAAAATCTAGTAGCTATATAGTTTTACGTAAATTAAATTTCTTACTCGTTTGAAATAATGTAAACCTTACTCGTTTTCAATTTTGAATAGATATGATTGATAATAATAAATATCTTTCATGTAAAAAAAATTAAGCCTTTTTTTAACTCGTTTTTTTTCATTTACATTTTACTATTTTAGAAAGATATTTTAATTTACATAAAACTGTATAGCTAGGTATTTTAGATAAAACTATATAGCTAGGTATTTTAGATAAAACTAAAACAATTTAAGCCTTTTTTAAACTCGTTTTTTTTTTAAAAAAAATAGCTATTAGATTTTACTGGTGTAACTAGCAGATTTTATGTAAATTAAATATCTTTCTAAAATAGTAAAATGTAATGAACAGCAAAAACGAGTTAAAAAAGGCTTAATTTTTTTTACATGAAAGATATTTATTATTATCAATCATATCTATCCAAAACTGAAAACGAGTAAGGTTTACATTATTTCAAACGAGTAAGAAAATTAATTTACATAAAACTATTTAGCTAGTAGATTTTATTTAAAAAATTTATTTAAAAAAATACTAGTGTAACAAGTAGATTTTATGTTAAATAAGAAATTTAATAAAAATATGAAAATGAAAAAAATAAATAGATTTTATGTTAATTAAGAGATATAATAAAAAGATGAAAATAAAAAAATAAATAGATTTTGTAAAATTGATTTAAACTTAAATAAAATTAGGTGTTAGTACCCAAATGTGTTAAATTGATAAACTTAAAAAAAATGCAAGGGTATTTTAGTCATTAATTAACAAATTTTGGTGTTAGTACCCAAAGGTGTTACAAAATTGAAACCATAAAACCTATACCTGTTAAAAAAAAGTTAGTACCCAAAGGCGAAACTAGGTATTAACACAGGACCCATTTGTGAAATTAACTCTAGTTTTTTTTATTTTCTTTTTTCTTTCTTTTTCCTTTTCTTATAATTATAATTCTTTCTACTAAATTAGTTTTTTGAAATATTTATGCTGAACCGATCTGTCACAAATTCATACACTTTTTTCTTTTAATCGTATCCCCCGTTGCAATGTGCGGGTACCGTGAAAAATAAGATCGACACCGACTAATAAACATCGGTTCCATTAAATAATTGTCTTTTATCCTGTATGCGCCACAACGTTAATTTTATACGTCCTTTTGTTCTTACCCACGTTCGTGTCACCGCCTCAATCGTTAGGTTTAACATATGTTTCAGGCCGCGAAGTGCGGGCTACGTTTGGTATTTTTCTTTTTGACCCCAACGTTGGTAGTTTCCATTTGACCCCCCAACTTTGTGAAATTTTATTTTCACCCCCCTAGGTTTAGGAAGGTAATTTTCAACCCCTTAACTTTTATGAACGTTGTAAACTGTCACTTTGACCCCTTCAAAATTATATATAATCTAATTATTCTATAAAACCTTCAATTCGTTAACTTAAAAAAAATCAATCTATTGCGTGCTTTTTATATACGTGTTGGTATAAATTCGAGTTTATCTACGTTTCGATGTAAATTTTATTTGCAAACGAATCAAGTCATATATAATATGTTTTCATGCTTACATTTTATGTACGTTTCGGCGCAAATTTTGTTTTCATTTGTAATACTTTTTAATGCTTACTTTTTATGTACGTTTCGGCGTAATTTTTTTTTTAAACGAGTCGGGTCAAAAATTCAATTGGTCCACATTTAGACATAAATGGTCGATAATAAATTATCCATAGTCATGCTACATAGTCGGTACAATATTCGAGTTTGGGGCTGTTTGGAAACTTCTGAATGGTTAAGTGCTGAACTAGTAAGAGATCTGAACCATTAAGTGCTGACCCAATAAGAGATCTGAACCATTAAGAGCCAGTATAATGCTTAACCGTTTAGAGACAAATGTTTGACCAATTCAGATTAGAGGTCTTAACCATTCAGACTTAGTATAATGCTTAACCATTCAGAGGCAAATGTCTGAATCATTCAGACATCTGCTTACGAAACAAACAATCTGAACCATTAAGTGCTGAGCCAGTAAGAGGTCAAAACCATTAAGAGGCTCATTAAGAGGTAAACAAATAGCCTCTTTGTCAACATTTCGACATAAAATTTGTATACTTTTTTCTTATAAATTCGAGTTTGTCTATGTTTTGATGGAAATTTGATGTACACTTTCATGCTTTATTTGGTATATGGATCGCATATAATAAATTTTGACTTAACGGTATAAATTCGAGTTAGTCTGGTCGCATATAATATGTTATGGTTGAATGGTATAACTTCAATTTAGGTGGTGTTTGTTTTTTTCAAAAAGAGCTTCCTGCCTCTTCTGTCTGCACCGTGCAGACGCGGGAAGAGGTTTTGCCTCAAAAGAGTGTTTGTTTTTTTTTTTTGAGAAGTGCTTTTTACCTCTCCCCAGCCTCTTCTTGGGGAAGTGATGAGAGGTAAGCTTCTCCAAGAAGAGCTTTACCTCTTCTTGGCACCACCTCCACCTGCACCCCTGCTCCGCCACCACCACCCCTGCTCCGCCACCACCACCACTGCTCCGCCACCATCATCATCATCATCACCACCCCTGCTCCGCCACCACCACCACTGCTCCGCCACCACCACCTCCACTCCGCCACAAACAAAACCCCCCAAATCGAAAACCTCCACCTCCGTTGCTCCACTCCGCCACCACCACCTCCACTCCGCCACCACCACCTCTGCTCCACCTCCGACATCTGCTCCACCTCCACTCCGCCACCACCTCCGACATCATCATCAACAAACAAAACCCCCAAATCGAAAACCCTAAAAACGAAGAGAGAGAGATCGTAGAGAGAGAAGGGGCTGTGGTCGATCCAAGAGAGTGTAGTGGTGACGGTCGTGGCTGTGGTGCAGTGGTGACGGTGGTGAAGTGGTGGCGGTGGTGAAGATGGTGGCGGTGGTGAAGTGGTGGCGGTGGTGAAGATGGTGGCGGTGGTGAAGATGGTGGCGGTGGTGAAGTGGTGGCGGTGGTGAAGATGGCGGTGGTAGAGAGAGAGTAGAGAGAGAGTTGAGAGAGACCTGTGTGTGTGTTTGTGTGTGAAGAGGTGTGAAGAGGTTTTATATAAAAAAAAACAAACCCTCTTCTCCTTGCAGACTGAAGACATTTGGTCCACCTCTTCTCCTGCAGATGCCTGCAGACGTGGCCTGCAGCAGAAGAGGTTTTCAAGAAGAAAAAACAAACAGCACCTTAATCTACGTTTTGATCCAATCACAATGATTATATAGGTTACACTGAGTTCAACCGGATACGTCGAAATGTGCGTTTTCATATGGTTAACGTATCACATAACGTTTGGACTAATCCATTCAATGTTTGCGATGAACCCATGCCGCAATGCGCGTGGGCATTATTACTAGTTACTACTTATATTCATTATCAAAAATTTATAGACGGATATAACCATTGAGGTTTTAGCAACATAGCTAACATCACGGTTACTCACCCAATGTTACAAGAAAAAATACATTACATTTGTGAGATCAAATTAAATTTCACCCAGTTCTCCCAATCCATGCTTGTGGTCTTTAACCGGTTTTACTCTATATGAAGGTCATCGATTGTATTTCCACAAAAATCCCTTCTGCTGATATTCTCTTTCCGGCGAAATGGCTTTGTTTCGCGCTTTCCAAATCACCCAAGATGTGGTTACCACAATTAATTAGACCATCCGTTTTTTTTTTTGTTCGGATAGGAGATGCGTGTGAAGTGTATATATAAGTTTAAGTATATTTTAAGCCATTTTTACACTTTTTTAGCCAAGTTTTAAATTTATAAAACACGATATTTACTAACACTAAACACACATATGAGCAAGTGCACCCATCGTGAGCGTAGTATAGTGTTGGTAAGATACCGAGGTCGTCCAATGACACAAGAGCTTTTAGTACCGGTTTATCCTCAACGTCTAATCAAATCAAAAAGTTAGAAAAAGGTTTTAAACTAGAAAAATAAAAACTAACTAAAATGCTGAAAATAAAAATAAAAACAGATAGACAAGATGAATCACTTGGTTCCGACTCATGTATAGTGTAACCTTTGATTATTTCCGCACTTTTGCACTTATTTAAGAGATTATCCTAGTTATTGTAGTAGGCCCCTCTTTTGAAGGTGACGTTACCCTCAACCCAGTAGTTTGAGTCAGCAAGGATACAATCCTAAAGGGTCGGATTATTGAAAGATAATTAATTAAGTTATTAATGCAAATTATGGTAGGCCCCTCTTTTGAAGGTGACGTTACCCTCGGCTAAGTAGTCTGAGTCAGCAAGGATACAGTCCTAAGTAGCCGGGTTATAGTATTAATAGTAGTTTAACTTATGAGGGGATCAAAGAGTTTGGACCCCCGCCATCCAATACCGTTAAGTATTGAAGGAGGTCCTACTAAATTTGACCCAGGTCCCTTGCAGGATCTCTAAACGCTGAACAATGGCAAGACTCATACCAAACCGTTCCCTTAACCCCCGACCAGGTAGCCAACATACCTCCATATAGACCGTGGATATATGAATGGTGAAAATGTTTTATTTTATATAGACAGTAAAATAATGCCAAGACACCACGGACAAACGATAAGGAAGAATCACCTTCAACATAAGAAACTAGTTATTAAAGTCATTAATACATAACCAATTAAAAAGTGCGAAAAGATTAAAAATAAAAAGTATTACACTAAACACTTTGTCTTCACCAAGTGATGTAAGAGACTTAGGCAAACATGGCCTTAATTGTCAAGAACTCTTACGATCAATCTTGGATCCCGAGACGACTCACACACTCTATGATGGACAATGGATGATGGTGGTGGATGATGGTGTTATGGTGGTGGTGGGTGGTGGGTGAAGTGTGAGAGAGGTGGTGTGCCAAGGGATGGTTTGAGCTTGAGCCAAGCACTCCTATTTATAGGCTGAACAGAAGCTCGGGCACGGCCCCGTGTCCAGTGGGCACGGCCCCGTCTCCACATCCTTCTCTTTCTTCATTTAATGCAGCTTGTCTGTATTAGTTGACCACGCCCCCGTGTCCGCTGAGCACGACCCCGTGTGCATAAGCATATCTGTACTATAAAGATTTGCCTGGATTCTGCGAATCTTATAGTTGATCACGGCCCCGTGCCCGCTGAGCACGGCCCCGTGGTGGGCAATGGAAGCTTCTATCACTTTGTCTTTTCTGCTGACACTTGGGCACGCCCCCCGTGCTGGCTAAGCACGGGGCGTCTTCAGTCTTCTGTCTTCTTGTTTTGCTTGGGAAGATGCTGTTGTGGGGTCGGGCATGTCACGTTTGTTCCTTTTCTTGTATTTATGTTAGATTTTGCTGTCTTTTTGCTTCTTTTGTTAATTTGAGCTCATTTAATCCTGAAAATACAAAAGGAAGACAAAAGCACACTTTTTTTTTCCAACATTAGTACTAAAAAGGGTTAGTTTTATGTCACAATTGATGTAATTTATATGTTGCATTTTGCACACATCAATAGGTGCAAGTTATTGTGGATATTTAGTAGATCTCTCACTTCAAAAGCATATATGGGTGGAATTTTTCACCACGTACTAACCTTTTGCCACACCACCGAAGCAACATCGCAGGATACAAATAGATGATTTGCATCCTCATCTCTCTTGCCACATAATCAGCACGTAATCGGTCCGTGGAGCGTGTTCCTTTTTTGAAGACCTTTTAGCGTAGCGAGACGGTCTTGTTCAGCTCTACAAGCAAATATATTAACTTTTTGGACACCTTTCACCCATTCGTATGGAAAGAAAGGTATCGCATGTCTTCCAAGCAATTTTCAAACTGAAGCTACTGAGAACTCACCCCCTGTGTTCAAAGTCCATTCCCACTTATCCCGGCCCGTCTGAGTAGAGATCCCATTCATTATTTGTTGTAGTTCTGTCCCCTCTTGGAATTCCCTTGCGCTCCTTAGCTCCCACTTCCAATCCCAGTTTTCCATTCGCATTCTTACTGTTGCACCCTTTTGCTTTTCCAATTTAAATAGTGTTGGGAACCTATCCATAAGTTGATACTCCCCATGCCACCAATCAATCCAATAGCTTATTTCCTCGCCATCTCCGAGTCTTCCTTTTATAAGCATGGTGGCATTCACATTTTGTTCCAATATTTCTTTTCCTAACTTATTTATACCGCACCATGCTCCCTGTATGCCTTCTTTAATCAGTAGAAAAGACCATGATCCTTCTTGTAGGTGAATTGCTTTGACTACTTTCTTCCATAGACTGTTTTTTTCCTGTTTGTATCTCCACCACCATTTCAAAAGCAAACCTGCATTCATATATTTTAAAGAACCCAGCCCTAGGCCACCCTTATCCATAAGCCAGATTACTCGTTCCCAACAAACCCAACTGGTTTTTGCTTTTTCCTCGTTACCCCCCCCCCCCCCCCAAAAAAAAGAACTATCTTCTTAAAGCCTCGAGTGTGTCTAAGTCTCCTTTAGGTGCTTTATATAATGAGAAAAAGTATAATGGAACAAAATCTAAAACAGATTTTAACATTGTTACCCTGCCCCCAATTGATAATGTTCTCGCCTTCCATTTTGAAAGTCTAGCTTTAAAACATTCAATCACCCCTTTCCACTATCTGATTTGATTCATGTTTACCCCCACCAACAAGCCCAAATATTTGCAAGGGAAATTCCCTACCTTGCAATTTCTTGCATTAGCTGCATTTTCAACTATACTATCCCCACCCCAATGTCATACAAGCTTGGTTTTTGGTGACTCGGTTTCAGGCCAGATATAAGATAAAAACATCTCATTAAGCGTATTATATTCCGGATATTATTTCCCCCCATTCACCAATGAAGACCAGGTCATCCGCATACATTAGGTGTGCGATTGTCGGGCCTTTATTTGGTAACTGAATCCCCCTAATTAACCCAATCTCAGATGCTTTTTTAACAAAACATGTTAGTGCCTGTGCCTCCATTGCCATTATAAACAGAAAAGGTGATAAATGATCTCCCTGCCGTACCCCCCGATAGCATTGAAATCTAAAGTGGGAGATCCATTTATTAAAACAGATGCTCTTGCTGATTTTAATACTCCTTTAACCCATATCCTCCATGTCTCTGGGAACCCCATTTGTTGTAGTTCTAAATCGATAAAGTCTCATTTTATTGTGTCATAGGCTTTCTCGATGTCGATTTTAAAAATGAAAGCTTCTTTTTTTTCTTCCTAAGCCAAGAGACCCACATAGAGCGGGTCGGGAAATGGAGCATTCAATGATCGGTGTCAAGTCCCCGGGTTTTATGGTTTACCGTGTTAGAAATGGGGTTGGCGGCGGCACGGTGAGCGGTCACCACACGCCCTCCCCGAACTACGCCCCACACACCCTAAGCTATACCTAATAAATAAGTAACTGATTGCGCTACGTGTCTTAATTTTATGTGCACAAGATTCATGTAACCGTTTGAAAAGCTTCCCGCTTATTTTTCTATGAGACTAAGTTATACCTAATAAAGAAGTAACTCAATGAAATTCTTTTCAGTTATTGTTTCTCAACAATTAAAATTCTTTTTATTTATATTTACTTTATGAATATTTTTTTATTTAATATTTCTTTTATCTAACTATTCTTTTTATTTTTTCCGCTTATTAATATATATTTATTCCATTAATCCAGCTTCGTGTAATTTTTTTTTAACGGCTAATTTCTTTAATTCCCTGTCGTCTGTGGGACTTTTTTTTTTTGAACGGCAAATTTGGATCACTGACGGACTACTGGAGTATCATCGTGCCACCAGCAGAACCACCCGATCATATCCATCTCCACTAGGCAATAATGCCTAAACACCAATTCAGGAGGAAACCCAATAAATCTGAGAAAACCCCCTTTGTGGGAATCGAACCCATGACCTAATGGTCATAAGCCTTATCCCACCACCAAGATACCACTAGGCTATAATACCATTCGACCAACTCTAGATAATAGATGTAGGCGACCTTCATCTCGTAAGCGTCATCCGTGTCGTAGCCATACTTCACCGAAATATCGCCCCACGTGTCTTTCTTCATTATCTCTTCGAACCCACCGTTATGCTTCACGATGCGGTGTAGTAGTATGAGACTGAGATCACGCCCATCGATTAACTCTGGCGGCATTGCTTTTTCACAAACAATCCCTAGAAAATCCGTGATGAACCAAACCAAAATTTCTTCGAACGGTGCGTCGAAGAACCTTGGGTGCTTCTTGATTTCCTCGTGTAGTGTGATAAGATCCCCTGGTTCCACGCAACTTTCCATGATCAAATCTCTTTCAACGACGTCCTCCTCGAGTTGAGAGAGAGTTATTGCCCGTTCCCGAAGCATTTCTCTAGATTGGCGCGGATTATCTTTCTCGCCTTCAATGTAGATTAACAATGCCTTTTTCGCTTTCTTGGAGTACACAACCTTTTCTTTCCTAGCGTTTGAACGTTCACCGTACACTTTCTTTTTGTTTTTCGACTTCTCGAATTCTCGTTCATAATAATCACCCAAACACTCTTGGAATTCCTTCTTCTCCTTCTTGTAGCCATTATCAACCCCAAGATTATCGTAGAAAGCATTAAGATAATCTTGTTCCAAATCGGTTTCCGACTTGTCTTCGTATATGTCGAACCCCTTTGATCGACAACCAAACATTTTCTTCAAAACACACTTCTCACCCATAGTGACCGTCTCAATCCCTTGAAACAAGAGTTGTTCTAGACTTAGAACATTCTTGTCAAGTTTTGGTGCATAACTTACGCACGGGATTGTCTTATCCTTGCCGTCCACCGGCACTCTCACTTCTCCTATTCCATGTACGAACGAAAAATCTTTCCTACTTTCGTTCGTTACAACCCCGAAGTGTCTCTTGAAACACTTAAACAAATTACGGTTTCCCGTCATATGCGTTTTAAACGTGGGATCCACAACCCATATTGAATCCCATTTACCCCCGCAAGTATCCTTCACAATATAATCACACTCTATTGGCAATGGTGATAATATAATATACTTACTAGGGCAAATTGACGCGATGTGGCCGAACTTCTTGCACTTGAAACACCGAACCCCCGGTTTTCTCGGCCTACCCACTGGTGCATTAGGTTTCTTCACGGACTTCTTCACGAAACCCTTTTGAAACACTTTCTTTGGAAACTTCTTCGTTGGTGATTTCCCGGTTCGCATGGTTGGCTTCCCCTGCGCGTACTCATCCACTTCCGCCGCCCGGCCGCACTCTCCACTACGAACAAAAACATCATCACCATAATCGGTAACCACCGATTTCCCTTTGTTTCCACGAACCCGGTTTTCTTCTTGATCACAATCCCTTCCGCTTCCTGTTAAACCTTTGGCTCTGATACCAATGTTGGTATCATCATCATCGGAAACCCAGGACCAGTCGGAACGGATGGTATTGTGACCACATACACAATCGGTTTTGAACAACCCACAACAATCACAAGTGTTCATGATGAATTGAACGAAAACAGATTTGCAAAATTGTAACTAACCGAATTGAAATACTTGAACAAACTAGAACTTGAATAACAACTTGTAAACACACGTTCGGATTAAAAATAACTGACTTGAGAACAAGAATGTTGGCAGCGGCTTTATAGCAGTGAACAGGCACGTTTCAAGAGTCACAACGTTTCAAATTGAAAGGATACGACGTTTGAGAGATAACCGCTCGGGTAGTTATCCTCCAGGACGTGCCGGTTCATGATGCTTGGCCCAACTCCTTGTTCTTAACCGCTAATATCCTACTGGACTTAATCAAATCTGTTCGACCCATTACATGTGGCCTACGGCCCAAATAACAAACATAAACATAATCATTTGTTTGACCCATAATAAAACTAGACTAAAAACAAATAAACATAACCGGCCGAGAGGCCCATTGGTTGTAACTCGGATGGACTTGGTTTACCATTACGTTTTTCAAGCCACACACCTTCCTTACAATTCCCTGCCAGAATCAATCAGAGCTTCAAACTGCAAGATAGTTTACATATACCGGAATGTAAAAGATGTCATAGTTTCTTATTACCATTTCATGAGAGAAATACACAAAGTACCCATGGAAGATGCCCCATTTGAGGAGGCATTTGACGAGTTTTGTCAAGGCTTTTCAATATATGGACCATATTGGGATCATATCTTGGGATACTCAAAAGCAAGCTTGGAGAGACCTGAGACAACTCTTTTCCTGAAATATGAAGATATGCAAAAGGATCCTACAAGCAACGTGAAGAGGCTTGCAGAGTTCATTGGGTATCCCTTTACAACCCAAGAAGTGAAAGAAGGTGTAATAGAAAGTATTATAAAGATGTGTAGTTTTGAGAATTTGAGCAACTTAGAAGTAAACAAAACTGGTCTTCAAAAAGGAGAACGGTTCCTTGTGCCTGAAAACCGATTCTACTTCAGGAAGGGTAAGGTTGGAGATTGGGAGAACTACTTCACAGATGAGATGATCGAAAAGATTGACAAACTGATTGATGAGAAGTTGAGCTCCACCGGTTTAGCTCTAAAGTGAAAGGGATCACACTGTTGGCTCATGATTTTAGTCTATGCTTAAAGTTTATGATTTTAAATAAGTGAGGGCTATGTCTCTCTTTGAATGGGTGTTTTCCATCCATCATAATGTGATGTTCTTGCTTTCAAATTTAAACTATGTATGTTGCTGTATGTCTATTAGTATTGATAGTTTCTTTGCTTTGCTTTTTGGGATATTTGTCAAATTTTACGAGATGCATTGTTAAATCGTTAATAAACATTAATGGATAACTTCTGAAACTAATGTTTCTTTTATTAGTTTTCAGAAGTATTTTAATCGATTCTTCGCTCCTCCTCGTTGTGCCCAAACAGCCCGACTAAGAGATCGCTTTATGCATTCAAAAAGGTCGAGTCTTCCCGGTACATAAATCCATCTCGCACATTTGGATCAAGAATCGGGCTGGGCTCTCGGAGTTAGACTGGGAAAAATGGAGGTCTTTTAACTTTTAAATTGTCTGTGTATTATTGTACTTTTCCTTTGTTGTTTGTACTGTTTCTTGAGCACCTTGCTTGAGTTTTTATAAAATTTCCGCCATTTCTCAAAAAAAAAAAACATAGGTGTATTTTTCAGCACCCCAAAGCCCAAAGCTATCAAAACGCTTTAACATTATTAATTGTTGAATAATAATTACCCCAAAGCTATGTGTTGGAAATTTGAGTTAAATGAGTTTTTCACTAAATATTTTGGACACAAATAACTCTGTTTGTATAAGTGTTGTATAGACAATTATTTTTGGGTTTGTGTTATACTATGTGAGAGCATCACAACATAACAAACCATATCCAAAATGGAGTTAAAATGAATAAAATACCAATACTTAAAGTTGTATGGTCAGAACAACCAAAGATGGAAAATATGGAAGAAAAAATAATAAGCTTTGTCAAGTTATCTCATATAGATGGAATGCCAATAATTGAAGTGGTATATAAGGAGGATCAATCCTTGTAAATTGTCCACTAACTATAAATACTAGTGAGAACTTGTGAAGCACCTAAACTCGCACGTGCATGCGAGATGGGCGCAATGTAGCGCACTTTGCACACCACGAGCAGCCTTCGTATTTTTTAAAGTTGGTTCGAACGGCCCAGGTTAGGTGCGTGTGGTGCAGTCCAACGGGTCGGGTCCGAAACAACAACTGATGACATCAGCAACTGCTGTTGAGCTCAGCAGTGGTTCTAGCCAAACAACTGCTAGTTCGAACCAGCAATTGTTCACTACTTAGCTGTTTGACCAGCATTTTGGTTGGGCACTTTTTTGGGGGCCAAACAACACTTGTTTGCTCTTGATCGGTTGTTTGCTTTGGTCAACAGCTTAGACCAGATCAGTTGTTCGCTACACTGATCAGTTGTTCCAAATTGTTGTTTCTCATCTAAGTCACAACATAGACAGGTTGGTTTGCCACTGATCAAAATTCAAAACCTCCTGACACACAACCTGACCTTTGTCAATCACACTTGTTCAAAGAGACTGCATCCACTGGACCAAGAAACAAAACTGCATGCTTCTACTGTTTCCTTTCACTTGCTAAACGAATTAAATCCAAAGCCACCTACTATGATGGATCCTTTATGCCCACTTTTCATGCACCTACGTCGATCTCCCCTTATCACGAAACAAGCAATCAAGGACTGCTCCGGTTCTTTGATCACTTTTCATGCACCTACGTCGATCTCCCCTTATCACCAATGCACCCGTCAGCAGAGGCTGCCTCCAATCTTCAAACCCGCTTCCTAGGAGCCATAGCCTTGGTTTAGGCTCCCTCAAACACATACTCAAAGCACACACAATTTACGTACACTTTCTATATATTAAACTTCAAAGGATGATTTGCAATTAATTGAAAATAACTCTTAGATAGAGAAACAAAATAACATAAACAAACTAACTAAATCCAAGAAAATAGTGGCTTCCCTTTCCATTCTCTCCTCATAGTATTGCAATTAATATTCCCACATTTTCACCAAGTCACTCGGTCAAACACTTGACCAAATCAGATTTGACTCGTGTCATGTTAGATCTATGGCCCGCAACTCACTAACCCATGAATAAACCGATAAACCAAACATAAGTTAGAGTAGGTTTTCGGACATAAGACGAAAACCCAATATAAACATACCACAAAGTTTAGGGTTTATGTTTGATTTAAACTGGTTTGGGTTAAACCGCGAATATGTTTAGCTAAATGGGTCGGGTGGGTCAACCAATTAACCTAATATGTCCGTGAGTTGACCCGCGTATTTTTATAAATTTATTTTAGAAAGTATTGCATATTAGAATCCAGCTTACCAACCTCATTAGACCTTTACAAGTAATTTTATTGTGTTTTTTATCTTCTCTCAGTCTTGACACTCAATATTTATTATTTATACAAAATCTAAAACTTTAGAGTCAATATTGAGAAGTCTAGATATAATCGCATTTCCATAACAAATCGTTAACTTTATTTTAAATCAAACAACGTGTAACGTTTCCGACAATTTAGCTACCTTCTTATATTGGCACTTATCTTTGTCTACATTTGTTTAGGATTTATGTTATAGTTAGAAAACTTATATGTATACTTCAGCTAATGGTTTTTGTATTGGATGAGTTCGTGAAATCTCAGACTTACTTTAGTAGATGATAGTTATAAATTTGGAGTTAATTACACCGTTAGTCCCTGTGGTTTATGGAAAATAACAAAGTCAGGTACTAATAGTTTAAAATCACATTCTGAGGTTCTAACTTTTCATTTTGTAACAACATGGGGTATTAACACTAACTTTAGTTAACTTTTCTGTTAAGTTTAAATGAAATTACTAAAATACATTTTTTTCAACTACAAGGGCCATTTAAGTAATATTATATAACATAATAAACTGGTTAAAAATTAAAAACTAACCACATCCATCTCCCCTGCACAAACCTTCCAGCCACCGCCACCATCCCTTTCACTACCATCCAGTCCTAAACCCACCCCTTTCACCACCCTCCTATACCGACAACAACCTCCTCACCACCACCGTATATCGAAGGTGGAAGCATCTGGAAACAGATCTGGGACACTTTCGTCTCCTCCCAAAACAACCTCTGCAATAGCCACTGAACCAAAATCCGTCTCTGATATTCACCAGGTTGAACATGGAATGATTAATAATGGGGTTGAAGAATGGGATTTTGAATCTCTCATGAGAGAAATAGGGCTTTACACATCTGATAGGGTTGTGTTTTCAGATCTCTTTGGGGTTGTGGTGGTGGGCGGCAGGTGGTGGGAGCTGTAGGTGTCGACGGGTAAAGAAAGAGGTGATGGTGGTGCTTGTTGGTTGCGGTGGCAGGTGGTAGTGGAAGGTGGTCGCAGGTAGTGAGGGAGAGAGACGAAAGTAAGCGGTGAGAATTGAGACAGGGGTTTAAGGGGAATGGGTTTTAATGGTGGCAATGGTGTGTTATAATTGTTGGAGATGATGGTAGCCGGAAAATGAGGAGATGACGCCTAACCATAACCTAGTTCTGACCGACCACCACACTAATCAGACTCCCACTCCTTTTAATTTGGTTCGTATTTTCCATAGAGGGGAAAAATATCATGGTGGTAGATCAACAGGCAGTGGGGGTGTTGCGGTGGTCATCGAAAAAAAATCAAAGGTTTCAGGTTGTGTTGGTGGTGGTGGCCGGATAATGGAGGTGGTGGTCATCTGAAATTAGAAGTGGGGGTGGTGATCTGATCTGATAGAGATACAGAAAGTTTTTAAATGTTATTTTTTGGTAAATTAAAAAACAGTCCCTCATCAACCATATAGTTGCATAATTAGTCCATTAGATGTAAAATGTCTTAACTGCCCATGAACCTAACAAAAAAACTAACATTGGTTAGTCTTAATACTCTAGGTTGTTACAAAATTGAAAGTTGATACCCCAGAATGTGATTTGAAACTATTAGTACCTGATCTTGTTACTTCATATAAACCACAGGGACTAACCATGTAATTAACTCATAAATTTGCGTTGGTTGGGCTTTATGATTCACACAACTAGGCCTGTAAACGAACCAACCGTTCATGAACTGTTCTTGAACTTGTTCATCGAGAAGTTCGTTTATGTTTGTTTATTTAATAAACGAACAAACACGGACAAAAATTTTGTTCGTTTAATTAAATGAACGAACATGAACACACCTTGTGTTCGTTCATTTATGTTCATAAACGTTCGTTTATGTTCGTGAACGTTCGTTTATTTCCGTTAGTTTAAATTTTAGTAAATACATAAATAGTTAGATTTTTTTTTGTTTATGTTCGTTTATGTTTGTTTAGGCTTTAAACGAACGAACACGAACATGCCCGATTTCTTAATAAACGAACACGAACAAAAAAAAATGTGTTCGATTATATGTTCGCGTTCGTGCTCGTGTTCGGCTAAAGTTAAATGAACGAACACGAACACGAACATGCCCATGTTCATTTTCGTTCGATTCGTTTACATGCCTACAGACAACTCAGGGTGTAAGGGGTGTATGCCTCATGAGTTTGGGGGAAAATTTCACCCACCTAATCATAATATACCATGTTATTTCCCCTCTCATTCTCCCTTCTTGCCCAAAAAACATAGGGGATGGTTTCTCTCAAACCATTTAAAAAAAAAACATGATTGGTTAAGAAGATAATGGACTCCACCACTTACCCCTTGATGCGTGTGAAGTGTTATATATATTAGGTGTATATTTTAAGCCCCTTTAACACTTTTTTTAGCCAAGTTTTAAATTTATAAAACACGATATTGACTAACACTAAACACACATATGGGCAAGTGCACCCATCGTGAGCGTAGTATAGCGTTGGTAAGATACCGAGGTCGTCCAAGGACACAAGAGCTTTTAGTACCGGTTTATCCTCAACGTCTAATCAAATCAAAAGGTTTAGAAAAATGTTTTAAACTAAGAAAAATAAAAACTAACTAAAATGCTGAAAATAAAAATAAAAATAGATAGACAAGATGAATCACTTGGTTCCGACTCGTGTGTAGTGTAACCTTTGATTATTTCCGCACTTTTGCACTTATTTAAGATATTATCTTTGTTATTGTAGTAGGCCCCTCTTTTGAAGGTGACGTTACCCTCAACCCAGTAGTTTGAGTCAGCAAGGATACAATCCTAAAGGGTCGGATTATTGAAAGATAATTAATTAAGTTATTAATGCAGATTATGGTAGGCCCCTCTTTTGGAGGCGACGTTACCCTCGACTAAGTAGTCTGAGTCAGCAAGGATACAGTCCTAAATAGCCGGGTTATAGTATTAATAGTAGTTAACTTATGAGGGGATCAAAGAGTTTGGACCCCCGCCATCCAATACCGTTAAGTATTGACGGAGGTCCTACTAAATTTGACCCAGGTCCATTGCAGGACCTCTAAACGCTGAACAATGGCAAGACTCTTACCAAACCGTTCCCTTAACCCCCGACCAGGTAGCCAACATACCTCTATATAGACCGTGGAGATATGAATGGTGAAAATCTTTTATTTTATATAGACAGTAAAATAATGCCAAGACACCACGGACAAACGATAAGGAAGAATCACCTTCAACATAAGAAACTAGTTATTAAAGTCATTAATACAAAACCAAGTAAAAAGTGCGAAAAGATTAGAAATAAAAAGTATTACACTAGACACTTGTCTTCACCAAGTGATGTAAGAGACTTAGGCAAACATGGCCTTGATTGTCAAGAACTCTTACGATCAATCTTGGATCCCGAGACGACTCACACACTCTATGATGGACAATGGATGATGGTGGTGGATGATGGTGTTATCGTGGTGGTGGGTGGTGGGTGAAGTGTGAGAGAGGTGGTGTGCCAAGGGATGGTTTGAGCTTGAGCCAAGCACTCCTATTTATAGGCTGAACAGAAGCTCGGGCACGGCCCCGTGTCCAGTGGGCACGGCCCCGTCTCCACATCCTTCTCTTTCTTCATTTAATGCAGCTTGTCTTATTAGTTGACCACGCCCCCGTGTCTGCTGAGCACGACCCCGTGTGCAGAAGAATCTTTGTACTATGAAGATTTGCCTAGATTGTGCGAATCTTATAGTTGACAACGGCCCGTGTCCGCTGAGCACGGCCCCGTGGTGGGCAATAGAAGCTTCTACCACTTTGTCTTTTCTGCTGACACTTGAGCACGCCCCCGTGCTGGCTGAGCACGGGGCGTGTTCGGTCTTCTGACCTCTTGTTTTGCTTGGGAAGATGCTGTCATGGGGTCGGGCATGTCACGTCTTGTTCCTTTTCTTGTATTTATGTTAGATTTTGATGTCTTTTTGCTTCTTTTGTTAATTTGAGCTCATTTAATCCTGAAAATACAAAAGGAAGACAAAAGCACACTTTTTCCAACATTAGTACTAAAAAAGGGTTAGTTTTATGCCACAATTGATGTAAGTTATATGTTGCATTTTGTACACATCACCCCTCTCCCTCAAGTCCCCGTATGCGGCAAGCTTTCCCCGATCAAACTCCTCCCCGAGCGGCATACTTTAATGGCGGCGGTGTTTGTCGAACGGCAAATGGGCTTGCCGCACCCCTTGCCGCAACCATCCCGTACACCCTCAATAGCATATAAACTATAAACGTTGTACAAATGTGACCTGTAGTGAACTTCTTTTAGTCCCTTTTTCCACGTGTCTCTTCATATAATACTAGTAGTTTACACTACGTATTAACGCCATCCCTTTACATCTCTTTCATATTCCTTGTTTATCACGGAGAACAAAATATAACAATTAAATAATCTTAGTAATTTGTGTGAGAACAAGAGAGCGCCCAGAGAAAGAATTTTGAGAAGTTGAGATGATACTTGATTAAGGATGACAAAAATGTCCGAGAACCCAATCGATATACCTGAGACATTCGGGACAGGTATGGAACTAGATAAAAAAATGTCACAACCATTGGAGTGGTATGGGATTAGGTAACAGTCGCCTGAATATCTAAAACTATATAATCGTTTACCTTAACCATATCCTTGAATCATATACTCGGAATTTATTACTTTTGAATTGTATTTTCCATTAATCTATCTTTAATAATATTTTATTCTAGTGCTAAAATATAATTTTTCTTTTGTGGTATTGTAAGACCCTTAGTAATATTTAACGGTTTTCGTATAATTTATGTCTAAAGTGTGTATTAACGATTACACATACTTATGAATATACGTGTTCATTGAAAACTTTTACAAATTTAAAACAGTAAAACATATTGTATATAAGTTCGTCGCTTAAAAATAATGACAAATCAACGTGCGGAAGCTTGTATCTTGATCGTGTCTGGTTCTTCGTTGAGCTTGATCGTCCTCTGGTACTATAAGTTATACCTACAATTCATAAAACATGAATTGAATTAGTCATACGTAGATTAGAACGTGTTCAAACGAATTCACGAGGCAAAACTGATTAAAAAAAAACATTTTTTTCCAAAACTGAGCTCCGTCATGCCACGCGCCAGAGCCACATTGCTCCCTCGCGTGGCGCGAGGGAAACCCTTTTCCAGCAGGTCCGTATCTGGGACCTGCACTTTGCCAGCTATACTAGTTTTTACGGAAACGACCATAACTTATTCATTATTGATCTGTTTTACGCGATTCTTTTTCCTATGCAATCGTAATTTGATCCTCTATCACATGGAGTTAAAATCCGACATTCGGATTAACAATTTTCTGGATTCTAAGCCCTCGGCTTTGTATTTAGTTTCTACGTATTTGACCCGTGTGTGTTTAAAAATAACAAACTTGTTTCTAGCTAATCATCAATCATACATCAATGTATTTAACACAAAATATTTATCTTGGATTCATCACTTTTGTGAATTACACGGCCAATATCCAAGTTTTGCAAATAACTCGTTTTGACCCGTTTAGAGGATCTTTTATGCATTTAAGTATCGACTCGCTCTTCTCTTATCGCACTTCGCATTCCCATATTTAAATAACCACTTATATTCCTCCACAACTATTTTTGTGGTGGATTTAACATAATGAACCCCTTATCCCGAATTTTTACCCTTCGATTGGTCATTTTACGCAATGACCCATTCTTAGGCATTTCACCCACGAAAGTTTATGCCTATTACTTTTATACGTGTCTAAGGATTTCATAATCATAATACAAATTTCTAAACAACCCACAAGGGTCGTTCGCCCGATTTACCCATCAATAACTTTTTGGTCAATTTTAGTCCCTCATTTTACGACGAAGGACTTTCACCAATTGTTTGACCAAAACCGCGCTTTAAGCTATAAACTTATTTATGTGTACATGGCTCGGATCAACATATTGACCCGTTTCAATACCTTGTCTCAATAAATTGCTAATTCATAGCATTGCTAATTCATAAGCCGTTTTATCCTGTGTGCATAAAACTCGACAAACACTTATTAGTCGTTAATTGTCAAATGGTATCAACATTGCCATTTGACCCGTTTGGTCTAAACGACCAAACATTTTGCGCTTATTTTTTAATGGTATTTATTCACCATTTCATTAAGTAACTCTCTTTGGATTTCTCACCATTTAGTTATGTCGCCTTAACCCGTTTCTTACGCGTTTAACCCAACATAGTTTATTCCACTTGGCGTCATTTAAAGCTTCGACTTTTATCCATTTGTACATGTCTAAATCACCGTTTTACATATGTCATTTCATGACTAAATTACCATTTCGCCCTTTTTACTATTATACATGGTTTTTCATCTTTTGATATGTTCCGACCCATACCATATCGCGTCGGAAACCATATCTTGAATATTATCTCTATCGTATATGTAACTTTTAGAATAAGCACGTATTCTACAAAAAGGTGTAAGTTTCACTTACCTTGCATCCTAGAGTACGCTTTTCCTTCATGCTTGAATCGTTTAACCCGCTTCCTTCCTAAGCTTCACCTAGCTTGTCAAGCGTCAAACTATCATCATAATTCATAAGATGGTTAGATTAGTCATTATCAATCACGACTATTCCACCTTACGTATTTTCTATAAAAATTATCATTCGATCTTGTCATTGGTCAGTTTAACTTTTAAATGGTCAATTGACTAATTAACATACATGAATGCACAAGTTATGTTCATTGAACTCACTTAGGCATTTCATTCGAATAGTCAATGAAATCACATTTTACATACTAACTAGTAGATAACATGATTTCAAGCATCAATAACATGATTTTAACATCAATTTCTTTAGATCATACAAAACCCATCTCATGTCATGTATACTCTTATACTCGAATTCATAATTGTTCAAGTACCTCGCTATTACTACCATCCATGATGATTTTGAACATAAGTTTATTATAAACTTATTTATATTATCAAGTTTATCATAAGTTTTCCACTCTAACTCAAGTGTTCATCATATTTTCATAAAACCCACTTAGCTAGGTGTGATTATCCATTCAAACACCTAATCATGGCAATTTTACTTCAAATCTCTACTTAGGGTTTGTTCCTAAGCAATCATACTTCACTAATTCGGCCATAGCCTCTACGATTCATACTTAATTCGCATCTTGCAATGTTAAATCAAAATTTCACAACTTCATGAATGTCAAAAATTCGACATACCTTACGATCCCCTTGACTTGGGGATCGTTTATATGCATTCAAATCCGAATTTGGCCTTCGATTGATCATTCAATTTGAAGATTTGGTGGAGCTAGGGTTTCAACCTTTTTGTCTCCTGGAGATCGATGCTGTAACACCCCGTGTTTCGAAAGTCAAAGTCAAGATTTAAGTCAAAGGAAGAAAAGATTGCTAATTGCGATCTGTCACTCCTTGCTCAACTACTGTTTTGACTTCTTTGACTTGAAATCGAATCTATTTATTTAATCGCTTTAGTTGTATTATGTGGAGTATCTATTAATAATCGAGGTTTAATCGCATATTAATCGCATGTTTAATCGATTTATCGCTTATCGCTATCGCTATCGCAACTCGAATTTATGCGTTCTGCATATTGTTTTACGTGTGTGTGCTACTTATGTGTTATTTGTGCATGTTTATTTATATTACGTTCGTGGTAATCAATCGAAACACAATCGCAACGCTATCGCAATCGAATCGAAAACGCTAAACACAAGTTAATTATAGTGATTGTATGTTAGATATAGTAGTTATGTTGTTTGTGTAACTAATGGGTAATACTATCGCACCGCTCTCTCGAATCGCATCGCAACGCTCAACACGCGAATCGAAACGACAAAACTCATCGTGCCGGACTCATGGATCGAGTGGCCAACCGATCAAGTGGCCATCCGATCGGGTTGCCATCCGATCGAGTTGCCACCCGATCGACTCGCCACTTTCCCCACTTTCCTTTTTGGGAAACCCTATAAATACTCCCACTTATCACATCACTTGATGTGACAGCTCTCTACTCGACCCAGCCGCACTCAAGCTCTATTTCTCTCGATTTCTCGCAATTCTTGTAAGTTTTCAACCTAAATCTTGTACTTCTATGATCTACACACACTTCTTCATCATTCTCTCTGTTAAATCTCAACTTTTAACCGTGAAATCAGTGGATTTGTGGTATTCTAGGATGATGTCATCATGGTGTTCTTATGGACTTCATGTTTTGGCTTCAATCCACCAAGAACAACTTAGATCTGGACGATTTCCACATGAATGAACAAAGATCTTGCATAGATCTGAACATGTTCATGGTGAAAAGGATTGAAAGATGGTTTTCTAACTTTCTTTCAACTCTTTTACACTCAATGCATTCAAAACCGATAGAATCGGAGCTTGTTCGGATCTTCTACTCCTTCTTAGTGATGTGTTGGTTCAAGATCTGGATTCTACCAAAGAGACAACCGATTCCAGGTTAAACATGAATAACCGTCACGAGCCAGTGAACGGGTCGGATTTGGGTGATTTCTGTTCGGACGGGTCACTATGGTCTTGACGAGTTTTCTATTGTTTAGCACGTTATCACACCGTCTCGATCAAAACTGCAAAACTATCAAAACAACCTAGTGTTAAGAAGATCAGCCGTTGGGACGGATTGCCGTCCGATCGGATTGCCATCCGATCAGACAGCCATCCGATCGGCTTGCACCTTGGTCCCATATAACACCCCTCGATAAAATTGACACCCTAATATATTTTAAAATATCCCAAAATGTCCAAAATACATTCCATGCGCGAAAACGGGCCCTAAATACATTAAATAGTATTTAAAATAATTAAAAAACTGAATTTTTAAGTTGAGGCGGGCCGCGTAAAGGACCCTTAAGCCTTAAGCGGGCAGCGTGAACTTAAAAACATGGCGCAGCCCGGTGTGGCCACGTGGCCCAACACCCGGCAGACCTATGTGATGACCCAGCCCAACTACGAGTTGACCTGGATTGACGCGGGCCGCGTAAGCCCCTGTCTTGTTTTACGCGGGCCGCGAGAAAACCAGACTCAGCAACTATATAAGTAGGCCATCGGATTTCATTCGAATTATTTCAAAGTTTCTTTCTCAATCTCAATTTCTGATAATAGGCTTATTATACGGGTATTATACCTGTCACGACCCCCTGCCCACCCTGGAAGGAATCGGAAGTCGCGAACAGCCAAGTGGTACCGGTGATTATTTTGAAAACGTTGCAGCGGAAATTTCATCAGGACCGTGAGTTAGGAAAAATATCAGAGTTTAGAAAACACCGGATTTTATTTATTAAATAGATGGGATAAACCCATGTTTTACAATGGTAGCTTTAAATAAAGATAAATTTGATTTACATAAAACAATATTTCTTAATTTGGTTTAATTAATAAAATAAGCCACTTCTTGAAGTCTTTCAGTGCCGTATCCATCTCTACTGTAATTACCTGAAACATGTTTGAAAAAGGTTTTGTCAGCGGGAAATACTGAGTGAGTTCATTCATTTTGCTAAAACGACACATTTGTTATAATATACAGTATTAAGAGCGATTACAATGTTTCTGATATCAAACCAACTACCCACAGTATTTGTCACTCAACCCATTGGCCCATTCGTCCAATGGTGTCTGTGACTATGGTCATATCCCCCATTGGCTGCCCCAATGGTGACGATTATCAAGTAATGTATACAAAACCCCATATACCGGCTGTAATTTGGTGATTACAAAGACTTAATCCCCGTAATTATAACTTTCAAATAAACATGATTTTGTAAACAGATTTGATAAAAAGAGAGAATGACTCACAGATAATCATGCAGATTCATACGGACAGAATTTAGTCTACAGATAAGCCTTGATATATTGCAGATTTATACAGGCAGGGCTTAGCCTATTGATTTTGCCTTGTAATCTAGTGCATACGAACTAGGTAGGTAACTTAATACAATAATTACGATAACTCACGAGATCAAATTCTCACAATGAACGACAAAATGCAATACTTCATCCATCGAATTAACGATGATCCGTCAAATTAATGACGAACGACAAAGTATAATACTTCATCCATCGAATTAACGATGATCCGTCAAATTAATGACGAACGATAAAGTATAACCCTAATGTGGGCGGCACTTAAACATCCATTGGATATATTGATCAGTCGGAAAATGAATCGTAATAGCGATCGAGTTAATACCCTGTATCGTAGCAGCACCCTACTACTTTGAAAGTAAATTTCGAACAGAATTATGAAGGATTTGAGAATTTGGTCGACACAGAATGAAAGCTCGATGTCCAGGCTATTTATAGCAAAAATATGGGTTTCACGCGGCCCGCGTGAACCCTGGCTTGATCCTTACGCGGCCCGCGTAGCCGCCCAGTCTACGATTAGGATTGCTGAGTCATCGACACGTGGCGGCACCAGGCTTTCGCTTATCGTTGAGCTGTCGCGGCCCGCGTGACTGCCCGTCTTTCTTTACGCGGCCCGCGAGAGGGTGTAAAATATGATTTTCTTTATTTTTGATATGGATTGGGGTTTCAGGGGTCCGGGCTTTTACTAACGGATCAATTTGGAACATTTTTGAATAAAATTATTTTATAAAGAAAAATGGAGTAAAATAGTGAGAAAAGAGAATGGACCCACTTTGTAACTTTAGGGTTCAACTAGAAAGTCTCTGGGTAGAATTTTGGGTATAACTTTTGGGCTATTTTGAAAATATATAATGCACTCGTGTTAAGTATAGTACCCCTAATTCAACCTTGTCCCGAAGTCCCGAGACAGAATCCAAACGAACTTAGTCGGGCAGAGCCCTGACATGCGTTATGAGGTTTAGATCAATCGGAAAGGGTAGCGGTGACCGGAAGTTACAACACTTAAAACGAGGCAGGGCATTATTATTATTTGGTTGAAAATAAGAAAAAAATAGGAATAGAGAGAGACGAACTGAAAGAAGGAAGAAATGATATTGTTTTCTGAAGACTGTGATGTCTTTTATAGTTAGTATCTAATTTTGATCCTCATTCATTTAATTGACACGTAGCCCCTTATGTGTATATATTTTTTTAAATGAATGACACGTACTATACATTGCCTTACTTTTGCTTTCAAATGGAAGCTATGTTTCATTTGTTTAATATTTTATTATTATATATAAAAATATATGTGACATGAAAGTTGAAGGGGAAACGACAGGTTCTTCAACTTGTGGAAATTTTATTTAGTATTATTATTATTATATTATTAATTTATATATTATAATTAATTTAACTGCTTTACTTATTTGGCGTGTGTAAATTGTAAAATATAATGTTTTAGAAAATAATAAATATGTCATTAGAACGAGTATATTTTTGTCTACATTTGGGTCTAAGTTTCATTAAAAATAGAGTAGGTTCAAAATACAATATATTTTTATAGTTTAATTATTATACGGTTCCTAGGCTCGTCTAGGAACTTCATATTTTTAATAGTCAACTTACCCGTAGACTACTCGTTTAATAATATAAGTTTTTATAGACTTTTATTTTATTAGAAATGTCACCCATTTTACAGGCCAATTTATTATAATAATATTTCAACCAATTATATAAAATAGTGTTTAAAAACTATTTAGGTTGAATATTTATATTGAAAATAAATAGTTACTATTTTACTAGTGGTTAATAATTTAACCAAACCTATGTTAAAAATAGGGATGTTACATTCTCCCCACCTTATTTTAAATCTCGTCCTCGAGATTTGGGTTATGATATTTCTTTTAGACTTATGTCATATTTTAGTCAATAAAGACAATATTAAGGTAAATATCAAATTTTGTGAACACGAGTTGTACCAGAAGTAGGATTCAATGGTTCAACTAAATTAGTTTAAGAAATTAATGACAAATGAATGAGATGAAATGATATAATTTCCAAGATGACTATGTTTAAGCTAAAAGATATATGATCAATAGATATTTTAAAATGAATGTGAAGGACTTTTAGAATTAATAAAATTCTTTGTCAAAAGAAAGCTTACTTTGATTGGCAACTGAGGAAGACTTAGAATTGACAGGTTCCAAATGAAATACAAGCATGAAAAATGATTTGTTGAATATTTATGAAATGAGAAAATCAAAGTGTTGAGATGAGTGAATTACAAAGATACACCAAAAGATAATAAAGTTAGTGTATCATTGTTTAAAGTTCCAATTTGTTTTAATTGTGAAATAATGTAATAGTACATTATTAGTGACCATATTTTTCATACTATGTCCTAGAGATCGAAATCTAATAAGAACAAGTTGTTTTGGCATGACCAACCATTATACTATATTTGTAAAGCAAATGTAATATATTATTATTTGTGTCCCTGTCTGAACCGTATCTTATATATCAAATATAATTATTATGTAATATGTAGTTTTACTATATGTAAATGGTCACCACTTTTTAAATAAAAATATTATTTCAGTATTTTACTATACTATGTAAAATAACTTATATTTACTATGTAATACAAAACATTGCATTGAAGTTATTACAAAATATTTTAGGATTACTATTTTGTAAAAGAAATCACTATTATTTATAACGTTAAATGAAAGTTGTAAAGTGTAAAAATATTTATTGTACAAAAGTATTTGTAAAATATTTGGTAAATATATAACACCTAATGGGTCGATTATATTTGATTACTTATTTTCATGTAAATATTG
This sequence comes from Helianthus tuberosus, assembly GCA_030545235.1. NCBI lineage: Eukaryota > Viridiplantae > Streptophyta > Magnoliopsida > Asterales > Asteraceae > Helianthus > Helianthus tuberosus. The sequence goes on from CM060451.1 coordinate 30,322,891, forward strand.
TAAATAAGTGAAAACGAGGACTATTCTTATATATCATAATGTTCCCTTAACCCAACGTGGTTGATGACTACCATATTATTTTTATATGGAAATTTTCTTACTAGAGTGTTACTGTACATAGTTACCACAAAACATGTGATAGAATATTATTTATATAGTTTTATTTGTCCTTTTTATTTTATGAAAATATGTCTTCTCCAAAGTATATATATTTTTATATACAATTGAAATTTACTAAATAAGTATGATGACTTAATTTATATATATTAACTAGTCATTATCGTGGTGGATATTGGTTAGTGCTGCCTTGTTTAAGCATAGGTGGCCAATCCATGCCTAACTAAGGCTAGGCTATTCAATACCTGCCCTTGACAATAACCCTAGTATTAAAAATAATACTAACACTTCTGTTATTAATTTATTATTAATAATAAAACTAATATTAATTATCAATAATAAATAACTGAACGTAAACTTAAATGAGAGTATACTTCAACATAAATTTTATATAAAAATATAAATTCTTTACCTCAATGGTTTAACAAAATTTATGGATTTGATCTCAAAGAGTCATTGTTTTGCAATAATGCAGTTCACAATGCAAAAAGTGGAATGATAATTGAGTTTGGATAAAATAACAAATTAGAATGAAGCCCTCCAGTGGTCTTCATAAATCAAACGAATCACATGCGCAACAAACAGTGTATGTGTAATGTGTGAATTTACCAGGAAATGAAGTAGATCGATATTCTCTACTATGAAAGAAATTCTCACGGTAGGATGACTATTAGAGGAAATAGAAATGCGAAAGTCAAATTATTATATGCAGAAGTTATAATTTCAACGAAAGAAATATAAGAACTTTATCTGGAATTTCGTGTGATAATCATTGTTAAATGACATTACCAGGGAATGTTGAATAAAATGAAATAGGGAATTTGCAAAAGTATATGACTCCTTTTTGCAGTGCTAATAATTATGACTCTGATTAGACTGTGCACCGATGGTTGTGAAATCGTACCTTAACGAGATTTATGTCGTTTGTAGGATCGCGTGACAAAGTGCCGCTTTTTGATCAGTAGTTCTCCTACTGACGGAATTTAACATTGGTGTCATCGTGCCCAATTTATATTTTCAAAGATCTTGCCTTTAGAAGTCGTGTGTGACATACTTTAACGTCTGTGGACGTAAAATTTTAAGTTTCATGTGTTTTCTTGTGCACTAGCACAACTTTACATGTTTCTTACTTGCGTTAATAGTTTATGGTAACGTGTTAGAAATTATTTTGATGGCGTTTTAACTTAAAGGGTTTCCATTATTTATTTTATCACACGAGCTACGAGACAGATGATTAAACGAAATAATGTTTGGTATCGGAAAAGAAATTCCTGATAAAGAAATCTAGACACAGATACTTGTGCTTTATTCCTATTTGACTTTTGAAATTCTTTGTAGATATAACTATCTATATAATCATATATTTCACATACCCTTCATAAAGTCAATGCATTTAACAGATTCCTATTTTGAAAAACCAGTCAAATATCTGGTCAAGATACTATTTAGGGAAATCTTGTCACTTGTTTGACATATTATATACCCCGTCTTATCCGATTTGCGCCGGAGCGGTAATCTCATTATATCCGGACAAACTGGAGAGTCTGCTACACCATACCCAGTCTTGTCGACGAAAATTTTCTATTTCCCATAAATAGTATCTTTTCAAAAGTGACTCTTTTATTAGGGCTTTTATCCAGAACCAAAGAAAATTGTATTTCTCGTAATATATCTTATTCTAGCCCAAGTAATATCAATAAGCAATAATTTTTATTAATTCTTGCTTATTTACCATATCTTGCAATATTCTAATTACCATTCTTATGGTATATCAAAATTCATCATACTTTATTTACATAAGTACTTATCTTATCTTGAAGTTTTATACTAAGGCATCTTTTCTTAAGTTCAAGGCTAAATACTATCCTGAGTGCTACCATAAAATATCAAGTTCCTAACTCTTTGTTTAGGTATTATTATTACAACACTTAAAGGCTTGAAGCAGTGGCTGTGATACCACCTTCTGTCACGACCCCCTACCCACCCTGGAAGGAATCGGAAGTCGCGAACAGCCAAGTGGTACCGGTGATTATTTTGAAAACGTTGCAGCGGAAATTTCATCAGGACCGTGAGTTAGGAAAAATATCAGAGTTTAGAAAACACCGGATTTTATTTATTAAATAGATGGGATAAACCCATGTTTTACAATGGTAGCTTTAAATAAAGATAAATTTGATTTACATAAAACAATATTTCTTAATTTGGTTTAATTAATAAAATAAGCCACTTCTTGAAGTCTTTCAGTGCCGTATCCATCTCTACTGTAATTACCTGAAACATGTTTGAAAAAGGTTTTGTCAGCGGGAAATACTGAGTGAGTTCATTCATTTTGCTAAAACGACACATTTGTTATAATATACAGTATTAAGAGCGATTACAATGTTTCTGATATCAAACCAACTACCCACAGTATTTGTCACTCAACCCATTGGCCCATTCGTCCAATGGTGTCTGTGACTATGGTCATATCCCCCATTGGCTGCCCCAATGGTGACGATTATCAAGTAATGTATACAAAACCCCATATACCGGCTGTAATTTGGTGATTACAAAGACTTAATCCCCGTAATTATAACTTTCAAATAAACATGATTTTGTAAACAGATTTGATAAAAAGAGAGAATGACTCACAGATAATCATGCAGATTCATACGGACAGAATTTAGTCTACAGATAAGCCTTGATATATTGCAGATTTATACAGGCAGGGCTTAGCCTATTGATTTTGCCTTGTAATCTAGTGCATACGAACTAGGTAGGTAACTTAATACAATAATTACGATAACTCACGAGATCAAATTCTCACAATGAACGACAAAATGCAATACTTCATCCATCGAATTAACGATGATCCGTCAAATTAATGACGAACGACAAAGTATAATACTTCATCCATCGAATTAACGATGATCCGTCAAATTAATGACGAACGATAAAGTATAACCCTAATGTGGGCGGCACTTAAACATCCATTGGATATATTGATCAGTCGGAAAATGAATCGTAATAGCGATCGAGTTAATACCCTGTATCGTAGCAGCACCCTACTACTTTGAAAGTAAATTTCGAACAGAATTATGAAGGATTTGAGAATTTGGTCGACACAGAATGAAAGCTCGATGTCCAGGCTATTTATAGCAAAAATATGGGTTTCACGCGGCCCGCGTGAACCCTGGCTTGATCCTTACGCGGCCCGCGTAGCCGCCCAGTCTACGATTAGGATTGCTGAGTCATCGACACGTGGCGGCACCAGGCTTTCGCTTATCGTTGAGCTGTCGCGGCCCGCGTGACTGCCCGTCTTTCTTTACGCGGCCCGCGAGAGGGTGTAAAATATGATTTTCTTTATTTTTGATATGGATTGGGGTTTCAGGGGTCCGGGCTTTTACTAACGGATCAATTTGGAACATTTTTGAATAAAATTATTTTATAAAGAAAAATGGAGTAAAATAGTGAGAAAAGAGAATGGACCCACTTTGTAACTTTAGGGTTCAACTAGAAAGTCTCTGGGTAGAATTTTGGGTATAACTTCTGGGCTATTTTGAAAATATATAATGCACTCGTGTTAAGTATAGTACCCCTAATTCAACCTTGTCCCGAAGTCCCGAGACAGAATCCAAACGAACTTAGTCGGGCAGAGCCCTGACATGCGTTATGAGGTTTAGATCAATCGAAAAGGGTAGCGGTGACCGGAAGTTACAACACTTAAAACGAGGCAGGGCATTATTATTATTTGGTTGAAAATAAGAAAAAAATAGGAATAGAGAGAGACGAACTGAAAGAAGGAAGAAATGATATTGTTTTCTGAAGACTGTGATGTCTTTTATAGTTAGTATCTAATTTTGATCCTCATTCATTTAATTGACACGTAGCCCCTTATGTGTATATATTTTTTTAAATGAATGACACGTACTATACATTGCCTTACTTTTGCTTTCAAATGGAAGCTATGTTTCATTTGTTTAATATTTTATTATTATATATAAAAATATATGTGACATGAAAGTTGAAGGGGAAACGACAGGTTCTTCAACTTGTGGAAATTTTATTTAGTATTATTATTATTATATTATTAATTTATATATTATAATTAATTTAACTGCTTTACTTATTTGGCGTGTGTAAATTGTAAAATATAATGTTTTAGAAAATAATAAATATGTCATTAGAACGAGTATATTTTTGTCTACATTTGGGTCTAAGTTTCATTAAAAATAGAGTAGGTTCAAAATACAATATATTTTTATAGTTTAATTATTATACGGTTCCTAGGCTCGTCTAGGAACTTCATATTTTTAATAGTCAACTTACCCGTAGACTACTCGTTTAATAATATAAGTTTTTATAGACTTTTATTTTATTAGAAATGTCACCCATTTTACAGGCCAATTTATTATAATAATATTTCAACCAATTATATAAAATAGTGTTTAAAAACTATTTAGGTTGAATATTTATATTGAAAATAAATAGTTACTATTTTACTAGTGGTTAATAATTTAACCAAACCTATGTTAAAAATAGGGATGTTACAATACCCCCTTAAATAGCGAAGTTCTGCTCCGTTGTAAGTATTATAACCCCTGGATACGTATTAGATACGCTGCCCGATTGATCTAGGGTTCCGTAACGCCTGTCGTGGTTTTGCCCGACGTAGTCGTTGGAATGCCGTCTCGGGGAGAGTATTACTAATGTTAAAATGGGTTATTATACTAACGCGTGTGCATTTGTGTAAATTTTAGATTATCACCAGGAAACCCTTACGGAAAATCTAAGACAGCAATGTGAGTTGATCCGCTTTTTGTTAACTGTTTTTACAAAACCTCATTTAATTAATTATATATTAAACAGTGATTGAGTATTTGTAAGAATACAATTATCATGAGTATGTTCGGGTTTTGTATACAAAATTTGTTACCACCTGGTCAAGGAGTAACATTTCCACAAGTTGGGTTCGACAGTACCATGGATGTTAATTGTGATGTCTTGGAAACAAATATAATTGCGGGATCGCCCTCAATACTATACAATAGGATTTTATTTAAACTTGATTAAACTGGGATTCACTCACCAGTATTTCCTACTGACAAATGTTTTTTTAAACGCGTTTCAGGTAACAAACTGTGAAAGCCAAATAGAAGCCAGCTGGACAGCACTGAACGCTTGGAAAAGTGGCAATAAAGTTACCTAAAATAAAATAGATGTTTTTTATTAATAAAATAGGATTTATTCCTATGAAAACGTGTGTACTACGAACTTGGGTTTTAACCCATTTGTTTAATGTTATGAAAATGTGGTATTTTACTCTGATCAATGTTTCCTAACTACGGTCCAGATGAAAATTTCCGCTGCCAAATTAGACAATACGCGATACCATCGAAACTGGCTCGCGGCCGCCCGTTCCCAGGGATTAAGGATCGGGGGGTTGTGACAGAAGGTGGTATCAGAGCCAAGCCACTGATTTAGCCACATAAGTGTTATGCTGACATCAAAATTCAATCTGTTAGGAAATAAATTACGGAAATACGTACATAACTGTATTTATTGTTATGTGTTATTTGACTATTTGTTAGTTTACAGTATGAGCAGCCAAGGACCATCTGACGCGTACTGTCAATTGTCTGGTTCGCCTAAAAGCGAAGGCACCTCCTCTTCTCAGCCTGCCCTCTCAGGGTACTCTGCTGATACGGAAGAAGGAATCTTTGTGTTTAAGGCTCAGTTCGAGGAGCCATTTCCTCAGAAAAATAGGGGATGGTTCAGTCAAGGGGCACACAAACGTAGGAAGCGTATGAAAAAGTTACAAGAACAGAGAGTGCTAGCAGCAGCTAAAAGAGAAACGGATGCCTATGCCCAGGATATGATAAATAGGGGTATAGCCAATATCCATATCTTAGCAACCACTGCAGCTTACCCTAATCTGGAGCAAATAATAGCACCCCAACCACAGCCACCTATCCCTGACCAACCCATGGAGATAGAAAACCCTGAAAACCAAGTAGAGATGCATGACTTCAATCCAGAAGAAATCCCTAGGGTACCAGCACCAAACCCCCTAGACCCAAATTACGATCCCTGGTGGGATGAAGTTAGGGACTATGTGCAACGTTACCCGATACATGAAGACACACCCATGCAAAACATAGGAGCCTATCCAGGTATGGACCCTTTAGATCCTTATTACCACGATGAATACATTAGGGAGATTTTAGAAGATCCTTACCGATTTCAGGCACCTACACCCCCATACCAGGAACCCGCACCCCGAATTCCTTACCCAGTCCTAGAACCTGCACCCCCAATGAGTGCAGAAAACATACAAGAACTTAGGACTTTTGGTGAGGATATTCTAGAGAGTAGTGAACGAATGAGACAGGTGGGAGAGCGACTCGTATGGAAATACGACGAGCGCAATATGGATTTTTGGATGAATCCATATCCGTAATATGATGAAGGAAACGGTAGTAGTAGTAGTAGTAGTAGCAGCAGCAGCAGCAGTAGTAGCAGCAGCAGCAGCAGTCGCAGTAGCTAGTGGCAGCGGCGGCCGGCGGCGGCGGCAGCAGCAGCGGCAGCAGCAGCAGCAGCAGTAGCAGCAGCAGCAGCAGTAGCAGTAGTAGCAGTAGTAGTAGTAGTAGTAATAATAAAATAAAATATGTGTGTACGGATGCCTACTACTATTAGTATAATTTTATTTCAGTTGGTATTGTAATTTTTATTTCAGTACTGGTGTGTAATAGATGCATAATAGATGAATAGAGTAAAGTCGCAATGATTGACGCTTTTGGCAAAAAATGCGCGTCATGTGATTGACTATATTAAATATTATTTTGTGATATTAATACGGGATAAATGTTTAAAATTCAGATGGCCGATGAAGGAAATCTGAATAACGATAACCAGAGTAACATTAACGTGGTTAATGTGAATCCGAGCATCAATAACAATGGAAACCAAATGGATAATAGTGCCGTTCAACACATAGTGGCACAAGGAATTATAGATGCAATGCCATTTATTATTCAAACGGTTCAAGAAGCGAATAATAAAAGTAAACATAGCAGTAAGCGACCAATTGAACCAGAAAACAACGTGAACAATGGACCCGTACTTCAAGTGCCCATTCCCAAAAGAAGAAGAACCATGTCTTATGGTTGTTCTTACAAGGAATTCTTGTCCTGCAAACCAATAGAATTATCGGGCAATGAAGGACACATTGCAGCCCTACGCTGGATAGAGAAAACTAAGGTTGTTCTAAAAATAAGCAAGTGTGCTGAAGAAGACAGAATAATGTTTGCTTCAAATCTGTTTAAAAACTCAGCCTTAGAATGGTGGAATACTATCCTCCAGTCAAGAGGAATGATAAGATATACAACATGGAATGGGAAGAATTTAAAAATATGGTAGAAAGGAATTATGCCCTCCCAATGAAAAGGAACAGATAGCTAATAAGTTTCTGAACCTTAGGATGACAGGGGTAGATAGTAAGGGGTATACTACTACATTCTTTGAATATGCTAGAATAGTACCAACCCTTGCATCACCTGAACCAGTATTAATCTCCCGTTACATCTGGGGATTAATTGGAGAGATTAGACATGTAGTTAAGGCAGCTAGACCTCAAACTATAGAAGCTGTAGAACTAGCGAATATCTTGACAGATGAATTAATCCGTACTAGAGAAGAAGAACAGAGGAGAAATCTAACCCAAAGGCTTACTCAAGAATTCCATTCTGGGAATTACAATCGTAGGAATATGGATTCTACCTCTGCACCTTTCTGCAAGGTCTGCAAGAAAAAGCATTCGGGAAAATGCTCCACTCTTTGCAATTTCTGCAAGATGCCAGGACACAGGGAAGAAGATTGCAGGAGAAAATCCAGTAATGGACTGTGCTTCAACTGTGGAGAGAAAGGTCATATCGGGCCAAACTGCCCAAAATTGGCTCCAGTTGTGAACAACAAGAACACTAAAAATGCTAGAGCATTTGTTCTGACTGCAGATGAAGCCAAGATGATTCCAGATGTGATAGCTGGTACGTTTTTAGTTAATGATGTATTTGCTAAAGTATTATTTGACTCTGGTGCAAACCAAAGTTTTATTAATACTTCGTTTTGCAAACTTCTAAATCAGTCATTAACTAAACTACCACAAGAATGTCTAGTTGAGACAGCAAATGGAGAAACTGTTAGGATTTCTGAAATCTTGCATGGAGCAAGAATATAAATTTTAAATCAAAAGTTTATTGCAAATCTTTACCCAATGAATCTGACAGGATTTGATGTCGTTTTAGGAATGGATTGGTTAATAACCAATAAAACCAGTATTTTATGTGATCAAAAGTCGATTCAAGTAAATTCACCAAAAGGTAAAAAGATCACAATTAAAGGTGATAAGTCGTCTAGATCCACAAAATTCATCTCTGTGATGAAAACTGCAAGTTATATAAGAAAAGGATCTATAGTGTATTTGATTTCTATAATCACTAACACTAAAGGAAAAGAACTAAAAGACATTCCAGTAGTGTCTCAGTTTCCAGATATATTTCCAGAAGAATTGCCAGGACTACCACCGGACAGACAAGTTGAATTCAGAATCCATCTATTGCCAGGCACAGCACCAATTGCCAAAGCACCTTACCGTTTGGCACCCGCCGAAATGCAGGAACTGAAGAAACAATTAGATGAATTGTTGGAAAAAGGATTCATACAACCAAGCTCATCACCATGGGGAGCGCCAATATTATTCGTTAAAAAGAAGGACGGATCAATGCGTATGTGCATTGATTACCGTGAATTGAACAAAATCACGATTAAGAATCGGTACCCATTACCGAGAATCGATGATCCATTCAATCAACTGCAAGAAGCTCGATTTTTCTATAAAATCGATTTAAGATCAGGATATCATCAATTAAAGGTACAGGAAGAGGATATTCCTAAGACCGCATTCAGAACAAGGTATGGCCATTATGAATTTACTGTCATGCCATTTGGTTTAACCAATGCCCCAGCCGCATTTATGGACATGATGAACCGAATATGTAAGCCATATTTGGATAAATTCATAATCGTCTTTATAGATGATATTCTAATTTACTCTAAGAGTAAAGAGGAACATGCAAAGCATTTACATGCACTTTTAAGTCTATTACGAAAGGAAAAGCTTTATGCTAAATTTTCAAAGTGCAAGTTTTGGTTAGAACAGGTACAATGTCTTGGACACTTAGTTAATCATGAAGGAATTCATGTGGATCCAACAAAAATCGAGGCGATTACCAAATGGAAAACCCCTGAATCAGCAACCGAGGTTAGAAGTTTCTTAGGATTGGTCGGTTATTATAGAAGATTTATTCGAGATTTTTCTAGAATAGCCATTCCTTTAACTAAATTAACCTGTAAATCCATTAAGTTTGAATGGGGACCAAAACAAGAAGAAGCATTTAGAATTCTTAAGAAAAGATTAACCCATACACCTATATTAGCGTTACCAGAAGGAACTGAAGATTTTGTAGTATTTTGTGACGCTTCCAAACTAGGTTATGGATGTGTATTAATGCAACGTCAAAAGGTTATAGCCTACACATCTAGACAACTTAAGAATCATGAAGAAAATTATTCAACCCATGACTTAGAATTAGGAGCTATAATTTTTGCCCTTAAGATTTGGAGACATTAGCTTTATGGTAGTAAGTTTACCGTATTCACTGATCATAAGAGTTTAAGGTATGTTTTCGGGAAAAAGGAGTTGAATATGAGACAAAGACGCTGGATGGAAATGCTTAGTGACTATGATTGTGATATCCAGTATCATGAAGGAAAAGCAAATGTAGTGGCAGATGCTTTAAGTCGAAAGTATCACGAAAAGCCAAAAAGGGTACGTTCTCTTAAATTAAATCTACAAGTAGATTTAAATGATCAGATAAGAAAAGCACAAGAATCAGTAATCAAGGATGATACTGAAAAATTAAAAGGTATGCTAAAAGAATTAGAACAAAGAACAGATGGAATTTGGAGATTCCATATAAAGAGAATGTGGATACCTAAATTAGGAAACCTACGTCATCGTATATTAGAAGAAGCCCATAAGTCTAAGTATACGATGCATCCAGGAAATGATAAAATGTACCAGGATTTAAAGAAAATTTTCTGGTGGATAGGCATGAAAAAGGACATAGCAGCCTATGTTTCTAAATGTTTAACTTGTTCACAAGTCAAAGCTGAACACCAGAAACCCTCAGGGCTATTGCAACAGCTAGAAATGCCAGTATGGAAATGGGAATTGATAACAATGGATTTTGTTACTAAATTACCTAAAACAAGGAAAGGTAATGATACAATCTGGGTGATTGTAGATAGGCTAACTAAGTCAGCTCATTTCTTACCAATGAAAGAAACTTTCAGTATGGAACAGCTAGCCAAATTGTATGTAAATGAAATTGTTTCATTACATGGAATTCCTTTATCAATCGTTTCTGATAGGGATAGCCGATTTACCTCTTATTTTTGGTCAAGTTTCCAAAAGGCAATGGGAACCAAGTTAAATCTGAGCACAGCTTATCATCCTCAAACGGACGGACAAAGTGAAAGGACAATTCAGACAATGGAAGACATGCTTAGAGCTTGCATAATTGACTTCGGAGGTAATTGGGATGATCACTTACCTTTAATAGAATTTTCTTATAATAATAGTTATCACACAAGTATCAACGCTGCACCATTCGAAGCACTTTATGGACGAAAGTGCCGAACCCCAGTCTGTTGGGCAGAAATTGGGGAAAAGCAACTATCTGTACCTGAGATAGTGCAGGAAACAACTGACAAGATTATTCAAGTCAAGGAACGACTAAAAGCAGCACGGGATCGACAAAAGAGTTATGCTAATAACCGACGCAAAACATTGGAATTTCAAGTAGGAGACAAAGTATTGTTGAAAGTCTCTCCTTGGAAAGGAGTAGTAAGATTCATCAAAAGAGGAAAGCTAAGCCCCAGGTATGTTGGCCCTTTTGAGATTATTAGAAGAATAGGACCTGTAGCCTATCAGCTACAATTGCAAGAGGAAATGGCAGGAATACATGATGTATTTCATGTATCAAATCTTAAGAAATGCTTAGCCGATGAATCGCTGATGATACCTCTTAAGGATATAGAGGTAAATGAACAACTTAAGTTTGTAGAAAGACCTCTACAGATTGAAGACATGAAAGTCAAGAATCTCAAGCATAAGAGACTAGTTCTGGTCAAAGTGAAGTGGGACTCCAAAAGAGGACCTGAGTATACATAGGAGCTTGAATCTGAAATGCAAAGGAAATATCCACACTTGTTCCAGTAGATCTCGAGGACGAGCTCTAAAACAAGGTGGGGAGGATATAACACCCCTCGATAAAACTGACACCCTAATATATTTTAAAATATCCCAAAATGTCCAAAATACATCCCATACGCGAAAACGGGCCTTAAATACATTAAATAGTATTTAAAATAATTAAAAAACTGAATTTTTAAGTTGAGGCGGGCCGCGTAAAGGACCCTTAAGCCTTACGCGGGCAGCGTGAACTTAAAAACATGGCGCAGCCCGGTGTGGCCACGTGGCCCAACACCCGGCAGACCTATGTGATGACCCAGCCCAGCTACGAGTTGACCTGGATTGACGCGGGCCGCGTAATCCCCTGTCTTGTTTTACGCGGGCCGCGAGAGAACCAGACTCAGCAACTATATAAGCAGGCCATCGAATTTCATTCGAATTCGTTCAAAGTTTCTTTCTCAATCTCAATTTCTGATAATAGGCTTATTATACGGGTATTATACCCCCTAAATAGCGAAGTTCTGCTCCGTTGTAAGTATTATAACCCCTGGATACGTATTAGACACGCTGCCCGATTGATCTAGGGTTCCGTAACGGCTGTCGTGGTTCTGCCCGACGTAGTCGTTGGAATGTCGTCTCGGGGAGAGTATTACTAATGTTAAAATGGGTTATTATACTAACGCGTGTGCATTTGTGTAAATTTTAGATTATCACCAGGAAACCCTTACGGAAAATCTAAGACAGCAATGTGAGTTGATCCGCTTTTTGTTAACTGCTTTTACAAAACCTCATTTAATTAATTATATATTAAACAGTGATTGAGTATTTGTAAGAATACAATTATCATGAGTATGTTGGGGTTTTGTATACAAAATTTGTTACCCCCTGGTCAAGGAGTAACATTTCCACAAGTCGGGTTCGACAGTACCATGGATGTTAACTGTGATGTCTTGGAAACAAATATAATTGCGGGATCACCCTCAATACTGTACAATGGTATTTTATTTAAACTTGATTAGACTGGGATTCACTCACCAGTATTTCCCACTGACAAATGTTTTTTAAAACGCGTTTCAGGTAACAAACTGTGAAAGCCAAATAGAAGCCAGCTGGACAGCACTGAAGGATTAGAAAAGTGGCAATAAAGTTACCTAAAATAAAATAGATGTTTTTATTAATAAAATAGGATTTATTCCTATGAAAACGTGTGTACTACGAACTTGGGTTTTAACCCATTTGTTTAATGTTATGAAAATGTGGTATTTTACTCTGATCAATGTTTCCTAACAACGGTCTTGATGAAAATTTCCGCTGCCAAATTAGACAATACGCGATAGCACCGAAACTGGCTCGCGGCCGCCCGTTCCCAGGGATTAGGGATCGGGGGTTGCGACATCCCTTACTTAAACCTTTATTTTGATCAAAGGGTTGAACGTTGAACGGATTACCGTCTGATCGGATAGCCATCCGATCTAACGACTACCCAGGCATGAGATGTTTGGAACTTCAACACTTAAACAATTTTCAACATGTTCAATGCACTATCAGTTCTAGCGGATTGCTACCCGATCGGTAAACCATCCGATTGGATGACAACACTGCTGTGAACTTGTTCTCTGAGAATGTCTCACCAAACGGGTCGCCGTCCGATCGACCGACCTGAAGGGTAGAGATACTTCTCTGTTTTCAAAATGCTACAAAGAAAACTTCAAAAGACAAACCATCATACACAAACACATCCTCACCAAACGAGGTGTCAATCCAATCGTATGGCCGTCCGATTTCGAACTCTATTATACTATTAAACTTGTATACTCACCTTTGCACTATGTGTATTGACTTTTACTTTAACGTATGTGACAGGTGCCTAAGATGTTAGGATGCTTGGTTTGCTGTGTGATGAAATCGAGGCTAGGAAAGAGTCTAGAAACAAACAAACAAATTGCCTATTTTGAAATCTGAGTTGTCAGATCAGTTTTTGTTTGTGAGACAATTATTTGTAATAGCTGTTTTATTTGGATATGTTATGGTATGGGACATGACGTTTTAAGTATCTGGTAATTAATAGTCATTATGGATACTCATGGACAATCTGTTTCGCTCAGTGCCACGCCCCGATGATTCCGCCATCGGTTGGGGTGTGACAGATTGGTATCAGAGCCATAACTATAGGGAATTAGGCAAGACTCGACCTAGTCCGGGTCGATGTCTTAGAAACGACCTAGTCTATAGTTAAGTACCAATAGACCGACTTGTGCATACCCTGTAGGGGTTTTTGTACAAGCTTACCTGCTATATCTCGCTATTCTCGCTGAACACTACACTGCACTCTAATTTTCGAAAACGAACGAGTGATTAGGTTAATATTAGGTGTGAAAACCGCAAACTCTCGACTAAATCACTTGTTCGACCCGCATTTTTATCTACAAACAGGAAAATTTGCGCTGAATCAAGAGTGAAATCCGTACTTCGACGCACATTTCTTCTCTATTTTATCAAAACAGGAACAAAAGTTATTAAGTCAGGGGTGAAACCCGAATCTTGATGACTTGTTTTGTGCTCTATTTTGTTTTAACAAAACTCTCACCAAAGCCTTGACGGACTCCAATGACCTGAAGTCACACTGTAACTGGAAGGATGCGTGTCATTCGTCCAAAGTCGAGGCGAGAGCCCAGTACCGAAGGTCGAAGTGTGTACCAAAAGTCCTTGTGAATAGTCGAACCACTTTGGGTAGTCGACGTCTATCAGCCGCAGACAATCCATTCTCGATTTTTATGTGTTTCGATTCTTAGCTCGCAACTACCGACTCTGATATTTGTCGCTTTTACGTGGATTTTATGTGTTTTATGTAATTTTATTTGTTTATGTGTTTCGATTTTTGGTGGGTTATTCGCTTATCGCTATCGCTTTGATCAACACAGACAACCCGCACTACACATCTATCTCAACACGCTAATAAATTGTAACTACTGGGGGATAACTGGATTCTATGATACTCGATGTGTACTCGCTAATCGCAATCGCTATTCTCGAACGCTCATGGACTTTGAATGATAGGTTTCTGTATTCTGACTGTCTATTGTGCTTCTATGCTTTACGTGCTTATGTGCTTCTATGCTTATGTGAGTCTGTGTTTATATGCCTATGTGGTTATGTGTTACATGATTGTGTTCCTGAGCTTTAGTAGTGTTAGGCGTGTGAGGTGAGATTTGATTATATTGTGTCTGATTCCTATGGCGATGTCTGTTGCAGACAATGTCATCATCTGGATCCCGTCACTCGCGCACTGCTCGCCGAAACCAGAAAGACAAACGCCTTGCTACTCTCGTCGCTAAGCAGATAGCGAAAGTCATTCCCCAGATCGTTAGCGACCTACACGAGAACGCTAGCAAGTCTTCTGAAGAGTCCAGGACTGAAAACCCTAAAGCTGCTTTTAGCTTCAAGCAGTTCAAAGCTTGCGGACCGAAAGAATTTACTGGCGAAGATGGTCCTACGGCCTTGTTTCAATGGTTTGATTCGATCGAGGTCACCCTGCGCCAGAGTAGTTGTCTTGACGATCTCCGCACTTTGAACGCTACCGGCGTCTTCCAATCCCGAGCACTAGATTGGTGGACGGCCGAGAGGAACAAACGCGGAAATGAAGCAGTTTATGGTTTGACGTGGGATGAGTTGAAGGACGTCATGTTGGAAGAGTTCTGCCCTCCCCAGGAGCGCCAAAAGTTGGAGGAAGAATTCTGGCATATCAAGAAGAAGGATGGTGACAATGCTGCTTTAACTGCTCGCTTCAAGCAGCTTAGCATAATCTGCCCTGATCAAGTTAAGACTCCTGATGTGACGATCAAGAAGTATATCCGAGCTCTGCCGGATTGTGTCGTAGACTTTGTGCAAGCTTCAAAACCAGCAACAATCGAGGAAACTTACCTGCTTGCCGCTGAAATAAACGACAAGCGAGTCAAGTCTGGCTACTGGGATAAAGCCACCAAGAATCTGCATCAAGCTACCATCGCACCAACCGTTGAAACCGCCGCCACTCCTCAGTATTCAAAGGCCTCTCGTCACAAGAGGAAGAACAACAGCAACTCCAGCAACAAGAACTGTGCTGTCACCACTGCTGCCCCGCTCCAAGCTGTACCAGCTCAGCAGCAGACTCAACACCTCCAGGTCGTGGCATCGGTAACCCAAGCATCGCCGACAAAGCGTGCTTATACTGGTCCTCATCCGGCCTGCCCGACTTATACCTATCACCACCCAGTGGGAATCGCCTGTAGATTTTGTGTACATTGCAACATGTACGGCCATTTCACCGCCAACTGCCGTACAGGTCCTCGTCAAGCTCCAGCTCCAGCTACTGCTCATCAAGCTCTACTTCCTGCTCCTCAAGGCCAACAAGCGGCTCCGGCACCCGTGATCAATCCTAGAGTCTGCTTTGCATGTGGTGATCCCAACCACTTCGCAAATATGTGCCCGAATCGAGTGGTGAAGCAAGAGCCACAACAGCAGCAGCCCCAGCAACAGCAGCAGCAGCAGCCTCAGCAACAACAGCAACAAGCAGCTCGCGCTCGAACTTTCAACATTAATGTGCGCCAGGCTCAGGCTGACAACAATGTGGTCAATGGTACGTTCCTTGTGAATGGTATTTATGCTTCGTGCTTGTTTGATACTGGAGCCGATAACTGTTTTGTATCGTTTGAGTTCGAAAAGCTCATTAATCGTAAGCGCACCCATCTCCCCTCGACGTTCGATGTTGAACTTGCCACCGGAAGAACCATCGTTGTCAACTCTGTTCTTCGTGATTGTACTCTCGAACTCAACAATCACATCTTCCCTATCGACCTTATTCTGATGCAGCTCGGTAGTTTTGATGTCATAGTAGGCATGGACTTTCTTCACGAAAACCATGTTGAAGTTGTTTGCTTCCATAAGATGATTCGATTCTCACTCACTAATGGTGATCAACTTTGTGTGTATGGTGAAACTCTCTCAAAGGATCTCAAGCTCATGTCATGTATCCAAGCTAGCAAGTATCTCCGCAAGGAATACATAGCTTTCTTGGCTAACATTATAGTAACGGAGAAGGAAAAGAAAGGAAACACATTGGGGAAAGACGTCCCTGTTGTTCGTGAATTCCTGAACGTATTTCCTGATGATCTTCCCGGCTTACCTCCAAGTCGTGATATCGACTTTCGTATCGACCTCATTCCTGGAGCAAATCCTGTCGCTAGAGCTCCTTATCGACTCGCACCGTCTGAAATGCGCGAACTATCGAGTCAGCTCCAGGAATTACTTGATAAAGGCTTCATTTTCCCTAGCACATTTCCTTGGGGCGCGCTAGTCCTTTTCGTCAAAAAGAAGGATGGGTCGTTCCGGATGTGCATCAACTACAAGGAATTGAATAAGCTGACAATCAAGAATCGCTATCCTCTACCTCGCATCGATGATTTGTTTGACCAGTTACAAGGTGCTACGTGTTTCTCCAAGATCTATCTATGCTCAGGTTACCCCCAGTTACGCATTCAAGAGGAGGATATACCCAAAACCGCTTTTCGCACTCGATACGACCACTATGAGTTCGTTGTTATGCCTTTTGGTCTAACCAACAGACCCGCGGTTTTCATGGATCTGATGAATCGCGTGTGTAAACCTTTTCTCGACCGCTTCATCATCGTGTTCATCGATGATATCCTGATCTATTCCAAGTCAAAAACCGAACACGCGCAACATCTACGTTTCGTTCTCTAGCTACTCCAGGTAAATCGACTCTATGCGAAGTTCTCCAAGTGTGAATTCTGGCTGGAGGAGGTTCAATTCCTCGGTCACATTGTCAATAGTCAAGGTATTCACGTCGATCCCGCGAAGATTGAAGCTGTTAAGAGTTGGGTAACACCTAAGACCCCGTCTGAAGTCCGTTCTTTCTCGGGCTAGCGGGCTATTATCGCCGATTTATCGAAGGATTCTCAAAAATCGTTGTGCCACTTACTTCCCTCACACACAAAGACAGGCCTTTTGTTTAGGGAACTGGACAAGAGACTGCCTTTCAAACCCTCAAGCATATGCTTTGCAATGCTCCTGTTCTCACTCTACCCGACGGAAACGATGACTTTATCGTCTATTGTGATGCCTTGAACTTTGTCCTTGGTTGTGTTCTCATGCAACGAGACAAGGTTATCGCTTACGCATCTCGTCAGCTCAAGATCCACGAGAAGAACTATACAACCCACGACCTCGAGCTAGGCGCAGTTGTTTTTGCGTTGAAGATTTGGTGACACTACCTTTATGGTACCAAGTGTACGATCTTCACCGATCATAGGAGCCTACAACATATCTTTGACCAGAAGGAGCTAAATATGTGTCAACGCCGGTGGGTAGAACTTCTCAACGATTATGACTGTGGGATTCGTTATCATCCTGGCAAAGCAAATGTCTTTGACGACGCTCTTAGCAGAAAGAGCTACTCGCACAGCGCCCATAATATTCAAGCCCAGTATGATCTCGAAACCCTCATCCGCGAAGCCCAACATACCTGTTTTACCGAACGCACCTTGAAGAAGGAAAGGATTCTCAACGATAGAGCCCAGCTAGTGAATAACTCAAACGGGATATTCCATTATCTGGACCGAATTTGGATCCCTAAACGGACCGATTTACGATAGATATTGATGGACGAAGCCCACAAGTCTCGATACTCTATTCATCCCTGTGCCGATAAAATGTACCAGGACCTTCGCTACAAGTACTAGTGACCGGGCATGAAGAGAGATATCGCTCTCTATGTATCGAAGTGCCTGACTTGGTCGAAAGTCAAGGCCGAGCATCAAACACCCTCTGGCTTACTCGTCCAACCCGAGATTCCTATATGGAAATGGAGAGTATAGCTATGAACTTCATAACGAAACTTCTGCGCACGCCATCAAGTCACGACAACATCTGGGTTGTCATTGACCATTTGACGAAATCAGCTCATTTCCTGTCAATACGAGAAGACTTTAAGGTAGAAAGATTAGCCCGAATCTACACCAACGAGATCATTAGTCGACATGGGACACCTCACGACATCATCTCTGACCGCGATGGTCGGTTTACCTTGATTTTTGGGGATCATTTCAATCTGCTCTCGGTATTGCTCTTAATCTAAGTACCGCTTTCCATCCCCAAACCGACGATCAGACTGAAAGAACGATTCGTACCCTTGAATACATGCTCCGTTCGTGTGTCATAGATTTTGGTGGTAATTGGGACGCACACTTACCTTTAGTCGAATTCTCGTACAATAACAGTTATCATTCCAGCATTCAAATGGCACCATTTGAGGCATTGTATGGAAGAAGATGCCGATCGCCTATTGTATGGCAAGAGATCGGACAGTCGCAATTAACTCGTCCTGAGCTATTGCAAGAAATGACTGAAAAAATCCTCCAAATTCGAGACAATCTACTAAAAGCTCGGAGTCGTCAGAAAAGTTACGCCGATAGACGACGCAAGCCCCTTGAAGAAAAGATTGCTAATTGCGATCTGTCACTCCTTGCTCAACTACTGTTTTGACTTCTTTGAATTGAAATCGAATCTATTTATTTAATCGCTTTAGTTGTATTATGTGGAGTATCTATTAATAATCGAGGTTTAATCGCATATTAATCGCATGTTTAATCGATTTATCGCTTATCGCTATTGCAGTCGCAACTTGAATTTATGCGTTCTGGATATTGTTTTACGTGTGTGTGCTACTTATGTGTTATTTGTGCATGTTTATTTATATTACGTTCATGGTAATCAATCGAAACACAATCGCAACGCTATCGCAATCGAATCGAAACGCTAAACGCAAGTTAATTATAGTGATTGAATGTTAGATATAGTAGTTATGTTGTTTGTGTAACTAATGGGTAATACTATCGCACCGCTCTCTCGAATCGCATCACAACGCTCAACACGCGAATCGAAACGACAAAACTCATCGCGCCGGACTCATGGATCGAGTGGCCAACCGATCGAGTGGCCATCCGATCGGATTTCCATCCGATCGGGTTGCCATCCGATCGAGTTGCCACCCGATCGACCCGCCACTTTCCACACTTTCCTTTTTGGGAAACCCTATAAATACCCCCACTTGTCACATCACTTGATGTGACAGCTCTCTACTCGACCCAGCCGCACTCAGGCTCTATTTCTCTCGATTTCTCGCGATTCTTGTAAGTTTTCAACCTAAATCTTGTACTTCTATGATCTACACACACTTCTTCATCATTCTCTCTGTTAAATCTCAACTTTTAACCATGAAATCAGTGGATTTGAGGTGTTCTAGGATGATGTCATCATGGTGTTCTTATGGACTTCATGTTTTGGCTTCAATCCACCAAGAACAACTTAGATCTGGACGATTTCCACATGAATGAACAAAGATCTTGCATAGATCTGAACATGTTCATGGTGAAAAGGATTGAAAGATGGTTTTCTAACTTTCTTTCAACTCTTTTACACTCAATGCATTCAAAACCGATAGAATCGGAGCTTGTTCTGATCTTCTACTCCTTATTAGTGATGTGTTGGTTTAAGATCTGGATTCTACCAAAGAGACAACCGATTCCGGGTTAAACATGAATAACCGTCAAGAGCCAGTGAACGGGACGAATTTGGGTGATTCCTGTTCGGACGGGTCACTAGGGTCTTGACGAGGTTTCTGTTGTTTAGCACGTTATCACACCGTCTCGATCAAAACTGCAAAACTATCAAAACAACCAAGTGTCAAGACGATCAGCCGTTGGGACGGATTGCCGTCCGATCGGATTGCCATCCGATCGGACAGCCATCCGATCGGCTTGCACCTTGGTCCCACACTTAAACCTTTATTTTGAACAAAGGACTGAACGTTGAACGGATTACCGTCCGATCCGATAGCCATCCGATCGAACGACTACCCGGGCATGAGATATTTGGAACTTCAACACTTAAACAATTTTCAACATCTTCAATGCACTATCAGTTCTAGCGGATTGCTACCCGATCGGTAAACCATCCGATTGGATGACAACACTGCTGTTAACTTGTTCTCTGAGAATGTCTCACCAAACGGGTCGCCGTCCGATCGACCGACCTGAAGGGTAGAGATACTTCTCTGTTTTCAAAATGCTACAAAGAAAACTTCAAAAGACAAACCATCATACACAAACACATCCTCACCAAACGAGGTGTTAATCCAATCGAATGGCCGTCCGATCGGATGACCATCAGAACGGATTGACATCCGATCGACTGGCCATCCGATCGGATTGCCATCCGATCAGATTACCATCCGACACATACCATTTTGCACCGTTTTACGTGCCGCTTGTCATTTATGCTATCGTTAACTATTCAGGCTAATCTCTTTCAGCGCTCCCTTCAATCCAATAGCATGTTTACTTGTTAAACACAATCTGTGAGTATACTCGAACCCTTTTTGCTTTACGCACTTTTGGGTGTTACATACGTTACTTATTCTAAATCACATCAAACACACTACGCAATACTTTAACGCTAACCGCTACTGCATGTTATACGTGACTCGATGAATGCTTGTTTGTTATGTTTACACATAGATTGTTGTCTACCTGCCTTAGCAACGATAGTGCCATAGTTTGGACTCAGCACCTGTTCACCCAGGGGTTGTTAAGGACCATTACTCACATGATTCGCAGTGGTGAATATTTGTTGCGAACTGCCTTACGCAGTCGACCCGCAGTCATTGGTATTGAAAGGATCTTGTCGATAACTTACGTGCTTCACATCACACGTTGTACGTGCTGGTTATGCGTAAACGATTTCGAACTCTATTATACTATTAAACTTGTATGCTCACCTTTACACTATGTGTATTGACTTTTACTTTAACGTATATGGCAGGTGCCTAAGATGTTAGGATGCTTGGTTTGCTGTGTGGTGAAATCGAGGCTAGGAAAGAGTCTAGAAACAAACAAACAAATTGCCTGTTTTGAAATCTGAGTTGTCGGATCAGTTTTTGTTTGTGAGATAATTATTTGTAATAAGTGTTTTATTTGGATATGTTATGGTATGGGACATGACATTTTAAGTATCTGGTAATTAATAGTCGTTATGGATACTAATGGACAATCTGTTTCGCTCACTGCCACACCCCGATGATTCCGCCATCGGTTGGGGTGTGACAGATGCACACACACACACACTAAGTGTGTGTTGTGTTAAGGATTTTATTAATTAAAATTCTTGTTTCCTTTTTACGATTTTTGGTCCCTCAAGTTTAACTTTAATTATTTGGGACTACAACTCCCTGTTTTATTACTTATTTACACATTACTAACTAGGTTAATCACTCCTAGTTAACTTAGTGGGTTTGGGGAAATCATGACCCGTTTCATTTTAAGTCCCGTTAACTCGGGCCTTTTATATGCTTTGTTTTCTCGGAGTATTTATCCTTCTTTTAATTAATATTAGGTTTAATTATTTAAATCCTAATATTTACCGGGTTAATTTTTACTACCTACGGTATTTTACCCGTTCATTATTATTAATGTGATTTGACTATCAAACCCGTTTTTAGGGTGTTACAGATATATATTTTGATATTATCATTTATATTTGTACGCTACAAATATATATTATTTTTTGATATTTATATTATCATGAAAATTACATATTCTAGATATTTCAAACTTTTTTTTGGTGATGATGATATGTATATAATGGGTTGGGTTCCTCTGTCAAGTGTAAGAAGTGATTATACCATTAAATTCTATTAGATGAGATTAAATGAGTGATAAAATTGTAATATTTGTTTTAATTAAATTCATTGATTTCTTAGATTAAGGGTATAAAAGTAAAGAGTTAACTTTCGTTTAATTCCCTATGGTTTGGTCATTTTAATTGTTTTGTTCCAATAGTTTAAAAATAGCCATTTTCCTCCCTGATCTTTCGAGTTTGTCGCCAGTTTGCTCCCTGACTCTAACTCAGTTAAAACGTTCAATTAAAAGTAGGGGTATTTCGGTAGTTTACTCCCTGGCTCTAACTCAATTAAAACGTTTAGTTAAAAGTCGCGGTAGCCGTGGTCGGCAGGTGGTGGTGGATGGTTGTTGATGGTGGTGGGCGGTAGAAAGAGTGGTTGGAAAGATATGAGATTAGAAAAGAATTACTTATATACATGTAAATAAACAAGTTATAGGTTTATTTAGGTGAAAAGACTTACATGCCCTTGTTTTAATCTATAAAATTACCAAAATACCCTTCTAGTTAATGGATTTTTTGGATGGTGTTAAAGGCGGAGAGCAAAATGACGATAAGTTAGAAAAATCAGGGAGGAAAATGGCTATTTTTAAACTATTGGGGAAAACCGTTAAAATGACCAAATTACAGGGAGCAAAATGTAAGTTAACTCAAAAGTAAATTTAGTGTGCCTTAAATTTACGAACCGACATGCAAGTCACATGCAACTTCCTCCGTCTTTTTAAAACTTCAATAACTTTTTTACACGTAACTTGTTTTTAAAAAACGTTACACCATAATAACAAGCATTTTTAATCTTTAATATGAGTACCATATTGCTACATATATATATATATATAGGAGAAGGATCATTTAGGAACCACCCTTTATTGCGAGAACCAATGTGAACACAACCAAAAATACCTAAAAATCGAAAAAAAACACACAATTTTTTTTATATTTTTATGTGTTTCAGTAAGGTGTTTGGGTGAGCATATATGTAATGTTCCGTATTTTCTGATTCTTTTCCATTAATTTATAATTCGTATTTCAATTTCAATCCTTGTAATTCCGAAAGTTTATCATAATAGAAATCACATTTTATATCATACTTGTTTAATCATGCTTGCATAATACGTAAATAATCACGAAATACGCAATTTATATTCAAAACTGTAACACCTCGAAAATTTCACGTCCTATAATGTGTTGACACGTGTCATAAAGCTTGAACGTGTGAAAGAATGTTATAAAAGGACTAAAGTTGACAAACATGGAAAGTATGTGATTTTACGGGTTCTAAATGTCAACAGTGAATAAATATACTTCATAATAACCCTACATGATGTTTACAACATCAAAAGAATAAATCATGGATCATACGAGGCTAAAAGTGAGAGATTACAAACTACAGGGGTTAAATGTGTCAACATGTTTAAAGATATACCTCTGAGTGACCTTTTGACAAACCCGAAGCTTTGTAACTGTAAATTATGCTCACTAGAATGCGCGATATAAATTTCATAAAGTTTCGTTATCGTATGAGAAAGTTATGATCAAATTCGTGTGCGAGGGGTTAAAGCGTAAACATTGAAAGTTAAGACTTTTCGGGTTAACCGGAAGTGTCCAGGGACTTGGCAAAGTGGGTATAAGTTCTAAAGCCCTTGTAGGTAAATAATAAGGGGTCAAATTTCAAGTAATAATGCTAGTTGACCTTCCGAAGAGCCAAGGGACAAGATGTGGAAACAAAAAAAAATGAAAAAGCTGATCAGAAGGCCCATGCGGCCCGCTTTAGCACCTCAAGCGGGCCGCCTCAGCCTCCCAGATGCAGAAACTCGTTTTTTCACCTGTTCAGCCTTCTAAACGCCATGTGTTGCCCTTAAACCCTTCCAAGAGCCCCCTAAACAACCCCTAAACACTTAGGGACACTTGTTGAAGAGTTGTGGTCATTGATAGACTTAGATGTCAACAAGTTATGGTGATCTAAACACTATAAATAAGACCATTAGTTGCAACATTTGATCATCCACCTTCATCTGCATTTGTGGAGCATTTCTGGAGCTTAGGAGCAGATCCAAGACATCCCTACACGTGCATAGGACCCTTGTAAGTACCCTTGACCTTCCTCGATTAAGTTTTAGCCTAGTTTTAGCTTAAAAGTCAAACCGTCGTAATTAACGGTTGACTTTAAGATTAATCACAAATGGTCCAGTGATTAGTCGAATCAAGAGTAGTTATAAGTTGGTATTTATGTGGGCATTAAACCCTTAAAAGGGCACCCTCTGTATTACACTCTAACAAGATCGTTTGTCGGGTCAAAGTTAATCCGAAAAAGTCAACAGAAGCATAATTAGCAATCTAGATGGCGTACAATCTGTTTTGTCATTGATATAGCTTAGTAATCAATGTAAGAACATGTCTAAGCATGTTTGACCCGACAATTTCCTGTAAAGACTCGGTTCGGAACCGAAAGTCGCATAGTTTGACTTATACTTTGACTTTCAGTTCTGACCCGTTATGGTATGATTTAGAAATACCTTAGAGCTCCACTTGGACCAGGTTACATGCTAGTATAACCCTCTGTGATTATACACCACGGTTCATTAGTTAACCGATTAATACGCATGATTCCGTTAATTGCTCATATGTTAACCATTATGCCCTTATTACCTTAAAACGTGATTTTTGGAAATGTAAAAGAGTAGAAACTTAAATTATTGATATATAAACTTGTATGCAAAGTTTGACATCAGTTTGACTAGTAGATTAAGAGTTATGCTCATTATAGCAAAATTAATGCTTTTTGTTAATAAAACGGCGTAATTAGCGTATAGCCTAGTTAAGCCTACTTTTTGGTATCAAACTTAATACCCACTGATGTAATATATTATTTTGGGATTTTTAAAGATTTTTAAATAATTTTAGGCTGAGCATAACTAGTAGTCGTAGGCTTAATCCGGTAATTGTCGGTTTTGCCCTTACGGGCCATAAAATGAGTTTTACATATCTAAATGACTCCAAACCTTTTGCTACTGATCACATATGATAAATAAATTATTTTAAGATTTCTGGAAATATAAAAATATCAGATTTAAGTATCGAACCCGTAAACGGCTTTTAATCGCCTTATTAAGCGTTTTTAACGCATAGTATGTATTAAAATTATATTGAACATACCCGGGTTGATACCTACTGATATTTTAGGCAAATTAGAATGTTTTAACAGTAAGCAAAGGTTGATTAACTCAGACTCCAGTTTTGGAGCTTTTCGGCTTATGTGAAATTACCAAAATGCCCCTACGGTGCATAGTTTGGTTATAATTGGTAAATTCACATATATATACTTTATCCTACTGTTATAACTTACCAAAATAAGTATTTTTTCTGATTATATCAGACCGGTAACTCACGTAAATACTTAAACACTTTTATAACCTTTTAAATGACCAAACTACCCCTACGGGGCCTAGTTTTTGTTTAAATACGTTTCGGGCATAATGAAAGACATCTTACTGATGTCACAACATATTTGAGGAATAAATTAACTTAGGGAACCTGTATATAGCTCTCATAAATACCCGTCACGCTTATTACGCATACGGTACGGTTTATGTAACAAGGTTACATAAATTAGCCGAAACGGGTCAAACCTTATTGGTTTTATCTCAAAATCCAGAATGTGTATGAAATACCCATTTAAGACAAGTCTTCAAACTTGTCGGGTCTAAACCACATTCTATTCCGGTCTTCGCTTAATCGTGCGTCTGAACCGTATATTCCATTAAGACTAACCGGTCTAAGCTTAGGCTAAATTAAAGACCCGTTAGCATTCTAATTGGTTATTTATACCATCATTCCAGACTAGAGCATTTTGGTAAATGGTACCTACGCTTACTTAAGTGAATACGGCTGAGTTATTAGATTCTTGCTATTTAAGACAGGAGCTAGCTCAGGTAAATACTCTTAACTTATTTTCCCTATACGGGCTTGGGATACGGCACTATAAAAGTACCGCTTGGTCGGGTGTGTAGTTATTTAAATCGTATTGTGATTGATGTACTTACAACCCGTTTAATATGTATTATTTGGTGTATGGCCTTGGGGGTTAATGACCATGTCCCGGATATCCTTGGCATCATTCGAAGTAATGGCCACGACTTAAGCACGGGGTGTAGGCATACACCTGACAGCTGCATTATGTAAAAACTGGTAATCCACTCCGAGGTATCATCCTTGTGGGCATTATACCGGAACTGGTAATCCACTTAGGGGATGATAGCCTGTGGGCATTATACATGTGGCGTGTCAGTTAATCTAGTCCGGCCCTACAAACCGGCCCTAACGGACGACAAATAAGTAAAACTGTATACAAGATTATATACAAATAATTTTCCCAAGTTAAAAAGGTTAATTTTGCCTCTGTGCATTTTAATCAAATTATAAAAGATATTTTGTGCCACGTGCATTCAAACCAATTTTCTTAAACTCTTTTCAAATGAGTCGGTTGGGTGTATTTACCAGTGAAAACTGACGTATTTTCCAAAAAGGTTAAGTGACAGGTACTGAACGAAATTGGCTGGAAGCTCAGGGCGCTAATAAGGAATCTTGCAAGTTCTAGGCGTCTAAAGTCTGTTGAACAAATGATATGTTTTAAGATCCGCCTGTGGATCCTTTACCTTCCGTTGTAATACTGGATATTACTTTATATTCGGAATGTAATAATAATTATCTTTTGCTTCCGCTGTGCATTTATATAATTGTGTTGTTTGACTATTATGTTGCCAACCACGTCACGATACTCCCCACCGGGCCCACCGGTGACACGTGGAAATTCGGGGTGTGACAGGTTGGTATCAGAGCCAACACTGAGTGAATTAAACGCTAGCCTTTTGCGTTTAATCTCAGTTACACAATTGCACATTCTTGAGTCTAGACAAGAACATAAGACAAATCCAAATTCGTTTCATTGTCTTTTAATTACTTCCTTGTTGTTTTTTTTTCTGATTAGCCTTTGCATGGGCAAGTCATTTTATCAGAAGTCCCGTTTAGGGCAACCATATACTTGTTTAAATTTTAAAGGAATGATTATGTTTAAAAATATCATTCCTATATTATAAAATCTACCATTATAATAAAATGGCAAAATCTAAAAAGGACGAGACCTAGCCATACGTCACATTAAGACAGGGCCAAGATGGTAGTTCCATAATTAGATTCGGATCCTTGTTAACAGTTCAATTTAGAAATTGTTCTGCGTTAATTATTAAAAAGAATCTTATGAGTGAAACCTAGCCTGAGTGTCATTATAAGACCGGGCCAAGATGGTAAGACCTGTTCAAAGGATTCAAATCCCTATTAACATCTGAAAAGCATGTTAACACTCCTGGCAGACGTGATTTATTAAAAATCACATACGTCATTTTTATAAAGGAATTCTTTAGAAGATTCCTAACCCAGTTTAATGATCTCTGAATCCTGGGTTTACATCATCAATTAAGATGATTATATTTTAACCATACGTGGTAAAATAGTGCCTACGGGCCTTGCTCATTTCTAAATGAGCCAAAAAGACAGTGGTAGCTATGACTCCCTGTCAAATAAAAGTAATAAACTAGGTTCAAACCTCAAATGCTTTGATTCTCTGAAATCCTAGCATATAATTTATAATTCTCCATGTGACTAGGCCTTACGTGCCACAAATAAAACTGTTATTGTTTTATAATTAGGATAAATTATTATAGAAATCCTAAATAAATTAGATTAATAAATTAACCAAATATGGTCTCTGGTTACCATGGTTAATGAATTACCCTAAGGGGCAATTCCATAATAAACTCCCAAATAAACTATTGTCCTTGTTTTCTGCAACAGTTCAATTGTAATGGCTAACTCAGACGAGGGTAATAGTCATCCAGCGGAGGTTAATAATGACGCCCGAATTAATCTAACTAGTGCGGAATTAAAAGCGATCATAGACGGCGCAGTTACACAGGCTTTGGAAAGGCAGTATGATGAGTATAGTGGGACTCGTAGTAGGACCCTATCAACACAGCCTTCAAAGCCACCGTCCAATAACGACGACCCGAAGAAAAATGACGACCGACACTCCTCAAACCACAGTGCTCCATCTCAACAGGTCATACTGAATAAAGGACCCCTTGCTAAGGGTTGCTCCTATAAATATTTCGTTTCCTGCAAACCCCGGGATTTCACTGGGGAGAAAGGAGCCATCGATTGTATGACATGGCTGGATGAGATGGATACGGTTGTTGATATCAGCGGATGCGCTGAGCGAGACGTGGTCAAGTTTGTGTCGCAGTCTTTCAAGGGTGAAGCTTTAGCATGGTGGAGATCTCTGATTCAAGCCACCGGGAAAATCCCACTGTACAATATGTCGTGGGATCAATTCGTTACCCTTATCAGGGAAAATTTCTGCCCTCAGCATGAGGTGGAGAAGATAGAGTCCGATTTTCTATCCTTGGTGATGACAAACCTCGACTGTCAAGCTTACCTAACGAGCTTCAACACTATGTCTCGGTTGGTTCCATACCTAGTAACCCCGGAACCAAAACGGATAGCTCGTTTTATCGGTGGTTTAGCCCCCGAGATCAAGGCAAGCGTAAAAGCTTCTCGGCCAGCGACTTTTAGATCAGTAGCTGACATTTCCTTATCCCTTACTTTAGATGCGGTCAGATTGAGATCACTAAAGAAATCTGAAGAAAGTAAGAGGAATCGTGAGGATGATAACTCACGAGGGTCAGAGAAGAAACACAAGGGAAACACTGATTCTAAGAAGTCTGGGTTTGGAAGGAACAGTCAGCGAACAGAGGAGAAGCCAAAGTGCACGACTTGTCAAAGACGCCACTTTGGAAAGTGCAGATCTGAATCCAATTCTAAGTCTGAATCACCTGCATGTGGGTTATGCAAGTCTAAGGAGCACAAGACTGTTGAATGCAGGAATATTAAAGATGCCACCTGCTACAATTGCAATGAGAAGGGGCACATAAAGACCAACTGCCCTAAGTATGCGAAGAAGACTGAAGAGGCCAAGAAAGCAAACGCATGAGTCTTCCATACGAACGCCAAGGAGATGAGACAGAATGATAATGATATAGCAGATACCTTTTCATATCAAACTGTTTATGCATGAATTTTATTTGATACTGGCACATATGACTCTATAATGAATGATAAATGTTGAGAACTATTGTCTCCACCTGATTAAAACTCCGGTCACTTAATGCGAGGTAGAAATTGACCGATGATACTTTAGAAAATGCTCCAACAAATCCTATATTAATATTTAATATCTATTAGAAATCACTATTTTCTGATACCCTTATGGCAAACTTTCAAGCTATCCAAATTCATCAGTATATTAAAGACAGATGTGACATTTTGATCCCCTGTCAAAGAGGTGATGGACTAGGTCCAACCCTCAAATGCCATTGATGGTCTTTTGTGACCTAGGCTAAGTGATATTGATATATTTTTTTAAAATAACATTCATTAAGAATGATAATGCCTTATTGGCCAGTATAGTTTGATGAAACCATGGTTAGTATATGTTAAGGCCATCAGGGTAATGAATAGCAGATGTTGGATTACAACTAAGTAAAGGATTCACCTGGCAATAGGAACAAAATCTCGAGTATGATAAACTCGGATAAGACAACCGGCAATTGCGCCATTGATAATGCGACGAATGTTAATAAAAACTACAATACTAATGGAGTTAATCTCCAGGCTGTGGTTGACGCAGCAGTTGGAGGGATCATGGGAAAAGGTCATGAGACAATCCAAAGAGCCGAATGCTTCTCGCTCTAAATCTCATTCAAAAACCATGTTTAATTGCTCATGAGGAGAGCTATATTCGCACTTCAAATATGAAGAATGAACCAAAGAAGGAGGATAACTCCTAGAAATCTGGGAAAGAGAGCAAGTACAGGCCTAATAAAAAGCAACGTAAGTTCAGTAAGAAGCCTGTATACCTCAGAGACTGCTTCAGCATTATTATATCCATTAGGAATCAGTTTTTCGATGTCCTAGTTCCGTTAAATATAAGGACTCAATATAGTGATAAAAATCGATCGGTTACCTTAAAAATCAAGCCCATATTGTGGGTGATAAGAAGCGATTAATTATCAAGACTCCTTATGAGACAACCCTCATAATTACATGTATCCATACGATTAATTAATATTAAACATAAAAAAATGGTGGAACTGGCCGTCCCCGGAATCGAACCTGGGTCTAGGCCGCACCCTTTCGCGCACCTAGCCAACCGAGCTAGGTGCCTAGTTTGTGAAAATTTCTATTCTGATTAAATATAAGCACATATAGTTGATATCTCTTTAATCTCTATCGATTTCGAATACCAAATGGTATGACAAAAGCGCTATATGAGGATTGGTGTATCTTAATAAGTTCCATAGATTGCTTCCATGCCTGATCAGTATGGAGGTTTAATGCATGGGATCACAAAGATATCCCAATGATCATATGGAACTAAAGTAAACTAATAGTATTCAAAGAAGATATCCAGAATGAAATTGTCCAAGTAGATATTCCCGCTTTAGGAATTCGTGGACTAGTAACATAAATGTGTCACTTATTTGACACAAGCAATGATGAGCGAACGGGAGCCTGAGATATGGAAATCTCTGTAACCTCCTTGTACCTTGATTATATTCTCCTAAGATTACCCTGTTTACCCCTGGGAGGCAGGTAGAGTTAAGTTTAATATCCCATTAAGGGCTGCATTATTATGAAATCTCCAAGACAACTAGTACCATTATTGGCGGAATCGAAAACCCTGGTTAAGTAAGTTTTAAGACATAGATTCATAAAGCCAAACTCAATATCCTGAGAATTCGGTATAGTAAATTGTGAAAGACGGTTCATTTTGCTAAGGCATTGTTTACCGCAACCCTAATTAGGCAACGATTAAGAATCGCCATCAGCTGCCCAGGATCATCGATTCGTTCGACTAACTGTAAAGATTAGCTATTTCTTAAAATAAAAAAAATTAATTTTGAGCAATGGTTGGAATAACCATTTCACCTTAAGATAAGTTTTTCTATAATAACTGCTATATAAGTATCAAGGTGGCTCCTTGGAGACCTTGTATAAATGGCATGTTAAACATCTATTGTTAGGACAATAGATAGGTAAGTTCAATTATCAGGATCTGAAAGTTGCAGTGGAAACAACAAAGCAGATCACAAAAATCCCTAATTATTTGTAAGATGCCAATATTCGGCAGAAAATCAAGGATTAATGAAAATAGCAAACCTCCTAAATTCTTGTTAAGAAATAAGGTTCAACAATAGGTATCACCCTGGAAAGGAGTGATGCGATTTGGTAAGAAAGGCAAGCTAAGCCCGAGATACATAGGACCTTACGAGGTTATCGAACGTATTGGTTCAGTTGCCTATAAGCTAAACTTACCTGAAGAGCTCAGTGGAATTCACAATGTGTTCCACATCTGCAATCTGAAGAAGTGTTTCGCTGATGAATCACTGGTTATACCACATACGGATGTGCATATAGATGAGAGCTTAAAATTTGTGGCAAAACCTTTGTCGATTGAAGGTCGACAGGTTAAGAAGCTTCGAAGGAAACATGTGCCTATAGTAAAGGTCAAGTGGGATGCCCGTAAAGCACCCGAATTCACGTGGGAGGTTGAATCCACGATGAAAGAAAAGTACCCTTATTTATTTCAGTAAATCTCGGGTCGAGATTTATTTTAAGGGGTGATGATGTAACACCTCGAAAATTTCACGTCCTATAATGTGTTGACACGTGTCATAAAGCTTGAACGTGTGAAAGAATGTTATAAAAGGACTAAAGTTGACAAACATGGAAAGTATGTGATTTTACGGGTTCTAAATGTCAACAGTGAATAAATATACTTCATAATAACCCTACATGATGTTTACAACATCAAACGAATAAATCATGGATCATACGAGGCTAAAAGTGAGAGATTACAAACTACAGGGGTTAAATGTGTCAACATGTTTAAAGATATACCTCTGAGTGACCTTTTGACAAACCCGAAGCTTTGTAACTATAAATTATGGTCACTAGAATGCGCGATATAAATTTCATAAAGTTTCGTTATCGTATGAGAAAGTTATGATCAAATTCGTGTGCGAGGGGTTAAAGCGTAAACATTGAAAGTTAAGACTTTTCGGGTTAACCGGAAGTGTCCAGGGACTTGGCAAAGTGGGTATAAGTTCTAAAGCCCTTGTAGGTAAATAATAAGGGGTCAAATTTCAAGTAATAATGCTAGTTGACCTTCCGAAGAGCCAAGGGACAAGATGTGGAAACAAAAAAAATGAAAAAGCTGATCAGAAGGCCCATGCGGCCCGCTTTAGCACCTCAAGCGGGCCGCCTCAGCCTCCCAGATGCAGAAACTCGTTTTTTTCACCTGTTCAGCCTTCTAAACGCCATGTGTTGCCCTTAAACCCTTCCAAGAGCCCCCTAAACAACCCCTAAACACTTAGGGACACTTGTTGAAGAGTTGTGGTCATTGATAGACTTAGATGTCAACAAGTTATGGTGATCTAAACACTATAAATAAGACCATTAGTTGCAACATTTGATCATCCACCTTCATCTGCCTTTGTGGAGCATTTCTGGAGCTTAGGAGCAGATCCAAGACATCCCTACACGTGCATAGGACCCTTGTAAGTACCCTTGACCTTCCTCGATTAAGTTTTAGCCTAGTTTTAGCTTAAAAGTCAAACCGTCGTAATTAACGGTTGACTTTAAGATTAATCACAAATGGTCCAGTGATTAGTCGAATCAAGAGTAGTTATAAGTTGGTATTTATGTGGGCATTAAACCCTTAAAAGGGCACCCTCTGTATTACACTCTAACAAGATCGTTTGTCGGGTCAAAGTTAATCCGAAAAAGTCAACAGAAGCATAATTAGCAATCTAGATGGCGTACAATCTGTTTTGTCATTGATATAGCTTAGTAATCAATGTAAGAACATGTCTAAGCATGTTCGACCCGACAATTTCCTGTAAAGACTCGGTTCGGAACCAAAAGTCGCATAGTTTGACTTATACTTTGACTTTCAGTTCTGACCCGTTATGGTATGATTTAGAAATACCTTAGAGCTCCACTTGGACCAGGTTACATGCTAGTATAACCCTCTGTGA
Organism: Helianthus tuberosus; assembly: GCA_030545235.1. Classification (NCBI taxonomy): domain Eukaryota; kingdom Viridiplantae; phylum Streptophyta; class Magnoliopsida; order Asterales; family Asteraceae; genus Helianthus; species Helianthus tuberosus. Next base: position 30,356,185 of record CM060451.1, read on the forward strand.
TTATACACCACGGTTCATTAGTTAACCGATTAATACGCATGATTACGTTAATTGCTCATATGTTGACCATTATGCCCTTATTACCTTAAAACGTGATTTTTGGAAATGTAAAAGAGTGGAAACTTAAATTACTGATATATAAACTTGTATGCAAAGTTTGACATCAGTTTGACTAGTAGATTAAGAGTTATGCTCATTATCGCAAAATTAATGCTTTATGTTAATAAAACGGCGTAATTAGCGTATAGCCTAGTTAAGCCTACTTTTTGGTATCAAACTTAATACCCACTGATGTAATATATTATTTTGGGATTTTTAAAGATTTTTAAATAATTTTAGGCTGAGCATAACTAGTAGTCGTAGGCTTAATCCGGTAATTGTCGGTTTTGCCCTTACGGGCCATAAAATGAGTTTTACATATCTAAATGACTCCAAACCTTTTGCTACTGATCACATATGATAAATAAATTATTTTAAGATTTCTGGAAATATAAAAATATCAGATTTAAGTATCGAACCCGTAAACGGCTTTTAATCGCCTTATTAAGCGTTTTTAACGCATAGTATGTATTAAAATTATATTGAACATACCCGGGTTGATACCTACTGATATTTTAGGCAAATTAGAATGTTTTAACAGTAAGAAAATGTTGATTAACTCAGACTCCAGTTTTGGAGCTTTTCGGCTTATGTGAAATTACCAAAATGCCCCTACGGTGCATAGTTTGGTTATAATTGGTAAATTCACATATATATACTTTATCCTACTGTTATAACTTACCAAAATAAGTATTTTTGCTGATTATATCAGACCGGTAACTCACGTAAATACTTAAACACTTTTATAACCTTTTAAATGACCAAACTACCCCTACGGGGCCTAGTTTGTGTTTAAATACGTTTCGGGCATAATGAAAGACATCTTACTGATGTCACAACATATTTGAGGAATAAATTAACTTAGGGAACCTGTATATAGCTCTCATAAATACCCGTCACGCTTATTACGCATACGGTACGGTTTATGTAACAAGGTTACATAAATTAGCCGAAACGGGTCAAACCTTATTGGTTTTATCTCAAAATCCAGAATGTGTATGAAATACCCATTTAAGACAAGTCTTCAAACTTGTCGGGTCTAAACCACATTCTATTCCGGTCTTCGCTTAATCGTGCGTCTGAACCGTATATTCCATTAAGACTAACCGGTCTAAGCTTAGGCTAAATTAAAGACCCGTTAGCATTCTAATTGGTTATTTATACCATCATTCCAGACTAGAGCATTTTGGTAAATGGTACCTACGCTTACTTAAGTGAATACGGCTGAGTTATTAGATTCTTGCTATTTAAGACAGGAGCTAGCTCAGGTAAATACTCTTAACTTATTTTCCCTATACGGGCTTGGGATACGGCACTATAAAAGTACCGCTTGGTCGGGTGTGTAGTTATTTAAATCGTATTGTGATTGATGTACTTACAACCCGTTTAATATGTATTATTTGGTGTATGGCCTTGGGGGTTAATGACCATGTCCCGGATATCCTTGGCATCATTCGAAGTAATGGCCACGACTTAAGCACGGGGTGTAGGCATACACCTGACAGCTGCATTATGTAAAAACTGGTAATCCACTCCGAGGTATCATCCTTGTGGGCATTATACCGGAACTGGTAATCCACTTAGGGGATGATAGCCTGTGGGCATTATACATGTGGCGTGTCAGTTAATCTAGTCCGGCCCTACAAACCGGCCCTAACGGACGACAAATAAGTAAAACTGTATACAAGATTATATACAAATAATTTTCCCAAGTTAAAAAGGTTAATTTTGCCTCTGTGCATTTTAATCAAATTATAAAAGATATTTTGTGCCACGTGCATTCAAACCAATTTTCTTAAACTCTTTTCAAATGAGTCGGTTGGGTGTATTTACCAGTGAAAACTGACGTATTTTCCAAAAAGGTTAAGTGACAGGTACTGAACGAAATTGGCTGGAAGCTCAGGGCGCTAATAAGGAATCTTGCAAGTTCTAGGCGTCTAAAGTCTGTTGAACAAATGATATGTTTTAAGATCCGCCTGTGGATCCTTTACCTTCCGTTGTAATACTGGATATTACTTTATATTCGGAATGTAATAATAATTATCTTTTGCTTCCGCTGTGCATTTATATAATTGTGTTGTTTGACTATTATGTTGCCAACCACGTCACGATACTCCCCACCGGGCCCACCGGTGACACGTGGAAATTCGGGGTGTGACAAAAACCAAACAACACACCGAGAATATATTTTCTTGGGATTATATTCAAACATATATATACATTACACACACTTACCTATACTTCAAAACCCTAAAAATGTGATTAACTATGTGTTAGAAGCACCAAATAACAACCAAACCTAACCACAAGGGCCAAAATCGGTTTTTTTGAATTTCTAGGGTCCTTGCGGACCGCAAGGAAATTCCTATACGGTCCACAAGGAACCTATCTGGTGCAAAATGTCGTGAAATTTGAAGCTTTAAGCTCATTTCCCTCCTCCTAACTCCCAACCACCCTCATTAACTCCCAAACCCTAATCCGCACTTATAAATACAACACTTCCACGCCTCCTAAACACTTTCCACTCTCAAATCACTCTCTCTAACACCCTTTAACCTACAAAAATTCTCAAGCTTGGGCAGATTCATACAAGTTCCAAATCAGTGAGTTTGAGCTTGTTTCTTTTCCTTTTCTTTATATTTTTCTTCTTCTCCTTCTTTGGAGAACCTCTAAGAATGTTACCACATGTTTACCTTGGTAAACAAAGATGGTATATCACCATTTTAATGTCCAGAGTTAGGATTTTTCTTGAGTTATGTTAAAAACTTTTAAACAAGTTCATCTTTTGTTATCTTTAGAACAATTTCAAGTTGCCAACAAATCCCTATGTTGGATAGGTATGGATTGAAATTTTGTTCCAGAAATCTTATGATTAAGTACAGGGCCGGCTCAAGGGGGAGTGTAATAAAGCAAGAGCTTTAGGCCTCCATTTTCCTAGGGCCTCAAATTCTAAGATCATATATTATATGTTGGTAATTTTGGCTTTGAAATTGTTAAAATTGAGGTTTATGATCTATAATTATGCGTATACAAAGATGATATATGAATAATAGGATTCATAGCAAAAAAAATTTCGTTTACAAAAAGGGCCCCAATTTTACTATCCGCTTTGGGCCTAGAAAAATTTTGAAAATTTTGAGCCGGCCCTAATTAAGTATTTACATTTCATACTTTCTAAGTCACCAAGTAACTTCCAAGCAATAAAGTGGATAAACTACACCAAGTCTCAAACCATAACAAAGTTGGAAGCACTCGTCTAGTTATACGCACTTGATTACTTAGTGAATTAGATTGTTTAATTCTTGTTCGTCATATTGTATTCATGACCATTCGAATCATCCATGTGATGATTTTGTGCATTGGTGAACTCATAAGGTTAAAGGATTTATCCTGCTTATGCATGACAATACTTGACTAACACTTGACTAACACATATGACTAAATATACATGATAATATATATATATATATATATATGTGTGTGTGTGTGTGTGTGTGTGTGTGTGTGTGTGAGAGAGATATAAATCCCTAAAACCAAACCATGATGTCAACTAAACTTATGGTTGAATATTATGTAACAAGGTGGAAAATATCTTAGTTTTGGATTCCTTATTTAGGACTTCTAATAGGTGACTTAGTGCCCATGAAAACACAACTAAAAAGAATGTCCAAGCAAGATATGTTTTTATGTAATTTCATACTTATAAGTTCTGTTTACTTTCCGATTCGCCTTTATTTACCATTTTAGGGTAAACTATGGTGATTCCATCCTTCAAGCCCAATTACTCGATTTTGTGGAAATCTTTGCAAACCGTGAGTTCATACTTGACCCATTTTACGTTTTAAACACTATTTGGGTTGCAACATGTATCCGTATTAAAATCACAATCACACATACAATCAATCTTATGCAAACACTCAATCCTTAAACATGTTATTTGCTATGTTACTTGTTTATACATACTAGGACAAGCTTTTGCATGCAATCTATCATTAACTTGAAAAGGCATCCCTTAACATGTATAACGCTATATGATTAGCACATCATCCCATTTGTTGGGTCATTATCAAGTATTTAATCAATAGGGTCTTATTCTCCTCGGTGATAAGATTACGCTAGAGGACACTTTGGATTGATTTTAGCTTATGCATGCTAGTATGATTTATATAACTTAGTATACAATTAACATGTGGATTTTGGGTAAAATCGAAACCGTAACCGAAAGTTCGGTTTTTGGTTTTTGAAGGTTTGGTTTCGGTTTTTCTAAAACCGTTTGGTTTCGGTTTTTTCGGTTTTAGCAATGGTTCGGTTCCGTTTCGGTTTCAAAAAGCAAATTACGTAACATTCAATATATGAAAAGTATAATTCAAAGTTTACGAATCTTTCTTGAATATTTACATTTAAGTTAATATATTTAGTATTTTTAGTTTTTAAGTAATATTGTTTACATAAACCTAACCTTCTAATTTATTTTAATGTTTCTCCAAAGTTTTTATTAAGACGTTTTCTTTTATAATACTTTGAAAATCATTTAATTTTTATGCTAAATTTTGTTATTTCTTGTAAACAATGGATAAATCATTTTAATTGAAATGATAAATAAATAAGTTAATGTTCTTATTATAAATATTTAACAATCAAGAATAAAACTAATAATTCTTAGTAGCATGATTAAACACTTAAACAACTTAAACTTAAATATAAAAATATATGGATTTGGCCAATTATTATAACTTACCCGTTTGGTTTGGTTATTTTCGGTTATTGAAAGTGGTTATCTGAAAACCGATCTGAAATTTTCGGTTATTAAAAATCCAAAAACCGAACCGTCGGTTTTTTCGGTTCGGTTCTTTTGGTTTTCTGCTCACATCTAGCCCTTATGAATGAATTGATTGATAAAATAAAGTGAAATGTTTCGAGTATTATATATAAGACGATAAAAATGTCATTTAAAATGGAAATTACATCAAAATAGAAGGTAAACGGACAATAAGTTGTGTCGCTACCTCTTTTTGAATAGCAAAACTAAGTCTTTTAAAAACCACATCCATAGATCTCGAGGTCATAACATTGTTATGCATGACCATTTGAACACGATTATATATTTTTAATTTGTCTCTTGATGAATTGTTGTATGACGAGTGTATGAACTATTTGAAAAAGACGAGAAAGGTATTTATGTGTATAAATAACTTTGAGTTTATTTGTTTTTTTTTCACAATTTTTTAATTTCTTTGTAATTAAAAAAATCACATTTTTTTAAAAATATTTTGTAATTTTTAATCTATGTTGGCATTTATAAGCCATGTCAACAATTTAATTTTTTTTAATAAATGTCATGTCATGGATGACCTTTTGTTTAGATTAAAAATTTACGATTGGAACATAAATTAAACTTTAGTGAGCTGATTGGAACAAAAGAGTTTATGATTAATCTGATTCGAACAACTCCTAAAACTTGATTACTATTTAACAAAGTTGATCCTATTGATTAAGAAGAAATTTCTTTAGGTTTGTTTTTAAGTGACATTATTGTCATTTATTGAAATGTAAACTTTCCTTGAGTAGGTTAATGTTGCCAAAACATATATTAATTCAAAAGACTTAAAACTTGAAAGAAAGAAAATGATACAACAATACAAATATAAACGGTGATGTTTTATATAAGGGTGTACCTATTTACACACCATTTTGCCTATTTACACACCAAAAAGGTGTTTTTTGTCCTTATATGCACACCCTGCAGTGTCGAACTATGGCCAAAACGCGGCTTTTTGGTCCGGTTAACCAGACAAAGACTGACGGGTGTCTGACGGGTCTGTTGACCGGACCAAAACGCCGAGCTTTTGCCGCGTTTTGGTCCTATCAACCAGACAAAAGACTGACACCCGGTCTGGTTGACAGGACCAAAACGCGGCCAAAGCTCGGCGTTTTGGTCCGGTCAACAGACCCGTCAGACACCCGTCAAGGTTTGTCTGGTTAACCGGACAAAAACGTCGCGTTTTGGCCACAGTTTGACACTGCAAGGTGTGCATATAAGGACAAAAAACACATTTTAAGGGTGACTATCTACACACTTAGTGTGTAGATAGTTTGGCCCTTATATAAATCATTGTAAATTTTGAATGATTTTTAAGGAACTCTTATGTGGTGGTGTCATATCTTCCTTGCAGAATAGGATATAGACCACATATAAAATTTAGGGTAATTCTATATGCACCCCCTAATTACTAATTACACCCCCCTCTCTATAAAAAATCACATCAATTAATAATTTTGTTTTGTTTTTAGTCTATTTTGTCTTTTAGTTAATAATAACTTTTGTTAAGTTTTTAGTTTTTTTGTCTTTTAGTTATATATTATTATTATTATTATAACTAATTATTATAACTAATTATTTATCTAATTACATTTATAGTAGTAATAGAAACTATAAAAAAATAAGTGCATTCTTACAAAATTATATTATTAAACATTTTACATACCGAGCTTTAATCTACAACATAATATGTAGCAGGTTGTGTTATCCAAGAATTATACATATTTTGACATGATTCAAATATATTCTCCCAGCCAGCTGCATCATTTTCTCTCATTAATTTCCATAGGTTGTTTGTGCTGGCAATTGGATACTCTCCTTGCAATTCTACCATTATAAAATGATTACCATTCACGTGTGCAATTGTAATTATTATTTTTTTTTCTGGGAACTCATTTAAATGAGACATTAGCACCTCCATCAAAGATTTCCCTTTATGATCCGTTGCTCGAATTTTATCACGTGCGTTATATATGTTTTTAATTGTAGAGACATTATTTTCATCACGCTCCTTCATAACACCTAAAATATCTTTTGGGAACACACCCTTCCCCGTCAACTCTGCCACCAATTGATGTTCATTAGGTGTCAATCGTTTGAGGATTGAGTGTCCCTCCATATATTCTCCGGGTGGATGATTATGTTCACCAGCTTTTACTTTTAACGTCCAAGAACCATTCTTTTTTGAAAATTTCCCTACCATTTCAAACGGGCAATTTATCTTTCTAGTGCCGGTCTCTCTACTTGAATCTTTAACTGATTTATACACACCACCACGATCACACATAAGTACAACTTTAGACACGTAGCCATTTTTAGCTTTCGATCTTTTAGTCACAATAGCGTAACCAAGACTACGTCCGGTGTTTCTAACCCATTCCATCAACTCTTCACGAGATTTGAACACCTAAAAGTGAACTAATATTAGTTACAAAATATTAGGTGAACAAGCTTGAGTAGTTACAAAATATATATTATCCAAACAAACTCATTTAAACTAAAACAAGACCCTTAACCTAGCTAGATTATATAACTAAGTTGAAACTTGAAACATGGGAATTAAAAACTATACCTGATCTGTTGAAAATCCAGACATCTCTTTAACTTTTCTGAATGCTATGATGAAGCATAAATAGATCACTCTTTGAACAAGTAAATTTATACAGCTCTTTGAATAGCTTTCTCAAGTATATGAAGCGAATGCACTGAAGTGAAAACAATAATATCACCGATAGTATGAGAATATGATCATCTTCATTATTATAGTTGTAGCACCAATAGTATTGAAGCTCTACGAAACATAGCACCAATAATATGATCATCTTCATTATTATAGTTGTAGCACCAATAATTTAAGGCATATCCTTTTTACCTAGCACCAATAATATGATCATTTTACACGTTTTTTTTTCAATTTTAATAATAATAATAATAATAATAATAACAAAAAGACACTAAAATATAATAAAAAAGACAACAAGAAGACAAAAAAGACTAAAAACAAAAAGCAAATGATTGATGGATGTGATGTTTTTATGGGGGGTTATAATTAGTAAATAGGGGGGTGTGTATAGTATCACCCATACCAAAATTTAATGTATTCTAATCTCTATCTATTAATAAACCAAAGCAAATGAATAGTGTTTGTATTACTGTTTGCCTGAGATTGGATTATCTGATGATCACACCACACGTCATAATAATAATAATAATAATAATAATAATAATAATAATAATACAAATGAATAGTAGTTTTAATATTATAATAATATATATAGTTTTTTTAACATTTTATTATTTTAATATAATAATATTAATAATTTTCTTTACTTTTTAAAGAATACATTTTCATATTTTTCCTTAACTTTAATAATATTTTTTTGTATCACGGGTTGGTATAAGTTTAGTGTCAACCGGTACTGGTATCGAAAATATCAGTACGATCTTGTTTAGTATCAGTACATGAAGATAAAGTCGGCACTAGTCGGGTACAGAAAACGTCAAAAGTCGGTACCGAATTGATATTGAAAATATTTTAGTTTGGAAAATTCAGTACTGCTACCGGGTACCATTTGCTCATCCCTGATCACGGGTACCGTAAGAACAACAACGGCATCGTTCAACATTTTTTTGTTGATTTTCTTCAACTTTTAATGATTTCTTTTTTTTAGTTTTAAGGGTAGGGATGAGCTCAGTGCCAACTGATACCGAATCGGTTCTAGTACCGAAAATACGGTTACAGTACCGGTATATAAAGGTAAAAACCGGTAGCGAACCGATACCAGGAACGCCAAAAGTCGGTACCGAATTGGTACTTAAGATCTTTCGGTTCGGGAAATTCGGTACCGGTACCCAGTACCATTTGCTCATCTCTGACCACGATTTTCATACGAACAAGATCATTATCATACAACTTTTTGGGTTGATTTTCTTTCGGTTATCTTTTACTGTTTTTTCTACATTTTCTTTTTATTCTTATCAACAGTTACGTGCGCAACGCGCTCGTAGTGATTTCAAAACACATATAAACACAGACTAAATAATAAAAGAAATTCACCGCCACGCGGCTACGGTGATAAACTAGTTCCCTGAATTATTGAAGTTGGGTCCACTAGAATTTAAAAACCAAAAGAAGACACTCATGTACACTATACCTCATGCATATCAATTGGATGTTTCAATTTAATACCTTATCGCTTGGAAAATAGCAATCACCAAAACCCAAGTTATGTCTACTAGAGACATTGAAGAGATGATCAAAACACTTCCTCAACACACCCTTAGCTGGTTGAAAGGCAGGCTAACCTTGTACAACTATCAAGGCATATGGTTCAATACAAAGTTCCTTGTAGGAGTAATTTTAGCACAACAAAGCTTCAAGGCGCGACCAAGTGATGTATTTCTATGCAGTCATCCCAAAAGCGGCACAACATGGCTAAAGGCCATTGTTTTTGCCATCATTACCCGACAAAAGTTTGATGAATCCAACACACCTTTGCTCACAACCATGCCTCATAACCTCATTCCCTCCCTTGAGAAAAATATTGAACAAATTCTAGAAAATCGCCACAATGACTCATGCCTCACAGCCATAACCACAAACATTCCTTACAATATCCTGCCGGAATCAATCCGAGCTTCAAACTGCAAGATAGTTTACATATATCGGAATATAAAAGATGTCATAGTTTCTTATTACCATTTCTTGTGCGGAATACATAAAGTACCCATAGAAGATGCCCCATTTGAGGAGGCTTTTGATGAGTTTTGCCGGGGTTTTAATGGTTTTGGACCATATTGGGATCATATCTTAGGATATGCAAAAGCAAGCTTGGAGAGACCCGATATAACTCTTTTGTTGAAATATGAAGATATGATAAAGGATCCTACAAGCAACGTGAAGAGACTTGCGGAGTTCATTGGGTATCCCTTTACAGCGCAAGAAGAGAAAGAAGGTGTGATAGAAAGCATTATAAAGATGACTAGTTTTGAGAATCTGAGCAACTTAGAAGTAAACAAAACTGGTCTTCAACAAGGAGAACGAGTTGTTGTGCCTGAAAACCGACTCTACTTTAGGAAGGGTAAGGTTGGAGATTCGGAGAACCACTTCACGGATGAGATGAATGAAAAGATTGACAAACTTATTGATGAGAAATTAGGTCACACCGGCTTAGTTCTAAAATGACAAGCTCAAGACTCTACACTAAAGTTTATGGTTTTAAACTATATAATGTTTTAAACTTAGAAGTAAACAAAAGTGGTCTTCAAATTTGGTCTCTCTTTGAATGTTTACTTTCCATCTATAACTATGTGATGTTCTTTCTTTCATATTTAAACTATGTTGTTGTATGTCTATTAATAATAACAGTTTCTTTGCTTAACTATATAATGTTTCTTGTGAAAACCTTTTAAAGACAAGCATATTTTTTCTCAGCTATTGTTGATATTTTTTTCAAGGGTTGTGTGTATATCTTTTTAAATATGAACCACCCACAAATCAGAAAAGATATTTAACAAAATCATCAAAAGAGACACTGACCAAGAAATATAGAAAACACAAGCTACAAACAATAATACTAGTCCTCAAAAGTACATCAAACTACAAATAAAACATTCAGTGATGAGTGATTAACATGTAATCTTTCTTTAAACCAATAACCATACGCTACTCGGCCATTTCAGAGTCAGTTGGTATGGGATTAGCTGCCCGGAAATCCTCTTTACTTCTACCATAATACGCGGTTAATTTGGTGCTGGGATAGGTGATGAAATTCCAACCAAAAGCGGACCCACCAACAATGTAGCTACCATGTGATACTACTTCTTCAACCGTAGCAGGTCTCTCTTCTGAAGGTTTTCGGATCACAGTTTTCTCTTTCTCTAACGGAGGCTCGGGTGGTTTGACATCTGTTGACTTTTTCCGGTCATCGACACTGTGGTCAGCAATGGTGGTCTTACATTTCTCCATGGTGTTTGTTTCTGAGGTCATCTCTTCGTATAGCTTCATCAAAACCTTCATTTCTGAAGAATGTATGTACCTCCATGAGTTTATGGTGAAACATAATAAAATATATATAGGGCTCTTTTTTTTTGTTTACTTATAAACGTATCTGCTCGGGTTACCTTTATGTCTAATGGGTCAAACGAGTAAAAGAAGAAAGGTTCGCTAAGTAGGAGAAGTGACGGATGGGTTAAACAGGTCAAAAGTCTATAACTTTATTTCAAAAAAGTTAAAACTATTATTGAATTAATATAAAAAAATCCACTTTCATATCTACAGTTTTCCAGATTTTCTCTGTTTTTTATCTCCTTAAAATGCACAAAACGTGTTCAGGTAAAAAAAATAAATATGTAAAAAATAATGCAGCAAGTAAGAATGCAGTGGGTTGGAAAAAGGTAAAAAGCTTTGGAAAATATAGATCGTATTTATAAAAGAAATGTCTGGAAAACTCAAGACACGCTACTTAAAAAATAGTTGGAATTTTTTGAGACAGTTTTGGCTCCACCCCATTTGACCTGTGCCAAAAATTATCCATTTTGACACAAACGAACGCATTTTACTACCTCTGTTTAGAACACTTTGATTGTTGTAAAGACTTACGTTGATTGATTTCATTAGCAGCTTTGGACGTCTGAAAGTCTGGAGTCCGAAGAACCTTTAAGATAAGAGAAATTAAATGGGAAATTAATGAAAAACTGTAATCATATAAAGAGTGAACTGATGAGAATCCTGTGTGTTTATATATGGTACAACTACTTAATGCAGGAAGTAGCACTTAAAAAACGCTTGCATCCGGTAGGACAAAAAGTTCAAGGTAACTCCTTAAGTAATCTTTTCATTTTCAAAAGCAAAGTTATAATATCCAAAAATTAAAATGGGTGTTTTTTTTTGCTAACCCGTTAAATCTTTTATGGCATTAGCATTATTAAATTCAATGTGCTTAAAAGGTTTTTCTTTTCTCAAGAACAAAAAATGTTTAATAAAATTCAAGTTTAGAAACTAATTAGTAAACAGTATGAAGTCAGAATATATAATATGCTTGAAGCAGATGAGATGCAGATATACCAAACTTTAGTGACTACGGGCAATGGATCTATAACATTTGTATAAAAAATTTGAACCGAAATAATTTGTATATTAACTAATATTTCACAAAAATCAGACTAATAACAGGCAATCTATCTAACATTTGTTTTATTATTATAAACATATAATTGATAATCATACAGACATGCACTAATAAATTCCAAAAAAAAAACATTTAAATTTTTAAGAAAAGTATAGTCATCTATGGAAGACTATAAACGAGGGGTGTTCATTGTTCGAATCAGACTCAAATAACTTGAAATCTGATTCAACAGAATTCGAATTTCGGTGTATTCGAATTGGGTCATTATTCGACTTCAATATTTAATTCGAACTCAAATTCAGGGATCCCAAACCTGATTGATTCGAATAACCTGATTACGCATTATATATAAAAAAACTTTAAGTATAGCATGCTTATTAACTTATAAAATCAGTTGGGTTCCTTTTGTACTTGAAGAATCTGGAGTCTGCACAAGTTTTTGTATGTGCTAAAAAACAAAATTCAGTCCACTAAACCAGACTTCACTTTTGACACTTATTGCTAAACCTCGACACTCAGTTATCGCTAAACCATTCGCAACCTTCGCTGTTCATGAATAGTTCTAAATGTTTTTTCCTTAATCGGTTTATTCGAATAGTCCCGATTTCTATTCGACTGAACACCCCTAGTAGAAACGCTTCCACAAGTATGTCTATAAAACAAGGGACCTTAATGTTGCCAAAGCTCACAAAGCTTAAAAGAAAGAAAACAATAAAACAATACAAATATAAATTGTGATTGTCTAAACTAGACAAATATAAAACTACACAATACCACCACAAATTGACTACAATAAACTGCATTCCTAAATCAATGAGTCAAGCATTGTCTAAACTAGATATATTATTTTCAAATTGATATTTTAGGCATAACACAAATAGGGGAAAAAAGCTACAACCATTTAGGGCAAACTGCATAGGGAGTTGAACAAAACTAAATTCAACTATTCAAGAATACTTTTCTTTCAGTATTTTACAAACTTTCAACATTTTTTCTTCAAATTAAGTTTCATGTAACAAACCCTAATTAAACTAACAACATGGTAGGCTGAAATTATCATAACGATACAATTTTTCCAAAAGAAAATATCAAGAAACTGTAACTAGAAAATGTATGGAAGCCTAAAGTTAAGAAAGTTTGATTACCTCAAGGAAGTGAGGACGAAGATCCTTAAGAAGGGCTCGAATCTTGTAGTAATTTGAATCTTGGATGGTGTCAGAAGATCGCTTTTTGGGATTTTGTGGGAGATTTTGGGGGTTTTCCATCTTTCAGATCTTGATTTCAGGGCTATAGGTAATCAGCTGTATCGATCCTTTTGGGAACGATGACGAAAACACAAACCTCTTGTGTCTGGTTATATGGTGTTTATAGTTATACTTTTTGTGCTTTTTTTTCTAATTTATTTGTTCATTATTCTTTTTTTTAGTTTGAAATAGTAGTGTGGAGATACAATAGGAAGTTAATTTGGCTAGAAGGCTAGGAAGTGATCTTGACCATCCATTTAGTTAATCAAGGGCTAAGATTAAATCAGGGAAATTGAAAAGAAGAAAAGAGGCGCGTGAGTTTGTTTAGGGGCATTCTAGTCAATCCAAGCCATTAGTTTCTCTCTCCTCCAATTCCCCCCCATTTTTTAAACGTTAATAACTCTTTCATACGACATTATTTTTTTATAAAAATTGCACCAAAAAAACGAGCGTTTTTTTATCTTTAAAACAAGTATACTATTGCTATATTTTTTTAAAAAAAATTAGAACCCAGTTGCGTAAAACGCAATAGAAAAACCCCCAGTTACGTAAAACGCAATGAAAAAAAAACCTAAAAAATGACATTTTTCTAAAACGCAATGCACCAAAAACACAAATAAATGACTTATTTGTAAAACGCAATGACCAGAAAACACAAAGAAATGTCTTATTTCTAAAACGCAATAGCCTAAAAACTCAAAAGAAAATGTACTTTCTAAAACGCAATGCACCAAAAACACAAAGAAATGTCTTATTTGTAAAATGCAATGGCCAGAAAACACTTAAAATGTCTGTTTTCTAAAACGCAATGGACTGAAAACACATAAAAAGTGTTTTACCTAAAACGCAATGCACAAAAAACACAAAGAAATATCTTATTTGTAAAACGCAATGGCCAGAAAACACTTAAAAATGACTCATTCTAAAACGCAATTGCCTAAAAAACAAAAGAAAGTGTTCTCTGTAAAACGCAATGGACTGAAAACACCTAAAAAAATGTTTTACCTAAAACGCAATGCACCAAAAACACTTCAAGAATGTGTTTTTCTAAAACGCAATGGTCAGAAAACACCAAAGAAAGTGAATTGTCTGTGCTGTGGGGCTCTGCCCCTTGGACCCCGCCAGGGGCTGCCGCCCCTGGGACCCCGCTACCGGGGGCGCTGCCCCCGGACCCCCGCCAAGATCGTAAAACGCAATGACTAAATCAAAAACCCATATCGTAAAAATGAAATTAAAGAATTTCTTACCTGGGATCGAAGTGATTTCTTCAACAATTGACGAATTTTGAATGATTGAAACACTTATCAGCGCTCGAATCGAACGGATCGAGTGATTATCTTCAAAATCACCGGAAAAAACGAGATTTTGTATGAAATTAAACTGGGTTTTCTTCAAAAAAACTGAAGAACACGTTGATCGGGTGTTTGAATCATTGATTGGCGATGAAAATCGCACTATAATGTAGTGATTATTGAGATAGAAAGTGAAGAAATGGTTGAAGATGGTGGGTTTTGAAAATTGTGGGTTTTGAAGTTACTGGGTTTTGAAAAAGGAAGAAGAAAGGGTTGGATTGACTAAAATACCCTTTTTCTTTATTTTAAATGTTGCCACATGTCATCCTCTTATTGCTTCCTATCCTTCCTAGCGAAATTAATCTTCCTATTTGATCTTTTCCCTGAAATAGTAATGTTTTCGTATATTTTATAACTAGGTTATTATAACCCCGTGTATTACACGGGGTTGAATAAATAAATTTTATATACTAAATAATAAAACAATATATCTTTAAAAACCTCATTTATTGTACGGGTTGAATAAATAATTTTATATATTAAATAATAAAAAGTTGTATTTATAAGAACCATATTGTACGGGTTGAATAAATGTAATTTTATATAACAAATAAAAAAATTATATTTTTAAAACCGCGTATATTACACGAGTTGAATAAATGTAATATTGTTTACCAAATAATAAAATAATACATATTTAAAAAACCTCATTTATTACACGGGTTGAATAAATGTAATTTTATATACCAAATAATAATAAAAAAAATTACATCTTTAAAAATATGTGCATTACACGGTTTGAATAAATGTAATTTTCTGTACTAAATAATAAAAAATATATATCCTTAAAATAACCCCGTGTATTGTACGAATTGAATAAATCTAATTTTATATATCAAATAATAAAAAGTTATATTTTAAAAAACCCCCAGTATTACACGGGTCGAGTAAATGTAATTTTGTATAGTGAAAATAAAAATATTTATATATTAATACAAAGTTTGGTTTTCGTAATAAAAATAGATTATTCTGTTTTTGCAAAATTTGTTAACGAAATCTCAATAAATTTAACTCTTTATTTAAAACTCCGTAAATGTATCCCTAAAGTGGTTTCTTTTATTATATAGTATAGATAGATTAAGTTTTTTTATATTAATATCTCATACTTTAATATATTGCTAGACATAATTAAGGTTTAAATTGTTTTAGTTCTAATTAAGTTAGACTGAATCAAAGGTGGGCTAAGCCCATTTTCACGTATTAAGATCAGTTTGCAGACCCATTTGATAGTTCAATATTTTTAATAAGATATTAAACTAACAATATTTAGTTGGAGGGTTATCTATAATATAAAATATTAAATTAAATAATATTTAGTAGAAGGGTTATCTATAATTAATTAAAAAAGATTAAACTAAAATAATAATTATCTATAAAAGATTCCCTAATATGATGACAAGTGTCCCTAAAGTGGTTTCTTTTATTATATGTATAGACTAGGTTATCACCCGGGAATGCTTCCCGGGTAGAAAATTTTAAATTACATTAATCATAGGTGTACATATCAAATTAATGCAAATAAAGTGACATATTGCATAAATTACTAACAATGGATTGTATCATTAGGTATGAAGTTTTCTTTATAAGTCATGTAGAAAAAAATCAAGAAATAAGACAAATAATGTTACATTTAAAATTTACTGAAAGTAACATGAGCTCGGTCTGATTGGTGTAGCACACCCCGCCACAGCCAACGTTGTAGATGCAAGTCCTATTTGATTTAACAAACACATAAAAATTGATATCCTTGAAGTCACTTCATAAATCATAAACAAAGTGACAATGACTATCTAATTGCTGATAACAATAACCACAACTAAGAACACCAACTCGCTTCAGAAGACAATTCTATCTTGAGGTCTTAGCTTTTCTTTAACTGCCACATATCGAATAGCACCAACCATCTACTTATAAACAGTTTAATTGGAGCTATGTTACATCTCTAACGGGTTAAAGAAAAATACCATAAAAGAACCTGGTTAAACTGTAACACCCGTATAATTTTTGCTTGAATTTAATGATAATTCATACCATTTTATATAAAAGACGCCTAAGTTATAACATAATTCCATAAGTAAAGTTTAAAAGTAGCCACACATTAGTCAACTAACGACTAATTCAAAAACATTCGAAAGTTGTTTAGCAATTTATTTACAACCCATAAACATAGTCTACTAAAGGTTAGGATATAGCGGAAGCTTCAAAAGTTGTGTTCGGTTCTTCGACATTTGCTTGACCGTCATCCGTAAGTTCACCATAGCCACCTAAGGTCAAAAACCACTAAAAATATTAGTTTTGGCATTGACATAATACATGTACACAAGTTTCAGCATCAAAACATGAAAAACAAAATGAAATTTCAGAAGTAATCCTGCCGCGTGTCGCGGCAGGTTCCTTTCGTTCTTTCGCGTGTCGCGGCAATCATCGCGTGTCGCGGGGGATCTAAAGGATCCTTCCGCGTGACGCGGGGGAAACGTTTTCCAGCAAGTGCAGGTTTTTAACCTGCATTTGCTACCAGCTCCGGAAATTCTGATTTTTAACTTCAATTGATCATAACTTTCGACTCGTAAGTCCGTTTTAGGTAATTCTTTTTCCTAAACGTCTGTAAATTCATTACCAACATATCTATTAAAATTTTGATACCGAAAATTTAATTTGCGGACCGAACGACTAAATGTCACTATGCATTTATTCGACCCATTCTAACTTTACTTAATTTGCTACTATTTGACTAGTAAACCTAAGGCGCTTATTACCCGACTTCCGGGGCTTATTATCACCGGCACTTCATTACCAAACCTATGGCTTCATGCTCTCGTGACCATTATCGCCATCGCTATCTACTTAAGATATTAACACTACAATGTACACCATTATTTGGCCCGTTTGGCTCATCTACGGAATCCTCCATTTTGATTACTACCAAACGACTACAAACCAATTCTTAACCTACGGATTTAAGTAACGAACATGGTCGCTACAATCAACACAACTTTTATTCTACAATGTAACCGTACATAATTAAATAGCCATTTACTTAATGTAACGGGTCAAGTTACATACCTTTAGTGCACGCCCTTCAACCGCAAATCACCACCGGCTTGTCCACTCGACGTTCCGGTATCCTTTCCTATAGAGTTCAATTATATCACGTTTAGAACTCTTTTTAATCACATTTCGCATAATAGCCAAAACATCACAATTAGGTGTTTTAACTTCAAAATTCCAGTTTCGAGCCTTTTTTGAGGCATTTCAACAAACACTTTAAGGGCAGAATTTTACATGATTATTTAGCAAATCCCTAGCTTATCATCTAGCCCGAATTTCACATCAATCAACCCATTTTACACAATTGTTAGCTTCTAAAATTCTGAAGTCACTTCACAATTGTCAAATTACACTAGAACAACACCCAATTTCCTAGTGTTTATCAAGTTCTACATAACCCACTAATCACCTACAATGGTGTTCATGGATTTTACTAAAATTTCACATGATTTTAACTTGTATTTGTCTAGGGTTTGTCCCTAGACACTATATTGTTCCTAATTCATCATAAAACAAACATGCAACCATAAATTTCAGATTTTCCCAATTTCATGAGAATTTCGAGTTGAGAGTTTTCATCAAATTTTACATACCCTGTAATCCTCTTGTGATGAGGATCAATAATCTATGCTCGATTTTTGTTTTTGATCAGATTTGGACCTTCAATTTGGTTGTTTTGTGGATGTTAGGGTTTTTGAGAGTGGGGGTGTCGCCCTCTCCTGTTCTTGATCGACCAGACATCTCAATTGAGGTGTTTGGTTTTGTTTTTAATTAAAACTAATAATACCACTTTCAATTTTAACAACATTGGCCCCTCCACTTTTGTTTAACATATAGTTTTGGTTATTTTAACCCTATTTCAAGTTATTTCTAGACTTGTAGTTGACTAGGTTAAAATTCCTAGTTAGTAAATTCTTGTGTATTTATACTTTATAATTATAATATAAAGTTTTATATTTTTCGGGGTGTTACATAAACGCGTAGAAATAAACTCAAATAACATGGTCTACTTCAAAAAGTAGACCCCAAACACCATTTAGGGGCTGTTTGGCTAAGCTTTTCAAAACTACTTATTTGTTTATTTGCTTTCTGAAAAGCAAATAAGTAGTTTTGAAAAGCTCCATTTTAAAGCTTTTCAAAACTACTTATTTGCTTATTTGCTTTTCAGAAAAGCAAATAAGCAAATAAGTAGTTTTGAAAAGCTTAGCCAAACAAGCCCTTAGATGTACCTCACTTGTCATTTTTTTAATCTATATATATGAGCTGTATAAAAAACTTATAATTTAACAGAATAAAAGGGTTGCATTTATCTGATGATCTTTAAGAGCCTAAGACACTATGCGAGTAGAGGTATTATTTGTCATTTTGCCACAAATCTAACTAAATGAATTGAAACAATATGTTATAAAAATATAGTATATAAAAGAAACAACTAAAAGCTATATACATTCATTTTGTTCTTTACCATGGTATATAAAAGATATATGAGCATCGTTCGAAACTTTCTATAAAAAAACAAAACCTTTTAAAAAATACGTTGGAACAACAATAACAAAAGTTTAAAATATTTGTAGTATTTTTTATCAAAGTTAAATGAATTATTAGTGAAAGTAATTTGAAGTTCTAGTTTATTAAAATCAACTTTTGAAGGTGTGTATAAAAAAATAACCGTAAATGTGAAGCATGTAGATTTTTTTTAACCGCAAAACAAAGCATACTATTCCACCTCCAAAAAAAAAAACCAAAGTTGGCTAAAGGATTAAAATCGGGAATATAACAAAATAACAAACCACCCACTACTACCTCAGATTACATCTACATAACAGTACATTAACCAAAATTCATCCAATTCAAACTGTTTCACATTTTGATGGGTAAAACTGACCGTCTTTGATCTTTTTACCGCCTATCAATTCGTTGACTCTTCAATATCGTCCACCATTTTTTGAGTCGTCATCAGTGGCGAAGCTTGAAAAAAAGTTCGGGGGGTCGGAAAGTAAAGGACCTAAATTTTTTTTTCTATCGCGTAGTTTCGAGGTGTATGTTCGGGTCGGACGTCGGTGATTCGATTCGGGTCGGGTCAAACATTAATATCAAATAAAAACGTTCTCAAACATTAAAAAAGAATTTATCATTTTATTCTTCCACATAGCATAATCTAATAACAAAACAAGTTAACAAATCACCCTAAATTTCAAACTCTAATTTCTATCTAAATCAAATCACAATAAGAAGAAACAAATAAAATTAGACATAGTTACAGAAAGATTCAACAAGTTTAGGGCAAAAATTCGGACCAATTTCACACCTAATTTCAACGTAAATCACATAAATTGCAGCCCTAAATTAAACCTAAAGATAAAAAACACATACATTTAACCTTGTGAAGATTGAAGAAGTCGAACAAGAGTACAAGACCACAACAATGAACAGTGTTTTGGCTTCTGTTCTCGAACAAGAAGCTGAAGTCGAACAGTTCTGGAACCTGCGTCCCCCCCCATCTGCAGTTCTGGCTTGTGGCTTCTGTTCTTCTGGTCGATGTCCCAAAGTAAACGAATTTGGGTTTTTTTTATAGGGTGGGCTTTTAAGTTGGGCTATATAATGATTTGATTTGGGTTATATAATATACATTCTAGTATTCTACCACATATAATGATTTGGGCTATACTATTTGGACTAATTAAATATTTTATTTGGGCTATATAAATAAAAAAATTAGAACTGGGGGTCGAAAACATATATACCTAAATTTTTTTTATAAAACCGGGGGGTTGAAAATGTATTTACCTACAAAATCCTATACGAAACGTACATATATAACACTACTGACCGAAAAGTTCGGGGGGGCGGGCGCCCCTCCCCGCCCCTTAAATCCTTCGCCCTTGGTCGTCATGTTAACGCATTCGAAAACCTTTTCGTTTCTACCAATTCACTACCTCCAAGCCGTTTCTAAAAAAACACTGCGCACATTATTTCCTCTTTCTTTGTAGGCACCCCTAATTCAAGACAGCATAGAAGCAGCCAGTTCAAAGAATCAAAGTGATTTGGGATTGGAACTTTGAGCCAAACACATATTTACCACCAAACTATTTTTACCACAATACATGAGGTGAGAAGATGGTTTGCTAATTCGGCGTGTATCCCGCAAGTCAGACACAATACATCTCCCACTTGGATGCCTCTCGCGATCAAACCTTCAGTTGTAAGGATTTTGTTACTTACCACCCTCCATTAAAAATAGTTTACTTTCGGGAGATTGAGCTCCACTTAAAAGGTTGGACTTGCACATTCGTACTAAGGCCATCTTATAACTCCTTTCTCACTTGCTTGATTGAGAACTTCGTTGTGCCTCAGTGGCGGACCCAGAAATTTTGTCCTGGGGGTGCGGAATATTTTCAAAGATTTTAGGCCTCAAGCTGTATAAAAATATCGGTTCATAGCGGGTCGGGTCGGATCATGTAAGACAAAAGAACATCAAACTAAAATTTATAAATCATCAAAAATACATCAAACGTCATTACAAATTACAAACGCATTTAAAATTGTGCCCTACAGATTTTCTTTTTTTTTCAAATATATCCAAAATATCATCTAAAGATACTAAACACGCCATAAGTTCATTACATTCTTACTCATTGTTCCTAACACATATAATTTGCTCCATAAGTTCATAAAACAACACTAAACACTTAAACAAAATAAACAATCATGTTCAACCATAGCCCATAACTTTCAATTATATTTTTAAACATTCAAGCCCTAATATTAAATGTTGATTAGTTGTAACTAATCATTTAAACAAACAAAGCTATAAATAAAACAATAAAATCATTTAATTACAAGTCTAGAACAACAAAAAAATATAAAAAGATTAAACCCTTACACATCTATATTTTCTCCTAATCATCACATAAAACAAAATAAATAAATAAACCATACTAGTTCTATATTAGAATTCTGACGTAATATGGGTCGGTCCAACCAGAATTTTGGTTTTTCCGGTAAAAAAGCCACCAGGTCGTGAGCAGTGGCGTCAAGTCGCTGGGAGTTTTTTTGGGGGCGAGATTTGGAAATGGAATGGGTGGATGGGTTTTGGTTATTTTATTTAGTTCAAATTTCTTTAGGTTGGGTTTGGACTTGTGTTAATAAAAATTGATTGCAGATTGGGCTTTGATTGGATTAAATAATTAAGTGAATAAGTGGTTAATAATTATTTTTTCTTCTAAGTGGGGTGGTTGAAAATTTTCAAGGGGTGCGGGTGAAAAATTCCAAGGGGTGCGGTCGGGATTTCCAGCGACAAATAACACTAAAAAAAATTTTCTCATGGGGTGCGTCCGCCCACCCTTCTCTTAGGGTGGGTACGCCCATGGTGCCTCCACCTCCATCCTATAACAACCTAACTTCTTTGTCCTTTATTTACTGCTGGATTAACATATCCATAAGCTGCTGATGAGATTCCATCTTCTCGTTTTCCAATGTATGTAGACGTGCGCTTCCAATGCCAATCCCAAACCGCTTTACCATTCAAGCATGTGGATAACCTATTTGACCACATCCTACAAACACATACACGTGGCAACAATGTAAAAGTCATTATTTTTACCAACAGTTGCAAATTAGCAATTAAAGTATTTTTTCCAACAGTTGCAAATTAGCAATTAAAGTATTAGAAAAATAGGTATGCCCTTACTGCTTAGTCCTTATCCAGACTCCATTCATTGCTAAAAAGATTAGATAACCCGTGTATTACATAATAAAAATTATATAATCAAGTTCAAAAGGCTAACAACATATAACACACACTTCTAATTGAAACTACCTAAAAATAACAATATTCCCATTTGAAAAATAACAAATGTGTCAACATTCCTTTATCCCTTTTGCCTTTGATACCTTTGGCTCGCTAGCCCCAGAAGCCATCAGATTTCTTGAACGGGTCCAACGGGTTGTTCACAGCAACATTTCGTCTCCTAGAGATCGGGGTTTCGTTTTTACTAGGTTAGGTTTCGCTATTCAAAAGGGGGTAGCGGCGCAGCTTGTTGCCCGCTTACCGGCTATCTTGGTGTAATTTGTTTGGCCTTATATATAAATATTTATTTATTTTTACAAATGTGTCTAAATTTGAACTTTCTTACACTCGTGTTACAACAATAAACCAATAGGAGCATTTCTATAGTCACCTACTTTTATATACAAGAAATTATTTCATGGTTAGTTTATGTTCTAAATCAAATATCAACGTTAGTATATGTAAAAGGGTGTGACAAAAAGATATAGGGGTGTGAGAATAGTGGAAGCCTTTATTTGCCGTGTTACAAACCCCATATATAGGGCCATCATTTGCAGATACATCTAATTCTTGTTTAACCTTTAGAGATGAGCGTTTGGTCCGGGTACCGGTAATGGTACGGTACCGATCACTTTCGGTATCGGCACTTGCATCAATTTTTCCCATTTTTTGGTGTCGGTACCGGTATTTTAGTTGATTTGCTGATAAATAACGGTACCATACCGGCTCTATTCGGTACCGGTACTCATTTTTCCCGTTTTTAGAACTGGTACTTTCGGTACCGGTATTTGCTCATCCTTATTAACCTTATCAAGTCCCTTCAAAATGGATTGCATTTCTTTTGCTAAAGACTTAAACATGGATCTACTCACATTCACTTTTTTTCCCTTTCCAAATAAAGAAATTTATAAAGTATGATAAAAAAACAAAAATAATATAAAAAAGTTGAATACATATAAAATAGACTTAAAACGACTTTCAATCTTTTTACTCATTTGAATTCCCTAATAGGATATCACCATTATGAACTAACACGACAATGGGCCCTTAGGAAGATTGGGAATGAGTAATAACAAACATAAAGCAATAAACTATGCATATATCTTAAGAGTTTTAAAACTACAAAAAGAGTGTATTTACTTGCATTGTCATCCAATATGTCCTATTTCTTACAATAGTTTGAAGATGACTTGATGAGATTTGAAGATGTTATCAGGTGCATTTGACTGAACGCCAAAAAAAAAAAATTGCAATTTAGAAGACAAATAGTAATATTCTGCATTTTGAGAACATCAAAGATCAAAGTAAAGGTATCACGTGATATTTATCCAATTTGATTGAGGAGAGCTCAGCCAAGATTGTTTTCATTTAGTTCTTTTAAATCCTCATTTGACCCGTACAAGATCAAATACTTAAAATACCGTTAATAATGAGTTAAAAAAGAACACAACGCAAATTTGACCCATTTGAAATAAATTAGTTCGAAATTGTCTCCTATACGATGTATTTGATACAAAGAGGAACACACAAACCTTCCATGTCTTCTTTAGGGGAGCTTTCCTTATTGAAAACAAAAACACTCTTTCAGCTGCCTTAACAACGCTGCAACATTTATATGACTTTAAGTGCAAATAACAACACAATAATAATAAAATTTACAGGTTATATTTCTCATCTTCAGATACAATTTCAAGACTATAAATCCCAGGTATAGTGCACTCATGTTGACAATTTAATTACCACTGAATGGCTATAAAAATTGGTGATTGTTCATGTTAAGCATAGAAGGCCCATGAGAAACTCATAAATCTTTGAAAGTCTGTCTATAATATAAAGAAGAGCTCTTAAATCCATTATTTTATTGTTATCGTATTTGTCGGTTATACTATTTTCATAATCATAATTTTTTTTCAATATAACTTCGATATCATTCCACACAAAAAAAAAGACAATTACAAAGCAATGGCAGGTAGTCGGGCAACAAGTTGCGCCGCCACCCCCTTTTGAATAGAAAAACCAATTCTACTAAATACAAAGTTTGAAACCTTTAGCGACGAAGAATTACTATTAACGACTTTTTGAACCCGATTCAAAAGACGCACAGCGTCAGGAGCGAGACCACCAAAGGTATCAAACGCAAACGGGACAAACACATGTTGATTCTCCAGGCAGGCTTTCTCATGTTTTGCCACTTTGCTCGCCTCTGCCTTGAGCCGCTTGCCCTACGACAAAGCCCTTGTCCTTGAGCCCGACAAGGGGGGAGACTAGAGGTGCACAAACCGGTTAATTTTAATAACCGGTTCGGTTAACCAGTTATACCGGTTAATTTGACTTTTTGACTTTAACCGGTTAATGCTTTAACCGGTTATTACTTTAACCGGTTATTTTTTTAACTGGTCCGGTTAATTACTTTAACCGGTTCGGTTAATTAACCGGTTATTTTCGGTTATTAACCGGTTTTTTTGCCTTTTTTTTGAATTTTTCGGTTATTTTTTCGGTTAACCAGTCTATCGGTTAAAAAACCGGTTTAAAAAAACCGGTTAATAACCGGTTATTATACTAAACACTTATAACCGGTTACTAACCTACGGTTAAAAATAACCACTAACCGGTTATTCCTAAATCGGTTATTAACCGGTTACGGTTTCGGTTAATAACCGGTTACGGTTAATTAACCGGTTATTTTGTGCACCTCTAGGGGAGACTCCAGTTAGATCTACACAAGCGTGTTTCCCCCATTCCCATCCAAACACAAGGATGTCCGTCGGGCGTAAAGTGGACCTCCCCTCTAAGGGGTCAGTCAGGAAATTTACTGGAGCCTCCTTTTTGGCAGAGATCCCGGCCCGCTTAAGAACATCACATAACACATCTCTCACCCAATCATGCCGATATTTAAACCCTGGTAGCTCTTTACAGTGGATCGCGTGCTCGCCGAAAGAATCCAAACACGCTTTGCGGCATACTGGACATGGCAGAAAATCCTGAGGTGCGACAGACATAAAATCCTTTACGATCGCCCCAAGCCTTCAATAGGTGCGACAGACAGAAAATCCTGAGCATGTGGGGCACGTAGACATTCAAACACAGCTCTTTGCCGAGTGGATAAAACAAACTTCTCTTCAAAGCTCTTGACAATTTCGCCATATAAGGCATTCGCCAGAATTTTCTGGGATTTAGGAGGGGCGGTGCCTTTAATGTAGAAACCGCCAATATCAAGGTCGGGAAGAGAACTATGCAAAAGGTTCAACGCACTCCTGTAATCGGAGTCTAAAACATCCCCACCACATTCTCGGAGTATGTGGTCTTGTAAACCCCAAGATTGGGCCCTTGAAGCCACGAAAGCATATGAAGAGGCATCCTCGGCCGTACAAATCCCTAATCCTCCGAACCAGGTCGAGAGAGAAGCCAACCTCCACTGGAGATCTCCAAAAAAGGCACCCCCACAAACAACAATATCCTCTAATGCTCCCCGGAGGCCTTTATCAAAAACAGAGACAGCTCCCCCGACCAAAGAAGGTTGACAGGTTCGAAGACCAAACAGTAATTTAGCAACACTCATACAACACTCATAATTAACTCGTTAGTTATGCATAAAAAACAACAAAATAGACGAAGAACCTTGTTAAAAACCTAATCAAATAATCATGCTTGAGTTATGAGTTTCATTTATTAATTATAATTAATGAGTGAATGACTTTCATTTACCTTTCCACCGTAACTTATAAATGAAGCACCTACTAAATGCTTGTGATCCTACCCCTAATCATGGATCAAGGGGATCGACCTTTCATAATGACAATGACAACCATTGAACTATAATTCTATAAACATAGATGAAGGGTCCTTTACCTTTAATGATCCCAATTTGGAATAAAAACTTTAAACCATTTACAAACCTACTCCAAAAACATAATTTTCAAGTAAAACATTATTCAAAAAGTGGGGGTGTCATGTGCAACATTACATAAGAATTACATTAAACAGATTAACTACCTACTCTACAAAAGAATGTCCAATGTGAAATTACATCCCAATTATATCAATCAAATTAATAATCTTTTTGAACAAAAGAATGTCTCAAAATCTGTTTCCGTTCTTTAAAAACCATCTCAGGTCCCTAGAACAAAAAACATCCTTGTCTACTTTCTCATTTGGGCTTTCTCATTTTAGCTACTAAAATAATAATTCAACAAATGATCAAATTTTATCATATTTAGTAAAAATAGACATAACTTATACTTGACATAATCCCACATATCTAGTAAGGGGTGCCAACATAGATAAAACCTCATGGTAAAATTCTTCTTAGAAATGTTTTAAGTTTAATAATGATACCTCGATTGTTTTTTTTCTCCACATCAAGCTTCCAATCAGTCACCGAAGAATCAACAACAGAGTTATCAACATACATGACCTTCTTTGTTTCCTGACATCAGAAAGAGAGTAGCACACACTTTAAAATAACACGATATAGTGAGATCACTGCCAATAGAAAAAAATTGAAATTCAAAATACCATTTTTTATAAATAATAAACATAGTTCGAATCAAGTAAATTCTCCCTTCCTTGTAACGTAACGACTCCAGTTAAAAAAAAAGATAATTGCATGATAAGTACTGACAACCTTTATCCATTTTAGGTCACCGATAACTACACGGCAAAGATCGAAATTTGGCATCTTCTGCAGCGGGACAAGCCTACCAATCGACCCGAGTTGACCCAAAAATAGATAAATAATAAGAACATTATTACACTGTGATGTGAAGATGTAGTCTTAGATGGAATAGCAACCAACAAAAGAAAAACATAAAAACCTAGGAAGGGAAAGCACAGAGAAAACAAAAACTTGTTTGGTAAAAAAATTACATATTAGCTCCTGCAACCTACAAAACAAAAGAGGAAAGTCGTGATCCGTTAGTTTTCAGTGCAACGAAAAACCTAAAACAATACACATACTCAGAGAACAAAGGTAGTCAGTTTGAAGGGAAAAACTCGCATCCATGGGGTGAAAGATTCAACTCATGATAAGAACACATTCTAAGTCAACAATCTCTAAGAAAAACGTTTATGTGATAATACCCGTACAACAGTCAATAACCATTTTATTAAAGATTAATTAGCATCAGCAAGTACTCACAAATGACATCTGAACCTGAAACATGTACATCATCATAAAAATCTACTAATCAGCAAAGTAAATATATTCATTCAAATGCAAGATATAAAAAATTATGAACCACTGAAATCATATAACAGATAAAATCAGTAGATATCCAAGATCAGAGCAAATATGATGTTAAAATGTGGATTAAGAAGACAGAAAACTATAATTCAATCAGAAAATACTGCA
Source organism: Helianthus tuberosus (assembly GCA_030545235.1). Taxonomy (NCBI): domain Eukaryota; kingdom Viridiplantae; phylum Streptophyta; class Magnoliopsida; order Asterales; family Asteraceae; genus Helianthus; species Helianthus tuberosus. The sequence goes on from CM060451.1 coordinate 30,384,016, forward strand.
TACATGCGCCACCATCAAGAGCGTTGTAGACAAAGATTCGGCCGAGTTCGCCCATTGCGATTAGGGTTTTCTTTTGTTGTGAAAATGGAACGGGAAAAGAGGGAGAGCGACAGGAGATGGAGAATGGAGATGGAGGATCTCTAGGGTTTTCGAAAAGAAACACAGATATCGTACAAATGGAAGTCGGGTCAAAATTAAAGGAAATGGATCCCGCGTTAGGCCATATACACGAATTTTTATGACCCGAATTTTGGAGCCAAAACCAATTTCTAAATTGCCTTAGGTGATGCCACATCATTTTGCAAGCCCCCATATCATGACACATAAGCCCTCATTTATCATGTTTATTATATATAATAGATAATAATAATAATAATAATAATAAAAATAATAATAATAATAATAATAATAATAAAATATTTCTTACTAGACAACACACTATTTATATAATTTTTTTAGTAAATGTTTGTTGGACTTATATTCCTAAACATTCAACAATATTGCTAGTGAGGTACGAATTTAGAGGTGTCAATCGTGTTGGGTTGGTTGATAGATAGGTTGATGTGTTTAACCCGAACATTATCCATACTATTATTTGTGTCAAAAATTTCAACCCTAACCCGTACACAAACAAATTTGGGTCAATCAGAACACGATCGGTTTAACCTACTTTTTATAATAATTCAAACATGTTTATGAGTTGTAAACGGGTTGTTGGTAACGTGTTAATGAGTGAATATGATGTTTAAAGAGTTAAACAATCCTAACACAAAATGCCAACAAGGTTAAATTATTTATGAAATAATTTATTCATGTTATTTATTTAAAATATATAACAAGTTAGTTATTGATTATTTGTAACTGGGGGAGAGGATCATATAGGAAGTTTATTTTGGCTAGGAAGGATAAGAAGCAATAGGATTATGACATGTGACAAAATTTAAAATAAAGAGGAAGGGTATTTTAGTCAATTTTACCCAATCTCTTCTCTTCTTCTTCTCTCTGTAACTTCAAAACCCATCATTTTCAAAACCCACCATCTTCAACCTTTTCTTCACTTTCTATCTCAATAATCACTACATTATAGTGCGATTTTCGTCACCAATCAATAATTCAAACACACAATCAACGTGTTCTTCAATTTGTTGGTGCATATTTCATACGCATGCCACTGTGCGAATAGTTAGATAGAGCGTGTGTTGAATATTGTACAGAATAGAGAAAGTTGGACAGGTTTTGTAATTGTCAAAGCCAATCCGATCGGATGGCAATCCGGTCGGATGGCAATCCTATCGGATGACAATTAGTGTGTGAGTTATCTATAAATAGAGGCATGGGGTTCCCATTTGGACAAGCTTTTGGTTCCCGGAGGGGAAATGCTGTCCAACTGGTCTCGTGGTGCTGTAATCGTTGTATAATCAATAGAGACCAGATTATAAGTGACTAATCGGTGTCGTATCTATCTTCTACTCCTTTCTTAGTCGTAATAAACGCACCGAACACGTCGTTTCAAGACCGAAGCTCCGTCGAACTCACCGGATCCTGGAGTCAGCAGTGGTATCAGAGCTACGGTACCGATTTAATCGATCTAACAGTCGGTTAAATCACCCAAAGCTCATCAATTTTGGGTTAAACGGGAGTTTTGACGTTAAACAGAGAAAATCAACAAAATAAAGGTCAATTCACGGATGGATTTTGGATTTGAAGACATCATTCTGTTCGGAATTGATTCGCGCACAATCCTGTGAAGTTTCATCATGAAATTCACATAAATAAAGATTCTGGATAAAAAAAAACGTGATTTAGAGTGTTCTTGAACTGTTAGAACATTTCCAATCGGATGGCAATCCGATCGGATGACCATCCGACACTTGTCACCATCTTACTTGAAGGTTTATTGAAGATGCTTTCAATCGGATGACAATCCGATCGGATGGCAATCCGATCGGATGACCATCCGATCCATGTCACTATGGGGTGTTTGAAAGATCAAGTTGTTTTCATCGAACGTCAATCCGATCGGATGGCAATCCGATCGGATGACCATCCGATTCACGAACACTTGTTGGTTTCTTTTGTAATCCGATCGGATGACCATCCGATGCATCATACCATCTTCCTTCAATCGAATGACAATCCGATCGGATGACCATCCGACACTTGACATTCGACCAGATGATCAAATGCCTAAAAAAATGAATTTTTTTATCGCAACGACGAGGAGAGTCTCCAGAAAAAATTTGGTGATTGTCAATTTTTTCGGGTTTTTAACGACCAAGCTGGGTTGTTCGGTGTCACACCCCAACCGATGGCGGAATCATCGGGGCGCGGCACTAGGCGAATCAGATTGCTCAAGAGAATCCATAACAACTATATTGCGATAATATTTAATACATTCGTTATCCCATACTAACAAATAATACAATCACATAAGTTATCACAGATTTATTGTCCTCTCGAACAATGCAAATCCGACAACCTAGATTTTAGTTGAGTTTCTAGACTTCCTAGCTTGATTTGATATAGTCTGCGATCTAACCTGCAACATACGTTAAAAGATTTGTCAATACAAAAGTATTGGCGAGTATACAGGTTTGATAGGTAGCATAATAGATAAAAGTGTAGCGAATTTCCATATGCATAAACGTAATACACGACATATATACTCACAAAACTGATACTACCAACTAAGTCCTCGATGCTCGAGTGTACGATGGCATAACTAGACCCCGTCGGGCGCAATAGTACTATACTAGTCTTGGTGGGACGTCGCGAGTATAAGCCCTAGCACATATGCAACTAGCATCACGTATATCTATGCATAACAGTTATTCGCAAGTGATAATTCGATTGATTTAATATTTCGCTTGATAAGTTTGATTTGATAGAAACGTATGTTACACCCAAAATTCGATTAAAAAGGGGTCAAGTATACTCACAGTGCGTATTTAGCGGGATTACAACTTGATTGAGTCGGTTACGAGTTGTCTGTAATGATCCTTGAAGAAAAAGAGTAAACGAAGTACGGTTAAGCAAGATTGTCTTAAAAAGTTGCTCATTTGATTGGACTGTTCCCATCCGTACGGATGGACAGGTCATCCGTCCGGATGACAAGTCATCCGTCCGGATGGGTGTGCGTGCGGACGACATATCATCCGTGCGGATGACATGTGCGTGCGGGTGACATGTCATCCGTGCGGGTGACATGTGCGTGCGGACTGACATGACATGTCATCCGTGCGGACTGACATGTCATCCGTACGGACTTGTGTCATCCGTGCGGGCTGACATGTTGTCCGTGCGGACTGACATGTTGTCCGTGCGGACTGACATGTTGTCCGTGCGGACTGACATGATGTCCGTGCGGACTGACATATTGTCTGTGCGGACGGGCACGTCTGTTTCGCACTCTGAGCACTGTTTCGAGTGTTTATCGGAAGGAAATACGTTCGTTTTTACTAGGGTAGTGTGATTTCGCACTAACACTTGAAGTTCCGTCAATTCCGACTCATTCTAACGGCCGGGAATCACCCCGTTCCATCAGATCTGACCGTTCATGGTGGTTCTTCATGGTTAACTCGAAATCGCACAGATTTAGGTGAGGTTTTGTCATTAAAACATGTGGAAATCACCTGGATCTGAGTCGTTTATAGTGAAATGAGACCCCAACTTGAAGTTCATAAAAACTCTTGGTGACATCACCTCAAAACGTCTCAAATCCGTAGATTTCACGGTTAGAATTCGAGTTTTGAAAGATAGAATGATGTAGGATCGAGTGTAGATTGCAGAAGTACAAGTTTTAGATTGAAATCTTACCGGGATCGCGAGGAAATTGAGAAAAAAAAAGTCTTGGTGCGCGTGTGGTTGAACAGGAGCTGTCACATCACTTGAATAGTGGTGTGACAGGCTATTTATAGGCGAAAGGGGAGAGGAAAAGAGGTTTGGCCCGGATAGCCCATCCGTGCGGATGGCCCATCCGTGCGGATGGCCCATGCGTGCGGATGGCCATCCGTGCGCATGTCCATCCGTCCGGATAGCCATCCCAACGGGCCGGACTTCTTCGTTTTTGATGGATTTGATAGTTTTCGAAGCGCGTTCCTTTCGTAATTAATTTATATTATTATTATATTGTTATTATTATATTATAATATATATATATATCACTAGGGGTCGTATTTACGTATCCATAATCCAGAGTTTCGATAATTAACGATCGGTTTCCGATTCGAGTATGCGATTATTATCGACGTTGCACGGCCATCAATGAGGGTAGTGTAGGTCCTTTCTTGATGTTATCGTGAACGTTATTTCGTGTAGTGCCACAAAGACTGACGGGGTACCGTTTACTCGTATTGTCATCATCGTCACGACGACTGGAGCTACAGCACTCACCCGGGAGTCCTTGTTAGCGTTAGTTGTTTACGTTCGACACATCACGGCCACTGAGGAGGGTAGAATAAGTCCTCACTCAATGCCTCCGTGAGTGTTAGTGTGATAATAGTGTAGTATAATGACATTGTAGCTTGAAATTATGCGATTATCCTTCGAATAGCGATATATACGATATAGTTACATTATGATCCGAATCTCTGGTGCTAGGCGTAACGAGTGTAACGAGTAGTAACAACGCACGAAAGTGCGGGTTGTTACAGTCTCCCCAACTTTAGGAAATTTCGTCCCGAAATTAATCCAGTAGGTAGACTTCTAAGAGTTGATCTTGTATAAGTAGCGACACAGCGAGTGATTTGACCGAGAGTTGTCAACAAGAGCGTTTCGAATAAGAGGGATCGATTGCGATAGTGAGGAGGCGACGTAAAGACGAAAGTAATGTCCCACGAGTTGTCGTTCCAAAGTACCTTGTTTTGTGTAGAATTCGTTAGTTCGATGCGATTGTTATTTGAAAGGTTTCTCATGACGTAGAATTTACTGAGTCGATCGTTAACCAACGTCACGTGAAACGTTTATCTTTAGATAGTAGAAAAGGAATTTAGGATGGAATTTTGAAAATTTTCCTCTTAACATAAGGCCAACTGAGTCGATGTTAACCAATGTTGCAAGGAAGTTTTAGGTTTTAAACATTTTAAGGATTTTGAGAATGAAAACAAGGGTTACGTAAATTCTCCTATGATATGGGTTCTAGTTGAACTCGATGTTGAACCCATATCTCAGGAGAACCTTGTTTTTGATCTTTGAAAAAGGTTTTAAGGAAAATTGATCTCATGAAGCTCCCCTTGAATATGGAGTTAAGCTGGGTCGATGTTAACTCCACATCATGAGGAATTTCACTTGTTAAAAGTTTTATAAAAATCAGTTTTAACCTTTTGAAAATAATAATTTGGCATCAAGCCCTACTTGGCACCTTCCCACGGAAGTTCGTTAATATGTTTAAAACACTTATATATAGGAATTACCAGCGGCGTATCCACCATGTTTTGCCCATATTACTTCCGTTTCGTGAGGCAGTGTCAGGTGTGCCGGTATGACTCGGGTAGAATTGCGTTTACTCGGCCCAATCGATAGGAAGTCGGACTGAGCATAGGTTCGAATGGATTAATCCAGCGAGTTGATAGGCGAGAAGCGAATAGCGCGTTTTTTATTTAGATTCCACATTACACCCACATGGCACGTTTCCACGGGGGTTTACTAACATGGCGAAACACCATGCTTAACCAGGTTAGCTTTGCCTCGTGAAGCGGTGTCATGTGTACTTAGTACCATACGAGCGATAGGCGGTAGATTATACACAATAGACGATCAACGAATAAACATGGAACACTTGCGATGACGGTGATGATGAACGAATTACGATAAGCTGCAGTTGTTGCGTGCAAGCGATGGAGGTTTGCGATTTCGATTTACGCGGTTCGGTTCGATTGATTAACACCACAGAATTTAACTAGCATCAGACCCCACATGGCCTGTTTCCACGAAAGGCCGCTGATATAACTAAAACACCTTGTTTTAACCATATGAGCTTCCTCTCGTGAGGCGAGGTCATGCGTTCCAACTTAACACAAATATCACAGATAACGGTAGGCGATAGCGATAGATTGATACACGGAAAATGATATAGACTCACGTGATAAGCGATAGGGGTTGCGAGATACACGAGGTAAGCGATTGCGATTAGTCGAGTTCGATTCTTGTCTCGAATAAGCTTAACGTTTCGTTATGACGCATCACGGCTATCGAGGAGGGTAGATTAGGTCCTCACTCAACAATATCGTGAGCGTTTATTTGCTTGATCAAGATTCGTTGAAACAGACTTACGACCAGTCTTGCGTCGATGCAATTTGCCTGCGAGGTAGACTCCCTAGAGTCCATCGATGAGGCGATTGCATTGCGTTTGCAGACTTACGACAAGTCTTGCGATGATACGGTTTGTTACGCCTTGCGATTGAGTGTAGTGTGTTGAAAATAAGCACAATAGTATAATAGGTCTAATAACGTTTAATTCCACGTGGCACTTTCTTCACGGAACTTCGGTAGTATGGTAAGGCATTCCTCGCCCGACCCCTACTACTTTCATCCCGTGTTTTGGTGTCACCTTTTGTCAAACGCCATGGCACTTTTAGAATTCACTACGATCACCGTGCACTGAACCAAATAATCCCGTGTGCACCCGCGATTAATCGTTCCTTGCACGTTTATCGTACCTCATTCTAGAAGTGTAGTGAGGGTAAAACACATTATTCCGTGATATAGTATATAGTATGTGTGTGAATCTAGTCTAAGTGCGATGATTAAAGAGTGAGGGAGAAAATGGAGACGAGAGTTAACGTTACGCATAGAGACAATATCGAGTAATAGAGTAGGCTCAAAACATAGAGATTAACGTCGAAAATCGTATCATTACAACTTCATCCTACGCTTGCTAGATGTCTGATGCTGGAAAACTTTTGCTGGAGCTGTTGTTGTTGTACTCAAGTTCATGGTTCGATGTGACAGTTGTGGGTGAAGTGACCGTAACGGTTGCAGTTATTGCAATAGCGACAGTCAGCCCCAATTGGATGATGATAGGTACACGAGTAACACTGTGGATGAGTTCCAGTGTAAGCTCGTTTTGGAAACACCGAAACTGCTTGAAGAGGTTTCGGTTGCAGCAGTTCGGTTGTTGATGAGCTCGGGCTCGAATTCTTTCGCTTGCGGCTGGGTTTGTCGGTGTCTTGCGAAGAAGTGTCGTCTTTGGAGGATTCGTCCGAAGACTCGCTTGCGGAGTCTTTGGCTGATTTGTCGGAAGATCCGTCGACAGATTTGTCAGAAGAATCGGCAGCAGATCCGTCCGAAGAATCATTAGCAGATCCGTCAGAAGAATCGTTAGTTGATTCATTAGAAGAATCGCCAACATGTTCGCCTGACGGCTTACTGGCGATTGCTTGATGAGCTTGCTTGACAGGATTCTTTGAGAATAACCCTTCCACGAGTCGTTTGTTGTTGATTTCTGCGGCTAAGCGGTAAGTTTCTTCGATGGTAGCAGGTCTTGCAGCTTCGACAAAATCACCCACACACTCTGGTAAGCCACGAATGTACTTCGCGATGGCCTTTCCTGGAGAGTTGACTTGATTTGGGCAAATTACGCTAAGCTGCTTGAACCTTGCGGTGTAGCCAGCATTGTCACCTTTTGCTTGCTTGATTTCCCAAAACTCGTTTTCTAGCTTCTGAATTTCGTGTGGAGGACAATATTCTTTCTTCATGAGTTCCTTCAGCTCATCCCAAGAGAGGGCGTAAGCTTCGGAGATCCCACGTTTGTTACGTTCGGCGGTCCACCAGTCGAGTGCTCGCGATTGAAATACTCCGGTGGTGCAAGTAGTGCGGAGACTATCGGGACACCCACTTTGACGAAGGGTGACTTCGATAGAATCGAACCACTGGAGTAGTTGAGTCGCACCTCCTTCACCCGTGAATTCCATCGGGTCACAGGCTTTGAAGTGCTTGTGGAGAAAAATAGATTGCGGCTCTCCTGTCTTAACGTCTTCCGAAGCTCGAGAGTGGCTGCGAGAGTGCACTTGAGCGGCAATTTGAGGACTAAGCTTACTCACTTCCTTGATTATAAGTGAAGCAATCCTCTTCTCGGCGCTTCGTTTGGCTTTCCTCTTAGCTACTCGTCTCGAGGTAGAGTTGTTGGAAGTCATCTAGACAGGAAGAGACTTGGAGTGAGATTCGATCATAATGATTTTCGAGTTTTGCGTTGCGATTGAGCGCGTTCAAAACTTGGTGCGATAGTATAGTAATAAGAACCACATAGGAGCCACGTAGGAAACACGAAATTCCTAAGTTCTCACACAATGACTTGTTTGTTTATACATATATATATATATATATTTATATAGATGTAATTTGTAATCATACACATACAGGTCGATTTAGAATAAGCGAGGTCGCGTTGAAGTGAGAAAACGAGAGCGAAAGCGATAGATTATGCATTAGTTTTGTTGCGAACATTCGGATTTCATTTTAGATTGCGATGAATGTGCGAATCGTGCGTTTATAAAGTAGGGAGTGAAAATCGTTACATCGAGAAATCGATAAGGCGTAAAGTTTCAAAATGTAAATAAGTTCCAATCATTGTAAAATTGGCGGGTCGTATAATAGAGTGCCTTGGGTGTTTAGGTGTTGACTACCCAAGGTAACCCAACTATATCTACAAGTTCGGGCGCGCGCGTTGACCTAGAAGACTCCATGCCTCCACTGGGATGCAGCTCATGGCATTCGCCTTCCTAGTCATCGCGTGGTTCGAGTTGTTACAATAGTCGAGTCCTTGGTGAGAGCTTTTGAAAACCAGTTTATAGAGAGTGGAACGACTTATTAAGGTACGGGTTTCACCCCTGTCTTAACAGTTTCGTTCCTGATTGTGGTTATGCTCTCGAATGAATTCGTGAGTTCCACTAGATTTCGAAATGGAGACTTTCGTCGAGATGTGGATGTCACTCCTAGCTCGATAAAAAGTTCTCGTGCTAGAAAAATTTCGCTGAGTGAGCAATCCTATCAAGAGTTCTTGGTTTTCACACCTGATCTTGACTGGATCGCTCGGTTTCGTTATGCGAGTATTTTCGAAAACGTGTATATTGTGTCGGCCTTAGGAAAGGCTAAGTAGTATTTCAGCCTTAGGAAAGGCTTCTTCGTGTGAAGTTGTAGTACGCGGGGTTCACACAAAGTTGTATCTTTTAGCAATTTCGATCGAGAGTATCAAGTAAGCCCAATACAAACCCCACTGGGTTCGTACGAGTCGGCCTGTTGGTACTTAGACTATAGACTAGGTCAATTTCTAAGACGTCGACCCGGACTAGGTCGAGTCTGACCTAATTCCCTATAGTTATGGCTCTGATACCAATCTGTCACACCCCAACCGATGGCGGAATCATCGGGGCGCGGCACTAGGCGAATCAGATTGCTCAAGAGAATCCATAACAACTATATTGCGATAATATTTAATACATTCGTTATCCCATACTAACAAATAATACAATCACATAAGTTATCACAGATTTATTGTCCTCTCGAACAATGCAAATCCGACAACCTAGATTTTAGTTGAGTTTCTAGACTTCCTAGCTTGATTTGATATAGTCTGCGATCTAACCTGCAACATACGTTAAAAGATTTGTCAATACAAAAGTATTGGCGAGTATACAGGTTTGATAGGTAGCATAATAGATAAAAGTGTAGCGAATTTCCATATGCATAAACGTAATACACGACATATATACTCACAAAACTGATACTACCAACTAAGTCCTCGATGCTCGAGTGTACGATGGCATAACTAGACCCCGTCGGGCGCAATAGTACTATACTAGTCTTGGTGGGACGTCGCGAGTATAAGCCCTAGCACATATGCAACTAGCATCACGTATATCTATGCATAACAGTTATTCGCAAGTGATAATTCGATTGATTTAATATTTCGCTTGATAAGTTTGATTTGATAGAAACGTATGTTACACCCAAAATTCGATTAAAAAGGGGTCAAGTATACTCACAGTGCGTATTTAGCGGGATTACAACTTGATTGAGTCGGTTACGAGTTGTCTGTAATGATCCTTGAAGAAAAAGAGTAAACGAAGTACGGTTAAGCAAGATTGTCTTAAAAAGTTGCTCATTTGATTGGACTGTTCCCATCCGTACGGATGGACAGGTCATCCGTCCGGATGACAAGTCATCCGTCCGGATGGGTGTGCGTGCGGACGACATATCATCCGTGCGGATGACATGTGCGTGCGGGTGACATGTCATCCGTGCGGGTGACATGTGCGTGCGGACTGACATGACATGTCATCCGTGCGGGCTGACATGTTGTCCGTGCGGACTGACATGTTGTCCGTGCGGACTGACATGTTGTCCGTGCGGACTGACATGATGTCCGTGCGGACTGACATATTGTCTGTGCGGACGGGCACGTCTGTTTCGCACTCTGAGCACTGTTTCGAGTGTTTATCGGAAGGAAATACGTTCGTTTTTACTAGGGTAGTGTGATTTCGCACTAACACTTGAAGTTCCGTCAATTCCGACTCATTCTAACGGCCGGGAATCACCCCGTTCCATCAGATCTGACCGTTCATGGTGGTTCTTCATGGTTAACTCGAAATCGCACAGATTTAGGTGAGGTTTTGTCATTAAAACATGTGGAAATCACCTGGATCTGAGTCGTTTATAGTGAAATGAGACCCCAACTTGAAGTTCATAAAAACTCTTGGTGACATCACCTCAAAACGTCTCAAATCCGTAGATTTCACGGTTAGAATTCGAGTTTTGAAAGATAGAATGATGTAGGATCGAGTGTAGATTGCAGAAGTACAAGTTTTAGATTGAAATCTTACCGGGATCGCGAGGAAATTGAGAAAAAAAAAGTCTTGGTGCGCGTGTGGTTGAACAGGAGCTGTCACATCACTTGAATAGTGGTGTGACAGGCTATTTATAGGCGAAAGGGGAGAGGAAAAGAGGTTTGGCCCGGATAGCCCATCCGTGCGGATGGCCCATCCGTGCGGATGGCCCATGCGTGCGGATGGCCATCCGTGCGCATGTCCATCCGTCCGGATGGTCCATCCGTCCGGATAGCCATCCCAACGGGCCGGACTTCTTCGTTTTTGATGGATTTGATAGTTTTCGAAGCGCGTTCCTTTCATAATTAATTTATATTATTATTATATTGTTATTATTATATTATAATATATATATATATCACTAGGGGTCGTATTTACGTATCCATAATCCAGAGTTTCGATAATTAACGATCGGTTTCCGATTCGAGTATGCGATTATTATCGACGTTGCACGGCCATCAATGAGGGTAGTGTAGGTCCTTTCTTGATGTTATCGTGAACGTTATTTCGTGTAGTGCCACAAAGACTGATGGGGTACCGTTTACTCGTATTGTCATCATCGTCACGACGACTGGAGCTACAGCACTCACCCGGGAGTCCTTGTTAGCGTTAGTTGTTTACGTTCGACACATCACGGCCACTGAGGAGGGTAGAATAAGTCCTCACTCAATGCCTCCGTGAGTGTTAGTGTGATAATAGTGTAGTATAATGACATTGTAGCTTGAAATTATGCGATTATCCTTCGAATAGCGATATATACGATATAGTTACATTATGATCCGAATCTCTGGTGCTAGGCGTAACGAGTGTAACGAGTAGTAACAACGCACGAAAGTGCGGGTTGTTACATTCGGGGACACCGTCGGGGGCTTCAGTGAACATATTTGATGATGCGATCACGGATTGTGGAAATTAGTGGGGTAGTCATGATACTAGTGCATAAAGTTTATCTTTCAAGGTATATGACTATTTATGGGCCAAATTGTAAAATCCGCAAAGACGAAAAACTAACAATTGTGGCGAATATTGTGATATTCTGGGTTGGTCAAGTTTTTCGGATAAGAGAATTAAAAACTGAATTCAGTTTGAGGGAGAATTCAGTGATAGAGATGTCCGAATTTGCAAAAATGAGGGGGAATAAAAATTTCACTGTCGTATGTTGAAATTCTGGCATTTTTGAAATTCGTGACACTGCAACAGTATTCGGGTAGTTTCGACTTCAGATTATCAGGGGGAATGTGAATCTGATCGTGGGTGTAAGCTTCCGAGATCAAGATGATCCGAGGTGTTGATATCTGATCATGGACGAAAGCATTGGAGATCTGAGAGTGATCGTGGATGATAGCTTCTGAGATCTAGATTATCCGAGGAGATGAATCTGATTGTGGACGAATGCTTCGGAGATCAGATTGCATTACCAGATGATTTGTTTTCCCATGAAGATTTGCTGATTGTGGAGAATACCGTTTACACGGATCTGTCATTCTTACGGTGCGTTAACGTGGATCACGGTAAACGGGATATCAGATCTTCAGGGGGAATCACGGATTTGAAGTTAACCAGTGGGGTATTTGAAGTTTCTATCAATTGCCGGTTGAGTTTTTGTACATTCTTAGATCGAGCAGGCGGAATGCGAAGATCGTGTTGCTTACTTGTGAAATAAAAAAATTGAGTTCAGATGCGGTTAAAGTTGAAACAGAGAATGTTGCATTGATTAGTTTTAAGTTGGTGATTGTTCGTGAAGGTTGCAGTTTAGCAAATCAGAGGAGAGTCGTGAACTGTGCCAAAGACCTGAAGATTCATTCCAGGGGGAATTTGTGCTTTACTTTGGCAAAAAGCAAACCCGAATCATCAATCGAGGGGGAATTTGGATAGTCAGATTTCAAGATACTTGATTGATGTTGCAGAAAAGTTGAAGATTACAGAATATTCAAACACGGCTCAAGGTTTTCAAAATTTTAAAGACGATTCGAGAGTGACATCCGAGGGGGAATCTGTTGGTGCATATTTCGTACGTCTGCCACTGTGCGAATAGTTAGATAGAGCGTGTGTTGAATATTGTATTGAATAGAGAAAGTTGGACAGGTTTTGTAATTGTCAAAGCCAATCCGATCGGATGGCAATCCGATCGGATGACACTTAATGTGTGAGTTGTCTATAAATAGGGGCATGGGGTTCCCATTTGGACAAGCTTTTGGTTCCCGGAGGGGAAATGCTGTCCAACTGGTCTCGTGGTGCTGTAATCGTTGTATAATCAATAGAGACCAAATTATAAGTGTCTGATCGGTGCCGTATCTATCTTCTACTCCTTTCTTAGTCGTAATAAACGCACCGAACACGTCGTTTCGGGACCGAAGCTCCGTCGAACTCACCGGATCCTGGAGTCAGCACAATGTTTTTGAAGAAACTCCGTTTAATTTCATACAATATCTTATTTTTTCCTGTGATTTTGAAGCGAATCACTCGATTCGTTCGATTCGATCGCTGATAAGTGTTTCTAACATTCATATTTCGTCAATCGGTGAAGAAATCTGAAGAAATCGGCTTCGATCTATGTAAGAAATTTTTGCATTGCATTTTTACGATCTGGGTTTTTGAATTGAGTTATTGCGTTTTACAAAGTAATCTTGTCGGGGGTCCAGGGACAGTGCCCCTGGGAGCAGGGTCCAAGGGGCAGAAAATTTAATTTTCTAGGAATTGCCTCATTTCATAGACAAAAAATCGTAGACAGTTTTTGATCTCCTACTTCCTGGTTCAGATAATTCACAGACAAAACATACCCTGGTTCAATGCGTTTTAGAGAGAACACTTTCTTTTGTGTTTTTAGGCCATTGCATTTTAGAAAAAAAGACATTTTTATGTGTTTTTTGGTCCATTGCGTTTTAGAAAAAACGTTTTGAAGTGTTTTTAGTCCATTGCGTTTTAGGTAAAACACATTTTTATGTGTTTTCAGTCCATTGCGTTTTAGAAAGAAAACTTTCTTTTGTGTTTTTAGGCCATTGCGTTTTAGAAATAAGACATTTTTATGTGTTTTCTGGCTATTGCATTTTAGAAAAACACATTTTTGAAGTGTTTTTAGTCCATTGCGTTTTAGGTAAAACACATTTTTATGTGTTTTCAGTCCATTGCGTTTTAGAAAGTACACTTTCTTTTATGTTTTTAGGCCATTGCGTTTTAGAAAAAAGACATTTTTAAGTGTTTTCTGGCTATTGCGTTTTAGAAATAAGACATTTCTTTGTGTTTTTTGTGCATTGCATTTTAGAAAAAGTCATTTTTTACGTTTTTTCTCCATTGCATTTTACGCAACTGAGTTTTCGAAAAAAAAATCGAAAATATAGCAATAGTATACTCGTTTTAAAGATAAAAAAACGCTCGTTTTTTGGTGCAATTTTTATAAAGAAAATAATGTCGTATGAAAAGTTATTAACATTTAAAAAGGGGGGCGGGGAAATTGGAGGAGAGAGAAACTATTGTCCTGGATTGAGTAGAATGCCCTTACACAAACTCACGCGTCTCCTTTTTTTCTCTTTAATTTCACTCATTTAATCTTAGCCCTTAATTAAATTAATTGATGGTCAAGATTACTTCCTAGACTTTCTAGCAAAAAAAAACTTACTATTATATCCTAACCTTGTAACTGGATTGCAAATTAATTAATTATCAAAGTTATTTTTTAATCGCTTAAATTACACAAAGTCCACTTTTGGAAGGGCTTCAACCCTTATATCAAAGAAAGCAACATCTTAACTTTAGATTTGCTAATTAGACTCAACCCTCCACCCAATTATCATAAATGAATTAGATAATATTATTATTTGAATTCTCTATACCCCTAACTTGTTAGTGTAAGTTTTGAAAACTATATATGGATGTCTAGGTAGGGGTGTTCAAAACCGGATATCCGAAGTTTCGGATATCCGAACATTTCGGATAGTAGATTTCACTATCCGAATCCGTATCCGAAATTTCGGATATCCGACTTTCGGATATCCGAAATTTCGGATACGGATACGGATAATGAAACGGATATCCGAAATTCTAAAACAAAAAAAAAATCAAATAAAAATACAAACTGTCTTTCCCAACATAATGAAAAGATCTGCTGTTCAAAAGAAACAAACCAACACAATTCAAAGTTCTAAAATAAAGCATAACATGTCCAAAATAACACATAACACAATTCAAACCAACACAATTCAAAGTTTTAAAAGTCGAAATAAACACATAATCTTCCAAATCCAATCATTCGATTCCAATCCATCCTTCGAACTTCCAATGCACCATATGAAACCTGCGCAAGAATATAATGCGACAAATGTTTTTTGCTTCATATGTATTAAAGTAATACAAAAATATATAGAATCAACAATGAACTTTCCGAATCACATCAATGGTATAATGTAAATGGTATAGCTTAAAAAATATATAGAATCAACAATGAACTTGCATATAAAGATACCTTAAGCAATTTAAAACAACCTGTAAGTATGTAACAAATACAAAACAAAACCATAAGCAACAAATCTGTTCAAAGTTCAACTGAGACAAATATGTTTATGTCCATAACAACTAATAAACGAATAAAAGTACTAAACTAATCTGTTAACAAATCTGTAACAAAACAGCTTATAAACGAATCTGTTCAAAGTATGTTTATGATGTATATAAACGAACAAATCTGGAAACAAATATGTTCAAAGTATGTTTAATTGTTTATAAACGAATCTGTTCAAAGTATGTTTATAAACGAATCTGTTCAAAGTATGTTTATAAACGAACAAATCTGGAAACAAATTACACATAAATAATCGAAAAAATCATAAATGGTAATCTAACGAACAGGCCTGAATGGAAATCCTGTAGAACAAATCTTTGAACAAAAATCATATGAACAATCTATGAACAAATCGTGTGAACAAATCTGGAAACAAAGAATACATAAATAATTGAAAAAAATCATAAATGGTAATCTAAAAATCGATGAAACTGGAAACAAATGATAATCTAAAAATCATAAACTTGGATTCGTACCTTGGATCTTCGATTTTTGGATGATTGGATCTTCGATTTTCAGATCTTAACTCACAGATCTGGATGTTTTTTTCATTCGTGGGGTGAGAGCAGAGATGTGAGATAGCGGCTGATGGAGTAGAAAGAGATTAGGGTTAGGTTTTTTTTTCTAGAAGTGGTATTATATACTAGGGGTAGTTAAAAAAATTCGGATATCGGATATCCGAAATATCCGAAACTTTCTGAAATAACTATCCGAATCCGAATCCGAAAATTCGGATTATCCGACTTGGATATCCGAATTTTCGGATAATTCGGATTCGGATAATCGGATAAATCGGATTCGGATTCGGATGATTTTGAACACCCCTATGTCTAGGTGATTATTTTAACACCTCTTTTTTGCAATATAAAAAAATAATGGATAGGAATAGAAAGATTAAACTAAATTAGGTGGAGTGATTATACAGAAGAAGTGCAAGTAATAACTGAGGAAGTACAATTCAATATCTACAAACCCCATTTAGGGTAATAGTGCTTGACGTCGATTGGCTTAAATGGGCGGCAGCCCTATTTTTTTCCATTTTTAGTTTTAATTTAATAGTATAATATAATATAACTATAATTGCCACTTTCAAAAATTACGATTTCGCCTTCCGTTTAAAATTACGTTTTTTCTCTTAGTTTAAAATAAATTTATGATTTTGTCCCCAGCTAAAAATTACGATTTCGCCCTTAGTTCAAAACTATGATTTTTTCCCGTTCAAAACAAAATTCTGGTTTTGCCCCCAGCTAAAAATTACGAATTTACACTCAGTTTAAAATTATGAGTTTGTCCTGTTTTAAAAATTTATGATTTTGCTCTCAGTTAAAATCTGGAGTCTTGCCATCGTTTTAATTTTTTTTTTCAAAACTATATTAGTTTTTATTTTACTTGGTTTACTCAATCTAACTTTTTTGTCAAGCAGGTGTCTGACACTCGCTCAATATTTATGACAATTTACTATTTTGCCCCCAGCTCAGGCTTGCCATCTTTTTTTAGCAAAACTATGGCAGTGTTTTGGTTTAATTGGTTGAGTCGATATCATTTTTTTAGATCGTATTATGAGTAGTATGCACATGTAACTAAAATACATGCGTACATGTTATTAAACTAAGAAATATTCGGCTTAGCGCCCCGCAACGCGGGCGGGGCATCAAACTAGTGAACATACAAAGGAAGAGTAGCAGACTACGAAGGAAGGAAAAGTAAGTGAGAATTTATTTTTAACGGCAAATTTGGATCACTGACTGACTGGAGTATTATAGTGTTACCAGCGGAATCATCCGATCATATTAATCTCCACTAGGCATAATATTTATACACAAATTCAGGAGTAAACCAATATAATGGGAAAACCCTCTTAGGCTGTGGGGTATGGGGCGGGAGTTTGGGCGTGGGTTGGGGGAAAACGCCCAAGCCACCACCCCGGGTGGGCTTGGGTTGGGGCGTGGCCCTTGGGGCTTGGGTTTCAAGCCGGGCGTGGGGCGGGGGTGACATCCTAGCTGGCTGCCTTCTATTCGCTGACCATTTTTTGTAATTTTTTTAATAATCTGCCACGCGGTGCACCCAACCCACGCCCCACCATACCCCGCGGACACGTCACTAGGCGGTGGGGGGCTCCTATTCCACGTGTCAACAAATGCCCCAACCCAAGCCCAACCCAAGCATACCCCATGGCCTTAGACTAAAGGGTATGGGGGCCGGCTAGGCCCGGCTATGACTGGCGCCGGTCCCCCACACCGCCCCCTAGGCTCGGCTCGGCACAAGCGGCTTCCCACAGCCGGGTTAGACGGTCCTGCTTTCTCTCTCTCTCTTCTTTCTCTGTCCCCTCTCTCTCTCTTTCTCTCTCCTCTCTATCTCTTTCTCTCTCTAAATAATCAAATAAATTAAACGTTTAATTGTTTTTATAAATTATGTGGAGCCCCATCCTCCATCCCCCTCAAATGTGAAGGAGGCTCATCCCCCACGAGCCGGTGATGTGGCGCCTACGTGGCGGCCTATCCTCGTGGGATGAGCTCACCATACCCTTTACGCTCTGTTCCCGAGTTAACTTAACGAGGGATAAGAAAAGAAAGTAAAAGTGAGAAAGGAAAGGATGAGAAAGGAAAAAACAAGATGTCTTTCCCACCGCTTCCTCCCAAATCGGAAGGAAAGAAAAATTAAAGAATTTAGCCTAATTTTCCTTTAATTTCCTTCCTTAAATGAAACTCGGGAACACGACATGTTTTATTTTCCTTTCTTTTCCTTTCTTAAATGAAACTCTGGAACACAAAATATTTTTACTTTCTTTTTGTTTCCTTCCCTTTCCTTCCGTTAGTAAACTCTGGAACACAATGTTAGTCTTATGAGATTGATCTGCCTTGATCTTCGTGCACCGCCATCGCTGTCATCAAGCCAGAAGGTGTACTGTGTGCATCTAAAGTTGTACATCCTTTTTAATTTCGAGATTCTCCGGAAACTTCAGCAATCCATCCCTCTCATCTTCCTTCCTCTTTTTCACCGGTTAACAAGAATTATGAATCCGAACACTGATAAGTTGGTGCGAAGAACAACAATGGTGGCCACGGTTACCGCCGGTTATTTTCTTCTAACCGCTGATTATGGCCCCGAGCCTAATGTTCTTGATCCCGTAAGATTTTCTTAATCTAGGATTTTTCTATTTTACTCTAATTACTACTTATATTATGTTGTTGTTGTCTGCATCTACTTGTATACTGAGACTGTTAGGCTGGAGGGTGTGGGAGGGGCTTTATCAACGCCACGTTACACATGGGTTTAAGGCCTCTCTCCTTAACTTGAAGGTTGTGGGATAAAGCCCCTCACACCCTATAGCGCCCCCTTAATCTTGACCAACTATCTCAATCAAGCCAAAAACGCTCGTTACCATGATGGAGCCTCATCAATGGCGCCCCTAGTTAAATCCGTGGGTGTATGGCGCCAGGGGCGCTATAGAGGGTGAGGTGGCCTTGGTGGCGCCTCCATACCCTCCGGCCTTAGTATAAAATATAAATAGAGATGTTAAGGTATTGTATTTGGTGTGGTTTTCGTTCTTAATATATCGTAAAAGAGGCGTGCGGAGTTTCCACAAAATATATGTGTTCTTTCGTGTGTGATATCGGTCCAGGCCAACAGTTTATTGTTTGGCTAGTTCTTACTAGGGATGAGCTTGGTACTGAAAATACATGGTACGGTACGGTTCAGTACTGGTATTTGAAGGTAAAAACGGGTAAATGCCGGTACAGGTACCCGGTACCCTTGGTTTTAAAAAGCGCGCCCTAGGCGCGCCTAGGGGCAAGGCACAACAAGGCGCAGGGCTTGGGGCTTTTTTGCTTCTCGCCTTGTGTAATTACAGGAAGCGACCAAAAAGCGCATTTTTTGATGTTTTTTTGTGGGCTTTTTGTCCTGAGGCGCGCGCCTCATGTACCTTATGTGTTTTACTGCATAAAAATGTTGTACCTTGGGTTTTTTGACTTGTACCTGTAATTAAAATGGTATAAAAGCCTTACTTATAGCTATATTTTGGTTAAAGGAAGCTAAAAACCTATGGGATATGTATGGGATATATAAAAAAAATTATATAAACATCTTGCGCCTCGGGTACGAAAAGCCCACCGCTCTTGCGCTTGGCGCTTCGCGCCTCAATTTTAGACCTCGTCGCTTTTGTGCGCCTCTCGCTTTTTAAAACCAAGCCGGTACCATTTGCTCATCCTAGTTCTTACACCATTCATGATGCCTACTGTTTGGCTAATTCACACTTACATGAAGTTATCCTGAATCATCTCTCAAGTTCGCTGTTCCATTGTTCTGGATTAACGTTGTTGGCTATTCTGTCTATTAGCTTGCCTGGTTGTATAGAAATTTGGTTGACTGTTGTTCATCTTCAAGCTCAGTTGATTATTAATGAGAAACAAGATGGTGATCAACAGTCTGGTTCTGTTAAAGTGGTGTCCATCATAGTTTCCGATTCGTGAATTGAATCCGAGAATCATTGTGACTTATCGTTCAAATTGTGAATCGAATGCTTTTGTGAAACTGTATTATAGCATTTGGCGTTTAACGCATAACCAAACAAGGTCAGAAATTTATGGTCATGGACCCTAGTTTACTTTAGGCTACAAGTTGAGCATTTGCGTACAACAATTTGACTTGTTATGTTTGGATAATTTTTACATTTGTTTTATCATACTTGATCTCACATATATGTTCTTGCACCGAAAATAATAGATCAAGAATGCCATACAATCTGGGGAACAAGCGGTCAAAAATTTCTTCTTTGGATCGAAGGGAGGAGTCAAAGAAGCCGAGAAACCAACATCTGATGCTGCGCCAGGGAAACATCCTTAATCTTTCAGAGAACATAGCCAGATTCTCCTCTGGTTTTCCAAGGTTCTTGTGATGTTTTTACTCCCGATTTCC
Source organism: Helianthus tuberosus (assembly GCA_030545235.1). Lineage (NCBI taxonomy): Eukaryota > Viridiplantae > Streptophyta > Magnoliopsida > Asterales > Asteraceae > Helianthus > Helianthus tuberosus. The sequence continues at coordinate 30,404,305 of CM060451.1, forward strand.
CTTAGAATGCAAACCTTGATGAACCACCAGTAGTACTGATGTAGATGTAAATCTTGGGTTGCCTACTATGTAAAATCTTGTTGGTTAGATTTTTCTTATAACCTTGTTAAACATGATTAGTTACATTTTTTTTCAGTTTAGTTACATGTTTTTTTCTGTTAGTAGAAGAAAGTAGCCCAAACCGGTTCTCGTTGGTTTGTCTGTTTGGGTCATAGTTGTCAATAGCGAGCGTAGCAATCGCTATAGCACGCTACGTAGCGTATAGTTCCAGGCTCCCTATTAGGGTTGTAGCGATAGATAGCGATTATAGCGACAAATATTTTTTTATTTTTTTGTTTTCTTTAATATAAACAAATGTATGAACGTTTGGATACGAAAGAGGGGGAGCATGCTATGTTCAAGATTTCCAAAGCTAGGGAGCGAAGAAGACAAGATCTAGGAGCAGTAAAGTTTATCAAAGGAGAGGATGGACGGGTTTTAGTCAAGGCAAATGACATTAAGTTGAGATGGCAAACATACTTCCATAATCTTTTCAACGACGGTAGGGCATACCAACAAGATAGCAGCAATCCCGGGACTCAGAGACGACAACAGAATAATTGCTACTGCAGGAGGATCACACACGAAGAGGTGAAGATGGCACTCACGAAGATGGGAAGAGGCAAGGCAGTGGGTTTGGACAACATACCGATTGAGGTGTGGAAGTGCTTGGGGGAAGAAGGAGTCAGATGGTTAACACTTTTGTTCAACCGTATTTTCAAGACTGGAAAAATGCCAGATCAGTGGAGGAGTAGCGTTGTGGTGCCTTTATACAAGAATAAAGGAGACGCTCAAAGTTGTGGGAACTACAGAGGGATTAAATTGCTAAGTCACACTATGAAGCTCTGGGAGAGGGTAATCGAAACTAGAATTAGAAGAGAAACTCAGGTTTCAGTAAACCAATTTGGATTCATGAAAGGGAGGTCAACTACAGAAGCGATACATATTCTAAGGAGGTTGATGGAAAAATATAGAGCGAAAAAGCAAGATCTACATATGGTGTTTATCGACCTAGAAAAGGCATATGACACTGTCCCACGGCAACTGATTTGGGATAGTTTGGAGGGTCGAGGGCTACCTGGGAAGTATATAGACATAATTAAAGATACGTACGATAGAACGGAAACTAGTGTCCGCGCGCCTGTAGGGGATACAAACTTCTTTCCGGTGGAGGTAGGACTCCACCAGGGGTCTGCGTTAAGTCCTTTTCTTTTTGCGGTGGTCTTGGATGAGTTGTCCCAGTTGATTCAGGAGAAAGTTCCATGGTGTTTGCTTTTTGCAGACGATATTGTGTTGATTGCAGAGACCAAACAGTGCCTGAACGCAAGGGTAGAGGAGTGGCGTGTAGCTCTACAGGGCAAGGGCCTAAGGATTAGTCGATCTAAGACTGAGTATCTACATTGTGATTTCAGTGGTGTAGCCGATAACGATGACACCCAGATCACCATTGAGGATCAATTGATCCCGCAAGCAACTAGATTTAAGTATTTGGGGTCGTTTGTCCAAAGAGATGGTGACACAGATAGTGATGTAACCCATCGCATACAGGCTGGCTGGTGTAGATGGAAGGCAGCCAGTGGGGTATTGTGCGATAGAAGGTTCCCAACTAAACTAAAGGGGAAATTTTACAGGGTAGCAGTTAGGCCTGCTATGCTATATGGAACAGAATGTTGGGCTATCAAGAAGACACAAGCGCGCAAGATGGAGATAGCAGAGATGAGGATGCTGAGGTGGATGTGTGGACACACGAGGTTAGATCGGATAAGAAATGAGGTTTTTAGGGAAAAATTAGGAGTGGCTAGTATTTCAGATAAGATTAAGGAGGGGAGATTGCGTTGGTTTGGGCATGTGAAGCGGAGGGAAACGACGGCACCAGTTAGAGTAGTGGAAACTCTTACTGTGGAGGGGAGGAGAGGAAGAGGCAGACCCAAACTGACATGGGATGAGCAGATTAGGCATGATTTACTAGAGTTGCATCTTTCTGAGGACATGGTCCAAGATAGGACTTCGTGGAGGCGTAGAATTAAGGTTAAGGACTTCTAGAGGATATTGCAGTAATGTCTTAGGTGTATTTTAGGGACGTATGACTTTTCCGGTGATTGCCTTGTGTTTATGCCCAATTGAGGTTGTATACTATTATACATGATTTACATTATATTGTGTCATTCTGATCACTTTCTTGGTATGTGAGACTGCTTGTGTCTATATTATTTGTCTTGGTGTTTTTGTATGATGTGCGTTTTGGAGCCGAGGGTCTCTCTGGAAGCAGCCTCTCTATCCCTAGGGATGGAGGCAAGGTCTGTCTACATCCCACCCTCCCCAGACCCTATAAGTAGCTTTGCTATTTGTGGGATTTACTGGGTATGGTTGTTGGTTGTTGTTGTTGTTTTCTTTAATATAAATTGCAATTAAATATGGCTATAAAATAGCTGGGCTTTAGGTTTTTTGTTAAATATACATGTAAAATAACATATATATCAGGGTATTTTGATATAATATACATATAATTTTTTTTTCTAGTGTATCGTTATTTATAAAATAGCCGCTCGCTATTTATCGCTATTCGCCATGTAGTATATAGGTACCTTATCGCTATTTGTTGCTATTCGCCATTAACAACTATGGTTTGGGTTTGGAAATGTGAAACCATAGTGACCGGTCACTCGCTGGATGGGAGTGAACTTATCGTTCATTCTATTGTTGTGTTGTTTTTGGTTATTTAGTTTTATTCATGTCATAATCAATATCACACAAAAAAAGGGTTGCAGTGATTGTTGACATATAAGTAACTAATGGTAAGAGTTCACTTTTTTTAAATAACAATATTTTACACCTAAATACCACGTAATCTTTCACACTAAAATCACTTTTGTAGAGGGCAAACATCATACCATAGGTCACGGGTGGTAAGAGTTCGTCTGTAGTGAGAACTTTGAAAGAGGGTTAGGTGGGTGGCTTTCGTTATGGGTCAAAACCAAATCTTTAATCGATGACGTTATAAATGTTTCTGTTATTTGGAAGTTTGTACGGTTAATTTTAGTTAACCATGGCTCTAGACGAACTAAAACATTAAAGCCCACTTCTATAGCCTAGTCCTGGGTTTGATTCCGACAAGGGGTTTTTCTAATATTTATTGGGTTTCCTCCTGAATTGGTGTATAGACATTATGCCTAGTGGAGATGGATATGATCGGGTGGTTCCGTTGGTGACACGATGATGCTCCAGTTGTCCGTCAGTGATCCAAATTTATCGTTCAAAAAAATTGGATAAATAAATAAGCCCATTTGAGTTGGATTAGAAAAAAAAATCAGAATAAGGATACCATGTATAAAAATACTATTTGTATAACAGATAAAAAAATATGTATATATAAAGAGTGCTTTTGCCGACGGATGGGCTTGGTTATTTATATTATACACAACTAATCCCAACCAAAACACAAAATTGAGTTATAAAAATACATAAGGAAACAATTTGAAAAGGCATTATTTTTCAATAATGATTTTCAAAGTTAAAAAAGAACGATAGAAAACTATTGTATTGTCCTTATCAAAATAAATATTCCCAAAAAAATATATAAAATATTTAGAAAAACCTCCATCACATAACTGTTTTAACAAACATCCACTCCCTCCATCACTCAAAAAACCTTTGCACTCTTCACTTCTATGAAGCTCCCCGGACAATGTCCTGTATCTCAACTGTCCCCCAAACCCTAAACCAAACCCTAACCCTAACCCTAACTTCTCTCAATGGCTATCCCAAATTCTTCACTTCATATAATATCATCTTCTCCTTCAAAGTTTCCCTCTATGACACCCTTCAAATTCCCATCAAAACCGTCGAAAATCCGCTGCTCTCAAAATCCTAATCCACCATCTCCACCGCCATCAACCGTTAACTTAATCTCGATTCTTCGTATAATACCCGATTGGGCCGATGAAATCAAGGAGAGTAGAATGAAACAAACCAAGTCACTTTATAGACATGAGGATTGGGTTGAACATAGAAGCTCTTTGAGACATATTCGGCATCTGTTGTCTAGTTTGAGCTCTAGGGTGATTCTGTCGTTGGTTCCGCCGGTTATTGCTTTTACGATGGTGGCTGTGGTGGTGGCGAGTTATAACACGGCGGTGTTTTGGGAATTGTTGCCGGAGTTTTTCCCGGTTTTGAGGGCGAGTTCTTTGCCTTACCAGCTGACGGCGCCTGCCTTGGCGCTGTTGTTGGTTTTTAGAACGGAAGCTTCGTATTCGAGGTTTGAAGAAGGTAGGAAAGCGTGGACTAAGGTTGTTTCCGGGACATATGATTTTGCTAGGCAAGTGATTGTTAGCGTGGAGACGGATTCGGTTTTGAAAATGGCGCTTTTGCGGTATATCCTGGCCTTTCCAGTTGCTCTTAAGGTTTGTAGTTTCTAAATTCAGCAAGTTTGCTTTTACTTTGACATTTGAAGTCAACTGTATTTGGATTGCTACAAGTGGAAAATACTGTTAGATTGTTGACACAGAGATTAGTAGGGCTGTAAGCGAACCGAACGTTCAGCGAACCGTTGGTAAACCGTTCGGCGGGAAGTTCGTTTAATAAATGAACGAAAATGAACAAGAAATTTCGTTCAATTAGTTATATGAACGAACATGAACAGAGGTCTCATTCGTTCGATTGTGTTCGTGAACGTTTGGTAACGTGTTCGTGAACATCCATTCATGTTTGCTTGTTTATGTTGTTCATGAAAGATTTTTGTACTTTTATTTTACCTAAACTTTTTTATACTTTTTAATTAATTATTTTATTAACCTAACAATTAAAATAGGAAACCGTATTCCCACTGTGTTTATGCATCATTCCCCATTCCTTCCTCGATATTCACATCGACCTCCATTCCACGATTATGGCTTCAAGTTCCAGCGCTGCTGGCTTTGTCATTCACCACTAGCCTCCATCGCTTTCGCCGATTTTATTTGTGTTCGTGAACACGGTCATTTCCTTAATAAACGAACATGAACATAAAATATTGTTCGGTAAGTGTTCACGAACCATTCGTGAACACATTTATTTTCTTAACAAACAATTCGTGTTCATTCTGTTTGTTTACAGCCCTAGATATTAGTCAAACCAGACTTTTTCTTGAAATAGAATACCAAATTTCATGTGAATGCTTTTATCGTTTGATTTATTTTAAATTTATCTCAAAGTGAAATCAGCATTAAAAAGATATGAAGTTGTAGCTACCAAAGAGCAATGCTGTTTTTAAGTATAAAGTTTCAATTACTCAACAAATTATGGTTTATACATACTTGCTGACTTTTTTTGGTCAACTGCAGTGCCATTTGGTTCATGGATCGGATACAGGAAAAGACCTAAAGAATCTGCTCGAGGACGATGACCTAGCATTAGTTCTCCGTTCAAATCACCGTCCACGCTGCGTTATTCAATTCATCTCACAAAGTCTTCAGATGTTAAATTTGGAGCCATCAAAGCGAACGACACTAGTAAGTTTTCTATTTTCAAAAGTCCTAATTTTGACCTCAAAAGTCAAACTATTTCTCCTTTTTAGAAGTAACGAAAATTCGGAATGTAATCTTGTGCTAACTACTATTCAGGAATCAAAAGTTACTTGTTTCCATGAAGGTATTGGTGTTTGTGAACAAATTACAAGCATACCCATCCCTGTTTCTTACACTCGTTTGACTTCGAGATTTCTTGTTCTGTGGCACCTTACGCTTCCGATAATTCTCTGGGATGATTGCCACTGGATTGTGGTCCCCGCTACCTTCATCAGCGCTGCTTCTCTATTCTGCATCGAAGAGGTTTCTCTCATCTCTGCGCTTAAATAAATCTGAGTGCAGTTTGACTTTTAAGGTCAAAGTCAAACCCATCACTTTTCATATATCAATTTCGCTATATATATGAATCTTTTCTAGTAACTTTTGACTAAACGATTGATCTTTTATTATAGTCATGAGATATACATCAATCTGGTGTGAAAATTTTACATATAATAATATAGATTTCAAACTTCCAAGAATTACAGTTTGACCTCAAAAGAATTTTTTCCTTCAAAGATTCTTATTCTTATTAGGGCTTCAAACAAACACGAACAAGAGTACAAGACCTTTTTCATGTTCGTTTGTTAAGGAGATCTATGTGTTCAAAAACTGTTCATGAACATTTACCGAACGGGATTTTATGTTCATGTTCGTTTATTAATTTTTTGGCAACGAACGCAAATGAACGTTCATGGACACAATCGAACACAAATTAATGTTCATGAAAACAAATGGAAACAAACGAACACAACCAAGCGTTCATGAACATAATATATAATACAGTGATACTTATTAAATATTTTATTTGTCGGAATTTTGAGGTATTAAAATAAAATGTAAAAAACAAAAAGTAAAAACACTAATGAACTATCAAACAAAAACAAACATAAAGGAACACGTTACCGAACGTACACGAACATTAATGAACGAACGGCGGCCTCTATTCATGTCCGTTCCTTTACCTAAACGAGCGAAACTTCTCGTTTGTGTTCGTTCATTTATTAAACAAATGAACACAAATGAACTTTCTGCCGAATGATTCCCAAACTGTTCGCTGAACGTTCGGTTCATTTGCAACCCTAATTTTGATGATTTTTTTGACATATTGTTTGACTGTAGGTGGGTGTTTTAATCGAAGAACCGTTTCCGATGCTTGCGTTAGACGAGCTATGCAAATTGGTTTACGACAATGTCCAAGAAGCTTTAACAAGTGAGAAAAAGATTAAAGATATACTTGATGCAAAAATGGCGGATCATGCATCTAGAAAACGGTCATCAAACGGGCACCCGACTTCAGGAAGTGGTCAAACTACTTGGCCTAACATAAACTTCTGATGGATAATATTCAAGAAATAACTTCTGTAGTGATCTGTATATATTTGTTTATAGAAGAAACATTTCAACAAGTTGGCAAATAAATACATATACTCTTTAATCAAATCATTGGCTTGTACATGTTTGTAATTAATCATCATCGATTAGAAGTAACCCTCAAGTAATACGCTTTTACCGTCTTTTCTAGGTTCAAAGTTCTTCAAACCCGCTCTTCGGCTAATCTTTATTGCATCAAGGGTGGTATTATCTTCTTTGCTTTCACTCCAAACTGGCAACACTTCCACCACCAGCTTCTGCAACAAGTTTCCCTCGACCCCTTTCAAGATCTCATCAAAGTCACCAAACCCCCCTCTTAAATCCAACAATACACTGCACAGTCCTCGACCTTTTAAACTCTCCAAAATTGTCGTTAACTTCATTTGATCCAGCACAAGTGTCTCGATCCCCTGTTCAGATCCCACAACGGTTTCTTGGTCTGTGAGTATGATGACTCTTGAAGCTGACTCTTCGTGGGTATGTTTGGGGATCGGGACCACAGGACTTGGATCTTTTGCGATTATTATGTAAAGCGGTTGGTTGGATTTTGGTTCTTTTGATTCGGGAAGTGGATGTTTAGCTAACGATTTAGAAGAAATTATAACTGCATCGTGTTGTTGTAATAATCTCGAGTAGTATCCACCAGCCTCCATGGATTCTTCCCCAACGTCATCCGAGAGGCTACCATCAATAGTGAGCGAATATCTGTAGTTTTCAAGAAAAATCATCACAAAAATCCAATACTGAAATTTAGTAAAATGACCTTTAAAAACAACATAAAGCTTACCGTAAGGTAACAAAAGGATTCCCGGTTTGCATTTGATGTATCCATGCCTCGTTAAGTTTCTTGCACATTTCTTCTTCAACGCCAACGGTAACGTGAATTCCTGCATCTCTTAGTTTCGCAACACCCCTTGATGCTACAATCGGGTTTGGGTCAACCATTCCCACCACCACTCTTTTGACTTTTGCTTTGATTAATGCTTCGGAACATGGAGGAGTTCTTCCAAAGTGATTGCATGGTTCTAAGCTCACATACGCAGTTGCATTCTCTGCCAATTCACCAGCATCTCTTAGTGCAAAAACCTGCAAACATAAAAATAAAATTTGAGTATGGGATTCAAACTCTAAAATAAAGTTTAACTCTTGTGCATATACATCTTGACAGTTCTGTTTCTAGTCTATTAACCTGTAAGGTAGGTGATCTAATCAAGATTCGCTGTTTAAATGATTGTCGTAGCGACTAGGTAGTTCATAATATATATTATGATCTCTATGAGCTTATACAATCCTAACCGAGCCAAATAGAAGTGGTCAGTCGTGTGCAATTTATATGTTGCGAGAATAAACAAATATGTGACTGTGGGTTCCCTTTCTATCCCCCCTCCTCGTTACAAATATCACGACTAAGTTGCCAAAAGAATGCAACTTTTCCAAATTTCAAAGAAATAGAAGTGTGATTTCTTCGACACGGTTAAACACCTAATGTGGTTACAAGAAAACTAGACAAGTTCATTAAACTTCATAATTATACATTTATACCATAGATTACTAACCTTTGGTAGTTTGGCATATAATAACCACAACAAAACTACATCAAAAAACACATAAATATAATTCAATTAAATTAAATTCAATGTAGCAGTGTGGCTATCTAAAAGTTAACAAAATCCTGCTATTTTCATTTCAAAACATTCTTTTCAAAAATGTCAAACTTGGAGTAAAAAAATATGACTTAAAAAAATCAACATAAAAGTAAGTACCTCAGCATGAGGTTGACCAGCTTTGGGATGAAACCCTTCACCAACAATTACCCCATCTTTAACAACGACACAACCCACCATAGGATTAGGGCTAGTACACCCAATAGCCTTTTTAGCAAGCTCCACACACCTTCTTATATAAAACCCATCATCTTTCTTATCATCATCATCTTTCCCCTGTAACCCTTCCATTCCAATCCCAGCTGATACCACATGGTTCGTTGAATTGTTGGGTGATTCAGATACCCTTTTAGTTGAATTGCAAAACCCTTGTTTGAATTTGAAAACGGAATGAAATTTAGTAAAATGGATTGGAGGTGGGTTAGGGTTTAGAGAGTGAAAGTAAGATGAGGGTTTTGTAGGGTTGATATTATAATTTGAAATTGGAAGTGTTTGTGCATACATTTTGTTTGTAAATATGAATGAAATGTTAATAGAAGTTTTGAAACAATGAACAGTTTGTTGAAGAAGACATTGAATTCAACACAAGTTTTGGTGGCAGGAAGGGGTTTTGAAGAGTGAAAATGTGAGTTCTGCTTCAACAATTATTATATTTTCTGTATATGTTAATTAATTATTAATTAATTAATTTATATTTTGTCTTTTTTGTGGTTTTTTTCATATTAAACTTTGTATTTTTTTAGTTTTGTAACAAAACTTTAGGGTTTTAAATGAGTTTCATTTGTCTATCGGTTTTTATTTTATGTTTTTTTCTCGAATTTAGTCGTTGTTTGGTTGCTACTTAGCATGATGTTTGGAAGTCACATTTGGTCCCTTAGCTTTTCTTACTCCATCGACTTTCTAATACGTGTCGGTGTATATTCGACTTCGACTACGTTTTACGTCACGTGGGTCACTTGGTGTAAAAATTCGTGTTTTTATTTTACACTTTTTGCTGGTTTTGATCGTCGTTCGGTTGCTACTTACACGGTTTACCTTATTTTCACTTGTTATATATTATATACTATTAGTTATTAGTTAATTTAATATAATACATAAACGGAATGAATAATGCCTAAAACTTTTTCAATTGGTTTATGACTTTATGTGGGGCTATACGATTAATAATACATAAACGGTATGCATTTAACCAGCTGCTCAACAATCGTCATCTTGAACTAGGTAAAAAGTGATTGCTCGTTAAATCTGATATCCATTTTGGGTTATTTGTTCTACAAGCCACGAGGTATAATTTCATAACATTGATTATGAGATTTATTAACACCCGTAGTTTCTCAAATGTCATGGGTTTGTCAAAAAATATAGATTTTCGTCTACATTTCTACGACGCTGACACAATGTTACCAAAGTTATATGGGAAAATCCCCAAAACGTCCCTTTGATTTTCCTATCTCACAAATGTCTCTCAACACACGGGTGGCGACCGGCGACGCCCATGTATTAAGGTTAGACGATGGTGTTTAGGTCCAATGAGGTCGTGCCATGTGTCCAGAAAATACTAATGTCTCTCTGACAGTGTAACGCCCCAAAATCCGAATGTTTATATTTGCCGTGTGTTCCTATATGACACGTCATGAAATAAATAACTAGGCTATTTAACCTAGTTAAATGTATGGTAAAAATTATTAAAAGATGGAAGTAGTGCACGTTATGTTAAGTGGCAAACATGAGGGGTTAAATGGAACAAGATAGAAGTTGAGTTATTAAAATGAAAGTTCAACACACACAAAACACACTTCGTGTATGTTCACGAACGTTCAGGAGCTCCAAAGAGCTCTAACCCTAAACTCAACTAAATCACCAAATTGAAGGGTGAATCGAAGCTCAAATTCAAGAAGGAACACGGATTAATGATCACCTTCACGAGGGGATCATAAGGTATGTCTTAAATCTAAGATTGGTGATCATGTGTGAAGTGGGTTATGTTCAAATCCGTGAGTTAATATGAAATTGATCATGTACAAGGGTTAGAATCATCGTATAGAACATGGGTTACGTATGGTTTGTGTTAATTTGATGATTAGGGGCGAAACCCGTTAGTTAGGGTGAAGATGATGACTAGAATCATCACCTATGTCCAAGTCTTGTTGAAAGATTGATGTATTATGTGGGAATGATGAATTCTTGTTAGATGAATTAGGAGAAATATGATGATGATATGTTTGATGTTTATTTGGGAATGAAACATGATGATTAGTAGTAGGATTTGATGGGTTATGTATGAGTTTAGAAGAATTTATGCATGAATTAGTTGTATGTTATGCTTAAGAGGTGGTACGCACACCAAGCGTATGATAAAATGTATCTAGTGTCGTCCGTAGAGTCGATTATGATGTTACGAGTATATGGTGATAAGTCGATAGTTAAATATGGTTAATAGTTGACTCTAGAAAGTCAACTAAGTATAAGAACATGATTTGACTCGTTGTCGTAAAGGTAGGACTGTAGGAAGTAGTATGGTACATGTTATAGCAATACGTGTTAAATGTACTGACATGATGAATTACATGAGCTTAAACGGATATGGACATGATTATATGAGTTATGTTTGTTAGAAATGACTAATGAAAGTTTAGTGTGAAATATGCGATTTATATGATAGTTAACATGTACAAATGAGTATGCTAATAAGAGCGTGATTTTGATAAAATGGAAGTAAAGGAATCACGTCGAGACGGGCTCAAGCACGAGGTGTTAACGGGTCAAGAAGAAGCAAGGAAGCGGATACGAGCATGGACGCATAAGGTAAGTGATTTCCGGAATCACTTCTTAGTTTATTTAAGCAAAGTTGTGTACTAGTTATTTATGCATGATAATTGAAGTCTAATAAGGTTTGATTATATATAAGTGAGGATTTTCGTTAAGTAGACCATACGGGTCAAAATAATGATTTATTGTAATACGGAATGGTTGCATAAGTAACGACGACGGTATGATAACCGGGTAATGGATAAAATTGTACGTAAGCATGCTAACCGAGTAACGGTGATGCGGGTTAATGGGCAAGAGGTTCGGTAGGAAATTACGAGTAAATGAATAAACAATTTCATAGATGGAAATTGTACTATCTAATGTTCAATTACGTAATAATGAATGAGTTTAACGCATACCGGGTATCGGGTGCGTAAACCACAAGTACGAAACTCCGGATAACGTAAAAGTATTATGGTTATAAGGTTCATGTAAGTTTTGGGCTAAAAGGAATGAGATGTTTGATGAAAACATGAACGGGTCGAATAAGTGAAAGCGGGTATATAAAGCCGAGAGATTTAAGTGAATATTTTCCTTAAACCGGATGTTGGATTTCAAGTTCATATGATAGAATGTGAATTTACAAGCATGTAGGAAGAAACGGGAGGTTAAACGGGTAAACGGTTCAAAAGTTATGCGCGTTTTAGTGCGTACGGACGACGAAACGGAACTGCAGAAAAATGCAAAATCTAGAGGGCGTCGCCGACGGGTATGGGGGCGTCGCCGACGGGCTCTGGAAAGTCAATTTTTGGCTGACGGGTTATTTGACTGTCTACGAAAGTTTTGGGCTACGGGCATTTGCAAGGGCCGTTGCCGACGCCCCCAGGGCCGTCACCGACGGCCTCCCCATGTTCAAATACCTGAAATTTGCTATCTAAGTTGATTTGGGTATAGTAGGCTTCGGTTTGTTATCCGTGGACCATGACGGGCCTCCCAAACATGATTTTGATCATTCCTTTGACGTTTATGGGCTATAAATCTAAGTCTAAGTACCATGTAATTAATGTATGGATATATAAGAGATATGTAAGATCTTGAACGTGTACGTATGAGTGTATGTACATATGTAGACGTGTATTTAAGTATATAAAAAGGCACGTATGAGTGTATACAAGTAAGTAGAGACGTAGTAATGTATGTACGTATGTAGAGACGTAGTAATGTATGTGCGTATGTAGATGTGTGTTTGGTATATATGAAGGTACGTATGAGTGTATGCATGTTTGTAGAGATATAGGAAGGCATGTACGTATGCAGATGTGTATGTATGCATGTAAGAATGTATGTACGCGTGATTTAGATACGTTGAGTAATACGTTATTAATAGTGTGCCTTGAGAATGAAAGGTAATGCAGGGACATTATTGAAGCCTCACCAGGACATGGATACGCAGATGAAATGCTTAAAGTTAGAAAGATAACGAAATGGGAAGTGTACGAGATTGAATCTTGTTTATGTATTGTATACTAATGTTATGAATGTATGTGGTGAGTGCAGGTTGTACGAATCGCATGCGGTTATCACGAGGAATAGAGATCGAAGATCGGGTCACAAAGTAGATTGTATGGGGATAATTGAGTATGTACTTTAGTAAACATGACTTATACCTTATTTTTGTAAAAGATTCATATTAAAACGAACTTTCAAGTAAGTCAAGATGTTTGTAATGAAAGAAATTTTATGGCACATATTTCCGCTGCGCCTTTTCAGTTAAAGTGTGTTAGGGTCTTACAGACAGTGTTTCTTCCGTCGATGTCACGAGTGGCACACAGTATATAAAACTTTCTTTAGATAAATAAAACAATCACTGAACTAAACAGACTCACAAGGCTAGAAAGAAGAATCCCGGTAACGAAGGACCTTTTATATTCATTTATACGTAAGACCACTTGTTATGGGGTGTAGGTAGGGTGCCAGTGGTGCTACGTAGATAGCATCAGGCTGCGAAGGGCAAATCGCGAGCATGAGCGAAAGGAGCAATGGGTGCCTTTGAAAGAAGAGGGTGTGGACAGTGGCGAATCTTGCCCGTTGAACCTGCCAGGGCCGAAAGACACGGGCACTAAAATTAGCACTACGACCGAAAAACTTGCCAGGGCCGAACATAGTATATATACAAAATTTCGATCGAAATGTGGAAAATTAGCACTACGGCCGAAAAACTTGCCAGGGCCGTGGCCCTGCCACTAGTCCACTAAGATCCGCCCCTGGGTGTGGAACCATAACCGGGGCCACCGTTGGGACATATGTTTAGTGTTCTTATTAGTTTAGGGACTTGATCACGCAAAGAAAGAGAGAAATTTGATAAAGATAAAGCACGGACTTTTTTTGTTGTAAATCTTCACGTAAAAAATCCATGACATACCAATTATCCTATATATTAAAAAACAAAGCTAATGAATAGTAGTTGTCACATCATAATGAATAATAAACTTTCCTTATTTGTTGTCATGAATAGTAAATATACATAACTTCAAGTCACCTTTTGTTGACTTTTTTCCCCTATACCCTTTTTAAGTGTGTATATATATCTATTTTCTTCAAAGTTAGGTAGATTATTTATCATGGTGGAGTGGTTTTGTGGTTGTATGTGTTTTAAAGAGACTCAAGTTCAAATCATGAGGTCTTTTTTTTTTTTTTTTTTTTTTTCCATTTTATGCTTACATAACTTCACGACTTTTTTCTCCTCTTTCACACGTTTTTCTGATTGTATTTATACAATTCTTATTCCTTATTTGTTGGGTTAGTGGATGCTTAGACATCGCAATAGTCGCCATCGCCAGGAGTTACTAACTCGCTTGCTACCAACGGCTCTGTTGTATGAAAACTCCACTTGTCAACTTAAAAATAAGACACTAAATAGCACAGCTTTAATAACAACCAAGTATTTAGTCGCAATAAATAGTTTTACAATCACTTAGTTTTGTCGCGCCGCAACGCGGCGCGCAGCATTAAAACCTAGTTAGTCCTTTATATTGTATCTCTAAGAGTCTAAGTTAAGTTTTTTTTTTTAATTAAAAAGGTTGTTAGTTATTCGATTATTGTTGATGACCTAAGCTGTTGATGGATGGTTAGTGTTGATTGTTTGCTTACTGTTGATAGGAGTTGTTGATAGTCGAAGTACAATAATTCACTGTTGATACATTTACTACTGATAGAATAGTTGTTGCCGATGGAGTAACTTTTATGAATGATTTATTTGTGTTGATGATCGGTTACTATTGATGAACCCACCATGGGTTCTGTTCTGCCACTTAGACAGAGCAGAAGTGATGGCCCTTTAGAACACCAGTAACCATTAGGGTCATTCTTGTCGAGATTTAAAATAGTGTTGAACAGTTGTGTATCTACACCTTCTAACTTTTATCAATGTGCATTCTTATTTGCATTTGGCTTTAAGTAAATCATACTAACTAGACTATGACTTAATGGCACTAAAATCACAACAATGAGTTCTTTTAGTCCAACAAAGGATAGAGATCATGATTAAAATGTTCTTTTGATTTATCTATAATTGTTATTTGTAGCTATAAAAAATTAAATGGGAGGTTTCAACAGCTGACAACCTTTGTTACCTTTGTTTCCAATGATGGGTAACTTGTTTCAAGTGATCACGATTGTGACTTCGATTTGGTTATTCTTATTTACTTTAACACATGAAAATCGTAATCGATACTTGGAATTTATTAAAGTGTGACATGTCTTTTTATTTTTTTGTTATTGGTTAGTTGAGTTAACAATACGATAGATTACAAATATCAAATCAACAAACTTTTACATATGTCGTATCCATAGTTAGTCAATCAACAATGTAGGTTATGTCTAAATAACTGGTCGTATACGTGTATCAAAGACTTACCATAGTAATTCACATGATTGTACTAATTCCAACATAAATTATGGAAAAGGATAATTGGTGTAGTTTTGCATGGACCATGTCTAAGGTTAATCTTGAAGGTGAATGCTTGTTTCCTATCATCACAACCGATTTAAGTTGTGTTTTTGTGTTCCATGAGTTTCTTATTTCTTAGTTTAATTGCAATCGCCAATCTAGTTCAATAAAAGTCAAGAAATGATTTTAAAAGAGGTGGAAAGTTGGCCAGTCACGTAGGTCGGGTAACAACAAAAATGGCTTAAAGTCAAAGCAGTTAATTTTAAGTTTTTAATGGGTCATGCTAATCACACACGGAGAAAATTATTTTCACATCCCAAAGCGCCGCGCTATGGCCAAAGCGCGGCGCTATGCTCAACAAAAGGTGCTTCGATTGACGTTTGAGACATTCCCTACTGTTTGACAGACATAAACCTGATTATGATGTTTTGTCGTTAACCCTAAGCGCCGCGCTTTGGCCATAGCGCGGCGCTTCGACCCAAATTTTCACTTTTAAAAGCAAGCTACTGATTGAGGTTGGCCAAGCATACGTTCTTCTTCTTCTTCAGAAAAGCATCGTTCGAGACAAGGTCGCACTCAATATGTTGTTTACAAACATACGTGGGTATTCGAGTGTTTTGTTGTTTACAAAAAACGATGTCGTGGTTAAACAACTATATTTTCGGTCAATATTCTGACGAGACAGCTGTTCCTGATTCTTACGAGGGGACCGCTATTTCTGAATCGTATGAGAAACCGGTCTCGTCCAACTTGAGGGATGCAGAGGTTGTATCTGGCATTCGTTATCGTGATAACACGGTGACGCTGGATTTGAATACCCCTGTGGAGGACCCTTACGCACAACAAGGTTATTCGAATTTCGGTTACGGTGGCGAGTACAACTTTGTACAGCAGGAGTGTGGTCCAAACGACAGTTACGGTTGTCAACAGAGCTTACAAGGTTATTCGAATTTCGGTTACGGTGGCGAGCACAACTTTGAACATCAAGTATATTCGGACCTCGGTGACGATGGTGAGCCGGGGGATGTGTCTGTTGACGAGGAAGGCTGTTACCCGGTTACGTTTTCGTTTGATACAACGCAGACCTTTTCGTCACGTAAAGAGTTGGTGCGTTGGGTACAAGACACGGCAAAAGACAACGGTTACCTCATTGTGGTTAAGAGGTCGAATAAAAGAGGAGAGAATTACAAGATTTGGTTTCAATGTACTTTTGGTGGGGAGCATAAGAGTATAGCTACACAGAGGAAAACGGGTAGCAAGAAAATAGGCTGCCCGTTCGAGATGATCGGGTTTTCGGAATCATCCGGAAGTGTTTGGAGGATCGAGGTGACGAAGGCGAAGCATAACCACACTCCTATTGAAAACTTAGAGGGTCACGCGTATGCGAGAAGGCTTTCTTCGGAGGATAAAAAACTGGTTAAGGAGCTGGCAGAGCAAGACATTCCCAACCAAAGTATCTGGCGAACGCTGACAAAAAACAATCCGGCTAGAAAGCTTATTCCGAAAGATATACACAACGCTGTTCAGAAGATCAACGCCGAAAAAAATGTCGGTAAGTCTCCGATGCAAAAACTTGAAAGCATTCTTCTCGAAAAAAATTACACTTATTACATGCGCACGAATGAGATATCGAACGAAGTTGAAGATGTCTTCTTTGTTCACGAAAATTCATTCACTATGTGGTGTGCCTTCCCGCATGTGCTAATGATTGACGCCACCTACAAAACGAACATGTACAACCTGCCATTTGTTCAGGTCGTAGGCATGACGTCGACAAACAAATCGTTTACGGCTGCTTGTGCGGTAATTTCCGCTGAGAAGTCAAAGAACTACCTATGGGTGTTGCAGAGGATCAAGTCTATGCTGGTAGGATGTATGGAATCGCGCGTGATTTTAACAGACAGGGATTTTGCGCTAATGAACGCGTGTGAACAAGTTTTTCCAAAAGCGCATAAGTATCTTTGTCGGTTCCATATTCAACAAAATATTAATAAGAACAGCAAGAAGAAATTCTCTGACAAGGATTGGAAAGAATTCGTACGTAGTTTTTGGTTATTGTGCGAGTCTACGACCGAGGAAATATACAGGTATAACTTGGAAAACCTTGAAGCACAGCTGAAAGAAGATGACCATGAACGTAGGTATTTCTTACATAATTATGTTCAAATTTTATATAATAACAAAAACTGACTATTTACGTTTTTTTTAATTTTAGAGGTTTTTGATTATATGAAGAAATCCTGGTTGGATCCGTACCGTGAAAAGTTTGTATCATGCTGGATTAACAAAACTATCAACTTTCACCAAACTACGACCAACAGGGTTGAGGGCATGCATGCAACACTAAAAAGTCACTTTCCAAGTCATCGCAACACACTGGATAAACTTGTACTGTATGTTGATCATGTTGTTGATAGACAATACACCGAGATTAGTAGTAGCTTTGAAACAAGCCTCCGAAAAGTGATGACGCACCACAAGAAGCAGCCCATGCTTGCATATATTCTCAGAAAGGTTTCAATATATGCGATTGAGCTTTTAAGTAGGGAACTAAAACGTAAGGAAGACGGGTTGAGAGCCTACGGTGCAAGCTGTGGTTGCCAACTTTTTACCAGCTGTGGTTTGCCATGTGCCTGTCGTTTGGAAAAGTTGGAAAATAAAGGTAATTAATATCTTTGACCTTTCTCGTTATGATTTTGCCACCTAATTTGTTTTCATCCACAGGTCAGCAACTCCGGATCACACACATAGACGTGTTCTGGAAGAAGCTTAACTTCAAGCCTGCAAAGAAAAACATAGAGGATATCGATGTAGACGCGGAATTTGAAAAATTGAAACAAAAGATCGATCCAACACCCCCTCAGGTGAAAAGGAGCTTCTTTGAAAAGTTTCAGCAAATCCTCAATCCAGGGAACAATAACAAAAAACCTCCTGCTGTTCTGAAGAAAACTCGTGGTCGCCCAACATTGAAAACGCAGGAAGAAAGAAAGGTTGAAGCCGCTAGAAAAAGCGCGTACATTCCGTCGGGAGAAACTTGGGTCGAGGCCTCAGACGATCTTCCCCGTCACAGCTCGTACATATCACCGTCACAGCCTCAGACGATCAACCTACACCCTGATTTCCCGATGATCAAGCTCGGTCCTAAGACGGATATAGCGATCCGCAACTACGCATCTCAGATTCCCGAAGTGATCCATCCATACATCGTTAGAATAAAGGACGTGAAACCAGATGGTCATTGTGGGTTTCGATCGGTGGCTGTTGGGTTAGGAGTGAAACAAAATTCATATTTGATGATCCGGAAACAACTTATAAAGGAGTTACGTACGAACGAATCGCTTTGGAGGCGGTTTTTCGATCCGGAAAACATAGGACATTATGATGCGCTGCTTAGACGGATCGATTTCAAGGGGGTGGGACGAGCAGATATCGAAAATTACATGACGATGCCTGAGACGGGGTTTCTTATTGCCCAACGATACGGTGTGATTGTTCACACCTTCGACATGCGTGGGAGCTGTACAATTTTCCCTCTGCTGGGCGGGCCAAACGAAGCTGAGGAACCTCACCTGGTGGTTGCGGTTGTGTTCGTCGACCATGGGCATTTCATACATGTAGAGCTTGGAGGTTGTTATCCAATGCCTCCCCCAAACCCACTCTGGACAGCACACAGAACAGAGCGCGCAGCAGCCTGGCATACATTATACAGGGATCAGATCAACACGTACGAAATGCTTACGTATCGTGCCCCTGACCTTAATGTAACCCCATATGTTCACGATGTAGGTTAAATGTGTTTAATAATAATCACGTTTGTGTTTGTTCAATATATGCGTTACATCACGTTAAAAACCGAATGTCACCGACACGACCCAACCAGATTCAATAAGCACTTGTACGACCCAAAATGACCATATACATCATAATACTACAATTAATGAAAAAACACGTCATGTTCATGTGCGGTAGGCGGTTGATACACATAACACCTCTTACAGGAGTACTTGTGCTTTCAAACCAAAATGATACGATATAACGGAATAAGACATCACACGTAACCGATTTGATCCGGAACTTGCAGTATAGTCCATATATAATAAAAAATGATGTATAATGGAAAAAACGTAAAATTTAGACTATTATCGACGCGTTTGTGAATTAAAAACAATCTTAAAAAATTTAAAAAAGGCCCAAAGCGCCCCGCTATGCCCAAAGCGAAGCGCTTTGCCCTTAAATAAGAACAGAAGCGCCCCGCTTTGGCCATAGCGGGGCGCTTTGGTCCCTCGTTATACCTGAAGCGAGGCAGCTTCTCCCCCATTTCAACACAAAACACAAAACACACACAAAAGGTGCGATTACACACACTGATATCCGGATATCTTCGTTTTCAAGCTTTCGACCGCTAAAAGGTAAGATCGAACACCCTTAATCGTTTTGGTTAAATGTACATGTTTGATATTGTTTTGATTGGGCCGGATTTGATCGATTGCTGGTTCAGTTCTTCAAAATGAAGAACTAAAACGCCGCGCCAAGGCCAAAGCGCGGCGCTTTGGTTCAAGTTTATTTTTTTTATTATTTGTTTAATAATATTTGTTTAATAATATATGTTTAATATTATTTGTTTAATATTATTTGTTTAATATTGTTTGTTTATTATTTAAATTATATTTAATATTATTTGTTTATTATTTAAATTTTATAAATAAAATTATTTGTTTATTATTTTATATTTAATATTATTTAAATTGTTTAAATAATATTATTTGTTTATTATTTTATATTTAATATTATTTGTTTATTATTTAAATTGTCAACGTGCAGGGATGGATTCCTCCGATGACGAGATTGAGCATATGGAGGCTGAGGGAGATGTGGGAGAGGATGGAGAGCCGGCATGTCCGTACCTGCAGTTTCCGCCGGGGTCACGGGCGAGGGGGAGATGCGCGAGGTTGCGCACCATCCCCATTGGGGAGCATGTAGGGATAGACTGGGGCCTGCTGGAGACTGTGGGAGAGGCCGCGCGGGCGCGTGAGATAGTTGGACTAGATACTCCTTGGTCGCGCCTATTTGAGTTAGCGATGGAAGACTCGTACCCTGAGCTTACGTGGGAGTTTCTTTCCACGTTTACATACGCGCCGCATCCGGCGGATTACGTGGAGGACCCGGATTTTCCAGTCCACGAGGTTACATTCCGTCTCGCCGGTCAGGAGTTTCAGATGAGTGTGCGACAGTTTACTGTCCATACAGGTTTGTTTAAATAATATTATTTATTATTTTATATTTAATATCATTTGTTTATTTAATGTTATTTGTTTATTTAATATTATTTGTTTATTATTATTATTTGTTTATTTAATGTTATTTGTTTATTTAATATTATTTGTTTATTATTATTATTTGTTTATTTAATGTTATTTGTTTATTTAATATTATTTGTTTATTATTATTATTTGTTTATTTAATATTATTTGTTTATACAGGTTTGTACACAGAGGCCGAGCTTGATACTGATTTATATACGCAGGCGGTTAAGATGTTGGACAGGCAGACGCTTATCAGTTTCTGGAGGGCCATTTCCAGGGTTCCCTTTGGGAAATCCTGGCAAAAGGCCACCACCATTAGAGACCCTTTGTTCCGATACCTGCACCATGTTATCGCGGCAACTATCGTGCCGCGGGGTGCCAGCAGGGAGAAGGTCAACCTTAGTGACCTTTTCTTTCTATACTGCCTACTGCGACGACAGCCCTACGATCTAGCAGCCTGCCTGGCAGATTACTTTGCCACAGCATACCACCGGCAGCTCCGCGGGTGGGTGCACACTGGCTCATTCATCACCGCCATCGCACGCTCGCTCGGGCTCGTGCCTGAGCATGATCTGGTGCTGTCCGATCCGGTCCCGTCTACCAGGTTGGGCCGCGCGTCAGTATCTTCTATGCAGATCACCCGTAGATTTGATGTTGGTCTGAGGTTTAAGGGACGTGACGGGCTGATTTGGCATCCGGAGGTGGTGCCGGAGGTCATCCCGGTTGTTATTGAGGTGAGGCCTGGAGTGTTAGCCCCTCCTGATGTTCAGGCGGCCGCTCGGCAGGCTCAGCTACAGGCTCTGGGACTCGATCAGTTCCCGGGCCAGCCTCAGGATGAGGCTCAGGCTCAGGCTCAGGCTCAGGCTCAGGCTCAGGCTCAGCCTGTATTAGAGGATCCGGCTCAGGAGGAGCATATCGAGGAGATCCCGGTACCACCAGTTCAGCCAGCTCCGGAGCCGCCACAGTACCCGCAGCACGTTTACGCTGACCTGCCTCCGGTAGCGCGTGAGGTGGCTCGGGACTTCGACCGGCGCCTCAGACGCCAGGCCGCACGCCAGGACTGGATCATCGAGACGCTCGTTTCTCTACGAGAGCTCGCTGGGTTGCCTCCACTTCCCCTCCCACCGTCCCCACCGCACGAGGATTAGTACCTTAGTTTGTTTGTATAGTGTTTTGTTATGTATTATGTAGATAGTTGTACCTTTTTGTTTTGTATGTACAAACTGATATATATATATATATATATATATATTGCAGTTAATTTTCTATTTACATCACGTTGGTTTTGGATTGTTTACGTTTAATTCTTATGGCTTTCTGTACAATTTATTTAACGTGTTCGTTTAATTTAACAAAATAAACTAGGTTAACAGTTTATAAAGACGCACTTATATTATATACGTTCTATAAAAATAATGACGTAAAAAAACGTAATTATAAAACAACGTATTATAAAACTCAAATACAATTTTTTCCTCCAAAAAACACTACCAAACTAACCCACATCCCACCTATTTCAAAAAAAAAAACAACACAAATTCCAGCCAACGCTGTTGACCTTGTCTGTTGACCTTGGCCAAAGCGCCCCGCTATGGCCAAAGCGGGGCGCTTTGAGTGTGCAAAAAGACAAAGGCTGTGTGCGAATAGACCAGACCTTTTTAATAGTTCAGGTTGGATTGACAAGAAACACTTTGATTCAAGACATCTATTGTTATATACTTAAGTGTCAACACAACATTCATGTTATCTCAATAAGACTCAATTCTATAAAAAAAATAATTAATCAAATTTAACACATTAAAAATATACCATTTAAATCTGTTTGGCAAATGTAACCCGAATCAACCCATCCAAAAAATAAATAAATTAAATTCCCAACTCATATTTTATGATGAGAAGTTATTAATTTTTTGACAATAAACTTTAACACGTCAGAAAATATGCCAACAATTGAGGTAGCGCTTTCAATGGCTTTGTAGCCACCTTAACAAATTCTACGCACAAAGCATCTACAACAATGACCTAAAAATAGACATCCATGATAAAGACGAGAGATTAATTTTTTTATTTTTTTAATTCATTAAACATATGATGTACTTAAAAAGCAACTTTCTCTAAATCAACCTTTACATTTTCTAGTAACTACTTCAGTATCGTATTTGTATAGTTGTATTGGTATTTTGGAACACAACATGCTTGTCAAGTATGTGTGCTTCAAAGTTAGGTAGATTATTCATCATGGTGGAGTGGTTTTGTTGTTGTATGTGTTGTAAAGAGACTCAAGTTCAAATCGTGGGGTCTTTTTTTTTTCCATTTTATGCTTACATAACTTCACGTCATCTTCCTTTTTCTCCTTGTTCACACGTTTTTCTGATTGTATTTATACAATTCTTATTCCTTATTTGTTGGGTTAGTGGATGCTTAGACATCGCAATAGTCGCCATCGCCAGGAGTTACTAACTCGCTTGCTACCAACGGCTCTGTTGTATGAAAACTCCACTTGTCAACTTAAAAATAAGACACTAAATAGCACAGCTTTAATAACAACCAAGTATTTAGTCGCAATAAATAGTTTTACAATGACTTAGTTTTGTCGCGCCGCAACGCGGCGCGCAGCATTAAAACCTAGTTAAATTAAAAGCAATGATTCGAAACAACTGAGAGGAACTTTAAACCACACCATGCTAGTTAAGGGTTTAGATAGATAAAGGCCCACCCCCTACGTGACATTCACGTGACATTTTAACTAGCACCCTCTAGTAAAACCACACTATGTAGCCTAACAAGTGAGAAAAGGATTAAAGAAATGCTTGATGCAAAAAAGTAGGATCAGGCTTTTAGAAAATGATCATCAAATTGGCACCCTACAGGAGGTAATCAAACTACTTGGCCTAACATAAACTTCTGATTAATCTCATACAATGAATAATATTCAAAAAATAACTTCGATGGTAATATGTGTATATTTGTCTATAGAATACAGAATGTCCCGCTTGCGGTGTGCACATATAATGTATATATGTGTGGGCGCTCGAGGGGCAAAAGTGAAATGGTACTAACTTTAACGTTATTTTACTAATTTCGTGAAAATAACGTTAAAAACGGCGGATGGTTAATCATGCATCATGTGGTGACGTTGATAGCTGAAAGACACAGGGGTACATGCACCAATCAGTCTCTGTCCCGATTGTTTGAGTGTTATGTGTCTTAGGTCCAAGACTTGATTCCTACGGGGGGTCTCACTGGAAGCAGCCTCTCTATTCCTACAATCGAGTCGGGGGGTCTCATTGGAAGCAGCCTCTCTATTCCTACGGGGTAGAGGTAAGGCTGTCTAGATCTACCCTCCTCAGACCCTATCTTAGCTTCTTTGCTATTGGTGGGATTTACTGAGTATGATGATGATGATGATGTATACAGAAGACAGACACATTTCAACAAGAAGGCAAACACATATATTCTTTGATCAAATCAATGAGTAATAACCTTTGTAATTAACATCATTCTTCAAATTCGCACACCCATCACTTACATTATACAAAAAGACCATCGTTATCCAGTGAATTATGAATCTAGTAATCGAGTTACTCATTAAGAGTAAGGAGATCGCTTCGTTTAGAAGTAGGCCTCGATTAATATATTTATACCATCTCTTTTAGTAAAGTTCTTCAAAACTGCTTTGTGGCTAATCTTTATTGCCTCATGGGCTGTATCATTTTCTTTGCCTTCATTCCAAACTGGCAAGACAGCCAAGACTTCCATCACCAACTTCTGCAACAACTTTCCTTCAACCCCCTTCAAGATCTCATCAAAGTCACCATACCCCCCTCTTAAATCCAACAATACACTGCACAATCCTCGACCTTTTAAATTCTCCAATATTGTCGCTAACTTCATTTGATCCAGAACAAGTGTCTCAATGCCCTGTTCAGATCCCACAACAGCTTCTTGGTCTGTGAATATGATGAGTTTAGGAGCCGACTCTTCATGGGTATGTTTGGGAATCTGGATCACAGGACTTGAATCTTTTGCAATTATTACATAAAGTGGTTGGTTGGATTTTGGTTCTTTTGATTCAGGAAGTGGATGTTTAGCTAATGATTTTGAAGAAAGTATAACTGCGTCGTGTTCTTGTAATAACTTTGAGTAGTATCCACCAGCGTCCATGGATTCTTCCCCAAGATCATCTGAGAAGACACCATCGATAGTGAGGGTATATCTGTAGTTTTCAAGATACATTATAACAAGAATCCAATATTTACATAATAATTCTAGTCTTAACTAAGAGGTGGAAAATGGGTGGGTCGGTAACGCGTCAACCAAGTAATTGTTTGTATGACTCTAACTGGGCCGGATCAATTGGGGTTGCCCTGATACAATTTTTGTTCGAAATTTATAGATTTCTGTAAGAGTAAAATGCCATTTTCGTCCCTAAGGTTTGGCCAGTTTTGCAACTTTCGTCCCAAGGTTTGTTTTTCTGCATCTGAATCCGAAAGGTTTAAAATCTTGCCATTTTCATCCGGCCCGTTAACTCCATCCATTTTTCTCCGTTAAGTCAGGGGTATTTTTGTACAAGCATTTAGCATAATGTACAAGTATTCAAAATACCCTTACTAAACAAAAAACAAGTAGGTAAAAAGACGGAAATAACCCTGACTTAACGGGGGAAAATGGATGGAGTTAACAAGCTGGATGAAAATGGCAAAACTTCAAACCTTTTGGACCTAGATGCGAAAAAACAAACCTTTAGACGAAAGTCGCAAAAATGGCCAAACCTCAGGGATGAAAATGACATTTTACTCTTTCTATAAATAGTTAGATGTGTCAAATTTAAGTACAAAAAAAAATTATTTTTTCAATAATAATCTAAGAATAACATGATTTAGGAGGTTTTATGCATTAAAACTAGCAAGCATCGATCCATTAATAAAAAAAGGGGCCCAAACTGTCACATCCCCCCCCCCCCCCCCCCACCCCCAACACACACACACACACACATAACTGGTCTAACCCTGCATTGCTAGCTTCAAAATATAGATACAAAACTCATACCAATTTTAAAACTGAAAATCAGTCAATAACCTTAAAAAGACAACATAAAGCTTACCTTAAAGTAACAAAGAGATTCCCAGTTTGCATTTGATGTATCCATGCCTCGTTAAGTTTCTTGCACATTTCTTCTTCAACACCGACGGTAACATCAATTCCTGCATCTCTTAGTTTGGCAACACCCCTTAATGCTACAATCGGGTTTGGATCAACCATTCCCACCACCACTCTTTTGACTTTTGCTTTGATTAATGCTTCGGAACATGGAGGAGTTCTTCCAAAGTGATTACATGGTTCTAAGCTCACATATGCAGTTGCATTCTCTGCCAATTCCCCAGCATCTCTCAAAGCAAACACCTGCAAAAGAAAGTATAATTTGAGCATGAAATTTAAACTCCAAAATACAATTCAAACGTTGTACATATACATTTTGACTAAAGATTCTAAAATACGGTGTTTCTACTTACTAGTTTGTTAACCTATCAAGGTAGGTAATCCAATCAAGATTCGCTCTTTAAATGATTGTTTTGAACTTACATATACTAATAATCCAAACTCAAGTAAATGGATTTTGGTAAAAGCTTGTAGTCATAGTGTTCACAAATTATGATCTCTATGACCTTATATGATCCGAACTTTAGCCAAATAGAAGCTTTCAGTCGGTTGTTATCTATATGTGATAGTGGGTTCATTTTCTATCATGAAACCCCGGCTTTCCTCGTTATAAAATCACAACTATACTGCAAAAGAAAGCAACTTTTCCAATTTACAAAGGAAAAAAAGGTGTGATTTGACTAAGAAGGTCAAACTAACTAATAACTAACTTCACTACTGATAAACATTCTAATGTAATTACAAGAAAATTAGACAACTACATTAAACTTCATATAATACCATAGATTACCACAACAAAACTAAATCTAAAAAAAACACAGATTTGACCCTTTACAATTCAATGTGGCTAACTAGCCATCAGAAACAGTTATAGCACCAAATGTATCAGCCTTAATTTTCTCTTTATAATTCGATGTAGCTATCCAAAAGCTAACAAAATCTCGTTATTTGATGTTTAAAAAACAAACTTTATACAGTGTTCAACTTGAATATGGAATGTAGCAACATATACCAAAAAATTATATGCATTGAGTCCGCCCCCTATTTTTTTCCTTAAAAACTTTTTGGTCCGCTGTTTTAAGGGGGTGTTTGGCATTCCTTTTAACTCCTGACTTATAACTTCTAAGAAGTCAAAAGTGAGAAGTTAGAATTTCTTACTTCTCAATTTCTCCTTCTTCAAACCATAAAAGTCATTTTCAGGGGTTGTTTGGGATTCCTTTTAACTTCTAAGAAGTTAATAAGTCAAAAGTAGCTCCAAAAGAAGCTAACCCAAACACCCACTAAGGCTGTCCGGAGTGGTGCGGCAAAGTTGAGCAGCAAAGGGTTTTGCCGCGCGGCAACACCGCCGCCAACCCCTTTGCCGCGTGGTAATCAAAGATGAATCGGTGAGGGCTTGTCGCTGCGGTGAAGGAGGGTATGAGAGAGAGAGAGAGAGAGAGAGAGAGGGTAGTGTGGGGTGGGGTCCATTCCAATATCAACCAATCAGACCTTTTTCCTTTTTTTTAAAAAAAAAGTTTATCACTTCACCAAGTGTCTAATCATTGCCAACACTGTTTAAACACTTTTCACTGATTGACGTGACACACTCTGATTGGTTGATTTTTTAGTTTGCCACTCTAAAGCCACTCCTTACACCCTAAAAGTTGAAGATCCGCCATTGAAATTAAGTACCTCAGCATGAGGTTGACCAGCTTTGGGATGAAACCCTTCACCAACAATTACCCCATCTTTAACAATGACACAACCCACCATAGGATTAGGGCTAGTACACCCAATAGCCTTTTTAGCAAGCTCCACACACCTTCTTATATAAAACCCATCATCTTTCTTATCATCATCATCTTTCCCCTGTAACCCTTCCATTCCAATCCCAGCTGATACCACCTGTTTCCTCAAATTGGTTGGTGAATCAGGTACCCTTTTAGTTAAATTGCAAAACCCATGTTTCAATTTGAAAACAGAATGACAGTTTTTAGTAAACTGGATTGGAGGTGGGTTAGGGTTAGGGTTTAGAGAGTGGAAGTAAGATGAGGGTTTTGTAGGATTGGTATTATAATTTGAAATTGGAAGTGTTTGTGCATACATTGTTGTTTATAAATATGAATGAAATGTTAACAGAAATGTAGAAATTATAATAATTTGAAATTGGAAGTGTTACTTTGTGCATACATTGTTTAAGAATTTCCGATTGGAATCGTGGATTGTATCGATAAATTATGAATTTGAAGTTCGAATTTGTCGCCGGCGGAAAACTCGATGATGCATCAGAATATTGTATGGGCGTGACGGTAGAACGAATAGTTTTCATGTTTGTTTAAGTTTGATATGTTCAGGGCATGTTTAGGGATCTCCAAAAAGCTCGCGGTTCGGAGCTTTCTTGAAGCTCGCTCGAATTTACCTTGAAAAAAGCTCGCTTGATATGGCTTGGTTTGAAAGTGAGCCGAGCCGGCTCGGCTCGGTTAGAAAATGAGCCTAGCTCGGCTCGTGACGAGCCAAATTGGCTCGGTTTGGCTCGCTTGGTATCTCGACTCGGCTTAACTCAATTTATTTTACTTATAATATATTTTATTTTTACATACATCTAATATATTACAAAAAAGTGATTATTATTTACATGTATTTAGGCTTGTAGTTTGATATCTATGACATATTTATTTTTACATACATCTAATATATTACAAAAAAATGATTATTATTTACATGTATTTAGGCTTGTCGTTTGATATCTATGACATATTTAAAGGTTGATTGTCGTGCTAATAAACAAATATTGTATTTACTTGAAATATAAACTTATTTTGCGTTGTTGAACGTGATTTTGGCTTGTAATGTATTTGGTTGAACTTATTTTGAATATGTTCTTTTGAAATACTGAATAATATTTTAGAATGCTTAATTTTGAGAGCTATGTATTAATTTTTATTTTTAAAATCGAGCAAAACCAAGCCGAGCCGAGTCAGCTCGGTTTAAAACCAAGCCGAGCCCGAGCTTAGATTTTCAGTTCGGTTTCAAATCTGAGCCGAGCCAGCTCGGTTTATAATCGAGCCGAGCCCGAGCTTGCCCTAGCTCGGCTCAGCTCATGAACAACCCTAATGTTTGGCTAAGAGCATTCACATCCATTAAACCATATTTTCACCCTAAATTACACTAAAAAAACTATTTTTTCTCTCTCCTTTTCAATTAAATAATATTTTCTTATACATTTACATTTTCTCTCTCCTCTACTCACAACCACTTTTAAAATATATTAAAAAATTATAGGAGGTGAACAGTGTCCCCCAAATATACAGATGAACAGTAACATTTTCTCTCTCCTCTACTCACAACCACTTTTTATACTCTTTATGTTATAAAAACTCCACACACAGAATTTAATGGAATGGATGTGAATGCTCTAAGCTTATTTTACCTAAAAAGGACTTTTTGTGAAAACAACTTATTAACTTATGACTTTTTGAAAATGAATTTTAAAAAAGGTGTTTGGATTAGGGTGAGAGGGGCACTCCCCTATTAGGGGAGTCCCCTCTCTTACGCACACCCAATTACGTTATGCCACGTCAACTCCCCTCTTAAACTCTCCTCACACCCTAATTTGATGGCGGGACTCCCCTCTTAGGGGACTTGGTTTTTTAATTTTTTTTTTGTTTTTTTATTTGTTGTAATTATGCATGTTTATAAAAAAATATTAATAAAAATTAAATAAAATTTAACAAAAGACATTTCAAAGTAGAAAATAAAAATAAAAATTAAATTCAAACTAGAAAATTAAAATTACATTCAAACTAGAAAATAAAAATTACATTAAAACTAGAAAATAAAAATTTTAGAAATCGCACGGCCACCCGTACTTGTTAGCGATGTCGCGTTTTCGGGCGAGGATGAACGGCAACATATTTGGCGGAGCATCGTCGTGCGGCTTGATGAATGTTTCCATATCTCGATCGTAATTGTAGTTTTTCATCGTCTCGCGTTGTTCCGATATGAGCTCGAGAGCCTGCGACTCTCTTTTCTTCCTCAATTCAATCGCCTCCAATTCAATCGCGTGCTTCTTTTCTTTCATGGCGGTGTACTCTTTGAATTGTGCCGCTAACTCGGCCGAGCTTCCCTCGGACGATGTCGCTTGACGCTTGTCGGCCGAAAGGGGGTTGTGGTTGTGCACTTGCACCGCTCGAACCACCACGAGACGGTTGCGAGCCCCGTCCCTTAGTTTTTTTCTTGGCTTCGCGGGGTTGGTTCTCCATTGCTCGGTTTGAAGTGAGTGTGGTTTGAGAGTATAAAAAATTAGTGAAGTGGGTGTGGTTTGAGAGTATAAAAAATTAGTGAAGTGGGTGTGGTTTGAGAGTATAAAAAATTAGTGGTGGGTGTGGTTATTTATATTTGTTTAAAAAGTGATTTTTTTTTTTAAAATTTGACCGTTTAAAAATAGCCGTTCCTAAAAAATTGTGCCAATTCAACGCGGTGAACAAGTGCCGAATCCCCTCCCCGAATCGGGTCCCCGCGGTGATGGCGGCGGTGTTCCCAATCGGGGAATGGGGTCACCGCACCCTCTCCCCGAGAGTGCCCCGGATACCCTTAGCTTATGAGATGGGAAAAGCCAATAAGTCAATAAGTTGCTTTTTAAAAAGTGTTTGGCTTAACTTATTGATGTATAATGACTAAAATGGATATTCTTTCATAAGTCAACAAATATAAGGAGTGTTAAATCAGGGGTAATATGGTAATTTGGTCTTTGAAAAATTATAAGCTGATCAAAAAGTCACAAGCGCCTAACTTCTCAAAAATGACTTTCTGATGACTTTTTCTTATTTTCAAAAAGTCATTTGAAAAGGACTTTTAGATTTGCTAAAGACTAAAACTCCTTTTTAGCTTTTTGATTAAGTCAATAAGTTATAAATTGGATTGGAAAATCATAGCCAAACATGCTCTTAATGTATAAAATAATAATTAAACTAAGCTATTATATAAACGTCTCTTTATTTATATTTAAAGGAAAATTACCATAAAAAATACTCAAGTCATTTCACAATTTTCTGCACATAAAAAATACTATACCTTATCTTTTTTCTTTCAAAGGTCACTCAACGATTTTTTAAACATAAAAAACACTATATTTTCGGGTTTTTTTAAACAAAGTCACTCAAAATTTTTATCATTTTCAATATTTCTTGTAAAAATAAAGAATATATAACCTACGGATGGCACAAAAGAAGATGTTCGAAGACACACACTAAGTTCCAAATTCCATGTTAACATTCTTTAGATTCTTACAGAGTTACAGCAGTTAGCAGTTGTAAATTATTTTGTTAGACCATCTCAAGAATTCTTAAATTTGAAGATGATATTAATTTATTTCGGCCTTTGTAAATCAAACATATCGATATAACTAGCTATGGTTTTTACAATAATCACTATTTTCTGAATTTAAAAGTTTTAAGTTTAATTATTATCTATAAGTGTATTCTCTTTTAAATCATTTACACCTCATTTGGCTATGAGTTAAAAAGTCGAATATAGGAAATAAAAGTTGACGTCACTTACATGCAATGGTTTTGTAACATTTGGTGCAAAGATCGAATTTATCAAATAAAAACTTTATTCTAAGTTATTTAATAAAAAAGTCACAATTTTTTGTTTTCTAAATTTACATGTGGAGTGACTTTTATATGTAAAAAAATATTGAGTGACTTTTATGAGAAAAATAAAAAGTATATTAATTAACTCTATAACATTTTACAACTTCCGTGAATAGTGGTTTATTATTTTTTTTTCTTTTTGTCTTTTTGGGTCAAACCAATTTACGATTTTCTTCCGCTTTAAAATTACGATGTTGCCATCCGTTTAAAATTAAGTTTTACTACAAATTCAAAATAAAATTATGTTTTTGCCCCCGGTGAAAAATTACAGTTTGCCCTCGGTTCAAAATTACGATTTTGCCCGTTTAAATTCACAGTTTCGCCGTTCGTTTCGTTTTCTTCATCCAAGCTAAATTACGATTTTTCCCTTATCGTTTTTGTTTGCTTTTCCAGTCAAATTACGATTTTGCCCCCAGGGTATAACTACAGACACAAGATGGAGGAGTAGTGCCAGGCAACTGCCTGGAACTCCCCCATTGACCCAACCAATTTACAATTTTATCCCCGCTTTAAAATTACGATTTTGCCATCAGTTCAAAATTACGTTTTTACCCCCAGTTCAAAATAAAATTATGCTTTTACCCCCAACTAAAAATTGCAGTTTTGCCCTCGGTTAAAAATTATGATTTTGACCCGTTTAAATTTACAGTTTTGCCATCATTTTTGTTTTTTTTCCTCCCAGTCAATTTACGATTTGGCCCTCAATTTAAATTTACATTTTTTGCATCGTTTTTCTTTGCTTTCCCAGTCAAATTAAGATTTTGTCCCCAGTGTAAAATTACAGTCATGCCATCGTTTTTTTTTTTGAGAAAATTGTGGTAGTGCTTTATTTTAATTGTTTGACTCGGTGTAATTTTTATTCGTGCCAGGCGACTTCCTGGCACACGCTCATTTATCCTGAAAAATTACAATTTTGCCCCCAGTTTAAAATTGAAGTTTTTCTATCATTTTTGTTTTTCTTAAGCAAAGGGATGATAGTGTTTTAATTTATTTGGTTGACTCAATGTAATTTTTTTGAGATCGTGTTATAAGTAGTATGTACAGGTAACCAAAACACGGACGTACATGTTATAATAGAGAAATATTCGACTTAGTGCCCCGCAACGCAGGCGGGGCAAACCCCTAGTTGTTTTTATATGCAAAACAGTGTGAAGTGACTAATGTGATCAGAGGCGTCTCTGAGAATTCACATACACTGTTCGAGCTTGAAAAAATGTGCCATTCCGTTATGTTTTGTTATTATTTAAAAAAAAATCAAATTAGTATTGGTTCAATAAACCTAAATCCAAGTGGGCTAAATTCTAAACCATAAAAAATGATTTGTAAATGGACCTATATTGGAAGTGGTATGTGTTTACTATTTAAAAAAATTACATATACGTGTCGGATTTTTTTTAAATTGCATGCCCTTCGAAATTGTGGGCCTTGTGCGGAGGTCCTCCCCGCACACCATCAAAGCCTCCCATGAATGTGATAAAAGAAAAACAAAAAGTATAGTATTTTCTAAATTCAACATACTATTAGTTAATCGATTGCTCTTGAATTAATAAGACTTGTTTATAACACAAGATTTAGTTAATTTTTTTCCTCGATTTTATTTTTCTAGTTGTTGGAACTCCACTGTCATTAGTCTCAGCATTTAGGATTAGGCCTTGTGGAAAAGGCAAACCCAAGTTTCCGATGTAAGAATAAGTCTGAAATCTTTAGAAAGAAGAAAGAAACAATGTTTGTTAAGTATGTATGCAATGTGCAACTTAAAAGCACTCGAGCCCATAGGGTTGGAAGAAGATGAAACTCAGTAGTTATGCCGATTGCTTACGTTTTTGTGTTCAGTCCAAGTGACAATTAATGTATGGAATATCATCATCAGCCTATTTTTGTTATGCTACTTTTTTATTTATAAATACGCCATAGGTGATTGGAACCAAGATCACAGTTCGTGCATTGATTCAGCTTCTCTTTTTTTTATCGATTTCATATTGATGCATCTAAAAAAATATTGTTTTCTCAAATTTCCTAAATCAAACACGGTCTCTTATAATCAACTAAGATGTATATATCCCTAAAACAATATTATTACACTGTTCAAAGATTATTAATCTTTTTTTATCATTTCATTACATCACAGGAAACTCAAAATGGCACTCATCTAGATATCTGTGGTTAGACCACTTGATAACACAGAACCAATCCAAGTAAGAGTTATAAGGAGATGAAAACCATACAATAAAGCAAAGAGCTATGCTAACTTTTCGTAGATAATCATGTAAGCTTTACGTAATATATTTCAGTAATAATATATCATTGTGATTTTTCGCCCACTTTAGATTATTTTCTTTCAATTAGGGATTATGCTTTAGTGTAGTGTTTTAGGATGGGGATACAATAAAATGAAAAGAACGTTTTGTGTGTATTTGAGAATTTTCGCATCTCATGTATTGATACTAAAGATGTTTATAATCAACATCACGCCGCAGCGCATGGGTTGGCACCAACTCGTGACTTGAACAAAAACCAACCGGCCATTTGTTTATGTTAATACATTTATATAAAATAAGTTGAAACTACAACTATTGTTATAACTAGTAAACCCGCTAACCTTATAGAGTGATTACTACACTAAACCCGCGAACACTTAGTTTTTCATATAAACCACATACACAATGTTTAAACAAAACCTAGACCTATTCACTGAGGCATTCGTCATCACTAGGTGCACTTACAAGACCTATCAAATGATAGTTTTTTTAAACACGCAATGATTTGTAAACTATTCTTAGATTACTTGCAATAGGACCCTGGTAACACATCTGTGAGGCTAGAGGTTGTGGGATGGAACCCCTAGGGGTTTTATCAAGACACATCAGCGTCACCTAAGATTCAAGTCAGTCAGGGGGCTTTATCACGCCCCCCCTTTAACTTGCATGGTGCGGGATGGAGCTCCTTATTAAACAAAATTAAAAAAATTATCGGCTGAAATGATGTGGGTCCCACCTGATAAAGCCCTTCTTCCTCGTTACCATGATGGAACCCCATCAATGGCGTCCCAGTTTAATTTGCTTGGTGTGGATGGTGGCGCCGAAGGGGGCACTATAGGCGGTGAGGTGACACGATGGAGCCCCCCATACCCTCCGGTTTGATAATATCATTTTAAAAAATAGACATACTAATCCCAACGTGTTATATTTGGTGGAGTTATATCATATTGTGTAATGTAATTTAATTCATAAATGCTTGTGTAAAGTAATTTAATTCGTCTAAATGCTTGTGTAATGTAAAAATAGACATGCCAACTTTTTTTTTTCTTTTTTGTAGATAATCAAATATTTTTGTCTTCTAGTAGTATTATAACAATATA
This sequence comes from Helianthus tuberosus, assembly GCA_030545235.1. Lineage (NCBI taxonomy): Eukaryota > Viridiplantae > Streptophyta > Magnoliopsida > Asterales > Asteraceae > Helianthus > Helianthus tuberosus. Next base: position 30,439,076 of record CM060451.1, read on the forward strand.
TTTCTAGATTACGAAAATATTACACCACATCCTTACTTCACCGGCCTTGAGGGTGGGCGGAGATGACTACCGGTCAGGGCCTGATATTTCGAAGGGCATGTTATTCTAAAAAAAATTCGATATACATATGTAAAATAAAATAAATTAATAGGGTATACCCATACAAACACCAACTTAGGCTCACTTACAAAACGGTTGTTAGCCCATTGACATTAGGTTTAAATCTTTAGTGAGCCCAATACTCAATTTCGTTAAGGTCTAAGGGCACGTTTTTTCAAGCTCGAACAAGGTACGCAAATTCTCAGGGCCGGCCCACGTTCTTCAACGGAGATTCATGTTTGATTTTTAATTGTCACTTTTGGTGCATTAAGACAATGAAATATTGGAGCTAGGCCTTGTGCGAGGTTGTCAGTTTGAATCCCAAGTGCACATGGGTTTTTGTCGTACCGTGTGTTACGCCAACTGTCAAGTGATAGCCCGCAGTATGGTTTCCCGTGGGAACATTCAAGCCAAACTTTGAAGCTAGCATGAGCCCTGTTAAGACAACACTTGTGTCACTTTTGGTGGATTAAGACAATGAAATATTTGAGCTAGGCCTTGTGCGAGGTTGTCGGTTCGAATCCCAACCCCACATGGGTTTTTGTCCAACCATATGTTACGCCAACTGTCAAGTGGCAGGCGGCGGTATGGTTTCTCGTGGGAACGTCCAAGCCAAACTCTGAAGCCAGCGTGAGCCATGTTAGGACATCATAGTCTGGTCAAAGTGGGGCAACAGTACTTTAAAATTTGAGGAGTGCAATGACCAAACACAAAACAGTCGCTGCTATAAAACAAAGTTGTTTATCCCATTATTTGACTTTGCTATAATTATCACTCCCAGCCCACATCTATATAAAGAAGAGCAACTCAAGCATTTTCATATCAACCAACTAAATCTCACCTCACATCACCTCTCTATGGCTCATAGCATGAAAATTGAAAAGTTACCTCTTTGTCTCATTTCTACTAGCACTTTCCTTGGTCTATAGATCAAATGGTTTTTGCATTAAAGTAGATTGGCAAATACATATCCTCAATGGCCTTGCAAAGAAACTTTTAATCCATCCTACATCCAATGATGGTAAAGATTTAGGAAGCCACTTGTTGAATTATGGGGATGATTTTGTTTGGCAATTCTGCGAGAATTATGGTAATGTATATTACTCAACATTTTTCATGGACTATCTAGCAAATCGTACTGTTTATAATTATGAGATCGAACGTAACTGTTATCAAGGAATTCGGACAGGATCATGTTACCGGCTAGTGAGACTGGATGGGTTTTATCTTAATGGTAAGAATACTCCATTTCCCGGAGGAGGTTGGGTGAAATATTATAATTGGTAATGTGTTTGTTGTACATTGTGGTTAAAGACAAGTTATCTTGCTATAATAATAATAAAAAATAGTTTTGCATAAACTTATTGTTCTTCACTTAAATTGCTTGGTTTCCTAACATATGATATTACCATATTATAAATTAACAAAATGTTTGTGCATTAAGGCTTGTACCTCAAGCATGGGGAGTATTTCAAAAAAAAATTTTGATTTTTCATTTGTAACCCAATGGTTTTATTTTTTGCATATTAAGCTTTTTGTTTTTTTACTTTTAACCCAAAAGTTTTCATTTCTTGCAATTTAACCCAAACACATTTTTATTTTCAACTTTGATCCATGTATTTTTCATCTTTTTCAATTTTTTCGTTTTACGTTTTGTTATACTTTTGCTAGTAAACATGCCGTAACGTACGTGTGGGTTTCAAAGTTTTTTCGACTATTTTTTTTCTGTTTGACAGGACCCTCACAACGCGTCTATTTTTCCCTGTTTGACAGGTTCATCGCAACACGCGTGGTATTAGATCGACTTAGTTATTCTTTTCTATTTTTACATTTCAGTCTTATTTATTCGCATTAACATTTCGCGACTGGCATACGTGGCTCAACGATTTTACGTATGCTTTTCGTTCGGTGTTATTTTTTCTTTTTATTTATTTTATTTTAACGAGCTTTTTCTGGTGTTGTTGATCGCTGGTAGTTGTGTAACATCAGTGCTACTTGGCACGATGTACCCCCCCCCCCCCCCCGGCGCCCCCGCAACGCGGGGGCCCTTAATACTAGTTATAAATCAAAATACACAATCAGAATGCCTAAAATAACCTATATATTTGATATGTGTTTTTTTCTTCTAATACTAGATGTATAGGGTTATTTTATTAGCCTATCAGGCCCAACTTAAAGAAAATAAGACCTAATAATTTATATCAACTAGTGGGATTCCTTAAAACTCTGCGACGGGAATTTGATCGGTAATTGTTCGGTTCATTATAGTATCGATATTCGCTATAGCAATTGAAAACCATGTTAAGTAGCAAACAAAAATTTACTAAATAAGAAAACACTATATGACAACCGAGTAAAGTACAGGGGGTGCAAACACAAATTCACTAAACAACTAAGCCAAGGAAAACTGTGCTACCGGCATTGTGGAGTGTCACACCCTGGCTTTGCGGAAGCGTGGTTAATTTGGTGTGACTTCTTAATACCATAGCTTAACCATAACAAAGCTATATGAAATAAAACCATGCAAGATCATCCATTCGATTAAGTTTTAAAAACCAAATACAACAACATTGTCTCAACGGAAACACATCCTAACGACATTGTTCAACAAACATAAACATCAACATGACATAAATACAGTTTAAGGACTGTGACTTGTCCAGGAAAGAGTCACATTCCCCAAACCCGGATGACCTCGTAACTAGTGCAGCGGGAAAACGTGTCATACCGCGCCAGATCCTTTAATTCCCTGAAATACATGTAAGTTGAAAAATCAACAATAATGTTGAGCGAGTTCATGTGTAAGTGAGTAAATAAACCTTTGTAAGTATAAAAATAGTCTTGGTATGTAGCAAATAAGGGAATTGAGATCACCAATGGTTTGCAAGGCCACTGATATATGTGAAGTGCAAGTAGTGAGACTCAAACCTAGCAGATTTTGCCACGGCATTAGTATGTGGACAAAGTCACCCCGAGGTCCGTTTCTAGTTTGGCCTGGGGCTGGGCTCGCTACACCCAGATAGATCTACCGCTCTTGTCCCTCGGTCCTACCATGAGGACTAATGGCCTCATATTGCTCCTACCCACTCACATGATCTAAGTAGTAAACCTCCTTACGCTAACCATACCATGTATAAAGTACTTGTAATCAAAGTAACATGTATTTCACCCCCGTAGTTTAGAAAACTGAAAACAGTTAAGAGAAAAGGGGGACATGAACTCACAGTGGTGCGTCTCTACCAAGTATGTCTCCTGATCAAGCAGCTGTGTGACGACCTACACGTACTAATTCTATTAGACGGACGGCCGTGCCTTAGCCTTATGGTTTAAGTTTTTGGGAAATAGTTAGACAACTATTTCGTGTTTACATTTAGTAAATACTTGGTATTTATTTTCCTTCCCAAGGATGGGGGATTTAATACATGTGTGTTCGTATAATTTCGAAATATATTATTAAGTCTCACTTAAAATATATTTTATTTCTAACTCCAAAATATGAATATTCTTCCCAAAAATATTATATAAATTTTCCCAAAATAATACCTTGACAAAAATACGCGTTAAGTCATATTTTCTTAAAATGCGTAAGTTACGTTTTAATGATCGAGTGGTAATAATAATTACCGGTGTAACTTATATATTTATCGTAGAGATGTTCGTATTATTTTGGATTCTTTAACATTCGATAGTATCATTTTTACCCTAAAAATAATACTAGTATTTTCACAAAATAATCATAAACACATATCAAGTGACTTTATGAAAAATATATTCTAAATATATTTTTACCAAGTTTTATTTTGTGAAATCCCACCTCCGATGTTTTGTAAATAAAGTCGTGGCGAAATCTATAATTTGAAAACAAGTCGAAACGTGTTTCTAACACTTATAGTGAAACTATTTCTAAGTGTTAGGTTTTTGGAAAAATTTCGCCAGAGTTTCCCCTGTAACTGGAGGTGGCCACGCTTTTAAGCGTATCATTTTCTTTTATAAATCAAACCAACAATCTTTTCGTTCAATCAAAACAATGTCCAAAACAACAAACTAGTAAATAAATATGTACATCGCATAAATTACATGAACTTGCGTTTTATCCAAGATTATAAAGTAAATTCCATTACTTTTAGTGGATCTTTATATAAAACAATCCGATTTTGTAAAAACCTTGTTTTTAGAGAAATTCCGTTTTTACAACTTCTCGTCATCCTTTACAAAAATAGTTATTTTGTCGAAACTTTGTGCTACTCAAGTGTTTACACACTTGTGTGTTCTAAAAATCATTCTTGTTAGTGTAAGATCCGTCTTTAGAAAGCATGGTTTCTTTGATACTTGGTTCTTTGAAAATACCGCTTGTAGATACGTAGATCTACTAGTTTTAAACACTATTTCACAAGCTAAATCGCTTTTACACAAGTTCATGATTCGTGTGTGGTAGAGTTTCATCCTTTAACCCTCGTTACTTCCAAAACAACCTTATGTCATGATCCATGATCATGACCAACCCGGGTTAAATGATGATCCGAGCTACCACAACATAGATCGGGTCCAAATAATCACACAAATCAATTACTACAAGATTTACACAACATTCAAGCTTTTAACCACCATTACTAGCATTTTTAGTAGAGTTTTATGTATCAACTTGTATGTTTACGAGTTTTAGCCGTTACAAATCATTTTAACCATCTTAAAATAGTTCGAGAAGGTGATTCAAGCAACTTACTACTAGCTCGAGGCTAGGGAAGAATCTAGATGCAAAATGAGAGGATAAAAGCAATAGAGTGAGGTCCTTCGCCTTCCGATTGCACCAAGCTTCCTTATAGGTGATCCTTAACGCTTGAATGATCTTGAAATTTGTTGAAGGAAATCGAAAGATGGATGGTTGAAAGTGTGGGTGTTCGGCCGAGAGTTGTAGAGAGGAGAGGGAGAGTGTGAAACTTCTAAGTGTGGTGGAAAGTTATGTTGTGTTAAGCATTGATCTTATAGACAATTATCACCACCATTATCCAATGGATTTAGTGCTAGCTAGATATTAAGCATACAAGGATTATAATAATCAAATAAAGGACAATGTGTCACCACATGGTGACCGAGTTCGGTTGGGGGGGGGGGGGTAATCCGGTTCCATTTCAACTAAACATTAGGTAACTAGTTAAGTTAAGTTTAGTTAGTTTAGGGATTAACCCGGTTACTAGTGTGTCGTGCTTTATTCGGGTGTTAGGGTATTCAGGGATCCTAACTAGCTCAGAAAAAGATAAGCAATGTTAATGACAATATTTTCATGTTCCGGGTATAGCCCGGTTGTTCGGTTGGATAGTAATCCGTTAAAGTGCTTAACGAAGCTTTAAAGTGTCGTTATAATTATTTTTAGTGACACAACTTATTCCTGACACTTTGGAAAGTGTCTAGTAATATTTTTCTCATGCCTTGGCACTTTATTAGGTAGCTTAATGCTGAATTATTATGTAAAGTGCTGATTTTTTGTGCTTAGAGCACGTTTTAGGCACATCCAGTCATTGTAACTTATTCCTAGAGACGCAGTTCTACAACCCTTGTATCCCTACACTCACCACTAGTGTAGTAAAATATTTCTGGCTCATACAGGCCTTAGAGGCAGTGTCTGCCTGATGCTGGCTTTATCAGCATGCTCAATAGGTTATCCGTTATAGTGCTACTGTGCTTTTTGTGCATCATGTTTGTCACTAAGGTTCAGCATGTAAATAATGTAGTGACGGTAAGTAAAGTATGATGCAGGTATTTGCATGTATCAGAAATCAAGTAGCAGTTCATCAGTAATTTCAAACAAGCACAGTAATTAAGCAGTAATTAATTATTAATTAAGTCGTACGGATACCTGGTTTTGTGAGGGTTGTCACATGGAGTGGGGGGGGGGGTAAAACCGTGCTAAATGGTAACCGAAAATTCACTAAATGACAACCGACTAAAGTACAACGAAAATTCACTAAATGACCAAGCCAGGGAGTGTAAATGAAAATTCAGTAAGTAAATGACAAATCACTAACGAGTAAAGTTCAGGGGGCGTAAACAAAAATCAACTAAATGACAAAAGACACTAAATACAAAAGAGTTACTATTCCTAACTATATTCTAGATTAATATATATATATATATATATATATAGAGAGAGAGAGAGAGGAAGTGTAGGATAAAAATGCCCTTATCCTACATTACATACGCGACTTCCATGGTCGTACACGTGTCCTGGTTCGTTTTTCTTTCATAAGGTTAAATTAGACAATTCATTCAATCAGCTGAGGGCAAATTAGTCTATTCATTCAATCAGCGAGAAGTTCGTTATACCACTATCCCGTAATTATGATTCGTATCAGTTTCAATTTTTTCATAATTCTCAAACAATACATTGCAGTTTCGTTGTTCTGCGTTAGGGTTTGAATCAATTGTTGTTTTCAATGGATCCACAGAGCAGCACCGGACGAAACATGGATGTTGAGTTTGAAGACGCTCGATCGGTCGGTGATCAGGTTCAATTATCTGCGTATAAGAGAGTTACGATTGACGATGTTTTAAATCCTGAATCTGCAAATACAAATACAAGTGGTGTAAATGAGTGTTCGAATGGTAATTTTTGTTAATTCAGATGTTTAATTTGTTCGCAGATGTGTTTTGTTTTAATCGTAGTAATGATTTTGTATTATTATAGCTGTTTTGAAGGTTTTGAATGTTCATCAGAGGATAATTGATATTAAAGCAAATTGTATAAGTTCGCATGTTATGAGCTGAGTCTGGCATTTGGCATGTGAAGTTTATTCTAAATGTTGATTTTCGCATGTTATGATATCATAAATCGCATGTGTAAAACATATTTATCAAAATGGTCATTTTCGCATGTTATGAGTTCAACAATTCGCACGTTTTGTTGTTCTTATGATGAAATTATGGAGTTTTTAATATATCGCATGTTACGAGTCCGATAAATCGCATGTGTTTTCTTTTTTTTATTTGATTTATGTAGATTAAAGGCTTTACATTCCGGAGGTTGAAGCATCAGCTACACCTGTGGTTGGAATGCCATTTACCTCTATCGAACAAGCATACGTGTTTTACCAAACATATGCTAAGTTAGCTGGTTTTTCTACTCGGAAAGGTGGTGAAGTACACAGTGGTGGTATAACCAAAACTAAGTATTTTGTTTGTTCTAAAGAGGGACATAAGCCATTGTTTATTGACGATGCTTATTCGAAGTCAAAAAAGCCATTCAAATCAAGGAACAGGGGGACCATTAGAACTGGGTGCAAAGCTCAACTTATGATTTGCTCGGTGGATGGTAGATCATATACAGTCAAGAAATTCGTTGATGGCCATAATCATAAGTTTGTATGTCCACACGATACTCATATGCTGCCAGCGTATAGGCAATTGTCAGATGTCAAGGAGGAGATGATATGGGAACTAGGCACTCTATACCTTGGCCCTGTCAAAGGTTTTCATATAATGAAGAAACGTTACGGTAGTTTCGAGAATGTTGGCGCCACAGTCGATGATTGCAAAAACTTTAAAACTCTAATTAACAGCTATATAGGAGAATATGACGCTGACATGATGATCAATAAATAGGTTGGCCGACAAAAAACAATATTTACTTGATTTTTCGTTTGAATATTCTGTTGATGAGAACAAACGGTTAAACTGGTTTGTTCTGGGCCGATGGGTTATGCAAGTGTAACTTTATGGAGTTCGGGGATGTGATATCGTTCGATGCAACTTTCATGACAAACAAGTAAGTTTTACATAAATGGTTTATGAAAGGAGACTGCTTTTGAATGCTTACCTAAGGCAAGCTCTTTGACAGACTCGGCTGTGAACACTCTCTTAGAGAATCGACCGTTCGACGATACACTATTTTTATTTTTATGATAGGATTGGTCATCGTATGAAATGCAATGTTTTCAGACCCGGACCGGACCGGCCGGACCGGGGATCGCTAGCTATAATGGGTCGGCCAGCATGTTTGGGCCGTTTCTGCACTGAACCGGAGGTCGGACCGCTAGCCGGAGGTTCGACCGGAAATTCGGTGGCCGGTAATGGTCGAACCGGTTGCAGTTTTTGTCTAATAATTAAGTAAATCTGAAGAGAAGATGATGTGGTTGATGCTGCCGCCGTGGGTGGTCGGAGGGGCAGGGGCGGACCTATTAAGAAAGTACGGGTTCCCAGGAACCCATTCGGTTTTTTATTTTTAGTGTAAATATATATAATAAACTGAAAAGGAACCCATAAGTAAAATAAAATGGGAACCCATAAACAAAAAAGCCTTGGTTCTCCACTGGTTATGTCCGTGTTATTCTCCCCAAGATACCCGGGTTCGAATCCCGTATGAGGCACAGTTAATACTTTTTGTTCCGTCAGCTACTGTTCTATTGGGCATCTACAGACAGACAATAGCAAATGCAACAAACAATTTCTCAGATGATTGTAAGCTTGGTGAAGGTGGTTTTGGGCCTGTCTACAAGGTAATATTACTCATAAGATGGGTTTGGGTTGGGTTAAAACAGGCCATTTTTAGAACTTACTGAACGGGTTGGGTTGACTCGCAACCACTTCCTAATCATGTTTTATTTACGAAGATCTATTATTTTTGAAAATGGAAACTACAATCTTACAGTAAATGGTATGAGTTTTTGATGTCCAGTTGACTTTAACCAGTTTGACTTGTTCAACCAATTTGACCCGTTCCCCTTATTTTGTATTTTGGCCCGTTTGATAGCTTCAAATGGTCACACATTTAGATGGGTCACTACAGATTTTTCAAGGTTAGACATACATCTCTCTGATCTGAAATTGATTAAGTGAATTCAAATGTTACTTGACCATTTAAATGTAACTTATTTATTGGGAAAGCTAGAGATTTAAAAGCTAGCAACATATTATTGGATAAAGATATGAATCCAAGAATTTCAGATTTTGGTTTGGCAAGAAGTTTGGATGGAAATGATACCAAAGTAAATACAAGAAGAGTAATGGGAACCTAGTAATAACATCATTTCTATCTACATTAATTAGGGGTGCTCATGGTCAAGCGGTTTTTTACAAAGTTTTAGGTCGATCCGTTGACAATTGTTTTATAAAACGGCAAACCAAACTGGTCGGGTTGGTTGGGTAGCCATTACTAGTTAAACCAGCTGAAATGGTTTTTGGTAGCTCAATTTTTTTTTCTTATAGCTATGCATAACTACATGCTCCATTTATAAAGAAAATAACCGAACCATTTAGGGTTATAACAAAACAAATTGCCTCCATAGTCAACAACTTTAGGTAGTTTTTTTTATTTGTAAAGACTATCGCATTTTATATTATGTGTTTTTAAATTTCTAATGACGATTTTCTTTTCATTATTGTATCGTACTTTTATTATGTGATGAACCTTACCCGATCCGAACTGTGGAACCGACCCGAAATTTTTTATGTTCAGTCATATGAAATTGGAGCATCTAAAAAAGTGAACCCAGTGAAAAAAATTCCTGGATCCGCCACTGCGGAGGGGTGCTGGTTCGGTGAAGGTATATCAACCATCGGCTTTGAAACAACAGGTTGCGAGGACCCGTTTAAATCTGAGATCCATTCACCGTTCCCATTCAAAACACGAGAGCCTAGGTGGATGCTAATTTGGTCGGCGGTGGAAATATTTTAGGGTTAAAAGGTTTTTGAAATGCAGATGAAAGTGGTGAGATGGAGATGAAAAGTTGTTTCTTGATGGAAGAGAAAGAAAAAGTTCAAAGTAATTAATTTCATTTTGAAGTCCATACTAAATGGAATTCTTGAAACTTACGTGAAACAGAAACATCTTTAAATGGGCCATAAATTAAATAGTAAACTTGGTTATGGGCTAAATTTGAGTTTCATAAACAAAAGTGGACTATTTAAGTATTTTATGTGCATGACGATCCTAAAATTACATCTTCCGGTTCTTATTCCGGTTTGACCGGTCGGACCTGTGACCCGGCAAGACGTTCGGTTCGATGTTCGGTCCGGTTATAAAAACATTGATGAAATGTATTTAAGATATAGTAAATTACACTTTTCAATTTTTATATTGAGAAAAATGCCCGGATAGTCCCCGTGGTTTTACCTTTTTTCACCTATAGTCCCTATCTTTCTAAAACTACTTGAATAGTCCCTGTGGTTTTCCGTTTTGTTCTCGGATAGTCCCTGGGTCTAACTTCAGTTACTTTTCTCTGTTAAGTGGGTGTTAAGAGGGTGTGAAATGACAAAAATACCCTTTCCTAAAAAGGCTAAACCACAGGGACTATCCGGGCATTTTTCTCTTTTTATTTATAAAACCCCACCACCACACTTCATCTTCAACCTCCACCCACCATCACCCTCCTCCACCCTCCACCATCACCGGCCGCCGCCGGTCTCCGCCGCGCAGAACCACCGTCGTTGTCGTCGTCCTCTTTGCCACCGCCTGAAAACAGCAAACAACACAAACACTGACCACAACAAGCCTTTCCCCCTCTCGATTCCTCATTCCCACCCCGATAGACAGCTGCCGGAGCCGATTAACCGGTGCTCCGGTGTTGCGTAAGTCTAATCTTCATCCAGATTTATAAGCTATCGGGTCTAATTAACAATAACTACCCCAATTCAATTCTCCTATTTACTCCCTCTCTGCAACCACATATAATCATTCATTCATATCCTCCATTTTCATCAAAATCCTGAACAACCTGCAACTCACAAATGGAGACTGAAACTACTTCACCTCTGATTCGTCACGTGATTTTGATCTCCGCTGGTGCAAGTCACTCTATTGCTCTTCTCTGTAAGAATTACCAACCCTAGCCATCGATTCTCATCAACATCATCACTAATTACAGCAGATCATCACCATTACCTCAACAGCAACGTCATCATCATCTACACAGTCGCTGGAAACAGGAACGATGGAGGGGTGTACGGTTGTGAGAGAGAGAGGAGGAGGGGCGACGGCAACCGGATGTCGCTGGAGGAATCCATCAGAGAGAGAGATCGAGAGAGAAACTGACCTGTGAAACTGACCCTGTTGAGGGGCTAAAGAAAGGGGTAAAGGTTTTAATGGATCGCGCGTATGAAAACCACTGCTCCACCGCTGTGCCACCACCATCGTCATCACGTATCAATCACCCACCATACCTCCACTCGAACCACCTCCCTGCCGTCGCGACCAGGTGGCCGGAGACCACCCGTCTCGATCTCGCCTCTCTCTCCCTCGGTTCTCTCTCTCTCTCTCTCTCTCTCTCGGTCGAATCTCACTCTCTCTCTTGGTTATGCAGGTTATGTGTGTGTATATTGTGAGATAAAACTAATGGGGGCTAGGGTTTTTAAGAAGATGAAGAAGATGCCCGGATAGTCCCTGTGGTTTGGCCTTTTAAGGAAAGGGTATTTTTGTCATTTCACATCATTTTAACAGAGAAAACAAACTGAAGTTAGACCCAGGGACTATCCGAGAACAAAACGGAAAACCACAGGGACTATTCAAGTAGTTTTAGAAAGATAGGGACTATAGTTGAAAAAAGGTAAAACCATAGGGACTATCCGGGCATTTTTCTCTTTTATATTTATACCAACTTTTCGATCTAAAACTTCAATAATCTCAAGAGTAATCTTTTAAATATAAAAAAAAACGTAACATGTTGTATCATTTTCACAAGTATATGCGTAAACTAACTCAACAGGTGCATTTATTACAAATGCGTAAACTAAGATATTTGAAGGATTATAACTAACACTAGAAAGTTATGCTTTTGTGGTGGCACAATGACTGTCAAATGTCAGCCATCGGTATGGTTTCCTGGGGAATGCCCAAAAAAAGCCACACCTGAAACCAGTGTGGGCTCGGTTAAGACAACATAGCATGGCCAAAGTGGGGCAACATGGAGCTCTCCGATTTGGGTCGTGTGATAACCTTATATATGAAGTTCATCGTTTATTTTTTTCCAAAGTTTAATTTATTTTTAATACAAATACAAATACCTTATACAAATTTCGTAATAAATTTTGAATCCTTTCATCAAAACACTGACAACTCAAACATGTAAAAGTAGCAATCCCGATTAAAGAGCAAACGGATAAACAAGAAAAGGGTGGTACGGTAATCTCATAGGGGTGGTTTGTTGGTTTGTGGAGGAGATTATTCATAATAATTAGTTTATTATGTTTAGAGTTATCTAATTCAATTTTTTAAGGAATTATATTAGTATTAGAAAACGTATCATACTAGTTCGTACAAAACTTCGGGAGTAAAATGCCCGGATAGTCCCTGTGGTTTTGTAAAATAACATCTATAGTCCCCAACTTTTGGAAATTACACCGGTGCTCCCTGTGGTTTGACGAGTTGTTACTCGGATAGTCCCTGGAGTGGATGTTCGTTAGTTTTTCACCGTTAACTCCATGTAAAATGACCAAAATGCCCTTAGTATTAAATTAAAAAAACCCTTTATTTTATAAATGAAAAAGAAAGTCTTGTATACCCATTACCCCATCCCACCCTCATTCCAAAACCCCCATATCTCCTGTAACCATATATCCACCATAACCACCAATTACAAGTCTGCAACCATACCTCCACGGCTCCACACCATAACCACCACCTGAAAACAATACTGCCACCCTCCACCATAACCACCACAACCATCTTCCCCTCCACCATAAACACCACCATCCAGGATTAGGACGATTGCTAGCGATCTGAATCCCTAAAATAGATCGATCGATTGGTTTGGATATTGATTTGAAAAATGGTGGTGGTGTCATCTGTAAGAGACTACATAAATCGTATGCTACAAGATATTTCTGGCATGAAAGTCATCATACTTGATTCCCGAACGGTACTCATCTTCTTCATGTAATTATTTCTCATAGGGATCATCAATTCATGCTAGGGGTTACTTATTGGGACAAATTTATTGATCTACAACATTTGCTTTCATAAGATTAAGACAACCTCTTACACTTCAAATATCAGAATCTTAAACTCAGTTTATTGTTGCCTTTGATTACCTGCTGCTGCTGTGATGTTCGAGAGACGATTTTCGAAGCGTGAAAAGATGTTAATCATGTCTTTGGTTGCTTGTGTGTTGATGTTTAGGCTTTTTACGATTTGATGAGCTGTGGCGAGGACTCTGTCTTTGGATTTGGGTTGGACTGTGGTGGTGGCCATCGGTGGTGGTTGTATGGCGGAGGACGGTGGTGTGTGTGAAGGAAGGAAGGAAGATGAATGGGGTTAAAAAGCGGTTGACGAATACATTCCTCTTCCACCAACTCTGTGCGTTTGTGTTTCAGATTTCTTTCCTTTCCTTTTGGCCGGCCTCAACAGGGAATGTCAGTCTCTTCAAGAGAATAGAATGTATACATCATATTTATTTAAAAGTAAGGGGTAATTTTGTCATTTTACATAGATTTAACGGAGAAAACTAACGGACATCCACTCCAGGGACTATCCGAGTAACAACTCGTCAAACCACAGGGAGCACCGGTGTAATTTCCAAAAGTTGAGGACTATAAGTGTTACTTTACAAAACCACAGGGACTATCCGTGCATTTTACTCAAACTTCGGTGTTCATTCAAGGGATTTACGGGTTAGGGTTGGGTGTGTGAAGGCCAGGTTTATCAAACTGGTATCAGAGCTTTGAAGACCAAGAGATCACAGGGCCTGTGGAGGATTCTTGATTACAAAACTTCGAACAAACAAAGGCTATTAAACAGAAAGCCTGCTTGTTCAAATCAATCAGAAACCAAGTCGCCAGAAACCCTAGAAGCAATTAAATCATGGCTGAATTGCAGGTTGTCGGTGGAATCAAGAAGTTGAATCACTCTAATTACAAAACGTGGTCAACGTGTATTAAGTCTTACCTTCAAGGGCAGGACCTCTGGCAGGTTACGAATGGAGTAGAGACTCGTGTACCCACAAACGACACCAATGGAGCTGTTGGAAAGTGGCATGTGAAAGCGGGTCGCGCAATGTTCGTAATCAAGACCACTGTATAGGAAGACCTTCTTGATCACATCCAAGAGTTTGAGTATCCCAAACAAGCCTGGGACACTCTTGAAACCCTATTTTCGAAAAAGAAAGACGCCCGGTTGCAATTACTTGAAGGAGAGTTGATGACCACTTCTCAAGGTGACCTTTCAATTCCACAATATTTCCGAAAAATTAAGAATTTGTGTAGGGAAATTGGAGATTTGGATCCTCAATCCAAGATTAGGGAACCACGTATGAAGCGTATGATCATTCTTGGCCTAAAGCCAGAATATAGAAGTTTTGTTACAGCCATTCAGGGTTGGCCAAACCAACCAGGCTTAACTGAATTTGAGAATTTACTAGCTGGCCAAGAGGCTTTGGCCAAGCAACTGGCAGGGACGTCAATTTCGGCTAAAACCGAAACTGATCAGGCACTTTATGTGGGAAGAGGAAGAAACAAATCTCGTTTTCAGAAACAAAAAGATAGTCGGAATAGTGATGGAACCAAGGGAATAAAAGGGAACACAAAAGATGAGAAGGGAGAGTCCTCTGGTGAAAAGAAAACCAAAAAGAAAAAGTTTCAGTTTAAATGTTACAACTGCGGGAAAAAGGGACATATGGCACGTGAGTGTAAGTCCGAACCGGGGGAAGAGGGTAATGTGGCTGAACTTGAAGAAGAAGAAGAGGGCTGGAACGTTGATGCTTTTGTTGCCCAAGATTAAGAAGTCTTCGCACTAACAACCACAGTTGAGAACCGAGGAAATAATCTAGACGAATGGATTGTGGATTCTGGTTGCTCAAATCACATGACTGGGGTAAAAGGTAAGTTGTCTAATCCTTCAAAATATGTTGGAAACAGAATTGTGGTTATTGCAGACAATTTGAAACATACAATCTCGAGTGTTAGAGATGTTATGTTTCCAGCAAACGAAGGAGAGAAAGATCTTGTGCTTAAAGACGTGTATCACGTCCCAGGCATGAAAAAGAATTTGATTTCAGTTCCTCAGATCACCGAATCAGGAAGATATGTTCTTTTTGGTCCAGATGATGTAAAAATTTTTGATCACTTTGAAACCCCATCAATTCCTGTACTCAAAGGCCGCAAGAAGGAGACTGTTTACGTGTTGTTAGCTGAGTCGGCTTACATTGAAAAAACGAAAAATAGTCATACAGCTGAATTGTGGCATCAAAGGTTTGGACATGTCGGGTATGATAAACTCGAATTAATTATGAAGAAACAACTTGTTGTCGGGTTGCCCAGTTTGGAGGTAAAACAAAATGTAGTATGTTCCGGATGCCAATATGGAAAAGCTCACCAGCTCCCGTTTGAGAAGTCTAGTTACAAGACTAACGAGCCACTTGAACTAGTTCATACAAACGTGTGTGGACCAATGAAGAACAAGTCATTAACCGGTATGGAATATCTAATTACTTTTATTGATGATTACTCACGATATGTTTGGATATTTTTTATGAAGCAAAAGAGTGAGGCTCTCGAACGTTTTAAAGAATTTCGTTTGAAGCCGAGAGAGCTACCGGGAAAACTGTTAAGATGTTACGGTCTGATAACGGAGGAGAATATACAAGCCTAGAATTCTCTCATTATCTTAAGGTTCACAAAATCAAGAGACAGTTAACATGCTCTAATACGCCTCAACAAAATGGCATATCTGAGCGTAAGAATCGTCACTTGCAAGAAGTCACGGGGTGTTGGTTACATAGCAAGAACATTCCGGGCAGATTTTGGGCTGAAGCAATGCGAGCTGCAACCTATGTCATCAATCGAGCTCCACAACAAGGTTTGAAGTATAGAACCCCTTTCGAGTTAATTTTTAAAAAGAGGCCACATGTAGACCATCTAAGAGTTTTTGGGTGTGTTTGTTATGCTTTTGTTCCGAGCCACCTAAGACAAAAGCTGGAAAAGAAAGCTGTTCGATGCATCCTTGTTGGGTATGATGAAGAGCGTAAAGGCTGGAGGTGTTGCGAGCCGACTACGGGTAAATGTTATGTGTCTCGTCATGTGGTCTTTGATGAAAACTCAGCATGGTGGTCCTCGGAAAAAGAGTTATTACCTGATACAGTGGAGTTGAAAGAAAGGCTTGAAGATTCCATTGTGAAACTCAAACTTAGCGAAAATGATGAATTTGATTTGCCCGAAGAAATCGAGCAGCGGACTAGTTCTTCAAGTTTAAACGAGCAACAAACTGACCCGCAAATCAGAACTGAGCAGCAGCAAAATAGGCCAGATTCAGTACCGGAGCCGCGGCGTTCAACTCGTGTTTGAAGGCAAAATACAAGGTACGCGAACATGGCATTAGTTGAGAAAATTGTTACAGAACCAAGTTCTTATTCTGAAGCTTGTCAAGACAATGAGTGGATAAAGGCGACGGAAGCTAAAATAGAAGCTCTAGTTCAGAATCAAACCTGGGAATTAGTTCCCAAGCCTGAAGACGTGAAGCCAGTTTCATGTAGATGGGTTTACAAAGTGAAAAGACATGCAGATGGATCGGTTGAAAGGTTTAAGGCTCGTTTGGTTGCAAGAGGGTTCTCTCAAGAACATGGCTTGGATTATGATGAAACTTTTAGCCCCGTTGCAAAGTTGGCTACGGTACGAGTTCTTATAGCTCTGGCAGCAAGCAAAGGTTGGAAGCTCTGGCAGATGGACGTACATAATGCGTTTTTGTATGGTGACCTGGACCGAGCAATCTATATGGAACAACCGGCAGGCTTTGAGAAAAGAACAAAACCCGAATATGTGTGTAAGCTGAAAAAGGCTTTATATGGGTTAAAGCAGTCACCGTGAGCGTGGTACGAAAAGATTTCTGAGTTCTTAGAGATGAATGGTTTTGTTGGAACCACAGCTGATGCAAGTTTGTTCGTGAAAGTTAAAGGCTCTAAAGTGGCAGCGGTTCTTGTGTATGTCGATGATCTTGTTATTACCGGGGATCTTGAAGACGAAATAGTGCAACTAAAAGAGAACTTAAACACAAGGTTTAAGATGAAAGACTTAGGTCGTCTAAAGCATTTTCTTGGTCTGGAACTCGATTATGAGAAAGAAGATATAATCTTACATCAGAGAAAATATTCAATTGATATGTTAATGAAATTCGATATGTGGGAGTCAAAACCGGCGGTTACTCCAGTTGATGTTAATATGAAGTTATACCCAGACGAAGGAAAGGCAGTGGATGATCAAACTGAGTATAGACGTATCATTGGAAGTCTTATATATTTGACGCTGACGAGACCAGACATAGCGTATGTTGTCGGAGTGTTAAGTCGATATATGCATGATCCACGGAAACCGCATTTGTTTGCTGCCCGCCGAGTTCTTAGATACTTGAAAGGGACTATTGGTCTTGGAATACGGTTCAAGAGGGAGCAAAGTGTGGAGTTATGCGGTTATTGTGATGCAGATTATGCGGGGGATCCTAGTTCTCGGCGATCCACGACTGGTTATGTTTTTATGATTGGAGCAAGCACAGTTTCTTGGTGTAGTAAGAGACAACCAACCGTATCACTATCGACAACCGAGGCCGAGTATAGAGCATCGGCTGTGGCAGCTCAAGAGTTAGTCTGGTTAGTTCGTTTATTGAAAGAATTAAACCAAGATGTTGAGTACAAAGTCAAGTTGTTTTGCGACAAGTCAGCAATCCAGTTAGCAGAAAATCCTACTTTCCATGCTCGAACCAAACATGTCGAGGTGCATTATCATTTCATACGTGAGAAGGTTCTGAAGGGAGAAATCGAGTTGCTGTATGTGGATACACAGTTGCAGTTAGCTGATTGTTTGACTAAAGGTTTAACTAGAGCAAAACTTGAAGAAATGTGTTTATCTATCGGAATGAAGAAAATCGAGATTGAGAGGGAGAGGGAGTGTAAAAGTAGCAATCCCGATTAAAGAGCAAACGGATAAACAAGAAAAGGGTGATACGGTAATCTCATAGGGGTGGTTTATGGAGGAGATTATTCATAATAATTAGTTTATTATGTTTAGAGTTATCTGTTAGTTTAACTCAGTTTTTTAAGGAATTATATTAGTATTAGAAAAGGTTGCTTGGAGTCTAAGTTAGATTAGTATAAATAGTGGGTCTATTTTATGTTTCTAACTGTATTGATTCTCTTTAAAGTTCAAGTAATAAAAAGTGTCGTACTAGTTCGTACAAAACTTCGGTGTTCATTCAGGGGATTTACGGGTTAGGGTTGGGTGTGTGAAGGCCAGGTTTATCAAAACATCTTCTCATATTCCTTTTCTGGAAAAACATGCAACAATATCATACCGCTGTTTCTGGTAACATGATTCACAACACAGCTGGATCATCAATCATCAAACTTGTTCTTCCACAATATATAATATCTTTTCACATCTTCATTTCTTATTATTTTCATTTTCAAAATGCCCAACCAAGATATGTACCTTCATCACTCCAAAGTAGACACACCATTCCTCAACAACTTCTGCTTCAAGTACTCCATCAACCCAAATACAACCCAACGGCTCCTAGACCGGACCATCGTGTAACCGACTGTCCAGACGGCTACATAGCCGTCTACACAAAGCATTTCGAGTTCTCCAACCTCCGCATTCCGTTCTCTTTGTTCCTTTTGGAGTTCTTGACACAACATAAACTTAACATATCCCAGCTGGCCCCTGTTGGTGCCATCAAAGTTTCTCATTTCGAAATCGTGTGTCGGGCTCTTGGTGGTGTGCCATCTCTTCCTTTGTTTAGACAGTTTTTTCGACTTGCTCGTTATGGTGATGGTATACTGTGGAGAAACGGGTGAGTCCTGGGTGTGTGTCGTCGGTGCCGAAGTATTTGAAACATTGGAAGGACTACTTCTTTTGGGTGTCTGCTGATGTTGTACCTTTTAAATTGTGTTGGAGACAACCTTGGGAACCGCTGAATGTTATTGACCCTCATTGTGAGGTTTTTGATGAGGGTTTGTATAGACTTTTGGTGGAGCATCCTGCGCCCCAGTGGCCGCTTCCTGAAGGATGGAGACGAGGGTATGTTATTGCCGGGTAGTTGTTAGTGTGGCGGATCCAGGATTTATTTATTTATTATTATTATTATTTTTTTGGGGGGGGGGGGGGGGGGGGGGGAACCACTGGTTTGCAGGTTCCGGTACCATACCGCTATAACTGATTTGGTATCCAGTTTGTGTTTTTAATCATGTTTGGTTATCAAACCACTTATTACTTAATGTGATGCAGAAGTGGGTTTGCTCAAGTATATCAAGGGGAGGGGTCTTGGTGCTGTGAGGTTTACTCAGCGTTTACTCGCCGAAAATGAGGACAACATTTTGGACCGAACTAAAGGTATCTGCTATGACGGGCCAGGAGATGATCAGGCCCTAAGTCGTGTGCAGTCGAAAACTAAAGGTGATGTTAATACGGGTGGGGGAGATGTCGAGATTCCTCCTGAAAGAATGCCAGATTTGCCTTTTGGTTCGGGGACCAAGTTAGAACCGTTGGTGGCTCCTGCCAGGCTGCCAGGAACGATACTTCAAAGACGAGGATGCTTGTGGCGGTGGTTTCTAGTAAAAATGGTCAGTTGCCTGAAAAAGATGATGCGGAGCAGCCGAATGTATCGCTAGAGACACCTGTGTTAGAGAAGAGGTCTGCTAAAAGAGGCAGAACAACAAAGATTGTTTTTTCAGAATCGGGTGAGTCATCGGATGAGGCAGATCAGAAGCATGTCCCGGAGTCCGATGTCCAAGTGTTAGATCGGGCCGGGTCTCTTGCACAGCTTGTAGGGTCTGTTCCGGAACTTGTTACTAGGTACGAGAGGAAAGCGAAGAGGGAGGCCCATTTGCGTGATCGGATCTCTAGGTACCGTCTGAGAATGACTCTTCAGGACGCAAAGAACGCCAAGCTGGCAAAGAAGGTGAAGAAGTTAAAGAAACGCGCGGTCGAGCATGCAAAGGTGGTGCAGGCCTTAAAAAAGGAAATGGAGGATGCTAGAGTTGAGGGTGAGGTAATAGATCATTATTAAATCATGCATGTTATTACAAATTGTTTTAATAGATATTAATATCAAATTAACATATATAGTTATCTTTTTTAGATTAAGAGGGGATGATGGTTTTGAAAATTGCAGGAGAAGTTGAAGCGGGTTTCGTCTGAGCGTAAATGGTTGATCGAGGAAGGTTTCGAGTATGTCATAAACAGACTACACAGAAGTCGGGAATATCTTGAACCGTTGGGGGCGGTGCAATCAAACTTATGGTCGTCGGGGGCTCACTATGGTGTTGTGGAAGGTTGTCAATGCTGCAAAGCCGGTGTGGCTTTGGAGGATGTGTCCCTATATAAGCCAGAGGCTCATGAGGAGTTTCTCGAGGCCGTGCAGGAGCTGGAACACACGCGATTCCTGTATGTTGCAGCTCTGTCGCAATGTACAGACCGTACGCTTGATGACTTAAAAGCACTAGAGCCCATAGGGTTGGAAGAAGATGAAGCTCAGTAATGCCGATTGCTTACGTTTTTGTTTTCGTTCCAAGTGACAGTTAATGTATGGAATATCCTCATCAGCCTACTTTTGTTATGCTACTTGTGTTTGTCTTGATGACTCTAGTTGTTAGCATACAATCAGCTAATGCAAAATAAAAACATTTTTTTTACCTCATAAAAGCCAAAAGCTTAATAAACAACTTTATTTATAAATACATCATAAGATGAAATATCATTTTCCATAATCCACATCATTTTACATTAAACATATCATATAATATCATATATATATATACACACACCAACGTAATACACCATCATTAAGAACAAGAGAACCTATACGTACGCATGTGTGTATGTATGTATATACCATACGCGCACAGAATGCCAAAAAAACGTCTTGAGATGATAGCAACTCATAAGATTGCACAGGTACGGCATAATCCAACACCCGCCTTTGTTTGTGCATTCTCCAAAATCTTTTCAAGTTCTGTTATGATCTCTTCAAACTTTGGCCTCACATCAGGATTCCGGTGCCAACATCTTTTTAGAAGCCTGAAACTCTTAATAGTCAAATGTATGCTTGGGCATTTTAAGAATTTATCAAATATAGCTGCAAATAATAACATAATTCTTGGCGAAAATTTTACGGTTAACCAGTTTGACGCAATAAAATGCAACCCAAATTGACCCATTTTATGTAAATGGAATGAAACTACCTCGTCTAGTCGTGTGAATTAGATCCTGCATTAACAAAACAAATATAAGTAACTTACGTCCTCACAGGTTCAGGGTATAAATACGAAGATAATGGTGGGCGTGAGTCCTCATATGCTCGTTGGTCCGCTACATGTTCTGGTGGCTCTTCGCTATTAGATGGCCGGCCCTGAAACATCTAAAGCCACATATAGATACAAGATTTGAATATACAAAACGATACAGAACAAGCAGTTCAAATGAAGTAACAAAGATCATGACTTTGCATACTTTGACTTAAAAGGTAAAAAAAGAGTCAAACTATGCATCTTTTCAGTAAGAAGTGAGTACGACTTACTTCGTGGACAATCAAGGCAAACGAGAAAACATCAACACTCTTGCCGTAAGATTCCCTACGATATACTTCAGGAGCCATGTATCGATCTGAAAGAAACATAAAAATATTTTACATAATCTGAAAAAAAAAGTTAGAAAAAAGAACTTTATTTTTATACATGATCCAGTTCCTCCGGTCATTTTGTAGCCGTAAACATCCTTCTCCTGTGCAATTTTGCTCAAGCCAAAGTCTGTAACTTTGAGACGACCCGCTTCATCTTGCAACACATTCCTGAAAGATTTTTTTTTTTTTCACAAGAAAAAAAATTATAAAATTCAGAAGTGATAAGTTTAGATAGAATATTATATGCATGTCATGAAAAAACTTTCCTTGTGTTTTGTAGTTTGTAGTGTAGAAATTAGACTGTTGTTATTTTAGTGCATACTTGAAAACAAAGATTGTATGAATGCGTACGTACCTTGGGGTCAAATCCCTGTGAATTATAGCATGCGGTTTATGGTGATGAAGATAAGTCATACCCCTGCAGATCATAAAAAAAATGTTTTTCCGACTTTAAACTTCAAAAAATTAAGGCCAATTCTTCAACTTCTCAAGAAAATGTAGATGATAGAACAGGGGAAAAATAAATGAGAAATGGTATACCTTGCAATATCCAAAGCATAAGACACAGCAGTCAACGGTTCAAGTCTTCCTTTCTTTTTTAGAATATCATACAAACTTCCCTACGAAAATCACAAGTTTTAATAAGTACATACTAATTTAAATGAACCCAAAAATAAAATAAAAAATACCTACATTTTTTAGATATTCAGTTAAGAATATAAGGCGGTCCGAGTCTTTTAGAACGCCAAGAAATTGCACTATGTTCGGGTGGCGCAACTTTTGCCATAGCGCAAGTTCCTTCAGAAACGCTTTCCTGTAATCACATTTTACGACAAAAGTTCAAACGACCAAATGAATAGTTGAATACCAATGAGTACAAGTTTGACTTTCTGAGGGTCAAACAGACTTCGTTGGAAAACTATTAGGTCTGACTTTCATTGGTCAAAGCTAACCTCACTTTCTCATTTGATGCAATTGAAGAGCGGATCGTCTTTGCAGCAACTTCTGTACCACGCCATTTTACTTTATAAACTTCTCCATATGCACCCTGCTGACATAAAGAGGTTTCTTTAATGTAAAAAATTGTTTTAAAAATATAATCTCTTTTTAAGGATTAGATGAAGTATTTACTTCGCCAATAAGAATTGCTTCTTCAAATTTAACTTCAGTGTGATGAATCCAGTAACTTGGAGTCTGAGAATCAACTACAACCTGTAGAAAGATACAGTTTGACTTTTTAGGTCAAACATTTGAGTTGACTATATCTCAATAGTTGGAAAATGCAGTACCGGATCAATTCCTCCATGCGCCTCAAGAATTTTGCAAATTTCTGTGTGACGTACGCCACGTGCATCCGAAAGTGGCTGCAAACGATATTCAAAAACTGATTAGTTAACTCTATAATAATTAAATAAGCCGAATTACTTTATCACCAGTTACTAGAAACTGATTATTGCAACTTGAACATATTATTAATGTACATCCAGACATTATCGAAAAATTACAGTTTGAAGATCTCACTAAGAAAATAAGAAGAAAAACTTACGGTACGACCCCATCGGTCAGTAGAGTTGACATTCGCCCCTTTCTCAAGAAGTAAAAGAACAATTTCGGTACAACCTTCACAGGCTGCTAAATGAAGTGCTGTTCGTTTATCATAATCTCCTACATTGGGCTCTACACCATTCTCAAGCTCTTGCATAACTCCCCATTTGTTGCCCTTACTCGAGCAGTAAAGAAGGCGGTATGGCCCATCTGAGTCGTTGTTTTGCACTTGACATTGCTACAAACATAAGATGAAATTGTAACATGCTAAAACAGGACAACTGCTGTAAAAAACTAAAAAAAAAAAAAAGCTACAGACTATACCTAGAACATATTTTCATTTAACAAACTCAAACTGTAATGTTTTCAAACTTGACTGAGACTTGAAAATTAGAGATGCGGTTTGACTCTTTTCGTCAACTAAGTTACCATTAGGATTGATAATATAAACATCAACTTATACATAGAAAAAATAATATTGCTAGATTTAAGTGTGTATAAAATGTTATAAAAAAGAGATTTAATCTTCAAAAATCAATAATACTAACATGCTGATTTTGGATTTATGGACTAGTTTGACCGGTGTATGAACATGTTATCTCAAAAGAAAAGATGTGGATGTAGTATAATGCATAAACAACAAGTACCCAAGTCATCTTTTGATTATATTCCCCAAATGCACCAAACAAATAGATTGCAAGAGCATACTTTTTACCAATACTAAGTTTTATAGTTGTAAATATAAACATACTTTTTACCAATACTATGTTTTATGAGAAATTATAGATTTAGCAAACAACATATATCTTAACATGTAGCAAGAGCAGGAATACATACGATCTCGCACTTTTAGAATGTAACTCAATTATAGAATTCTATAGGAATGAAAAGACGATAAAGTTTATAGAAAGATTTATGAGAATCAAAAAGACTCATTATTAAAATCGTTAAATCATTTGTTATGATCCACATTTTACAAATCTTATGATCTAAACATATTTAAGGATGAATATGGTAACGTTACAAATGTTTTTTTTTTCCAAGAAAGATGGTTAAAAAAAACAAATGTACAAGTTAATATTCAAGCAACAAGGTATTTTGTCCTAAAGCTTACCGAATACTTTGAATGTGCCGCTTTCATTGACAGCTTGTGACATACAAATTTTGCTCCAAAAGCAACATAATATTTTGTCCTATAGCCTTATTAATGGCCCCGTGACGATGAAATTGATCTAAAAACATAGCAAAGAACGGCTAGAAATCCGACCAATATTCCTTGACAACTCAAGATTCAAACTTTATCTTAAATGAAGATTGATCAACTAGAGGAAGTACATGTTTACCATATTCACTATAATGTTATGATCAGTTATGCCAGAACATCCAGCAACAACATAATAACTATATTACAGAAAATATAAACATGTCTATTTATAATTGTAACTATTACCTTTAAAACCATCTTCATTACTCATTACTAGACAGAGGTAATAAAATGCAAAGATTAGAAATACCCATACCATATTTTTTACAAATAAAGCACACAACAAAAGTTGAATGGTAAAAAGGTAAAAACTGACCGTGGAAGGTGATGATGGGGGATGAGGTGTTGAGGAATCCATGACAGTTTGAAGATCAACAATGAAGGTTTATATAAATAATATTATGGGGCCGATGGTATTTAGGAAGATGCAAGTAAAAACAAAGAAAAACTGAGTTAACAAGAAATGTAAAATGGTGTGCTTGTTGAAGGGTAAAAAGCAAATCATTGTGTAATTCGCCATGGTTGATTGGTGGGGTTAGCAGATGAAAGTGGTTATCTTGGTGGGAAAATTGGTGGAGAAAAAAAAACAGTCAGTTTTTTATATTATTATATAATAAATATATACTTATTGAAAAAGTGTAACGTACAACAGGGCTTATCGTAGGCTAGTACGGGATTGTGAAATCGCATGTTATAAAAAAGCATGTTGGAAATCGCATGTTGGTTTTTTTGTAGCAAATTCACATGTTGGTAAATATGATGAAATCGCATGTTGGTATATAAAGCATTTTCGCATGTTGTTTTTCAGCACAAATCGCATGTTAAAAAACAAAGTCGCACGTTGAAAAACCAGTCGCGTACAGTTCGTACGTTAAGCCCTATTGTACAATAACCAACCACTATACTTATAAACAACAAGTTTCAACTACAATAAAACTTTCATATTTATCATTTTGTCGCATTCCCAAGCTCGTTTTTTAAACGTTGCAGCATATTATTGGTGCAATAGAGTAGGAGAAAGCGTTGTTATTCAAAAAAAAAAAAAAAATTAAACCTTTCCAAATAATAATGTTAACTTTCAATCGAGTTGAAATTTAGCACATTAAATTCAAATTAAAAGAAATAGTAATAATGTATATATAGAAATTAGCTTAATTACAAACCATAAAAAAAGTTTAAAAAAAACTGATAACTAATAACCTTTCATATGTTTTAATCATACGATATTTACAATGTGATATTATTGTATCAACCAACAATTTAAAAATTGATATATCATATTACTTTATGTGTGGTATTCTTTCTACTAATACAAGTAATGTATGGAGATCATATAACGCTTGTAACCATATTCTACTTGTTTATTGTTTAACAGAAGGTTAACGGTTTTGACAAACAGTGTTCTGGGTCAACTCAACTCACCGACTCGGTTAATCATGTATGGAGATTATCTTACCTGCCCATTTTGCCACCTTTAATAGAATTATTTGATATACAAGATAACTACTTTATAAAGTCTACATGACTGAGGAACATGGAGGGTTGTAGTGAATGGAGCTCAGCAGGCGAGTTCGTTTTTCTCGAGCTCTCTCTACTTGAGATTTTAACAATGTGTTTGTATTAGATTAGATCTTAGTATGTGAGTGTGCAGATCTTACTTAAATCTTTTGAACAAAAAGCCATCAGAGTTTATAAATAACAATTCATCAGATTCTCTTGTGCATAGCAGATTGGCAATTAATGTTTGACCTAAAAAGTCAAAAGTAGCATAACAAAAGCAGACCTATGATGATATACCATATACATACACTATCTCACTTGGACCTAAAACAAAACCGTATGCAAACTACTAATCACCACTACCACCAGCAGTAACTGCATCTTCATCTCCATCCTTTTCTAACCCTATGGGCTCCAGTGCTCTTAAGTCATCAAGCGAACGGTCTGCACATTGTGACAGCTCTACAATGTATGGGAATCGCGTGTGTTCCAGCTCATGCACGGCGTTGAGAAACTTCTCATGGGCCCCCGGATTATATAGGGAGGCATCCTCCAAAGCCACACCGTCTTTGCAACTTTCATAACATTGAACAAGTCCGTAGTGAGCCCCCGACTCCCATAAGTTTGTTTGCACAGCCCCCAACAGTCCAAGATATTCCTGACTTCTGTGTAGTCTGTTTATCACATACTCGAAGCCTTCTTGGATCAACCATTGTCGTTCAGACGAAATTCGCTCGTGCTCCTGCTTCAGCTTTTCCTGCAAACCACCATCCATTCTTAATTTGGAAAAGATAATTATATATGTTAATTTCTATATACAAGTTAAAATAGTTTGTAATTACATATGCATGCTCAACACTCTGAATCTGAACTCGAGCATTCTCCAGTTCCTTTTGTAATGCCTCAACCACCTTAGCGTTCTTGTCAAGCATCTGTATCGCCTCTTGTCCCTTCTCAAGAGTCCCCGTCTTCTTCAGTTTTCTCACAATCTTTGCGAGCTTCGCATTCTTTGCATCCTGATGGGTCATTCTCACGCGACACCGAGCAATCATATCACGCAAACGGGCCTCCCTATTTGCTTTTCTCTCATACCAGCTAGTGACAAGCTCGGGAAGACACTTGACCCGGTCTAAGACTTGGAGATCAGACTCATCCGATTCTAAAAAGGAAATCTCTTTTGCGCATCTTCTCTTGCCAGCTGGCACAGATGCCTTTGGCACTATATTGCCTGAGTGACGGTCGGATGACTCGCCCGATTCTGAATAAACAATCTTTTTTCTGCGTCTTCTAGCGGATCTCTTCTGTAGCACAACATTGCCTGTGCGAGGGCAGGTGTCATGACTAGACTGCACAGTAGCATCGTCTTTTTCAACAGGTGACTCGTGACTATTTTCACTAGAAATATTCACCACTGCATTCGAAGCTGCCTTAACAAGCTTCCTTCTCTTTGAAGACGAGTCCGGCTGCTGACTCTTCCTACCTTCAGTAAGGCCCTCTTTCTCCATGTCTGAACCAAAAAGCCATCTTCTATTTTGGCACGTGTGAGACCCGGCATATGTGATATGAAACCTTTCCGATCCATCTTCCAGTTTTTGAACATGTCTCAATGCTCCACATCCTTCATGTGCACATCTATAATAGTACCTGCATATAACAGAATTTTATTAAAAGATTATTAGTTAGTTATATATTTTTATGAGAAAAATAATCCTTTTATTTTTAGATATTTTGTTGTTAGACAAGTGATATGTTTAGCGAACAGTTTGGCGGGAAGTTCGTTTACGTTCATTCGTTTAATTAATGAACGAACATGAACAAGAAATTCCATTCGGTTAGTTAAATGACCAGATGTCCCGTTCGTGAACAATCGGTAATGTGTTCGTGAACATATGTTCGTTTGTTTTGTGTTGTTCATTACAGATTTTTAGCATTTATTTATTTTATCTAAACTTTTTATATATTCTTTAATTCTTATTTATCACATTACTTACACAAATAAAATAGGAAACCCTATCTCCACCTTGTTTATGCACCGTTCCACTTTCATTCTCATTATTCACATCGAAAAATACCATCGACATTTGTTCAACGATTAGGGCTTCAAGATCCAGCACCGGTCCCTCTCATTATCCACCTCTAGTCACCGTTGTCTTTGCCGAATTTATTTGTGTCCGTTCATTTCCTTAATGAACAAACACGAACATAAAATCTCGTTCGGTAAGTGTTCATGAACCGTTCGTGAACACATTATATCCTTAATGAACGATTGTTCGGTTCGTTTACAGCCCTACCCCCCACCCACACCCACACACACACACAACCATAAAATTGTGGTTAAGCCACCCGATTCACCCCCATGAAAGAAATTATATGAATACACTAAACTTGGATGTAATGTTTAAATGTGGAACAAATAAAATGTTACAACTATGATTAAGAAAAGTATATATTATGATTATGATTATTAATACCTTAGAAATTTAGCATGGAGAATCTTCTTCTGCCCGTATTTCTTCCACACATATCCATCATTCTCATATGTATTTGCAATCTCAACCCTAAAATTCCTGCGATTTCATAGTCACAAGATGTACAATAGTCATCTTATTAGTGTAAACATAACACTAAACAACAACTTTGTGCATAAAAAAAAATCATTGTATCAACTATCAATCAAACCCTATCTCTTAAAACACCAAATTACTTCTTCTTACTGATTGTAACGTCCTCTGCCTGCTGGCTTCTTCTTTATTTCGCCTGATTTCAATCTTTGCTCCATGTTGCTTGTTGTTGAAGTTTCCTCCATTGCTCCAAACCAGCTGCGTTTAATTAGGGTTTGAACAACTGGGAAATTACACAATATGTATGCATTCCAGAAATATAGGGGATTTTATGGAATTTTCGTGTCATTATCCGAGTTTTCGAACGTTGTTTATGGGGGTGTTTGGGATTCTCAAAAACAACTTATTAACTTATATAAGTCATAAGTTATAAGTTAGAATTTCTAACTTCTCAAAAACAACTTCTCCACACACAAAAATAACTTATATAAGTTAATCCAAACACTCTGTATATGTAACAATAATTAATATATTTTGAAACTTATAGGTATTAATTAATATATTTTGAAACTTCTCATCCCCATTCTGTATCAGTTTGGTTCGTTATGATACTCGTACAACAAAAACTTAAAAATAAAGTCGTGATATAAAAATCAAAAGAGAAAGTCAAAAAATGTTGGAAATGATATTGACACGTGTTTTACATTGATCTAAAACTATATAAAAAAACAAATACTTGTACTGATGTTATTTAGACAGTATTAGTTCGGTTTGTTATTGTACCGACACTCACTTTAGCTTGCGATTTAAAAAAAATAGCATATTGTGAGTACAATTCCGTTTTCAACAATATGTATACCTGGTTGGGTATTAAAAAGAGTTAAATAACATGAAATGAATTTTGGTTAAACGAATGTTGGTGTGGATTTTTATATTTTGTATCATATAAATGAAGTTTGGGGAAGAATGAGGTGTTATCAGTTTGGTTTGTCATGGTACTCGTACAACAAAAACCTAAAAACAAAGTCGTGATGCACACCGGGCGCTACACGTCGGGAATTTGGTCAGTATCGATTTAGTTTGTAGTGGTAGCGGTATGACATAGTCACTCGGTAAAACAATCAAAAGAGAAAACTGTCACAACCCCCGACCCCACCCTGGGAACGGGAGCCGTGAGCCAGTCAGATGGTATCGGTGTTTATTAATTTGGCAGCGGAAATTTTCATCAGGACCGTAGTTAGGAAATATTTTATCAGAGTAAAACACCACATTTTCAATAATAATAATTACATGGGAAAAACCCAAGTTTCCATTATAAACAAGTTTTTAGGGATAACCCTAATTATTGAAAACAATTCTCATTTTTAATTGGGTAACTTTTATAGCCACTTTTCTAAGCCTTTAGTGCTCTCCAGCTGGCTTCTATTTGGCTTTCACATTTTGTTACCTGAAACGCGTTTAAAACATTTTTTTTTTGTCAGTGGGAAATACTGGTGAGTGAATCTCAGTTTAATCAAGTTTAATAAAAACCATTGTACAGTATTGAGGGCGGTCTCGCAATTATATTTGTTTCCAAGTCATATCAATTACCACCCACGGTAGTGTCAGACCCGACTTGTGGAAATGTTACTCCTCGCAAGGCAGTAACAAATTTTGTATACAAAACCCCAACATACCGACGATAATTGTATCCTTACAAATACTCAATAACTGTTTAATATATAATTAATTAAGTGAGGTTTTATAAAAACAGTTTGCAAAAAGGAGATTACTCACATTGTTGTCTTAGGTTTTCTGTAAGGGTTTCCTGGTGACAATCTATAAATTACACAAATGCACACGCGTTAGTATAATAACCCATTTTAACATTAGTAATACCCTCCCCGAGACGGCATTCCAACGACTACCTCGGGCAGAACCACGACAGCCGTTACGGAACCCTAGATCAATCGGGCAGAGTATCTAATACGTATCCAGGGGTTATGATACTTACAACGGAGCAGAACTTCGTTATTTAGGGGGATATTATACCCGAGTATAGTGCCTACTATATAGTAATTTCGAGAGAGAAAGAGATTTTGAACGATTCGACTGAACTGTCGATGCCTGCTATTTATAGGGCTTCATTTCGAGTTTTACGCGGCCCGCGTAAGATGAGGCCAAGGTCTACGCGGCCCGCGAGGGCTTGTAGACTAGGCCGTAGCCTTGCTGCGTCGACACGTAGCCTCAACACAAGTCCGACACGTGGCGGCCTGGGGGCTCGCCTGAGATTGGAGTTGTCGCGGCCCGCGTAAGCTTAAGCTTACTTCTACGCGGCCCGCGAGTGACTGGCAAATCTTGTTTTCTTTGATTTCTACTAGCATGAAGGTATTTCGGGTGCGTTTCTTATATACGGGATGTATTTGGGAGCGTTTAAGGTTGTTTTCGAGGTTTGTTATATTTTGGGTATAACTCCTGAACTATTTAATAAAATATATAATGCACTCACATTAAGTATAGTAACCCAATTCAACTTTATCCCTACGTCACGAGACAGAACCCCAACGAACATAGTCAGGCAGAGCCTTGACATGCGTTACGGGGCCCTACGTCAATCGGACATGGTATCAGTGATCAGGGTTTAAAACACTTAAAACGGGGCAGGGCTTTGTAGGATTTAGGGGTGAATAATTAAAGAAAATGGGGTATGTATATTTGGCGTGAGAAAGAAAATGGACAGACAAAAGATGAGTAGTTGCGCTTCTATTTATACTTCACATTAAACTTAGAGGTTACGTTTTTGTCAAGACACGTACACCTCAATCATTGAATTCCTTCTTATCCATGCAATTCGAATAAGCCTATTAAACTTTAAATTCTTAGGAACGCACATGTAATGAATTAATTTGTTGTATCATGCATACTATTTTCATATTTCAAATGTTTAGTTAATTATTATTATATATTATAATTAATTTTAACGGCTTCTCTTATTTAGTGCTTATAACTTTTAAAATATATTATTTTATAAAATAATGAATATGTCATTAAAACGAGAATAATCTTATCTACATTTTGAACCAAGTTTCATAAAAACGGAGTAGGTTTAATTATAACGTAGTTTTTATTATTATAGTTATTAAACGGTTCATAAGTTTGTCTAAATATCTCTTAATTCAAACAGTCAACTTACCCATAATCTACCCGCTTAATAATATAAGTTTTTATATACTTTATTTTAAATTTTTATAAAGAAAAGAATTTGGGGAATGTTATAAAAACCCCAAAAATAAAGTCGTGTTATCCCTGAAAGGATATCGGCACGTGTTTTGTACGGATAGTATCGGCTGCTTTATCATTGTACTAACAATCACTATAGCTTACGATACAAAAAAAAATACTATATTGTGAATACAACTCGTTTTCAACAAGTAATACTTATTAGGGTGCAAATGAGCCGAGCTTCAGCTTGAAAAAAACTCGAAACGAGACGAGCTTAAATGAGCTCGAGCCCGAGCCTAAAAACAAGCTCGTTTAATAACAACCACTAAGCTAACTTCTTGTCACACCCCGATTTCCACGTGTCACCGGTGGGCCCGGTGGGGAGTATCGTGACGTGGTTGGCAACATAATAGTCAAACAACACAATATTTAATATGCACAGCGGAAGCAATTTAAAAGATATAATACAACCGAATTTAATATTGTAATATCAAATGTCACAATATTCGGAAGTTTATCCACAGACGGATCGAAAATAAAATAGAAACAATAGTTCAACAGACTTCAGGCATCTTAAGCTTGCGAGACTCTTTATTGATGCTAAGGAGACAATCCAGCCAATTTCGTTTAGTACCTGCATTTAGTCTTTTTGGGAAAATACGTCAGTTTACACTGGTAAATACAATCAACTGACTCATTTTGGAAAATGATTTAAAATTGGTTTGGATGCACATGGCATAAATGTTTTATAATTTGATTAAAATGCACAGAGGCAAGATTAATCTTTTTAACTTGGGAGAATTATTTAATATTATAATCTTGTGAACGAATTACATGTTTCTTGTGCGTTCAGTAGCCCGGATCAAGTCCGGGTTAAAGATCAATAGACACACCACAATATTCTTTTGTGCACTGACGGGTGTACGCCTACACCCCGCGCTTAAGTCGTGGTCATTTCGTAAAATGATGCCAAGGATATCCGGGACATGGTCATTAACCCCCCAAAGGCTTTAAGTAAAACATGCCTTAACGGGTCAGAACTGAAAGTCAAAGTGAAAGTCAAACTATGTGACTTTCGGTTCCGAACCGGGTATTTGCAGGAATTTGTCGGGTTGAACATGTTTAGACATGTTCTTACACTTATTACCAAGTTATAACAATGATCAAACAGGTTGTATGTGCTCTACATTGTTAATCATGCATAAATTGCAATTTAAACATTCTGTTGACTTTTTAATTACACGTTTGACCCGACATTTGACCTAGTTAGAATGGGAATCAGGGGGAACCCTTTTGAGGGTTTATTACCCACATAATTACCAACTTATAACTACTTTCACTTCGACTAATCACTGAGCTAACAATGACTAATCGTTAAGTCAACCGTTAATTACGACGGTTTGACTCTTAAGCTAAAACTAAGCTAAAAATTAATTAAGAAAGGTCAAGCAAACTTACAAGAGTCCTAAGCTTGATTAGTGATCACTTGAGAGTGCCTTGGAGCTCCAAAAATGATCAGATTGCAAGAATGAGATGTGAAGAATAATGGTTGCAACCTTGGTCCTTTTATAGTGAATTTCTCACCACAAATTGTTGACACTTGGGTCTACAACTCTCCACAACTGACTTACAAGTGTTCCTAGTGCTTAGGGGGTGTCTAGGGGTCAAGCATGAAGAGGCAAAGTCGAATAAATGAGGTTACAAGGGCTGTGGCAGACAAAGATCAAAGAAAATCACAAATCTGTCCAGACATGGCAGTGGCGTAGCGCCACTGCATGAGTAGTTAGTGCTCGCGCTACGCGAGCCCCTAGTGTCATCCAACAAAAACTTTTATTAATTGCAGTTTTGGTCCCTGGCCCTTCTAAAGGTCGTTTTCATGTCTTCTTTTGCACATTGAGCCCTTGAAATTATCATATAAGGGCTTTAAGACATTTACCCACTTTGTTAAGTCCCCGGTTAACTTAATTGTTACCCGAAAAGGCCTAACTTTCAACGTTGACGCTTTAACCCCTCGTACACGAATTTGATCATAACTTTCTCATACGTTGACGAAACTTTATGAAATCGTTACAAAGCTTCGGGTTTGTCAAAAGGTCACTCAGAGGTATAAATTAAACATGTTGACACATTTAACCCCTGTAGTTTGTAATCTCTCACTTTTAGCTTCGTATGATCCATGATTTATTCGTTTGAAGGTATGAGCATCATGTAGGGTTAATATACAATATATTTATTCACTGTTGACATTTAGAACTCGTATATTCACATACTTTCCATGACTGTCAACTTAAATCCTTTTATAACATTCTTTCACACGTTTATACATATGACACGTGTCTACACATTATAGGACGTGAATTTTCGAGGTGTTACATCCTCACCCCCTTAAAATAAATCTCGACCCGAGATTTACTGAAATAAATAAGGGTACTTTTCTTTCATCGTGGATTCAACCTCCCACGTATATTCGGGACCTTTACGGGCATCCCATTTGACCTTTACAATAGGTACATGCTTCCTTCGAAGCTTCTTTACCTGTCGATCTTCAATCAACAAAGGTTTTTCCACAAACTTTAAGCTCTCATCTATATGCACATCTGTATGCGGTATTACCAGTGATTCATCAGCGAAGCACTTCTTCAGGTTGCAGATGTGGAACACATTGTGAATTCCACTGAGCTCTTCAGGTAAGTTTAACTTATAGGCAACTGACCCGACACGTTCGATAACCTCAAAAGGTCCTATGTATCTCGGGCTTAGCTTGTCTTTCTTACCAAATCGCATCACCCCCTTCCAGGGTGATACTTTAAGTAACACTTTATCACCTACTTCGAAGTGAAAATCTTTACGCTTTGGATCTGCGTAACTCTTCTGCCTATCACGGGCAGCTTTGAGACGGTCACGAATCTGGACAATCTTGTCCGTCGCTTCGAACACTATCTCTGGTCCTGATAATTGGACATCTCCAACTTCCGTCCAACAAACGGGCGATCTACACTTTCTACCGTATAATGCCTCGAAGGGCGCAGCCTTAATGCTGGTATGGTAGCTATTGTTGTAGGAGAATTCGATTAATGGTAGGTTCTTATCCCAACTACCACCCAAATCGATCGCACATGCACGTAGCATGTCTTCTAACGTTTGAATAGTACGCTCACTCTGACCGTCTGTCTGAGGATGGTAAGCCGTACTAAAATTCAAACGCGTGCCCAAAGATTGTTGGAAGCTTTTCCAAAATGTGACGTGTATCTAGTATCTCGGTCAGAGATAATAGACACAGGTATGCCATGTAAGGCTACAATCTTATCAACGTATAACTGGGCTAACATGTCGGAGCTGTAAGTCTCCTTGATGGGTAAGAAAATGTGCTGACTTAGTCAGTCTGTCAACTATAACCCATATTGTATCATTTCCTTTCCTTGTCTTGGGTAACTTGGTAATAAAGTCCATAGTTACCATTTCCCACTTCCAAGTAGGAAGTTCAGGCTGTTGTAGCAAACCTGACGGTTTCTGATGCTCGGCTTTGACTTGCGCACATGTCAAGCATTTAGCTACATGAGTGGCTACAGACTTCTTCAAGCCTATCCACCAATAATTTGCCCTTAGATCCTGGTAATTGAACTTACCAATCTATTGCCCCTACAATAGGTGTTTATCATTCTATCTTTACAGGGTCTCCAAGGGAGCAGCCTTGATGCTTACATATCAACTATCATAGACAAGCTTATCTTAAGGTGAGATGGTTATTCCAACCACTACCTAACAAATTTTAAGGATTAGTTGATCCTTGTAGTTAGTTGAACAAATCGACGATTCAGAGCAGCTGATGGCAAATTCTTAATTGTTGCCTAATTAGGGTTGCGGTAAATAATGCATAAGCAAAATGAACCGTCTTTCTTATTTAACAATATCAAACTTTCGGAATATCGGGTTAGGCTATATGAACCCTCTATTTTAAAATTTAGTAAATCAGGGCTTCGATTCTTCCAATGATGGTACTAGCCGTCTAGGAGATTTCATAATAACACAGCCTTAAATGGGATATAAATCTTAATTCTACCTGCCTTCCAGGAGGTAAGCAGGGAAACTTATGAGAAGATAATCAAGATGCAAGGAGGCTACAGAGATTTTCCATATCTCAGGCTCCAGTTCATCCCTCATTGCTCGTGTCAAATAAGTGACACCTTTATGTTACTAGTTCACGAATTCCTTAATCGGGAACATTTACTTGGAAAATTCCATTCTGGATATCTTCTTTGAATACTACTAGCCGTCTTTAGTACAATATGATCATTGGGATATCTTAGGGGTTCCATGTATTAAACCTCCATACTGATCAGGCATGGAAGTAATCTATGGGACACCCTATGATACGCCAATCCTCATATGACACTTTTATCAAACATAGTTTGGCATTCGCAGGCGATAGAAAAACAATGAGAAAAATAATTAAAATAACATATGTTGTCGTACTCTATGCAAAGAAAGAGTACTCTTAGATTTTTCGGAAGGATTCCTTGCCGATCTAGAAGAATCGGTTGCTATGGTTTCCTTGGTAGTTATACCTTGTGGATAATAATAAAAGTTTGCTAAGCTTATGGTTCATGAAGATTTATTATTGCCTGTATTAAATCAGGACACTTAGCAGAAAATTATCATTGGTAAATGATAATGAATGTACTTGATGACATCGTGAACTTCCTCTTGGCGTTCATTAGGTGAGTTCAGGCATTTTTTCCTTTAGCCTTTCCAGGCTTAGCTGCACCTTCTTTGGCAGCTTTATCGTATCTAGTTCTGAGGCGGCCTTACTCACCACAGCCGTGATAGACTGCATTCTTTATGTCCCTACATGCCGGGGAAATTATGACCTGTTCCTTAGCAGATGTCACACTGCTTTGGTCCTGGTTCTATTCGACACTGTCCCAAGTGTCTTTGATAGCAATTCTTACATACAGGCTTCTTACTGAACTTTCGTTGCTTTTTATTAAGCCTGTACTTGCTCTCCTTCTTAGATTTCTGGGAGTTAGCCTCCTCCTTTGGTTCATCCTTCATATCCGAAGTGTGAACAAAGCTCCTCTCACGAGCATTTGAACGTGGTTTTGGATGAAATTTAGAGCGAGAAGCATTCGGCTCTTTGGGTTGTTTCATGACCTTTTTATGGTCCTTCCAACAGCTGCGTCAACCACAGCCTGAAGATTAACCCCATTAATATTGAGGGTTACGTTTGTAGTTTTATTAACTTTCGTCGCATTAATAATATTGCGACTGTCGTCTACCTCATCCGAGTTTCCATACTCGAAACTTGGTACTAATCACCAAGATTTAACAATTATTAGTCATCATCCTGATGACCTGATGATGTGCGTACAGCGTGTTGTAAATTTGATAGTAATTATAATTTCCAAAATATGTTTTAAGCGTTGGAAAGCGTGATATAATTACATCATTGATTGAATTGCTTACAAGTTTTAAAAATGGAATCGCTAACTAAACCACACATAATCGGCAAGTGCACCGGTCGCGGTGTAGTTTTGTTGGCAAGTCCGGATATCAATCCGTGGACACTATGGCGAGAAATATTGAAAATAACCTTTATCGAATATTTAGCTAAATTGATTTGAAATTGGATTTGTGATTTTTAGTTTTATAAAAATATTAATTTAAAATGAATTTGTATTAAATTAAAACAAACATTAACAATGTAAAACTTACGGGAAAATAAAACAAGAAACAAATAAACATAAATACAATATAACAATTACACAAGAAACAAACACAAATACAAAAACAAAGTTTTATAAAATATTTGGATTAAAGATATATAATAGACGGACTACCTGGGTTTTAGAATCCCTAAAATCATGCAATGCTCTTTTGACAATAATAACAGTTAAATATCTTTTTCCCTTGCTTAATCCCCCGTTAGAGACGCAACTTAAACAAAAGATAAAGACAAGATGTGAAATGCTAGAACGAACCGGCTCGAGTTATCGAGACCAAATCCTACGTGAATCCAACCGTTGGAACCTCAGAGACTAAGTTGTGAGACGATCTTTTAAACCCGTAAAGCGAACAAATCTTTGAAAATTAAAATCCTAAGAAACCTTAATCACGATGTAATAAAATAGTTCGAGTTATCGATTACCAAAATTACCCACCAATGATTAGCTAATAACCTAGCTCACCCTAATCTTATTTCTAGTCATGAAGTGAGGATGCATGTTTTATTATTTTGACTTGAATTATTATTAGACTTGGTTAATTTCTCAACACAATATTCAACCCGAAAATTGAAATATAAACGAATTAAATTAAATTCTAAGTTTAAATGGAATTTCTTCATGTTATAAACTTGGTGAATTTATCGACAAATAACTAAATCAAAATTATAACAACATGCAATATCAAGATTAACTTCAAAGATAAAATTCTGTAAATCACATGAAATAACTGAAATTACATCAAATAAGCATTACAATCTTTTAGTTCATCATAACCCAGGTAGTTTATAAGTTTAGCTACACATATTACACAATAACACACTTACACAAAGCATTATAACTACTGAAAACATAATAACAATACTTACTGGAATGGAAATTACGAGTATTAACCGACTCGGGTCGATTAGGATTAGAACCGACGGCCTCCAGACGTCTCGAGAGCTCCGAGGGACTTCACCGGCACTTCCAGGTGCTAAAACTCGCCTTAGAACGGAACTAGAACTGATATTTCATAATGAGAATGGTGTCTTTTCGACTTGGGGGTGCATGGCTATTTATAGTGAGATTTTTGACTTTCTGGCATCCTTTACGGACCGTAAGAGTAGTGCCTTACGGTCCGTAAGCCCACGTTTTACGACTAGTGCCAACTGCTTCGCTTACGGACGAAAAGTGGTTACCGACAACGCTTTACGGACCGTAAAGATCATTTCTTACGGTCCGTAAGCCCACACAATTTCAACTGCTCCATTTACGGACCAAAGACTCGCTGCCGACGCCACCTTACGGACCGTAAAGCTCACGGCTTACGGTCCGTAAGCCTTTAAGGTCAAAGTCCGTGTGCGCATACCCTTGCGGACCAGATTTGTTTCTAGAAACTTCACGCTTACGGACCGTAAAGGTAAATCCTTATGGTCCGTAAGGCTACTTCAAAGGAAATTTTTCGTTTTCTTTCGTGTTTTCCGACACGTCTTTTCCGTGCTTTCTTCGTTGAACTTATTCCCTTCGTTTTCCTCGCGAAATCAACAAGATATTCACAGTTTCCTGTAAATATAACATATAATCAAATAAGTACCAATATCGCGAGAAAATCATATCCAGATAGATTAAAATGTAAGGAATTTGATGTGTAAAATGTGTATAATTTAAGACACATCAAACATCCCCACACTTAACCTTTTGCTTGTCCCTAAGCAAAATCCTAAACAACATGTCAAACTTAAACAATTAAACAATAACGCACGTTTCGAACAAATTTAAATATGAATTACAAAATCTTTAAACACAGAGGTTTCACAAGACTTACAACGTTCAAAAGGTTGAAAAATCAAGAAAATGAAACGATAAACCGAGAATACTTAATCAAAATTTTCTTACTTTTAAGTAATTAATTATGCAAAAACAACACTACTCACTGAATTCACTCTTCTCTCGGATAATATGTATATAATTTCAAGTGAACTCTCAAAACCAGACTGTGAAGCATGACTACTATAAGCTTGTACGTCAATCAAATCTCTACCTTATTGTTAAAAATTGATACAAAAATAGAGGACTGAAGTTGGGTAGGTTATGGTAAAAGGTAGGTTATTTATTTGGGTGAAAGTGGCTAACAGGAAATGTTACGATAAACCGGAAAAATACGAAATAAGAAATAACAACCGATTGGTCTTTTGACCATAACTTTATTCTAATTTTTTTTTATTTTTTTCATCATATTTTTTTTTTCAACAAACTATAATTACAATAATAAACGTTCCGGTTTACAAAGGGTAATAATAGAAGGTAATAGGTACAAAGTGGTGTCTAAAGGAGAAAGGTGAATTTTTACAAAGAAATGGTGATCTTAATGCCTCTTGAGATTTTGTATCAAAGATTAAACTAAAGGTTTTGAAATGTATCAAAACGTACAAGTTCTAAAGTAATGTTACAAGTCGGTAAACACACATGAAACGAAAATAGTGTTTTTGTAATAAACACTTTTAGGCTCAAATCTTACTGTCATGTGGTAATGTAAGGGTTAAAGGTTTTGTTATTGCATAGTTAATTTACTTTAAAGTTAGAAAAATTATGTTAAGTATCTCGTAAAAATTTTCACAAAAACTTGATTTAAACAACCTACTATCCCGCAACTTAAAGAAACATATATTTTCAGATTTTGTAAATTCAATATTTAAATTGTTTTTGACAGACGTTTTTGCAAAAATGTTCAAGTTTTAAATGCGTTTAAAGGACCGGGACAAGTGTAGAACATTTATGAAGTTTTTGAAATAATTTTTTTTTATTTTTTATTATTTTTTTTTTAATTTAATGAAAATCAGACTTTATTTACAAATTTCCCTATCCCCACACTTGAAAGACACATTGTCCTCAATGTGTTTGAAAAGGAAATAAATTCACGCCACACAAATACAAAAAAAAAAAAGAGGTGAAACAGAAACTCCCCTTATATGTTTGACAGATTGCTCTTAGATATTCAGCTTCCGGGATAATGATATAACCTGTAAGATCAAACTGCACAGCTAGAAGCAACAAATCAAACACAACCATACGATAAAATAAACAAAAAGAGTAATATAAGTATCCATACAAACCAAATCCATAAAACAAAGTAAAGAAACTGAAAATAAACCATCCAATCACTGCTGGCCTGGC
This sequence comes from Helianthus tuberosus, assembly GCA_030545235.1. NCBI lineage: Eukaryota > Viridiplantae > Streptophyta > Magnoliopsida > Asterales > Asteraceae > Helianthus > Helianthus tuberosus. The sequence goes on from CM060451.1 coordinate 30,479,708, forward strand.
GGATGATGCTGAGCCTGCTGAGGAATGTGAAAATGATCTACGATAGTCTGAAGCATCGTCCTCATTTCCTCAACAGTCTGTCTAACCTCCTGTACAGCCTGCTCCAAACCATCTATCCTCTCCGCGATAGTCCTACCTCCCTCTGGAGCTGCAGGAATCCTAACTCTAGCTCTCTCTCGACCTGCAGGCTGATGACGTCCGCCAGCCACTGGGGCATCCTGCTGTGCTGGCCCCTGAGCTATCTGAGGTAACCTGGGCTCAATAAATCTCGGAGGATCGCCAGGTGCCATAAGCTGGGTCATCTGCCTCATATCTGTGATCTTGAAGAATGACCCGGCCTCCTCAATGTGCAGCCATCCTGGCGGGAAATCCTGATAAACCTGTAAGCTCTCTGCCAGTATAATGATGTATGGGCACATGCAAAGTCTAGAGTCTGACCCACGTCCTCGACTCCTATCAAATGCCAGAAGTAGAAAGGATGCCAGATTGGCCTCATGGCCACCGATCATACAATAGAGCGCCTACAGATCAATGTATGTCACTTTCTCGATGCTCATTTGTCGAGAAGTGACTGTGCAAGTAATAATACGGTGAAGAAAACGTATCACCGGGTCCCGGATCTGTGATGCTGGAATCCCCAAAGCCCATATACCATCTCCAATGGTGCTCCAAAATGTTGTGAGCTGTGTCTTGGAGACACACTGCTGCGTCTCTCTATCTGTCCATCCCAGCAAACTTTCTGTAAAAATCGGCTGTGTAGTCTCCTCATGTGTATATAGACCTATGAGGACGCCGAACTGTGCTACGGACAATATGTGTGTCCGGCGTCCTAGAGCGAAACTAACAGCAGCTGGTTCAGCGAGACAGGTGTGATGTAACTGAAATGTAGAGTGGAACTCTAATGCAAGCTCCCTATGGTACGCACGTCTCTCATCTATCAGCTTCCTCCAGCGAGGGGATACCAAACCCTCCAGTCTCTGACGCACACCCATAGTACCCATCAACCCCCAGTCAAATACCCTGGCTCTATGGAATCGCAGACCTGTAAATCTCTGTAACATGGCGTACTCCTGTGACGATGGGTCAAACTGTAAAAATGTGTGCTCCAATTCAGGTGGAAGGTCTGCCTGTGGAGGTGGGATAGCCAGCGGATCTGGACGCACTGCGTCCTCAGAATATCGAATAACCCGAGCAGGACGCTCGGGTTGTGGCTGTGCTGCTGCGACGCGTGCCATACGCCGTCTCTTCGGTCCCTGCTGAGACGAAGATGCCATATCTGCAATTAAAAAAAATATATATTCAATAATTAAACAAGACACCACCCCTTTGCACGTTTTTCGATGATTTTTTTTTATTTTATTTAATTTACAAAGAAAATGAAAAACATAAAAAAAAAGTATATTTTTGGTGTGCTGGGGGTGGAGGTTGCGGCCGTATAGCATTTCATTCGCGGTTGCAACAAATAAATAGTAAATACTAAAAAAAAAAATTGAAAATTTCGGCATGACCCCGACGTATTTACAAGAAAAAACCAACCATCCTTGCCCGAATGGAGATTGAGTACGGGCGAGGAGGCGAAAACCTGCAAATAAAGCGCAATTGATATATATATTCAATTCAATTCAATCAATTTACGCTCTAAAATTCAAGGCGGCCGAAATTCTATACTATTTAAACTATAGTAAACTAAACTAATAAACGATGAAAATTACGACTCGAAACGTATTAACAACTCTATTTACATAAAAACTTAATTCTACAAAACTAAATTCTATCTATAATTAACTTATTAAAACAATATACTCTAAACTAAACTTGACTATTTATAATTAGACGACATGAAACTAAACACTACACTAATTATTCGACTTTAAATAAAACTACAAATCATTCTAAAATTTAAATTGACACAACATTGACACACAAAACAACTCGATTATAAAATAAATATATACTTATAATTAGACGACGCCGAAAAGGACTCGACTCGACTTAATCAAACAATATTAACATTACGACACTATTAATCACTCGACATATACTAACATTAGCATATATACCAAAGAAACACTTCACTCGCCTACTTATTAACACCTATGCGACTAGACAAACCCGACACAAACAATAGTGATATTCAAAGTTTAAACGAAACTTATATACCAAACATAACGACTCGTCTCACTACTCAAATGACTCGACTTAATCACTCGGCAAAACACAAATCATAACTCGACAAACTACTCGAACCAAACTATTTGATTTAAAGTTAAAACTCGACAAAACAAAACAACTAGAAATAAGCCGAAATAATTCACAATAATATTTACAAGATAAACTTACAATTTAAACGACACGTCCCGAAACGACTCGAAGATTATCACGGAAATCATACCTGAAAGTCGGAGACGTGAATCGTAGACAGAGGCGGTGGTGCGTCGGAACAGTGGCGGAGTGGGTGGTGGTGAGGCGATTGGTGGTGGTGTCGGAAGTGAAACGGGCGAGAGGAGGTGGTGAACGGCGACCGGAGATGGTGGTTGAGGCGGAATGGGGGCGGCGTCGGAAGTTGCAGGTGGTCGAAATTGAGTGGTGGCGGCTCGGTGATGGAGCGGCCGAGCTGAAGTGGGTCGACGGAGAGAGAAGTAGAAAGCGAGGTGGGTCTGAAGTGGTGGTGATGAGGCGGCAATGGTGGTGAATCGATCGGAGGAGACGGTGGCGGTTGGTTCGGTGAATCGGAGGTGGTGGTTGAGGGCGATTTCAGAGGTTTTGGGGGTGGTTTGGGAGTGATGGAGAGGTGTGGGTGACGGTGAGAGTGGTGGTGATCGAAATGGGGGTGGAATCGACGGTTGGGGGTGTGTGGCGACGGAGATGGCGATCGGTGGTGATGGTTGGAATGACGGAGATGACCCCCGTAAGGGGGTTTTTATTTTCGATTCAATAAACCCTTTACGGACCGTAAAGGGTAGGCTTACGGTCCGTAAAGCTTTTCAAAAACAGATTTTTTTTTTCAAAGATAAAATTCTTTATCTTAAAAATATATACAAAATTATTTTTTTAAATTTTTTTTTATTTAAATATTATAAAAATAAGTTTTATTTATAAAAACTCGCCACTAAAAATTTACAAACCAAGTGATTTTCGTAACGTCTTTTTGTCAAGCCCCGTTTTGTCGAAAATGTGCGCGATGTCTTCCTTTATCCTATAGTGTACATAACTTCCAACCCTAGTGGAGCGTTCGGCATCCAGCCTAATGGCACCCACCCTCATTAATTGAATGTACTCACTTTGGGATTCCGTTTGACTTCGTTTACATTTTCCAGTGTGTGACCAGTTTCCACATTCTATGCACCTCTCGTAGCGTTTTGCCCTTCGTTTCATGGCACTCTTTGATGTTCCACAGAATGGTGGTACCTGTTCTTGACGACGGTATTCTTTCCTTACCCCAGCGCTTAGGAGAAAGATTTTCTCCTTAAGTTCCGTAGGTAAACCTGGTTTTGCAAATTCTAAACAACAAAGAAGATTAAAATCAAACGGATGCATATTAAACCTAATTTACACTTAGGATAATGTTTCTGAGATTGTAGCAGCTCCAAATCACCCGAATGGAGATTGAGTACGGGTGGTACGATCCAAACCTGCATACACAAAAACAAAGAAACCCCAGCGTAAAATTGATTTAAAATAACAAACTATCTAAAGCAATCCACACTTTCACACAAACACACAATCAAATCTAATATTTACACTACCTACTCATTATCTACCTTTAAGTTTTTACTAAAGGGAGGTTTAGCTCCTCCATCAGTTCAGGACTTGGTCTTCCAATGTAATGCTTTAAACGGTGACCATTAACCTTGAACTTCTGTCCATCCTCGTTCTCCAACTCTACCGTTCCATATGGAAAAACCTGTGTGACTAGAAACGGCCCTGTCCATCGGGATTTGAGTTTTCTTGGAAACATCTTCAATCGAGAATTGAAAAGCAATACTTTCTCCCCACACTTAAATTCTTTCAAACTCTTGATGTGGCGATCATGCAGTTGCTTCGTCTTTTCCTTATATGCCCATGATTTTTCATATGCGATGTCACGAAGTTCCTCTAGTTCATGAATTTGGAGAAACCGTTTCTTGCCTGCTGCATCCATATCAAGATTTACTTTTCGTAAAGCCCAATATGCTCGATGTTCCAGTTCAACTGGAAGATGGCACGCTTTTCCATAAATCATCCTAAAGGGTGTGGTCCCTATAGGAGTTTTGTATGCAGTGCGAAAAGCCCAAAGTGCATCATCCAGATTATCAGCCCAGTCAATGCGACTTTGTCCTACAGTTTTCTCCAAAATGCGTTTAATACCCCTGTTTGCATTCTCCACTTGTCCACTCGTCTGTGGATGATAAGCAGTTGAAAGTCTATGGGTTACCCCATATCTTTTCAATACCTTCTCCATTGACGAGTTACAAAAGTGGGTACCTCGATCACTAATGATCGCTTTAGGCGTTCCAAATCTCGCAAACAACTCTCTAAGGAATTTTACTACAACCCTAGCACTGTTGGTGGCCAAAGCTTTCGCCTCCACCCATTTTGATACATAATCAATGGCTACTAGGATGTACCGATTTCCTCGTGACATTGGGAAAGGTCCCATGAAATCAATGCCCCAAATGTCGAAAATTTCAATAACTTGGATGGGATTTTGAGGCATTTCATTTCTGGATGAAATGTTTCCGGCTCTTTGACATGCGTCACAACCATGAACGTACTCATGAGCATCCTTAAAATTTGTCGGCCAATAAAATCCTGCATCAAACACTCGTTTGGCAGTATAATTTGCTCCGTAATGGCCTCCTGTAGGTCTGTCATGACAGTGTTTAAGGATATTCATAGTTTCTGGTGCAGTTACACAACGTCTGATGATTTGATCCGCACCTACCCTGAACAAGAAAGGATCTTCCCAAATGTAGAATTTAATATCAGAAAAGAATTTCTTCTTTTGTTGATAAGACATTTCAGCTGGAAGATCTCCTGTTGATAGGTAATTTGCAATGTCTGCGAACCAAGGAAAACCTTTAGTTTCTATGAACATCAACGACTCATGGGGAAACTCATCCCTTATTCTTTCCTCCCGAGTTCTTTCTAACTCAGGGTTCTCCAATCTGGACATATGGTCAGCAGCAACGTTCTCAGCTCCTTTCTTATCTTTGATTTCAAGATCGAATTCTTGAAGTAATAAGATCCAACGAATCAGCCTCGGTTTAGCATCTTTTTTTGCAAATAAGTACCGAATGGCTGCATGATCAGTAAAGATAATCGTTTTTGAAAGCACAAGGTAAGAACGGAACTTATCACATGCAAACACAACGGCAAGTAACTCTTTCTCAGTTGTTGTGTAGTTTTCTTGTGCATCCTTTAGGGTTTTGCTAGCGTAATATATCGGATGGAAATGCTTTTCTTTACGCTGCCCTAACACTGCACCGACTGCAAAGTCACTTGCGTCACACATGATTTCAAATGGAATACTCCAATCTGGAGGAATTAGAATAGGTGCTTGAACTAATCTCTCCTTCAGTAACTGAAAAGCTTTAAGACACTCGTCAGAAAACACAAATGGCCTATCTTTTTCTAAAAGTTGAGTCATAGGACGGCCGATTTTTGAAAAATCACGAATGAATCTACGATAGAATCCTGCATGTCCTAAGAAACTCCTGATTGCTTTCACAGAAGTAGGCGGCGGGAGCTTGGAAATAACATCGATTTTGGCTTGATCAACCTCAAGCCCCGCTTGTGAAATCTTGTGCCCTAGCACAATTCCTTCCCGAACCATAAAGTGACACTTTTCCCAATTAAGCATCAGGTTCGTCTCCTCACATCGTGTAAGTACACGCTCAAGATTACGCAGACATTAATCGAAGGAATTTCCAAACACTGTAAAGTCATCCATAAATACCTCCATGGAATCCTCGATCAACTCGTGAAAGATTGCCATCATACATCGTTGAAAAGTGGCTGGAGCGTTACATAACCCAAATGGCATACGTCGATATGCGAAGGTGCCAAACGGACATGTAAATGTGGTCTTTTCCTGATCCTCTGGTGCAATAGGGATCTGGAAGTAACCTGAGAATCCATCAAGAAAGCAGTAGAACTGCTGTGCTGACAGTCGCTCCAACATCTGATCAATAAATGGTAAAGGAAAGTGATCCTTTCTAGTAGCATCATTCAGCTTGCGGTAGTCTATGCAGACTCTCCAACCGGTGACGGTCCTGGTAGGTATCAATTCGTTTTTCTCATTAACAATCACAGTCATTCCTCCTTTCTTAGGAACTACCTGTACAGGACTTACCCATGCTGAATCAGAAATTGGATAAATAAGCCCTGCATCCAGTAGCTTAATTACCTCTTTCTTTACAACCTCTTGCATGTTCGGGTTTAACCTTCTCTGTGGTTGAACCACCGGTTTATACTCTTCCTCCATCAGAATTTTATGCGTGCAAAAAGACGGGCTTATGCCTTTGATATCCATGAGTTTCCACGCAATAGCGTTCTTATGCTTTTTAAGAACACTCATCAATTCTTTCTTCTCATCCTCCGTCAGATTTGTCGCTATGATGACGGGTAATTGCGATCCTTCACCTAGGAATGCGTATTCTAGGTGAGACGGTAGCTCTTTTAGCTCCAAAGTTGGCGGTACCTCAACTGACGGTTTTTCTTTTAGATTATCTTTATTGATAACTTCAAACACTTCACATTCCTTAGATTCAGAGGAAGGTTCACTATCGGATGATGGTGTATCTTCTAAATCTTCAGAAATATCAGAAGTTTTACTCTCACATACCTCACTGAGGAAGCTTTCCTCATGTGTCATGAGAGTATCAATAAAGTAAGCAGTATCGTCATGTTGTTCGGTGTGCCTCATTGATCGTTGAATATCAAATGTGACTTCATCTTCATCAACACGGAGAGTCAACTTGCCATCGTACACATCAACGATTGCACGTGCAGTAGCAAGGAATGGACGTCCTAAAATTAACGAAACTTCGGAGTCCTCGTCTATGTCAAGGATAACAAAATCAACAGGGAAGACAAACTTGTCGACTTTAACTAGCATATTCTCTACAATGCCCCTTAAGTATTTTATCGATCGATCTGCAAGCTGAATACTCATTCGTGTAGGAGACGGTTCTCCTAAGTCAAGCTTCGCAAATATTGAATAAGGCATAAGATTTATACTGGCTCCTAAGTCGGCAAGTGCATTGCTCACAGTAAGACTTCCTATCAGACAGGGAATGGTAAAACTCCCTGGATCAGCAATCTTTGCTGGCAATTTATTTTGCAAGACAGCAGAACATTCTTCATTCAGAGTGATGGTTGAAAGATCTTCTAATTTCCTTTTGTTCGTTAGGAGATCTTTTAGAAACTTGGCATACTTTGTCATTTTGGCCAAAGCTTCAACAAATGGGATGTTAATGTGCAGTTTCTTCAGCATTCCTATGAATTGATTAAACTGTTCCGCGTCTTTTTCTTTTATCAATCTCCCAGGATAAGGTGGTGTTGGTTTGTACACCCTCATTGGCTCTTCTTTCTTCTCTTCTGGAGATTTACCGGGCTGTACTGTACTTTCTGGGCGAAGCCTAGATTGTACATTTCCAGATGGTGTCTCCATCTCTATTTCTTCATCAATCTCTTGATCTTCATCGGCTTCTCGTTCAATCTCTACAGCTCCTCATCCGCTTCTGGTGGTCACGGCTTTTGCAGTAGCATTTGGATTTCTGACAGTGTTGCTTGGGAGACCTCCTTGAGGTCTCTGGTTCAACTGATCAGCCAGTGAACCTACTGTCCTCTCCAAGTTCTGCAGTGCAGTAGCTTGGTTCTTCATGAATGCATCATTCTCTTTGAATCTCGACTGTGTTTCTTGATATCGAGTTTCCTGTTGTGTGACGTACTGTGTAAGTAACTGCATCTGCTGGGATAGTGTATCTTGGGTTTTCTTTACCATATCTTCTATGGATGCGTTCTTTGTTCCCGAACTTGGTCCTGCTCCTGTGTCTTGAAATAAATTCTGGCGTGGCTGAAACCCTGGTGGGTTGTTGTTCCTCCAGCTAAAGTTTGGGTGATTTCTCCAATTCGTATTGTAACCTCCTCCGAAATTTTGATTTCGGTTGGCTATGAAATCCACTTGCTCTGGTGACTCCGTAGGGGCAATGGGACACGAGGTTGTGTCATGCCTCCCTGTGCATATCTCGCACAATTGTTCCTTCTTTAGCTCCATATCGTTCAGCTTCTTTTTCAAGGAATCGATCTGTGATTGCATCATGGTGGTATCGTCGACTTTATGTACTCCTCTGTGTATAGAGGTTGAGTTTCTAGAATCTGGAAATTCGTAGCTACTCATTGCGATGTCTTCGAACATCTCAGTACATTCTTCAGGCGTTTTAGCAGTCATAAGATTTCCTCCAGCAGTGGTGTTCAGCATGTTCCTTGTGGCAGGCGTCACTCCGTGATAGAACTTCTCTACTAAGGCCCAGTCCTCAAATCCGTGGTGTGGACACTTGAGTAACAGCTCTTTGAATCGTTCCCATGTCTCGTAGAAAGACTCTCATTCTTTTTGGCGAAATTCTTGAATCATGCTCCTCAGACGAGCAGTTTTGGAAGGAGGAAAGTATTTTCCTAAGAATTTTTCTTTCATACCGACCCAAGTGGTGATTGATCCCGCAGGGAGGGATTCTAACCAAGCATGAGCTCGATCGGCAAGTGAGAATGGAAAAAGGCGCAGTTTGCATGCGTCCTCGCTGACACCTATCTCCTGAAATGTATCGCATATAGCTGAAAAGCGCGAAAGGTGAACATTTGGGTCCTCGGAAGGTAATCCGTGGAATTGGATGGTATTCGTAACCATCGAGATGATTTGAGGTGGAATTTGCCACCTATTGGCTTCAATAACGGGTCGAGAGATACTGGATCGGCCATTTCCCGCATTTGGTCGGGTATAGTCTGCTACGACTCTCCTTGGTGGGGGATCGTTATCAGCCATGTGTGCCTGACTATCTCGGAAAATGCGAAGGCGCTCGTGAAAATCTCGCTCGGGCTCAAACGAAACAACGATTAAAGGTAACCCTTGTGAGCGAGTGTGGTACATACAACGAAAAGATTACTAAAGCAATTCTAACCCTAAAGGCACAAATTGCAAGAAAAAGGCAATAAAAAAAACTAAGAAATCAAATAAACTAAGAAAGCAATTAAACAACTAAATAAACGACTTGTGTTGTTTTCAAAATTTTTCTTAGTGTCCCCGGCAACGGCGCCAAAAACTTGATGTGCGTACAGCGTGTTGTTTTCAACATTTGGGTCCTCGGAAGGTTAAAGTGCTTGATGTGCGTACAGCGTGTTGTTTTCAAAATTTTTCTTAGTGTCCCCGGCAACGGCGCCAAAAACTTGATGTGCGTACAGCGTGTTGTAAATTTGATAGTAATTATAATTTCCAAAATATGTTTTAAGCGTTGGAAAGCGTGATATAATTACATCATTGATTGAATTGCTTACAAGTTTTAAAAATGGAATCGCTAACTAAACCACACATAATCGGCAAGTGCACCGGTCGCGGTGTAGTTTTGTTGGCAAGTCCGGATATCAATCCGTGGACACTATGACGAGAAATATTGAAAATAACCTTTATCGAATATTTAGCTAAATTGATTTGAAATTGGATTTGTGATTTTTAGTTTTATAAAAATATTAATTTAAAATGAATTTGTATTAAATTAAAACAAACATTAACAATGTAAAACTTACGGGAAAATAAAACAAGAAACAAATAAACATAAATACAATATAACAATTACACAAGAAACAAACACAAATACAAAAACAAAGTTTTATAAAATATTTGGATTAAAGATATATAATAGACGGACTACCTGGGTTTTAGAATCCCTAAAATCATGCAATGCTATTTTGATAATAATAACAGTTAAATATCTTTTTCCCTTGCTTAATCCCCCGTTAGAGACGCAACTTAAACAAAAGATAAAGACAAGATGTGAAATGCTAGAACGAACCGGCTCGAGTTATCGAAACCAAATCCTATGTGAATCCAACCGTTGGAACCTCAGAGACTAAGTTGTGAGACGATCTTTTAAACCCGTAAAGCGAACAAATCTTTGAAAATTAAAATCCTAAGAAACCTTAATCACGATGTAATAAAATAGTTCGAGTTATCGATTACCAAAATTACCCACCAATGATTAGCTAATAACCTAGCTCACCCTAATCTTATTTCTAGTCATGAAGTGAGGATGCATGTTTTATTATTTTGACTTGAATTATTATTAGACTTGGTTAATTTCTCAACACAATATTCAACCCGAAAATTGAAATATAAACGAATTAAATTAAATTCTAAGTTTAAATGGAATTTCTTCATGTTATAAACTTGGTGAATTTATCGACAAATAACTAAATCAAAATTATAACAACATGCAATATCAAGATTAACTTCAAAGATAAAATTCTGTAAATCACATGAAATAACTGAAATTACATCAAATAAGCATTACAATCTTTTAGTTCATCATAACCCAGGTAGTTTATAAGTTTAGTGGTGTGTTCTTACGAGCGTGTATTTATACAGTTGATTTTAAGCACAATTTTAAGTTTTAAATTTATAAAATGGTTATACCTTAACATTAAAACACACACAACAAAGGACAAGTGTATCCCGTCACATATGCAGTAAAGTATTGGTAAGATCCAGGTATCGTTCAGAGTCAGACAAAAGTTGACATAGACATAAGTTAAAATGAAAGGTAAGATGTTATAAGTACTGAATCTTTATTATTATTTTACCAGAGGAAGAAATAATTGATTGGTTGTTTAACTAGATTAACTGAAAAATAAAATTATAAAAATAACAAATATCTTATTTCACAAATAACCTAAGCATGTTATCTATCATGTATTTCACCAAAGCACTTTATCAATTTTCCAATTGCAAGACAGCTAGTCACCTTTCGGAATTTTCTAACATAATAATTCTTTGGAAAAGTAAGACGAAGGTCCCATCTTAAATTACCTAAAATCATGCATTAGTGAGCTATTGATTTATGTGAACCTTTAAAGATAGATTAGTCATCCGTTAAGAGTTTTCTAACCTCACTTATCAAAGAAAGCAATACCGATGGTCACAATACAGCCACAAAGATAAGCATTTATGTAGATTATATAACAAATAATTTCACATTTACAAGTCTTGAATACAAATCTACCAAGATAGCAATTTCAGACCAAAACTACTAAACAAGGATCATAAATAGCATACAAGAACATGTAATCCACACCATATAATTCATAAGAACCCTTACGTGTAGGAAAGTACTCTTAATCAAAATAAGACATATATTGTGTAATACCAATCTCCGGGTCTGGTTTCATGGTGTAAACAGAATTTACAAATAAGTGAATAATCAAGAGTTAACATCAAAATTATCACATATCCATTACCCAATATAATCAAATATAATCAAGAACACAACATCAATGAAACATTCTTTATACAATCATGAAGATTCAAACATAACAAGCACTTGGATTTCACACAAAATAAATTACAATACCAAGATTATTCAAGAAACAAGTTCACAATTACTACAAACACATAACTATATACAAATACTATACATCAACCTAATAACATGCACAATGATTAGACTACATGTTCAAGAACAAGGAATCGCACCATAAACACGCACTAAGTTGACGGGGTGGATAATTTCGGCATCAAAAACGACCTTGAGACTTGAAAACAACTTGATCAGAACTGTCCCGGAGCTCTTGGTTCGTCATTTAATCAGAGAAAAAACCAACATTATGCTTGAAGATGGCTCGGCTATTTATAGGTAAAAATTTTGCAACTGTACACCCCTAGCGCACCGTTACGCTTATAAGGTAGCGGTGCGCTACCCCTTTATGACCAACTCCACTGACCGACGGTAACGGGCTAGCGCACCGTTACACTTTTCTTGTAGCGGTGCGCTACTGCTTTCCTGACCTAACTTCCTTTTTGTCGTTTACGTTGGTAGCGCACCGTTATGATTTCTTGGTAGCGGTGCGCTACCGTTGAATTAGGTCAAATTTTCCTTTTCTTTGGCACGTTTCCCGAGGTAATGTTTCCTTCACCGATCTTTTACCGTTTTCTCGCATAACCTTGTTTTGTGCTCCGTTTAATACCTGAAAATATAAAAGTACCGGTTTTGGTAATTAAACGTTGCGATTTCGGTCAGAAATGCTTAAAACGGGAGTGTTTTGGGGTATAAAAACATGTACAGTTTAACGTATATCAATCATCCCCACACTTGAACTTTTGCTTGTCCCTAAGCAAAACACTGATTAATTTTAGGCAGAAAAATTAAACACACAATAATGTACATAAACTTTTTAAAATTAACTAATAATGATAGTAATGAGAAAACTTACTGCAATTTTAACATAAATTATTCACTTACTTGCATCTTTGATGTACTTCCCTCGGCTCACTGGTGTAAACTAGTGAATTTTGCACTAGTGATTTTTCTGTGATCACTCAAAAGCCGGGCCATATAGTAACATTATCATAGGCTTGTAATGAAATCTTATTTCTACCAACAAATAAAAATCATATAAATCAAGAGGACTTTTTATTTCGGGTTGTATCTTGGCTAAGGTTTAAAGGTAGGAATTTGTGGATATTTACTGGGTGAAAGTGTTTCAATCCGGTATAGCAAATTATCCTAACAAACCTCACACAAAAGTAAATTCACTCTTATTTTTTTTTTTTTTTTTTTTTTTCAAACATAACAAAATATTCACAAACCAAGTGACTCTTTTAAGGTCAGATTGTCAAGACCTGTTTTATCTTTGATGTGTCGAATGTCTTCTTTTATCCTGTAATGAACATTACTTCCTTTTCTAATGGACCGTTCGGCATTGAGCCTAATAGCCCCCATTCTCATGAGAAGTGTATATTCATGTTGGGATTCAGTTTGACTTTTTCTACATCTTCCTTCGTGAGACCAGTTTCCACATCCAATACATTTGTCGTATCTTTTTGCTCTTCTTTTCATTGCACTTTTGGAAGTCCCACAAAATGGTGGCGTTTGTTCTTGTTGTCGCCACTTTTTCCTAACTTCTCCAGTTAGGTGAAATATTTTCTCCCTAATCTCCAACGGTAAGCTTGGTTTCGCGAATTGTAAGCAGCAAAGCAAATTTGAATCAAATGAATGCATGTCCAGTTCTTTTAGGTCTGCCGGTAAAAGACCCAAACAAAACTCCTAAAATAGGAAAATTATACTAAACCGGATTTAACACATGGGTTAAAAAGGAAAAATAAAAAGGCTTAACTGGTTAAAATTTGTGGGTTTATAACAAACGAAATAGGAAAAGGTTCAACAAGGTTTACTATTGGATAATATTTTTGGGTTTTTTCAAGTTTTTTTTTTTTTTTTTTTTTTTTTTCAGAAAGGTAAACACATGGTTATATCCTAATGCCTCTATTATTTTTATATAATTTTTACAGTTAATGATTTAAACAAGTATATTCAAGACAAGTTCTGAAATGTATACTATATGCGGCACACTCAATTAAATGAAATCTTAAGCATAAGATGAATGCTTTTCAGAAAGGCTTAAAAACTCACTGGAATTGGGTGTGTATTTAAGATGCAAATTTATGAATAATTATAAATTATTTTTTTTTTTTTTAAAATTACATCAATATTTTCTCATTTGTAATATTATTAGCTAAGAATAAATCAAATATGTACAAAAATATTTACAAACTAGCTAATTTTTTTTTTTTTTTTTTTTATTTTGTACAAAAATTAAGCAATTAATGACAAACAAAGTTAAAGAACCTTAAACCCCTCCCCACACTTGAACTTCACATTGTCCCCAATGTGAAACACGTCTTAGTTAAGCGATTATGAAGAGCTAAACTAAAGTGTGAAAAAGGATAGAAGTACTCCCTTTAGAGTTGAAGTAGACTTGTATGAATAAACTTTGAATAAAAGTCTTCTCCACTCAGTGTGCATTCCTATATATCTGCCACGTATTCCACTTACCAAAACAACAATACTACTTATCAAGCTGATTAGAAAACCATAACCAAATCCATTATTTAAACAAAAACAAGCACACAGTAAAAACAAATAAGGAATAATGGAAATAAATGCGATAAATGTAATATTTACAAACAATACCCTTAACGTGTGAAAACACGCTCGCTAAATTTGTCAGCAAGTCGATAGCTAGACTCATTCTCCCCACACTTGTTTTAAGTGTGCGGGTTGTGGAGTTCGAGAATTTCCTCCACCGGATTAGTCGGTCCATTGACGTAGAGTTTTAAACGATGACCGTTGACTTTGAAACTCACCCCGGTTTGATCCTCTATCGTGACGGCTCCGTATGGAAACACTTCTTTAACTTTGTATGGACCCGTCCATCGTGATTTCAGCTTCCCAGGGAATAAACGCAGTCTTGAGTTATATAACAAGACAAGATCTCCTGTACGGAGATCCTTATGATCTCTCAACCTCTTGTCATGAAATCTCTTGACTCGTTCCTTATAACTGCTAGAACTTTCGTAGGCATGGTTTCTTAGCTCCTCGAGCTCATGAATTTGCAGAAAACGGGCTTCACCTCCACTTTTTAAATCCATATTTGCCGTCCTTAAGGCCCACAATGCCTTGTGTTCTAGCTCAACAGGTAGATGACAAGCTTTTCCATAAACCAACCTAAAGGGAGTGGTCCCGATAGGTGTTTTGAATGCTGTTCTGAAAGCCCACAGAGCGTCATCTAGCTTGTCTGACCAATCCTTGCGGTTGTTATTAATGGACCGCTCAAGGATTCTTTTCAAACCCCGATTCGTAACCTCTACTTGCCCGCTCGTTTGGGGATGATATGGCGTAGCCAATCTATGATGAACTCCATAACGGGACAAGGCTCGTTCTAACTGCGCATTACAAAAATGCGTTCCTCGGTCACTGATTAGTGCTTTTGGAGCACCAAATCGGGCAAATAAACTCTTCAAGAACCTCACAACTACCCTGGCGTCGTTTGTTGGCAAAGCTTGAGCTTCGGCCCATTTTGAGACATAGTCTACAGCAACCAGGATGTATTTATTACCTCGTGAGGGGGGAAATGGTCCCATGAAGTCGATACCCCAAATATCGAAGACTTCACAAACTTGTATTGGATGCTGAGGCATTTCATTGCGTGCAGAAATATTTGTTGCCCTCTGACAAGCATCACATGATCTAACCCATTCATGCGCATCACGAAAAATTGTGGGCCAAAAGAATCCAGAGTCTAACACCTTCTTTGCAGTGTAGTTTGCTCCATGATGACCTCCGGTTGGCCCCTCGTGACAGTGGCGCAGAATGCTAGCTGCTTCTTCTCCAAACACACATCTACGG
The DNA here is from genome assembly GCA_030545235.1 of Helianthus tuberosus. NCBI lineage: Eukaryota > Viridiplantae > Streptophyta > Magnoliopsida > Asterales > Asteraceae > Helianthus > Helianthus tuberosus. Next base: position 30,495,142 of record CM060451.1, read on the forward strand.
ATCACCTGATCGGCTCCGACTCTAAACAAGTATGGTTCGTCCCAAATGTAATACTTCAAATCTGCAAAGAACTTCCTCTTTTGTTGATATGTCAATCCTTTGATAAGGATTCCACATGCGAGGTAGTTTGCAAAGTCGGCGAACCATGGTGACTCGTCATTCATCTCGATACTTAAAAGAGATTCGTGGGGGAAATTGTCGTTTATTGGCTCCTCCACTGAATTATTTGAATTGCCGTGATCAAGTCTCGAGAGATGGTCGGCTGCAACATTTAAAGCACCCTTTTTGTCTTGGATCTCAATGTCAAATTCTTGTAGTAACAAGATCCATCGAATAAGACGCGGTTTTGCGTCCTGTTTGTTAAAAAGGTATTCGATTGCTGCATGATCCGTGTACACAATTGTTTTGGACAACACAAGGTACGACCTGAATTTGTCGAAAGCATATACTACTGCCAAAAGCTCTTTCTCTGTAGTCGTATAATTCTCCTGAGCATCATGTAGAGTCTTGCTGGCATAGTAAATGGGGTGAAAATGCTTATCCCTTCGTTGTCCTAAGACTGCTCCTATTGCATAATCACTGGCATCACACATTATTTCGAATGGCAATGCCCAATCTGGTGCAACTAGAATTGGGGCTTCGATAAGCCTTTGCTTCAGCTGCTTGAAAGCTTTCATACAATCATCCGAAAATACAAATGGAGCATCTTTCTCTAACAAATGGGTCATAGGTTTTGCGATTTTTGAAAAGTCTTTTATGAATCGCCTATAGAACCCTGCATGACCTAGGAAACTTCTAATCGCTCTAACCGAGGTAGGTGGAGGAAGTTTAGAAATGGTATCCACTTTTGCTGGATCAACTTCCAACCCGGCTTCAGAGATTTTGTGGCCAAGAACTACCCCTTCTTTCACCATGAAGTGGCATTTCTCCCAGTTAAGCACAAGATTAGTTTCCTCACATCTCATCAACATTCTTTTCAAATTTCCAAGACATTGATCAAAAGAACTCCCGAATACAGAAAAGTCATCCATGAATACTTCCATGGAGTCCTCAATCATGTCATGGAAAATAGCAATCATGCAACGCTGGAATGTAGCTGGTGCATTACACAGTCCAAAAGGCATACGCCTGTAGGCAAATGTGCCGAAAGGACATGTGAAAGTAGTCTTCTCCTGATCTTCAGGAGCGATAGGAATTTGAAAGTACCCTGAGAACCCATCCAAAAAACAGAAGTATGACTTCCCCGACAGTCGTTCCAACATTTGATCCATGAATGGAAGCGGGAAGTGGTCCTTACGGGTGGCATCGTTGAGTTTGCGATAATCAATGCAAACTCGCCATCCTGTGACGGTACGGGTAGGAATAAGTTCATCTCTATCATTTGAAACTACAGTAATACCACCTTTTTTAGGTACTACTTGCACTGGACTTACCCAAACTGAATCGGATATGGGGTAAATCAGACCTGCGTCTAGCAGCTTGATTACTTCCTTCTTCACCACGTCTTGCATGTTTGGATTCAGGCGCCTTTGATGCTGCGCTCTCGGCTTGTAATTGTCTTCCATCAGAATCTTATGAGTACAAAAGGATGGATTGATGCCTTTGATATCCATAATCTTCCAGGCCATAGCTTTCTTGTGGAGCGTTAGAACCTCAAGAAGCTGTCTCTTCTCCTCTTTTTCTAAGGTTGCTGAAATGATGACTGGCAAGCGACACTCCTTGTCTAGAAATGCGTACTCGAGATGCGATGGGAGTTCTTTTAACTCCAAAGACGGTGGTTCTTCAACTGATGGCTTTGATTTTTCTTCAACTTCATGATTTAGTTCCACAAATTGATTTGGGCCTTGAGAATTATTTACATCAGATGGTTGCTTCATTTTCGGATATATGTCCGAATCAATTTCTTCAACAGTGCTTTGAAAATGAGAGCTTACACATGTATCAACAATGTCAACACAGTATAGTACATCATCGTGACTTTGCGGATGTTGCATTGATCTTTTAATATCAAAAGTCACGTGCTCGTCATCTACTCGGAGCGTGATTTGGCCAGCTGCCACATCAACAATTGTCCTCGCAGTGTTGAGGAATGGGCGTCCGAGTATTAATGGCACTTTTGAATCTTCGTCCATATCAAGAATTACAAAATCCACAGGAAAAACAAATTTGTCAATTTTAACAAGCATGTTTTCTACGAATCCCCTTGGATATTTGATTGATCGATCAGCAAGTCGAATGCTCATTCTAGTGGGTGTAGGTTCTCCCAGATCTAACTTAGCAAAAACTTTATACGGCATAAGGTTTATGCTTGCTCCTAGATCTGCCAATGCGTTACTAACTGTCATGTTTCCAATGAGACATGGAAGAGTAAAACTGCCCGGATCTCCCATCTTTTCAGGTAGACGGTTTTGGAGAACGGCTGAACAGTTTTCATTCATCAACACACAAGACAAACTTTCGAGTTTCTGTTTGTTTGTGAGGATGTCTTTCAAGAACTTTGCATATTTAGGCATTTGGGCCAATGCTTCAACAAATGGTATGTTTATGTGCAATTGTTTAAACATTTCTAAAAACTTACCATGTTGTTCTTCGTTCTTTTGCTTCTTCAATCTGCTCGGATATGGAATAGGAGGGACGAATTCTTTAACAGGCTCCTGAAACTGTGCTGTACTTGCTGGGTCTCGCCTAGCGTGCACCTCGTCTGAAGCGTCATTTTGGACAGGATCAACAATCAGCGGTGAGTCTGATTTGTCAGGTCCTGTTGTTCTACCACTCCTCGTCATAACTGCATTACATGTTCCTCTCGGGTTTGGTTCTGTGTTACTTGGAAGACCACCTTGTGGTCTTTCTGATAACATCTTGGCTAACTGGCCAACTTGATTCTCAATGGTTTGCAACGAAGCCTTCTGACTTCGCAATTCTCCTTCTTGTGCCATAAACCGCTCCTCATGCTGCTGATATCGCTTTTCAGCCAATTGATTAGCATTGTTGGAGTTGTTTAATAGCTGCGCCATCATCTCCTCTAGTTTTGAGTTGGTTTGAGAGGTTTGAGGTTGTTGAGATTGGGAAGTGCTTCCTAAACCTGAATTGTTAAAACGTGGCTGAAAGGTTTGCCCTGATGGCTGAAAAGATTGATTTTGGGGCTGATAGAATTGATTTTGGGGCTGAAAGGATTGATTTTGGGGCTGAAAGGATTGATTTTGGGGCTGAAAGGATTGCCCTTGAGACTGTTGTGGTGCGGGAGCGCGTTGAGAGTATCCGAGTGGATTTTGGTTATTGGAATTGGATTTCCAACCAAAGTTTGGATGATTCCTCCAACCCGGATTGTACGTGTTACTATAGGGGTTATTTTGGGGCCTGATTGGATTGCCCAAATACTCCACCTCTTCGTGGCCTGTAAACATAACACCCTGCTCACATGTACCTGGCTCGTGTGACACTCCACATAGCTCACATGATGATTGAACTTTTTGTACTTTTGAAGCGTTTTGAGCTTGGTCAAACTTTGCTGCCAAAGCTCCAATCTGTGCTGAAAGAGCCGTATACGTATCTACTTGATGAACTCCCGGATTGGTTTCAACTTTTGGTCGTACTCCACTATAACGCGAACTTGACTTCAACGCAGCTTTCTCAATGATTGCATAGGCTTCATTGGGAGTTTTGGTTCCCAAATCTCCTCCTGCATAGACATCTAAACGTTCTTGTGAGTTATAGTTAAGTCCTTGGTAAAAGTTCAAAACAAGTTGTCTTTTGGAAAACCCGTGATGTGGAACATCGATCAGAAGATCTTTGAACCTTTCCCAAGCTGCGTGTAGAGATTCTCCTTCATCTTGTTTGAATGTCATGATACGATTTTTAAGCTTAGTTGTCTTTTCTGGCGGGAAATATTTTTGCATGAAAAGATCTGCCAACTCGTTCCAAGTCGTGATGGATCCTGCTGGTTGTGACAGAAGCCAAGATCGGGCTTTGCCTCGCAAAGAGAATGGAAACAGGCGCAAACGAATTGCGTCTTCAGAAACATCTGTAATCTTAAATGTCGAGCATACTTCGATAAATGATGCGATGTGTCGACCAGGATCTTCGTGATCCTTGCCATCAAATTGCACAGAATTTTGTATCATATTAATTATACTAGATTTAATTTCATAACTAGGTGCTTCTATCTCAGGTCGATTAATGCTCGGTAACAAGCCTTCTCTTCCTGGACGGTCGGTTTCATTCAAAGGCTGATCGTCGTCTGCCATAATGCCTTCTTTGTCGTCCTCCGAACTATCGCTTTCAGAAAGTGTCACTGGTTCGTCGATCGCGGCCGCAATCCTTTGTGCAACAACAAGTGCTCTTTCATGTAGCCGCCTACTTCTTCTAAGGTTATTTACAGGTTCGTTGGCTGGCTCAGCGTTAAACGGGTTCAGGGCCGTGGACATTAACCTACATTTAAAAAGAAAAGTATTTTACAGATAAAATAATATAATAATAATGTACAAAATATAATTACTAAGATTATTATGTAATATACATACATATATACAAGTTATTATACATTTCTAATTAATATTTACTCTATATATACAAATGAAAACTAAGAAATAAACAACATCAGGCCTTGGTCCAGTGGTTGACAAAGGCGCGAATGAGTGTGTGGGCGCACAGACCCGAGTTCGATTCTCGGGGGCTGCCTCATGCATATTTTTTTTTTTTTTTTGGTTTTAAATGTTGCTAAAAAGTCATACACGGTATCAACCTATGTAGATCGGTTCGCAACGCCATGTTTTGTGCACGGTAGTGTACCCGGTTCCCACAATATTGTGTGTCCGACAACTGCCTTATGCATATTATTATTAACAATTATTAAATAAATAAATAATGAAATAAATAAATAAATGAATGAAATAAATAAATAAAATTCCGTATATAAGCGGTTCGAATTCGAACACTGCTATCAACGTACTGTACAGAAATAAAATGAATAAATAAATGACAGAAATTAAATTGCGGAAATTAAATTGCAGAAATTAAATGTTAGTAGACAGTAAAATAAAAAGTTAGATTGTTAGTAAAGTTAGTGTGTGACTACTGAGAATTAACCCAGGTCTCCACTGTTAGTAAAGTTAGAAAGTTAGTAGTCCATAAGTTAGTAGTCCACATGTTAGTAGTCCAAAGTTAGTAAAATTAATTTAGTTAGTATAACCAAAACACAAATCTTATCACAAGAATTATGGTAGACTCGGCTGGTTAACCAAACACTTGCCACCACAAAGAAAAATATGACAGATTTGGATGGTAAAAATGTTAGTAAGTTAGAATAAATAAATAAATAAGACAATAAATAAATGGTTAGCGGTTAGAATGAATAAATAAATAAATAAAAGGTTAGATAAACAATAAATAAAATGTTAGTCGTTAGTGGTTAATAATAAAAAGAAATAAATAATTACAAAAATTTACAAGTATTAACAGTTATTTACAGTTTATACATTGGTAAAATAATAACTCGGATTGTTCCATTATTGACACCTTATCTTTTATTTTAAAGATTATGTCAGTTCCCCGGCAACGGCGCCAAAAACTTGGTGTGTTCTTACGAGCGTGTATTTATACAGTTGATTTTAAGCACAATTTTAAGTTTTAAATTTATAAAATGGTTATACCTTAACATTAAAACACACACAACAAAGGACAAGTGTATCCCGTCACATATGCAGTAAAGTATTGGTAAGATCCAGGTATCGTTCAGAGTCAGACAAAAGTTGACATAGACATAAGTTAAAATGAAAGGTAAGATGTTATAAGTACTGAATCTTTATTATTATTTTACCAGAGGAAGAAATAATTGATTGGTTGTTTAACTAGATTAACTGAAAAATAAAATTATAAAAATAACAAATATCTTATTTCACAAATAACCTAAGCATGTTATCTATCATGTATTTCACCAAAACACTTTATCAATTTTCCAATTGCAAGACAGCTAGTCACCTTTCGGAATTTTCTAACATAATAATTCTTTGGAAAAGTAAGACGAAGGTCCCATCTTAAATTACCTAAAATCATGCATTAGTGAGCTATTGATTTATGTGAACCTTTAAAGATAGATTAGTCATCCGTTAAGAGTTTTCTAACCTCACTTATCAAAGAAAGCAATACCGATGGTCACAATACAGCCACAAAGATAAGCATTTATGTAGATTATATAACAAATAATTTCACATTTACAAGTCTTGAATACAAATCTACCAAGATAGCAATTTCAGACCAAAACTACTAAACAAGGATCATAAATAGCATACAAGAACATGTAATCCACACCATATAATTCATAAGAACCCTTACGTGTAGGAAAGTACTCTTAATCAAAATAAGACATATATTGTGTAATACCAATCTCCGGGTCTGGTTTCATGGTGTAAACAGAATTTACAAATAAGTGAATAATCAAGAGTTAACATCAAAATTATCACATATCCATTACCCAATATAATCAAATATAATCAAGAACACAACATCAATGAAACATTCTTTATACAATCATGAAGATTCAAACATAACAAGCACTTGGATTTCACACAAAATAAATTACAATACCAAGATTATTCAAGAAACAAGTTCACAATTACTACAAACACATAACTATATACAAATACTATACATCAACCTAATAACATGCACAATGATTAGACTACATGTTCAAGAACAAGGAATCGCACCATAAACACGCACTAAGTTGACGGGGTGGATAATTTCGGCATCAAAAACGACCTTGAGACTTGAAAACAACTTGATCAGAACTGTCCCGGAGCTCTTGGTTCGTCATTTAATCAGAGAAAAAACCAACATTATGCTTGAAGATGGCTCGGCTATTTATAGGTAAAAATTTTGCAACTGTACACCCCTAGCGCACCGTTACGCTTATAAGGTAGCGGTGCGCTACCCCTTTATGACCAACTCCACTGACCGACGGTAACGGGCTAGCGCACCGTTACACTTTTCTTGTAGCGGTGCGCTACTGCTTTCCTGACCTAACTTCCTTTTTGTCGTTTACGTTGGTAGCGCACCGTTATGATTTCTTGGTAGCGGTGCGCTACCGTTGAATTAGGTCAAATTTTCCTTTTCTTTGGCACGTTTCCCGAGGTAATGTTTCCTTCACCGATCTTTTACCGTTTTCTCGCATAATCTTGTTTTGTGCTCCGTTTAATACCTGAAAATATAAAAGTACCGGTTTTGGTAATTAAACGTTGCGATTTCGGTCAGAAATGCTTAAAACGGGAGTGTTTTGGGGTATAAAAACATGTACAGTTTAACGTATATCATTTAGCTACACATATTACACAATAACACACTTACACAAAGCATTACAACTACTGAAAACATAATAACAATACTTACTGGAATGGAAATTACGAGTATTAACCGACTCGGGTCGATTAGGATTAGAACCGACGGCCTCCAGACGTCTCGAGAGCTCCGAGGGACTTCACCGGCACTTCCGGGTGCTAAAACTCGCCTTAGAACGGAACTAGAACTGATATTTCGTAATGAGAATGGTGTCTTTTCGACTTGGGGGTGCATGGCTATTTATAGTGAGATTTTTTACTTTCTGGCATCCTTTACGGACCGTAAGAGTAGTGCCTTACGGTCCGTAAGCCCACGTTTTACGACTAGTGCCAACTGCTTCGCTTACGGACGAAAAGTGGTTACCGACAACGCTTTACGGACCGTAAAGATCATTTCTTACGGTCCGTAAGCCCACACAATTTCAACTGCTCCATTTACGGACCAAAGACTCGCTGCCGACGCCACCATACGGACCGTAAAGCTCACGGCTTACGGTCCGTAAGCCTTTAAGGTCAAAGTCCGTGTGCGCATACCCTTGCGGACCAGATTTGTTTCTAGAAACTTCACGCTTACGGACCGTAAAGGTAAATCCTTACGGTCCGTAAGGCTACTTCAAAGGAAATTTTTCGTTTTCTTTCGTGTTTTCCGACAAGTCTTTTCCGTGCTTTCTTCGTTGAACTTATTCCCTTCGTTTTCCTCGCGAAATCAACAAGATATTCACAGTTTCCTGTAAATATAACATATAATCAAATAAGTACCAATATCGCGAGAAAATCATATCCAGATAGATTAAAATGTAAGGAATTTGATGTGTAAAATGTGTATAATTTAAGACACATCACCTGACTTAAATTAGCCACGGCATTCATAAACCGTATGGGCTATTCTGTTCTGAACATTCTTAATGAATGCTATTTGAATGTATATCTATTACATTTTGCTTGGGTCACAAAAGGACTATCAATGGCATTTAAGGTTTGGAGCGAGTCCAATACCTGCTTGACAGGGGACCATAATGTCACAACTGTCCTTGTCACAAGGACGATTATAAATAGCTCAAAGGCTTGTCTTACAAGACTTTTATTATATATATACATATATGGAATAGAAGCCTGTCTCGATGGACGTAGAAAGATATGGCATAAAGCCCAGTCATGAAGGACATAAATGATTATACGGCATGAAGGCCTTATCGCAAAGGTCATTTAGATATGGCACAAACGGCCTTGTCATAAGGACATTTATCAAATCTGGCACAAAGGCATGTCACCAGGAATGTTAACATTTAATATGTTAGCTTGTCACGAATGACAAATTATAGCACATAGGCTTGTCATGAATGACTTTAAAACATAACTCGATGGTCTATCATCAAGGACCTTAATTTATTAGCCGCAATCTTATTAGATTAGGGCTTCAAGGTTTGAACGTGGTTCTTCACCTTTGGACAGGGAGTCATAGACTACAACCGTCATCGTCTTGAAAGACGATTCATTTGGCAGAAAAGTAAGCCAATCAACATCACTAATGGATGTTTATATTTATAACCATCGTATCTAATGATATTAGTCATGATCACATCGATCATATTGACTATTAGGTTTGGGTATAATCACACCATTTTAAACAGGGGATCATAAAGATCACTACTATCTTTGTCTTACCGACACTAGAATAAGGTATAGCCCGTAGGCATTTCATCACGGGGGATGTTAATATTATGATCATCATACTGATGATACTAGTCAGGATCGCAATGATAGTATAGACTATGGGATTTGAGTATAGCTCACCCCCTTGGGCAAAGAATTACAAAAGATTACAATTGCCCTGTCTCAATTGGACAATATAATATAGCCCTTAGGCAAAACATCATTAAGGATGTTAAAATCTTTAATCATCATATTGACGATCTTTGTCATGATTGCATTGATCATATAGACTATTAGGCTTGAACATAGCTCACTACCTGGGACAGGGAATCGTAAAGATCACAATGTCTTTGTCACACATGGACAATATAATATGGCCCATAGGCGAAACATCACTAATGGATGTTTATAATAGGTTCATCCTATTAGAAGATATAAGTCATGATTGCATTAATCATATTGACTATTTTGGCTTGAGCATAGCTCACCACCTCAGACAAGGAATCATAAAGATAACCATGTCAATGTCTCAAATGGACAATATATTATAGCCCGTAGGCAAAACATCACTAAAGGATGTTAAATAATATTATCATCGTATTAAATGATATTAGTCATGATCGCATTGATCATATAGACTATTATGTTTGGACATAGTCCAATATTTTAGACAGGAGGTCAAAGACCATCACTGTCGTTGTCTTATCGGACAACAAGTTTAGCCCGTAGGCACTTCATCACTAACGGATGTTCATAATATGATCATCTTATAGGATGATATAAGCCAGGATTCCTAAATCACCAAGTTAGATAAGGGAATTGGAAGAATCCAAAATAAGGGTGACTGTTGTGATTTTCTCGAATCACATTTGTCAAGAGTGCTAACACGTTCTTAGGTGTTAACAAGGATCTGAATCCCTTGAGTAGGTTTCACCATCTTGGCCGCGTAGGCTAGGTTTCACCTTTAAGATTCTTTTTAAACTGCATACTGGCAGGGAAGGAAGGATATTTATTTTATTCAGGATTTTTATCATAAATCCTAATTTATAAGTTAATAATAGCACAAATGGCCTAGTCACGTAGACGAGTTTAATTTATAAGCCATGATTTCAGAGAATCAAGGCATTAAGGTTTTAATAATAGCATAAATGGCCTAGTCGCGTAGACAAGTTTAATTTATAAGCCATGATTTCAGAGAATCGAGGCATTAAGGTTTGAATCAAAGTTCATTACCTTTTCTTGACAGGGAGTTGTTGGCTACCACTGTCTTTAGTCTCAGAGGACATTAACTATAGCCCGTAGGCACTTCCCTTCTAAGGGATGTTTATTATGGAATTGCCCCTTAGGGTAATTCATTAACCATGGTAAACAGAGACCATATTCGGTTAATTTATTGCTAACATTTATTTAGGATTTCTATTATAATTTATCCTAATTATAAAACATTAACAGTTTTATTAGTGGCACCCAAGGCCTGGTCACATGGACATTTATAAATTTTTAAGCTTATGATTTCAGAGAATCAAAGCAACAATAACAGTTTTATTGGATAGCACAAAAGGCCTAATCACAAGGACAATTTTTAAATTTTAAGCCATGATTTCAGAGAATCAAGGCCTTTAAGTAAATTAGCACAACAGGCTTAGTCACAAGGACATATATAAATTATATGCTATGATTTCAGAGAATCAAAGCATTTGAGGTTTGAACCTAGTTCATTACCTTTTTCTGACAGGGAGTCATAGCTACCACTGTATTTTGGCTCATGTAGAAATGAGCAAGGCCCGTAGGCATTATATTAACGGACAGGGAGTCATCGCTACCACTGTCTTTTGGCTCATGTAGAAATGAGCAAGGCCCGTAGGCACTATATTACCACGTATGGTTAAAATATGATCATCTTAATTGATGATGTAAACCCAGGATTCAGAGATCATTAAACTGGGTTAGGAATATTTTAAAAAGATCCTTATATAATAATAACGTGTGTGATTTTTAAATAACTCACATATGCCAGGAGTGTTAACATGTTTTAAGATGTTAACAGGGATTTGAATCTTTTAAACAGGTCTTACCATCTTGGCCCGGTCTTATAATTGACCCGAAGGCTAGGTTTCACTCTTAAGATTCTTAGTTAATGGTTTGAATCTTTTTAACAGGTCTTACCATCTTGGCCCGGTCTTATAATTGACCCGAAGGCTAGGTTTCACACTTAAGATTCTTAATTTAATTAACGCAGAACAATTTTAAATTGAGGTGTTAATATGGATCTGAATCTAATTATGGAACTACCATCTTGGCCCGGTCTTCAAATGACACGTGGCTAGGTCTTGTCCTTTTTAGATTTTGCCATTTTATTATAATGGTAGATCTTGCAAAAGGAAATGATATTTTCCATTTATTTAATATTTCTTGTTTAGAATGGAAGTTTAAACTTAATCATTCCACTATAGAAAAATAAAAGTATAAAGTTGCCCTAAGCGGGACTTGAAAGGAATAATGTTGTCCTCGTAGGGACTGAAAGATAATTATGTCCTTATAAGGACTTATTAAGGAAACGATCTTCAGTAAGAGGAGTTTCTTCTTTATTTTATTTCTGAGTGTCCTCTCCTTGGATGCTCGTTTCATTCTAGCCGCGGTACGAAGCTCAGCATTTCAAGGCTCCCGATGTGGAGAATTTTTATTACAGCTTCTTCGCTTGGCGACATATATAAAATTTGGAAGCAAAAATTTCCAGATTAGGATTTAGAATAATCCTATGTTAAGTCTAGACTCAGAAGGTCAAAGAATGTGCTACTGTGTCATTGAGATTAAACACAAAAGCTAGTGTTTAATTCACTCAATGTTGGCTCTGATACCAACCTGTCACACCCCGATTTCCACCTGTCACCGGTGGGCCCGGTGGGGAGTATCGTGACGTGGTTGGCAACATAATAGTCAAACAACACAATATTTAATATGCACAGCGGAAGCAATTTAAAAGATATAATACAACCGAATTTAATATTGTAATATCAAATGTCACAATATTCGGAAGTTTATCCACAGACGGATCGAAAATAAAATAGAAACAATAGTTCAACAGACTTCAGGCATCTTAAGCTTGCGAGACTCTTTATTGATGCTAAGGAGATAATCCAGCCAATTTCGTTTAGTACCTGCATTTAGTCTTTTTGGGAAAATACGTCAGTTTACACTGGTAAATACAATCAACTGACTCATTTTGGAAAATGATTTAAAATTGGTTTGGATGCACATGGCATAAATGTTTTATAATTTGATTAAAATGCACAGAGGCAAGATTAATCTTTTTAACTTGGGAGAATTATTTAATATTATAATCTTGTGAACAAATTACATGTTTCTTGTGCGTTCAGTAGCCCGGATCAAGTCCGGGTTAAAGATCAATAGACACACCACAGTATTCTTTTGTGCACTGACGGGTGTACGCCTACACCCCGCGCTTAAGTCGTGGGCATTTCGTAAAATGATGCCAAGGATATCCGGGACATGGTCATTAACCCCCCAAAGGCTTTAAGTAACAAGACTGTTTAAATGAGCCGGTCAAATTAGTCAATTACCCACTCAACGGTGGAGGATTTGATGCTCGATCAAGCGGTATGCTATATACCGTAACCCAAGCCCGTATAGGGAAAATAAGTTAAAAGTATTTACCTGAGCAAAGTATAATTCACAATTAGCAAAATGCACGTAGCTTTTACTGGTTCTCCTAATCTGGAACGAAGGTTTATAATAACCTATTAGAATCCTAACGGGTCTTTAGTTAAGCTTAAGCTTAGACCGGTTTAGTTTCACAGATACGGTTCGTACGCACGATTAAGCGAAGGCCGGATAGAATGTGATTTAGACCCAACAAGTTCAGAGACTTGCTTAATATGGATCCTTCATGCACATTCTGGATTTTGAGATAAAACCGATAAGGTTTGGCCCGTTTCGGCTAGTTTATGTAAACTTGTTACATAACCCGAACCGTACGCGTAATAAGCGTGACGGGTATTCATGAGAGCTATATACAGGTTTCCTAAGTTAATTATGCCTCAAATATGTTGTGACATCAGTAAGATGTCTTTCATTATGCCCGAAACGTGTTTAAACACAAACTAGGCCCCGTAGGGGTAGTTTGGTCATTTAAAAGTTTATAAAAGAGTTTAAGTAATAACCTGAGTTACAGGTCTGATGTAATCAGCAAAAATACATAATTTGCTAAGTTATATCAGTAGGACAAAGCATATATGTGAAATTTGTCGTTTTTAACCAAACTATGCCCCGTAGGGGTATTTTGGTAATTTCACATAAGCCGAAAAGCTCAAAACTAAAGTCTGAGTTTATCAACCTTTGCTTACTGTTAAAATATTATAATTTTCCTCATATATCAGTGGGTATCAACCCGGGTATGTCCAATATAATTTTAATACATACTTTGCGTTAAAAACGCTTAATAAGGCGATTAAAGGCCAATTCCGGGTTTGATACTTAAATCTGATATTTTTATATTTCCAGAAGGCTTTAAATAATTTATTTATCATATGTGATCAGTAGCAAAAGGTTTGGAGTCGTTTAGATATGTAAAACTCATTTTATGGCCCGTAAGGGCAAAACCGACAATTACCGGATTAAGCCTACGACTACTAGTTATGCTCAGCCTAAAATTTATTAAAAATCTTTAAAAATCCCAAAATAATATATTGCATCAGTGGGTAAAAATTTGATATCAAAAAGTAGGCTTAACTAGGCTATACGCTAATTACGCCGTTTTATTAACATAAAGCTTAAATTTTGCGATATTGAGCATAACTCTAAATCTACAATTCAAACTGATGTCAAACTTTGCATACAAGTTTATATATCAGTAATTAAAGTTTCTACTCTTTTACATTTCCAAAAATCACGTTTTAAGGTAATAAGGGCATAACGGTCAACATATGAGCAATTAACGGAAACATGCATATTAATTGGATAACTAATGAACCAAGGTGTAACATTACAGAGGGTTATTCTAACATGTAACCTAGTCCAATTAAAGCTCTGAGGCATTTCTAAAACATGCCTTAACGGGTCAGAACTAAAAATCAAAGTGAAAGTCAAACTATGTGACTTTCGGTTCCGAACCGGGTATTTACAGGAATTTGTCGGGTTGAACATGTTTAGACATGTTCTTACACTTATTACCAAGTTATAACAATGATCAAACAGGTTGTATGTGCTCTACATTGCTAATCATGCATAAATTGCAATTTAAACATTCTGTTGACTTTTTAATTACACGTTTGACCCGACATTTGACCTAGTTAGAATGGGAATCAGGGGGAACCCTTTTGAGGGTTTATTACCCACATAATTACCAACTTATAACTACTTTCACTTCGACTAATCACTGAGCTAACAATGACTAATCGTTAAGTCAACCGTTAATTACGACGGTTTGACTCTTAAGCTAAAACTAAGCTAAAAATTAATTAAGAAAGGTCAAGCAAACTTACAAGAGTCCTAAGCTTGATTAGTGATCACTTGAGAGTGCCTTGGAGCTCCAAAAATGATCAGATTGCAAGAATGAGATGTGAAGAACAATGGTTGCAACCTTGGTCCTTTTATAGTGAATTTCTCACCACAAATTGTTGACACTTGGGTCTACAACTCTCCACAACTGACTTACAAGTGTTCCTAGTGCTTAGGGGTGTCTAGGGGTCAAGCATGAAGAGGCAAAGTCGAATAAATGAGGTTACAAGGGCTGTGGCAGACAAAGATCAAAGAAAATCACAAATCTGTCCAGACATGGCAGTGGCGTAGCGCCACTGCATGAGTAGTTAGTGCTCGCGCTACGCGAGCCCCTAGTGTCATCCAACAAAAACTTTTATTAATTGCAGTTTTGGTCCCTGACCCTTCTAAAGGTCGTTTTCATGTCTTCTTTTGCACATTGAGCCCTTGAAATTATCATATAAGGGCTTTAAGACATTTACCTACTTTGTTAAGTCCCCGGTTAACTTAATTGTTACCCGAAAAGGCCTAACTTTCAACGTTGACGCTTTAACCCCTCGTACACGAATTTGATCATAACTTTCTCATACGTTGACGAAACTTTATGAAATTTTTATCGTGCATTCTAGTGAGCATAATTAATCGTTACAAAGCTTCGGGTTTGTCAAAAGGTCACTCAGAGGTATAAATTAAACATGTTGACACATTTAACCCCTGTAGTTTGTAATCTCTCACTTTTAGCTTCGTATGATCCATGATTTATTCGTTTGAAGGTATGAGCATCATGTAGGGTTAATATACAATATATTTATTCACTGTTGATATTTAGAACTCGTATATTCACATACTTTCCATGACTGTCAACTTAAATCCTTTTATAACATTCTTTCACACGTTTATACATATGACACGTGTCTACACATTATAGGACGTGAATTTTTGAGGTGTTACACTTCTAATAAGATGCTGAGCTGGACAACCACATCATCAGGTCAAAGGTATAAAGTCAACATCCCCCCCTCAAGTTGGAGATGTGACTAACCCCAACTTGCCAAGTAAATCAGAATGTTGAGCACTAAGAAGCCTTTTTGTAAAGAGATAAACAACCTGAGTGTTTGGTCCGAGTATGAGATAAACTAATAAAAGCCTCTTGCAACTTTTCATGAACATACTGACAATCGAGTTCAATGTGTTTGGTTCGCTAATAGAACACAGGATTCTTGGCTATATGAATGGCAACTTGGCTATCACATTTGATAAGAATCAGAGTGATACCAGGAACATGCAGTTCAGCAAGCAACCGGGTCAACCAAGAGAGTTCAGCAGTGACACGTCTTAAAGATTTGTATTAAGCTTCAGCCAAACTATGAGAGACCGTTGGTTGTTTCTTGGATTTCTAAGAGAGACAGTTGGTTCCACCACGAGTAACAAAATAACCACTAACTGATCTACGAGTAATGGGGCAAGCTGCCCAGTCTGAATCACATTAAACAAAGAGCTTGAGATTGTGGTTAAAATGTGTTTGTATTATATCAAATCTTAGTGCTCAACAACTATCACATAACTAAGTGTGAGATTCACCCTCTCAAATCTCTAATTACCACTATCACACAACTAACTGTCTCAACCTACCTACCGTTAATGTCCAACACCAAGAGCTTCTTCATCTACAATTATAACAACTCTCACCAAAATTATTATTTCATATCCTATTTTGTCTAATAGGATACCCTAATTGAGACCCCCAAGAAATATTGCATGACCCCTAAAAATTTCAGAACAATCAGAATCAGGATCAAGGCCCCTAAAACTCAGGGGGGTATTCCCCATTGACGATTATCATCACAGTTTGTTGTCTAAATTGAATTTCTTCGAACCGTCAACTCAGCTAAGCTAGTAACAGACGTGGCTACCCTATGCTAGAAGTGGTCCCCTCGCGCCACGCGACAGGCCCTCGCGCCACGCGAGGGAGACGTTTTGTCAGTATAAATTCTGGAGTTTGGCACTTGAAGTTTGGCGTTGGTTCGACGTTAAAATTCATTTCGTACACCGAGATATCGTCTTATTACTCTAAAAACACACACAATCACGAAATTCTGCCGCGATAACAGGGTAATAACTCGATCACTGCTACGATTTAATGTCCGATCGATAAAAACCAATCCGATGGATGTTTAAGTGCTGCCCAAACTCGGGTTATGCTTTGTCATTCGTCGTGAATTCGATGGATGTTTAAGTATCGCACTTTGTCATTCGTTGTGAAGGTTTTGATCTCGTGAGTTGTCGTAAAAAGTTGGATTAAAGTTACTAACCTAGTTTTCGTGTGCATTGTTATTTAAATTAGGTTACAAGGCTAATCAGTAGGCTAAACTCTGCCCGTTTAAATCTGCAATGTGAGTCATTCTCTTTTTACCAAATTGCTTTCAAAAATCATATTTGTTTTCAAAGTTATAATTACAGGGATTAAGTCTTTGTAATCTTCAATTACTGCTGGTATGTGGGGTTTTGTATACAATACTTGATAACCGTCACCGTTGGACAACGAGTTAGCCAATGGGTGATATGACCATAGTCACAGAAACGAGTCGAGTGACAAATACCGATGGGTAATTGGTTGATATATAAACAATGTAATCGCCCTTAATACTGTATATTATAACAATGTGTCGTTTTGTGCAAAATGAGTGACTCGCCAGTATTTCCCTGCTGATAAAATCTTTTTAAAACATGTTTCGGGTGATCTGCTGTGATCCAGGAAAAAGTGCCGTGTAGCATTACACGCTTGAAGAAGTGGCTCGATTAAATAAAGAAACATGTTTTTGTAAAATAGGGGTTTCCCAGTGAAATTCCCTTATTGTAAAGTACGGGGTTTGCCCCCAATTTGTGAAAAAAATAAATCGGGCATTTACAAGTTTTAAACGATCTTGTTAATAATTCCGCTGCCAAATTAAATAAATACCACGGGATTTCTGTCCCGCGGCTCCTGGAAACCGGGCCGGGGGCCGTGACAGAAAAAGGTGGTATCAGAGCCACTGATTTAAGCCAATTAAGTATTTAGAAATACATAATTTTTTCTGATTGCCATTCTGTGATTATGTGCTTTTGTGTTATTTGACTATTTGTTAGTTTACAGTATGGGTAAGCAAAGAAATCCGGACATCTATCGTCAATTAGATAGTTCACCAAAAGATAAGGGAACCTCATTTCAATCAAATTCCTCAAGATACTCAGCAGATACGGAGGAGGGAATATTTGTTCGTAAGGCACAGTTTGAGAAACCACTTACCACTAAGAAAAGAAGTTGGATTATTAGAAAAAGTCAAGAGAAAATAAAGAAGTCACAACCAAAAGGAGTGTTGATTAAGGAAATACAGAAAATAGGCAATAACCCACCATGGGAAGATGAATTAGATAAACAATGGGCAAATCTTTATATGTTAGCCACTACAGCAGTAAATGTTAACTTTTAATTAAGTTAAACTGCCAAACCCGGACCAACCAATGAAATTAGATCTCAACACCCTAACCCAGTACTAGCACCCATATCATCTATAAGCCAGAAACTTTAAAGGAACTTTGCCTATTAGATAAACCACTTAGTAAGAGAAGATAGAATAAACCTTATATAAAAGCATGCTAAAACATAATATTCCTAGATAGACTAAAATAAATTATGAATGCACAACCCCTAGTATATTTTGAATTTCAGTGTAATTTGTAATAGACATGTGTATATATATATAAAAGTCGCAATGTTTGCCCTTTTTCTGTTTGTACAGTGATACTTGAATGATTGTACTAAATATTAGCCTGTGATAATTAATAATTGATAAAAATTCAGATGGAACACGCTGATAATGAACCAGTTAACGAGATTAACCAATCTGAGCAAAACAATGAGGATCATTTCCTCAATAGGCAAGATATCGAGAATATCGTTGCTCAAGGAATAGCCAATGCTATTCCAGCAATCCTTGCTACTGCCCAAAATCCAGTTGAACCTCAACAAATTATTCCTAGCAAACGTACTCATGAAGACAACTTCAGTAATAGCGTAAATGGAGGCGGTAACATTAATAATAATGATAATGATGTACTGCAAGCCCCAATTCTCAAAAGAATGAAAGCTGCAACACCTGGTTGCACTTACAAGGAATTCCTTGCCTGTAAACCGGCTGAATTTGCAGGCAATGAAGGGGCAACTGCAGTACTGCGTTGGTTGGAGAAAACCGAGGCAGTAATCAAAATAAGTAAATGTGCTGAGGAAGATAAAGTCATGTATGCTTCTCACCTTTTCAAGGAAGAAGCATTGGAATGGTGGAATACGGTATTGCAAGCCAAAGGAAGCGACATGGCCTATGCCATGAGTTGGGAGGAGTTTAAGCGTCTGGTGGAAAGAAAATTCTGCCCTGAGTATGAAAAAGAGCAGATGTCGAATAAGTTTCTGAGCCATCGGATGGTGGATGTTGATTGTCGAGGGTATACTTTGAAGTTTTTCGAATATTCCAGAATTGTGCCTACTCTGGCTTCGCCAGAACCGGTACTTATCTCTCGCTACATTTGGGGTTTAATTAGAGAGATCCGTGATATTGTCAAAGCTGCGAGAACCCGCACAATCGATGATGCGGTGGAATTAGCTAACACTTTGACTGACGAACTGGTGCGTACGCGAGAAGAAAACAGGAAGAAGGAATTGGCTCAGAAAATTACCCAAGGATTTCATGTGGGTAATAATAGCAATTTCAAGAAAAGAGGAACTGGGCAATCTTCCACTCCGCCGTTCTGCAGGAACTGCAGAAAGAAACATTTTGGAAAATGTAATGAAACCTGCAACTTCTGCAAAGTTGTAGGGCACCGAGAGGAGGAATGCAGGAAGAAAACAAGGGTCTGCTACAACTGCGGCGAAGCTAGGCATTTTAAACCAGAATGCCCTAAATTGGTCAAACCAGCAGATAACAAAGCTAAACCTGCAGAAGGAACTACGAAGAAAAACGTAAGAGCATTCCAGTTAACCACCCAGGAAACAAAGCTAATCCCATATGTGATAGCTGGTACGTTCCTAGTTCACAACGTTTATGCGAAAGTATTATTTGACTCTGGTGCAAACCAAAGTTTTATAAATACTTCATTCTGCCAAGCTCTTAAGCTACCTTTAACGAAACTTAGGCAAGTTTTTACAGTAGAAACGGCAGACGGGAATTCGGTTAACATAGATACGGTTTTGCAAAAAAATTTATAGAACTTTCAGGTCATAAATTTTCTGCAAACCTATTACCCATGAATTTAGTTGGATTCGATGTCGTGTTAGGAATGGATTGGTTAGTAGCCAACCATGCTCGAATCCTTTGTGATAAGAACTCCATAGAAATCCGTGCACCCACCGGAGAAGTAATCATAGTTACAGGGGATAAGCCGCGTAAACCCATGAAGTTCATTTCAGTAATGAAAGTTGCTAGTTATGAACGAAAGCAAGGAATAGTGTATATGATTTCAGTAATCATTAGCACAAGGGTAAGGAACTTAAGGAAATTCCTGTAATATCAGAATACTCGGATGTATTCCCAGAAGAGTTACCAGGATTACCACCAGATAGGGAGGTAGATTTTAGAATTCATTTGATTCTTGGAACTACACCCGTAGCTAAAGCACCCTACCGATTAGCACCCACTGAAATGTTAGAATTGAAAAAGCAATTAGATGAATTGCTCAGTAAAGGATTCATACAACCTAGTTCATCCCCTTGGGGAGCACCAGTGTTGTTCGTAAAGAAGAAGGATGGTTCGATGCGAATGTGTATCGATTATAGGGAATTGAATAAGGTTACAATCAAGAATCGATACCCATTGCCTAGGATTGATGATCTTTTCGATCAACTTCAGGGAGCTAGATATTTTTCTAAGATAGATTTACGCTTCGGATATCATCAGTTGAAGGTACAAGAAGAAGACATACCTAAAAATGCTTTCAGAACTAGGTATGGCCACTACGAGTTTACAGTTATGCATTTTGGGTTAACAAATGCTCCAGCAGCATTTATGGACATGATGAATAGAATCTGTAAACCATACTTGGATAAATTTGTAATTGTCTTCATTGACGATATACTTATTTATTCCAAAAGCCAGGAAGAGCATTGTGAGCACCTGCATGCACTCTTAACTTTGTTAAGAAAGGAAAAGCTTTACGCCAAATTCTCGAAGTGTGAATTTTGGCTGCAAGAGGTGCAATTCTTAGGACACATGGTGAATCACGAAGGTATTCACGTAGATCCCTCCAAGATAGAAGCGATCACCAAATGGAAGGTCCCACGATCAGCTACGGAAGTTAGAAGTTTTCTAGGCTTAGCTGGATACTATAGGCGCTTTATTAAGGATTTTTCTAAAATAGTTGTACCATTAACTAAGCTAACCTGTAAATCAGTTAAGTTTGAATGGGGACCTAAGCAAGAAGAGGCCTTTAGGATTTTAAAACAAAGGTTAACAAACACTCCAATCCTTGCCTTACCAGAAGGAACAGTAGATTTTGAAGTTTACTGTGATGCTTCTAAGCTAGGATTAGGATGTGTATTGATGCAACGCAAAAAGGTAATTGTGTATGCCTCAAGGCAATTGAAGAAGCACGAGGAAAACTATACGACACATGATTTAGAGTTAGGAGCAATAATTTTTGCCCTTAAGATTTGGAGACACTATCTGTATGGAAGTAAGTTTACTGTCTATACAGATCATAAGAGTTTAAGATACATATTTGGACAGAAAGAATTGAACATGAGGCAAAGAAGATGGATGGAAATTCTAAGTGACTACGACTGTGATATTCAATATCACGAAGGAAAAACAAATGTAGTCGCAGATGCCTTAAGTCGTAAGTATCATGAAAAGCAAAAGCGAGTTCGTGCTCTTTGATTAAGTTTACAATTTGACTTAATGGAACAATTAAAGAACGTTCAAGAAACAACAATAAAGAATGATGCTGAAGGAATGAAAGGAAGAATAAAGGAATTAGAACAAGGGGTTGATGGAATTTGGAGATTTCATAAGAAAAGGATTTGGGCACCTAAGCAGGGAGAATTAAGAAATAAGATTTTAGAAGAAGCCCATAAATCTAGGTATACCATGCACCCTGGTAACAATAAGATGTACCAAGATTTAAGAAATAACTTCTGGTGGATAGGAATGAAAAAGGACATAGCTAGATATGTTTCTAAGTGTCTTACATGTTCACAAGTTAAGGCAGAACACCAGAAACCCTCAGGTCTACTACAACAATTAGAAATGCCTGTATGGAAATGGGAACTTATAACCATGGACTTTGTTACTAAGTTACCCAAAACCAGAAAAGGTAATGACGCGATTTGGGTAATTGTGGATCGATTAACCAAATCAGCTCATTTTCTACCTATGAAAGAAACCTTTAGCATGGAAAGGTTAGCAAAGTTGTACGTAGACGAAATAGTATCCCTACATGGAGTTCCACTCTCCATTGTGTCGGATAGAGACAGTCGCTTCACCTCGCATTTCTGGACAAGTTTCCAAGAAGCCATGGGGACGCGATTAAATTTAAGTACAGCTTATCATCCTCAAACGGACGAACAAAGTGAAAGGACGATTCAAACCCTGGAAGACATGCTCAGGGCATGTGTGATAAATTTTGGTGGAAACTGGGATGACCACCTACCCTTAATTGAATTCTCCTATAACAATAGTTATCATGCAAGTATCGAAGCTGCCCCATTCGAAGCACTGTATGGACGAAAGTGCAGAACTCCAGTTTGTTGGGCAGAAACAGGAGAAAGCCAATTATCAGGTCCCGAGATTGTACAGGAAACCACCGACAAAATCACTCAAATCAAGGAAAGATTGAAAACGGCTCGAGATCGCCAGAAGAGTTATGCAGAAAATCGACGCAAGCCACTGGAATTTCAAGTCGGAGACAATGTACTTTTGAAAGTTTCTCCTTGGAAAGGAGTAGTTCGGTTCGGTAAAAAGGGAAAGTTAAGTCCAAGGTACGTAGGACCATTCTCAGTAATCCAACAAATAGGACCAGTCGCCTATCGCTTACAACTACCAGAAGAGCTATCCGGAGTACATGACGTGTTTCATGTATCCAACCTCAAGAAATGTCTATCTGACGAATCCCTGGTAGTACCTCTTCAAGATGTAGAGGTAAATGAAAAGTTAAAGTTTGTGGAGAAGCCACTGCAAATAGAAGACAGAAAGGTCAAGTTTCTCAAGCACAAACGACTAGTGCTAGTTAAAGTCAAGTGGGATTCAAAGAGAGGACCCGAATACACTTGGGAGCTGGAATCAGAGATGAAGCGAAAATATCCTCACTTATTCCAGTAAATCTCGAGGACGAGATTTTATTAAGGTGGGGAGGATATAACAACTCTCACCAAAATTATTATTTCATATCCTATTTTGTCTAATAGGAAACCCTAATTGAGACCCCCAAGAAATATTGTATGACCCCTAAAAATTTCAGAACAATCGGAATCAGGATCAGGGCCCCTAAAACTCAGGGGGGTATTCCCCATTGACGATTATCATCACAGTTTGTTGTCTAAATTGAATTTCTTCGAACTGTCAACTCAGCTAAGCTAGTAACAGACGTGGCTACCCTATGCTAGAAGTGGTCCCCTCGCGCCACGCGAGGGAGATGTTTTTTCAGTATAAATTCTGGAGTTTGGCACTTGAAGTTTGGCGTTGGTTCCACGTTAAAATTCATTTCGTACACCGAGATATCGTCTGATTACTCTAAAAACACACACAATCATGAAATTCTGCCGCGATAACAGGGTAATAACTTGATCACTGCTACGATTTAATGTCCGATCGATAAAAACCAATCCGATGGATGTTTAAGTGCTGCCCAAACTCGGGTTATGCTTTGTCATTCGTCATGAATTCGATGGATGTTTAAGTATCGCACTTTGTCATTCGTTGTGAAGGTTTTGATCTCGTGAGTTGTCGTAAAAAGTTGGATTAAAGTTACTAACCTAGTTTTCGTGTGCATTGTTATTTAAATTAGGTTACAAGGCTAATCAGTAGGCTAAACTCTGCCCGTTTAAATCTGCAATGTGAGTCATTCTCTTTTTACCAAATTGCTTTCAAAAATCATATTTGTTTTCAAAGTTATAATTACAGGGATTAAGTCTTTGTAATCTTCAATTACTGCCGGTATGTGGGGTTTTGTATACAATACTTGATAACCGTCACCGTTGGACAACGAGTTAGCCAATGGGTGATATGACCATAGTCACAGAAATGAGTCGAGTGACAAATACCGTTGGGTAATCGGTTGATATATAAACAATGTAACCGCCCTTAATACTGTATATTGTAACAATGTGTCATTTTGTGCAAAATGAGCGACTCGCCAGTATTTCCCTGCTGATAAATTTTTTTTTAAAACATGTTTCAGGTGATCTACTGTGATCCAGGAAAAAGTGTCGTGTAGCATTACACGCTTGAAGAAGTGACTCGATTAAATAAAGAAACATGTTTTTGTAAAATAGGGGTTTCCCAGTAAAATTCCCTTATTGTAAAGTACGGGGTTTACCCCCAATTTGTGAAAAAAATAAATCAGGCATTTTCAAGTTTTAAACGATCCTGTTAATAATTCCGCTGCCAAATTAAATAAATACCACGGGATTTCTATCCCGCGGCTCCTGGACCGGGTCAAACTGGGCCGGGGGCCGTGACAACAATCGAATATATAAAAACAAATTCATTAGTATAAAAAAGCATTATATTTTGCATTAACAAGCAAATCAGTAAAAAAATATATAATAAAAGGGATGATGAATCCCTACTGTAGAATTGTTGCCCGTAGAATCCGTAGTTGATGATCTTTGATCCATTTTTACATGTC
This sequence comes from Helianthus tuberosus, assembly GCA_030545235.1. NCBI lineage: Eukaryota > Viridiplantae > Streptophyta > Magnoliopsida > Asterales > Asteraceae > Helianthus > Helianthus tuberosus. The sequence continues at coordinate 30,519,495 of CM060451.1, forward strand.
AAAGGCTACGAGTGAACCATCAGCAACGGTTTCTGAAGAAAAATCAGTTGCGGCTGAAGCGGAAGAAATAAAATAACATAAGTTAAACAATTAGAGAACAAAGAACACAAGAGACGGTCTCATAAGAATTACTTACTCATTATAAACTTTGCCCTGTTGTCCCATCGTTCTTTAGCATCATAATAACGTTGATCCCACTTCCTACCTTCTAAACCCTTTTCACCATGCCTTCGTTTCAGGGTTTGTACATGTATAGGCTTTATTGGCTTCATGAAACTGTCCACCTCTTGTTTGGAAATATTAAATCGCTCTCGATTTATGTGGGGAAAGTTCCGTCCCTCCATATTGAAGTTTAGCACCGGTACAATCGCAGCAGCTACAGAAATTTGCTGCTTCACGCGTTCGGGGATATGAACTAGGCCTCGGTTTACATACCTATGAAGTTTAACCTGTTATCAACTAAAAGAAATGTCATATACATAAAACAAAAGCCCTATGATAATATTAAAACACTAACAAGTTTACCTGTTCACTTTTCAGCTCACTGAAATACTTAACATAGTCTTCTTTTGTGGGTTTGTGCTCTTTGTGCGTATTAAGCGAGGCATGATGCAACTTTTCCGTCCATTGCTTCATGAGGGGGAATTCGGTTGGAGTAAAATGTTCCTTCAGACCAATCATCTTAGCAAAATCAGGAATCATTTCGCACAAAAATACCTGTGTTTTTAAAATAAATTATTAAATAAATAAAAGGGCTTGTGCAACTAAAAATAACAAACCACTACAATGAAACTTACAACAAAAGGAAGAAGCGGCCCATGCAACTGAGATTTACCTAAGGACAAATACGAACGAATCGAATAATGGAATGCAGCCAACATGCCTGCTCCCCATGCAAAGTGTTTAATCTTTTTAGCATCCTTCAATAAAGGGATATAACTTAGAAACATGTCCGGAGCTGTTTGGACAAATAACTGCTCCGATAGAGTAGAAACAAAAAAGCCTAAAACACTCTTCCTTGCTTAAGTTATCCTTGCTTATATTCTTAATCTCACTCAAAAGCATCGATCCGTCCGACTTACACATCTTGCGAACTTCACCTTCAGGAATGGCTATGAAATCCTTAAACATATCCCATATCTTTTCCGTGCTTTCTTATCCGGTCACAGCATCACCGTCAATGTTCAAACCCGTTAGGAACAAGATATCTAACAACCCATAATGAATCCTCACATTTTTGTTGAACTTAAAGCAAAAGTTGGCATGATCATAAAATGTACAGAGTGCCTCAAGAAGCCCCAGGTTATGCTTCGGAATATTGGTGTGACCAAATAAGAGGTGCCCAAAACCACTATCATCTAACTCCTCTCGGAACCTAGATACATCTCCCCATTTCTGTAAAGACGTCCAATGGTTACTAGTCTTTGTTTTTTTGCAGCCTCTTTGACGGGGGGCAAACTATTAACAAATAGCTAACCTTTAATCTCGTCACAAGTGTGAGTGTGTCGTTTCCGCTTACCTCCTTGTGGTGCCATTCTAGTATTTGATTGTTGTTTACTTGCTGTAAACATAAGCAGAATTGTTGTAATAAAAGTACTGAGTTGTTGTTATAACAAAGCAAAATTGATGTTAAAAAAGCAGTGCAGAATTACCACTATCACACAACTAACTGTCTCAACCTACCTACCGTGAATCAATCAAGTTAAACAAAGTAGTGATGTGCACCAGAATTGTTTAACAAAGTAGTGATGTGCACCAGACGCTACACTTCTGGAATCTGGTCATTATAGATTTAGTTGTAGTGGTAGCGGTATGACACGGTCACTCGGTAAAACAATCAAAAGAGAAAACCCCAAAAATAAACTCGTGTTATCCCTGAAAGGATATCGACACGTGTTTTGTATGGATAGTATTGGCCGGTTTATCATTGTACTGGCAATCACTATAGCTTACGATACAAAAAAATGTGGATCCCCGGCGTGATTTGGCGTTTCCGGGCACAAAAAACGCCCCAAATGAAGCCACTACGGGTGGTCTAAATACTAACAACAAATACGTTGATAAGACTACACATCCATAGATCCATAAAAATTGAAAATAAAAATAAAATAAAAACACACACACCCGTTTGGGAAAAAAAATTAAAATTTTGAGGAACCTATGTAGCATCATTACCTAAGTCCTAAACACACGAAAAATTAACACTATCATTAGGGTATATTTTCAACCACGTAGCATACAAACATGTAATCTTCGACTCTTCGTTCATTGTGGGGAATTATCAGATGGGTTTCACAGGACTTGATATTTGAACCGATTTTCAGATCAAATTGTAAAAAGTAAAAAATAAAAACCATTGCAGCAGGGAAATCAAAGTGAAAAAGTAATGGTGAAGGAAGGACAAGACCACAACTGTGAAGAAAAAGTGAAAAACCATTGCAGCAGGGAAATCAAAGGGACGTTGTTCTCTTAATTTATGTTTGAAAATAGAAATAACTACAAGATGGTCCTTATAATATATTTATTATTGCGGTTTTGATCCCTAGATTTTATTTATTACTACAACCTTGGTTCTCAGTTCTCACAATTTAATCGGAAGTAACCTAAGCTTTGAAAGCCGCCAACATGCACCCCCAAGGGACGCCAATTTGCCAAAGGGGGTATTGTGAGTGAAAGGCGAGTGAATAGTGAACCTCATTTGCAGTTTAGGTGGACCAATGAGAACCCTCCATTTGTTTTTGTTTCGTTTTCATGTTGAGTCTCATTGGTGTTCAACTCTACGAGGGAGCCCCATGAAATAAATGACAAATGGTGGTCAAACTCGTTCAGTTTATAGCACCATGAGCCATCGTAAAGGCAAATCCTTGCAAATAATGATGATGCCAATCAATGTGGATGATAAATGGGATTTGTGTAGATGAGCGCCTTTAGAAAATTATGTGACAGAGAAAGGAGAATGGGGGCGCTCGAAAACGCGCTTTGCGGTCCATTCGAGCAGCGCTTACGTGGATCCATCAATCCGCACATTCTTCGTAGATGCTTAATATCATAAAAAATCAGGGTTGGATTACTAATATTAATACATTTGACTTGATAATTTTTGGACAATATAAACTTACATAGATATAGGGCTGCAAACGAAAACTTATTAATATATTTTCAAACTTATATGTTAATAACTAGGTTATCACCCGGGTGCTACCCGGGTTGGAGAAAACTATTAAGATAAATATCAAGTGTATAAATAAAATAAAATACAAATTCTCATGTTACATAAATTAGTGATACAGTGGATACACAATTTAAAGATAGTCGAGTCCTTTTGAAGATGCATATCCTTCGAGTTACCAAAACCTTTCCCTTAGTAAATTGAGTTCCCTCTACAAAAAAAAAAAGAACCAAACTATAAGTGTTTAAATATATAATATAAACTTCAGTGTCGATACTATATAATATAAACTTTGGTGTCGATACTAAGCTTGCCTATTGTACCTTTTAAGTCAGTCTTGTACTTTGTCTCATATTTGTCGTCTTTTAAAATGTAAGGCATTTCATCTGTATACTAAGAGACCAAAAGATGTTGTAAACTATTTAAAAAATATGTACATAAAAAATGCCAAAAAGCCACATGACTCACCCACAAAATCGACCTTCTCTTAAGCTTTCTTTTTAGCCAAACAGAAGATATATCCCAAGCTCCAGTTGATCGCGTTATCCATATAAGTGTTTCTTGATAATTTATGATGGTAAAATACGGTTCTGACTTTTTTCGTTATTACATGTGCTAACTCTTCCGTCGGATGTAACCGAGCTGAGAAATAACAATGGGTGGGTAATCCAGATACCTTTCGTTATATTAATTTTGAGCATTTTAGTTTAAAAGCTAATAATAAGTATTTGAAAAAGAGTGCTTATGGAAACTTACAGTAGTCTTTCTGCCGATCCAATGGCAATTTTCATCCTCTTTTTCCAATCAAGTTGAACTTCAGCAGCAAATTGGCCATGGAGATGAGATAACAAACTAAGATTAGGCATGTAATCATAGACTATAAGTCGTTGTTCAGCCGAAGCACAATAACCCTCGAGTCCAAACAAATTCTTGTGTCGAACCCTTCCAAGAATTTCCACTTCAACAACAAATTCCATCTCAGCATTTGAATTCATCGATTTCAGTTGCTTACCAGCTATCTAAAACGTATGAACAAAAGCATAAAATGATTAGTGACCAACACATGTGTAGCAAGTGACGGATCAAAAAACTTTTTCCAGACGAAGACAGGTAACTAATATCTGGTGTTCGGATATTATCACTGAATTATGGAAATTTTGGTCTGGTTTGGAGTCGCATGTAGAGCACTTTTAGTTGGCACCTTAAACAACATGAGGCTAGAAAGGGTGGGCTCGGGGGATTGATTAGCTCACATATTTTACCGAGTAGAAATGTTACCATGACTCGGCTCGTAAAAACCATGAACCAACTCGTTTATATTATAATAAATTAACATTGTTATCTATACGCGTGCGACACACACACAAAAGTCCACATACACTAACACAGTGACCGGTAAAGCAATGGAACAATTAATTAATGAAATATCATATAGATTTGAAAGATTATATGTGAAATCATATAAAATAAAAACGATTTTGAGATATAGATTTGAAAGACTATATGAAAAATCATATAAAATAAAAACGATTTTGAGGATATAGTTAAATAGATTGGTATTTACATAGATTTGTAAAGAAATTTCGTTATTAATTATAACTACAAAATTTAGGTTACAAGCTAACTAATTTATAGTTAACATAACCGAAGCTTAGGTTCAAGGTTAGGTTACAAATCTTAGCCCCGAATCATCATTCTTACCCTGATTTTCATTGGATTTGAAGTCCCATACAACCATGTTAGACACCAGCTCTTAATCATACTCGAATATAATCCCTACATTAGTCCTAATGGTCTCTTAAACAACCTGAAAACATATGAAGCAATAACCAAATCAGAATCATATAAATTACAGATTCCTAATAAACTCAAATAAAAAAAAATTACCTGCTTATAATGCATATGATATAGTCAACTATTGCTACTCACAAAAACTTTACAACCATTTAACTTTTTACCTTATAAATTCAAAATAATAATATTAATAATCGGCGTTTTGTGTGGTGACTATCTGCTCCTTAACCAGACTACTATTGCTACCAACATATATACCTACTCATCGTGTCTTTGAGGGAGGAGTAAACCTGCAAAAAAACACCATGAATGATAATGTTAATATGACAGCCGTTGTTAGTTAGGGTTTGAATCAAAACCATCCGCGGCTATTGGTCATCATCGGCGCTACCAGCGCCATAAGAAAATTAAAGTTGGTCAACCCATTTTGTAAAGGTTTTTTTTCGCTCTTTCAAACACCACTTGGTTCAACTCAAGTCCATTTTGGTCATAAACCATTTTGACCGGAACCAACTGATGTTTTTTAGATGGTCCATATCAACCCGAAAACCTTTTAACCTGTTCATGCTGAGAGACATAGCTACCCTTTACGTCGCACAACGGTGGGTAAGGCTGCAAAACCACAATTGTTTTAGCATTCTGAGAGAACTAAGCAATTAAGAAAAAAAATGGCCGAAAATAGGAGACTGATATGTAAAAACAAATGAACAAATTATGAGAGATTTGCTTGATCAAACGGTTAATATATGAAAATATGAGTTCCATAAAGTATAACTGCATAGAGAATTAGGTTTTCAGAACATTTAAACAGCGGGTCATAATATGGATCCCGTGTCTACCCGTATAATGAAAAAAGATACCCGAAATTTTGGAGCCAAAACCAAATTGTAGGCTGTCTTAGCTAATGCCACATCATTTTCCAAGCCCTCATCTAATGCCACATAAGCCCTTATTTATCATGTTTATAATAGATAATAGATTATTCATGCAACACCACTTTTTCACTATATGTGTACTCTGCACCAGAACCACAACCAAATGGCATCCCGCTGTTCTTTACTCAACTCCCACAGCCTACTAACCTGCAAAACGAATTCTATATTACTGATAGATAAGAAAGTTTCAGCATTGCCTTAAGTTAGACAACTCAACAGATATTAAACAAATTCTACAAAAACGCTTGTCCACTTCTTGGACAATGGGTAGGTGTAATTTCAGAAACTCTTGGGGATGGAGTTAACCAAGAACTTCTTACATCTATCTATGGTGCTAGCAGTCACCTGAAAGAATTAGGATGCACTGTAATAGAGGTCCTAATTCTTTATTAATGGTTATTTAGCTAAATTTTTAGGATGTCTTAATATATTCAAGTAAGTTAGCATTTCTTTCGTTTTATAACAGATTGCAGGTTTCGTTGCCATCTTTCTCCGTAGAGTTTTGGTTCATCTGAAGCTTCTTCAAATTTATGGCGCTATGATGGTATTAGGTGATATATTTTTTACATTTATATTTGATGTTTTAGGAACACACATAGGCACGTAGCAAATGAGCTTAAACAACAATGTTGTCTAGTAATTTTAATGTTCTGTGCACTCGATTGTCATCTTTAATTTTAGATCATAATTTTTTTTATCTACATGTATGGTAATCAAAAGGTTTCTGATGAACTGTGTTCTCTTTAGAGGCTCTTGTCCTAATGGCTTTGGTTATAAATTTTGCTTATAAGTTTATACGAATTATGATAATAGATTTTTTTTAAATAAAATATATCAGGTAAAAAGGAGGATTTAAATGGTAAGGGCCTATGTCAAAGCGTACTCAATACTACACAACTTCGTAAATATAAGGTTATCATGGAATACTTATATAGGGATGAGTACGGTACCCGTTCGGTACCGAAATACGGGAAAATTGGTAGCGGTACTGGTACCGAAAAACGGGGTAAATGGGAACCGGTACAGGTACCGAATATACCCGGTATGGTTCGGTACCGGTACCCGGTACCAAATGCTCATCCCTCTACTTATATCTTTACAAAAACCATACAAAAGTCCAGATAGCATACCAGTTGAATCTCCATTCAAAGAAGTGATTTGTCCTGTCGACACCGGGTAATGAACTTCCATTGCTAACCGGGCGAATCTATTTTTATCGTTGTTAGTATGAGATTAAAATATGCACATAATAAACTACTTGTAAACAAAAAAAGTACCTCACAGTAATGGTATATGCATAATCACCTTCATCTCCCGGTCTTAATAATCAAAATTAAACCCCTAGTAAAACTTAAAATTCCAATCAAAATTTAAACCAATTACCGCTACAAATGTAACTAAAATCAACCAGCATATTTTACCTGAAGTTTGCCATTGTTAAGCAACACTGTAGTGGTGTACTCTGCAAGAATACGACAACGTTTGCATCAATCCGGTCTCTCTTTTCATGCTCTCATCGGTCAATATACCGAGTGTGAAACCAAAGAAGAACTGAATTAGACATGATAATGTTGCCATTAATGAGTAAAAATTAACAAAACATATACCGTCAAGCATCCGAACACGAATAGCTTTATCTAAAGATAACACTAAGGATAACTATAAATGAAATGTTCGTGGGCTGTTGGACTTTTGATCCAAACATGCAGTGCCAACTCTATCTGATATGGAGCCTGCCAATTTTGAGATGGATTTTAACATACTCGGTTCAGGATATAATCTTTAGAAAAATATGAGGGAGTTAGATAAACCTTTATAGTGGAAGAAAGGCTCTTTCTTTACAATAAACTCTTCACTGATGAACGGCTCATAATTGTCGGGTGTATTATTTATTTATTAACTAAATACCTCCTAAATTATTTTGTTAAAAGATTTATATACTAATAACTAATGTAATAATATTGTTTCAACTTTCATAAACATAACCAACATGATAACAAAATATACAAAACTAAAAAACAATTGTATGTAGATACCTCCTCACCTGCTCAATTCTGAGAAAGGTGTCAGGTGTCAAAGTATTGTCTCTCATTTGCAGCTCTACTCCGATGACCACCAAAGCCGCAATAACACAAGTTCAAAGATACAAATACCAATGGAAAATATAATAATAACAATAAAAGCAAAATGGATCATGGGTGGCAAATTAATGGCATAGCATGCGCTCGTTCAAGTAGAAAATAGTTTGAAAATTTGAATCTGTAAACATGCAGTAATAAAAACTTTGTACATACCTTTTTAGGCCATGTCTCTACTTTAAAATTGACTAAGCCCAAACTAAGAAAAAGAACAACCATTGATGAACTCAAGACAAGAATTGGATTTCTAGCAACCCATGTTCCATATAGCCTGAGAATTAATATCCCAATCAATATTAGATGTCTGAATATATAGCATATCTGCTTATCTAATGTAACCATTGATTAAATGACCAAATTGGAAATTTGTGAAGAAAATGAGTTCTATACATAGTTGTGAACATTTGTAAATTGTAATTTTAGTTTATTTCAATTTTCACTTGAATAAAACCATTTATAGACCAGCCGAAAGTTTATATTTCACAGTTACCTTAAGTGTGCCAATCCTCACTGAGCAAGAACCCTTTTCATGAAGTGGCTGAGGGGAAGAAGTGGAACAAACAACAGAGATATGACAATAACCACAAGAACAACAATGAAAAGACATGAAACATAAACGATTAAATGTAATTAAGCAACTGATAGATCGTAATATCAAACAACGCCCAAGTTGTAACAATCGAGAATCATCAAAACCCCCAAATCCATGAACATACTCAGATATTAGATGAATGTTAGTAAATCAAACGTCGTGGTGTCGAATAAAATCCGCGTTGAACTTAATTTCAAACTTACCTTGAGGGTTTCGATGACGGATTGGGAAGGGAGAAGAGTAAAGGAGATTGGTATTAGAAGGAAGAAGCGTACATGAGAAGAAGGAGATACAATTAGGGTTTTACAAAAGAACGTGTATATGCGTGTGGGTCGTAAAATCACAATACGGATCCCGTGTAAACCCATTTGTCAAAACATTTGATCCGAATTTTGGAGCCAAAACCAATTTCAAGAATGCATGAGGTGATGCCACATCATTTTCCAAGCCCTCACAACATGACACATAAGCCCTTATTTATCATGTTTATATATATATATAGATTAATATATTTTGAAACTTCTGGTTTTACATTCCCTTTCTGTATCAGTTTGGTTCGTTATGATACTCGTACTATAAAAACTTAAAAATAAAGTCGTGATATGCCCCCGGTGCTAACGTCAGGAATTCGATATGTATCAATTTGGTTTATAACACACCTGACATGACACCACCACTTGGTATGAAAATCGAAATATGTTGGAAATTATATTGACACGTGTTTTACATTGATCTAGAACTATATAAAAAAACTAATACTGGTACTGATGTTATTTTAGACGGACGACTGTATCGGTTCGGTTTGTCATTGTAGCGTACTCACTTTAGCTTGCGATGTAAAAAAAAATAGTATATTGTGAGTACAATTCCGTTTTCAACAATATGTATACCAGAATGTCAAAAAAAAACTAAACACGGTTGGGTATGAAAAAAAGTTAAATAAAATGAAATGAATTTTGGTTAAACGAATGTTGGTGTGGATTTTTATATCTTGTATCATATAAATGAAGTTTGGGGAAGAATGAGGTGTTATCAGTTTGGTTTGTCATGGTAACGAAAACCTAAAAACAAAGTAGTGATGTGCACCAGGCGCTACACTTCGGGAATTTGGTCATTATAGATTTAGTTTGTAGTGGTAGCGGTATGACACGGTCACTCGGTAAAAAACAATCAAAAGAGAAAACCCCAAAAATAAACTCGTGTTATCCCTGAAAGGATATCGACACGTGTTTTGTACGGATAGTATCGGCCGGTTTATCATTGTACTGGCAATCACTATAGCTTACGATACAAAAAATACTATATTGTGAATACAACTCGTTTTCAATAATATTTATACCGATATTGTCGAAAAAAATTAAACATGGGTAAAATTACTAGTGTTTATTAAGATGCAACTATGAATACCCACAAGTAATACTTATTAGGGTGCAAATGAGCCGAGCTTCGGCTCGAAAAAAACTCGAAACGAGCCGAGCTTAAATGAGCTCGAGCCCGAGCCTAAAAACAAGCTCGTTTAATAACAACCACTAAGCTAACTTCTAACAAGATGCTGAGCTGGACAACCACATCATCAGGTCAAAGGTATAAAGTCAACATCCCCCTTCAAGTTGGAGATGTGACTAACCCCAACTTGCCAAGTAAATCAGAATGTTGAGCACTAGGAAGCCTTTTTGTAAAGAGATAAACAACCTGAGTGTTTGTCCGAGTATGAGATAAACTAACTGACAATCGAGTTCAATGTGTTTGGTTCGCTAATGGAACACAGGATTCTTGGCTATATGAATGGCAACTTGGCTCTCGCATTTGATAAGAATCAGAGTGATACCAGGAACATGCAGTTCAGCAAGCAACCGGGTCAACCAAGAGAGTTCAGCAGTGACACGTCTTAAAGATTTGTATTAAGCTTCAGCCGAACTATGAGAGACCGTTGGATGTTTCTTGGATTTCTAAGAGAGACAGTTGGTTCCACCACGAGTAACAAAATAACCACTAACTGATCTACGAGTAATGGGGCAAGCTGCCCAGTCTGAATCACAGTAAGCAAAGAGCTTGAGATTGTGGTTAAAATGTGTTTGTGTGAGTCCGTGAGTGTGCAGATCTTACTTAATCTTTTGAACAAAATGGCATAAGCGTTTGTAAATAACAATTCATCAAATTCATTTGTGCATAGCAGATTGGTATTGTAGTTCATGCTTATATTAATATTTGCAGTTCATGTTTGACCTGAAAGGTCAAAAGTAGCATAACAAAAGCTGGCCCATGATGATATTGTCACTTGGACCATAAACAATACCCTATGCAAACTACTACTGATCACCACCACTGCCACCACCATCAACTGCAACTTCATCTCCATCTTTTTCCAGCCCTGTGGGCTCCAGCGCTCTCAAGTCATCGAGCGAAAGGTCTGCACTTTGCGACAGGGCTACAACGTATGGGAATCGTGTGTGTTCCAGCTCATGAACGGCCTTAAGAAACCTCTCATGGGCCCCCGGGTTGTATAGGGAGGCATCCTTCAAAGCCACACCATCTTTGCTACTTTCATAGCATTGAACAAGCCCATAGTGAGCCCCCGAGTCCCACAAGTTTGATTGCACAGCCCCCAACAGTCCAAGATACTCCCGACTTTTGTGCAGTCTATTTATCACATACTCGAAGCCTTCTTGGATCAACCACTGTCGTTCAGACGAAACCCGCTCAAGTGACTTCTCTAGCGACTCACACTCTTGCCTCCTGCCGTCTTTCTCCAGCTCAAGCTCGCCATTGAGCTTCTTCACCATTTCCCTTTGTATCTCAAGCTCCTCATTAGCCTGCTTCAGTTTCTCCTGCAAACCACCATCCACTTTTGATTTAAAAACATAATTAAATTGTTAATTTCTATATAATAACTAAAAGTCTAAAATAGTTTGTAATCACATATGCATGCTCAACACTCTCAGCCCGAGCATTCTCCAATTCCTTTTCTAACGCCTCCACCACTTTCGCATGCTCAATAGTGTTCTTCGCAAGCATCCGTGTCGCCTCTTCTCCTTTCTTAACAGGCGTCGTCTTCTTCAACTTCTTCAGCTTTCTTACCTTCTTTGCGAGCTTCGCATTCTTCGCAGCCTGATCAGTCATTCTCAAGCGATACCGCGAAATCCTGTCCCTCAAACGGGCCTCCGTCTTCACTTTCCTCTCATACCAACTAGTAACAAGCCCGGGAACAGACCCCACAAGCTGCGAGAGACACCTCACGCGGTCCAAGACATGGAGATCACCCTCATTGGATGACTCACCCGATTCTGAAAACGCAATCTCTGTTCCGCCTCTTTTCATGGGTGGGTGTGGGCCCGTGTCATGATCCGCCTGGTCGGATGACTCACCCGATTCTGAAAACACAATCTTTTTTCCGCGTCTTTTAACAGATCCCGTACCAAGCGTCTTTAACACAACATTGTCTGTGCGAGGGCCGGTATCACGACTAGACTGCACATCAGCATCGTCTTTTTCTATCGACTCGTGACTCTTTTCACTAGAAACGGTCACTACATTCGCCTCTTCCTTAACAAGCTTTCGTCTCTTAGTAGACGAGCCCGACACCTCCGGCTGCCGCTTCTCTCCACCGCCCGTGTTAACATCACCTGCAGTCGGGTCCAAAACGGTGTCCTCGTGTTTGGCAACAAGACTCGAAGTAAGTTTTACACCACCAACACCCTTTAACTGGATGTGCTTGAGCAAACCCATTTCTGCAAACACAAATCAAAGTGTCAGACAGACATAAAGCATACAATGTATGTACCAACCACATTAAGATCTCAAAATGAAAAACTTTGATGACACTAAAGGGGACAAAGACAACTAACTAAGTTTGTATTGTTTCTGTTACTTTTTAGTACTGATCAAATTACACACATATAATATACACACTTTTTGTTCAACATACTAGCAACTGCTTATGTAGAAGATATAGAACACAAATAACTTGAAAATTACAGAATGAAAAAGAGGGTATGTAGGCACCTGACCTGATGATGAAGCTCCAAGAAGAAGAAGAATTTAATTTAGGGTTTGAACAAAGATGAAATGATTTATTTGTGTAATTAAAGAGCTGTATGCATTCCAGAAATAGGGGATTAGATGGATATGGAATCTCCTATCATGTTTTCTCAATAAAGGAATTTCCGCGCCATCATCCATTTTTCATTTTCACTTTTCAAACGTTGTTGTTTACTTGTTTATGTAATTAACATATAAAAAATGGCCATTAAAATATCATTTTTATAAAAAAATATATATATATATATATAAAGGATTTAAACCATATATGGAATGTAAAAAAATAATTCTGGTCTCCGGAGAAAGCGAGCCGTGGGCATTCACCCACCCTGCACTCCTCCGGGCCGGCCTTGTTTTTACGTTAAATTAATATAAAATTCTACAACATAAATTGTACCATTACATATAAATTCGTCAAACTGGTATGAAAGTATAATTATGTTTCTTCAAAAATGTATTAACTTTATTTTAAAAAAAAATTGTAACTAGCAACATATACAATCATCCATCTAGTCGACTAAGATATTTATATAATCGTATCGAGAGTAATATTGTTGAATTCTTGTTTCTTTTTGTGTGATCTTCTTTCGATTGTGCTTTGATAAGGATTTTGGTGTCTAGTTTGTTCTTGTATAGGGGTTAGGGATGGGTTGGGTTTCGGGACCCCATTAGGGTATTTGTTGGATTGGCATGTCCACGGTCCACTCCCCGATCCAACGTTGCATTGTTGGTATTGAGAGTAATCAAGGACGGGACGATACACGTTTGGGTACTGGCCAAGTTTGAGATTTTAGACCGGGGGGTCGAAACGTATATACAAAAAATTTCTATAAAACCGGGGGGGGGGGGGGGGGGGGGGGGGTATATACCCAAAATTTTATATACGAAAACTACATAACCTCCACTACTGAACGAAAAGTTCGCGGAGTCGGTCGCCCCCTCCGCCCCCACAAAGCTACGCCCTTGCTTTTGGGTTGTTGTCCATTGTGGTGAGAAAATGGAAGAAGAAATATAAAAAAATGTGGAGAAAATTTGAAAGAGAAGTGATGAATTTTTGTATGAAATTTTGAAGGTAAATTCTGAGTTAAATAGAAATGAATTAGTATTTTTTTAAAGACCAATGGCCACCATCACCTTGTCCCGCGTCCCACCCGGCCACACCCAGTCTCGACGCTCACACCGTCACAGTATTTGCGCCCCACCTACGTGGCCCTTTATGGACGCCCCACTACGTTTGTCTCGTCTGTAAATGTTATTGATATATTCAATAAATCACAACGCTACTGATTTCAAGTGAAATTTTAAGTTATTATATAGTCGATAAATATAGTTATTTAAAGTAAAATGTATATAACAATCATAAGACCGTGAGGAGTGGTGGTGGTGTTTGGGGCGGGGGAGAAGCCAGCCAACGCTGGCTAAGTCACTTCGGGACAGCGTTGGCGTTGGTCTTGCCCTTTTGGCGTCGCTGTGGAGCCTGGCGTGGGGCGGAGTGGCGGGGTGATGTAGCTAACCATGATTGGACCAATCTATTTTGACTGTTTTACATAGCCGTTTGGCTTGGCGGTTTAATGGTAAAAATTAAAAAAAAAAATCCAAAAAACCATACAAAATGTTACCTATAAATAAACCCCCCCCACCCCCCCCCACCCCCCCCCCCCCCAACACACACACACCTTCAATTTTTTACAAATTATTCAACCCACTCTCACACAAAACTCTCATTTTTTTTTTCAACCAACCACAAAACCGAAAATGGTGAACGGGACGGAGAAGGAGATTTTGTAATTTTTTTTAGGAATTATTAACTATTTTTTATAGACATTTGTAATTTTTTTTAGGAATTATTAACTATTTTTTTACGAACGATTGACATGATATTTTGCACTAGTCCCCTGTTCTTTGTTGAGTTGGTGAGACAAAGTCACAAAGATATGAACAGATTTATTTATTTATATTGAGGTTGAGTTGTGTTAGAAGTAGTATAGGGTTAATACAAACTAGTGCTATTAAATCCGCGCGTTGCGTCGGAAATTCTCGCGTTGCACCGTGGGTGGGTATTAGTTCGTTTAACTTTGGTACTGACACTTGTTATAGCAACCAATAGAGAAAAAAAATAAAAAAAATTATGATATGAACAAAAATATACCAACACTGCGGGAATTTGTTCGGTATTGGTTTGTTTTGTTATGCCACATACACTCGTTACAACAACCCATAGAGAAAAAGTCTTGACATGACCAAAAAATACCGACACGTGATTTACATGGATAAAAAACAAACGCAAGTTATATAAGATATATAAAAGAAAAAATTACAAGTTTTGTCCTTTATATTTATACCACTTTTCAGGCGGTGTCCTTTTTAACGAATGTTGACATGCGGTGTCCTTTACTAGGTATTTTGTTGCAAGTTTAGTCCTTTACACCCAAATCAGTTAAAAAAAACCCTGTTAATTAACAACAAAGACTAAACTTAATACCTAGTTAAAGGACACCGCCTGTCAACATTCGTTAAAAAGGACACCGCCTGAAAATTGATATAAAGATAAATGAACAAAACTTGTAATTCTCCTATATAAAAAAACCGCATAATATAATAAACCACTAAACAACACATATAAAAAAACTTTAAAACAAATAATTACTATTCATTTAGTTTGTCTATTAATAGTACACAATAGTACACAATAGTATACAATGTACTGGTACGGATATTTTCGGTATGGTACCCGCTTTGGTACCTTTTTGTTTTTATTTAGTTTTTGAGTACTTTTACGAGTACTAAATAGGTAAAATTGCCATGAGTACCAATATAGTATGAGTACCAAATAGGTAAATTGATACGAGTACCAATACGATACGGATACCATATAGGTAAAATCAATACAAGTACTATAAATACCATAATACGAAATAAAACATAATAAAAAAAACTTTTAAGGGTCTACATAAAATTCGGTACCAGTACCCGTTTTACCCGTACC
The DNA here is from genome assembly GCA_030545235.1 of Helianthus tuberosus. NCBI lineage: Eukaryota > Viridiplantae > Streptophyta > Magnoliopsida > Asterales > Asteraceae > Helianthus > Helianthus tuberosus. Next base: position 30,535,147 of record CM060451.1, read on the forward strand.
CGTACAAATATCGAAAGTACCAAATACCAAAATCAATAAAACTGTGTACCGATACATGTACCAAATACCTAAAATCGGTACAGGGTCCGGTACAGATACAAGTACCATACAGGTATTTGAGAAAAAAAGCTCATCCTTAGACCATGTGTAGTGGTGAAGAAATATAATGCCCCCACCATGGGGCATTATCCGACACGTGTCATCCCAGTCAGCATGTGACATTATAGCATAAAGTGGTGTAGTGGGGCATTATTCCAATAACCCCATATTATTTTTAATGAAAAAAAAAGCACACGAAATACAAGGTTGTCAGAGCATGTGGGTAACTGATTGGTGGGTCACATTTCCACAAAAGCAATTCAGCGTTTTAATTATAACGCCTAACAACAAACTTTTCAAAAAAAAAACGCCGGGTAACGCCGGGTGTAGTGGGGGGAGGGGCGTTTTGGGGCGTTTTTTTTTTAATTTTTTTTTAAATCACGCCCCACTACGGGTGGTCTTAGTGTGGACCGATATTTGTGAATAGTGTGAGAATTAATGGTTTTCTTGAAATATCTTTATTTTCAGGTACAAAAGATTCTCTGAAACAACAAAGACGTTTAGTGTCTCTTTATGATCTTGTTTTTATTCCAAGCTTTTGATCATTTTAATATTTTGTTTCTTTTCTTTCCATTGGAGGAGATTGTTATTTTTTTGGAAAGACAATTTATTCACATAACCACCACATCAAAACAAGAAGGGGGTAGCCAAACAAACAAGAAGAAAACATAATAAATTTTATCAGATTTACACCAAGCGAAATATATTGCATTTTTTTTAAACCCAAACCACACCACTTCATGACGTACCTGTTGTAATACGCGTCTTTAACCATTATATCTCCACAAAACTATCCTTACTTTAATAAATATAATTTGAAAAATAACTATCCTTACTTCAATAAAGAGTAAATGCACGGATAGTCCCTGTGGTTTTGCAAAGTTTCAGCTATAGTCCCCAGATTTTGGAATTACACTCATAGTCCCTGTGGTTTGACAGTTTGTTACGCTGATAGTCCCTGGAGTGGATGTGGTTAGTTTTCTCAGTTAAGTCCATGTGAAATTACAAAATTACCCTTACTGAACCATCAGAAACCTTCTTCTTCATCTTCTTGCAACCATATTCTCTTTCACAACGCTCCACCACCTGAACGATCTCCCAGCCACCACCTCTACTGAACCACCACTCCGGCGTCACTCACTTTGATGTATCACCACCAATTTAAAACTCAAAAACCACTGAAAACCACCACAGACCCACATCCAACGACCACCGGTTAAACATCACCATCCACCATCATCACCGTAATTCCCGTAAAACATCCAGATCTGCCACCCTGCGCATCACGTTCAACTCCACCCAGCCATCCATCGGTGTGCAAATCATCCTGAACCTGCAAATCAGACTTCCATCGGTGTGCATCCTGCAAATCACAGAGCACCCCCCCCCCCCCCCCAATCGTGCACCTCCATAACCCCCAATCGTAGTCGTTTCACACGGTAAAACAATTTGCCCTGATTTAATTGAACCCCAATAAACCCTAAATTCTGACAAATTTTCATAGAACCTGTATAAAATTGTAAAAAATTTGAAATTTGCAGGTGCTGGGAGCTTCTCGTGATGTAATCGAGAAACGAGATAGGAGTGACTGGATTCATCCGCCATTCAAGAGTTGACAGTATCAACATCTCCATTTTCTGAATAGTTTTCGCTTCAAGATAGTTTACAGCGAGAACGGCGGTGAGAGCGGAGAATGAGTAGTGTGAAACCACTTCCAGCATCCACTCCACCGCGTGGCGGCGGTGGTTGCCGGAGAGGAAATGGTGGGTGTTCAAGTGGCAGTGGGATTCTTTGGAGATTAAAGAGGGTAGTTCTTGGTGTTCCCAAAAGAGGTCTTGTTGGAGTAGTGTGTTTTGAGAATGGTGAAGAATTAGAGTTTGAAACTCATCATCATGTGGATGAAGATGGAGATGAGATGAGGTGAAGAAACCTGTGTTTGTAGAGGATGGGAGGAGAAGATACTAGAGAGCAGTGACCAGAGGTTTGTTTAATACTTGATTTGTTTATTTTATTTTATATTATAAGGGTATTATAGTCATTTCACATGGACTTAACTGAGAAAACTAACCCACATCCACTCCAGGGACTATCAGCGTAACAAACTGTCAAACCACAGGGACTATGAGTGTAATTTCCAAAATCTGGGGACTATAGCTGAAACTTTGCAAAACCACAGGGACTATCCGTGCATTTTACTCTTCAATAAATATAAATTTGAAAAATAACATGAGTTGTAGCCTGTGGTTTTTTGAAATTGTATAATTATACTTTTAGCAGGAGTTCAATCGTGATCTAACTGATATGACTACTAAAATATTTTGTATTTCATAATAATCATAAAGTACATGATATTTAAATTTTTTGTGACAAAACAAATATTTCTCGTACCAAAACATTATGAAAGAAGTAAAATGAATTTACATATACATTTAAAATCCACTCATAATTGTTTTTGAACCGCTAATTTTTTCACCAATGGGATTTGTACACGGATTCCTATTATACCAAAGTTCTCAATCTTAGGGGCTGTTGGCAACTTCTGAATGAGTAAGTGTTGATCCAGTAAGAGGTCTGAACTATTAAGTGCGTAACCAGTAATGTCTGAACTATTAAGAGCCAGTATAATACTTAACCATTCAGAGACAAATGTCTAAATCATTCAGACCTGGTCGTGAAACAAACAGTCTGAGGTTTGAACCATTAAGAGTTTATGACATCTGGCTGTGAAACAAACAGCCTGAGGTTTGAACCATTAAGAGTTTATTAAGAGGAATATATGTTATGATAATATTTTTAGAAAACAAACGTTGGTGTGGCGGGATTATTCCGTTATGGGCAAAACACTGAAATAATATTCCATATCTATTTCTGGCATGCAAGTTGCTTTCCCAAATCAACATCTGTTCTTTCTCTTCCTTCAAATCTGCAAGAACCCTAAACCCACTCAAAACTTGTATTCAAAATCCTCTGGAGATCAAACACTCCGTTTAAAACTTGAGGCAGGTGCGTCGTTTTTCTTTCTGTGATTTTCAATGTGTCTAACAGACACGACATGTCTGATCATGTGTCCAAGGTAGACAAGCATTTCCTTAAACAGTTCTGCTCAACATACAACATTGGTCCTGAGTACAAGCCCATTGTTCCTCATCCCGACCACCGTATCACCGACTGTCCCGACGATTATATCCGCCTTTACACCAGACATTTTGAGTCCTCCAACATCCGCATTCCCTTCTCCAATTTCTTTCTGGATTTCTTGAAACATTACAAACTTAACATATCTCAGCTGTCCCCTCTTGGTGCAATGAAAGTTACTCATTTCGAAATCATGTGTCGGGCTCTTGGTGGCGAGCCATCGCTACCTTTGTTTCGACAGTTTTTTGGACTCGCTTGGAATGGCGATTGGTACACCGTGTCTCAACGGAGGAATCTTGCTCGTTGTTGCATATCATGCGTTCCAACATCTATGCCTCCATGGAAGGACTCGTTTTTTTGGGTTTCTGCTGAAGCTATACCTTTCAAAATGGGTTGGAGACACCACGATGATGAGCCGTCAAATGTTATCCCCCCTCATACCGAACACTTCGATGAGAAACTGTACCAACTCTTGGTTTACCATCCCACATGCTTGCAACAGCAAGGATTTCCGGAACATGTTCTGATCCTAGCTGGCTTGAGTCGAAACTGGCCACACTTGAAGGCCGAGCCTGTCATAATGGATGGGGACAAGGGTATGCAATGCATTACTGGGTCGTTATTTACTTATTTATGTGTTTACCGTTTAGATTTTTTGTTCTGTTTAAGCGCCCATGCTTTGAAGTTTTTAATTCAGTTTGTAGTCGAAGTACTTTTGAAACATGTTTCACTTCTAGCGTGGCGGATCTAGAAAACCTTTATAGGGGCAACGTTTCCAAAAAAGGGGTAAAGAAATCGAAAAAAACATCAATTTTTTCTCAAAATTTACACTACCTCCTGAGCGTAAGGGGTAGCGGGGGCAACCCTTATTAACAAGCTAGGTCCGCCCCTGCCTTCTAGGTGATCTGCTAGTTGAACTAGTGGATTTGAATAACGTTTACAAGGATCCACTTGGTTAAACTAGCAAATGTGAATATATTGGTATTTATACGATCCGCTAGTGAACTAGCATATGTGAATAGTGTAAAAATTAATACATGTTTGCCAACCAGAGCTAGTTTTCACCTAGAAGCTAAACATGTTTCAAAAACTTGACTACAGATTTTGTTAAAACTCCAAACCATCTGAACCACAAAAATTCTCATATATGTCTTAGTGACCCTTTGAACATTTGTCTTGCAGAAATGGACTTGCTCAAGTATATCAAGAAGACGGGTGTTGGTAATGCTGGTGTTGTAAAGTTCACATCTCGTTCTCTTGCCGAACATGAAGACCACATTTTAGAGCGGACTAAAGGTATCTGCTACGAAGGTACCGGTTCCAGTGGTGGAAATGTGGAGATTCATCCTGAAAAGAGCGAGTTGATTGCCAAAGGAAAAGGCCCGGAGACGGTTTCTGAGCCGGCTTCATCCTCAAAGAAAAGGGATAATGTTGTGGTCATTACTATTGATGACTCGGGTGATGAGACCGCCCCTCAAACTCAGACTATGGGGTATGGGGCGGGGGTTTGGGCGTGGGTTGGGGGAAAACGCCCAAGCCACCACCCCGGGTGGGCTTGGGTTGGGGCGTGGCCCTTGGGGCTTGGGTTTCAAGCCGGGCGTGGGGCGGTCTTGACATCCTAGCTGGCTTGCTTCCATTCGCTGACCCCGCCATGTCATAGCAGGCCATATGTAATTTTTTTTTAATATTCTGCCACGCGGTGCACCCAACCCACACCCCCCCGCCATACCCTAAGGACACGTAAACTAGGCGGTGGGGGGCTCCCATTCCATGTGTCAACAAATGCCCCAACCCAAGCCCCACCATACCCCACAATCTCATGTGGAAGAGGCACCCGTGTCGTCAGCTGGTAATAAAAGAAGAAGGGGAAAACAGATTGTGTTTACGGATGAATCATCCAGTGACCACTATGAGGTGGGTCAGACAAGCGCGGGTCAGGAGTCTGTTCTAGAGGTTGTAACCCGCTGGTACGAGAAAAAATCCCAGATGGAAGCCCGTTTGCGTGACCGAATTTCTCGGTACCGCCTAAAAATGACTTTCAGCACCAAAAGATCCGAAAGCTGGGGAAGAAGGTGCGGAAACTGAAGAAGTCGTCGAGTTTTAATAAAGGAAAAGAGGCGATACAGATGCTTGCAAAGAACACACATGAGCATGCAAAGGTAGTGGAAGCCTTAAAAAAGGAACTGGAGGAGGCTTGTGCTATTCAAAAGAAGCTCAAGCAGGAGAAGGCAACTGCGGCCCACGAGAAAGAGGGCTGGATGCAAGAACGCGTGTCGTTAGAGAAGTCACTGGAGCGGGTTTGGTCTGAACGTCAATGGTTGATTGAAGAAGGGTTTGAATACGTGATTAAGAAACTGCACCAAAGCCGGGAATTTCTTGAACCGTTGGCAGCTATGGAATCGAACTTATGGTTAGCGGGGGCACACGACGGCCTTGTTGCAGGTTATAAAAATTGCAAAGCTGGGGGGTGGCTTTGGAGCATAACCGCCTGTTTAAGCCGAAGGCCGAGGGGGAGCTTACCAAGGCTGCTGATGAGCTGAAAAACATGCAGTACCCGTATGTGGTAGCTTTGTCTCAATGTAAGGACCGTGCATTGGATGAGTTGAAAGCATTGGAGCCTGACGTAGGGATGGACGATGAAGGGGTTGGTTGTAGTAAGAAGGTTGGAAAAGCAGTTTGAATTGGGTTTTTTATTCGGTATTAACTATCTGATATTATGGTAGAAATTTGTTTAATTTTTGAGTTTGGGAACATTCAGTATTAACTAACTAATTTTATGATATGTATGGAATATCATCAGACCACTTTTATCTTGTTGGTTGGCTTTATGCAAGTCTATTAGTCAAATTGTACTAAGTGAATGAAGATAATAGTTCAAATTAATTACTCTTGAGTTATTCTAAACAGAAGTATTTGTGGCATAACATTTTTTTTGTTTTGAGTATTTTAGTTGTGGCACGTCAGTGTCGTTGTGACTCGAATGCAAGGTGCATGCATATCAACGCTTTCGGGATGTTACAAAGTAGTCGCGTGTTCCTCGGTTCACCGGAAATCGATTGTCACGAGCGCATATATGCGATTTCTATTTTCTATCATCCCTACGTTACATAAGAAGATGTAGCCCGGAGGTCTTCAGCAAGCCAAACTTCTCTTTTTGTCCAAATACATTATGATTTATCTAAAACATGTATTTTTTTGCATGTAACTTTTATATATATTTCCAATTCTTTGTAAGCCGACAATCAAATATGGTCAGAGTTCACACTAGAGGTGTACAAATTCGTTTGTTACAACCCAAACGGTAGAACTTGTCCCAAAAGACTAGCCTAGTGGGAAAGGGTGTCATTTGGGTTATAAACCCCACATTAGGTGCCCATACAACCGATGTGGGACAAGTCCCATACCTTGCAATGGATTCAATCCATAATTTTAATTGATTCAGGTTATAAACTGAACCGCATTGGTGAACAGTCAGTTTGTAAATTACCGGTTCAGATTATAAACCGGTTTAGGGGGAAAATGTTTGAACCTATCAAATCGATTGCCGTCGAGTTCAAACCAGTTTGGGGCATAAAAGCCACTTGTTTTTCAATCAGTTCGAGTTCATATTGGTTTCAGGGAATGAGACTACAAACTAACGGGTTGGGTCAGGTCCAAGCCGGTTTTTTGGGAGAAGTGGGTAGGGTTATAAACCGGGTTGGCAGGCCAAACCAGTTTTTTACACCTCTAGTCACACACTCACACACAAATAAACAATGACTTCGAGAAATCCATTATGGTCCATGAAATAGACAATAGCCCATGAATAAAAAAGCCCAATAGAATTAAAAGCCCAACCTACTATATAACATTTGATTTAGGGTTTCGTTCATCCGCAGCCGATTATCGGTAAACGCAAAGGAAATTATCAGGTTCGCTCTCAAACAAACTCATGTTTTTCATTAATTCATCGAACTGATGCGTGATTTAGTTTACGAATGTGTTGTGTCTCATTTCTTGCCCACATTTTGATTGTAGTTTCAGTCTGTAATGTTTGTAGATCACATTGAATTAGACCTAATATGCTTTGAGTGATACTTGATACGTGTAGAAAAGTTAGAATATGAATGAAAAGTGTTTTTGTTATTGAAAATTAGTTTATCTTTATTGCTTGAATAATGTTGAGTTTATGTAACATTGGTTTATTTTGCTCTATTTTGTTATGTTCTTAGCGTGATAAAATTAATTTATAGAAAAGTATATTGTAAACGACCACAGTAAACATCTGTGATCAATGATTATAATTTAGATAAATAAGTGTTACTAAAGTTATGATTTAGGAAACTTTTTTGAGCCTTTGAAAAACTTGCACCGAATTTGGCTTCAGATTAACAAATGCCGCCGACGTTCTTAATCGATATTCGAACATTACAAACCATAAACTCTTTTAAGTGGTAATTTTGCACTGCTTTTTAACATCAATTTTGCTTTGTTATAACACAACAATTCAGCACTTTTATTACAACAATTCTGCTTATGTTTACAGCAAGTAAACAACAATCAAATACTAGAATGGCACCACAAGGAGGTAAGCAGAAACGACACACTCACACTTGTGACGAGGTTAAAGGTTAGTTATTTGTTAATAGCTTGCCCCCCTACGTCTATCATATTTCCACTGATTCAGTACTTGTTTTTGTTTTTTTTTCCTTGTTTAAAAGTCAAAGAGGCTGCAAAAATAACAAAGACTAGTAACCATTGGACGTCTTTACAGAAATGAGGAGATGTATCTAGGTTCCGAGAGGAGTTAGATGATAGTGGTTTTGGGCACCTCTTATTTGGTCACACCAATATTCCGAAGCATAACCTGGGGCTCCTTGAGGCGCTCTGTACATTTTATGATCATGCCAACTTTTGCTTTAAGTTCAACAAAAATGTGAGGATTCATTATGGGTTGTTAGATATCTTATTCATAACGGGTTTGAACATTGACGGTGATGCTGTGACTGGCGAAGAAAGCACGGAAAAGATATGGGATATGTTTAAGGATTTCATAGCCATTCCTGCAGGTGAAGTTCGCAAGATATGTAAGTCGGACGGATCGATGCTTTTGAGTGAGATTAAGAATATAAGCAAGGATAACTTAAGCAAGGAAGAGTGTTTTAGGCTTTTTTGTTTCTACTCTATTGGAGCTGTTATTTGTCAAACAGCTCCGGACATGTTTCTAAGATGTATATCCCTTTATTGAAGGATGTTAAAAAGATTAAACACTTTGCATGGGGAGCAGGCATGTTGGCTGCATTCCATTATTCGATTCGTTAGTATTTGTCCTTAGGTAAATCTCAGTTGCATGGGCCGCTTCTTCCTTTTGTTGTAAGTTTCATTGTAGTGGCTTGTTATTTTTAGTTGCACAAGCCCTTTTATTTATTTAATAAATTATTTTAAAAACACAGGTATTTTTGTGCGAAATGATTCCTGATTTTGCTAAGATGATTGGTCTGAAGGAACATTTTACTCCAACCGAATTCCCCCTCATGAAGCAATGGACGGAAAAGTTGCATCATGCCTCGCTTAATACGCAGAAAGAGCACAAGCCCACAAAAGAATACTATGTTAAGTTTTTCAGTGAGCTGAAAAGTGAACAGGTAAACTTGTTAGTGCTTTAATAATATCACAGGGCTTTTGTTTTACGTATATGACATTTCTTTTAGTTGATAACAGGTTATACTTCATAGGTATGTAAATCGAGGCCTAGTTCATATCCTCGAACGCGTGAAGCAGCAAATATTTGTAGCTGTTGCGATTGTACCGGTGCTAAACTTCAATATGGAGGGACGGAACTTTCCCCACATAAATCGAGAGCGATTTAATATTTCCAAACAAGAGGTGGACAGGTTCATGAAGCCAATAAAGCTTATACATGTACAACCCCTGAAACGAAGGCATGGTGAAAAGGGTTTAGAAGGTAGGAAGTGGGGAGTTGTGGCTGAAGCGGAAGAAATAAAATAACATAAGTTAAAGAGTTAGAGAACAAAGAACACAAGAGACTGTCTCATAAGAATTACTTACTCATTATAAACTTTGCCCTGTTGTCCCATCGTTCTTTAGCATCGTAGTAACGTTGATCCCACTTCCTACCTTCTAAACCCTTTTCACCATGCCTTCGTTTCAGGGGTTGTACATGTAAAGGCTTTATTGGCTTCATGAACCTGTCCACCTCTTGTTTGGAAATATTAAATCGCTCTCGATTTATGTGGGGAAAGTTCCGCCCCTCCATATTGAAGTTTAGCACCGGTACAATCGCTACAGATATTTGTTGCTTCACGCGTTCGGGGATATGAACTAGGCCTCGGTTTACATACCTATGAAGTTTAACCTGTTATCAACTAAAAGAAATGTCATATACATAAAACAAAAGCCCTATGATAATATTAAAGCACTAACAAGTTTACCAGTTCACTTTTCAGCTCACTGAAAAACTTAACATAGTCTTCTTTTGTGGGCTTGTGCGTATTAAGCGAGGCATGATGCAACTTTTCCGTCCATTGCTTCATGAGGGGGAATTCGGTTGGAGTAAAATGTTCCTTCAGACCAATCATCTTAGCAAAATCAGGAATCATTTCACACAAAAACACCTGTGTTTTTAAAATAATTTATTAAATAAATAAAAGGGCTTGTGCAACTAAAAATATCAAACCACTACAATGAAACTTACAACAAAAGGAAGAAGCGGCCCATGCAACTGAGATTTACCTAAGGACAAATACGAACGAATCGAATAATGGAAGGCAGCCAACATGCCTGCTCCCCATGCAAAGTGTTTAATCTTTTTAACATCCTTCAATAAAGGGATATACATCTTAGAAACATGTCCGGAGCTGTTTGGACAAATAACAGCTCCGATAGAGTAGAAACAAAAAAAAGCCTAAAACACTCTTCCTTGCTTATATTCTTAATCTCACTCAAAAGCATCAATCTGTCCGACTTACACATCTTGCGAACTTCACCTTCAGGAATGGCTATGAAATCCTTAAACATATCCCATATCTTTTCCGTGCTTTCTTCGCCGGTCACAGCATCACCGTCAATGTTCAAACCCGTTATGAACAAGATATCTAACAACCCATAATGAATCCTCACATTTTTGTTGAACTTAAAGCAAAAGTTGGCATGATCATAAAATGTACAGAGCGCCTCAAGAAGCCCCAGGTTATGCTTCGGGATATTGGTGTGACCAAATAAGAGGTGCCCAAAACCACTATCATCTAACTCCTCTCGGAACCTAGATACATCTCCCCATTTCTGTAAAGACGTCCAATGGTTACTAGTCTTTGTTATTTTTGCAGCCTCTGAGACTTTTAAACAAGGAAAAAAAATAACAAGTACTGAATCAGTGGAAACATGATAGACGTAGGGGGCAAACTATTAACAAATAGCTAACCTTTAATCTCGTCACAAGTGTGAGTGTGTCGTTTCCGCTTACCTCCTTGTGGTGCCATTCTAGTATTTGATTGCTGTAAACATATTGTTATAACAAAGCAAAATTGATGTTAAAAAGCAGTGCAGAATTACCACTATCACACAACTAACTGTCTCAACCTACCTACCGTGAATCAATCAAGTTAAACAAAGTAGTGATGTGCACCAGGCGCTACACTTCGGGAATTTGGTCATTATAGATTTAGTTTGTAGTGGTAGCGATATGACACGGTCACTCGGTAAAACAATCAAAAGAGAAAACCCCAAAAATAAACTCGTGTTATCCCTAAAAGGATATCGACACGTGTTTTGTACGGATAGTATCGGCCGGTTTATCATTGTACCGACAATCACTATAGCTTACGATACAAAAAAAATGTGGATCCCCGGCGTGATTGGCGTTTTCGGGCACTAAAAACGCCCCAAATGAAGCCACTACGGGTGGTCTAAATACTAACAACAAATACGTTGATTAGACTACACCTCCATAGATCCATAAAAATTGAAAATAAAAATAAAATAAAAACACACACCCGTTTGGGAAAAAAAATTATAATTTTGAGGAACCTATGTAGCATCATTACCTAAGTCCTAAACACACGAAAAATTAACACTATCATTAGGGTATATTTTCAACCACATAGCATACAAACATGTAATCTTCGACTCTTCGTTCATTGTGGGGAATTATCAGATGGGTTTCACAGGACTTGATATTTGAACTGATTTTCAGATCAAATTGTAAAAAGTAAAAAATAAAAACCATTGCAGCAGGGAAATCAAAGTGAAAAAGTAGAGGTGAAGGAAGGATAAGACCACAACTGTGAAGAAAAAGTGAAAAACCATTGCAGCAGGGAAATCAAAGGGACAGAGAACAAAAGGTATGTTCTCTTAATTTATGTTTGAAAATAGAAATAACTACAAGATGGTCCTTATAATATATTTGTTATTGCGGTTTTGATCCCTAGATTTTATTTATTACTACAACCTTGGTTCTCAGTTCTCACAATTTAATCGGAAGGAACCTAAGCTTTGAAAGCCGCCAACATGCACCCCCAAGGGGCGCCAATTTGCCAAAGGGGGTATTGTGAGTGAATAGTGAACCTCATTTGCAGTTTAGGTGGACCAATGAGAACCCTCCATTCATTTTTGTTTCGATTTCATGTCCAGTCTCATTGGTGTTCAATTCTACGAGAGAGCCCCATGAAATAAATGACAAATGGTGGTCAAACTCGTTCAGTTTATAGCACCATGAGCCATCGTAAAGGCAAATCCTTGCAAATAATGATGATGGCAATCAATGTGGATGATAAATGGGATTTGTGGAGATGAGCGCCTTTAGAAAATTATGTGACAGAGAAAGGAGAAAGGGGGCGCTCGAAAACGCGCTTTGCGGTCCATTCGAGCAACACTTACGTGGATCCATCAATCCGCACATTCTTCATAGATGCTTAATATCATAAAAAATCAGGCTTGGATTACTAATATTAATACGTTTGACTTGATAATTTTTGGACAATATAAACTTACATAGATATAGGGCTGCAAACGAAAACTTATTAATATATTTTCAAACTTATATGTAATAATTAATATATTTTGAAACTTCTGGTTTTACATTCCCTTTCTGTATCAGTTTGGTTCGTTATGGTACTCGTACTATAAAAACTTAAAAATAAAGTCGTGATATGCCCCCGGTGCTAACGTCGGGAATTCGATATGTATCAATTTGGTTTATAACACACCTGACATGACAACACCACTTGGTATAAAAATCAAAAGAGAAAATCGAAAAATGTTGGAAATTATATTGACACGTGTTTTACATTGATCTAGAACTATATAAAAAACTAATACTGGTACTGATGTTATTTTAGACGGACGATGGTATCGGTTCGGTTTGTCATTGTAGCGCACCCACTTTAGCTTGCGATGTCAAAAAAAAATAGTATATTGTGAGAGTACAATTCCATTTTCAACAATATGTATACCAGAATGTCAAAAAAAACTAAACACGGTTGGGTATTAAAAAAAGTTAAATGAAATGAAATGAATTTTGGTTAAACGAATGTTGGTGTGGATTTTTATATCTTGTAACATATAAATGAAGTTTGGGGTGTTGGTTCAGTTCTGTTTTGAACATAAAGGAAAACATGAAAACATACCTTTGGTTGCATCAGCACAAGTTAGCAGAGAATCCATTAAGGGTTGACATGATTGTCATCTTGGTCTGGTTCCTCCTTAGGGTGCTGACTGATGATGGTGGCTTAGAAAAACCGATAAGGGAATCGGTATGGAGATGGAGGTCGAAATTATGATGTTATGTGTTATTAGGGTTGTGTCTAATGTGTAACTGTCTAACCCCTTAACCTCCACATAATTCTCCTTATATAAGCACCCAGGAGGAAACCCTAATTAGTTAATAAGGGTAATATGGTCCATCAACAATTACCAACTAATTATTTAATAGGATTGTTATATATTTTGATCTATATAATGTAAATGATTATAATGGCTACAGATTAAATATTAATACGTAATATATTTAATCTTACATTCTCCCACTTAGCCGAGTAATCATTTACTATGAGTATTAGATAAGCCTGATCAGGAGTTAACACTCATTTTAGCCTTAAACAAGTACTATAGCAGAAAAATACAGCCGTTGAATCATTATGCGACTCAGGACCCCCATTAATCATACTATAGCCTTAATTTAAAACCTAATCGTCATGATCAAAATACGCGTAAGCCCTTTGTTTGATTTGTAACTATATTTGTCTATATGCCATTATGTCGACTTGACATATTCTTAGAGACGTACAAAATCAAACTGATGAGGAAAAATTAACTAATACTTAGTCATTCATAGTACGATATGCATTTGCGCATGGCCATCAAATAATACCCGTCTCTGAGCTCTCTTAATAAGACTTATGGGTAATAGCCCTTCAGTTACAGGATCCTTAAGCATATCATGAATGTATTCGATACAAAACTTAGTTTCCTCAATTCGTTCATAAACGAATAATTAATTGCGTATCGAAATTTAATGCAGCACCTCTCGAACTGTTACTGTTCAAGGAGTCATGGTAGCTGACTTTATCACACTAATTCTTCAAAACATTAATTATATGGAGTTAATAAACTTATGAGTCCACTGATAAATTTCCAACAACATTTAGTGACCATATTATGTCGTTATAACTTAGGTTGTTATTATCAGTGCATTATGACTCCTCCATGAGATAGGTTTTGTCTGCTGATATAAATATATACCCGAAATTACATTTTGTCATCTTTGAATATCTCAAAGTTAGAGTAATAAACCGGTTTTAATTCTCACTTCTTCTTCAAATTATAGCCTCTCATTTCTTTAAAGATATTATAATACTCCATTAGATGCTACACATTAATCTAGACATATCTAGTGTGTTGCAATGTGAGTAATATCCAAACGAGTATAGACTTGAACTTACATAAGGCTTCCAATTAATGAAGCGTAAAAATTAATCTCATTTATCCTATTATCCTCTAAAGGAGAGCAGTGTTTAGTTACATATGTAAGGACCCATTTAATGTTAAACTTATGGAACGGAACTAATATCCCATTTGGTCTATCTCAGTATGTTATGATATCAATCACGTAAGAGATATCTCTGAGATCTATTATATCAAAGTTTGTGTTAACAATGCTTTGACTTATGTAACATATACTTGTCAAAAGAATATCATCTATATAAACAAGTTTATCTTAGTTGCTCCCACTCATTTTGAGGTAGGTACATTAATCCACTTGGTTCTTGATGAAAATAATTACGTTAAGATTTCATCACATTATGATGTTTGCATTAACCCATACATGGATTTTATTGGCTTACAAATAAAGTGTTCTTTAACCTTCAGTTTGAAACTTTAGGTTGTTATCTAATGAACATGTAAATGTGTCAGCCATTTGTTAGGGAAATTGTTTTTAATGTTCATCTAATGTAGCTTTAAACTATTATAAGCTACTAGAACAGTGATGATCCTCAAAGAAATCTTCTATAAGATATGTAATAAAGATTCTTTAATAATTTATCTCTTCCTGAGTACAACCTTTGACAATCAATCAAGCTTCTTCGTGTCTTAACGCTTATATTAGGATTTGGTTTAGTTATGAACACTCTTAGGTAATTCAATCAAATCCCAAACGTTATATGAACACATAAAATCAGTTTTACTAGAAAACTGTTTTATTCCATTTAGAAGATTGATTGACACTAATGGCTTAATTATAAGAGATAAGATCAGTAAACATTTCCAAAATCCATTTCAACTTCAGTTAGGGAGGTTATGTAATCATCAAAGTTAGTAGGCTTTTAAACCTAGATGACCTCCTGAGTTAATTATTGGGTTCATTAGAAGTTTCAGTTTTATGGATTAGCTCTTGGTTAGGTTGCTATCATTTTCATTCTAAGTTTATAAGAGTTGGAGCAGTATGGTGTACAAGAGGTGTAATCGGAGTTAAATTTGGAGTGAAATTTAATGACACTCTTCCCCCCGCCTCTTGTATTCCTTGCAAATCATAATAAGGACTTTGACTACTCCCACTAACCTTAGAAATCATTAGGAACTCAGCATGCTTAGGGTCAATTTGTAACGACCAACAAATTCTAATAGAGAAACAAGTTAATGACGTCAGTCGTTGTAGTTTCTCTTGTTGAGGATTATGTTAGTTTAGGTAAGAAATCTAAGTGTGTCCACAATTAAGCAGCAATGAAACTTTTGTAAGAGTAGCATTAGATTTTAAGGAGATAAGTTTTGATAGAACAGTGTCGTGATGGAGCGGTGTCTTGTACAAGAGGTGCAATTTTAGGTAATGTAAAATTTTCACTCCCCCACCTCTTGCAACTATTGCAAGTTATTATTAAGACACTTAATGCTCCCACTGATCTTTAATATCTCTAGAATGCTACAAGAGAAGTTTCAATGAGCTACGTGACGTGGGAACATATCATATATACGTTAGACTTTATTTGATTTCTTTAATGTCCAGATATCATAAGAAACTTTAGGGACATATCTAATAGAAATCTTATTAAGTATACATATGAATAGATTTCTTCTAAGACTGTGGGCCATATGCGACAAAATTTAGATACAAGTTGATAGTCTTTTAAATGATAAATGAATTATGTCTGAATATTCCATTTTGAATAAGTTCCACGAATGTCAATGAATGACTTATGATGGACCCATACTTATTCCTTAAGCCAAGTAATATTTTAGGGCTTTAACGTCATGATTTGAAATCACTTAGAATGAGATTAGATAAAAAATCATCCTCATTAACCCTGTCATGATTTCTCATGAATTTCGGTTATAATGGATGAAATTTATAAGTCTCATTTTCCTTTTGTCAAATTCTCATTTTCATGATGACAAAAGTTGTGAAAAAGTAAGGTATCATCTAGTTTCATTTTAATAATGTTTCTATCCAGACATTTAGAACAAATAGGATGAGAGTTTAAGATAAGTGTGACTTTATGTTGACTATGCAAACCTCACAACCTTCATGACATAGCCTAAGTAATGATACTGTACTCTGATTAATAATCAGAACATGTAATGTATCGAAAAGCTTTGTTAGAAGACTGCTTATTATGGTTCTTATAGCGTTAACAATTAATTTTGTCACTAACTCTCATATTAGTTATGTGTCAAGTTCTGGGAAGAAAACGTATGGAACTAGAGTCAACTAATCACTTGTTAATTGGAATATTAAAATTACCAGACTTAAATATCATTAATAAGTGACTATCTAATTCATTTACCCAACTGTTCTTTAGAATAATGGATAGTCTCGTTGCTTATGTCTAGTCTAATGACATAATTATGCAGTGAGATTTTCCCTTGAAGAACCTTAATGTTGGAATTAGCACTTGTAATTTGTCTATGGACCTTAGAACAATCCTCTTTTAAACGTTTTAAGTGGTTGTAAGGTGAATAACAACTTATTTTCCAGCTTTAAACATTTATTTCTTTGTACATATGTTGCTTATCAACACACTCGTTATACTTTGGTATTTTTGAGTGTTATAGTTGATTTATAAGGCATCAAAATGTACAAGTGAAAATCTTAGTATGTAATGTACTGGAAAAATGTACTTATTTCCATGCGTAAGCCCTTAACTTTATGGGTCATGGTTTTTGTACATTATAATGTATTCACATATACCACTTAACTTTATAGTTTAGAGTTTCAAATTAAGGCATGCATCTTAGGAGTTCTAGTGAGTATTCCATAATTATAGATTAGTCTTAGGAAAGACTTAATCTGGAATAACTTTAGTGATAGCATTTACGTTAGAGAGTTCTTGATTATCATAATAGACATCATGGTCGATTTGTCCTATTCATCATGCTCTAACTTTCTTCTTTATAATCTTTATCAGAAGAGAGCAATAGGATTATCGTGTCTTAGGGAATAATCAAGGATTTAATTTAAGAGCTAATTCTAATAGAAACTTTAAATAAAGCAAACATTTTAGGTCTAAAAAATTAGAGTGGATGAGATATAGACTAATAGAAGAAAATTACAGTGAGTAAAATTATGGGTACTAAGAATAAGGCAGACGAAATGATCATAAAAACTTAATTAAGGATCATTAATCTAAGGATCATTATGTGAAGAGATTGTGATATGTCTATTACTAACATCAAAATAATAGACTTTAGCTAAAAAATTCTACTTAAATGAAGACAAAACAGCTTTGGCCAGAAGTGTAATCATTTAAGCATATGTGCAAAGTGGTTGTAACAAATCAGCTTTGCCCAGAATTGAAACAATCACTTTAGTTATGCACTTGTTGAGTGTGCCATCTATGAATGAATTAAATCAGCTTTGGCCAGAAAATAAGACATTCATGCTTATGATGCATACACAACATAGCTTTCGTAATACTTGAATGATAAGTAGATGTATCAAGTCAGCTTTGGCCAGAAATGATATATCAGAAGCTCATTCAAGTTAAGCTATTTTGGTTTTGTAAAACATTATTTGATCCTTATTAATTAGCTAAGTAATTACAAAACCAATTATTTAATAACAAAGTTCTTAAAATTTAGGTCACATTAAACAGCTTAAAGAAATAATGAGGTTTCGAGTCTTGTGCGATCAGTAATGCTTTGTGCGACAGGTAATGCCTTGTGCGATCGTTAAGGCCCAAACACTTGTGCGATCAATAAGGCCCAAGTACTTGTGCGATTTTAAGGCCCAAAACTTGTGGATCAGTAATGCCTTGTGCGATTAGTAAGGTCTTGTGCGATCCACAAGTCTTGTGCGATCCACAAGTCTTGTGCGATCCACAAGTCTTGTGCGATTATGCAGTCTTAACTTGTACCATGTGCTTAATGAGTTGTACAAGTTTTGTGCGACTGTCTTGTGCGATTAGATCATCTCTTATGTAATCTGATTTTGTGCGATTTTCTTATGCGATCAGATTATCACTTATGTGATCCAATCTTGTGCGACATGTTTAAGCTGTTTAATTTCGAATCCTCTCTTTAAGGCTGTTTGTTGTGATAACTTAACTAAAATTCGAAAATTATGAATTGAGATATAGTTTCCAATTATAATATTGATCCATTTTTATCACAAAATTTCGAAATCATAATCTAATTACCATTTAACAGATTTCGAAAATAACTTGATGGACAAGATTAGATCAAAATTAGGGAAACATCTAACAATTCAAATCACATTCCAAATCATAAAGGAAAAAATTCGAATTTATCATAAGAACATAAGAACATTATGAACCCTAAAAAAAAATAAAAAACATAATTCTGGGTTCCGAAATCTAAATTTTAAGAACTTTGTTAACAGATTTCGAATATTAGGTTTGTCCATTATGATTTCGAGTCAAAACATTAATACATTAACTTCCGAAAACAGTGATTTCGGCAACAAAACTCGAAAACAGTCATGACTTTTCAAGGCTTTAACAATTTCGTTTTCCAGATTTTTGATCCCAGAATAATGGATACGAAAACAGAACTGACTAATCAACATATGCTCTGATACCACATGTTGGTTCAGTTCTGTTTTGAACATAAAGGAAAACATGAAAACATACCTTTGGTTGCATCAGCACAAGTTAGCAGAGAATCCATTAAGGGTTGACATGATTGTCATCTTGGTCTGGTTCCTCCTTAGGGTGCTGACTGATGATGGTGGCTTAGAAAAACCGATAAGGGAAACGGTATGGAGATGGAGGTCGAAATTATGATGTTATGTGTTATTAGGGTTGTGTCTAATGTGTAACTGTCTAACCCCTTAACCTCCACATAATTCTCCTTATATAAGCACCCAGGAGGAAACCCTAATTAGTTAATAAGGGTAATATGGTCCATCAACAATTACCAACTAATTATTTAATAGGATTGTTATATATTTTGATCTATATAATGTAAATGATTATAATGGCTACAGATTAAATATTAATACGTAATATATTTAATCTTACATGGGGAAGAATGAGGTGTTATCAGTTTGGTTTGTCATGGTAACGAAAACCTAAAAACAAAGTAATGATGTGCACCAGGCACTACACTTCGGGAATTTGGTCATTATAGATTTAGTTTGTAGTGGTAGCGGTATGACACGGTCACTCGGTAAAACAATCAAAAGAGAAAACCCCAAAAATAAACTCGTGTTATCCCTGAAAGGATATCGACACGTGTTTTGTACGGATAGTATCGGCCGCTTTATCATTGTACTGTCCCTTTTGCTTTAGATACATTTGGCTCCCTAGCGCCAGAAGCTATCCACTTCTTGACCAGGGTCCAAGAGGTCGTCCACAACAATTGTTCAGCCCCAGTGGCCATGGGTTTGTCTTTGGAAGGTTAGGGTTTGCAATTCAGAAAGGGGTGGCGGTGCAGCTTTTTGCCCGTCTACCTTCTGTTTTGATGTAACTTGGCAAGTTTTTTTAGTGAAATGATAACCGAAGGATGATGGGAAGCAAAAAATAAATATTTCAAATAAACGTTTATATGTTTTCAAGTAATCGGGTCATGTATGACAAAATACTATACACGCCAAAATTTAAAAACTAATTAAATATAAAGTTTCATACCCAACTAGTAATAAAGGCCCGCGCGCGTTGCGGCGCGGGTACAACGCAAAAATCAAATGAGTTAGTCAAAGCGTTATGTGATGCGTTAACCATACGAACGTGCATTTCAACGTATCCGGTTGAACTCAATGTAACCTATATAAGCATTCAGATTGAATCAAAACTTAAAGTAAATCGAATTTATAATGCATAATCATAACGTATTATATGGTATTAATTAGGGTTTATAAAAAAAGAGGACAACCACAATTTGACTCCACTCATTTCGGAAATTTTTTTTACGAAAGGTACATAAAATAAGCACGAAATGTATTATATTTGACCTGGCTCGTTTCCCAAAAAAATTTACGTCGAAGCGTAAAACAACTCGAATTAATAAAAACACATATATAAAAATATGCACGTAAAAATGGTTTTTCTAAACGAATACGCTTATATTTGACATGACTCGTTTCCGGAAACAATTTATGTCGAAACATAGACATACTCAAATTTATACCGACACGTACATAAAAATATGAATGTAAAAAAGTAATTAACAAAAGAGATTAACGAACGAAAGTTATTTAGAGGAAATTAATTTAGTAAAAAGCTAGGGGCTAAAAAAGCCAATTGCTAAAGTAGAGGATATTAAAAATGTGGAAAGGACTAAAATTGCCAAGTCCAAAAGTTGAAGGGCCAACCAAAGCCAATTGCTAAAGTAGATGATATTAAAAATGAGGAAAGAACTAAAATTGCCAAATCCAAAAGTTGAAGGGCCAACCAAAGCCGGTTGGAAATTCCACCGACTTTGGTTGTCGAAACATAGAGACACTCAAATTTATACCGACACGTATATAAAAATATGAATGTAAAAAAGTAATTAATAAAAGAGATTAACGAACGAAAGTTATTTAGAGAAAATTAATTTAGTAAAAAGCTAGGGGCTAAAAATGGCAATTGCTAAAGTAGAGGATATTAAAAATGAGAAAAGGACTAAAATTGGCAAGTCTAAAAGTTGAAGGGCCAACCAAACCCGGTGGAAAATTTCACCGACTTTGGTTTTTAAGATAGTATACAATTACTTTTCTCATTACTCATCCTGAATGTTTCATACTCTATGATGTTCGGGTATTAAAAATGAGAAAAGGACTAAAATTGGCAAGTCTAAAAGTTGAAGGGCCAACCAAACCCGGTGGAAAATTCCACCGACTTTGGTTTTTAAGATAGTATACAATTACTTTTCTCATTACTCATCCTGAATGTTTCATACTCTATGATGTTCGGGTTCAATCGTTATCCCTCATCTCAATCAGGGGCGGAGCTACCTTATGCCGGGGGGCAACGCCCGCTACGGCTTGGCGCGGAAAAATTTGGAAAAATTAGTGTAAATTTTGGAAAAATTTGAGGTTTTTTTGATTTCGTTACGGCTTATTTATAAAACGTTACGGCTTGGCGGATTTTCTATATCCGCCACTGATCTCAATTAACATTGTATGTCACTCTTTCTTCTTAAAAACTTGAATATCAGTGAAGTCATATATAGTTACTCACCAATAGAAATTTGTCATGTGTTTTTTTTTCTTTTTGTAAGTTTCAATTCCCTCTCTTATATTATAATTATAAATAATATAGATGTTTAGCTCCTTTAATATTTTAATAACTGGTAAGATTACTTGCGCTACTCTGCGGGATTTCGGTAAATATCTATTTTGGTTCAATATAGCAACCGAAAGAAATATGCGGAAAAAAATATTGACACATGGTTTACATCGAGTGAAAATCATAAAAATAAACTAAGTTGAATAGCGGGATGGCCTGATTTTAAACTAATTGTAAATGAAAACGTAAACGCTATCTTAAATATAACTTTAATGAAAAAGAAACCTAAAACTAAAACACTAAACGTAAAGAAAAGTAAAAAAAATAAAAAAAAATAAAGTCCAGAAAAAATAAATCAAGAAAGAAACAAAGGGACCAACATGATGAAAACATTATTCACACAACTTGCTAATTGTAATTTACGTCAAAACGTAGGACAACTGAAAACGTACATAAAAATAAGCATGAAAACGTATTATATTTGACCTGACATATTTCGGAAGAAATTTACGTTGAAACGTAAACCAACTTGAATTTATATTGACACGTACAAAAAATAAGAACGTATGAAAATAGTTATGGCGCGTTGCGGTGGTGTCGAAATGTAAAGTGACTCGAATTTATATCGTCTAATAAAAACGCATTATATTTGACCGACTCGTTTCCGAAAAAATATTTACGTCAAAACGTAGACCAATTGAAAACGCACAGAAAAATAAGCACGAAAACGTATTGTATTTGATCTGAATCATTTCCAGAAAAAAAATTACGTCAAAACGTAGAACAACTGAAACATACATAAAAATAAGCAAGAACATATTATATTTGACCTAACTCATTTCCCGAAAAAATTTACGTCTAAACGTAAGCCACTTTGAATTTATAAGTACACATACATAAAAATAAACACGTAAAGATACCTTTGCGAACTGAAATTTCAAAACCGAGTAGGAACTACTGTTTTCAAAGTTGATCTATGTTCAAAACATTTAACAAAATATGAAAATAACTAGTGTAAACATTTGAAAAATAAAGACAAAAAATAGTTATGTCAAACCTTAAATAAAAATAACTTAAATACTTTGAAGTATTAGTCATAAACTTTAAAATTAATACATACATACATACATACATACATACATACATACATACATACATACATACATACATACATACATACATACATACATGTGTGTATGTATATGTATTTATACATGAAACCATGAATACAAAAGTTGGCATGGGAAAGCATGGGCTTCTTCGAAGACCAAAGAGGTTCAAAGGTACTTTTAGATATGTACTATTTTTGAAGTTATTTATTTATTTAGAGTTAATTACTGTTTTCGTCCCTGTGGTTTGTCAAAAATCACTATTTCAGTCCATTAGTTAAAAAACTGCGACTTCAGTCCCTGTGGTTTCACTTTCGTAACCATTTCAGTCTTTGTGGTTTCACTTTCGTAACCAT
Source organism: Helianthus tuberosus (assembly GCA_030545235.1). Lineage (NCBI taxonomy): Eukaryota > Viridiplantae > Streptophyta > Magnoliopsida > Asterales > Asteraceae > Helianthus > Helianthus tuberosus. The sequence goes on from CM060451.1 coordinate 30,558,004, forward strand.
TTCAATCCATTAGTTTAAAAAGTACAGGGACTGAAATGGTTACGAAATGGACTGAAATGGTTACGAAAGTGAAACCACAAGAACTGAAATCGCAATTTTTAAACTAATGGACTGAAATAGTGATTTTTGACAAACCATAGGGACGAAAACAGTAATTAACTCATTTATTTATCTTGTTTAGATAAATCTTATTTTAAAGTTACCTTTTCTAAGAGTATGAACACCTTTTCTAAGAGCATGAACAACAATGGGTCTGTTGCACAAGTTTGGCAGAGCGGACCGACCCAAACTAGACTTCCCTTGTTGGAGGAGTTTGACCATGGTGGTCCGGTTTGCTTGAGCGGAATTCCGCTCACAAACTTATTTTTTTAGTGTAAAAAGTGGGGTATCATGTAGAGGTTTGGAGTGGTTTATTTTTGGAGAAAAAAATGAGGGTTTGAAGTGGTGGTGGTTTAGAATAATTTAGCATGCTGACTAGACAGTCTGTTGGATGGATTTTGTCCACTGTTGTGGGTGCTCCCGTTTGTCTTTGTTACACTTGTGTCATCTTTGCATATATGTTTGTAGAAATAAATTCCACTTGACTTGTTTTCATTGGCAAATAACAAAAAATGTGTTTCGTTTTTTAGTTTTATATTTACATATACAGGTTGGATTAATTGTCAGTCTAAATAGTCGGAAAAATATCGTTATCATTTCTCCAACATAACAATTAACCAAATCATAACAAAGGCTTCAAAAATAAGTTTTGCTACAAAGAATATTGATTTTACTACATAAACGAAGAGAAAATAAAAGTTTTATCAGTAATTAAGAGAGGTAGGTCTTGTCATTTTTTGGTAAAGACCTTCTCGTTTTTAAGATATAAGAACATGCGTAGTGGGCAACTTGATACCCTTGGGCGTTTTGCGCCATGTGGCAGCCCAGTCAGCAATGGGGCATTATTGGGCGTTTTCTAAAATGGGTGTGGTGGGGATGGGGCATTATTAGGCAATATGTTTTGTAGTAAAATAAAATTAAAAAAAAAACACCTAAAAATCTTATTGGCCAAGCAAATGGAATCTCTAATGTGATTGGCTAACCTTTTCCTCATTCGGCGTTTTTCAAACCACGCCAAGGAGGATTTTTTGCAAGATAACGCCCAATAACGCCCAGGTGTAGTGGGGAAGGGGCGTTATTGGGCGTGATTGGGCAAATTTTTTTAAAAAAACGCCCCACTATGCATGGTCTAAGGTAATATTTTAAAGCCTCAAGATGCATTTATCAAGTCTTTTCCCTTCTCTAGGTCTACCCAAACATAACATGTTTAAAGGCATATGTTCCAGCACACAACTTGTGCGGCCACACTTTTACTTATACGCCCTAAGCTATAAACTAGTTGAATACCGTCGCCTGCTATCAGCAGGGGCGCAGGATTTAAGGGGCGGGGCGGGGAGGGGCGCCCGACCCCCCGAACTTTTCGGTTAGTATTGTTATATATGTACGTTTCGTATAGGATTTTGTAGGTATATACATTTTCGACCCCTCGGTTTTATAAAAAAAATATAGGTATATACGTTTTTGACTCCCCGGTTTTAATTTTTTTACTTATATAGCCCAAATAAAGTATTTAATTAGCCCAAATATTATTGCCCAAATCATTATATTTGGTAGAATACTAGAATGTATATTATATAACCCAAATCAAATCATTATATAGCCCAGCTTAAAAGACTACCCTATCAAAAAAAAAAAACCCCAAATTCGTTTACTTTGGGACATCGACCAGAAGAACAGAAGCCACAAGCCAGAACTGCAGAAGGGGGGAAAAACGCAGGTTCCAGAACTGTTCGACTTCAGCTTCTTGTTCGAGAAAAAAGCCAAAACGCTGCTCGTTGTTGTGGTCTTTACTCTTGTTCGACTTCTTCAATCTTCATAAAGTTAAAGGTATGTGTTTTTTATTTTTAAGTTTAATTTAGGGCTGCAATTTATGTGATTTAAGTTGAAATTAAGGGTGAAATTGGTCAGATTTTTGCCCTAAACTTGTTGAATCTTTCTATAACTATATCTAATTTTATTTGTTTAATCTTACTGTGATTTGATTTAGATAGAAATTAGAGTTTGAAATTTAGGGTGATTTGCTAACTTGTTTTGTTATTAGATTATGCTATGGTGAAGAATAAAATGATAACTTTTTTTTAATGTTTGAGAACGTTTTTTATTTGATATTAATGTTTGACCCGACCCGACCCGAATCGAATCACCGACGTCCGACCCAAACATACACCTCCAAACTACGCGATAGAATTTTTTTTAGGTCCGTTACCTTCAGACCCCCCAAATTTTTTTTTCAAGCTTCGCCACTGGCTATCAGTGAAATATTTATTTATGAAATAAGTATTTTCATTTGAATAATTTTCGAATGACAATTGACAAAGCATGTTGTTTTTCTTAAAAACTTGACGTAGCAGAGAAGCAAACATTTGAAATTTGTAACAATTGCCTTTATCCTATGTATTGCAAAATTGTAAGACTTTAAAATCCAACTATAAGAGTGGAGACGGCACCATGCGAGTTCGGTTTGAGGGTTGTCACCCCTCGTCAGGTACACCACCGCCACCTATACGCGTAGGCTTGGCGGGTTGCGAACGAAGGTAGATAAAGCAAATGAAGCCACTGAAATTGGTCAAATGGTGAACGGTCATATAACCCTTGTGGGTAAAGAAAATAATTTAAACTAGTTTAATACCCGTCCGGTGGACGGCTTACGCTAACAACGTAACAAACAAAGATAATGTATATTGATGGTGTTTCGGTTTGCTTCTCCTTTTCTTCTTTTTCATCTCCTATTTGAAAAAGTTACAATCATCTAACTTTTACTTTTCTTCTTTTCAAACCACTAAAACTCATTCTCAAAACACATTCCGGACTGCCAAGTCGCACATCCTGTCTCCAACATTCACATTCCGGACTGCCAAGGTCGCAACAGTTGGAATGCTCCTGCTGCAGGGCCTCCAAACGAAGTAGTTAACCTTCGGGATTGCCATTTTACTCCATAAAAACATTGAATTACTTGTAGCCCCATCAAAGCTATCTTACAGGCTAGAGCACACTTAACCGAATACTCCACCTTGCTGTTACCTGTTTTCCACAGCCACATATCGTTGTCGACATTTATGTTTTGCTTAAAAACCTAGAAAAGACTTTGGGCCCCAAATTTCCCATATCCAATTTTAAGTGAAAATAGACTTAGGGGAGTGGGGGTGGTATCGCTTGCAAAATTTCTATCACTCACAAACATCCAATCAAGCTCTGTCATGTCATCAACCACTATTCTATCACTCACAAGCCTTTTTTAGTGGCGGTGGTCATCACTAGTGATGGAATTCCATTACTCACACTATTCTATCAAAAAAGCAGCCCCAACCTTCAACTTTTGCAACATTACAACGCGTGAAGATTTCCACGCGTTTTAAATTTCACGCGTGGAACTAATAGGTGGCGGCGGTGTTCTAAGGTTCATCACTTGTGATGGGGGCCATCATGGACCACCCCGAGTCCCCTTATAATGTATATTATACTTGCTTTGATCATATATTGAAATATAGTCTCCTGGTAAAAATTGTGCCCAAATTAAATTAACCCCAAGAACATGAAATCATCAATAGCCAATGCTAAAAGGTCAATTCATTACAATTAATCGATTAAAAAATATTGGGCAAATTCACATATATTGCATATATGGTAGGAGACACTAATTCATAGCATAATCTTAGTCCATTGTATGCATCTTATATATTTTTATACTCATTAAAATGAAGAGACCAGTACAATGACTAAGGTCTTTATGCTCACATTCAAAGAACCAAAGTCCAAGATATATCCTGTTGACCATTGTTGCTTTTCATATATACTGATTTATAAAAGGCTAAAACTATCTACACACCAAGTGTGTAGATAGCCAACCCAAAAAAAGTGTTTTTTGTCCTATGTGCATACCCTGCAGTGTCGAGCTGTGGCCAAAGCGCGGCGTTTTGGTCCGGTCAACCAGACAAAGACTGACGGGTGTCTGAAAGGTCTGTTGACCTGACCAAAACGCCGAGCTTTGGCCGCGTTTTGGTCCTGTCAACCAGACCGGGTGTCAGTCTTTTGTCTGGTTGACATGACCAAAACGCGGCCAAAGCTCGGCGTTTTGGTCCGGTCAACAGACCCGTCAGACACCCGTCAGTCTTTGTCTGGTTGACCGGACCAAAACGCCGCGCTTTGGCCACAGCTCGACACTACAGGGTGTGCATATAAGACAAAAAACACCTTTTTGGTGTGCCAATAGGCAAATGGGTGTGCAAATAGGTACACCCTTATAAAATTTGTGAAGAGAACATCCATGCGCATGTTGACTATTGTTAACACTGGTGACTTCAGTTGACTGTTGTTGACTTTCCTTGCATAACATCTCTTATGCAAATGTACTTTTTGAATATCTACTGCACCAAAATCCTCATTATTTGATATATTTAATAAACTCAGGTACTCAGTTTACCTGCAGCTTAACCCACATCCAAGAGTTGACTTGTTTTGACTTTTATGCTCATCCAATTAACAGTTAAATCTATGTAAGTGCTTGCTAAATAATGTAACACGAACTTAAAATACAAGTGCACTTACAAAGAAATATGTTATCCAAGGAAAGCCTACCAGTGGGTCAAGGACATAAATTAATAATCGCAAAGACAAAAGAAATGAAAAAAAAAATGATCTTTAGACCGCGGGGTGTGGGCTTGGGTTTGGGGCGTGGGAAACCCACCTAAGTCTTGCACACCATCCCCTATGGGCTTGGCTTTGGGCGTTGCCCCTCTGGCGTGGCTATGAAGCCTGGCGTGAGGCGAGAGGGGGGAGATGATATGGCTGGCTGGGATTGGCCGGGCTTATTTGACCCAAAAAAAAGCCACGCCACCTCACACCCAAAAAAGCCACGCCCAGCCATGTGGAGCCCACCTCCGCCACATGTCAAAGCCAAGCCCCACTTTTAAAGTTCTGGTTACAGTCTACATCTTGTCAAAACAGTCTTAAGCTTTCCTAACAATAACACGCATTTTTCTCATGTACTCAACCTCATCCCTGGTGCATTATTATTAGCAATGCTCTCCTAACCTGTCATACAAAGCATCATTAATACTTATTATTTTACAATCATATAAAGATGACATGGCATTTTAGAACATATCGTCACTATTGATTCATTGAGACTAGGGATGAGCTTGGTTCCAACCGGTACCAAGGTACCGGTACCAAAAATCCCAAAAAATGAGTAAGGGTACTGAAAATACCCGGTACAATACGGTTTGGTACTGGTACAGACCACTATTTGAAAGTAAAAACCGGTAAATACCATCGGTACTGTACCAGACCGGTACCGAAAAAACTAAATGTTGGTACCAAATCGGTACCGAAAATTGAGTCGGTTCGGAAAATTCGGTACCGGTTCCGAACCGGATACCGGCACCATTTTCTCATCCCTAATGGCTTCTTATTCCCATTCTACTCTATATTTGGCTTTTAGCAAGCTGTACACATATTAATATTTAAGAAAATACACATACTATAACTTTATAAATATATGTAAAAAAGATTTTAAAGAAGTACCGACCTTTATTTCATTTTCCATCTCTAGAGTAAATCATTATTATCTGCAACATTTGACCTGGATCACAAAATATTTAACAAAAAGAGCAGTTAATATATTATAATATTAATTTCAAGATGAACGAATAAAAAAGACCTATTTCGTAGCTTACAATCTCATCTTTGCTAGTGACTCGCTCAACCTTGCTATAGCATATAACTGTCCTACAGTTACTGGTACCACAATTTTTTAAAACAACCAAACAAACTTTTATTAAACTAACCCAACTACAATTACAATTGAAGCCCAGCAAGGTGCTAACTAAAATTTCACCCGAACCATGGAGATTACAAACTTACCAAAAAAAATACCACAACCCAAGACACCAAAATTACACAGCCCACTATAGAAGTTGTGACCACATTAAACTTAACTAAATTAGAGGCGATGAAGAAGGAGAACTGAAATAATAGCTACGACTGACCACCGACTTAGTCAACTCTAAGAAGTAATAAAGCAACAACCAATGATGCGTTGAGTAATAAAAAAAAACACCACATAACTATTGTCTACAATGAGATAGAAGCCAATACAATCACATACTTAGTCAAGACTGGGGAATGATGGAACATCAACCAAGGACCTTTTCAAACCTTTAGCAACATTAGTAAACATTATAACCCTGTTGACCCAAAACATCTCTGAGACCAACTGAAATGTTCATTTACAGCCTGCTTGAATGTTGCAACTTTATCTAAGCCTCCAAATCTGATTACTTACTTGATTAGACAGGTAAGACTACCCCCAGAGAAAAAAAAAAAAAAAAACCTCACTTCATGAATTGCAACACAAAAAAATGTACTATACCACAACCCACATCACCACAATTATGAATGTACACATCAGAAACATCTTTGAGAAAGGTTTGTTGGGTCAATCACTAAGCAAACTGTAATTCTAATGTAAAATTATCCTATATAATTTATTCAAAAATTATATTAATGTTGAAATAATATAATCTTAGTGATCCAATCGGGACACTAATTACCTGTAGACAAACAAATAAGTTTGGCAAAAATGTGTCAAATTGCCCACCCCATCCCGTGCTTTCTTTTTTACTTGTTACCCAACCCAACCACTTTACCTAATCTAGATGGAGACACAAGTCTAAACAACAAAAATAAGTTTCAGTAACAGAATGTTATATTAATGTTGAAATAATAGAATGTCAATACTCAAGTTTCACACTAAAAATAATAAATAAAAATATTAGTAACTTTGAACAAAAACATTTTGCAGGTCAACTCATCATGTATCACGCTTACCCATCTAACCCGTTACCTAACCCAACCTATTTAGCCACATATATTTGTAGCCTCAACAACACATACCATCAATAACACTGTGATCATGACTCAATTTAGGAGCTTCAGTTGACGAGTTCTTAACTAACCTTGCTTATTGCGTAAAGATAAAGAAGACCAGTGTGCATAAAAGGGATATGTATCTACCCGAATGAAAAAAGGTTGAGACAAATATTCAACATGAAAAACTCCGGCAAACAACTCACGTATGGCATCACCAGTGATTCAAATGATATATCTTTATGTGCAATTCTTAAGGTAAATCACAGCTTTCTTCAAGGAGTATAGATTTTCAAAAAATTATAAGCCGTGTGACCTGCATACTCCAAACCAACATATTTATAAAATGCATCATCATAATCATACTATTTGATATCTATTTACCGATTATCACTTAGAGTCTTGCGTTTCGAGAATAAAATATAAACATCATCAAGTGAAAAAATAAGCAGCCAATCAAACTCAATCATCAAGTAATGGACAACTTTCAATAAACTGTCCTACTAAATCACCATCCAGTAACTCAACATTGTTGAGTTCAAGAAACCCTAAGTGCCAGAATATAGTGACAGTAGGCAAAATTTGGGAACTTTAATGCAAAAACAACGTTAATACCTTTAATGAACCACATGTTACCAGACTACGGGAACTCAATAACCTCAAAAAAGATGTACATGTAAATGCATATTACCTCTTCACGCAAATGTCCATGAATCAAAGCATATAACTCAAAGCAATCCTTCTGTATGATCAAATTTTAAAAACTTGGAATAAATTGAAAGCAAAAATAATATATGTTTAACGTTACAAAATTTGTACAAAATTACAAAAAAAAAGATACAAACAAACTTACAATTCTTTGCGCCTTGATCTTCCCCTAATGAGCAACCATCCACAACAGCTGAGTGCAATATGAGAAATTCATTATATCCATGTATGTAAGTCAATGCAACAAATTTCTATGGGATCATATGATTTTAAACATGATAATTCTTTGACAAATAGATATCTGACCTTTTGTTCAAACTCCATCTGATTTTGGATTGCCAGATAGAAGCGAAACATGATGAATTCTCTTAAATCCAATCTAATACAGAACAAAGATTGGTGATTATCTATATCTGCAAAAACAAACGGTGAATTATGATTTGTTGATCCAAGGATGACAATAGGAAGTGAGAGAAAGATTAGTGTACCTAGTAAACTCATGAGGAAGTCATTAAGTCAGCAATCAAAAATCAAAATCATGGAGAGTTGGAACCATAAACCCTACTGAATCAATTATGCGCCATGTTAACCATCAAATATCAATGATAACTTGGGCACATATCTAAAAAATTAATCAATACAGAAAATCAATTCAGAATCAACCAACAAATTTACCATTCATCATCAATTTTAGCAAAATCAATTCAGAATCAACCAACAAATTTACCAATATTATCTTCCTTAGCAACTAACGTGGCAATCTTCTCGTCCTTAGCAACTAACGTGGCACCCTTGTCTTCAGATAGTAATTGTAACATGAGGGTGAAACTGAGATCGAATTAGCAATACACACGAGAAATTAAGATCAAATTAGCAATACCAAAGTGAATTGAGATAAAATATAGCAGTACCGAAGTGAAAATTAGATCAAATCAGCAATAAAAAGGTGAAATTGAAATCAAATTAGCAAGACATATATGAAAATTGTGTGACTTACAATTCAGAGGCTAGGGTTAGGTATGTGTAAGCGAGTGCAAAGAAAGAAAAAGAAGGGAATCATGTATGAAAGTGTATCCAAAATCCTCGATAATCTGGACTTCCATCTCGATTTCAAGGCATCCAAAATCTTGGAGCGATTGCTTGGAACCAAATCTCCGCCAGAATCAGTGGCTCAATTTCTGTCTACTTTCAATCATTCCACCATATGGAAGGAAGAAGAAAACCTCTGAGCAGCAACAATCAGAACCACGTTGTGAAACTGCCTCAAAAAGGTGTGACCGCAGAATTAATACGGTCTGGATGAAGCGGTTACCCTAGGCGACGTGGGAGGAAAAACTGGGAGGTTGACAACGTGGGGAGATAAACGGGGGACGGTGGGAACTGCCGTGAACTGCTGGGAACCGCCGAGGCAGCAGTTAAAAAAGTGAGTTTAAACGGACAGGATCTAAGGCCATCCGTAGTCATAAAGCCCCTTGTGGGGCGTTATGCGACACGTGTCGTGCCACGTCACACGGGGGCTTTATGGGGCGTTATATCACTAGAGCCCGTAGTCATAAAGCCCCTACCCATCATTACCTATTTAATAATTTTAAGTTTTATTAATTAATATAAAAAACTCTTCTATTTTTTGATTGGCCAAATGAATTAACCAAACAAAAATAACGCCGCGAAAAATCTAGCGCCCTCCCCCCATTTTTGAAACATAGCGCCCGGAGTTTTGGTGTGGCCGGCGTTTTGGCGGCGCTATGGGGGTTATACCGCCGGGCATACCGCCCACTACGCAAGGACTAAGGGCTAAGAATGATTTGAGAGTTGGTTAGACTTAATGGGTTTAATATATAGGGTGGAGATACAATAGGAAGTTTATTTGGCTAAGAAGGCTAGGAAGTGATCTTAACCATCCATTTAGTTAATCAAGTTCTAAGATTAAATGATGGAAATTGAAGGGAAGAAAAGAGGCGCGTGAGTTTGTTTAGGGGCATTCTAGTCAATCCAAGGCAATAGTTTCTCTCTCCTCCAATTCCCCCCCCCATTTTTTAAACGTTAATAACTCTTTCATACGATATTATTTTTTTATAAAAATTGCACCAAAAAAACAAGCGTTTTTTATCTTTAAAACGAGTATACTATTGCTATATTTTCGAAAAAAAAAATTTAAAACCCAGTTCCGTAAAACGCAATGGAAAAAAAACCTAAAAATGACATTTTTCTAAAACGCAATGCACCAAAAACACAAAAAAATGTCTTATTTGTAAAACGCAATGGCCAGAAAACACAAAGAAATGTGTTATTTCTAAAACGCAATAGCCTAAAAACTCAAAAGAAAGTGTAGTTTCTAAAACGCAATGGACTGAAAACACATAAAAATGTGTTTTACCTAAAACGCAATGCATCAAAAACACAAACACATGTCTTATTTCTAAAACGCAATGGCCAGAAAACACTTAAAATGTATGTTTTCTAAAACGCAATGGACTGAAAACATATAAAAATGTGTTTTACCTAAAACGCAATGCATCAAAAACACAAAGAAATGTCTTATTTATAAAACGCAATGGCCAGAAAACACTTAAAAATGTCTCATTTCTAAAACGCAATGGCCTAAAAAAACAAAAGAAAGTGTTCTCTGTAAAACGCAATGGATTGAAAACACCTAAAAATGTGTTTTACCTAAAACGCAATGACTAAAAACACTTCAAAAATGTGTTTTTCTAAAACGCAATGACCAGAAAACGCATAAAAATGTCTTAGTTTTACAACGCAATGGCATAAAAACACCAAAGAAAGTGTTCTCTCTAAAACGCATTGAACCAGGACAATAGTTGTCTGTGAATTGTCTGAACCAAGAATGCAGTTCTAAAACGCAATGGCATAAAACTGTCTACGAATGTAGTTTTCCAGAGACAAATTTATAGAAAATTAATTTTTCTCATGCATTTTTATTAAAGCAATTTTTCTCTGCCGCCCCTGGGACCCTGCTACCAGGGGCTGCCGCCCCCGGACCCCCGCCAAGATCGTAAAACGCAATGACTAAATCAAAAACCCAGATCGTGAAAATGAAATTAAAGAATTTCTTACATGGATCGAAGCCGATTTCTTCATCGATTGACGAAATTTGAATGATAGAAACACTTATCAGCGATTGAATCGAACGGATCGAGTAATTATCTTCAAAATCACGGGAAAAAACGAGATTTTGAATGAAATTAAACTGGGTTTTCTTCAAAAAAAAGCTGAAGAACACGTTGATCGGGTGTTTGAATCATTGATTGATGACGAAAATCGCACTATAATGTAGTGATTATTGAGATAGTAAGTGAAGAAAAGGTTGGAGATGGTGGGTTTTGAAAATGGTGGGTTTTGAAGTAACTGGGGAGAAGAATGAAGAAGAAAGGATGGGATTGACTAAAATACCCTTTCTCTTTATTTTAAAATTTGCCACATGTCATAATCCTATTGCTTTATATCCTTCCTAGCTAAAATAAACTTCCTATTTGATCTTTTCCCTTAATATATATATATATATATATATATATATCTTTTCCCTTAATTTATAAGTGGAGGGTTCAAATGAGAAGAAATTCTTTGTAAGAAGAAAAAAGAAGAAATTTCAACCAATAGGAATGCTTCATTAGACTTCATTTAATATTTGTACTTAATGTAACTATAAGGGTATATTAGTAAACTTACATACATCATTAATTGGTAGTTACAAGGGTTGTAAACAACACAGTTGGGTATGGAAATCGTGAAGCCAGAGCAACCGACAAAACAATACAGCCTAATGATAATAGAACATTCGCAGACGTTGCTACGGGCATCAAACATGTTCAGGTACCGGAAAAAACATTGGAGATTCGGGTTGTAGAAAGTGAGGCGTCAAAAAGATGGAGAAACAGTTCGTTGATAGCAGAGTTGTTAAACCCCTATGATCTGAAAGACTACGAATCTCTTCTTGAATCGGATGGTCTAACAGGTTTTACCACTAGGTACCTTGGGGGTCTGAGAGTATTATTGACGTTCAAAGAGCATGATGAAGCGTCCGAGTTCCTGGAGTGTCAAAAAGAACGTTGGACCAAATGGTTCTCGAATTTACATGTATGGGATGGACGTCACCTACCATTCCAGCGGTTAGCCAAAGTGTCCATCAGGGGGGTTCCATTACAATTCTGGGGTCCGGCCATTTTTTATCAGATTGGCGCCACGGTAGGTAAGTTGGCTTTACCATCTAAAGCTTGCGACGATGACTGGGATCTAACTGTAAACACGGTGGGGGTAATAACTACTAAGGTCGCACGCATCAATAGCATATTAAATATAGTTTGGGATGGATTCCCACACGAAATTTGGATCGCTGAAGATGTTGGTGCCGGTTTTAATTATGCTCCGATCAAGTCCGTTCCCCGGAGACCATCAGAAAAAACGGGGGGTAACGAACAGTATGCCTTCTACAACGGTATTGCGGAAGGTGTAGGGTCTGTCTCGGGGACTCAAAATTGTGATGAGAATGTGGAAAATTTTCAGGTGGGGGCCATGCCTAAAAACTCTACTACAAAAGTAGTTGAAAATTATCATGTAGGTGGCACGCCATTTTTGAATGAGGAGGATAGAGAATCAATGGGTGCTTTTGATACCCCACCACCACCTCCACAAAAGGAGCCTAATAACATTTTTGATGTGGGTTCCAAGGATGACTTTTGTAATAATGGGGACATGCCAATCCTAAATACTGACAAACCATCTATTGAACCACATGTTGAATCACCTGTCACATATCCATGCAATACCCCACCACCACCTCCTGCACGCTATGTTGGGTCTAATATGGAGCCTAATTCTGGATTGGGCCTACAAAACTTGCATAATGAGGAGGAGTTTGTGGAGGACACTCCACCACATATTGGGCCTAATGCAGACAATAACGAGATTATGGAAAATAATTCATCAGACCCATTTAATATAATGGATCTATTAAACCAGATGGCCCAACAGAAGAAAGACATTGATCTGAACAATGTTCCATGCTCTTCTCATCAAAGCGACAGTGTGGGTAGGTGTGAGGTTCAGGCTCCCTTATCTCACCAGAAGACAGGTCAGAAGAAAAAAAAACATAATTTCCCTTCACTAAAAATGAAGGACACTTTGTGGAACGGTAGAAACACCGATTCATCGAGGAACAAGAGTAAGTCTATGAACAGTTCTGGTGAATCATCGAATGGAGGAGAAGAGTTGATGAGATGCGCTAATGAAGAAGAAGGTAATACTGACTTCATCAATCGAAAAATCTCACAAGAGGTGGCTGCAACTATTAGGGTTGGGGGAAAATGTGGGATTTCGGGTATCGGGTTATGAAGAAAGGGTCAAGAACCAGATCGTTGAAGCACAGGCGACAAACAATGTCCAATGAATTTCCTAACAACAAACATCAGGGGGGCAGGTGATTCCTGCAAAGCGGAGCACGTCAGGAAACTCAAAAGGAATAATAAACTTGGTTTTATAGCAATTCAAGAAACACAGATGTCGAACTCCTCGAATTTACAGGTCAGTAATTTCTGGGATAACACTCTCTTTGACTTCGATTCAATTGATGCAAGTGGTAGATCTGGGGGTTTACTGAGTATTTGGGACCCTAGCCTGTTTGTTAAAAAATCGACAGTAAAAAATAGATATTTTCTAGCTGTAACGGGGGAACTTTGCAATGGGGGTGGTGAGATGTCAATTGTTAATATATATGCACCCCATGACCAAAATCAGAAAAAGAAGCTCTGGGATGACTTACTTGTCCTTATGGGTTCCTTCTCGGGTTCATGGATATTTCTGGGTGATTTTAACTGCGTAAGAGAACCCACGGAAAGAAAAAATTCAAGATTTAATAATCAAGAGGCAAACGATTTCAACTTCTTTATAAATGAAGCGGGCTTAGTAGAATATGCTATGTTGGGTTGTGCTTTCACGTATGTGACGGATGATGGATTAAAGTTTAGCAAGATTGATCGAGTATTGGTTTGTCAGTCATTTCTATCTGCTTGGCCCTCAGCGAAACTATGGGGATTGTCGAGATATAAGTCAGATCACAGACCTTTATTGTTGCTATGTTCAGATGTGTTTTTTGGTAAACCTCCCTTCAGGTTTTTCAACTCTTGGTTAAAGGAGGAGGGTTTAGCAGAAGTTGTGAAAAAAGCGTATGAGAGTGTAACGTGTTCGGATCTTCCAGACAAACTGTTAGCAATAAAACTGAAAGCCGTCAAAGCTGCCTTAAAACCATGGTGTGAGAAAATAAAAAATAGGGACATGAGAATGTTAAGTGAGCTTCATAAGAGGGTGGATGAGATGGATCTAAAGGCTGAATCGGTTGCATTAACTGAACAGGAAGTGAATGAAAGAGACTTGTGGCTGAAAACGATAAATGAACTGGAAGACAACAAGAGGGAAGATCTTAAGCAAAGGGCGAAGGTTAAATGGGCGGTAGACGGGGATGAAAATTCAACTTTCTTTCATGGGGTAATTAATGGACATCGGAAGAATAATAGAATCAATGGGTTGAGTTTCGATGGTGCGTGGATATCGCAACCAGAAGAGCTGAAAAAAAAAACATAAAAGTGTATTTTGAATCTGTTTTTACTGAACAAGAGTCTTTCAGACCGAAATTCATAAATAATGGATTCAAAGTACTTACTTTATCACAGTCCGCGATGCTGGTGAGGAGGTTCTCAAAGGAAGAAATTAAGGATGCGGTTTGGAATTGTGGGGGTGATAAAACACCGGGTCCGGATGGCTTTACATTCAGATTCATCAAAGATTTCTGGGACCTATTTGAAAAAGATTTCGGTTTGGCTCTTGAATACTTCTATGTACATGGTAAACTAAATCGAGGATGCAATTCGAGCTTCATTTCTCTAATACCCAAAACGAGCAATCCTCAAATCACTAAGAACTTTAGGCCAATCAATTTGATCGGTTGTATTTCAAAAGTGGTAACCAAAATTTTAGCTAGCAGACTAAAGAATGTCATGGATTTTTTGGTTAGTGACGTGCAAACGGCATATATAGAAGGGAGGAGTATTCTTGAAGGCCCATTAATTATTAATGAACTCATTTCGTGGGCGAAAAGTAGTAAACGGAAGCTTATGCTTTTCAAAGTAGACTTTGAAAAGGCGTTCGACTCGATAAGCTGGGAATTCTTAGATTCGGTTCTATCTCAAATGGGTTTTCCGGCTCTTTGGAGGAAATGGGTTATGGGATTATTAAAGACTACCAGAACATCGATTTTAGTAAACGGTTCACCAACCTTGGAATTTGAAATTCAAAGGGGAGTAAGACAAGGAGATCCGTTATCCCCACTTTTATTTATTTTGGCAATGGAAGCACTACATTTAGCTACAGAAAGTGCGGTTGATGTGGGTTTTTTCAGAGGCATTAAAACACCTGGAGCGGGTCCGCTTATTTCACATCTTCTGTATGCAGACGATGCATTATTTGTTGGTGAATGGTCAGAAGATAATTTCCACAATCTTGCAAGACTTTTAAGATGCTTCCATTTATCCTCGGGGTTAAAAGTAAACTTCTCAAAAAGTAAAGTTTTTGGGGTGGGGGTTGGAAATGGTGACATCTCGGAAATGGCTTCGGTACTTGGGTGTGAAAAAGGTTCGTTACCGTTCATCTATTTAGGTCTACCGGTAGGCTCCAACATGGGTTTGGTGAAAAACTGGAAACCCGTCATTGATCGCTTTGAAAGCAAACTCTCATTATGGAAAGCTCGGACGCTATCATTTGGAGGCAGGACGACACTTGTTAAAGCAGTTCTAGGTAATCTACCAACTTATTATTTTTCGTTATTTAATGCACCAATACATGTGATTAAATATTTAGAGAAGTTAAGGAGGAAATTCCTTTGGGGGGGCTGCATTGACAAGAACAAGATGAGTTGGGTACCATGGTTTAAAGTAGTGGCACCGAAGCAACAGGGGGGTTTGGGTATAGGTAGCTTGAAATCGATGAACAAAGCCATGATGGTAAAGTGGATTGTGAAATTTAAAAATGAAATATCTCATCTGTGGGCGAAAGTTATTATGGCAATACATGGGAAGAAACGTACTTACCAAGCTATTCCTATGAAGAATTCAATTTGTGGTGTGTGGAAAAACATTGTACAACTTGGAAAGGGATCAAATCTCAATCTATCCGAGGTCGATAGGAGGCTGGAAGTGAAAATAGGGTGTGGGGACAAGATATTTTTTTGGTTAGATAAGTGGGCAGCCGAGTTTCCATTGAAGGATCGTTTTCCTAGCTTGTTTGCACTACAAACGGATAAACTTAGTCTGGTTCAACATAGATACAGTATCATTAATGGCAACATCTCTTGGGAATGGGGAGGCGATACACCGGTTCATCAAACAGAGGTTGCGGAACAGTGGGATGATTGCATAAAGTTGTTACAGAATGTTGAAATTAATAACAAATCAGATAGGTGGTTATGGAAACAAGAGGACGACCGAGAAGAATTCAGCGTTTGTAATCTACGATCAGAACTGGACGGAATGAGAACGATACCAGAAACACAGGTTCTCAAGTGGCTTTGCTGGATACCAAAGAAAATAAACTGCTTTCTTTGGAGAGCGGTGTTGGACCGAATTCCTACGAGAGACGCGTTAGCAATCAGGAATATACAACTACCTTCGGTCCTATGTGCGTTATGTAACCTATGCAATGAATCGGTTGATCATCTATTGATTTCCTGTCAATATGCTCAGCTGGTTTGGACGGCAATCTCGTTATGGGTCAAAATTCCGATTCCGAGATATATGCTCAGCTTGGTGGGATTAATGGAACACATTCAATCACATTGTTCAGTACACGATAAAAAGAAGGCGGTATATATGATTTTTGCGGCGACATGTTGGACATTATGGCGTATTAGAAACAACGTAATTTTCAATGGCAAAACAACGAATGTCTCGAGGGCAGTTGGGGACATCAAGGCACTCTCGTTTTTATGGGTAAAATCAAGGGCCGGAAAAAAGGAGCTAAGTTGGAAAGAATGGGGAGAGTTTAGCTGTTTCAAATGAATTTGATGTAAAACACTATTGTACTGTTTTTTTTGGTTTTTTTTGCTTTCTTGTTGCTGTACCTGAACTTAGGCCTTAGCACCTTGCTAAGGTTCTGTGTTCTCTTTCTTCTTTATATATAACCGCCTTTCTTCAAAAAAAAAAACTATATTAAATTTGTAACTTATTTTTAAGATATATATTTTCACAAAAAATAAAAATAAAAATTCATTTAAAGTGTAGGATAAATTACGAGTTGTGTAGGATAATTTTCAATATGTGTAGGATAAATTTCGAAATGTGTAGGATAACTTTTGATGTGTGTAGGCAAAAATATTTAGTGTGGAGGATTATAGTCTTAATGACTAATTAATTAGTCAAACCGCCGTTCAAAAAAAAAAAAAAAAAAAAAATTAATTAGTCAAACATAATAATAAATGAGATGAGAAAAAAAAAACTATTTAATGTTTTACAATTATACCCTTTTATTCTTTTTCTTCTCAATAAAATTTTCTTCTCAAATGAACCTTCCCCTAATATATAATATTTTGAAACTTCTCATTCTGTATCAGTTTGGTTCGTTATGATACTCGTACAACAAAAACTTAAAAATAAAGTCGTGATATAAAAATCAAAAGATAAAATCAAAATATGTTGGAAATGATATTGACACGTGTTTTACATTGATCTAAAACTATATAAAAAACAAATACTTGTACTGGTGTTATTTAGACAGTATCAGTTCGGTTTGTTATTGTACCGACACTCACTTTAGCTTGCGATTTAAAAAAAATAGCAGATTGTGAGTACAATTCCGTTTTCAACAATATGTATACCTGGTTGGGTATTAAAAAGAGTTAAATAAAATGAAATGAATTTTGGTTAAACGAATGTTGGTGTGGATTTTTATATTTTGTATCATATAAATGAAGTTTGGGGAAGAATGAGGTGTTATCAGTTTGGTTTGTCATGGTACTCGTACAACAAAAACCTAAAAACAAAGTCGTGATGCACACCAGGCGCTACACGTCAGGAATTTGGTCAGTATCGATTTAGTTTGTAGTGGTAGAGGTATGACATAGTCACTCGGTAAAACAATCAAAAGAGAAAACGCCAAAAATAAAGTCTTGTTATCCCTGAAAGGATATCGACACGTGTTTTGTACGGATAGTATCGGCTGCTTTATCATTGTACTAACAATCACTATAGCTTACGATACAAAAAAAATACTATATTGTGAATACAACTCGTTTTCAACAAGTAATACTCATTAGGGTGCAAATGAGCCGAGCTTCAGCTTGAAAAAAACTCGAAACGAACCGAGCTTAAATGAGCTCGAGCCCGAGCCTAAAAACAATCTCGTTTAATAACAACCACTAAGCTAACTTCTAACAAGATGTTGAGCTGGACAACCACATCATCAGGTCAAATATATAAAGTCAACACCCCCCCCCTCAAGTTGGAGATGTGACTAACCCCAACTTGCCAAGTAAATCAGAATGTTGAGCACTAAGAAGACTTTTTGTAAAGAGATAAACAACCTGAGTGTTTGGTCCGAGTATAAGATAAACTAATAAAGGCCTCTTGCAACTTTTCATGAACAAACTGACAATCGAGTTCAATGTGTTTGGTTCGCTAATAGAACACATGATTCTTGGCTATATGAATGGCAACTTGGCTATCACATTTGATAAGAATCAGAGTGATACCAGGAACATGCAGTTTAGCAAGCAACCGGGTCAACCAAGAGAGTTCAGCAGTGACACGTCTTAAAGATTTGTATTAAGCTTCAGCCGAACTATGAGAGACTGTTGGTTGTTTCTTGGATTTCTAAGAGAGACAGTTGGTTCCACCACGAGTAACAAAATAACCACTAACTGATCTACGAGTAATGGGGCAAGCTGCCCAGTCTGAATCACATTAAACAAAGAGCTTGAGATTGTGGTTAAAATGTGTTTGTATTAGATCAAATCTTAGTGCTCAACAACTATCACATAACTAAGTGTGAGATTCATCCTCTCAAATCTCTAATTACCACTATCACACAACTAACTGTCTCAACCTACCTACTGTTAATGTCCAACACCAAGAGCTTCTTCATCTACAATCGAATATATAAAAACAAATTCATTAGTATAAAAAAGCAGTATATTTTGCATTAACAAGCAAATCAGTAGAAAAATATATAATAAAGGGATGATGAATCCCTACTGTAGAATTGTTGCCCGTAGAATCCGTAGTTGATGATCTTTGATCCATTTTGCCATGTCAAGGGCTACGAGTGAACCATCAGCAACGGTTTCTGAAGAAAAATCAGTTGTGGCTGAAGCGGAAGAAATAAAATAACATAAGTTAAACAATTAGAGAACAAAGAACACAAGAGACGGTCTCATAAGAATTACTTACTCATTATAAACTTTGCCCTGTTGTCCCATCGTTCTTTAGCATCATAATAACGTTGATCCCACTTCCTACCTTCTAAACCCTTTTCACCATGCCTTCGTTTCAGAGTTTGTACATGTATAGGCTTTATTGGCTTCATGAAACTGTCCACCTCTTGTTTGGAAATATTAAATCTCTCTCGATTTATGTGGGGAAAGTTCCGTCCCTCCATATTGAAGTTTAGCACCAGTACAATCACAGCAGCTACAGATATTTGCTGCTTCACGCGTTCGGGGATATGAACTAGGCCTCGGTTTACATACCTATGAAGTTTAACCTGTTATCAACTAAAAGAAATGTCATATACATATGTCACACCCCAACCGATGGCGGAATCATCGGGGCATGGCACTGAGCGAAACAGATTGTCCAGAAGTTTCCATAACAACTATCATTACCATTTAATTTAAGTTAACATGTCCCATACCATGTTTCAAATAGTAAACAAATTATTACAGATAAACATCGAGACAAATATCCTGTTCCGAAAACTCATATTCAAACAAAATAGTTTATTTATTGGTTTCTAGGACCCCATTTCCTAGCTTCGATTTCATCACAGCGC
This sequence comes from Helianthus tuberosus, assembly GCA_030545235.1. Lineage (NCBI taxonomy): Eukaryota > Viridiplantae > Streptophyta > Magnoliopsida > Asterales > Asteraceae > Helianthus > Helianthus tuberosus. The sequence goes on from CM060451.1 coordinate 30,577,729, forward strand.
AGAGAGCATCCTAGACCTTTCCTAGCCTCAAGTTCACAGCATGCTAAGCATGTAAACTTCCTAAGCACCTGTCACATACGTTAAAATAAAGTCAATACATATAATGTAAAGGTGAGCATACAAGTTTGATAATAGCATATAGAGTTCGAATTCGTTTACGCATAACCAGCACGTACACATAGTGAAATGAAGCACGTTAGTTATCGACATAGACCCATCGATACCAATGACTACGGGTTGACTGCCCGAGGCAGTTCGCAATACATGATTACCACTGTAACCCATGCAAGTAAAAGATCCTTAACAACCCCCGTGTGAACGAGTGCTGAGTCCAAACTATAGTACTATCGTTGCTAAGGCAGGTAGACAGCATTCCATGTGTAAACATAACAAACAAGCATTCATGATCCACGTATAACATGCATTAACGGTTAGCGTTCAAATAGTTTGAGTAGTGTGATAATTGTAGTTTGAATATTCGTAACGTATGTAACACCCAAAAGTGCTTAAAGCAAAAAGGGATCGAGTATACTCACAGTGATTTATGGATTGAAGGGAGCGCTTAGCGAATACGGTTAGCCTGAATAGATTCGGTAGCATAACGATAAGTGAAACGTAAAATAGCAAACAAGTATTGAGGAGTCGGACAGCTGGTCGATCGGACGGCAGTTCGATCGGACGGCTGACCGTTCGGCTGACAGTCCGTACGGTCTGCTGTTCGGTCGGTCGGTAGGCCGATCGGATGGCTGTACGAGTGGATTGTTCCTTCCTTTGAGAAGGATGTGTTTGTGTATGATGGCTTGACCTTTGAAATTTTCGTTGTAGCATTTTGAAAACATTGAAGTACCTTTGCCTTTCAGGTCGGTCGATCGGACGGCTGTTCGATCGGCCGGCAGCCCGATCGGTTAGGCATTCAACAGAATTTCAAGGTTTAGCCTTTGAATCGGACAGGTGTTCGATCGGTTGGCAAGTCAACAATAGTCAACCACTTTAATGAATTGCAAGGTATTGTTCAGTGAATCGGATGGTTGATCGATCGAGCAGCATAACTGCTGTTCGATCGGACAACAGGGCGTCGCCTGGTCGGACGGTAGTTCGATCGGACAACAGGGTGTCACCTGATCGGACGACCGTTCGATCGGGTGGCGCTTCTAGTGCATTGAACATGTTGAAAATTGATTAAGTATTGAAGCACAGTATCTCATGATCCGAAGAGTAATCCGATCGGACAGTAGTTCGATCGAACGACAGTTCGTTCAATACTAGTCTTCAAGTAAGTTGTTTGTGTGGGACCATGTGCTAGCCGATCGGCTGGCCAGTCGATCGGCTGACTCTCTGATCGGCTGGCTGTCTGTTCGGACAGCAGTCCGATCGGTCAGCATCCTGACCTGATCAGCCTCTGCGTCTAACACTTGGTTGTTTTGTTTGTTTGTCGTTTTATCGAGGTATTTTTGGCAGCGAGTAAAACCATAGATGCCTCGTTCTTACTTGGTTTCCCCGGGTCGGACAGGAATCACCCAAATCCGGTCGGTGGTCTGTTCGGAACGAAGTTTAACATTTAACCCGGAGTCGGTTAACCTCGTGGATAGAATCCAGATCTTGAGCCGTATAATCCACTGAAGTGATTTGTAAACCGGCTCAGGTTCCGTTTCTACTGGTTCGAGTGAAAAGAGTTGAAGAAAGTTGGGAAAATCCACCCATCAATCCTTTTCACCATGTATATGTTCAGATCTATAACAGATCCTTGTTTGTTTATGTGGAAATCGGCTAGATCCAAGTCATTCTTGGTGGACTGAGGCCGAAACATAGAGTTCTTCAAGAACCCATGATGACATCATCCTAGAACACTTGATTCTTGATGATTTCACGGTTAAAAGTTTAGATTTGAAAGATAGAAAGGTGTAGGAGTGTGTATAGATCAAGAAAGTACAAGATTTAGGATGAAAACTTACCGGAATCGAGAGAAATCTGAGAAAAGGCGAGTTGTGCGTGCTGGTTGATGTGTGTAAAATGCAACATATAAATTACATCAAATGAGGCATAAAACTAACCCCTTTTAAGTACCAGTGTTGCAAAAATTGCGACTACTCGGCTATTAATCGCCGACTAGTCGCTAGTCGGCCTCCTACTGAGTAATTTTTCACTAATCAGTCAAAAAATCGCTAGTCGGTCAAAGCCGGTCCAAGCCGCCCTAGTCGGCCCAAGTCGCCCTAGTCGGCCCATTTGAAATCCTTACAAAACAGGCCCAAGATTACAACTTTAGCCCATTTTCCTTATCCCTTACCCTAATATGATGAAGAATTTGAGTACTAATATTGGAAAAAGAGTGTTTTTGTCTTCCTTTTGTATTTTCAGGATTAAATGAGCTCAAAAACACAAAAGAAGCAAAAAGACAGCTAAATCCAACATAAATACAAGGAAAGGAACATTAGTGGACTGCCCGACCCCTCAACAGCACCTTCCAAAGCAAAATAGAGAAGCAGAAGACTGAACACGCCCCGTGCTCTGCCAGCACGGGGCCGTGCCCAAGAAGCAGCAGAAAAGACAAACCTATAGAAGCTTCTATTGCCCACCACGGGCCGTGCCCAGCGGACACGGGGGCGTGTCGAAAGTACAGCAGGCGCATTTATTGTAATTGCGAATTACAATTAATGAGGAGAGAGAGTGTCAGACGGGCACGGGGCCGTGCCCAGCGGACACGGGGCCGTGCCCAGCTCTCTGTTCAGCCTATAAATAGGAGTGCTTGGATTCATTTCAACTCATCCCTTGGCACACCACCTCTCTCACACTTCATCCACCACCCACCACCATCACAACACCATCATCCACCACCATCATCCATTGTCCATCGTAGAGTGTGTGAGTCGTCTCGGGATCCAAGATTGATCGTAAGAGTTCTTGACAATCAAGGCCATGTTTGCCTAAGTCTCTTACATCACTTGGTGAAGACAAAGTGTCTAGTATAATACTTTTTATTTCTAATCTTTTGCACTTTTTATTTGGTTTTGTATTAATGACTTTAATAACTAGTTACTTATGTTGAAGGTGATCTTTCCTTATCGTTTGTCCGTGGTGTCTTGGCATTATTTTACTGTCTATATAAAATAAAGGATTTTCACCATTCATATATCCACGGTCTATATGGAGGTATGTTGGGGGGTTTCTACAAATCCTAATAATGCAAATAACGAATACTAACTAGACTAGACGAACTAGACACGAACTCTCACGAAGACTGAACTCAAGGATGGTGAAAGAACTACCTAGACAGGAATCCTGATTGCTTTTAGTTATGATTATAATCGGAAGTTGTCTGCTATGGAACCGGGATCTTGAAATTCTCACCTATCGGGTGGATCTAAGGACCGTTTTAAGAGCACGCTAAGATCCCCTAAAGGTTGTTAAACTACCGGTTTTAGACTCCTTTACAAGACATCTAATGGTGTTTATAAAAGTATCCTACAAGGCTCACTCCCTTACGAGACCTAAACCAAGGATAGGTTTGTTTTCTCAATTAGACTTGCTAGACAGCAGCAAATAGGTTAACTTTCTAAGAAGGACCCACCTTGCGGTTTAATCACTTAGACCTAGCAATAATCTCGCACCTTACAGCTATTGATGATTAGTAGAACACTTGATTTTATAAAATTACTGATTCTTACTTCTAAGGTTACTTGTGCACTTTTCACCCTAAAGGATCAAAGGTTTATTATGTGATATAGACACTCACCAAAACCTAAAACCCTAGCCCGACTCTATTCCGTGATAAAGACCGTCACCAAGATTCATGCGAAGCAATAATCAACAATTAAATATCATCAAGTACGCAAACACATCTAACTGATAGAACAAACCGTTTACAATTTATAAACAATCCATAGCATTTATAAATCCAAAAATAATCAAAACCTTATGCAATCATTCATCCATGTCTAGGTAGTAACAGAAATCTAGCCAAGAAACATGGTCTTAAAAACAATCAAACAAATTTTCAAACAAGAATTCATAGATATCAAACAAGAAAAATAGAAAACTAAGGAAATCGAGTAGAAAAACCCGTTAATCCCTTGCTCTCCAAGCTTCCCGCTCGATCCCGATGATTCCCGCGCCGTTATTCCTTGCTAAAAGATGCTTCTAAAATCGTTCCCCTATGTGATCGACAACCTCTGATGTTCGTCCCTCCTCCAATCTTCAGCCGTCCCCTAAAAATATATTATATCCGTATGCTTCTTCTTTTGTGGCTTATAATTTCACGTTTCCAAAGTTGATGTTATACGGGCTTGCGGCCCAATTGATAACAAATACCGCCTCCACTCTTTTGATCGGCCACCTTCAAATAAATGGGCTTCCAAATAAAAATAATGTTGCACCCAAGATTGCTTCCAAAATAATAGAACTGTCGTCCAAGGCTAAAGCGTATCAGAATAATGATTCCCTTTTTTTTTTATTGCCGCACGAGTCTCATGTACATATGTCCTTTTTTTTTTTTTGTTAAGATAACGTAGAGATAGCGGGCTCGGTCCACTAACAGAAAATAGCGCCAATTTTACTCCGGTCACTGGCATTCTACTCTGGCCAACTAACAGGTCATTTCCATATTACTCGTTTTCGCTCCATTTGCTCAGAACCTGTCCCTTCACAATATAATATAATAAAGCACTAAAACTAAATAAAAATAAATAAAACTTATACAATAATTATACATTTTACACGGGACAATTATGTGTATTTTACCCCACATCAACGGCCTAATCATCTTTTATTTTTCTTTTTAATTTTTTTAGGATTTTCTTAGTTTTTCAGCTTCTGCAGAGCTCAGCACGGGCCGTGCCCGGTCAGACACGGGCCGTGCCCAGCATCATCACTGGCAGTTTTTATTTTCTGAGTTACAGAGAGCTGAACACGGGACCGTGTCGGTGCAACACGGGGTCGTGTCCAACTCCCAGTAACTGGGAATCCAGAAAACAATTACTGTATCTCTGACCACGGGCCGTGTTCACTGAGCACGGGGCCGTGGTGAACTTTCTGACCAACGTTTTTTTTTGTTTCTATTGAAGGACTTGGAACCCAGGTGCCACATTTGACCCTCCTACGTAGTGCATGAGCTCTAGTTCTAGTAGAGACATAAAAGAACCTCTAGAAGAACCCGAACGCTTTCTCAGAAAAAGACTTAAAGCCAAAAATCAAGAGAAAGCTTCGGGGGGCCCACTTCCAATGGCGGACCAACGTACCCTCATGGATTACCTACGGCCTACCGTAGGCAATCTCGGCGCCGCTATCAATGCACCAAATGTCGAGGCCAACAACTTCGAACTTCGGCCGCATTTGATACAAATGCTCCAAAACTCCGCAACCTTCCACGGGCTTGCGGACGAGGATCCCCATCTACATATTACTAACTTCTTAGAAATATGTGATACCTTTCGGATCAATGGAGCATCAAATGACGTCATCCGCCTTCGGATGTTTCCATTTTCACTAAAAGACCGAGCTAAGGCTTGGCTTAACACCCTCCCAGTTGGATCGGTAAACACCTGGGATGAACTTGCCCAAAAGTTTTTATATAAGTATTTCCCTCCTGCTAAAACGGCTAAATTAATGACTGAAATTAATACATACTCACAAGAGGATGGGGAATCCTTATATGAAACTTGGGAAAGGTTCAAGGAGCTTCTAAGAAAGTGTCCTCACCACGGTCTAGCGGTATGGCAACAAGTATCCACTTTCTACAATGGGTTGTTGCCACACACAAGACAAACACTTGATTCAAGCTCCGGGGGACTTTTAGGTAATCGTCGCCCAAATGAAATATATAATCAAATTGAGGAAATTGCTCAAACCAATTTTCAGTGGCACACTCCCCGAGGTAATAAATCTATTGCCCCGGGCGCCCATAAGGTTGATGAAAGCACCTCTTTACAAGCCCAAATCGAGGCCCTCTCTTCAAAAATCAAAAAGCTAGAAATGACAAAAACGGCCTCGGTTATGGATTGTGAAGGGTGTGGTGGGTCACATGAAAATTGGAGTTGTATGAAAGAATTAGATGAACAAACAGAAACGGTAAACTACATGGATAATAGACCTAGGCCGTCGGATCCTCCAACGGGTACCTACAACCAAGGATGGCGTAACCACCCAAATCTTGGTTGGAGAGATCCCGGCAATAGTAGTAACCAACAAAACCAACGAACTAATTTTCAACAACCACAAAATTTCCCTCAACAACAAAGTGGAAGAGAAAGGCTTGAAGATACTGTATCTCGCCTCATCTCTGACACTGAAAAGAAAAACTCGGATCGATTTCAACAACTGGAATCGAATTTTAGAAATCAACAAGCTAGCATTCAAAACGTTGAAAAACAATTAAATCAACTAGCTCAAAATTTCTCCGAGAGACCACAAGGCGCGTTACCTAGTAATACCGAAACCAACCCTAAGGCACAAGTACATCTCATCACATTAAGAAATCGAACCGTGGGTCCCGAGGATGCTCCATCGCCGCCAAATGAAAGAAGCCATTCTAGCCAGCCTGTGACTCCTCCTGTGCCAGAAAAGGCTTCTCTACCAACTCAAGAACCCACCAAGACTCCTCCAATTCCGTACTCCGGTAGGTTAAATCGTCAAAAGACCGATGAGCAATTCGCTAAATTTGAAAATTTACTAAAACAATTGCATGTTAATATTCCTTTTATCGAGGTCCTAACCCAAATGCCTAAATACACAAAATTTATGAGGGATTTCCTCACAAATAAAAGGAAAATTGAATCATTGCAATTAGTTAACTTAGGCGAAGAATGCTCCGCCTTAGTGCTCAACAAACTTCCACAAAAGAAAATCGATCCCGGGAGTTTCACAATCCCTTGCTCGATTGGGGGATCTCCCGTTCGTAATGCATTAGCTGATCTTGGGGCTAGCATTAACCTCATGCCCACATCAATGTTCAAACGACTCGGCCTAGGAACAACAAGCCCTACAAAGATGAGCATACAACTCGCCGACAGATCCGTCAAATTTCCACAAGGTGTCGCGGAGAATTTATTGGTAAAAGTTGACAACTTCGTTTTCCCAACCGACTTTGTCATCTTAGACATGGAAGAAGACACCGATGTCCCTCTCATCCTTGGGAGGCCATTTCTAGCCACCGCCCAAGCGGTAGTGGACATGAATGATGGAACGTTAACATTGAAGTTTGGGGATAAGGAGGTGAAGTTTGAATGTGGAAAAAGAATTGAGGACGAAGACCCGGCCAACTACATGCAGGTCATAGGCTCAAGCTTGGATGATGCTCTCCGACGGTGTAACATGGGATGCAATACATCCCACTTGGGTGACATATGACCGGTTTTGGGTCTAGCCAAGGACCCTTATAAACGTGGCGCACCACGGAGGCATTCCGCGGAACTATCCTTAGTTTAATTTAGATTAATTTTTATGTTTTCTAGTTAGTTTTAATTTTCAGGAATAAAACACACTCATGGTGGTAAAGGATGAAAAGGGGAACGAGAAAAATGAACTCATGCACAAGAACAAGGCAACCCGACAATTCTCTCCAGTCCAGAAGGTTCAACACGGGCCGTGCCCAACCAACACGGCCCCGTGCTGAACCACCTGCAGAAAAACGCCCAGTTCAGGTAACTGGACACGGGCCGTGTTCACCCAACACGCCCCCGTGTCCAGACTTCTGTTTCTCTTGTTTTAATTTTGTTACTGGCACTTGAACGCGGGGCCGTGCCCGGATAACACGGGGCCGTGTTCAGTGCCCAGTAACACAAATTTTTGCTTTTTAAACACTATTTTACGCATCTAATCAACCTAAAAATTTATTTTTGGGACACATTGAGGACAATGTGTAATTTATGTGTGGGGGGGATGCTAAAACCTTGAATTTTGCAAGTCCTAAATACAAGCCTTACACAAAACTCTATTGGAACCGCTAATCACCCCAAATTTTTTCAAAAATTTCATTTTTTTTACTTGTCTAGGTTTAACTCGGGAAATTCAAGTTCTCAAAAAGGTTATATTCTTACAAATTTACAACCGATAGCGTAGTGATAGAAAGAACCAACATAAGAAAATTATGAAAAGGCATGGCAAACTTAGTTAAAATTTGATTATATATACTTGATCACATAAAAACCCATTCCCACAAAAGTGAGTTTTGAGCCTTTATTGAGCACAATTACATATCATTAAAACTAAATGCTCATTTTTCGTTTCTTGTGTGAATAGCCGCTTGGTTCTTACGACTCTAGAACTTGCCATGACGATACATTCCCGGTCCTTATCAACTCAAACCCGAGTAAGTAAATGATGGAGGCATTAGGACTAACCCTTTTTATTTCTACACCATTATTTTTCTTTTTTTTACCACCTACCCAAAAATCCCCCTAGTTAACCCCTTTGAGCCTAAACCTTTTCATTTCATCACCCAAACCAAAAACCCTTTTACCCACCAAAACCTTTTTTTATTTTTAACCCTTTGTTTTAGTAACAAGTTCGGTTTTTCGTATGAAAAAAAAATAAATAAAAAAAAATGGATGATGAAGCAAAAAGAAAATAAACAAACAAGTTCATCAAAAATAACTTTGTTTGAATAAAAGCTTCATCAAAATAAAAATAAAAAAGTCTTACGAAAACCGACACTTGTTACGCTTTTCGCCCTTTTTCTACTAACCACTAACCACTATCCCAACCACCTACCTTTAACCCAAGCCTAACCCTTAACCCACAAAGTCCTCTTGATATTTACAAAGGTATAAAAGTTAAAAAGGAGGAGGATTGATTGCTTGGCAAGCTTATGGTAGGAATAAGTTCCATGCCGCTCTCGAGTGATTCACTAAAAATACACCTTCGGCCGAGTGTGAGTGATTTCTCCCGTGAGGTATGCGAACTTGTATATAAATGGAATTTTAAAAAGGCATGTTATGCCCAAATAAGTAACTTCTCCTATGAAACGTTCTAAATAAATCATTACGAATAGGATTGTAAATAGATAAAAATAAAACCCAAAAAGATCTTGGATATCCCGACACTCTACGACAAGCCCAAAACCTTCTCTTCTACCTATTCCATTTGGGAGTGTAAGCCACATATTAAAGAGTTTTGCTTGAGGACAAGCAAAAGTTCAAGTGTGGGGGTATTTGATGTGTGTAAAATGCAACATATAAATTACATCAAATGAGGCATAAAACTAACCCTTTTTAAGTACTAATATTGGAAAAAGAGTGTTTTTGTCTTCCTTTTGTATTTTCAGGATTAAATGAGCTCAAAAACACAAAAGAAGCAAAAAGACAGCTAAATCCAACATAAATACAAGGAAAGGAACATTAGTGGACTGCCCGACCCCTCAACGGCACCTTCCAAAGCAAAATAGAGAAGCAGAAGACTGAACACGCCCCGTGCTCTGCCAGCACGGGGCCGTGCCCAAGAAGCAGCAGAAAAGACAAACCTATAGAAGCTTCTATTGCCCACCACGGGCCGTGCCCAGCGGACACGGGGGCGTGTCGAAAGTACAGCAGGCGCATTTATTGTAATTGCGAATTACAATTAATGAGGAGAGAGAGTGTCAGACGGGCACGGGGCCGTGCCCAGCGGACACGGGGCCGTGCCCAGCTCTCTGTTCAGCCTATAAATAGGAGTGCTTGGATTCATTTCAACTCATCCCTTGGCACACCACCTCTCTCACACTTCATCCACCACCCACCACCATCACAACACCATCATCCACCACCATCATCCATTGTCCATCGTAGAGTGTGTGAGTCGTCTCGGGATCCAAGATTGATCGTAAGAGTTCTTGACAATCAAGGCCATGTTTGCCTAAGTCTCTTACATCACTTGGTGAAGACAAAGTGTCTAGTATAATACTTTTTATTTCTAATCTTTTGCACTTTTTATTTGGTTTTGTATTAATGACTTTAATAACTAGTTACTTATGTTGAAGGTGATCTTTCCTTATCGTTTGTCCGTGGTGTCTTGGCATTATTTTACTGTCTATATAAAATAAAGGATTTTCACCATTCATATATCCACGGTCTATATGGAGGTATGTTGGCTACCTGGTCGGGGGTTAAGGGAACGGTTTGGTAAAGGTCTTGCCATTGTTCAGCGTTTAGAGGTCCTGCAATGGACCTGGGTCAAATTTAGTAGGACCTCCTTCAATACTTCACGGTATTGGATGGCGGGGGTCCAAACTCTTTGACCCCCTCATAAGTTAACTACTATTAATACTATAACCCGGCTATTTAGGACTGTATCCCTGCTGACTCAGACTACTTAGCCGAGGGTAACGTCACCGCCAAAAGCGGGGCCTACCACAATACTGCATTAATAACTTAATTCATTATCTTCCAATAATCCACCCTTTTAGGATTGTATCCTTGCTGACTCAAACTACTGGGGTGAGGGTAACGTCACCTTCAAAAGAGGGGCCTACTACAATAACTAAGATAATCTCTTAATTATGTGCAAAAGTGCGGAAATAATCAAAGGTTATACTAGATACGAGTCGGAACCAAGTGATTCATCTTGTCTATCTGTTTTTTCTTTTATTTTTATTTTTCAGCATTTTAGTTAGTTTTTATTTTTCTTAGCTTAAAACATTTTTCTAAACTTTTTTTATTTTGGTTAGACGTTGAGGATAAACCGGTATTAAAAGCTCTTGTGTCCTTGGACGACCTCGGTATCTTACCAACGCTATACTACGCTCAACGATGGGTGCACTTGCCCATATGTGTGTTTAGTGTTAGTAAAATATCGTGTTTTATAAATTTAAAACTTGGCTAAAATAAGTGTTAAAAAGGGCTTAAAATATACACCTAATATATACGACACTTTACCGCACATCAAGTTTTTGGCGCCGCTGCCGGGGACACAAGGATTTTAAGAAAGTTAGGAATCAACGGCCTAATCATCTTTTATTTTTTTTTTTAATTTTTTTAGGATTTTCTTAGTTTTTCAGCTTCTGTAGAGCTCAGCACGGGCCGTGCCCGGTCAGACACGGGCCGTGCCCAGCATCATCACTGGCAGTTTTTATTTTCTGAGTTACAGAGAGCTGAACACGGGACCGTGTCGGTGCAACACGGGGTCGTGTCCAACTCCCAGTAACTGGGAATCCAGAAAACAATTACTGTATCTCTGACCACGGGCCGTGTTCACTGAGCACGGGGCCGTGGTGAACTTTCTGACCAACGTTTTTTTTTGTTTCTATTGCAGGACTTGGAACCCAGGTGCCACATTTGACCCTCCTACGTAGTGCATGAGCTCTAGTTCTAGTAGAGACATAAAAGAACCTCTAGAAGAACCCGAACGCTTTCTCAGAAAAAGACTTAAAGCCAAAAATCAAGAGAAAGCTTCGGGGGGCCCACTTCCAATGGCGGACCAACGTACCCTCATGGATTACCTACGGCCTACCGTAGGCAATCTCGGCGCCGCTATCAATGCACCAAATGTCGAGGCCAACAACTTCGAACTTCGGCCGCATTTGATACAAATGCTCCAAAACTCCGCAACCTTCCACGGGCTTGCGGACGAGGATCCCCATCTACATATTACTAACTTCTTAGAAATATGTGATACCTTTCGGATCAATGGAGCATCAAATGACGCCATCCGCCTTCGGATGTTTCCATTTTCACTAAAAGACCGAGCTAAGGCTTGGCTTAACACCCTCCCAGTTGGATCGGTAAACACCTGGGATGAACTTGCCCAAAAGTTTTTATATAAGTATTTCCCTCCTGCTAAAACGGCTAAATTAATGACTGAAATTAATACATACTCACAAGAGGATGGGGAATCCTTATATGAAACTTGGGAAAGGTTCAAGGAGCTTCTAAGAAAGTGTCCTCACCACGGTCTAGCGGTATGGCAACAAGTATCCACTTTCTACAATGGGTTGTTGCCACACACAAGACAAACACTTGATTCAAGCTCCGGGGGACTTTTAGTTAATCGTCGCCCAAATGAAATATATAATCAAATTGAGGAAATTGCTCAAACCAATTTTCAGTGGCACACTCCCCGAGGTAATAAATCTATTGCCCCGGGCGCCCATAAGGTTGATGAAAGCACCTCTTTACAAGCCCAAATCGAGGCCCTCTCTTCAAAAATCAAAAAGCTAGAAATGACAAAAACGGCCTCGGTTATGGCTTGTGAAGGGTGTGGTGGGTCACATGAAAATTGGAGTTGTATGAAAGAATTAGATGAACAAACAGAAACGGTAAACTACATGGATAATAGACCTAGGCCGTCGGATCCTCCAACGGGTACCTACAACCAAGGATGGCGTAACCACCCAAATCTTGGTTGGAGAGATCCCGGCAATAGTAGTAACCAACAAAACCAACGAACTAATTTTCAACAACCACAAAATTTCTCTCAACAACAAAGTGGAAGAGAAACGCTTGAAGATACTGTATCTCGCCTCATCTCTGACACTGAAAAGAAAAACTCGGATCGATTTCAACAACTGGAATCGAATTTTAGAAATCAACAAGCTAGCATTCAAAACGTTGAAAAACAATTAAATCAACTAGCTCAAAATTTCTCCGAGAGACCACAAGGCGCGTTACCTAGTAATACCGAAACCAACCCTAAGGCACAAGTACATCTCATCACATTAAGAAATCGAACCGTGGGTCCCGAGGATGCTCCATCGCCGCCAAATGAAAGAAGCCATTCTAGCCAGCCTGTGGACTCCTCCTGTGCCAGAAAAGGCTTCTCTACCAACTCAAGAACCCACCAAGACTCCTCCAATTCCGTACTCCGGTAGGTTAAATCGTCAAAAGACCGATGAGCAATTCGCTAAATTTGAAAATTTACTAAAACAATTGCATGTTAATATTCCTTTTATCGAGGTCCTAACCCAAATGCCTAAATACACAAAATTTATGAGGGATTTCCTCACAAACAAAAGGAAAATTGAATCATTGCAATTAGTTAACTTAGGCGAAGAATGCTCCGCCTTAGTGCTCAACAAACTTCCACAAAAGAAAATCGATCCCGGGAGTTTCACAATCCCTTGCTCGATTGGGGGATCTCCCGTTCGTAATGCATTAGCCGATCTTGGGGCTAGCATTAACCTCATGCCCACATCAATGTTCAAACGACTCGGCCTAGGAACAACAAGCCCTACAAAGATGAGCATACAACTCGCCGACAGATCCGTCAAATTTCCACAAGGTGTCGCGGAGAATTTATTGGTAAAAGTTGACAACTTCGTTTTCCCAACCGACTTTGTCATCTTAGACATGGAAGAAGACACCGATGTCCCTCTCATCCTTGGGAGGCCATTTCTAGCCACCGCCCAAGCGGTAGTGGACATGAATGATGGAACGTTAACATTGAAGTTTGGGGATAAGGAGGTGAAGTTTGAATGTGGAAAAAGAATTGAGGACGAAGACCCGGTCAACTACATGCAGGTCATAGACTCAAGCTTGGATGATGCTCTCCGACGGTGTAACATGGGATGCAATACATCCCACTTGGGTGACATATGACCGGTTTTGGGTCTAGCTAAGGACCCTTATAAACGTGGCGCACCACGGAGGCATTCCGCGGAACTATCCTTAGTTTAATTTAGATTAATTTTTATGTTTTCTAGTTAGTTTTAATTTTCAGGAATAAAACACACTCATGGTGGTAAAGGATGAAAAGGGGAACGAGAAAAATGAACTCATGCACAAGAACAAGGCAACCCGACAATTCTCTCCAGTCCAGAAGGTTCAACACGGGCCGTGCCCAACCAACACGGCCCCGTGCTGAACCACCTGCAGAAAAACGCCCAGTTCAGGTAACTGGACACGGGCCGTGTTCACCCAACACGCCCCCGTGTCCAGACTTCTGTTTCTCTTGTTTTAATTTTGTTACTGGCACTTGAACGCGGGGCAGTGCCCGGATAACACGGGGTCGTGTTCAGTGCCCAGTAACACAAATTTTTGCTTTTTAAACACTATTTTACGCATCTAATCAACCTAAAAATTTATTTTTGGGACACATTGAGGACAATGTGTAATTTAAGTGTGGGGGGGATGCTAAAACCTTGAATTTTGCAAGTCCTAAATACAAGCCTTACACAAAACTCTATTGGAACCGCTAATCACCCCAAATTTTTTCAAAAATTTCATTTTTTTTACTTGTCTAGGTTTAACTCGGGAAATTCAAGTTCTCAAAAAGGTTATATTCTTACAAATTTACAACCGATAGCGTAGTGATAGAAAGAACCAACATAAGAAAATTATGAAAAGGCATGGCAAACTTAGTTAAAATTTGATTATATATACTTGATCACATAAAAATCCATTCCCACAAAAGTGAGTTTTGAGCCTTTATTGAGCACAATTACATATCATTAAAACTAAATGCTCATTTTTTGTTTCTTGTGTGAATAGCCGCTTGGTTCTTACGACTCTAGAACTTGCCATGACGATACATTCCCGGTCCTTATCAACTCAAACCCGAGTAAGTAAATGATGGAGGCATTAGGACTAACCCTTTTTATTTCTACACCATTATTTTTCTTTTTTTTACCACCTACCCAAAAATCCCCCTAGTTAACCTCTTTGAGCCTAAACCTTTTCATTTCATCACCCAAACCAAAAACCCTTTTACCCACCAAAACCTTTTTTATTTTTAACCCTTTGTTTTAGTAACAAGTTCGGTTTTTCGTATGAAAAAAAAATAAAATAAAAAAAAATGGATGATGAAGCAAAAAGAAAATAAGCAAACAAGTTCATCAAAAATAACTTTGTTTGAATAAAAGCTTCATCAAAATAAAAATAAAAAAGTCTTACGAAAACCGACACTTGTTACGCTTTTCGCCCATTTTCTACTAACCACTATCCCAACCACCTACCTTTAACCCAAGCCTAACCCTTAACCCACAAAGTCCTCTTGATATTTACAAAGGTATAAAAGTTAAAAAGGAGGAGGATTGATTGCTTGGCAAGCTTATGGTAGGAATAAGTTCCATGCCGCTCTCGAGTGATTCACTAAAAATACACCTTCGGCCGAGTGTGAGTGATTTCTCCCGTGAGGTATGCGAACTTGTATATAAATGGAATTTTAAAAAGGCATGTTATGCCCAAATAAGTAATTTCTCCTATGAAACGTTCTAAATAAATCATTACGAATAGGATTGTAAATAGATAAAAATAAAACCCAAAAAGATCTTGGATATCCCGACACTCTACGACAAGCCCAAAACCTTCTCTTCTACCTATTCCATTTGGGAGTGTAAGCCACATATTAAAGAGTTTTGCTTGAGGACAAGCAAAAGTTCAAGTGTGGGGGTATTTGATGTGTGTAAAATGCAACATATAAATTACATCAAATGAGGCATAAAACTAACCCTTTTTAAGTACTAATATTGGAAAAAGAGTGTTTTTGTCTTCCTTTTGTATTTTCAGGATTAAATGAGCTAAAAAACACAAAAGAAGCAAAAAGACAGCTAAATCCAACATAAATACAAGGAAAGGAACATTAGTGGACTGCCCGACCCCTCAACGGCACCTTCCAAAGCAAAATAGAGAAGCAGAAGACTGAACACGCCCCGTGCTCAGCCAGCACGGGGCCGTGCCCAAGAAGCAGCAGAAAAGACAAACCTATAGAAGCTTCTATTGCCCACCACGGGCCGTGCCCAGCGGACACGGGGGCGTGTCGAAAGTACAGCAGGCGCATTTATTGTAATTGCGAATTACAATTAATGAGGAGAGAGAGTGTCAGACGGGCACGGGGCCGTGCCCAGCGGACACGGGGCCGTGCCCAGCTCTCTGTTCAGCCTATAAATAGGAGTGCTTGGATTCATTTCAACTCATCCCTTGGCACACCACCTCTCTCACACTTCATCCACCACCCACCACCATCACAACACCATCATCCACCACCATCATCCATTGTCCATCGTAGAGTGTGTGAGTCGTCTCGGGATCCAAGATTGATCGTAAGAGTTCTTGACAATCAAGGCCATGTTTGCCTAAGTCTCTTACATCACTTGGTGAAGACAAAGTGTCTAGTATAATACTTTTTATTTCTAATCTTTTGCACTTTTTATTTGGTTTTGTATTAATGACTTTAATAACTAGTTACTTATGTTGAAGGTGATCTTTCCTTATCGTTTGTCCGTGGTGTCTTGGCATTATTTTACTGTCTATATAAAATAAAGGATTTTCACCATTCATATATCCACGGTCTATATGGAGGTATGTTGGCTACCTGGTCGGGGGTTAAGGGAACGGTTTGGTAAAGGTCTTGCCATTGTTCAGCGTTTAGAGGTCCTGCAATGGACCTGGGTCAAATTTAGTAGGACCTCCTTCAATACTTCACGGTATTGGATGGCGGGGGTCCAAACTCTTTGACTCCCTCATAAGTTAACTACTATTAATACTATAACCCGGCTATTTAGGACTGTATCCCTGCTGACTCAGACTACTTAGCCGAGGGTAACGTCACCGCCAAAAGCGGGGCCTACCACAATACTGCATTAATAACTTAATTCATTATCTTCCAATAATCCACCCTTTTAGGATTGTATCCTTGCTGACTCAAACTACTGGGGTGAGGGTAACGTCACCTTCAAAAGAGGGGCCTACTACAATAACTAAGATAATCTATTAATTATGTGCAAAAGTGCGGAAATAATCAAAGGTTATACTAGATACGAGTCGGAACCAAGTGATTCATCTTGTCTATCTGTTTTTTCTTTTATTTTTATTTTTCAGCATTTTAGTTAGTTTTTATTTTCTTAGCTTAAAACATTTTTCTAAACTTTTTTTATTTTGGTTAGACGTTGAGGATAAACCGGTATTAAAAGCTCTTGTGTCCTTGGACGACCTCGGTATCTTACCAACGCTATACTACGCTCAACGATGGGTGCACTTGCCCATATGTGTGTTTAGTGTTAGTAAAATATCGTGTTTTATAAATTTAAAACTTGGCTAAAATAAGTGTTAAAAAGGGCTTAAAATATACACCTAATATATACGACACTTTACCGCACATCACTGGTCGAACAGAGGTTTCCAAAAGTGGAAAGAATGATAATGACAGGGGTATTTATAGGATGTCAAAAGAGGAAAGGGCGGGCCGATCGGCTGGCAGCTTGATCGGACAGCCTGTCCGATCGGACAGCAGTCCGTTCGGCTAGCTGTTCGATCGGCTGGAAGCCTGATCGATCGGTTGCACCCTTTGAGTGTTTCGCGCGACGATTTCAGATATTTCGATTATGATTGCGCGCGGTTCGATTCGATAGGGTTTCCTAGTCAAATTACTTTCAGTCTCAACCACTTCGTATCTAGCGTAATCTCTTTCCCACTACCTATCCTGGTTCGATTTGTGATTCGAGTTCGAGTTCGATTGCATTAGAGTTAGATTTCGAGTTCGATTGAGTTCGCTTGATTATCACAACATATCATAAATAAACATGCACAACTAACACGTAAGGCACACACACACGTATAATGATAAGTAAAAATACGTAGCTCGAGTTGCGAATTGATGTCGATTCAATTAACTTAGCTTGATTGTTAGTTGATTAACTTTATCGCATTGTTACTTCCTATAGTTCACAGTCGTGGGTCGATTGAAATACTATTAATACTCATCGATTATTGCAATTAACAACACTTACTCCACATAATATAAATAAAATGAAGACATTTCTACAAGTCAAGTTGCGCGAAACGGGTCGTTGACTTTGACCTTGACTTTGACTTTCACTTACGAAAACATGGGGTGTTACAGCCTCCCCTTGTTTAGGGAATTTCGTCCCGAAATTAAGCTGGAAGCTGCTATGAAGGGGTAAGGTCCCAAAAACCTCATAAAAAGGATTTGAGACCATACACTGGCCTTTCAACCTTTTTAACCTTGCGCGGCCGCGCATTGGTCTTACAAAAGGAAGAAAGCATTCAGTAATTTATAGTCGCGCGCCCAAAGGAAAACATAATCCTTGCGCCTTCTTCCATTAGCAAAGGATTAAAATCCTGAGATCAATACTTCCGCCCAAATATCCAAACCTGGATATCATTTTACCCAGACCTGGGATTTAATCATCTGTGTCCACACGGCAAGGTGTCACACCAGATTATAACAATAATCTTCTAGAAAGAAATACAATCGTACACCACCCAAGACGGTTATAACCGTCTGGACACGTGTCATCATCACTAGCAACCCTAGAATCACAACGAAGGCATGCTATTGGAAAGTAATCTCCACTTAATCACTTTCCACGTGGCAATCCCCCAGCCATAGATCAAACCACGATCCGTGTGCATTCACATCGGATCGAGACAAATTGACGTTGGATCAAAGAACTTAACGGAAGAAAATATAACCGCTACGGCGTTAGCATCTTCCGTCATCTTTTCAATAACAGGTTTTTCCTCCCAAACTCCCGGTTATAAATAAGAGAACTGTTCAGGTATAAACTCAGACTACTCTCACTCTTCAAATACTTATCTTCTCCGATACCAATACTTATTCTCACGCCGGAGTCGGGTCAAGGAGAGAACCTTCTTCTCCCCTTGGCGAGGCTAACGGTGTTCTTTTTTGCAGAGCTACCGGAGAAGTTAATCCATCACAACTGAATCAACCGAGAGAGAGCTAACCCTTTATGCGGATTCAAACCCCCTAACTATCTCGGTTCCGACCATTTAGTTAGTGCTTCTTCATTGGCGCCCACCGATTCCTCTGTTTTTCTAGTTTTCATCTCGTTTTCAATTCAGTTATTTTCATTCTCTGTTCTATACATGGCAGAAAATTCATTATCTCACCTATGAGATCCTCAATCTGAATTCAAAGGTTCTACAACCCAAAACATTCAGATCAATGAAATCATGAGAAAAAACAGAGATAACAATCACTCAGAAAGGGAGAATTTCTCAGATCTAATCATAGAAAGATCCCCAGAATACTGGATCGGCAGATTCCAGAAAGCTTTAAACCAAAATTTCACGCAAATTATCAGACCTGAGTCCCCAAACATCAGATCTGATATTCGGCAAGAAAGCAACAACAGTCATTCGGGAGGAATTACTTCCCTAAATACAAACGGGAGTTCATAACCGTTCAGATCTATTCATGAAGAAAAAACTCCAGAGTACTGGTTTAACAGGTTCCAGATCGCCAGGAGCCAAATTTTCCACAAACACTCCAGATTTGGGGGTTTCATTTAAATTCTATGATCAACGAGCTGCAGACCTGAAGTTGCACAACGCATAACTTCCGGAGCTTTGCTTCTTGGGGCTATAAGCCTTGACTAATACGGTTTTCGTCAAAACCTAGGTACTACAAATTCCTCTGAAAGATCCTTTTGATTTTTCCTTAAACAAAATAAGGGAAAGAGAACAAATCCCCGAATTCTTTTACATAACGTAAACACCTTCTAGTATACACTAAACAGTTGGTGTTATCACTTAGAAACATTTAAACTGGCACTTATGCTAATTCAAGTGCCATGACTTTTCAACATGAAAGTGTTACAACCTAACACTTATCTAAGCTATAACGGAGATATGTGCACAAGCATTTATATTGACTAGCATAGTTAGAGCGTCTATATCTGTACAACTAAATTTGATGGATGAAAGAAATCATTAAAAAAAGACATACGCAATCCGTTATCTTTTCAAGATGATGGGAACAATATAAATACTATTGTTGCGGTATAATACCACCGATTGAAAAATCACATCAAAAATCTTGGTAAAACTTATACTCTTTATTTAAGGATAAGAGCACGTAAGTCGCCATACGTGCATGCTTCTTTACATTTGAGCACGTAAGTCGCCATCCGCGCTTGCTCCCTTACATACAAGCACGTAAGTCGCCATACGCGCATGCTTCTTTACATTTGAGCACGTAAGTCGCCATCCGCGCTTGCTCCCTTACATACAAGCACGTAAGTCGTCATACGCGCATGCTTCTTTACATTTGAGCACGTAAGTCGCCATCCGCGCTTGCTCCCTTACATACAAGCACGTAAGTCGTCATACGCGCATGCTTCTTTACATTTGAGCACGTAAGTCGCCATCCGCGCTTGCTCCCTTACATACAAGCACGTAAGTCGTCATACGCGCATGCTTCTTTACATTTGAGCACGTAAGTTGCCATCCGCGCTTGCTCCCTTACATACAAGCACGTAAGTCGCCATACGTGCATGCTTCTTTACATTTGAGCACGTAAGTCATCATCCACGCTTGCTCCCTTACATACAAGCACGTAAGTCACCATACGCGCATGCTTCTTTACATTTGAGCACGTAAGTCGCCACCCGCGCTTGCTCCTTTACATACCAGCACGTAAGTCGCCATACATTTGAGCACGTGAGTCACCACCCGCGTTTGCTCCTTTACATACAAGCACATAAGACGCCATACGCGCATGCTCCCTTACATTTGCACATAAGTCGCTATCCGCGCATACTCCTTTAAATCGCCATACGCGTATACTCCTTTACTTACGGGCGAACACACATACACTTGCTCCTTCACAAACGCGCAACCCTGATAATCCATGGAAATACGCTAGTACAACCAATCAACGAACACCAAGTTAAACGGACACAACTAGCAACTATTCCTCACACCGGGAACGCGCAGCAACTAGCCAAGCTATTCAACAAGTCAGACTTATACAGGCAAGGTATTTTTTCACTTTATTGGGCCCACGCCCTATTAATGCAAAAATTATCTTTACATGTTATTGTTTGTTACAAATTGCATGTAATTTCTTTGGTATACGCGAAAACAGTATGGTGAGCATTGTAAGCCTCATGAACGGTCTAAAAAATAGCAAGCCCCGTGCACAGTCTAGACTTACGTTCGCACATGAGCACAATACCATCTTCATTCGCTATACCTAAACAAAGTAATTATACACATGCAACATATTGCAATTCAAACATAAACACAAAACATGAATGCATAACATTGCATCACAAAGGAAAGCTACTAGTGCACCAAGGCACCTTTAGCAGCATTTACAGCAGCAGAACATCAAAACGTTCTTTACAAAATAAACGCCAAAAAACATAACTGAAGCCTCATCAGAGGTACATAGTACTTCCCCGAACACCCTAACAAGGGGGAACAACAGCCAGCTCAACCTCCCCATCAACAACTGGTATCCCTTCATTCCCAAAGGAAGGATCAGAATAACACATGTTTCGACGCCGCCGGTACGCAAGCAAAGGCTGATCTTTCCAGTTAGCCGGAAGATACTCCTTCAAACATAAACAAGAGAGGACAGCAGAACCGTAATGATTAACTATCAGATCATCTTCCTCTAAAACGGCGTTACCAGAAACACGTCATATCTCATTCAATGAATTATGACAACGTCCGAAAAAAAAGAAAAGACGAAAAGGTACTACATGTATTTATGTTTTATTTTCAAATAACGTCATGAACATCAGATCATGACGAAGCAGGTCAGATCAAAGAAGAAAACTCACAAGTTTTCTCCAAAGATTTATCGAAAAAACAAAAAATAATGCGCAAAAGTATTTTCCCATAAAAAATTCTCCACTTTCACGCCAAAAACCCTGCAGCAAAAAGCATTTCTCTCTCATAGTCCAGTGCTCCACTTATTTGCATAAGCACAACACTAGACTGGGGGGACTTGAAGGGGTAAGGTCCCAAAAACCTCATAAAAAGGATTTGAGACCATACACTGGCCTTTCAACCTTTTTAACCTTGCGCGGCCGCGCATTGGTCTTACAAAAGGAAGAAAGCATTCAGTAATTTATAGTCGCGCGCCCAAAGGAAAACATAAATCCTTGCGCCTTCTTCCATTAGCAAAGGATTAAAATCCTGAGATCAATACTTCCGCCCAAATATCCAAACCTGGATATCATTTTACCCAGACCTGGGATTTAATCATCTGTGTCCACACGGCAAGGTGTCACACCAGATTATAACAATAATCTTCTAGAAAGAAATACAATCGTACACCACCCAAGACGGTTATAACCGTCTGGACACGTGTCATCATCACTAGCAACCCTAGAATCACAACGAAGGCATGCTATTGGAAAGTAATCTCCACTTAATCACTTTCCACGTGGCAATCCCCCAGCCATAGATCAAACCACGATCCGTGTGCATTCACATCGGATCGAGACAAATTGACGTTGGATCAAAGAACTTAACGGAAGAAAATATAACCGCTACGGCGTTAGCATCTTCCGTCATCTTTTCAATAACAGGTTTTTCCTCCCAAACTCCCGGTTATAAATAAGAGAACTGTTTAGGTATAAACTCAGACTACTCTCACTCTTCAAATACTTATCTTCTCCGATACCAATACTTATTCTCACGCCGGAGTCGGGTCAAGGAGAGAACCTTCTTCTCCCCTTGGCGAGGCTAACGGTGTTCTTTTTTGCAGAGCTACCGGAGAAGTTAATCCATCACAACTGAATCAACCGAGAGAGAGCTAACCCTTTATGCGGATTCAAACCCCCTAACTATCTCGGTTCCGACCATTTAGTTAGTGTTTCTTCATGCTACAACCGCCATGAATCACGTGAGGACTTTCTCTATCTAGACTTTCTCCTGGAACAACTGCGGGTACTTTGCCTTCATGTCGCTTTCGAGTTCCCAAGTGAACTCTGCACCTCGTTTGCCTTCCCATCGGACCTTCACAATAAGAATGCGTGAGCGCCTGAGCTGCTTGGTTTGGCGATCCATGATTTCGACAGGCTTTTCCACGAAGTGTAATGTTTCGTTCACTTGTAGATCGTCTAGAGAGACATGTAAATCGTGGTCGGCTATACACTTTCGGAGGTTTGACACGTGGAAAGTCGGGTGGACGTTGCTAAGTTCCTCCGGTAATTCGAGTCTGTAGGCGACTTTTCCGATCCTTTCCAGAATCTTAAAAGGTCCAACATATCGAGGCGCGAGTTTCCCTTTCTTGCCGAATCGGACTACACCCTTCCAAGGTGATACCTTTAGGAGTACGTAGTCACCAACGCCAAATTCACGGGGCTTGCGCTTTTTATCGGCGTAAACCTTCTGTCGATCCCGAGCTTTCGGCAGGTTGTCTCTGATTTGGAAAATTTTGTCTGTCGTTTCTTGTAATAGCTCAGGACCGGTTAGTTGCGAGTGACCGATCTCGTGCCACACAATAGGCGACCGACATCTTCTTCCGTATAATGCCTCGAAAGGTGCCATCTCGATGCTAGAATGATAGCTATTGTTATACGAGAATTCGACTAACGGCAGGTGTTTATCCCAATTACCACTGAAGTCTAGAACACACGAACGGAGCATGTCTTCAAGAGTACGGATCGTTCTTTCAGTCTGACCGTCGGTTTGTGGGTGGAAAGCAATACTTAGATTAAGCGTTGTACCGAGTGCCGTTTGAAACGTTTCCCACAATCGCGAAGTAAACCGAGCATCACGATCAGAGATGATGTCCCGAGGCGTCCCATGATTACAAATGATCTCGTCGGTGTAGATTCAGGCTAATCGTTCTACCTTGTAGTCTTCTCGTATGGGCAGAAAGTGAGCTGATTTAGTCAATCTGTCGACTACAACCCAAATGCTGTCGTGGCCTGATGACGTGGGTGGTAGCTTGGTTACGAAATCCATAGCTATGCTCTCCCACTTCCACATGGGAATTGGTGGTTGTTCGAGCAAGCCAGAGGGTCTTTAATGTTCAGCCTTGATTCTAGCACAAGTTAGGCATTTTCCGACGTAGAGAGCGATATCCCTTTTCATGCCCGGCCACCAATACTTATAACGAAGGTCCTGGTACATTTTGTCGGCACCGGGATGAATAGAATACCGGGACTTGTGGGCTTCGTCCATCAGAATTTGTCGTAAATTGGTTCGCTTAGGAATCCAAATTCGGTCTAAAAAGTGGAATATCCCATTTGATTTGCTCACAAGCTGGGCTCCGTCGTGGTAGATTATTTCTTTCTTCAGGGTGCGTTCGTTAAAACATGCATGTTGAGCGTCGCGGATGAGAGTTTCGAGGTTGTGCTGGGCTTGAACATTACGAGTGCTAAGCAGGTAGCTCCGTCTGCTAAGTGCGTCGGCAACAACATTTGCTTTGCCTGGGTGATAACGAATCTCACAGTCGTAATTGTTGAGAAGTTCTACCCATCGGCGTTGACGCATGTTAAGTTCCTTCTGATTAAAGATATGTTGTAGGCTCATATGATCGGTCAAGATCGTACACTTGGTACCATACAGGTAGTGTCGCCAAATCTTTAATGCAAAAACAACCGCGCCTAGCTCGAGATCGTGGGTTGTATAGTTCTTCTCGTGGATTTTGAGCTGACGAGATGCGTAAGCTATGACCTTGTCCCGTTGCATGAGAACACAACCGAGACCAAGGTTGGAAGCATCACAGTAGACAATGAAATCATTGTTTCCGTCGGGCAATGTGAGAACAGGAGCATTACAGAGCATGCGCTTGAGGGTTTGAAAGGCAGACTCTTGTTTAGTTCCCCAAACAAAAGGCTTGTCCATATGCGTAAGAGAGGTAAGTGGTACAGCGATCTTTGAGAATCCCTCGATGAATCGTCGATAATAGCCCGCTAGTCCGAGAAAAGAGCGGACTTCGGACGGGTTCTTAGGCGTAACCCAACTCTTGACTGCTTCAATCTTCGCAGGATCGACGTGAATACCCTGACTATTAACAATGTGACCCAGAAATTGAACTTCCCCTAACCAGAATTCACACTTGGAGAACTTGGCATAGAGTTGGTTCCCCTGGAGTAACTCGAGAACCAAACGTAGATGTTGCGCGTGTTCGGCTTTCGATTTGGAATAGATCAAGACATCGTCGATGAATACGATGACGAAATGGTCGAGATATGGTTTACACACGCGATTCATCAGATCCATGAAAACCGCTGGTGCGTTGGTTAGACCAAAAGGCATGACAACGAATTCGTAATGGCCGTATCGAGTACGAAACGCGGTTTTGGGTATATCCTCTTCTTGAATACGCAGCTGATGGTAACCTGAACGTAGGTCGATTTTGGAGAAACACGTGGCGCCTTGTAGTTGATCAAACAAATCGTCGATACGAGGTAAGGGATAGCGGTTCTTGATAGTTAACTTATTCAATTCCCAATAGTCGATGCACATCCTGAACGACCCATCCTTCTTTTTGACGAAAAGGACTGGCGCGCCCCAAGGAGAGGTGCTCGGGCGAATGAAGCCTTTCTCAAGTAATTCCTGGAGTTGGGTTGAGAGTTCACGCATTTCGGACGGCGCAAGTCGATAAGGAGCTTTGGCAATAGGGTTGGCTCCAGGAATGAGGTCAATACGAAAGTCGATATCACGACTTGGCGGTAATCCGGGAAGATCCTCTGGAAAAACGTTAGGAAATTCTCGAACCACAGGAACGTCTTTCACTTCCTTCTTCTCTTTCTTTTCCTTCTCCGCTACTACAATGTTTGCCAAGAAAGCCCTGTATTCCTTGCGGAGATACTTGCTGGCTTGGATACATGACATATGCTTGAGCCCCTTTGAAGTAGTATCGCCATATACACACAATAAATCACCATTCGCGAGTGAAAATCGAATCATCTTGTCGAAGCATACAACTTCAGCATGGTTTTCTCGAAGAAAGTCCATGCCTATTATGATATCAAAGCTTCCGAGTTGCATTGGAATAAGGTCGATCGAAAAGATGTGATTGTTGAGCTCAAGAGTGCAATCACGAAGAACAGAATTGACAGTGACGGTTCTTCCGCCACATCGAATATCGAGGAGAGTTGGGAACGTTTACGACTAAGGAGTTTATCAAATTCGAATGACACAAAGCAATTATCGGCTCCAGTATCAAACAAACATGAAGCGTAAATACCATTCACAAGGAACATACCATTGACCACGTTGTTGTCGGCCTGGGCTTGACGTACATTGAGGTTGAAAGTTCTGGCGCGTGCGGCCTGTTGTTGCTGCTGTTGTTGTTGTTGCTGTTGTGGCTGCTGTTGCTGAGGCTCTTGCTTCACGACCCTGTTTGGGCACACGTTGGCGAAATGGTTCGGGTCGCCACACGCGAAGCAGGCTCTGGCTTTGACTGCGGGTGCCGGAGGAGCTTGTTGACCCTGTGGGGCAGTGAGTAGACCTTGATTGGCAGGAACTTGACGAATACGACAGTTGGCAGTAAAGTGGCCGTATACGTTGCAATGAGCACAGAAGCGACATTGAATAGCAGTCGGGTGGTAGTAGGTGCAAGTAGGGCAGAGCGGGTGTGGTCCAGTGTATGCACGCTTAGCAGGCGGTGCATTGGCCACAGGCGCCGCTACTTGACGCTGTTGGGCAGGTACAACTTGAATCGGTGCAGCAGTGATCGCACAATTCTTGTTGGTGGAGCTGTTCTTTCTCTTGTTTTTCCTCTTGTTGCTGGATGAGGGGGGTTCAGCAGTTGGTGGGGCAGCAGTAGCTTGATGCAGATGCTTCGAAGTCTTATCCCAGACACCAGCCTTAACCCGCTTGTCATTGATCTCAGCGGCTAGCAGATAGGTTTCCTCGATCGTCGTAGTCTTAGCCGCTTGTACGAAATCAGCAACGCAGTCAGGCAAGGCTCGGATGTACTTTTTGATTGTCATGTCGGGAGTCTTGACTTGATCGGGACAAATAATGCTGAGCTGTTTGAAACGAGCGGTGAGACCAGCATTGTCACCATCCTTTTGCTGTATGTGCCAAAATTCATCTTCTAGCTTTTGACGTTCGTGAGGAGGGCATAATTCCTCTAGCATAACTTCCTTGAGCTCATCCCACGACAGACCGTAGGCTGCATCGTTCCCTCGCTTGTTCCTCTCAGCCGTCCACCAGTCTAGTGCTCGGGACTGGAAAACGCCGGTAGCATTCAGAGTTCGAAGGTCATCAGGGCAACCACTCTGTCGCAGAGTAACCTCAATGGAATCAAACCAGTGAAATAGTGCAGTAGGACCTCCTTCGCTAGTGAATTCCTTTGGCCCACACGACTTGAATTGCTTGAAACTGAAGGGCCTTATGGCAGCTTTAGGAGCGTCGGTTCTCGATTCCTCGGATGATTTGCTGACATTCTCATAAACATCACTCACAGCTTTTGCCACACTCTTGGCGATGATGGAAGCAAGGCATTTGTCCCTCTTTTCCTGACGAGAGAGTGCATGACAGGATCCAGACGACATGGTCTGCAACAGACATCGTCACAGGACTCATCACATTGTATTCGAATCTCACCTCACACGTCTACTACTTACTAAAGCTCAGTAACACATACTGTGTAAACACATAGACTTATAACTACGCAAGTCACAGAATCACTTAATCACGTAACCACATAAACACTTAGAGCACAAATCACGTAATCACGTAGAGCACATAATCACGCAATTTCCTAATCACGTAGAGCAAAGAAACAAGGGAACACATACGCATCTAGTCACTAAAGGCAGTTAGAAAACAGAAACCTAGGTCTCGAGAAAGAAGCTAGAGAGAGAGAAAGTGGTAAGGTGATTCATGGTTCTTGTACGATTTCAATTCTGTCAATAGAATCACTGATTATAGTACGTTCTTGTGTGTTCGGTCACGCACGTTCACGGATTTCGCATGTCGAATGTGTCGTTACGCAATCGTTTGGAGTTAAAATAAGCACAAAATCACAAGATGCAGTGCGAGTCGTGTGTGTCGATCGAAGTAAAACAAAAATCGAGTAAATCCCAAAGTTTGAACACATAAACAGGAAAGCGCATAAATAAGCACATAAATCGGTGAAACATCAGAGTCAGCAGTTGCGGACTCAAAATCGAAACACATGAAATTTGAGAAATAGATTGTCTAAAGCTAGTAGACTTCGACTACCCAAGGTGGTTCAACTATTCTCAAGGACTTGTCATCCTTGTCTGACCCACAGAACTGTGCTTTTGCCTCGATTCTTGGGCATTTGGCACCTTTTCCGTTAGTCATATCAAGATTTCAGGTCATTGGAGTCCGTCGAGGCCTTGGTGAGAGTTTTGTAAAATGTGCAGAACAAGTTGTCAAGGTTAGGGTTTCACCCCTGGCTTAACAACTTCGTTCTTGTTTTAATAAAATTGAGGAGATTATTCATCAAAATATGGATTTCACTCCTAACTTGGTATAATTCTCCTCGTTTGTAGTTAAAATGCGAGCTGAGTAAGCAACTTTAGTCGAGAGTTTGCGGTTTTCACACCTATTCTCGACCTTATTGCCCACTCTTAGTAGAAAATTCGAGTGCAGTGAGAGCGTAGAATAAGCGAGAATAACGAGAAGTAGGCTCGTACTTAACCTCTGCTGGTTATGCACAAGTCGGTCTGCTGGTTCTTAACTATAGTCTAGGTATCTAAGACTTCAACCCGGACTAGGTCGAGTCTTGCCTAATTCCCTATAGTTATGGCTCTGATACCAATCTGTCACACCCCAACCGATGGCGGAATCATCGGGGCATGGCACTGAGCGAAACAGATTGTCCAGAAGTTTCCATAACAACTATCATTACCATTTAATTTAAGTTAACATGTCCCATACCATGTTTCAAATAGTAAACAAATTATTACAGATAAACATCAAGACAAATATCCTGTTCCGACAACTCAGATTCAAACAAAATAGTTTATTTATTGGTTTCTAGGACCCCATTTCCTAGCTTCGATTTCATCACAGCGCAGAGAGCATCCTAGACCTTTCCTAGCCTCAAGTTCACAGCATGCTAAGCATGTAAACTTCCTAAGCACCTGTCACATACGTTAAAATAAAGTCAATACATATAATGTAAAGGTGAGCATACAAGTTTGATAATAGCATATAGAGTTCGAATTCGTTTACGCATATCCAACACGTACACATAGTGAAATGAAGCACGTTAGTTATCGACATAGACCCATCGATACCAATGACTACGGGTTGACTGCCCGAGGCAGTTCGCAATACATGATTACCACTGTAACCCATGCAAGTAAAAGATCCTTAACAACCCCCGTGTGAACGAGTGCTGAGTCCAAACTATAGTACTATCGTTGCTAAGGCAGGTAGACAGCATTCCATGTGTAAACATAACAAACAAGTATTCATGAGCCACGTATAACATGCATTAACGGTTAGCGTTCAAATAGTTTGAGTAGTGTGATAATTGTAGTTTGAATATTCGTAACGTATGTAACACCCAAAAGTGCTTAAAGCAAAAAGGGATCGAGTATACTCACAGTGATTTATGGATTGAAGGGAGCGCTTAGCGAATACGGTTAGCCTGAATAAATTCGGTAGCATAACGATAAGTGAAATGTAAAATAGCAAACAAGTATTGAGGAGTCGGACAGCTGGTCGATCGGACGGCAGTTCGATCGGACGGCTGACCGTTCGGCTGACAGTCCGTACGGTCTGCTATTCGGTCGGTCGGTAGGCCGATCGGATGGCTGTACGAGTGGATTGTTCCTTCCTTTGAGAAGGATGTGTTTGTGTATGATGGCTTGACCTTTGAAATTATATATATATATATATAGTAGG
Organism: Helianthus tuberosus; assembly: GCA_030545235.1. NCBI lineage: Eukaryota > Viridiplantae > Streptophyta > Magnoliopsida > Asterales > Asteraceae > Helianthus > Helianthus tuberosus. The sequence goes on from CM060451.1 coordinate 30,607,194, forward strand.
AGTTGGGTATCAAACCCCGTTAATACTAAAAGACGGGGCCATATGTCCAACAGTGTTGCATTGGAAATTTCAATCTCAGAGAAAATTTTCGTTGTAGCATTTTGAAAACATTGAAGTACCTTTGCCTTTCAGGTCGGTCGATCGGACGGCTGTTCGATCGGCCGGCAGCCCGATCGGTTAGGCATTCAACAGAATTTCAAGGTTTAGCCTTTGAATCGGACAGGTGTTCGATCGGTTGGCAAGTCAACAATAGTCAACCACTTTAATGAATTGCAAGGTATTGTTCAGTGAATCGGATGGTTAATCGATCGAGCAGCATAACTGCTGTTCGATCGGACAACAGGGCGTCGCCTGGTCAGACGGCAGTTCGATCGGACAACAGGGTGTCACCTGATCGGACGACCGTTCGATCGGGTGGCGCTTCTAGTGCATTGAACATGTTGAAAATTGATTAAGTATTGAAGCACAGTATCTCATGATCCGAAGAGTAATCCGATCGGACAGTATTTTGATCGAACGACAGTTCGCTCAATACTAGTCTTCAAGTAAGTTGTTTGTGTGGGACCATGTGCTAGTCGATCGGCTGGCCAGTCGATCGGCTGACTCTCCGATCGGCTGGCTGTCCGTTCGGACAGCAGTCCGATCGGTCAGCATCCTGACCTGGTCAGCCTCTGCGTCTAACACTTGGTTGTTTTGTTTGTTTGTCGTTTTATCGAGGTATTTTTGGCAGCGAGTAAAACCATAGATGCCTCGTTCTTACTTGGTTTCCCCGGGTCGGACAGGAATCACCCAAATCCGGTCGGTGGTCTGTTCGGAACGAAGTTTAACATTTAACCCGGAGTCAGTTAACCTCGTGGATAGAATCCAGATCTTGAGCCGTATAATCCACTGAAGTGATTTGTAAACCGGCTCAGGTTCCGTTTCTACTGGTTCGAGTGAAAAGAGTTGAAGAAAGTTGGGAAAATCCACCCATCAATCCTTTTCACCATGTATATGTTCAGATCTATAACAGATCCTTGTTTGTTTATGTGGAAATCGGCTAGATCCAAGTCATTCTTGGTGGACTGAGGCCGAAACATAGAGTTCTTCAAGAACCCATGATGACATCATCCTAGAACACTTGATTCTTGATGATTTCACGGTTAAAAGTTTAGATTTGAAAGATAGAAAGGTGTAGGAGTATGTATAGATCAAGAAAGTACAAGATTTAGGACGAAAACTTACCGGAATCGAGAGAAATCTAAGAAAAGGCGAGTTGTGCGTGCTGGTCGAACAGAGGTTTCCAAAAGTGGAAAGAATGATAATGACAGGGGTATTTATAGGATGACAAAAGAGGAAAGGGTTGGCCGATCGGCTGGCAGCTCGATCGGACAGCCTGTCTGATCGGACAGCAGTCCGTTCGGCTAGCTGTTCGATCGGCTGGAAGCCTGATCGATCGGTTGCACCCTTTGAGTGTTTCGCGCGACGATTTCAGATATTTCGATTATGATTACGCGCGGTTCGATTCGATAGGGTTTCCTAGTCAAATTACTTTCAGTCTCAACCACTTCGTATCTAGCGTAATCTCTTTCCCACTACCTATCCTGGTTCGATTTGTGATTCGAGTTCGAGTTCGATTGCATTAGAGTTAGATTTCGAGTTCGATTGAGTTCGCTTGATTATCAAAACATATCGTAAATAAACATGCACAACTAACACGTAAGGCACACACACACGTATAATGATAAGTAAAAATACGTAGCTCGAGTTGCGAATTGATGTCGATTTAATTAACTTAGCTTGATTGTTAGTTGATTAACTTTATCGCATTGTTACTTCCTATAGTTCACAGTCGTAGGTCGATTGAAATACGATTAATACTCATCGATTATTGCAATTAACAACACTTACTCCACATAATATAAATAAAATGAAGACATTTCTACAAGTCAAGTTGCGCGAAACCGGTCGTTGACTTTGACCTTGACTTTGACTTTCACTTACGAAAACACGGGGTGTTACAACATAAAACAAAAGCCCTATGATAATATTAAAGCACTAACAAGTTTACATGTTCACTTTTCAGCTCACTGAAAAACTTAACATAGTCTTCTTTTGTGGGTTTGTGCTCTTTGTGCGTATTAAGCGGGGCATGATGCAACTTTTCCGTCCATTGCTTCATGAGGGGGAATTCGGTTGGAGTAAAATGTTCTTTCAGACCAATCATCTTAGCAAAATCAGGAATTATTTCGCACAAAAATACATGTGTTTTTAAAATAAATTATTAAATAAATAAAAGGGCTTGTGCAACTAAAAATAACAAACCACTACAATGAAACTTACAACAAAAGGGAGAAGCGGCCCATGCAACTGAGATTTACCTAAGGACAAATACGAACGAATCGAATAATGGAATGCAGCCAACATGCCTGCTCCCCATGCAAAGTGTTTAATCTTTTTAACATCCTTCAATAAAGGGATATACATCTTAGAAACATGTCCGGAGCTGTTTGGACAAATAACAGCTCCGATAGAGTAGAAACAAAAAAGCCTAAAACACTCTTCCTTGCTTAAGTTATCCTTGCTTATATTCTTAATCTCACTCAAAAGCATCGATCCGTCCGACTTACACATCTTGCGAACTTCACCTTCAGGAATGGCTATGAAATCCTTAAACATATCCCATATCTTTTCCGTGCTTTCTTCGCCGGTCACAGCATCACCGTCAATGTTCAAACCCGTTATGAACAAGATATCTAACAACCCATAATGAATCCTCACATTTTTGTTGAACTTAAAGCAAAAGTTGGCATGATCATAAAATGTACAGAGTGCCTCAAGAAGCCCCAGGTTATGCTTCGGAATATTGGTGTGACCAAATAAGTGGTGCCCAAAACCACTATCATCTAACTCCTCTCGGAACCTAGATACATCTCCCCATTTCTGTAAAGACGTCCAATGGTTACTAGTCTTTGTTATTTTTGCAGCCTCTTTGACGGAGGGCAAACTATTAACAAATAACTAACCTTTAATCTCGTCACAAGTGTGAGTGTGTCGTTTCCGCTTACCTCCTTGTGGTGCCATTCTAGTATTTGTTTGTTGTTTACTTGTTGTAAACATAAGCATAATTGTTGTAATAAAAGTAATGAGTTGTTATAACAAAGCAAAATTGATGTTAAAAAAGCAGTGCAGAATTACCACTATCACACAACTAACTGTCTCAACCTACCTACTGTGAATCAATCAAGTTAAACAAAGTAGTGATGTGCACCAGATTGTTTAACAAAGTAGTGATGTGCACCAGGCGCTACACTTCAGGAATCTGGTCATTATAGATTTAGTTTGTAGTGGTAGCGGTATGACACGGTCACTCGGTAAAACAATCAAAAGAGAAAACCCCAAAAATAAACTCGTGTTATCCCTGAAAGGATATCGACACGTGTTTTGTACGGATAGTATCGGCCGGTTTATCATTGTACTGGCAATCACTATAGCTTACGATACAAAAAAATGTGGATCCCCGGCGTGATTTGACGTTTCCGGGCACAAAATCGCCCCAAATGAAGCCACTACGTGTGGTTTAAATACTAACAACAAATACGTTGATAAGACTACACATCCATAGATCCATAAAAATTGAAAATAAAAACACACACCCGTTTGGGAAAAAAAATTAAAATTTTGAGGAACCTATGTAGCATCATTACCTAAGTCCTAAACACACGAAAAATTAACACTATCATTAGGGTATATTTTCAACCACATAGCATACAAACATGTAATCTTCGACTCTTCGTTCATTGTGGGGAATTATCAGATGGGTTTCACAGGACTTGATATTTGAACCGATTTTCAGATCAAATTGTAAAAAGTAAAAAATAAAAACCATTGCAGCAGGGAAATCAAAGTGAAAAAGTAAAGGTGAAGGAAGGACAAGACCACAACTGTGAAGAAAAAGTGAAAACCCATTGCAGCAGGGAAATCAAAGGGACAGAGAACAAATGGTGTGTTCCCTTAATTTATGTTTGAAAATAGAAATAACTACAAGACGGTCCTTATAATATATTTGTTATTGCGGTTTTGATCCCTAGATTTTATTTATTACTACAACCTTGGTTCTCAGTTCTCACAATTTAATCGGAAGGAACCTAAGCTTTGAAAGCCGCCAACATGCACCCCCCAAGGGGCGCCAATTTGCCAAAGGGGGTATTGTGAGTGAAAGGCGAGTGAATAGTGAACCTCATTTGCAGTTTAGGTGGACCAATGAGAACCCTCCATTCGTTTTTGTTTCGTTTTCATGTCCAGTCTCATTGGTGTTCAACTCTACGAGGGAGCCCCATGAAATAAATGACAAATGGTGGTCAAACTCGTTCAGTTTATAGCTCCATGAGCCATCGTAAAGGCAAATCCTTGCAAATAATGATGATGGCAATCAATGTGGATGATAAATGGGATTTGTGGAGATGAGCGCCTTTAGAAAATTATGTGACAGAGAAAGGAGAAAGGGGGCGCTCGAAAACGCGCTTTGCGATCCATTCGAGCAGCACTTACGTGGATCCATCAATCCGCACATTCTTCGTAGATGCTTAATATCATAAAAAATCTGGCTTGGATTACTAATATTAATACGTTTGACTTGATAGTTTTTGGACAATATAAACTTACATAGATTATAGGGCTGCAAACGAAAACTTATTAATATATTTTCGAACTTATATGTAATAATTAATATATTTTGAAACTTCTGGTTTTACATTCCCTTTATGTATCAGTTTGGTTCGTTATGGTACTCGTACTATAAAAACTTAAAAATAAAGTCGTGATATGCCCCCGGTGCTAACGTCGGGAATTCGATATGTATCAATTTGGTTTAGAATACACCTGACATGACACCACCACTTGGTATAAAAATCAAAAGAGAAAATCGAAATATGTTGGAAATTATATTGACACGTGTTTTACATTGATCTAGAACTATATAAAAAAACTAATACTGGTACTGATGTTATTTTAGACGGACGACGGTATCGGTTCGGTTTGTCATTGTAGCGCACTCACTTTAGCTTGCGATGTCAAAAAAATAGTATATTGTGAGTACAATTCCGTTTTCAACAATATGTATACCAGAATGTCAAAAAAAAAAAAAAAACTAAACACGGTTGGGTATTAAAAAAAGTTAAATGAAATGAAATGAATTTTGGTCAAACGAATGTTGGTGTGGATTTTTATATCTTGTATCATATAAATGAAGTTTGGGGAAGAATGAGGTGTTATCAGTTTGGTTTGTCATGGTAACGAAAACCTAAAAACAAAGTAGTGATGTGCACCAGGCGCTACACTTCGGGAATTTGGTCATTATAGATTTAGTTTGTAGTGGTAGCGGTATGACACGGTCACTCGGTAAAACAATCAAAAGAGAAAACCCCAAAAATAAACTCGTGTTATCCTTGAAAGGATATCGACACGTGTTTTGTACGGATAGTATCGGCCGGTTTATCATTGTACTGACAATCACTATAGCTTACGATACAAAAAAAATATTATATTGTGAATACAACTCGTTTTCAACAATATTTATACCGGAATATTGTCGAAAAAAATTAAACATGGGTAAAATTACTAGTGTTTATTAAGATGCTATGAATACCCACAAGTAAAACTTATTATTGTTGGGGGTGCAAATGAGCCGAGCTTCGGCTCGAAAAAAACTCGAAACGAGCTGAGCTTAAATGAGCTCGAGCCCGAGCCTAAAAACAAGCTCGTTTAATAACAACCACTAAGCTAACTTCTAACAAGATGCTGAGCTGGACAACCACATCATCAGGTCAAAGGTATAAAGTCAACATCCCCCCCTCAAGTTGGAGATGTGACTAACCCCAACTTGCCAAGTAAATCAGAATGTTGAGCACTAGGAAGCCTTTTTGTAAAGAGATAAACAAACAACCTGAGTGTTTGGTCCGAGTATGAGATAAACTAATAAAGGCCTCTTGCAAGTTTTCATGAACAAACTGACAATCGAGTTCAATGTGTTTGGTTCGTTAATAGAACACAGGATTCTTGGCTATATGAATGGCAACTTGGCTATCACATTTGATAAGAATCAGAGTGATACCAGGAACATGCAGTTCAGCAAGCAACCGGGTCAACCAAGAGAGTTCAGCAGTGACACGTCTTAAAGATTTGTATTAAGCTTCAGCCGAACTATGAGAGACCGTTGAATGTTTCTTGGATTTCTAAGAGAGACAGTTGGTTCCACCACGAGTAACAAAATAACCACTAACTGATCTACGAGTAATGGGGCAAGCTGCCCAGTCTGAATCACAGTAAGCAAAGAGCTTGAGATTGTGGTTAAAATGTGTTTGTGTGAGTCCGTGAGTGTGCGGATCTTACTTAATCTTTTGAACAAAAAGGGATAAGCGTTTGTAAATAACAATTCATCAAATTCATTTGTGCATAGCAGATTGGTATTGTAGTTCATGCTTATATTAATATTTGCAGTTCATGTTTGACCTGAAAGGTCAAAAGTAGCATAACAAAAGCTGACCCATGATGATATTGTCACTTGGACCATAAACAATACCCTATGCAAACTACTACTGATCACCACCACCATCAACTGCAACTTCATCTCCATCTTTTTCCAGCCCTGTGGGCTCCAGCGCTCTCAAGTCATCGAGTGAACGGTCTGCACATTGCGACAGGGCTACAACGTATGGGAATCGTGTGTGTTCCAGCTCATGCGCGGCCTTAAGAAACCTCTCATGGGCCCCCGGGTTATATAGGGAGGCATCCTCCAAAGCCACACCATCTTTGCAACTTTCATAACATTGTTCAAGCCCATAGTGAGCCCCCGAGTCCCACAAGTTTGATTGCACAGCCCCCAACGGTGCAAGATATTCCTGACTTCGGTGCAGTTTATTTATCACATACTCGAAGCCTTCCTGGATCAACCACTGTCGTTCAGACGAAACCCGCTCGAGTGACTTCTCTAGCGACTCACACTCTTGCCTCCTGCCGTCTTTCTCCAGCTCAAGCTCGCCATTGAGCTTCTTCCCCATTTCCCTTTGTATCTCAAGCTCCTCATTAGCCTGCTTCAGTTTCTCCTGCAAACCACCATCCACTTTTGATTTAGAAACATAATTAAATTGTTAATTTTTATATAATAACTAAAGGTCTAAAATAGTTTGTAATCACATATGCCTGCTCAACACTCTCAGACCGAGCATTCTCCAATTCCTTTTCTAACGCCTCCACCACTTTCGCATGCTCAATAGTGTTCTTCGCAAGCGTCCTTATCGCCTCTTGTCCTTTCTCAAGAGGCGTCGTCTTCTTCAACTTCTTCAGCTTTCTCACCTTCTTTGCGAGCTTCGCATTCTTCGCAGCCTGATCAGTCATTCTCAAGCGATACCGCGAAATCCTGTCCCTCAAACGGGCCTCCGTCTTCACTTTCCTCTCATACCAACTAGTAACAAGCCCGGGAACAGACCCCACAAGCTGCGAGAGACACCTCACGCGGTCCAAGACATGGAGATCACCCTCATTGGATGACTCACCCGATTCTGAAAACGCAATCTGTGTTCCGCCTCTTTTCATGGGTGGGTGTGGGTCCGTGTCATGATCCGCCTGGTCGGATGACTCACCCGATTCTGAAAACACAATCTTTTTTCCGCATCTTTTAACAGATCCCGTACCAGGCGTCTCTAACACAACATTGTCTGTGCGAGGGCCGGTATCACGACTAGACTGCACATCAGCGTCGTCTTTTTCAATCGACTCGTGACTCTTTTCACTAGAAACGGTCACTACATTCGCCTCTTCCTTAACAAGCTTTCGTCTCTTAGTAGACGAGCCCGACACCTCCGGCTGCCGCTTCTCTCCACCGCCCGTGTTAACATCACCTGCAGTCGGGTCCAAAACGGTGTCCTCGTGTTTGGCAACAAGACTCGAAGTAAGTTTTACACCACCAACACCCTTTAACTGGATGTGCTTGAGCAAACCCATTTCTGCAAACACAAATCAAAAGTGTCAGACAGACATAAAGCATACAATGTACCGACCACATTAAGTTACTTTGATCACACCTAAAGGGGGCAACTAACTAAGTTTGTATTGTTTCTGGTGGATCAGAAGGTTTGCTCACACTTTTTAGTATCTGATCAAATTACACACATATAATATACACACACTTTTTGTTGAACATACTAGCAACTGCTTATATAAAAGATACAGAACACAAATAACTTGAAAATTACAGAATGAAAAAGAGGGTATGTGTGCACCTGATCTGATGAAGCTCCAAGAAGAAGAAAAATTTGATTTAGGGTTTGAATATGAAATGATTTATTTGTGTAATTAAAGAGCTGTATGCATTCCAGAAATAGGGGATTAGATGGATATGGAATCTCCTATCATGTTTTCTCAATAAAGGAATTTCCGCGCCATCATCCATTTTTCATTTTCACTTTTCAAACGTTGTTGTTTACTTATTTATGTAATTAACATATAAAAAATGGCCCTTAAAATATCACTTTTTTATAAAAAAATATAAAAGATTTAAACCATATATATGGAATGTAAAAAAATAATTCTTGGTCTCCGGAGAAAGCGAGCCGTGGGCATTCACCCACCCTCCACTCCTCCGGACCGGCCCTGTTTTTACATTAAATTAATATAAAATTCTACAACATAAATTGTACCATTACATATAAATTCGTCAAACTGGTATGAAAGTATAATTATGTTTCTTCAAAAATGTATTAACTTTAATTAAAAAAAAAGTTGTAACTAGCAACATATACAATCATCCATCTAGTCGACTAAGATATTTATAGAAACATATACAATCATCCATCTAGTCGACTAAGATATTTATATAATCGTATCAAGAGTAATATTGTTGAATTCTTGTTTCTTTTTGTGTGATCTTTCGAGTGTGCTTTGATAAGGATTTTGGTGTCTAGTTTGTTCTTGTATAGGGGTTAGGGATGGGTTGGGTTTCCGGACCCCATTAGGGTATTTGTTGGATTGGCATGTTCCACGGTCCACTCCCCGACCCAACGTTGCATTGTTGGTATTGAGGGTAATCAAGGACGGGACGATACACGTTTGGGTTGTTGTCCATTGTGGTGAGAAAATAGAAGAAATATAACAACTATTGAGAAAATTTGAAAGAGAAGTGATGAATTTTTGTATGAAATTTTGAAGGTAAATTTTGAGTTAAATAGAAATGAATTAGTATTTTTTTTAAAGACCAAAGGCCACCATCACCTTGTCCCGCTCCCGTAGAGCGTCCCACCAGGCCACGCCCAGTCCCCACACTCACACCATCAGAGTATTTGAGCCCCACCTACGTGGCCCCTTATGACGCCCCACTACGTTCACTCTCGTCTCTAAATGTTATTGATATATTCAATAAATCATAACACTACTGATTTCAAGTGAAATTTTAAGTTATTATATAGTCGATAAATATAGTTATTTAAAGTAAAATGTATATAACAATCATAAGACCGTGGGGAATGGTGGCGTTGTTTGGGCAGGGGAAGCCAGCCAATGCTGTTGGCGTCGCTGTGGAGCCTGGCGTGGGGCGGGGTGATGTGGCTAGCCATGATTGGACCTTCTATTTTGACCGTTTTACATAGTCGTTGGCCATAGCCGTTTGGCTTGACGGTTTAATGGTAAAATTTAATTTTTTTCAAAAAAAAATACAAAATTTTACCTATAAATACCCCCCCACCCCACCTTCAATTTTTACAAAATTCTTCAACCCACTCTCACACAAAACTCTCATTTTTTTTCAACCAAACCATAAAACCGAAAATGGTAAACTGGACGGAGGAGGAGGAGGAGATTTTGTAATTTTTTTAGGAATTATTAACTACTTTTTTTATAGAACTTTGTAATTTTTTTAAGAGTTATTAACTACTTTTTTTTATTTTTTTAGGATTCAATAAGTAGTCTTTTTTTATTTTTTAGGATTTATTAAGTATTTTTTTTTATTTTTTAGGATGTTATGTAATTTTTTTTTAAATAATATAAGTTTGATTTTATTTTATAAATCTCAACTATTTAAAAAAATAAAGTCAGCCAACATGGCTGTCCAACGCCGCTTCCACACCTCACTTTTTTGGGGTTAGTCAGGTGGATTCCACTATCGCCACGTATCGAGCAAAGCCCCCAACCCAAACCCCTATTGCCCGCATTCTAACATTTTTTTCACCTTGCCCAAATTTAAAGTAAAATTGTATATAATAATCATAACTTTTTTTTAGTTAACTTCCATTTTGATCCTTGTGATTTGATCATTTTAACGGTTTTGCCCCAATAGTTTAAAAATAGCCATTTTCTCCCTGATTTTTCTAACTTATCGTCATTTTGCTCTTCGCCTCTAACTTCATCCAAAAATCCATTAACTAGAAGGGTATTTTGGTAATTTTATAGATAAAAGCAATGGCATGTAAGTCTTTTCACCTAAATAAACCTATAACTTGTTTATTTACATGTATATAAGTAATTCTTTTCTGATCACTCATCTTTCCGACCACTCTTTCTACCGGCCACCACCATAGACAACCATCCACCACCACCTGCAACTACCACCTGCCGACCACGACTACCGTGACTTTTAACTAAACGTTTTAATTAAGTTAGAGCCAGGGAGTGAAGTACCCAAATACCCCTACTTTTAATTGAACGTTTTAACTAAGTTAGAGCCAGGAAGCAAACTGGCGACAAACTCGAAAGATCAGGGAGGAAAATGACTACTTTTAAACTATTGAAGCAAAAGCTTTAAAAAGACCAAATCACAGAGAGCAAAACGAAAGTTAACTCCTTTTTTTTCACCCCACCCAAACGAATTAAAAATTAGTGAAGCCGGTCTATCACGAACGATTGACATGATATTTTGCACTAGTTGTTGAGTTGGTGAGACAGTCACAAAGATATGATTTAGGGAAAATCACGAGAATTGGCCACACCGTTTTTTTTTTTTTCAAAAATAGCCATTTAAAACGGCTCAACGAGCCGTTTCAAGAAGCTGACACGGCTCAAAAAATCCTTTCAAGTCAACCAACCCATTATTGTCACGTGTCCATTTGTAGCGGCTCAACGAGCCTTTTCACCAAAATCAATGTTGCTGTAGACCGTGGGTGGGGTATGGTGGGGCGGGGGTTTGGGCATGGGTTGACACGTGGATATGGGGCACTCAATACACAAACCCAAGTTTCATAGGGGTATGGTGGGCGTGGCTGGGCTGGGTGGCCAAGCCACATCATTTTTTTTTTAAATTTAAAATAGCTCGCTAGGATCGCTAGCATGCCCCATGCCCGGCCTTAAACTCCCGCCCAATGGGCCACGCCCAAACCCAAGCCCACCGGGGTGGTGACTTGGGCGTTTCCCTCCAACCCACGCCCAAACCCCCGCCCCATACCCCATAGTCGTAACGGCTTAAAAAATCCTTTCAGCATCAACCAACCACATTGCGCCACGTGTATTCTAATCCTTTTTAGTTATTTGTAAAGGCTTGTTGAGCCTTTTCACCGAAATCGAGGTATGATGTATTTTATATATTTTCCACCATGATTTTTAAACGGCTGTAACTTTTTTATACGGTAATATTTTTTTTTATAAAAATACACCAAATTAAAGATGATAAAATTATCTTTAATTTGGTGTAATTTAAAAAAATATATATATTATCGTATGAAAACGTTATACGAAATCGTGGTGGAAAATATGATAATATTTTTAAAAAAAAAATTTACACCAAATTAAAGATAATTTTATCATCTTTAATTTGATGTATTTTTATAAAAAAAAAATATTACCGTATGAAAAAGTTACAATCGTTTAAAAATCATGGTGGAAAAATATATAAAATACATCATACCTCGATTTCGGTGAAAAGGCTCAACGAGCCTTTACAAATAACTGAAAAGGCTTAGAATACACGTGGCGCAATGTGGTTGGTTGATGCTGAAAGGATTTTTTAAGCCGTTACAACAACATTGATTTTGGTGAAAATGCTCGTTGAGCCACTACAAATGGACACGTGGTGCAATTGGTTGATGCTGAAAGGATTTTTTGAGCCGTGTCAGCTTCTTGAAACGACTCGTTGAGCCATTTCAAATGACTATTTTTGAAAAGATGACGTAGTCTTGACTATTCTCGTGATTTTCCCTGTGATTTACTCGATTTTAAAAATGAAAGAGTAGAGCTTGCATAGGATAAGATGACTGCAAGTATGATCATTAATCTGGAGGGATACACTACATTGGCTTGTACGATACTCCTTTGGTTACTTCAACTTCCGAACTAAAAAAATCCATATTTGTAAACAATTGTAAATGATATAGGTGGTGTTTGTTTTTTGGCCAGAAGCACTTCTGGCCAGAAGCACTTCTGGCCAGAAGCACTTCTGGCCACTTATGTCTGCGCGCAGATGCGCGCAGACGTTTGAGGTCTGCAACTCGTTTGTTTTCCGGAAGAGCTTCTCACATTTTACCTCTTCCCCACCTCTTCCCCAAGCAAACATGTCCCCAAGTCTGCAAACCTCTTCTCCTCTTCTACCTCCAGCCGACACCACCTCCTCTGCCACCACCTCCACCACCTCCACCTCCGACACCACCTCTTCTCCCTATTCTCCCTCCTCAGCCGTCACCACCCAACAGCGTCATCTCCACCATCGCCACCGGTAACTTCCATCTCGAACTTACCAGAAACCTTCCGAGAAACCAGAGGTTGCGTCAGAGAGATCAGAGAGAGAGATCAGAGAGATGTTTGTTGTGTGTGTTGAGTGTGAGAAGAGGTTTTTATATATAAAAAAACAAACCCTCTTGCAGACTGCAGACATTTGGTCCACCTCTTCTTCTGCAGATGCCTGCAGATGTGGTTCGCAGACTGCAGACCTTTTCCCGCAGAAAAAACAAACAGCACCATAGTTTCACTATCTTTTAAAATGGACGTATAATTTTTCCTTTAATCAAACATGGATTTATGATTTTTCAATATCTATCACACACATATGATCGAGTTGAGAATACACTACTAATATGTGTCGTTTGTGGATGGGATCAAAAGTAAATAAAATAACCTTTTAGATTGATTTAAATAAATTAAAATAAAAAAAAATACATATTACAAAAGGGTATTTTTAGAATTTCCCTTTGAAATCATTTGCAGCAACGTACCTGTGCTACCCTTCCCACTTTTTTCTAGATTATAAACTAAGGGGAAGGGTCGATCTCCCCTCTTGTGAGAGAAAAAATACTGGTCTCACACGGCCTTATTTGTAATTGTGTGAGAGTATGAAGATGTATTTAGTAATTAAGAGGGTGTATTTAGTATGATCATTTTTGTGTGCGGATTTTTTATGACACTATCCCACCCAACTATCTACTAAAGGACCTTTAAGAGTAAACTGTCAAAATGGTTACCGATTTTTTTTGTCACTTTTCCCACTTTATTCCAAACTCAAATATTTTGAATTTAGGTCCATGTAGTTTCAATTTTGTTGTCATTTTCATTCAAAAACAAAATCTGGTCAGATGTTTTAGTTAACATTCAGTTTTTCTATCTTTTTCATCGCTTTTAATAAATGGCAAAATAGTCAGATTTTTTTAATTTGTTTTAATAAAACGTTAAAATATCATTTTGCCCTTTATTAAAAAGAAGGAACAAGACAAAAAAAAACTGAATGTTAACTGAAAAATCTAACCAAATTTTGGATGAAAATGGTAACAAAATGAGTAAAGTACTTTTTGAGTCCCTGTGCTTTGTGCATTTTAACTATTTTTTTTAAATAATTCCAGATTATATATTTATATATAAGGTCAAACAAATTACACCAAGATAGCCGGTAAGCGGGCAACAAGCTGCGCCGCTACCCCCTTTTGAATAGCAAAACCTAACCTAGTAAAAACGAAACCCCGATCTCTAGGAGACGAAATGTTGCTGTGAACAACCCGTTGGACCCGTTCAAGAAATCTGATGGCTTCTGAGGCTAGCGAGCCAAAGGTATCAAAGGCAAAAGGGATAAAGGAATGTTGATTATCCTCGCAGGCTTTGGCATGTTTGTCCATTTTCTTTGCTGCCGCCCTTGCAATCGCCTGACCAGGGACAAAACCTGTATCCCGAAAGCCTACAAAGGGGGAAACCCCGGTAAGATCAACACAAGCGTGTTTACCTGCATCCCACCCGAAAACTAAAACGTCCGCGGGGCGCAATGTGGATCTTCCTTCCCTCGGATCTGTCAAAAAGTTTACGGAGGCTTCTTTCTTCACCGAGATCCCCGCCCGTTTGAGGATGTCCCCCAAGACATCCCGCACCCAGTCGTGCCTATACTTAAAACCTGGCAGTTCTTTACAGTGTAGAGCATGCTCCCCAAATTGGTCTATTTGAATTCAAAAACCAAACTTGTCTTGATTTGAGTCCCTGTGGTTTGTATTTTTAACCCTTTGAATCCAAAATGAAACCTCATCCAACCCTTTGAGTCCCTGTGGTTTGTATATTTAACCCTTTGAATCCAACCCTTTTAGTCCATGATTTGGATGAGGTTTGCATTTTAGATTCAAAGGGTTAAAAATACAAACCACAGGGACTCAAATCAAGACATGTTTAGTTTTTAGATTCAAATAGTTAAAATGCACAAATTATAAGGACTCAAAAAAGAACTATACTCTAATAAAATTGAAAACACATGGACACAAATTTAAAAGGTTTGAGTTTGTAATTAAAGTGTTAAAATTGAAACCTCAGAGACCATTTTGTTAGTTTACTCTACCCTTAAATATAATCTTTACCTTCCTTCAAATCTTGTAAAAACCCAAAACCCACTCTGAACTTCCATTTTGATCTTGGTTCATATCTAAACCCAGCTGGTTCGATCACATCATCAGGTGCGTCGTTTTTCTTTCCGTAATTTCCACTATATCCAAACCCAACATGTCGTCCAGGGTAGACCACCATTTCCTCGAAAAGTTCAGTTTAAAATACGGCATTCACCCCAAGTATAACCCTACCGCTCCTCAATCCCACCACCGTATCATCGACTGTCCCGACGGTTATATCGTGCTTTCCACCAAACACTTGGAGTGCTCAAACATACGCATTCAGTTCTCCAACTTCTTTCTGGATTTCTTGAAACATTACAAAGTTAACATATCCCAGTTGTCCCCTCTTGGTGCAATGAAAGTTACTCATTTCGAAATCATGTGTCGTGCTCTTGGTGGCGAGCCATCGCTACCTTTATTTCGACAGTTTTTTGTACTCGCTCGGGTAGGTGATTGTTACACCGTGTCTCAACGGAGGAGTCGTGGTTGCATATTGTCGGTGCCGGCGTCGGTGGAGAGTGGAGACGTCTACGCAGCGGTGGAAGCGTTCCTTCTTTTGGGTTTCTGCTGAAGCTGTACCTTTCAAAATGGACTGGAGACTACCCCGTAAGCGGTTAAATGTTGTTCCCCGTAATAGTGAGAGTTATGATGAGAAGCTTTACAAACTGTTGGTTAATCATCCCACGCCACTGCAACCGTTTCCGGAACATGTTTTGGTGATGTCCGGGATCAGTCGGAACTGGCCGAACTTGAAGGCCGAGCCTGTCATCAAGGATGGGGACGATGGTATGCATTGTTGGGTTGGGTTGGGACGTATTTATGTGTTTAGTATCATGTATTGTTGGTTCAGTTCTGTTTATACATGAGGGAAAACAATAAAAACATACCTGTTACAGCAGATAGTGCAGTGGAGAATCCAGTAATGGAGTTCGACATGCTTGTCATCTTGATCTGGTTCCTCCTTAGGGTGCAGACTGATGATGGTGACTTAGAAATCGAATAGGGGATTCGATTAGGAGAGGAGGTCGAATTATTGATGTTATGGCTAATGGGTTTTTGTCTAATGTGTAACTGTGTAACCCTTTAACCTCCACATAATTCTCCTTATATAAGCACCCAGGAGGAAACCTAATTAGTTAATAAGGGTAATATGGTCCATCAACAATTACCAACTAATTATTATAATAGGTTATTATATATTTTGATCTTTATTATGTAAATGATTATATTGGCTATAGATTAAATATTAATACATAATATATTTAATCTTACATGTATAACATTTTTTTTGTTTTGGAATATGGTTGTAGTTAAGTTTTGAAACACGTTTGTCTTCGGATTTTTTTAGAAATTGGTTGTTTCGAGATTTTAAGAGCGTTTATAGGTGAGTGAGTGGATGTTGAGCGAAACTAGGTAGTCTACTAATTGTTGATAGCAAACTTGAGTGGCTTTTCGCATGTGACATGTGACGTGGCAAAGTCTGTAATCTAGGTTAGTATCCACTAACCTAGATTGTAGACTTAACGTGTCACTTGTCAAAAGCTATTGAAGCGTGCTATCTCAATTAGCAGCTGTTTTCACTCAACATCCACTCATCCATAGTTGTCGATAGCGGCTATAGCGCGCTATATAGCGAGGCGACCAAGTGTCGCTATCTGGGTCATGGCGACCAGTATCGTGAATAGCGACAATTAGGTTGTTTTTTTTATGTAAATAGCAATTAGATATAGGTATAAAATAGCTGGATTTATAAGTTTTTGTTAAATATACATGTAAAATAGCATATATACCAAGGTATCTATCCTATCTAATAAATGAGGATTTAGGTTGCCACATGGCACCCTTAACTTTCTAGCTTTTTTGGAGGGAATGAATTTTAGAGTTTATGAAATTATTTAAAATTTCAAACAATTATATAAGGTAATTAAATAACTAAATTATATCCTATCACTCCTATTAATTTGCTCTTTTCACATTCATGCATAATCAAAATCACTTTCATCTTCATAGAAGAATCATCCGGATAAATAGCATAGATTCGGTTTGAAATTGATTTTATTGTATTCTCCCCCAACCCTTATTTTTTTTCAAGGTTCAACACCTAAATGTTGTGTTCATCTAATAATTCATTACAACGAATTATGTATTTATGTTGGATAATGATCATGTTTCGTTTTTTATTTTCGATTTTTAATGGTCTTTAAATAAGGATAAAAGTTGTATTAAAAATGTAACAATATTCGTGTACTTTATTGTAGTTTACTCTTGCTATATTATTGGCTCTATTATTGAATGAAGCTCGAAGCCTTCTCCAACTCTTTATTCCCAAATTGAAGTAAACGAATTGCTTTTGGAGCAAGTATGAGAACTACCCGGGTTGTAAAGTGGACCGTAAAAAACATACCCAGATTGGACTACCCGCCATGTCTATATGGGTTGTGTTAAAACACTGGATCGATGACGAACATCAACATTGCACTTGATTCATGACGTGAAACAACATACGATGAACAAGATGTAGAAGATGAATCTCTTTATTAACGAATCAGTCATCACAGATTACATACCAAAAGAGTATACATCATCTACAAGCTGGTTTAGATCACTAAGATCTAAACCCTAGCTTTCTCTCACTAACACATAGTCTCTCTCTCTCTAGGATGTGGACACCAGGAGGAACAAGAAGTTAGGAGAGGTGCACAAAGCTTCTCTAGTGCTGCCCTAATCTACCCTATACAACACATATATATAGACTAGGGACTAAACCCGGACAAAACATATAGTCCGGGATACAAAACAAATAATTCGGACAACAATAATAATCAACATATTCCGACTTTAACATCATAAACTCGGAACTGATAAAACTTTCGAATCCTTGACTTGGCTTTGACTTTGTTGACCTTTGACCAGAACTGATAAAGTATAGTTACCCGGCAGGAACTGCACTTACAGGTTGTTGTGTAATGTGTTGGTGAGTATATTTCTTATTTTATTATTAAATCATCCGTATTTCATCATTTAGTTATTATAAACGACAACTAGAACAACACGACTAACGCACTATATAGAGCTATCATGTCATACGACTTGTATGGTCATACGGGTCTCATGTAGAATGTGTGAGTTGATGTCGTTGATTTTATACGGTTATTTATGCTTGTGAATGTTCGTTCATTTAAATGGTTTATGTTAGTATATTTAAGTTCATATTTTATGTTCACTAATATTTGTTAGTTTAAGTTTGATTAAGTTTGTTCGTTTACGTTCATTAATATACCCATTCAATTTTTTAGACTATTAAAATTTGTCTTTAATTGTCATTAAAAAAATGAGTAAATTACAAGTTTTGTCCATTATGTTTACACCATTTTGCAGACGATGTCCTTTAGCACAAAACTTTGTAAGTTTTGTGATTTATGTTTCAAAATCTTAATTAGTAGCCCACTCTTATATGACCATTGCCTCATATTCAAAAAAATTACAAATTATACCAAGTTTTAAATATTCAACCTATGTTACAACTTTATGATTTTTTTCATTTTTATTTTTCAATCCGTGTAATACACGGGTTACTAACCTAGTTTTGATATAATATACATATAAAATTTTCAAAATTCTTTTTCTAGTGTATCGCTATTTATAAAATAGCGGTCGCTATTTGTCGCTATTCGTTATGTAGCATATAGGTCTCTCGTCACTATTTTTCGCTATTCGCTATTAACAACTATGCACTCATCCACCTACAAACACTCTTAAATCTAAAAGCCACCCATTTCCTTAAAAAAACTCTTTGGGTTCTTCCAATAGTTGAACTAGTATATGTGAATAGTGTTTAATTGTTTATAAGGATCCGCTAGTTGAACTAGCATATGTGAGCAACGTTTTTGAGTATCCGCTAGTTCAACTAGGCAGATGTGAATATATAGTGTTTATGAGGATTTGTTTGTTCAACTGGTAGATGTGAATATATAGTGTTTAGTAGGATTTGCTAGTTCAACTAGTAGATGTGAATATACAGTGTTAATGGGGGTCCGGTAGTGAACTAGCATATGTGAATGTGAATAGTGTAAAAGCCCATACATGTTTAAAAACTTAACTACAAAAAAAAGTTCACATATATAATATGTATGTCTGTCTGACCCTTTAGTCATTTGTCTTGCAGAAATAGACTTGCTCGAGTATATCAAGAAGAATGGTGTTGGTAATGACGGTGTTATGAAGCTTACTTCACGTTCTCTTGGCGAACACGAAGTCCACATTTTGGAGCGGACTAAAGGTATTTGCTATGAAGTTCCCAGTAGTGAAGATGTGGAGATTCCTGAGGAGGTCCTGCAGTCAGAAGTTCAAGGTACCAGTGGTGGAGATGTGGAAATTCATCTTGAAAAGCCTAAACAAAAAACGGTTATCGGTCCAGAGACGGTTTCTGAGCCGGCCTCATCCTCAAAGAAAAGGAAGAATGTTGTGGTGATTACTAGTGATGACTCGCCTGTGCAGTCGAGTGACGAGACTGCCCCTAATACTCATGTGGACGAGGCACCTGTGTCGCCCGCTGGTAATAAAAGAAGAAGGGGAAAACAGATTGTGTTTACAGATGAATCATCCAGTGACCAATTATGAGGTGGGTCAGACAAGCGCGGATCAAGAGTATGTCCCCAAGTCTGTTCCGGAGGTTGTAACTCGCTGGTATGCGAGAAAAGCTATGACGGAGGTCCGTTTGCGTGACCGGATATCTCGGTATCGCCTAAAAATGACTTGTCAGCACCAAAACATCTGGAAGCTAAAGAAGAAGGTGCGGAAACTGAAGAAACCGTCGCAATCTGATAACGGAAGAGAGACGATACAGATGCTTGAAAAGAACACACATGAGCATGCAAAGGTGGTGGAGGCGTTGACAAAGGAACTTGAGGAGGCTCGTGATATGCAAGAGAAGCTCAAGCAGGAGAGGGAAATGGCGGCCCGCGAGAAAGATAGTTGGACACAAGAGCGCGTGTCACTAGAGAAGACACTAGAGCGGGTTTTGCCTGAACGTCAATGGTTAATTGAAGAAGGCTTTCAGTACGTGATTAAGAAACTGCACGGAAGCCGGGAATTTCTTGAATCGTTGGGGGCTATGGAGTCGAGTTTATGGTCGTCGGGGGCACACTATGGTCTTGTTGAAGGTTATGTAACTTGCAAAGCAGGGGTGGCTTTGGAGCATAACCGGCTATATATGCCCACGGCTGAGAGGGGGCTTATCAAAGCCGCGGATAAGCTGAAACACATGCAATACCCGTATGTTGTAGCGTTGGCGAAATGTAGGGACTGTACACTCGATGAGTTGAAAGCATTGGAGCCCTGCCTGATGCGGGGATGGAAGATGAAGGGGCTGGTTGTAGTAAGAAGGCCAGAAAAGCAGTTTGAATTGGGTGTTTTTTTTTTTTGGTCGAAGGGACAACGTGCCGCCCTGTTATATAAATATATGTATGGACTATCATCGGACGACTTCTGTTTTGTTGGTTGGCTTTGTGTATGATCAATGGACTTGGTTGACAATGGTTGTACTGTAAGTCAAACTGTACTCTTTTGTGAATGAAGGTGAAAGTTGTCCGCTAAACAAGAATATTTGTAGCACTAACAAGAAGTTATTTTTAGTACTTTAGTTGGTTAAGCAAAAGATGTTAACCAATTGAGGAACTGTTATTAGTTGTTGTAAATAAATTAAAGGGCTAGTACATTTACACATCTTTGACAATAGTAATATAGTGCTAATGGTGTGTATATAAAGTCATTATCATTTGTAATGTGGTCAATGGGTCATGAGTGGCAACGAAAGTTATTGATTACAAATTTTGTTGTTATATGTAAAAGAGTGATTTCGGTTTTGTAGTTATATGTAGGGCTGTAAACGAACCGAACGTTCAGCGAACAGTTCGTGAACCGTTCAGCGGGAAGTTCGTTTATGTTCGTTCGTTTAATAAACGAACGAACATGAACAAGAAATTTCGTTCGATTAGTTAAATGAACGAACATGAACAGAGGTCTCGTTCGTTCGATTGTGTTCGTGAACGTTCGGTAAGGTGTTCGTGAACATTCGTTGATTTGCGTTCGTTTATGTTCGTATGTTTGTGTTTTAATTGAAGATCTTTGTACTTTCTTATATTTTATTTATACTTTTTATATTATTAAACTTTTATTTATTTATTACCCTAACAATGAAACTAAGAAACCCACTTTCACCTTGTTTATGCATCATTTCCCTTTCATTTCTCATTATTTACATTGGCGAATATAATCGACCTCCGTTCCACAATAAAGGATTCAAGTTCGAGTGCTACTCTCTGGGCCATCTATCTTTATCCTTCGCCGCCTTCGCCAAATTTATTTCTGTTCGTTTGTGTTCGTGAACCGTTCGCGAACACGCTCATTTCCTTAATGAACGAACACGAACATAAAATCTCGTTCGGTTAGTGTTCATGAACCGTTCGTGAACACATTTATTTCCTTAACGAACGAACATGAACAAGGGCTTGTTCGTGTTCGTTCAGTTCGTTTACAACCCTAGTTATATGTTAAAGAGTAATTCGGAGTTTAAAATAAACAGATTTATTTATTTATATAGAGGCTGAGTTGTGTTAGAAGTAGTATAGGGTTAATACAACTATACGGTTAAAGTAAGGAGTCATTTGATTCGCAGAATCTTTTGGATATGAGATAAAATTCGAATTAATTCCTTTTAAATTTAATGTTTTTTTTTTGGAATGGCCTTTAAATTTGGTGTTTGGTTGGCACAAGATAGAATTGTAATTTGAATATATTTCATCATTCAATGGAATCTAATACATTATATTTCATCGAGTATATTGCCATTTTAGTCCCTGAGTTTTTGTTCAAATTGTCATTTTAGTCCAAATAGTTTTTTTCTCCTCTGGGTCCTTGACTTTTTCTTTTTCTTGCCATTTTGATCACATTGCTTAACTTAGTCTAAAAACTAGGTTATAATCAGGGGTATTTTTGGCATTAAATTATTGTGAGGTTTATAAATTATGTTGTAAACTACTCCTGGTTATCACTACACAACAGTTATGCCAAAAATACCCCTGGTTATAACCATATTTTTAGACTGAGTTAGGCAATGTGATCAAAATAGTAAGAAAATGAAAAAGTCAGTGATCCAGAGGAGAGAAAAAAACTATTTGGACTAAAATGGCAATTTGGACCAAACCTTAGGGACTAAAATGACAATTTACTCTATTTCATCATTTTAATCCTCTAATTCATCTAACTAGTGTTTTTCAATGACGCGCGTTGCGCGAAAGGCATTAGTGTTTTCGATCGTGGGGTATGGTGGGGCGGGGGTTTGGGGTATAGGTTGACACGTGGACTTCGAGCCCACCCGCTGGTGAGTGACGTGTGGGGTCGGTATGGCGGGGCGTGGCTAGCCCGCGTGGGTTGGCCAGTTTTATAAAAATTAAAAAAAAAACCAAAAATTAAAAAAAATACATAGAATTAAAAAAACCCTGAAATTATTATTAAAAGTTCCTAAAAATTACAAAATTCTAAAAAAAAAAAAGATTACAAAAAAAAAAAAAAAAAAAAAGCCTAAAGCGTTAGGTAGATTTCGAACATGGCGAGCTTGTCAAACGGCTTCCGCTCCTTGCCCAGGAACTCGATGTTGGCCACCGCCACCCGGTCTTCGTGACTTATATCACCGTCTGGGACGCTATCGTAGTAGGCTTTAAAACGGTCGAGCTTCGGTCGTAGCTCGCGCCACTTGTGTTGGCACGCGTTTAAATTGTGTTGGTCGTTCCCCATGTTGTACCGGTAGCTAACGAAAGCTTCCGGCGAGTAACGGGTCTCACCGGGTTGGCGGCCCTTCATCGCGTTGTGCCGGTATCAAGTGTGGGTAACGGGTTCGGGTAGGTGGAGTGAAGGGTTGGGGTAGCGATGTGGACAGACAGTGGGGTTGGGGGGTTTTATAGTGACTTGGGTGAACCGTTTGGCTTGGCAAAACCACTATTTTTTAAAATTTAAACCTAGCCGCTATGGGCTAGCCAACCCAGCCAATGAGAGCCGGCCACGGAGGACCGCTAGGCATGCCCAACACCCGGGCTGAAACTCCCGCCCAAGGGGCCACGCCGAAACCCAAGCCCACCCTAGGTGGTGACTTGGGCATTTGTACCTAACCCATGCCCCAACCCTCGCCCCATACCCCATAGTCTAATAAATGAATATATGGTATTGCTCAATATAAAAAAAATCACATAATAAATCATTAAAAAAAACACTGTTCATTCAGTTTCCGGTCGTTCCCCATGTTGTGCCGGTAGCTAGCGAAAGCTTCCGGCCGGTAACGGGTCTCACCGGGTTGGCGGCCCTTCATCGCGTTGTGCCGGTATCAAGTGTGGATAGCGGGTTCGGGTAGGTGGAGTGAAGGGTTGAGGTAGCGATGTGGACAGACAGTGGGGTTGGGGGGGTTTATAGTGACTTGGGTGAACCGTTTGGCTTGGCCAAACGGTTATTTTTTAAAATTTAAACCTAGCCGCTATGGCCTAGCCAACCCAGCCAATGAGAGCCGGCCACGGAGGACCGCTAGGCATGCCCAACGCCCGGGCTGAAACTCCCGCCCAAGGGGCCACGCCGAAACCCAAGCCCACCCGAGGTGGTTACTTGGGCATTTGTACCCAACACTCGCCCTGTCACACCCCTTTCTGCGGCGGAAGAACGAGGTGTGATCATGAAAGGTTCTCATTGCATACGAAAGGTAGACATACAACATGCTCATAAAATAACTTCAAAATGCCAAACATTAAATAACCGAAAACATGGTTTAAGTGTTTACATCACAAGACAGCATTTTGTCTGACAAGTTTACAACTTTATTCAAAGATAAACAAAAGTGACATCCAAGAGCATGAGTAAAACCGCGCGCACATCCACCAGTTACCTGAAATACATGTGAGTTTTGGAAAAACGTCAACATAATGTTGGTGTGAATTCATGCAATTTTTGTATTTCACGTTTGTATACTTTGTATGAAAACATAATTTGTATTTTGTATAAATCAAGTCTTTTGTGTACACCACGTACTCATGTATAAATCAAGTATTTTTGTATAAATCATGTGTTTCTGTATATATCAAGTGTTAATGGGTTGCAAAGCCATTAACATGTGACACGACATAGGAAGTCACCAAACCATAGGCATTTTTCTAGTAGTCGATTCACGACTGAGACACAAAAACACTACTCGGTTCTAGTGGTCACCAAGAGTGGGGCTGCCCTGAAACCCTTAGATCTAACCTTTTGTTCTGCGGTCTTAGTATGTACACGATTAATGGTGCTTATGGTACCCTATTCGTGACACGATTTCTCGTATCATTCCTCAATTCTTGTATCCATCATACCATTTGTAAACATTGTAATATTTGTAACATGTATTTCACCCCCGAAGTTATAAAACTAAAATGGTTAAAAGAAAAGGGGGAGCATGAACTCACAACTTTGCGTTCCTTGCGTCGTAAACTTCACCGGGTTTGCTTAATTAACGTCGTGACCTATACGTGTTTTCTTAATGTTAGTCACTAGACTTGTATCGCACAAGTACAAGTCACTATCTTTTGTATACGTTTTCTTGTGTTAAAAATAATTCATATTTTTAACTATGTGTCTTACTTATATTATTTTCTCATAAATAAATATAAGTTTCTTGTATTTTGCACCCGAATTATGTATCTTGTATGTTGTATGTGTATTTTTGTTACAAAAATCATGGCGAGATTTATATTCGAAAAGCATAGTTTAGAACACACTAGCAAACATTTGTCTAGAAAATATTTACTAAGTGTTAGGATTTTCAGAAAATTTCGCCATAGTCTCCTTTGTAAATGGAGGTGTCCATGCTAAGTAGCATATCATTTTCTTTAACATATAACACGTGTCACGGCCCCCGAACCGGTTTAACCCGTTTCAGGAGCCGCGGGACAGAAAATCCCGTGGTATTTATTTAACAGCGGAAGTTTCTTCAGGATCTTTTAAAAACTAAAATATTTCCCGATTATTTTATTTCACAACTCGGGATAAAACCCGGTAATTTACAATCTTGAGGTTTCACCAAGAAATCTTTTATTTTATAAAACATGTTTCCTTATTTTTATACTGGGCCACTTCCTTAAGCTTGTAGTGCTTCACGGCACTTTTCCTGGATCACAACAGATCACCTGAAACATGTTTGAAAAAGGTTTTGTCAGCGGGAAATACTGAGTGAATCATTCTTTTTAATAAAACGACACTTTTTTTATAATTTACAGTATTAAGAGCGATTACAATGTTCCTGATATCAAACCAACTACCCACGGTATTTGTCACTCGACCGGATTTGTGACTATGGTCATATCCCCCATTGGCTGCCCCAATGGTGACGATTATCAAGTAATGTATACACAACCCCACATACCGGCTGTAATTTGGTGATTACAAAGACTTAATCCCTGTAATTATAACTTTGAAAATAAACATGCTTTTGAAAGTAATTTGATAAAAAGAGAATGACTCACATTGCAGACTTAATTTTGAACAGAGCTTAGCCTTAATAACCTAGTTTAAATAATAATAATCCACACAAACTAGGTTAGTAACTTAATACAGCATTTACGATAACTCACGAGATTAAAACCTTCACAACGAATGACAAAGTGCGATACTTAAACGTTCATTGAATTAACAACGAATGACAAAGCATAAACCCTAATGTGGGCAGCACTTAAACATCCATTGGATAGTTTAATCGATCGGACATTGAATCGTATCAGTGATCGAGTTATTACCCTGAATTGCGGCAGCACTTCGTGAATCATGTGTGTTTTTGTAATAATTCTACGATAACTCAGTGTATGAAGCGAGTTTTAACATCGAAATATGCAAACAATTCAAGTCCCAAGCCCCTGTATTTATACCCCAAATTGACACCCCCTGCGTGTCGCGGAGGTTTCCTCCGTCCCTGTCGCATGTCGCGGGGCATAACCCCCTAGCCTAGGGTAGCCTCGTGTCTCAGGTAGCCTAGGTGAGTCAACGTTGCATGCAAATTCAGTTTCAACAACGTTTTATTTAGATAATCATAACTAGGGTTTTACCCCCCTGAGTTTTAGGGGCCCTAATCCTGATTCCGATTGTTCTGAAAATTTTAGGGTTTGTTCAGAATTACTTGGGTTTCTCAATTAGGGTTTCCTATTTGGATAATTAAAATAATAATTAGGACTTTTTAATGAGAGTTGTTACATTCTCCCCACCTTAATAAAAATCTCGTCCTCGATATTTACTGGAATAAATGAGGATACTTTCGCTTCATTTCTGATTCCAGCTCCCAAGTATATTCAGCTCCTCTCTTTGAATCCCATCTGACTTTGACTTTGACTAAAACTAATCGTTTGTGTTTGAGAAACTTGATCTTTCGATCCTCAATTTGAAGAGGTTTCTCAACAAATTTCAGCTTTTCGTTTACCTCTATATCTCGAAGAGGTACTACCAGTGATTCGTCTGATAAGCATTTCTTAAGATTGGATACATGAAATACATCATGTACTCCAACTAATTCTTCTGGTAGTTGTAAACGATAAGCAACTGGTCCTATACGTTGGATCACTGAAAATGGTCCTACGTATCTTGGACTTAGCTTTCCTTTCTTTCCGAATCTAACTATTCCTTTCCAAGGAGAAACTTTTAATAGTACTTTGTCTCCCACTTGGAATTCAAGTGGCTTGAGCCGATTATCTGCATAACTCTTCTGACGATCGCGAGCCGTCTTCAGTCTTTCCTTGATTTGAGTAATCTTATCAGTCGTCTCTTGCACTACTTCAGGACCTGACAATTGACTTTCTCCTATTTCTGCCCAACAAACTGGAGTTCTGCACTTTCTTCCGTACAGTGCTTCAAATGGGGCAGTTTGAATACTTGAATGATAACTATTGTTATAGGAGAATTCAATTAATGATAAGTGATCGTCCCAATTTCCACCAAAATCTATTACACATGCTCTGAGCATGTCTTCTAGAGTTTGGATCGTCCTTTCACTTTGTCCGTCTGTTTGTGGATGATATGCAGTACTCAGATTTAGTCGAGTTCCCATAGCTTGCTGGAAGCTTTTCCAGAAATGAGAAGCAAAACGACTATCCCTATCCGAAACAATGGAGAGTGGAACTCCATGTAAGGATACGACTTCATCTACATACAATTTTGCCAACCTTTCCATATTAAAGGTTTCTTTCATTGGTAGAAAGTGAGCAGATTTGGTTAATCGATCTACAATTACCCAAATCGCATCATTACCTTTTCTTGTTTTGGGTAACTTAGTAACAAAATCCATTGTTATGAGTTCCCATTTCCATTTCCATACAGGCATTTCTAATTGTTGTAGTAACCCTGAAGGTTTCTGATGTTCTGCCTTAACTTGTGAACAAGTAAGACATTTAGAAACATATCGCGCTATATCCTTTTTCATTCCTATCCACCAGAAGTTCTTTCTTAAATCTTGATACATCTTATTGTTTCCTGGGTGCATAGTATACCTAGATTTATGGGCTTCTTCTAAAATCTTAGGTCTTAAGTCCCCCTGCTTAGGTACCCAAATTCTACTTTTATGGAATCTCCAAATTCCATCTGCTCCTTGTTCTAATTCCTTTATTCGTCCTTGAACATTCTTCAATTGTTCCATTAAATCTATTTGTAGATTTAATCTGAGAGCACGAACCCGTCGTTGTTTCTCATAATACTTACGACTTAAGGCATCTGCAACTACATTTTCCTTTCCTTCGTGATACTGAATATCACAGTCATAGCCACTTAGGATTTCCATCCATCTCCTTTGCCTCATGTTTAACACTTTTTGCCCAAATATATATCTTAAACTTTTATGATCTGTATAAACAGTAAATTTACTTCCATACAGATAATGTCTCCAAATCTTAAGGGCAAAAATTACGGCTCCTAATTCTAAATCATGAGTCGTATAGTTTTCTTCGTCCTTTTTCAATTGCCTTGAAGCATATGCAATCACCTTTTTGCGTTGCATAAGCACACATCCATATCCTAGTTTTGAAGCATCACAATATACTTCAAAATCTTCAGTTCCTTCTGGTAAGGCTAAGATTGGAGCATTTGTTAATTTCTGCTTCAAAATCCTAAAAGCTTCTTCTTGTTTAGATCCCTATTCAAACTTAACGGTTTTACAGGTTAGCTTAGTTAATGGAACAGCTATCTTGGAAAAATCCTTAATAAACCGTCTATAGTACCCAGCTAAACCTATAAAACTTCTAATTTCCATTGCTGTTTGTGGAACCTTCCAATTGGTAATTGCCTCTATCTTAGCAGGATCTACGTGAATACCTTCGTGATTCACCATGTGTCCTAGGAATTGCACTTCCTTTAACCAAAATTCACATTTCGAGAATTTGGCATAAAGCTTTTCTTTTCTTAACAAAGTTAAGAGTACATGAAGGTGTTCACAATGCTCTGTCTGACTTTTGGAATAAATAAGTATATCGTCTATAAAAACAATTACAAATTTATCCAAATATGGTTTACAGATCCTATTCATCATGTCCATGAATGCAGCAGGTGCATTCGTTAACCCAAAGGGCATGACTGTAAACTCGTAATGACCATACCTAGTTCTGAAAGCAGTTTTAGGTATGTCTTCTTCTTGTACCTTCAATTGATGATATTCGGAGCGTAAGTCTATCTTAGAAAAATATCTAGCTCCTTGAAGTTGATCAAACAGATCATCAATCCTAGGTAATGGGTATCGATTCTTAATTGTAACCGTATTTAAGTCTCTATAATCGATACACATTCTCATTGAACCATCCTTTTTCTTAACAAATAGCACTGGTGCTCCCCAAGGAGATGAACTAGGTTGTATGAATCCTTTACTTAGTAATTCATCTAATTGCTTTTTCAGTTCTAACATTTCTGTGGGTGCTAACCGATAAGGTGCCTTGGCTATCGGTGTAGTTCCTGGAATTAAATGAATACTAAATTCTACTTCCCTATATGGGGGTAATCCCGGTAACTCTTCTGGAAATACATCCGGATATTCTGAGACTACAGGAATTTCCTTAAGTTCTTTACCCTTAGTACTAATGATTACTGAAATCATATATACTATTCCTTGTTTTCGTTCATAATTAGCAACTTTCATTACTGATATGAACTTCATGGGCTTACGTGGTTTATCTCCTGTAATCCTAATTACTTCTCCGGTGGGTGATTGAATTTCTATGGAATTCTGATCACAAAGAATTCGAGCATGGTTGGCTACTAACCAATCCATTCCTAATACAACATCAAATTCAGCTAAATTCATTGGCAATAGGTTTGCAGAGAATTTATGCCCTAAAAGTTCTATATTTCCTTCCTGCAAAACTTTATCTATTTTAACTGAATTTCCGTCTGCCGTTTCGACTGTAAAAATCTGCCTAATATTGGTTAAAGGTAAATTAAGAGCTTGACAGAATGAAGTATTTATAAAACTTTGGTTTGCACCAGAGTCAAATAATACTTTTGCGTATACGTTGCGAACTAAGAACGTACCCGCTATCACATCTGGGATGAGTTCTGCTTCTTGAGTGGTCAGCTGAAATGCCCTGGCATTCTTCTTAATAGTTCCGTCGGTCGCCTTGGTTTTGTTGTCTGCTAGTTTGCCCAATTTAGGACATTCTGTTTTGAAATGTCCATTTTCTCCACAGTTATAGCAAACTATTGTTTTCTTTCTGCAGTTTTCTTCACGATGTCCTACAGTTTTGCAAAAATTGCAGGTTATATCGCATCTTCCATAATGTTTCTTCTTGCATTTCCTGCAGAATGACGGAGTTGAGAATTGCCCAGTTCCTCTTCTCTTGAAATTACTACTATTACCCGCACGAAATCCTTGGGTAATTTTCTGAGCCAATTCTTTCTTCTTGTTTTCATCTTGTGTACGTACCAGTTCGTCAGTTAGGGTGTTAGCTAATTCCACAGCATCGTCAATAGTGCGAGGTTTCGCAGCTTTAACGATATTGCGGATTTCACTAATCAGTCCCCAAATGTAGCGAGAAATGAGTACCGGTTCTGGCGAAGCCAGCGTTGGTACCACTCTAGCATATTCAAAGAATGTCGAAGTATAACCGCGACAATCTACACCCATCATCCGATGATTTAGGAACTTATTTGTCATTTGTTCCTTTTCATACTCAGGACAGAATTTTCTTTCTACAAGACTCTTAAATTCTTCCCAATTCATGGCATAAGCTATTATTCTTCCTTTTGATTGTAACACAGTGTTCCACCATTCGAGTGCTCCTTCCTTGAAAAGATTTGACGCGTACATGACCTGACCATCTTTGGCACATTTACTTATTGCAATTACTGCTTCGGTTTTCTCTAACCAACGCAGTGATGCAGTTGCTCCTTCATTGCCTGCAAATTCAGTGGGTTTACAAGCAAGGAATTCTTTGAAAGTGCAACCAGGCGTTGCGGCTTTCATTTTCTTAGGAAATGGAGCTTGATGTGGTTCCTCATTATGATTAACATGATCATTGCCTCCGTTTACACTATTACTGAAGTTATCTTCAGAAATACGTTTACTAGGAACGATTTGTTGCGGTTCGATTGGATTCTTTACAGCAGCAACGATTGCTGGAATAGCATTGGCTATCCCTTGAGCAACAATATTTTCGATATCTTGCCTAGTCATATATTGATCCCCTGGATGTTGCTCAGACTGATTAACCTCATTTACTGGTTCATTACCAATGTTTGCCATCTGATAATTAATATATATAATTTTATTAGTATCTGATAAATAACAATTATATACAAAAACAATCAGAAAATTTTCACAATACACATATAGTCAAAACTATTGATTTCTCGATTTCATTTTATATCTTTTATAGTATGCCTCACTACACACCAATATCTTACAGAGTTTTATTTGTAGTTATTTTACAGACTGATTTCACTATTACTTTTACTATTACACAACCACAGTTTCACCATCCTACTATCTCTCGTCACTTGTCGTCCTAAAAACGAAGCTCCCTTTCATCATACTTCCAGGCAATTTGTCCCCTATCTCCCGGATTCTATTTCCCGCATCCATTAACTCTTCGCCAAAATGGCGAAGTTCTGCTAAATTCTCGTTACTCATGGGTGGATTTGGTAATGGTTCTGGGTCGAACTGAGGAAGAAAGGAATAAGGACTATTGATTAGGTTTTGAAACTGCCAATCATTTGTCCACCATTCGTCTATCCCCAGAGGTTGAGTATGGATTATAGGGTCTGGAATTGCTGGTTCTAAGTTTATTGGTAGTTGATTTTCAATAGTAGGGTACAGATTATTATTAATTGGTCTGACAACATCACAGCTTGCCAATGCCCGATCTAATTCCTCCTGAAAAGGTAACTCCTCCACCTGTCTAGAACTTTCTCCGACTTCCCTCTGGATTTGCCTAGAACTTCCTCCATATTCCATTCCTGGTGGCCTAATCTTCTCCCAATTCCATTTCCAGTGACCTAAAACCTTTACTGACTTCAATCCCTGTTCCTTTGTCTAAAGGATTTTCTATTTTAGGAATTTTCCTGGTTGTAGGCTTCCTCCAACGCACACGTCTCCATCCCACAAATCTCCTCATCTTCTTGGGTTTAGGTTTCTCTGGATGTGGTGAAGCATTGAATTCAACAGGTTCTTCTATGTCTGGTATATACCTATTGAAATCTCGGGAAACCTCTATTTTTAATGGATAGAGATTTAGGTTTTGAAGGGCGTCAGACAAGTCACTCATGCTGTTATGCAAAATACACACAATTACCAATGTATAACAAATTTTTCATAGGAAATCTTTTAAATATTATTTCATACTGGGTAAATACAAAACAAATAAAATTTTTAAAACACACGAGGTTTTATTGTAAATTTATTTATTTACTAGATAAGATTTCTGGACTGTAGGCGCTAAAACTTGATTTTAAAATATTTAGAGATTTGCATTTACTGCTACAGTAGCTAGCATATAAAGATCTACCCATTTCTCATCTAATTTGTCCTCCCAAGGTGTTTTACTGGTTAATTCCTGGGTTTCCTGTTTAACTTTCTTCTCTCGGGATTTCTTTATTTTCTCCTTACTTTTTCTAATAATCAGACTTCTTTTACTAGGAGAAAGTGGTTCTTCATACTTCGCTTTACGGACAAATATTCCTT
The DNA here is from genome assembly GCA_030545235.1 of Helianthus tuberosus. NCBI lineage: Eukaryota > Viridiplantae > Streptophyta > Magnoliopsida > Asterales > Asteraceae > Helianthus > Helianthus tuberosus. Next base: position 30,639,213 of record CM060451.1, read on the forward strand.
CTTCAGGAATTACATAAGATTTTGTTTGGGATGAACTTCCCTTCTCGTTGGATGACCTATCTAGTTTAAGATAGATGTTTGACAGCTTTTGTTTACCCATACTGTAACTAACAAATAATCAGTTAATAAAACACATAATCACATAATTGGCAATCAGTAAAAATTAAGTATTTCTAAATACTTAATAGGCTTAAATCAGTGGCTCTGATACCACATTTTTCTGTCACGGCCCCCGAACCGGTTTAACCCGTTTCAGGAGCCGCGGGACAGAAAATCCCGTGGTATTTATTTAACAGCGGAAGTTTCTTCAGGATCTTTTAAAAACTAAAATATTTCCCGATTATTTTATTTCGCAACTCGGGATAAAACCCGGTAATTTACAATCTTGAGGTTTCACCAAGAAATCTTTTATTTTATAAAACATGTTTCCTTATTTTTATACCGAGCCACTTCCTTAAGCTTGTAGTGCTTCACGGCACTTTTCCTGGATCACAACAGATCACCTGAAACATGTTTGAAAAAAGTTTTGTCAGCGGGAAATACTGAGTGAATCATTCTTTTTAATAAAACGACACTTTTTTATAATTTACAGTATTAAGAGTGATTACAATGTTCCTGATATCAAACCAACTACCCACGGTATTTGTCACTCGACCGGATCTGTGACTATGGTCATATCCCCCATTGGCTGCCCCAATGGTGACGATTATCAAGTAATGTATACAAAACCCCACATACCGGCTGTAATTTGGTGATTACAAAGACTTAATCCCTGTAATTATAACTTTGAAAATAAACATGCTTTTGAAAGTAATTTGATAAAAAGAGAATGACTCACATTGCAGACTTAATTTTGAACAGAGCTTAGCCTACTGATTAGCCTTGATAACCTAGTTTAAATAATAATAATGCACACAAAGTAGGTTAGTAACTTAATACAGCATTTACGATAACTCACGAGATTAAAACCTTCACAACGAATGACAAAGTGCGATACTTAAACATCCATTGAATTAACAACGAATGACAAAGCATAAACCCTAATGTGGGCAGCACTTAAACATCCATTGGATAGTTTAATCGATCGGACATTGAATCGTATCAGCGATCGAGTTATTACCCTGAATTGCGGCAGCACTTCGTGAATCGTGTGTGTTTTTGTAATAATTCTACGATAACTCAGTGTATGAAGCGAGTTTTAACGTCGAAATATGCAAACAATTCAAGTCCCAAGCCCCTGTATTTATACCCCAAATTGACACCCCCCGCGTGTCGCGGAGGTTTCCTCCGTCCCTGTCGCGTGTCGCGGGGCATACCCCCTAGCCTAGGGTAGCCTCGTGTCTCAGGTAGCCTAGGTGAGTCAACGTTGCATGCAAATTCAGTTTCAACAACGTTTTATTTAGATAATCATAAATAGGGTTTTACCCCCCCTGAGTTTTAGGGGCCCTAATCCTGATTCCGATTGTTCTGAAAATTTTAGGGTTTGTTCATAATTACTTGGGTTTCTCAATTAGGGTTTCCTATTTGGATAATTAAAATAATAATTAGGACTTTTTAATGAGAGTTGTTACATTCTCCCCACCTTAATAAAAATCTCGTCCTCAAGATTTAATGGAATAAATGAGGATACTTTCGCTTCATTTTTGATTCCAGCTCCCAAGTATATTCAGCTCCTCTCTTTAAATCCCATCTGACTTTGACTAAAACTAATCGTTTGTGTTTGAGAAACTTGATCTTTCGATCCTCAATTTGAAGAGGTTTCTCAACAAATTTCAGCTTTTCGTTTACCTCTATATCTCGAAGAGGTACTACCAGTGATTCGTCTGATAAGCATTTCTTAAGATTGGATACATGAAATACATCATGTACTCCAGCTAATTCTTCTGGTAGTTGTAAACGATAAGCAACTGGTCCTATACGTTGGATCACTGAAAATGGTCCTACGTATCTTGGACTTAGCTTTCCTTTCTTTCCGAATCTAACTATTCCTTTCCAAGGAGAAACTTTTAATAGTACTTTGTCTCCCACTTGGAATTCAAGTGGCTTGAGCCGATTATCTGCATAACTCTTCTGACGATCGCGAGCCGTCTTCAGTCTTTCCTTGATTTGAGTAATCTTATCAGTCGTCTCTTGCACTTTTAGGGTTTGTTCAGAATTACTTGGGTTTCTCAATTAGGGTTTCCTATTTGGATAATTAAAATAATAATTAGGACTTTTTAATGAGAGTTGTTACAACACGTTAGATCGTTCTCAAATAATCAACCCGCCATTCTGACATGCAAGATACTACTTTTTTCGTTTCAGTTTTAATATATAAAACTGGACTGTTTCCGGACATTTTAATAAAATGGTTAACTTATTCCAATAATTCCCAAATTTTTACAGAATGTCTTATACGAATCAAATATTATTATGTAAAAATATCGGGGTCCAGTTCATCATCAATATTTTATAGAAAATCATTTACCGAACTGCGATCAGATTTGTTACTTTCTGACCGCAGCCTACGGAATAATTCGTTTAAAATTCATCGTAAGTCCGATTGACAAAATTCCAGTGGGAGAATTACTACGACATCAGTGGTCATCTACAGTACAATTTTTATGAGCTGATTCAACATGGTTTCAAGTTATGACTAAAAACATATCACTCATTTACTGCAGTAAAAACTCAGCTTTAGCTGCTGTTACAAAACGGGTCTTTAAAATAGTAAACGACCTCAAAAAAATATGATTCCAGTGCCATTTGCTTCGTTTTTCGAAAATACATAATTAAGACTTTAGAAAATCAGTGTTTCGAATTATAATGATCAGTTTATAGCCCGTTGAAGTTGGCTAAAAATGCAAATCAGCATGTTTCTTTATAGTTTAAACGCCACTAAAAGGTACCCATACGATCACCATTCCGTCTAATAATGATTTATATCATATCATAAGTCCTTTACAGCAGGTTGTTGCTTATTTAACTTAGATTTATCATGTATCATCATCTCTCAACTCATGCTTCTTTATGTAGAGATTTATGTTTAAATCTTTTATGTTCAAGTTTCTTGTTTAAATTCTTCTAGTGTTCATACATCATACTACAACTTGTAACTACAAAAACAAGATGATCAAGGGTGTATAAGTAACTTACTACTAGCACAAGGCTAGGGTAGAATCTAGTGAAGATGATGAGAAAAAGATGATGAAGAAGCAAGAAACAAGGCTCCCTTGAAGCTCCACAAGTAGCAAGCCTTCTTGTATCAACCTTTAAGCTTAAATGGGACTTGAAAATGGAGGATGATGGTGGACTTGGGGTGGTGATGGTGGCGGTTTGGGGTGAGCCGAAAGAGGGAGAGAGAGTGATGATGAGAATGATATTGGCCATGTCTTTATAAGATATGTTCACATATCTTGGTAAGATTTACAAGCAAGCAATCTACTAAACAATTGAATAAAATCTAGCACAAAATATAAGAGCATGGTGTGGAAATATGGTGGGTCCACAAGGGGACCGAATTCGGTGGGGGGGGGGGGGGGTTGGTTGTAAATATTTTGTAACTAGAGTGTAATAGTTAGTTAGTTTCCAAGTGTTACTTACATAGGGTATTTATTTGATATGTAGTGAGTGTTAGGGTGTTCGGGGATCACGACTAGCCAAGAAATAAATAAACAATGTGTTTGGCAAAATTTTGGTGTCCCGGGTAATGTCCGGTTGTTCGGTTAAGTACCGGTTCGTTAAGTGTTAAATTGCACCGTTTAGCGTCTTTCTTGTACCCTTTTGCACCCCTTTCAATTCCCGACACTTAGGGAAATATTCTGGACGATAGAACGTAAATTATGCATGATATTTATATGTTTAAAAGCTGGTTATAGCTGAATTTAGAAAAATTCTGCACTTAAAGTGCATTTCGGGTGCTTTTTAGTGCGTATTTTAGCTTTCGGAGCGTCTATATGTTAACCCTTGTATGTACTCTTGGGTTTTAATGCATTCTTGTCGTTGGACCTACACCTAGGCCTCAATTCTAATGTCTGACTGCTTTCTGCAGTTCTGTTGACACAACGTGTCTTACCGGTGAGTTTACTAGTATTTCTGACGCAACGCTCTTGTTAATGCATAAAGCAATATTTTGTAGTATAAAACGTACATGAATTCACTTGTTTAGTAGGTAATCAGACCATGTTGACATTTAAGCACATAATTGCAGTCATTAAATAATGAATAAAGTGTACGGAAATTACCGGTTTGGTGCCAGTTGTCACACGCCCCATACCCCATAGTCTAATAAATGAATATAAGGTATTGCTCAATATAAAAAAAATCACATAATAAAGAATAAAAAAAACACTGTTCATTCAGTTTCCGGTCGTTCCCCATGTTGTGCCGGTAGCTAGCGAAAGCTTCCGGCCGGGCATTTGTACCCAACCCATGCCCCAACCCTCGCCCCGTACCCCATAGTCTAATAAATGAATATAAAGTATTATATGATAAAATCAAAACACTGTTCATTCAGTTTTGACATGTTGTGCAGGTAGCTAGCGAAAGCTTCCGGCCAGTAACGGGTCTCACCGGGTTGGCGGCCCTTCATCGTGTTGTGCCGGTATCAAGTGTGGGTAGCGGGTTCGGGTAGGTGGAGTGAAGGGTTGGGGTAGCGATGTAGACAGACAGTGGGGTTGGGGGGTTTTATAAGCCAGACGGTTATTTTTTAAAATTTAAACCTAGCCGCTATGGCCTAGCCAACCCAGCCAATGAGAGCCGGCCACGGAGGACCGCTAGGCATGCCCAACGTCCGGGCTGAAACTCCCGCCCAAGGGGCTACGCCGAAACCTAAGCCCACCCGAGGTGGTGACTTGGGCATTTGTACCCAACCCACGCCCCAACCCTCGCCCCATACTCCATAGTCTAATAAATGAATATAATGTATTGCTCAATATAAAAAAAATCACATAATAAAGAATTAAAAAAAACACTGTTCATTCAGTTTCCGGTCGTTCCCCATGTTGTGCCGATAGCTAGCGAAAGCTTCCGGCCGGGCATTTGTACCCAACCCATGCCCCAACCCTCGCCCCGTACCCCATAGTCTAATAAATGAATATAAAGTATTATATGATAAAATCAAAACGCTGTTCATTCAGTTTTGATTTTATCATATATATAGATTCCATTTATAAATTAAATAACCAAACACAATACAAATTTTTGATTGGAATTAGTTCCAATTCCATCAAATTCTAATCCTATCAAGATTCCAATTCTTTCCAAAAAAAATTATTACGAATCAGACGACCCCTAAAGGTTTTGTTTGTGTCGAGTTTAATATTAACCAAAGAGTCAAGATAAGAGTTTTCTCACCAAATCCTAGTTCGGTTTTGTAACTTTATTTGTTCTTCGGGTGGTCTGGAGTAGGGATGAGATTGGTATAGTAACCGTACCCGTTCCGGTACTGAAAATACCGGTACCGAATTTGAACAAAACTGGGTACCAAATATATAGGTACGGTACGGGTATTTTCGGTACGCTACCCGCTTTGGTACCATTTTGTTTTTATTTAGTTTTTATTTAGTTTTTGAGCACTTTTACGAGTACTAAATAGGTAAAATTGACATGAGTACCAATATAGTACGAGTACCAAATAGGTAAAATTGGTAAGAATACCAATACGATACGGATACCATATAGGTAAAATCAATACGAGTACTATAAATATCATAATACGAAATAAAACATAATAAAAAAAAACTTGTCTACATAAAATTCGGTACCAGTACCCGTTTTTACCCGTACGCGGTCCAATACTGAACGTACCAAATACCAAAATCAATAAAACTGGGTACTGATACATGTACCAAATACCTAAAATCGGTGCGGGTACAGGTACAAGTACATGTACCATACATACTGTGAGAATTAATGGTTTTCTTGAAATATCTTTATTTTCAGGTACAAAAGATTCTCTGAAACAACAAAGACGTTTAGTGTCTCTTTATAATCTTGTTTTTATTCCCAAGCTTTTGATCATTTTAATATTTTGTTTCTTTTCTTTCCATCGGAGGAGATTGTTATTTTTTTGGAAAGACAATTTTGTTCACATAACCAGTACATCAAAACAAGAAGGGGGGTAGCCAAACAAACAAGAAGAAAACATAATACATTTTATCAGATTTACACCAAGCGAAATATATTGCTTTTTTTTTAAAACCCAACTACACCACTTCATGACGTACCTGTTGTAATATGCGACTTTAACCATTATATCTCCATTATAATTATACAATTTCAAAAAACCACAGGCTACAACTCATGTTATTTTTCAAATTATATTTATGTATTTCATAATAATCATAAAGTACATGATATTTAAATTTTTGTGACAAAACAGATGCTTCTCATACCAAAACATTATGAAACAAGTAAAATGAATTTACAGATACATTTAAAATCAACTCATAATTGTTTTTGAACGGCTAATTTTTTCACCAATGAGATTTGTACACCGATTCCTATTATACCAAAGTAAGTTCTCAAGCTTAGAAGCTGTTTGACAACTTCTGAATGAGTAAGTGTTGATCCAGTAAGATGTCTGAACTATTAAGTGCGTTAAGAGCCAGTATAACATTTAACCGTTTAGAGACAAATGTCTGACAAATTCAAATAAAAGATTTTAACCATTCAGCAGGGTCTGCCCTGAGAATTCATGTACCATGTTCGAGCTCGAAAAAACGTGCCCTTAGGTCTTAACTAAATAAAAAATTTAAACTAGTTTTTCATACAACTTTGAACCGTTGACAAAAATATAGCATTCGATAAACAATGTAATTAAACTAGTTTTTCATACAACTTTTAACCGTTGACATAAATGAACTGAAATCGACATAAGTTAACTGAATAAATGAATTCGACATAATAACTGAAATCGAAAATCAATCCTAAATCATAAGTTAAATGATTTCGACATAAGTTAACTGAATTCGACATAATAACTAAAATCGTAAATCAGTCCTAAATCATGAGTAAACTGAATTCGGCAATTGATTTTTAGTTGTTTACCTGTGAACTGATCCGACTCAGATACTCAGTGATCGAAGGCTGTGCTGTACTGCTGTGACTGTGAAATCGAAGGCCTGCTGGTTGTGTCTCTGATCGAACAACACCTAAAAAATTGCAGAATGATGATGAATGATGATCGAATCGAAGGCCTGCAGTGCGACGTTTCTGTTCCTCAGTTCCTGTATTCCTGTTCGACGTTTCGGTTCCTGTATTGCCGCCCATAATTCTTTTTTTTATTAGTTTTTAGAAAATATTTGGGTATTGGGCTCACTAACCTAATGGGCTAAATATTTTAAACAATATGATTTTTTTAAGTGGGCCTATGTTAATATTTTTTGGCTATACCCTATTAAAAATTTTTTTACATATATAATATCGGATTTTTTTTTAAATTACGTGCCCTAGGAAATCACGGGCCCTGTTCGGTTGTCCTCCCCGCCCTCATTCAGGGCCGACTCTGCTATTCAGACTCGGTATAATGCTTAACCATTCAGAGACAAATCTCTAAATCATTCAGACATCTGGTCGTGAAACAAATAGTCTGAAACCAATTAAATGTTTGAACCATTAAGAGTTTTATTATATTAAGAGCTATATGTTATGATAATATTTTTAGAAAACAAACGTTGGCGTGGCGGGATTATTCCTTTCTGGGCAAAACACTGAAATAATATTCCATATCTATTTCTGGCATGCAAGTTGCTTTCCCAAATCAACATCTCTTCTTTCTTTTCCTTCAAATCTGCAAGAACCCTAAACCCACTCAAAACTGGTATTCAAAATCCTCTCCTCTGGAGATCAAACACTCCGTTGAAAACTTGAGGCAGGTGCGTCGTTTTTCTTTCTGTGATTTTCAATATGTCTAACAAACACGACATGTCTGATCATGTGTCCAAGGTAGACAATCATTTCCTTAAACAGTTCTGCTCAACATACAACATTGGTCCTGAGTACAAGCCCACTGTTCCTCAGCCCGACCATCGTATCACCGACTGTCCCGACGGTTATATCGGGCTTTACACCAGACATTTTGAGTCCTCCAACATCCGCATTCCCTTCTCCAATTTCTTTCTGGATTTCTTGAAACATTACAAACTTAACATATCTTAGTTGTCCCCTCTTGGTGCCATGAAAGTTACTCATTTCGAAATCATGTGTCGGGCTCTTGGTGGCGAGCCATCGCTACCTTTGTTTCGACAGTTTTTTGTACTCACTTGGAATGGCGATTGGTACACCGTGTCTCAACGGAGGAATCTTGCTCTTTGTTACATAAAATGGGTGCCAACAGCTATGCCTCCATGGAAGGACTCTTTTTTTTTTGGGTTTCTGCTGAAGCTATACCTTTCAAAATGGGTTGGAGACACCACGATGAGCCGTTACATGTTATCCCCCCTCATACCGAACACTTTGATGAGAAACTGTACCAACTCTTGGTTTACCATCCCACATGCTTGCAACGGCAAGGATTTCCGGAACATGTTCTGATCCTAGCTGGCTTGAGTCGAAACTGGCCGCACTTGAAGGCCGAGCCTGTCATAATGGATGGGGACAAGGGTATGCAATGCATTACTGGGTCGTTATTTACTTATTTATGTGTTTACCCTTTAGATTTTTTGTTCTGTTGAAGTGCTTTGGAGTTTTTAATATGGTTTGTAGTCGAAGTACTTTTGAAACATGTTTTGCTTGGTGATCTGCTAGTTGAACTAGTGGATTTGAATAACGTTAACAAGGATTCACTTGGTTAAACCTGCAAATGTGAATATATGGTATTTATTATGATCCGCTATATATATATATGCTTAAGTGGGATCTTGTGATTCTAAATATTTGTTCTATTACTATGTTACCTATCCACCACTTCTTTTGTTATTTAGTAGCGCTCTGTTTATAGATTTGTTTAGTTTCTCGTTTTTCTTCTATATGTCTTTGGTGTCGTGAGTCTCTCTGGAAGCAGCCTCTCTATCCCTCCTCTCTATCTCTAGGGATAAAGGTAAGGTGTGCCTACATCTCACCCTACCAATATTTGTGGGATTTACTCGGTACGATTGATTGATTGATTGATAGTGAACTAGCATATGTGAATAGTGTAAAAATAAATACATGTTTGCCAACCAGAGATACGTGCCAAATCCGCTAGTTTACACCTAGAAGCTAAACATATTTCAAAAACTTGACTACAAATATTGTTAAAACTCCAAACCATCTGAACCACAAAAATTCTCATATATAATTTATATATATATGTCTTGGTGACTCTTTGAGCATTTGTCTTGCAGAAATGGACTTGCTCAAGTATATCAAGAAGACGGGTGTTGGTAATGCTGGTGTTGTAAAGTTCACATCTCGTTCTCTTGCTGAACATGAATACCACATTTTAGAGCGGACTAAAGGTATCTGCTACGAAGGTACCGGTTCCAGTGGTGGAAATGTGGAGATTCATCCTGAAAAGAGCGAGTTGATTGCCAAAGGAAAAGGCCCGGAGACTTGTCTAACAAATTTGTGTCCAACTGTCCAAGTGGACCCCTAAAGGCTGAAAATTTTTTTGCAAAACTGTTTGACTTGTCCAACAAATTTGTGTCCAACTGTCCATGCCTTCTTGTATTGATTATACTAATTATGGGCCACAAACTTGGTTAATTCACATGGAGATTGAGTACCATCTGTTGGTCTCTCTTTTTTAATTCAGCAACACCGTCAAACCGTTGTATTGAGGCCTTATAGAACATTATCAAAGTACCAACTGATTCAACTAACATCAATTGCTAAGTTTTTAAATGAGATTCTCTGGTATATAGAATATAACTCATTTGAAAACGGATAAGTAACTTAAAAAACTGAAGCCTCATAATGTTTCTTATACATGTTATGTAATGATCAATTAAAAGAGTGTAGTGGAAACAATAATTTAACAAAGTAAGAAGCCATTACATAGGAACCATATAAGAATGAAATTTCAAAAGTGGTGCTGGAACTTCAAAAATAAATACTCAATCAACATTCCAAACTGCAAAAAGTAACATAATAAGCATGTGCATTATTCACCTCAAAAGTGATTCATTGTTAATGTTTAAACATGTTAGTATGGGTCAAAATGGGATGGGTCGACTTGGGTTTGCCCACAAACTGTCACACCCCGACCACGTAAAACAACAAAACGCGGCGGAAACATCGAGGCGTGTTGCAACAGAATTAATGTTTCATAACCATGGATACCAAAAAGTGTTTCGTTTTATTAATCATTGAATAATTACATTGTCTGGAAATCTAAATACACTATTTAAACATAGTCTATCATTGTTATTGAGTCACTAAGGCCTTGTCCAGTCCTATGTGAGCATGCATCTTATCAATCGATATCATTCAACAATACCTGAAACATATGTGAAAACGAGGTCAGCAAAGAAATGCTGGCGAGTACATAGGTTTTGTAGGAGTGTCGAAATCATGGCTAGTTTAGACGTTGCAATACTTTATTTAAAAACCTTGTTTTGAAAAGAGTATAATATTGCAACTTAATTAACCAACTCAAATCAAGCGGGTTATAATTTGTAAAACCTCGTAGCCATGACTCTTAACCCAAAAACATTTGTTTTAGTAAATTATTTGAAAAACAATGGTAAGTTCAGGTGATATGTATAAATAAGAGAATAATGCATGATTAAATGAATAACCATGTAAAATGAGTTTGTATAAGATAAGTTGTTTGTAAATAAATGTCTTGTGAAAAGTATGTTACTTGTATAAAATGTTCTATGTCTCAAACTGAAATGATTCAAATAACGCTACAATATGTAATACCATACAAACACTTATATATAGGAAGTACCAGCGGCGTATCCACCATGCTTGTATCATATTCCACACGCATTGTTACTTAATCACTTAATCCAAACCAAACCACCAAAGTAATGTTCATGCCCAAATGTAAATCATGTAATATGTATAACCAAAATAATATCGTATATCGCTTTGAAGCCAATCGTTTACCCGATCGTTAAAACATCGTGTGAAACCCAATCGTTAATCGTTTAATTCGTTTTAGGTCGTGAAACTACTTATAAGGTCGTCTCGCTAATAACATTCAAACCTTCGTGACTTTCATCGCTTCTCGTTTTCGTCGCTTCTCGTTTTCGTCGCTTCTCGTTTTCGTATTAACAAACCTCCATAGGGTAAGTTAATAATTACAGATTCAGTCGCTACCTACCATACCCACACATAACCACGGGTGTAGTAAATAACGGGATTTGTCAGATCCTATGGTACCATAACCTAATACTGGTCGGCTTGATCATTGCTAATGAATGTCATTTGTTATGTAACTACAACCAACAAGTTTGTTCACTTTATGAAATCGTTATTAGTTTTGTATAAATCGCCTTAATTGTTTTTGAAACCATCGTTATAACATCGAAAACATTTAGCACATATGAGTCACCCCAAAACAATTGAAAACAGTAAAATAGGGGAAGAATGTACTCGCCTGATAATGCTTGGAGGTCTTGAACAACAACCAAACAAAGCTAGAGGGAGCACGGAATCAGTCGGCAAACTAAAACTATATAAATAAACCGGACTTAAATCAGGAGATCGGATAGAATGAGGCTTGGTAAACCAAATGAGTATTGGAACTCATATGATATGGTTTAACAAGGCCTACATACTACATTGAGACTAACCTAAGTGCTTTCGACCCATCGCGACCCATTAAGGTAACTTATGCTACTTTAACGCGTCGTGCGCGTGAAACGCGTTCGGACCGTCTAACTAGTCCTATGACAAGTGTTATATGCCTAAATATGTTACATAATCAGTTATGTGACAAAAGTTTAGGTTACATATGCTTAATTACCAATTATAAATGAAAAGGGTATTCTGGTAATTTACCTAAGGCATATAAACTACCTATCATACAACTACTCAAACGATGTGACCATAGGGTATAACCTCGGAAGGTTATTCCCTACCTACTATGGTCACCTAATGTATTTGGTCGGATCATAATGCTCGACCAAACTGGGTCGGGTTCGAGGGTATAGGCGATTTATTAGATCGCCTACCCTACGACCCTAGACAACGTGGTAATCGGTGGGCATAGTCCCAAGGGACTATGACCAACGTGATTACACTCACGTTGCGAAGTTCAAACGAACTTCGCATTGACCATTACTGGTCAACGCTGAAAGTCAAACAAAGTTTGACTTTCTGACTCGAAAAGCAGTAAAAATAAGGAAAAGAACGAAAGAATACTTACGAAGGGTCCCCGAATGCTAATCCCGATCCAAGAACTCAGGTATGAAACAATGGTTTCAACTTAGAGCTCTCAAATCAGAATTCTTGTGCAAAATGAGGTTGTGTGGGTTGGGTATTTATAGGAATACCCGAACCGTTAGGATCGTTTCATGGAAAACGTGCCATGATCCAACCCGTACACTTGTCGGAACCTTATGGAAGCTTAAAATGGTTCTTATCATCATGACTAGGCAATTGGGAACATGTGGTGGAGGATCAAACAGCTGCAGCCTGCTGTTTAAAAACTCTGAATCTGGTCAGCAGACCCCTAGCGCACCGCTACGCTATAAGTGTAGCGCACCGCTAGGCCCAAGTTTGGCAGATTTACACTTTTGGTCCCTGTCATGCATTCAGCCCATTTTTGACACGTTTAAGGCCCGTTAACCCCATTTCAAAGCTCTAAAATGAAGTTAAAGTATAGGGAACTTAAAATGTGTTCAAAAATATCTCGGATGTCGGTTCGTTTAGCCGTACGAACGCGATGTTCGCTTAATTACGACGGAATGCGCATAAGCGCGAAAAACGATCCAAATGACGAAACGAATGGATTTTTCTTATGGCGAACACTAAAATAAAATATTTTAGTGCTTACATAAATTTTTGGATGTCCGGATGTATTCAGAACGTAAGTTATGCTCGAAATTGCAAACTTGTGCACTTTTTGACACTTTTAGTCCCTGAATGACCCAAAAGTTTATTTTAGCACACCGAACCCCTCAAAGCCTATTTCTAAGCTATGTAAAGGATATATATGGTATGTTTAACTTATGGTCATGTTCCGGAATGTCTGTTACAGTGCAAATTGGCATACTTTCGCAGTTTGTCAACTTTAGTCCCTGTAAGCGATTTAACTTGATTTTGCCATACCCAAGCCTTCAAAACTTATTTCTAAGTTATGTAAAGGTTATTTAAGGTATGTTAAGCCTATTTCACTATTCCGGAGTGTTTGTTGCATTAAACTGGTTATATCTACGCATCGGTGCGCGTATAACCTTCCAGAAAGTGATTTAGAGTTTGGAATTGAACAAGAATTGATATGTGCAAATGATACACATATTTTTACAAATCCCAAGTATGAAATATAATATTTCATTGGTTTGGTATTTGTTTGATGGCCGTGGAGGCACAGGTGTTACAGTCTCCCCTACTTTAGGAAATTTCGTCCCGAAATTTATTTAGAGGAAACTTGTGAGAGCTTGGAAATATGAAGTTGAAAAGATCGAACAACATTGGTTAGGGTTCTTGAACTTCTTGTAACCTTAATAACATTATGTTTGCAATGTAAGAGGGACACTTATATACAAGTATATGAAGCGTCATTGGTGCGTCCACCGTACCTCCATTACATCGTTCTCATTTCGTTATTTTTGTCACTATTGGTTCTTACACATAATAAATCTTACTGGGTTTCTGTGCACTAAATTTCATAATTATGTACGCGTCCATAATCAGACAATTCCTTGCACAGTACACACAGTCTATTTTATAGTGTGTAGGGGAAAACCAAATGAACAAACCGGTGATGAGTGTGACTAGACCGCCATAGAGTCCTTTAAATTAAATCAATAAATGATCTAAATAGACTATCAAGGAGTCTGTTCAGCTACATCACTAGATGTCGTTCTTTAACCAAATTGTGAATCAATCTTTTAGACTAGACCACTTAAGGGTCTCTCATCGAATCATGGAATGGTACTATATAACCCAAGGGTCTTAACTATTACATAGAAGCCCATTAAGGATTTAAGGTAGTACCTTTTGAATATCCTACTACGAATCCATCATATGAAGATATGAAAGATTCTACGAGGATTTGGATAACGAATATCCAGAGTATACAAAAACACAAAAATCATAGAGGAGAACACATAAACACATATCATATAACCACAAAATTGTTCGTTAATTTGTCTTGTAAATTGCGTACATGCATTTAAAGCACACTAGGAATCCATTCCGTGGATTTCATTTGGTACTTTAAACGTTATCAAGAATCCAACTATAAAGATAGAAAGATTCAAAAAGAAAATTCGATTTCGATTATTAGGAACCGAAATGTTCGAATTAAGGTACATAAGGAATCCAATTAAGGACTCTGATTTGAATGATAATCATCCACAAGGATCTAATTGTGAAGATAAAAAGATCCCATATGAATTTTAGAAGTTGAAGATGTTTTGAAACCTTGCACTGGATGTGTTTAGGTCAAAACATGATGTAAAATGCTTATGAAGTTGAGATGCTTGATATGTCAAGGCGACATATGAAGCAGAATTTTGAAGGTTATGTCAATGTATGAGGAAAATATTTTTGAAAACTATGCATGGGGTTCTTTTAAGAAAAATGTGTTTAACGTTTTTGAAACCTTATATATAATATTTTTTTGAAATCATAAAGTAGGTGTAATAGGTAGATATATTTACAAAAATGTTTTAAAATCATGCGAAATGAATTTTGAAATTATGTATAAGGTTTTTGAAAGACATGAATGATGCTTTTCGAAATCATGCACTTGATCAGAAAATGTATTGTGTTAATATTGTCTTCAGACTATATGAAATATTTTGAAATTAGAAAGGTTGGTTTTGATAACATGGCCAATGTTTTTGAAATAACACAGACAATGCATCTAGAAAAAATTGTTTTCAAACTATATGAAATATTTTGAGATCATGAAGATTGTTTTGAAATACTGGTACTGTGTATGTTGAAAAATCAAAACGTAATGGGTATGAGATTTGAAAATACCCTTAGTTATCTAACCAAGGATTTAAAGGCACAGATGTGCGAAAAGCACGATTACTCATAATGTCACTTAATTTTCTGTACTTTGTTTCTTAGAGTGAAACGAGTACTTAAAATTTTCGAGGGAATCATGAGTAATCATTTGAGAGAGAGAAATCACAAGAGTAGTTTGTAAGGTACATAGTTCCTTGATGTAGGTATCATAGGAAAAGCCATACACACCTAGCAGGAGGTTGAGCTGGTTGGTTGGGGACTGCTTCACCATTGTGAGTGACCATGGCGAAGTTCTGAGAAGCCTTTCGCTTCTTTGACTTCTTAGGGGATCGTTCATCCATGGTCTTTGATTCCTCGATTGGTTTCTTGGCTGATGGTGTTGTCACCTGACTAGGTCCTGCCTGTCTTGGTGACTCTTGAGTGGCTTCATCCTGGAGATGATACATGGCAGTAGCTAATTCAACAGTCTTCAGGACTACTTCGCCTATTCGCTGAGCGAATTTTGGCTGCTTGCTCAGATATCTGGGCGTCATCGTGATGAAGAGACATTCTTGAAGAAAAAGAAAGGCATAGGGAGAAACAGGTGAAAGATTATTGGACAATCAAAACAGAATGATAACGCATGAAGATTGCGATCATTTGTTTGTTACCTAAGGCAAACAAATGAGACGGTGACTGATCAAAGTAAATGGGTCAAAAATAATGTATCGCGAAGACATGCTCGCCTATAAGTGAACACTCATCCCAAGAATTCCCAGGTAAGCACAACTGGTCTCGCGTCTGATGAGATGTATACGAAGTGCTTGCCTAGACAGAAAACCCAGAATACAGGCATTCACCCTTCCAGTTTGCACGTGTTCACATTATTTAAAACCCAAAACCTTGACGAAGTTTTGAAAACTCAAAGAGGTTCAAAACCATATAATAGAGAGTTCAAAACCTTACAATAGAGAGTTCAAAACCTAGTAATCAATCATCCTAGAACAGATGATTAGTTTTCAAAGCGGTTTTGAAATTTATGTTCTTGTTGTGGTTGTCACCTAAGGATAGGTGACAGTATTGTTTTATGACTAAACGCAAGTAAACTCGCGTTAGGGTCCTAAGAAGGTTATAGACTAGGTCAAAGCATTACTAATTACTAATAACCTAATTCCCTATAACCATTGGCTCTGATACCATCTTTTCTGTCACACCCCGACCACGTAAAACAACAAAACGCGGCGGAAACATCGAGGCGTGTTGCAACAGAATTAATGTTTCATAACCATGGATACCAAAAAGTGTTTCGTTTTATTAATCATTGAATAATTACATTGTCTGGAAATCTAAATACACTATTTAAACATAGTCTATCATTGTTATTGAGTCACTAAGGCCTTGTCCAGTCCTATGTGAGCATGCATCTTATCAATCGATATCATTCAACAATACCTGAAACATATGTGAAAACGAGGTCAGCAAAGAAATGCTGGCGAGTACATAGGTTTTGTAGGAGTGTCGAAATCATGGCTAGTTTAGACGTTGCAATACTTTATTTAAAAACCTTGTTTTGAAAAGAGTATAATATTGCAACTTAATTAACCAACTCAAATCAAGCGGGTTATAATTTGTAAAACCTCGTAGCCATGACTCTTAACCCAAAAACATTTGTTTTAGTAAATTATTTGAAAAACAATGATAAGTTCAGGTGATATGTATAAATAAGAGAATAATGCATGATTAAATGAATAACCATGTAAAATGAGTTTGTATAAGATAAGTTGTTTGTAAATAAATGTCTTGTGAAAAGTATGTTACTTGTATAAAATGTTCTATGTCTCAAACTGAAATGATTCAAATAACGCTACAATATGTAATACCATACAAACACTTATATATAGGAAGTACCAGCGGCGTATCCACCATGCTTGTATCATATTCCACACGCATTGTTACTTAATCACTTAATCCAAACCAAACCACCAAAGTAATGTTCATGCCCAAATGTAAATCATGTAATATGTATAACCAAAATAATATCGTATATCGCTTTGAAGCCAATCGTTTACCCAATCGTTAAAACATCGTGTGAAACCCAATCGTTAATCGTTTAATTCGTTTTAGGTCGTGAAACTACTTATAAGGTCGTCTCGCTAATAACATTCAAACCTTCGTGACTTTCATCGCTTCTCGTTTTCGTCGCTTCTCGTTTTCGTCGCTTCTCGTTTTCGTATTAACAAACCTCCATAGGGTAAGTTAATAATTACAGATTCAGTCGCTACCTACCATACCCACACATAACCACGGGTGTAGTAAATAACGGGATTTGTCAGATCCTATGGTACCATAACCTAATACTGGTCGGCTTGATCATTGCTAATGAATGTCATTTGTTATGTAACTACAACCAACAAGTTTGTTCACTTTATGAAATCGTTATTAGTTTTGTATAAATCGCCTTAATTGTTTTTGAAACCATCGTTATAACATCGAAAACATTTAGCACATATGAGTCACCCCAAAACAATTGAAAACAGTAAAATAGGGGAAGAATGTACTCGCCTGATAATGCTTGGAGGTCTTGAACAACAACCAAACAAAGCTAGAGGGAGCACGGAATCAGTCGGCAAACTAAAACTATATAAATAAACCGGACTTAAATCAGGAGATCGGATAGAATGAGGCTTGGTAAACCAAATGAGTATTGGAACTCATATGATATGGTTTAACAAGGCCTACATACTACATTGAGACTAACCTAAGTGCTTTCGACCCATCGCGACCCATTAAGGTAACTTATGCTACTTTAACGCGTCGTGCGCGTGAAACGCGTTCGGACCGTCTAACTAGTCCTATGACAAGTGTTATATGCCTAAATATGTTACATAATCAGTTATGTGACAAAAGTTTAGGTTACATATGCTTAATTACCAATTATAAATGAAAAGGGTATTCTGGTAATTTACCTAAGGCATATAAACTACCTATCATACAACTACTCAAACGATGTGACCATAGGGTATAACCTCGGAAGGTTATTCCCTACCTACTATGGTCACCTAATGTATTTGGTCGGATCATAATGATCGACCAAACTGGGTCGGGTTCGAGGGTATAGGCGATTTATTAGATCGCCTACCCTACGACCCTAGACAACGTGGTAATCGGTGGGCATAGTCCCAAGGGACTATGACCAACGTGATTACACTCACGTTGCGAAGTTCAAACGAACTTCGCATTGACCATTACTGGTCAACGCTGAAAGTCAAACAAAGTTTGACTTTCTGACTCGAAAAGCAGTAAAAATAAGGAAAAGAACGAAAGAATACTTACGAAGGGTCCCCGAATGCTAATCCCGATCCAAGAACTCAGGTATGAAACAATGGTTTCAACTTAGAGCTCTCAAATCAGAATTCTTGTGCAAAATGAGGTTGTGTGGGTTGGGTATTTATAGGAATACCCGAACCGTTAGGATCGTTTCATGGAAAACGTGCCATGATCCAACCCGTACACTTGTCGGAACCTTATGGAAGCTTAAAATGGTTCTTATCATCATGACTAGGCAATTGGGAACATGTGGTGGAGGATCAAACAGCTGCAGCCTGCTGTTTAAAAACTCTGAATCTGGTCAGCAGACCCCTAGCGCACCGCTACGCTATAAGTGTAGCGCACCGCTAGGCCCAAGTTTGGCAGATTTACACTTTTGGTCCCTGTCATGCATTCAGCCCATTTTTGACACGTTTAAGGCCCGTTAACCCCATTTCAAAGCTCTAAAATGAAGTTAAAGTATATGGAACTTAAAATGTGTTCAAAAATATCTCGGATGTCGGTTCGTTTAGCCGTACGAACGCGATGTTCGCTTAATTACGACGGAATGCGCATAAGCGCGAAAAACGATCCAAATGACGAAACGAATGGATTTTTCTTATGGCGAACACTAAAATAAAATATTTTAGTGCTTACATAAATTTTTGGATGTCCGGATGTATTCAGAACGTAAGTTATGCTCGAAATTGCAAACTTGTGCACTTTTTGACACTTTTAGTCCCTGAATGACCCAAAAGTTTATTTTAGCACACCGAACCTCTCAAAGCCTATTTCTAAGCTATGTAAAGGATATATATGGTATGTTTAACTTATGGTCATGTTCCGGAATGTCTGTTACAGTGCAAATTGGCATACTTTCGCAGTTTGTCAACTTTAGTCCCTGTAAGCGATTTAACTTGATTTTGCCATACCCAAGCCTTCAAAACTTATTTCTAAGTTATGTAAAGGTTATTTAAGGTATGTTAAGCCTATTTCACTATTTCGGAGTGTTTGTTGCATTAAACTGGTTATATCTACGCATCGGTGCGCGTATAACCTTCCAGAAAGTGATTTAGAGTTTGGAATTGAACAAGAATTGATATGTGCAAATGATACACATATTTTTACAAATCCCAAGTATGAAATATAATATTTCATTGGTTTGGTATTTGTTTGATGGCCGTGGAGGCACAGGTGTTACACAAACACTTACTTAACAAAACCAATAAATAATGTATTAGTTATTATTACAAAAATAATTAACACAACAATAATACAATTCCATTAAAAATTAACAAATTAAAAACTTATTATTGATTATTGATTTACCATACTATGTCAAAGAATCAACAACTAAAACAGGGATCAATTTGCAGAGGAAAGTCAAAATCCTAATGAAATGACAACAGATTACACCGCAAAGATGGAACAATGTGTAGAAGAAACATGGGTGAAAAAGAATTGGGTATCCAAAATTCATATCTTCCGCCTCGTCAATGTCAATCGTTACTAACGAATCCAGATGTAAATCACATTCAACAACCCTAGAAACCAGATCTATGGCCTAAACAACGAAACCGAAATGGAAACAAAAATGATCTGGTTTGTGATGAAATTACGTAAAGAACACGAAACAATGGTGAAACCGAAAAGAGGATAAAGAAGATACCAGCGAGAACGAACAATGACTCGATTGAAGATATCAATCCCTGTAGAGACACTTCAATTTGATCTTCTTTTGTGACTATCAAACACCTTACCTACATCACCCATAAACAGTGACCTCAATGCTAGAAATATTGCCATAGCATCCTTTAATTAAATAATTGCACATATAAATCTATATATTTTCTATTTGTGGTGGAAAAATCAACATCACCAGAAATAAAAACATATAAAAATTTAAAATAAATCTTGATTTTAAACCAATCAAGAATTACAATTGGTAATGGGTCCACAAAATTGATAGAACCTTTGCCTCATATTGAAGTTCACGTTTGACTTAAATCTCAAATTTATTTTCTTTTAGCTTTAGATGTGACAGTAACAAATTTTATTATGGTTGAGTTGCCCAAATCAAGATTCAAGAATGATTTAATGGTTAATATTTATTATTAAGAAGACAAATGTTGATGAAACTTTACCCCTAAAGTAACTGTGATCTCCATAAACAATTGATTACGTGATAAGCTTGTGCATAATCATGATACACCCTGCAGAAAAAAAAACTAATCGAGCAACACATGAATGGTGAATAGAAATCCTACAAAGTCAAATATCAAAAAAGAAATCATATATGAGAGAAGCATTTCTAACCTGTTGAATATTTCAATCTTTGGAACAAAGGAAACCGAAATGCCGCTGATGATTTTTGCTAGGGTTTGGAATTGTTGCCTAAGCACGAAAGATCTAAACATTAGGGTTTGAAAGTTACCTTTGTAGAACAACAACAACGATTATTTTCTCGTCAGATCTAAACAACTACAAAAGAAGCCATCCAAATTAGATGATTCCACCCTTTGTAAGTTGAAAAGAAGAACAGATCATTGTAAAGAAAGTAAAAAAAGAAAGAAAGAAAGGGTAAATCAGATGAAACATAAAACAAAGATGGATGATTCTTGTAAGTTGTAACTGTTTGTGAAAAGATTAGCTTACCATCTTGGAGCAACCGATTGAAGAAATGTTCAAGAGATGAATGTGTAGAATGAAAGATAGCAAAGTAAACCCCTATTCGTTCAAGACATGAATGTGTAGGATAACAAATATCAAAATAAAGAAAAATAAATAACGAAAAATCGTAAACTTACTGAGATTGCAGATCTTGAAGCGACTGGGAAAGAAACCCTAGAATCACCTGGAGGGAGGAGATGGTGGCGAGGATAATGAGGTAGGGTTTTGAAAACAAAAAGTAAAGGAGAAGAATGAAGTAGTGTATAAAAGAAAAAAGGGGATGGTACTATAGGGCGGGAAAAGGGAAAAATAGATGCCCTAATCAAGTGACACGTGGCCAAATCACCTTCATTTATCTATACTACATATTAAGGGAACTTAGATGATGACATCGATTTGCCTACGTGTCACCTTCTTAGCTATGCCACATGGACCATGCTTATGTCATAATTCTGATTTTTTTATATATATAAAAATCTATTAATCTAAATAATATTGTATATAGATTAAAGGGAGGTAATTTGAATTTTAAAAAGACATGGGGATATGTATATGCATCCCGCCCAATCTCATCACAAACATCAAATCCAGTTTCCCTCTTCCCTCTTGCGATTTTTAACCCTAAATTCCAAAAACTCACTACAAAGTTCAGATCTGGATCTGCTCTAACCTGCCGATCTGCTCATGCTGCTCTCCATCTCCGATCAGGCCTCCACTCATCTACGGTCTCAATTTCTCCCCCTTTTCTTGTCGATTAAGGTTTTAGCGTTTCACAATCGCCTTCGAATTCAACAATCAGATCGCAAATCATCAACAAGTTCTTCAAGGTAATCATAATTAACCTAATTTTGTTTCATTATTGATAGTTTATGATTGTTACTATTCCTCCATTCTTCCTCGATTCTTTACTTCCGACACTTCAATGGCTTCCAACAACTCCACTCCACCTCTCACTGTTGATTCCTTAAACCCTAAGGTTGTTTTCTTATCTGTTTTACTTCTATAACTTGATTTGATTTTTAGCACCACTTAGGGTTTTGTTGTTTTGGTTTATGTTGATTTCAAGTGTTGATGTTTTGATCGGTGATTTGACAAGATGTGAAATCAGATTGGATTGATACAGTTGATATAATAATAAGTTCATTTAAACGAATGATTGTATGGATGATTTGTGTGTTGATGTTTTTTTTATTTTTTTTTTATTTTTTAGGTTTTGAAATGTGAGTATGCTGTTCGTGGTGAAATTGTGTCTCTGGCTCAGGTAAGTTTAAAAAACCTAAATTTGATTAAGCTTAGATTGCTAAAGAAGTTGTAAATTTAGTTGAATGAATAGTTTTTTTATGTTTTTATATTATATTTATTTGTTGTTACAGAAATTACAGCAAGATTTGCAAGTAAATCTAGGTTCTCATCCTTTTGAGGAGGTATTGTTTTCTATGTGCTTTTGTTTTTTTATAGGTAGAATTACAAATGAGCCAAGCCGCTTGTGAGCTACTCGAGATCGGCGAGTTAAAAGCCTGAACCGGGCCGAGTTTAGATGAGCTTGAGCTCGAGCTCTTTTATTGTTTATTAAACAAGCATTGATAAACACTCCTACATTTATAGGAAGGTATAAGTTTTGATTTGCTGCTCACGTCTTTAAAATATATTTGCAGATAATTTACTGTAACATTGGAAATCCACAGTCTCTTGCTCAGCAGCCAATCACCTTCTTCAGAGAGGTTTGCATTCTGCAATACTTTTTATTGTTGTATTTGTATGTTATTGTTGCTTAATGTTGTGTATTGTATAATGATAGGTTCTTGCATTATGTGATCATCCCAACATAATAGATAGGAGTGAAACACAGGGTTTGTTCAGGTATATACATATAAATTAGTCTCCGTTATGCACTTTTCTATAAGTTTCTGTATGAAGTCAAGTACCTTAACATGCATCATTTAACTTACAGTGCGGATTCCATTGACCGAGCATGGCAGATCCTTGATCAAATTCCTGGTAGAGCCACTGGTGCATATAGTCACAGTCAGGTAAAACTGCCTTCTTTTGAGCTATGAAATATGTATATGTTTGTAAGTAAGTGTATATACTATATATGTGTGTGTATTAAATGAATTATTGTTCTGTAATAACATGACATGTTTTTTATCTGGTATCAGGGTATTAAGGGATTGCGTGACACTATTGTTGCTGGAATCGAAGCTCGTGATGGTTTTCCTGCTGATTCAAATGATATCTTCTTGACAGATGGTGCAAGTCCAGCGGTATAAAGATTTATTTCCAGTGTTTCTTTTTTTTTTGCGCTTTTAACGTGTTTTACATACATAATAATTTACAGATTGTATCATTTCTCTGTACCAGGTCCATATGATGATGCAGTTACTATTAAGATCCGAAAACGATGGAATTTTCTGTCCAATTCGGCATTTCCTCAGTACCCTCTTTACTCTGCTTCAATTGCCCTTCACGGTGGCACTCTTGTATGTGTTTCTTATATCATTTCAACTCTATTTCTTATTGTTTCGACATTGAATTTTCAAACTTCCATTACGTAAGAAGCATATGACAGAGCAATGCATAATCATGTTTCAGGTTCCTTATTATCTTGATGAAGCAACGGGTTGGGGACTTGAGATCTCTGAGCTCAAGAAGCAACTAGAAGCTGCTAGACAAAAGGGTATTACTGTTAGGGCTTTGGTTGTAATTAATCCAGGAAACCCTACAGGTCAGGTAAATATATTTTCGGTTTTCAAAACACTTAGCAATTAGTAAATATATATTCGGTTTTCAAAACACTTAGCAATTAGTTCTCTTTTTTTAATAAATTGTTTTAAAAATATATTTCTAGGTTCTTGCTAAGGAGAACCAACGAGATATCGTCGAGTTTTGCAAGAAAGAAGGTTTGGTACTTCTAGCAGATGTGGTAAGTAATTTGCCATGCAGTTAATGTGGTAAAAAATCGGATATCGGTCAAGGACCGATATTTGAGATATCGGTTATCGCGGTGGGATATCGGTAATTTTAATATAATGCAGAATATGTATATATATATAGCAATATAACACTAATCATTCAGTATACTCTTCCACCATTAACAAATTAACCTTTTGCAACTTGTAAAAAGAGAGCCCATATTCTTGAGTCGGAAGGTAACACTTCATCTCATCTGTATGTTTCTCTTGAGGAGCATGTTTAGGAACCATCGTTTTTACCTGAACAGAGAGAACCTGATACATGACTTCTTCTATGCAATTGATACGGGAATGGAGGTAGTTTGTCGAGCATAAATGTTTTTCTGTTGTAATATTCAGGAGAAAGACAGGCGCACATTAACATTGCTGATGGAAAGAAGAGCTCGATGATGTTGGAAGCTCAGGGTAAGTTGTCATGTAAAAAACTGAACTTTCCAAAAAAATCACCAAACACCTCGTTGAAGGTCATAAGAGAGATACAAAACTGTTTTAAGAAGTAAGAAAACTCCTTAATGTGGAAATTTTTCTTGCAAAGTTGGATATTCTCTTTTTAAGTATTGTTTCTTTGCAAAGTTGGATATTCTCTTTTCATTGTGCATTGTTTTTTCTAGAGTGATTTCTTTATATTAAAGATTTCGATCGTACAAATCATGTGCGAATAGATTGTAACCGAATCAGAGGCAAATAGTATTTATTAAACAATTATGTAGCGTACTGACGACGAGTCTATTTAATTCTCTTTTTTAATCATGTAGCCTGAGCCGTCTCCAACCACGAGTTCTTTCTTTAAGTCTTCAATGATGCAAGGGTCAAGTGTCACTACTGCTTTCTCTTTAGAGGCAAATTGTTCTTCCGGAAAGAACTTGGATGATAGTAACTCTGGTTTGTTCGAGTTTAGACCCCACACCCAGACTACAACAGTTCAACAATTTTCGTCTGCGGGATTTCAGGTACGGCCCTAATCAGCTATTAAACTCCTTAATATGTTACGTTGACTTTTCCAAAAGTCAAAACGCTGTAAAAAATCGGATATCGGTCAAAGAATGATATTTGAGATATCGGTTATCGCGGTGGGATATCAATAATTCAAAATCATGTAGAATTTATATATATAGCAATTTAACACTAAAAATTCAGTATACTTTCCTACCATTAACAAATTAACCTTTTGCAACATGCAAAACACCAACAACTGTAGCAAGTAGGAACCGATTAAGACTTAAAACACTAATTGCAGCAATAAGAAGAAAGACGAATGGTAGAACTAAGAAGAAAGGTACCGATATCGGGAAAATTGATGATATATCGGTCAAATATAGGTCAATATCGACGATAATATTGGTACCGATATTCTTACACCGATATTTTACATGGAGACCGATAACTGATATATTAGTGATATATATAATATATGACCGATATTAACCGCATAGCCAAAACGGTTTATAATTCTGGTCACATGAAAGATTTCTGCAGGTTCCAGCTTTCAACTAGGTGAACCGAGTGGGCAATATCATAATCAAAATCAAAACAAAAATCAAAGCGAGCCATGATCATACGTGTCTCCATCTACAACCAACTGGGAAATGAAAATGACGTCACCAAAAGAAAAAAGTACAACTTACAAGCCTCACGAGGAAACAAATGGATTGGGGAAGCCGAAAGATCCGGGGCCCGCTATCCAAGTTGATCGGTTATCAGATGATGGATATAACTGGCGAAAATATGGGCAGAAAGTTGTGAAAGGAAGTGAATATCCAAGAAGCTATTACAAGTGTACACATCCCAATTGTGAAGTGAAGAAGATTTTCGAACGTTCTTATACTACTGGTCAAATAATGGAAATTGTGTATAAAGGGACTCATGATCATCCGAAGCCTCAACCTAGCCGTCGATTTAGGGCTGGTGCACTTATGTCTATACAGGAGGAAAATTCTGATAAACTTCAATATGCAGGTAATTTTGAGCAGTTTCGAGTTTCGACCTATTTACTTATGCATGAACCGATTTTTGCTGTTTTTTTTATAGCATCAAACGGGGTCGAGTGTATCAAACAAAAAATAGTAGCTGAAAGGGGACGAGTCAAACAGGTTGAAAGTCACCCATACTCGGTTTTTTATGCATATAACTTCCTAATTTGTTTTATTCAAAAGTTCAGATCTTTAATTTAAGAGTAAAATGCCATTTTCGTGCCTGAGGTTTGAAAATGTGCAAAAGCTCTATTTGCCTCTGCCATTCTATGACACAAATAGACGCCTCACAAGTTCCATAGAGATTTCACTTTTGCGACTTTCGTTCAAAGGTTTGTTTTTCCGCATCTGGATCCAAAATGTTTGCTTTTCCGCATCTTGTCATTTTCATCTGAGTCATTAACTCCATCCCTTTTTTAATGTTTATAAGAAAAGTCATAATTTGAAAGTCAACAGAGGGTGGATCTTTATTTCTTAATAGTGTTTTTTATTTAAATAAAAAAATGTTTGAAAAGACGGAAATACCCCTCATTTAATGGAGAAAAATGAAAGGAGTTAACGAGTCGGATGAAAATGGCAAGATTTCAAACGTTTGGATCCAAATGCGGAAAAACAAACCTTTAGCCGAAAGTCGCAAAAGTGGCCAAACCTCATGGACGAAAATGGCATTTTACTTTTATTCTAATGATATGTTTTCGTAATTGTGATAGTGCATTAGTTATTCTAATTTCTTTTTAAAAAATGAGTAGAAAACTGTTTGCGGCTCGAATTGGCCCGGCCTTTTGATCCGTATTAAATACAACCATTTCAACCCAAACCTGCTTTGACTATGCAAGACCCTCTTTAACTTCCCATGATTGTAGATTTGTGTTATTCTCGATGTAATTACGTTCTAATCTCTATTTATTTCATTTTTTAAATCATTGTTGAAGGTCACTCTGCAAAAAAGGGCCAGAATCCTAACCCCGAGGGGAGTGGAACTCCTCTGCAATCTCCAAGACAAGCGAATCACGACAGTACAGACGAGGCTGACGATGACGACGACCAATATTCGAAAAAGAGGTGATAAGATTGGAGGAAGTCCATCCTTTAATATTATTGGTACCGCTAAGTTTCTAATATTCAGTAATTTTTTATTATGATTAGGCGAACAGATTTCGGTACCCTTGATATAACGACCAAACTACCAGTGAGGTTGATATACTGGATGATGGATATCGTTGGCGTAAGTATGGCCAGAAAGTTGTACGGGGCAATCCTAATCCTAGGTATGTATTCATTTCATAATTAAATAAATATAATACAAAAAAGTTGACTACAGCTGCTGATTTTTTACGCAGCGTCTCTCAGATGTATATAGTGCCTTTTATTCGCCATGAGGAACAGGTAACCAATCTTATATAGCCAAGTAACCTCCTTTAATACTTACTGAGTTCAACAGGTATCTGTAGCATCAATTCAAGGATCAAAAAAGTTGACTACAGCTGCTGGCTCAAGTCAAGGACCTAAAGTTTCCCAAGTTACTTTGCCATGTGATTCTCGCGGAGCCATTGACTTCAGTAACTACCCTTTTAGAGTAAGTTTTATGTTTTCGAAAGTTGGATTGTTTTTATAACTGAAACTTTCCCGATACAATTGACATCTGGAAAAAGAAAGTGTTGGGGTGATATAGTTTTTATTGTATTTACAGCTGTTTGTGGCTGATCTTCGAGACAAGATGAGTAACATAAGCATCTACGGTGTGGTTACAGATATTAAATAACCAAATGTCAATTGTATTTGAGCTGCTCTGATCAAACTGGATACACGTTAGTATTTTATTAGCGTTTTTGATGTTTTGAGGATCTGATAATCAAATTATTACTTTTTTATAGAATATAATTTTTATATTTATTTTTTAATTCCGCGTCAAGGCGGACGCCTCGTGAGGCGAAGGGAAAACGCCTCGAGTCACGATTCCCGACTTTTAAACCTTCGCTTTTACTCCGTTTCGTTTTGGTTTCTACAATTTTTACAAATCAAGTTACTTATAAAGATATGTAACTAAATGCAAATAATTTAAATGATATATTATAATCTGTTTTTTAGTATTTGATTTGGATCGTTCTTAAACATACCCGTGTATTCAGACGGGTGTTACAACCAGTTATATATAATAATAGATATATAGTATTAAAAAAAGAGAAAAATGCCCGGATAGTCCCTGTGGTTTCGCCTTTTTTCACCTATAGTCCCCAACTTTCTAAAACTACCTGAATAGTCCCCAAGTTTTCATTTTTTGTTCCCGGATAGTCCCTGGGTCTAACTTCAGTTACTTTTCTCTGTTAAAATGATGTGAAATGACAAAAATACCCTTTCCTTAAAAGGCCAAACCACAGGGACTATCCGGGCATCTTCTTCATTTTTCTCTCCTTAAACAATATCTATATGTCACACTATATGTCACAGATTATCCATTTCTCTCCTTTCACTCCCTGCTCTCTCTCTGGTACCACCACCACCACCATCACCTCCACCTCCACCGCCGCCACCACCACTGACCACCACCACCATCGTCACAACCACTTCTGCCACAACCACCACTTCCACCACAACCATCACCGTCGCCATCCTCACCACCCCGCCACAACCCCCACTGCCGCCACAACCATCACCGTCGCCATCATCACCACCCCCGCCACAACCAGTCTTGTCTTCTTCGTTATTGATAAGTCCAAAACCCTAATTTTAAAAATACAAGAGGTTTAGTCTAATCGAAGGTGAACGGAGATCGGAGAACGGTGAAGATGATCGGATCGATGTGGTTGTTCGGTGGTGGTGATGGAACGGTGACGGTGAACGGAGGTGATGACCAGAGATTTGATGATGATGTTTGCCGTGAAGATGATGTTTCAGAGATTCTTTGATAACCGCATCGTCACTAGAGGATCTTGATTGATTAAAACGAATCAGAATTGCTTATGCTTCTTCTTCTTGGTTTAGTCTAATCGAAGGTAGGTGATGGATTAAAACGAATCAGAATTGCTTATGCTTTCGTCGTATCAAAGATCTGGATCATATCACAGATCTGAATCATTCAAGGTCTGAGATTAAAGTTTTGAATAGTTTTGAATTCGAAAGCTGCAATTGATGGTAGCGTGTGGTGTTGTCAATTGTAGAAAGATTGAAGAAGAATTGGATCTGAGCTTTGTTTGTTCAATAGTGAAAACGGAAAAAGTATAATAACAGATCTGGATCTGAGGTGATCAGATTTGATGTTAAACTGTTTAATTTGCGATGAGTGTATAGCAGGTTGTTAATTCGACTGATTTGTAAAAGAAGTATTGTTGATTAGTGTTCAAAATAGTAGAGAAAGTGTAAATGGTTGAAGGTGATTAAGATTTGAATGTTTGCTGGATGATATGGTGATCTTGATCAGCTATGTATTTGGATTAGAGTTTGGTATTTGGATATCACTCATGGCAGGTGGTGATGGAGAGAGAGAAATAAGAGAAGGTGGAGGTGGAATATATGCATCCCTCTGTTCAAATCTGATTGTGGCGGTGGCGGTGATGGTGGAGGGTGGAGGAGGGTGATGGTGGGTGGAGGTTGAAGATGAAGTGTGGTGGTGGGGTTTTATAAATAAAAATGAAGAAGATGCCCGGATAGTCCCTATGGTTTGGCTTTTTAAGGAAAGGGTATTTTTGTCATTTCACATCATTTTAACAGAGAAAAGTAACTGAAGTTAGACTCAGGGATTATCCGGGAACAAAAAATAAAAACTTGGGGACTATTCAGGTAGTTTTAGAAAGTTGGGGACTATAGGTGAAAAAAGCGAAACCATAGTAACTATCAGGGCATTTTTCTCTTAAAAAAATTATATATTATTATAATATTAAAATCACTATTTATTTTAATTTGTTTAATAATATATAGTAAAGTAATAATATTAAAATCACTATTTATTTTAATTTGTTTATTAATATATAGTAAAGAAAGAGTACAGCTTGCATAGGATAAGATGGCTGCAAGTATAATCATTATTAATCTGCAAGTATAAAAATGAAAGAGTATCATTGGCTTGTACGATACTCCTTTGGTTACTTCAACTTCCGAACTAAAAAAATCCATATTCGTAAACAACTAGATTTAGATTTTGTCCCGCGTTGCGTGACTCTAAGGCGAATATTTCTCTATCATAATATGTACGTCTGTGTTTCGGTTACTTGTATATAGTTATACTACTTAGGCTAGAGGGTATGGGGGCCGGCAGAGGCCCGGCTTGGCCCGGCGCCAGTCCCCCACACCGCCCCCTGGTTCCGGCTCGGCAACTTCGGCTCTCCACAGACGGAGAGGACGGGCCACTTTCTCTCACAATAACCTATACATACTGTAACACCTCGAAAATTCACGTCCTATAATGTATTGACACGTGTCATAAGCTTGAACGTGTGAAATTATATTTAGAGGGACTAAAGTTGACAAACATGGAAAGTATGTGAAAATAAGGGTTCAAAATGTCAACTAGGGATAAATATACTTTACAGTAACCCTACATGATGTTCATAACCTCAACCGAATAAATCATGGATCGTACGAAGCCAATTGTGAAAGAAAGTGAGGAATTACAAACTACAGGTGTTAAATGTGTCAACATGTTTAAAGGTATACCTCTGAGTGACCTTTTAGCGAACCCGAAGCTTTGTAATGCTTAATTATACTCACAAGAATGTGTGATAAAAATTTCACAAGGTTTCGTTAAGGTATGAGAAAGTTATGGCAATATTCGTATACGAGGGGTTAAAAACGTCAACGATTTAATTTCTCGCGATTTTTACGCAACCGACGAACGAACACGCAAACATCGACTACCGATCCTAATTTGCGTATTTTAGTATTAATATTATGCTCTACGATGCTTCCATGATGTTCGGGTGCGAAGACGGGCTTGTGGGCCTTGGGCCCAAGCCCACAAAAACTCCACTATATAAATGAAAAAAAAAATAATAATAAAATAAAATCATTTTCACCATCTCTTTCTCTCTCTAAAACTCTCTCTACTCTCTCTCTCTCTAGAAACTTTTCCGGCGACTTTTCCGGCGACCGGCGACTTTTCCGGCGGCCGTTTTCCGGCCAAGAGTACACTTTTTCGACTATATCCGACGTTCCGGATCGCGTGGTGTGGTTAGTTTTAGCTAATTCTTAGCGGTTTGAGCTCTATGGCAACTCCGGCGACATTCCGGTCAAATTCCGGCGAGTCCGTTTTGAACTTTTGACTTTGCAGATGCTTCGATCGGGACTTTAGGAGTATTCCTGCACAGTTTCAAGAAATTCTATTCTCCGGCGAAATCTCGACTTCTGACATGATTCTGGCGAGTTCCAGCCATCAGTTTTCGATGAAAAATATATTTTTGGACTCCTAGTGACCTGTAGAGTCCATCGAACCACTTTCGACTCGGGTGAAAAATTTAAGTTCGGGACGCTCTCGGGCTCGACTTCTGACATGGTTCTGGCAATTTCCAGCCATCAGTTTTCGAAGAAAAATATATTTTTGGACTCCTAGTGACCTGTAGAGTCCATCGAACCACTTTCGAGTCGGGTGAAAAATTTAAGTTCGGGACGCTCTCGGGCTCGGTTCAACTTGGTCAACAGGTCAAACGTGGTCAAAACTTGTCAAGGGGAAGTATTGGGTCATGTTAGTGCCTCGGTTCAGTTTTGGGTTCGGTCAAACCTGGTCAACATCGGTCAAACGTGATCAACTGCTGGTCAACGCAGTCAACACGAGGCTCGGTAAAATTTTTAACGATTCGAATTTTTGTTATATTATGTGGGCATTAAACCCTTAAAAGGGTACCCTCTGATTCCCACTCTAACTAGGTCAAATGTCGGGTCAAACTTGTTTTTAAAAAATCAACAGAATGTGTAAATTACAATTTATGCATAATTAGCAATGTAGAACACATACAACCTGTTTGATCATTAATATAACTTGGTAATTAGTGTAAGAACATGTCTAAACATGTTCAAAAGTTTATTTTGAAAAATAAGCAATGTAGTCATGTTCTCATTAATATAGAACACATACAACCTGTTTGATCATTAATATAACTTGGTAATTAGCAATGTAGAACACATACAACCTGTTTGATCATCAAATGTCGGGTCAAACTTGTTTTTAAAAAATCAACCGAATGGATTTTTCTTAAGGCGAACACTAAAATATAATGTAGTCATGTTCTCATAAATTTTTGGATGTCCGGATGTATTCAGAACGTAAGTTATGCGCGAAAATGCAAACTTGTGCACTTTTTGACACTTTTAGTCCCTGAATGTTCCAAAAGTTTATTTTAGCACACCGAACCCCTCAAAGCCTATTTCTAAGCTATGTAAAGGATATTTAAGGTGTGTTTAACTTATGGTTATGTTCCGGAATGTTCGTTACAGTTCAAATTGACATACTTTCGCAGTTTGTCATATTTAGTCCCTGTAAGCGAATCAACTTGTTTTTGCCATACCAAAGCCTTCAAAACTTATTTCTAAGTTATGTAAAGGTTATTTAAGGTATGTTGAGTATATGTTGATTTTCCAGAGTATTTTCTCGCATTAAACTGAGTACGTTCACGCACTAGTTTGCGTATAACTCTCCAGAAAGTGATGTAGAGTTTGGAATTACATAAAAGTCAAAACATGAAAAATGTAAAACATAACAAAACAAACATTGGGATCAAATATCATTGTTTTATTGATAACAGAACTGTTCATAGTGATTACAAGCACAGTTGTTACATTAAGCCTACTTTTTGATACCAAATCTTTTACCCACTGATGTAATATATTATTTTGGGATTTTTAAAGATTTTTAATAAATTTTAGGCTGAGCATAACTTATAGTCGTAGGCTTAATCCGGTAATTGTCGGTTTTGCCCTTACGGGCTATAAAATGAATTTTACATATCTAAACGACTCCAAACCTTTTGCTACTGATCTTAAATGATAAATAATTTATTTTAAGCCTTCTGGAATGGTAAAATATCAGCTTTATGTATCGAACCCGTAAACGGCTTTTAATTGCCTAATTAAGCGTTTTTAACGCATAGTATGTACTAAGAGTATTTTAAACATACCATGGGTGATACCTACTGATATTTGAGGCAAATTATAATATTTTAATAGTAAGCAAAGGTTGATAAACTCAGACTTCAGTTTTGAGCTTTTCGGCTTATGTGAAATTACCAAACTACCCCTACGGGGCACAGTTTGCGATTAAATTCATTTCGGGCATAATAAAGGACATCTTACTGATGTCACAACATATATGAATCATATTAACTTAGGAAACCTGTAAATGACTCTCATTACTACCCGTTACGCTTATTACGCGTTCGGTTAGGTTTATGTAACAAGTTTACATAAAATAGCCGAAACGGGTCAAACCTTATCGATTTTATCTCAAAATCTAGAATGTGCATGAAGGACCCATATTAAACAAGTCTCTGAACTTGTCGGGTCTAAATCACATTCTATCCGGTCCTCGCTTAATCGTGCGTACGAACCGTATCTTTGAAACTAGCCGGTCTAAGCTTAAGCTTAATTAAAGACCTGTTAGGATTCTAATAGGTTATTAAAAACCTTCGTTCCAGATTAGGAGCCCAGTAAAAGCTATCTGTACTTGCTGATTTGATATACGGCTGGGATTGAATTTATATTTAGCTCAGGTAAATACTTTTAACTTATTTTCCCTATACGGGCTTGGGTTACGGTATATAGCATACCGCTTGATCGAGCATCAAATCTCCACATTATGTGGGTAGTTGAATAATTTGATTGGCTTGTTTAAACAGTCTTGTTTACTTTACAGCCTTTGGGGGGTTAATGACCATGTCCCGGATATCCTTGGCATCATCTTACGAGATTGGCCACGACCTGAGCACGGGGTGTAGGCGTACACCTGTCAGTGTATAACTCAATAACGTGGTGTGTCTATTGATCTTTAACCCGGACAAGATCCGGGCTACTGAACGCATAAGTAACATGTAATTCGTTCACAAGATTATAAATATTAAATAATTCTCCCAAGTTAAAAAGATTAATTTTGCCTCTGTGCATTTTAATCAAATTATAAAAGATATTTTGTGCCACGTGCATCCAAATCAATTTTCTTAAAACCATTTTCAAAATGAGTCAGTTGAATGTATTTACCAGTGTAAACTGACGTATTTTCCAAAAAGGCTAAATGCAGGTACTATACGAAATTGGCTGGATATTTCTCCTTAGCATCAGTAGAAGTCTCGCAAGCTTAAGATGCCTAAAAGTCTGTTGAACTATTGTTTCCATTTTTGTTCGATCCTTCTGTGGATAAACTTCCGAATATTGTGACAATTGATATTACAATATTAATTCGGTTGTATTATATCTTTTAAATTGCTTCCGCTGTGCATTACTATATTGTGTTGTTTGACTATTACGTTGCCAACCACGTCACGATACTCCCCCACCGGGCCCACCGGTGACACGTGGAAATCGGGGTGTGACAGGTTGGTATCAGAGCCAACACTGAGTGAATTAAACACTAGCCTTTTGTGTTTAATCTCAGTTACACAATTGCACATATCTAAACTTCTGAGTCTAGACTTAACTTAGGAATATTCTAAATCCTAATCTAAGAACTTTTTACTTCCAAATTTTTATTGGATACGTCGCTAAGCGAAGAAGCCGTAATAGGAGTTCTCCACACCCGGAGCCTTGAAATGCTGAGCTTCGTACCGCGGCTAGAATGAAACGAGCATACAAGAAGAAAGCATTCAGAAATAAAATGAAGAAGAAACTCCTTTTACTGAAGATCGTTTCCTTAATAGTCCTCATATGGACATAATTATCTTTCAGTCCCTACGAGGACAACATTATTCCTTTCAAGTCCCGCTTAGGGCAACTTTATACTTTTATTTTTATATAGTGAAATGATTAAGTTTAAACTTTCATTCTAAACAAGAAATATTAAATAAAAGGAGAATAACATTTCCTTTTTGCAAGATCTACCATTATAATAAAATGGCAAAATCTAAAAGGGCAAGACCTAGCCTCGTGTCATATTAAGGCCCGGCCAAGATGGTAGTTCCATAATTAGATTCAGATCCATATTAACACCTCAATTTAAAATTGTTCTGCGTTAATTAAATTAAGAATCTTAAGTGTGAAACCTAGCCTTCGGGTCAATTATAAGACCAGGCCAAGATGGTAAGACCTGTTAAAAAGATTCAAACCATTAATTAAGAATCTTAAGTGTGAAACCTAGCCTTCGGGTCAATTTTAAGACCGGGCCAAGATGGTAAGACCTGTTTAAAAGATTCAAATCCCTGTTAACATCTTAAAACATGTTAACACTCCTGACGGATGTGATTCATTTAAAAATCACACACGTTATTATTATATAAGGATCTTTCTAAAGATTCCTAACCCAGTTTAATGATCTCTGAATCCTGGGTTTACATCATTAATTAAGATGATCATATTTTAACCATACGTGGTAATATAGTGCCTACGGGCCTTGCTCATTTCTACATGAGCCAAAATACAGTGGTAGCTATGACTCCCTGTCAGATAAAGGTAATGAACTAGGTTCAAACCTCAAATGCTTTGATTCTCTGAAATCCTAGCATATAATTTATAATTGTCCTTGTGACTAGGCCTATTGTGCCAATATACTTTCATGCTTTGATTCTCTGAAATCATAAGCTTATAATTTATAAATGTTCATGTGACCAGGCCATTGGGTGCCACTAATAAAACTGTTAATGTTTTATAATTATGATAAATTATAATAGAAATCCTAAACCTATATGATTAATAAATTAACCAAATATGATCTCTGGTTACCTTGGTTAATGAATTTTCCCTAATGGGCAATTCCGTAATAAACATCCCTTAGAAGGGAAGTGCCTACGGGCTATAGTTGATGTCCTCTGAGACTAAAGACAGTGGTAGCCTATAGCTCCCTGTCAGGTAAAGGTAATGAACTTTGATTCAAACCTTAATGCCGCGATTCTCTGAAATCATGGCTTATAAATTAAACTTGTCTACGCGACTAGGCCATTTGTGCTATTATTAACTTATAAATTAGGATTATGATAAAAATCCTGAATAAAATAAATATCCTTCCTTCCCTGTCGGTATGCATTTTAAAAAGAATCTTAAAGGTGAAACCTAGCCTACGCGGCCAAGATGGTGAAACCTACTCAAGGGATTCAGATCCTTGTTAACACTTAAGAACGTGTTAGCACTCTTGACAAATATGATTCGAGAAAATCACCACAGTCATCCTTATATTGGATTCTTCCAATTCCCTTATCTAGCCTAGGAATCATGGCTTATATCACCCTATAAAATGATCATATTATAAACATCCGTTAGTGATGAAGTGCCTACGGGCTAAACTTGTTGTCCGATAAGACAACGACAGTGGTGGTCTTTGACCTCCTGTCTAAAATATTGGACTATGTCCAAACATAATAGTCTATATGATCAATGCGATCATGACTAATATCATCTAATACGATGATTATATTATTTAACATCCTTTAGTGATGTTATGCCTACGGGCTATAATAAATGGTCCATTTGAGACATTGACATTTTGATCTTTATGATTCCTTGTTTAAGGTGGTGAGCTATGCTCAAGCCAAATAGTCAATATGATTAATAAAATAACGACTTATATCATCTAATACGATGAACCTATTATAAACATCCATTAGTGATGTTTCGCCTACGGGCCATGTTATATTGTCCATTGTGACACAAACATTGTGATCTCTACGATCCCCTATTTAAGGTAGCGAGCTGTGCTCAAGCCTAATAGTTTATATGATCAATGCGATCATGACTAAAATCATCAGTACGATGATTAAAAATTAAACATCCCCAAAGATGTTTTGCCTAAGGGCAATATTATATTGTTAAATTAAGTCAAGGCAATTGCAATCTTTTGTGATTCTTTGCCCAAGGGGGTGAGCTACGCTCAAATCCCATAGTCCATGTGATCATTGCGATCCTGACTAGTATCATCAGTATGATGATAATAAATTCATAATATTGGCATCCCTAGTGATGAAATGCCTACGGGCTATACTATACTCTATTGCCGATAAGACAAAACAGGGGTGATCTTTATGATCCCCTATTCAAAATGGTGGGATTATACCCAAACCTAATAGTCAATATGATCGAGGTGATCATGACTAATATCATTAGATACTATAATTATATATAGACATCCATTAGTGATGTTAATTGGTTTACCTTTCTGTTAAGTGAATCGCCTTTCAAGATGATGACAGTTGTAGTCTATGACTCCCTGTCCAAAGGTGAAGAACTATGTTCAAGCCTTAAGACTCCTGATCTAATAAGATTGCAGCCTATGAATTGACGTCCTTGTGACAAATCCACAAGTTATATTCAAGTCACCCATAACAAGCCTCCGGGCTATAATTCGTCGTTCGTAACAAGTTAACATACTAAATGTTAACATCGCTGGTGACAGGCCTTAGTGCCATATCCTATAACGTCCTAGAGACAAGGCCATTTGTGCCGCATCTGAATGTCATTACGACAAGGCCTTCGCGCCATATGATTACTTATGACCTTCATGACTAGACTTTATGCCATATCTTTCTACGTCCCTCGCGACAGGCTTCTACGCCATATATGTATATATAACCAAAGTCATGTAAGGCTAGCCTTTGAGCTATTTATAATCCTCCTTGTGACAAAGACAATTGTGACATTATGGTCCCTTGTCAAGCAGGTATTGGACTTACTCCAAACCTTGAATGCCATTGATGGTCCTTTTGTGACCTAGGCTAAATATAATGGATATACATTCAAATAACATTCACTATGAATGTTCAGAACAGAATAGCCCATAAGGTTTATGAATGCCGTGGCTAATCTAAGTCGGGTCATCAGGATGATGACTAATAATTGTTAAATTTTGGTGATTGGTACCAAGTTTCAAGTATGGAAAACTTGAATGAGGTAGACAACAGTCGCAATACTATTAAGGCGACGAAAGTTAATAAAGCTACAAACGTAAATCTCAATATTAATGGAGTTAATCTCCAAGCTGTGGTTGACGCAGCAGTTGGAAGGACCAAAGCAGTGTGACATCTGCAAAGGAACGGGTCATCATTTTCCCATGAATGTAGGGACATAAAGAATGCAGTCTGTCACGACTGTGGTAAGTAAGGCCGCATCAGAACTAGATACCATAAAGCTGCCAAAGAAGGTGCAGCTAAGCCTGGAAAGGCTAAGAAAGGAAAACGCCTGAACTCACCTGATGAATGCCAAGAGGCAGTTCACGATGTCATCAAGTACATTCCTTATCATTTACCAATGATAATTTCTGCTAAGTGTCCTGATTTAATACAGGCAATAATAAATCTTCATAAACCATAAGCTTAGCAAACTTTTATATTATCCGTAAGGTATAACTTACCAAGGAAACCATAGTAACCGATTCTTCTAAGTATCGGCAAGGGATCCTTCTGGAAAATCTAAGAGTACTCTTTCTTCGAATAGAGTACGACAATATATATTACTTTATTTTATTATTTTCTCATTGTTTTCTATCGACTGCGAATGCCAAACTATGTTTGATAAAAGTGTCATATGAGGATTGGCGTATCCTAGTGTGTCCCATAGATTGCTTCCATGCCTGATCAGTATGGAGGTTTAATGCGTGGAACCCCTGAGATATCCCAATGGTCATATTGTACCAAAGTCGACTAGTAGTATTCAAAGAAGATATCCAGTATGGAAATTATCCAAGTAAATGTTTCCGATTAAGGAATTCGTGGACTAGTAACATAAGTGTGTCACTTAATTGACACAAGCAATGATTAATAAATTGGAGCCTGAGATTTGTAAAATCTCTGTAACCTCCTTGTACCTTAATTATCTTCTCCTAAGATTACCCTGTTTACCCCTGAGGGGCAGGTAGAGTTAAGGTTTATATCCCATTTAAGGCTGTATTATTATGAAATCTCCAAGACGGCTAGCACCATCATTGGAAGAATCGAAACCCTGATTAACTAAGTTTTAAAATAGAGGGTTCATATAGCCTAACTCAATATCCTGAGAATTCGGTATAGTTAATTATGAAAGACAGTTCTTTTTGCTTATGCATTTTTACCGCAACCCTAATTAGGCAACAATTAAGAATTTGCCATCAACTGCCCTGGATCGTCGATTTGTTCGACTAGCTGTAAGGATTAACTATTCCTTAAAAATTGTTAAGCAGTGGTTGGGATAACCATCTCACCTTAAGATAAGCTTTCCTATAATAGTTGATATATAAGTATCAAGGCTACTCATTTGGAGACCTTGTATAAATGGAATGTTAAAACATCTATTGTTAGGACAATAGATTGGTAAGTCCAATTATCAGGATCTGAAAGTTGCATTGGAAACAACAAATAAGATCACGCAAATTCATAATCATCTGTAAGATGCCAGAATTCGGCAGAAAATCAAGGATGAATGAAAATAGCAAACCTCCTAAATTCTTGATTTAGGAATAAGGTTCAACAAGAGATATCACCCTGAAAGGGTGTGTCAAATCTGTTAAATTACCAGGCTAGTTAAGCTCTGAATATATATAGAATCATTCGAAGGAAATCGAATGTATCAAGATCGGGTAGCTTATAAGCTAAAACCTATTTAAGGAGCTTGGCGGAGCTCGCAATACATTACACACTAGTGACTGAAAGGTGTGTTTCGCCAATAAGTCAAGAAGCCCTATCACATAATGTTATGCAAATTTATGATGTGATGAGCATCCTGTATCGATTAAGGATCGACAGGTTAAGAAGCTCCAAAAAGGATATATGTACCTAATATAGGAGTCACTTTAGGAGCTTGGAAAGACTCCAGATATGTTATGGAAGTTAAGTCCATTATGCGACAAAAAGTACTTCCATCATTTTAGCAAATCTCGAGGTCGAGATTTCTTTTAAGGGGGTGAGGATGTAACACCTCGAAAATTCACGTCCTATAATGTATTGACACGTGTCATAAGCTTGAACGTGTGAAATTATATTTAGAGGGACTAAAGTTGACAAACATGGAAAGTATGTGAAAATAAGGGTTCAAAATGTCAACTAGGGATAAATATACTTTACAGTAACCCTACATGATGTTCATAACCTCAACCGAATAAATCATGGATCGTACGAAGCCAATTGTGAAAGAAAGTAAGGAATTACAAACTACAGGTGTTAAATGTGTCAACATGTTTAAAGGTATACCTCTGAGTGACCTTTTAGCGAACCCGAAGCTTTGTAATGCTTAATTATACTCACAAGAATGTGTGATAAAAATTTCACAAGGTTTCGTTAAGGTATGAGAAAGTTATGGCAATATTCGTATACGAGGGGTTAAAAACGTCAACGATTTAATTTCTCGCGATTTTTACGCAACCGACGAACGAACACGCAAACATCGACTACCGATCCTAATTTGCGTATTTTAGTATTAATATTATGCTCTACGATGCTTTCATGATGTTCGGGTGCGAAGACGGGCTTGTGGGCCTTGGGCCCAAGCCCACAAAAACTCCACTATATAAATGAAAAAAAAAATAATAATAAAATAAAATCATTTTCACCATCTCTTTCTCTCTCTAAAACTCTCTCTACTCTCTCTCTCTCTAGAAACTTTTCCGGCGACTTTTCCGGCGACCGGCGACTTTTCCGGCGGCCGTTTTCCGGCCAAGAGTACACTTTTTCGACTATATCCGACGTTCCGGATCGCGTGGTGTGGTTAGTTTTAGCTAATTCTTAGCGGTTTGAGCTCTATGGCAACTCCGGCGACATTCCGGTCAAATTCCGGCGAGTCCGTTTTGAACTTTTGACTTTGCAGATGCTTCGATCGGGACTTTAGGAGCATTCCTGCACAGTTTCAAGAAATTCTATTCTCCGGCGAAATCTCGACTTCTGACATGATTCTGGCGAGTTCCAGCCATCAGTTTTCGATGAAAAATATATTTTTGGACTCCTAGTGACCTGTAGAGTCCATCGAACCACTTTCGACTCGGGTGAAAAATTTAAGTTCGGGACGCTCTCGGGCTCGACTTCTGACATGGTTCTGGCAATTTCCAGCCATCAGTTTTCGAAGAAAAATATATTTTTGGACTCCTAGTGACCTGTAGAGTCCATCGAACCACTTTCGAGTCGGGTGAAAAATTTAAGTTCGGGACGCTCTCGGGCTCGGTTCAACTTGGTCAACAGGTCAAACGTGGTCAAAACTTGTCAAGGGGAAGTATTGGGTCATGTTAGTGCCTCGGTTCAGTTTTGGGTTCGGTCAAACCTGGTCAACATCGGTCAAACGTGGTCAACTGCTGGTCAACGCAGTCAACACGAGACTCGGTAAAATTTTTAACGATTCGAATTTTTGTTATATTATGTGGGCATTAAACCCTTAAAAGGGTACCCTCTGATTCCCACTCTAACTAGGTCAAATGTCGGGTCAAACTTGTTTTTAAAAAATCAACAGAATGTGTAAATTACAATTTATGCATAATTAGCAATGTAGAACACATACAACCTGTTTGATCATTAATATAACTTGGTAATTAGTGTAAGAACATGTCTAAACATGTTCAACCCGACAATTTCCTGTTTAGACCCGGTTCGGAACCGAAAGTCGCATAGTTTGACTTATACTTCGACTTTCAGTTCTGACCCGTTATGGTATGTTTT
Source organism: Helianthus tuberosus (assembly GCA_030545235.1). Taxonomy (NCBI): domain Eukaryota; kingdom Viridiplantae; phylum Streptophyta; class Magnoliopsida; order Asterales; family Asteraceae; genus Helianthus; species Helianthus tuberosus. Next base: position 30,680,898 of record CM060451.1, read on the forward strand.
AGAAATACCTTAGAGCTTCATTTGGACCAGGTTACATGCTAGTATAATCCTCTGTGATTATACACCTCGGATCATTAGTTATCCAATTAATATGCATGATTCCGTTAATTGCTCATATGTTGACCATTATGCCCTTTTTACCTTAAAACGTGATTTATGAAAATGTAAAAGAATAGAAACCTTGACTACTGATATATAAACTTGTATGCAAAGTTTGACATCAGTTTGAGGTGTAGAATAAGAGTTATGCTCGTTAGCGTAAAAATTAAAGCTTTATGTTAATAAAACGGCGTAATTAGCGTATAGCCTAGTTAAGTGTCACACCCCGACCGCGTATAACAACGGACCGCGGCGGAAACGCCGGGGAGTGATCGCGACAGAATTAATTGTTTCATAACCATGGCATACAAAGTTTTATTTATTTATTAAACAAGGATGTTACATTGTTTTAAACAGGAAAAACAGAGTTTATAACATAATTAAACATAGTCTAGCTCCATTTTATGTCTCTAAGGCACAGGTCCGCCCTAGTATTGTGATCAACATCCTACGGAAAAGCACCTGAAAACACATGTGAAAATAGGTACGTCAGCATAAAAATGCCTGTGAGATACATAGGTTTGTGAAAATAGGATTCATGACTTGTATTTGAGAAAATGTTTAGCCATGAACCTTGTAATTTGCTTTGTTTTGTAAATCATTTGAAAAACGATAATATCAGTTGATATGTATAAGTAAATGTAAGGTTAAATGAATAACCATGTAAAATGAGTTTGTATAAGATAAGTTGATTGTAAAACAATGTCTTATGAAAAGTATGTTATTTGTATAAAATGTTATATGTATCAAACTGAAATGATTCAAATAACGGTACGCTATGTAATATTATACAAACACTTATATATAGGAAGTACCAGCGGCGTATCCACCATGTTTGTATCATAGTACACACGTATCGTTACTTAATCATTTAATCAAACCAAACCATCAAGATGTAAAATGTTCATGTACAAACCAATTGTCAAGTGTTATTGTGTAAACCATGTCAAAATGTCTATGTCCAATGTAAACCACCAAATGTGTATATCAATGTCAAAATGTTTATGTTCAATGTAGATCATGTAATGTGTAATCAAAATGTCATGTATGGTAAGTGAAATGTATCAACTAAACCATATGTAAAATGCACAACAACAAGGTATTGAAGTAAAACACAGTTTAAATCAAAGTCATGTTGTGTGTAACAAATGCATGCTATACTGATACAAACATTTATGCGGTATTGTTAAAATGCATACATCCAAGCCTTGAGACTGAGGCGATAAACCTTTAAACAAATTAAAGATTTATCTAAGTTATGTATATCGAATTCGGTCATTCCTTTCTGTCCCCTTACCCTGGGATGTCCGGAACGGGAGTTGTCAATTCCTATGGTACCACTACCTACTAACGAATGGCATGATCAATGTTAATGAATGTATTGTCCCATGTTAAACAAACCAAATGTTATACCAAAAATGGAAGCATGTGATGCACTAAGTATGTAATCAAATGAACATACATAGCGTGAAAATGTAATGTAAAACGATGTACTAAGTAATGCACACAATGGGCACACCTAGCATGAAATGTAATGTAAAACAATGTACTAAGTAATGCACACAATGGGCACACCTAGCATGAAATGTGATGTAAAACGATGTACTAAGTAATGCACACAATGGGCACACCTAGCATGAAATGTCAGGTAAAACGATGTACTAAGTAATGCACACAATGGGCACACCTAGCATAAAATGTCATGTAAAACAATGTACCAAGTAATGCACACAATGGGCACACCTAGCATGAAATGTAATGAAATCAATGTACCAAGTAATGCACACAATGGGCACACCTAGCATGAAATGTAATGAAATCATGTACTATAATGTACTACTGAACATAGCATGTATATGATGTGAAAACAGGAAAGCATGAAAGTAACAAGTAGGCACATGTGTTCCACCCCAAAACAGTTTGGAAAACAGTAAAAGAGGGGTCTATGTACTCACTTGAGATTGCTCAGTTGTCTAAAGATAACCACCGAGTAATGCTATAGATCACGGAATCAAACGGCACCTAATATAGGTAACTATGTTAATAAACCGGACCTATATCGGAAGACTGGGTAGCATTAGGGTTTGTAAACCAAATGAGTGTAGGAACTCATGTGATATGGTTTAACAAAGCCTACATGCTAAATGAAACTTGACCTAAGTCTTATCGACCCATTACGATCCGTTTAGGTAGCTTATGCTACTTTAACGCATCGTGCGCGTAAAACGCGTTTGGACCGCCTAACTAGTCCTATGACAAGTGTTATATGCCTAAACATGTTACATAATCAGTTATGTGGCAAAAGTTTAGGTTACATATGCTAAATTACCAATTATGCATGAAAAGGGTATTCTGGTAATTTACCTAAGGCATATAAACTACCTATCATACAACTACTTAAACGATGTGACCATAGGGTATAACCTCGGAAGGTTATTCCCTACCTACTATGGTCACCTAATGTATTTGGTCGGATCCTAATGATCGACCAAATGGGTCGAGTTCGAAGGTATAGGCGATTTATCAGATCGCCTACCCTACGACTCTAGACAACGTGGTAATCAGTGGGCATAGTCCCAAAGGACTATGACCAACGTGATTACACTCACGTTGAGAAGTTCAAACGAACTTCGCATTGACCATTACTGGTCAACGCTGAAAGTCAAACTTTTCTGACTCGAAAAGCAGTAAAAATAAGGAAAAGAACGAAAGAATACTAACCCAGGGTCCCCGAATGCTAAACTCAATTCGAAAATCTCAGGTATGAAACAAATGTTTCAACTTAGAGTTTCTCAAAGTGAGTTTCTTGTGATTTTGAACAAAGGGGGGTGGGTTATTTATAGTGTTTAGGGAACCGTTGAGATCATTTCATGGAAAAACGTGTTTCGATCATAACCGTACAAGTGTCGGCAAGTTGTGGTGACAAAATGCCATCCTTATCAGCTGACTAGACTCTTGGGAACATGTGGATGACAATTAACCAGCTGCAATCTGCTGTGAAATGCATTGAATCTGGTCTGCAGATAGGCTAGCGCACCGTTACAATATATGGGTAGCGGTGCGCTACCCCTAGTTTGGCAGAATTGCATTTTCAGTCCCTGCACCTTGTTTCAGCCATTTCCGACACGTTTAAGGCCCGTTAACCCCATTTCAAAGCTCTAAAATGAAGTTAAAGTATAGGGAACTTAAAACATGTTCAAAAATATCTCGGATGTCGGTTCGTTTAGCCGTACGAACGCGATGTTCGCTTAATTACGACGGAATGCGCATAAGCGCGAAAAACGATCCAAATGACGAAACGAATGGATTTTTCTTAAGGCGAACACTAAAATATAATGTAGTCATGTTCTCATAAATTTTTGGATGTCCGGATGTATTCAGAACGTAAGTTATGCGCGAAAATGCAAACTTGTGCACTTTTTGACACTTTTAGTCCCTGAATGTTCCAAAAGTTTATTTTAGCACACCGAACCCCTCAAAGCCTATTTCTAAGCTATGTAAAGGATATTTAAGGTGTGTTTAACTTATGGTTATGTTCCGGAATGTTCGTTACAGTTCAAATTGACATACTTTCGCAGTTTGTCATATTTAGTCCCTGTAAGCGAATCAACTTGTTTTTGCCATACCAAAGCCTTCAAAACTTATTTCTAAGTTATGTAAAGGTTATTTAAGGTATGTTGAGTATATGTTGATTTTCCAGAGTATTTTCTCGCATTAAACTGAGTACGTTCACGCACTAGTTTGCGTATAACTCTCCAGAAAGTGATGTAGAGTTTGGAATTACATAAAAGTCAAAACATGAAAAATGTAAAACATAACAAAACAAACATTGGGATCAAATATCATTGTTTTATTGATAACAGAACTGTTCATAGTGATTACAAGCACAGTTGTTACAGTCTCCCCTACTTGTGGAAATTTCGTCCCGAAATTTATTTAGAGGAAACTCGTGGAAAAAGATGTGGATATTTCGCCTTCATTTGATCTTCGCGTTCCCAAGTAAACTCAGGTCCACGTTTAGCTTCCCAACGAACTTTGACCAAAGGAATGCGCTTGCGTTTAAGCCACTTGACTTCACGTTCCATGATTTCCACTGGTTTCTCAACAAATTTCAGTGTTTTGCCAACACGAATTTCGTCAAGCGGTATGGAGTAGTTCTCTTCAGCTGTACACTTCTTGAGATTTGATACGTGAAAAGTTGGATGAACATTTCCAAGTTCAGGAGGTAACTCAAGTCTGTAGGCTACCTTTCCGATTCTTTCGACGATCTTGAATGGTCCAACGTATCTAGGTGCAAGTTTTCCTTTCTTTCCAAATCTGATCACACCTTTCCAAGGTGAGACCTTAAGTAATACACGATCACCGACTTGAAATTCCAAGGATTTGCGTTTTGGATCCGCGTAAACCTTCTGACGGCTTCTAGCTGCCTGAAGGTTATCACGAACTTTCTTGACCTTGTCAGTTGTCTCTAAAATGAGGGCAGGTCCAGTAAGTTGAGCCTCGCCAATCTCATTCCAGCAGACTGGTGAACGACATTTTCGACCATAGAGAGCCTCGAAAGGAGCCATTTTGATGCTAGTGTGATAACTGTTGTTGTAGGAGAATTCAATCAACTTAAGATGTGAATCCCAGCTACCACCAAAATCGATCACACAAGCTCTTAGCATATCCTCCAGTGTCTGGATTGTTCTCTCAGATTGACCATCCGTTTGCGGATGATAAGCTGTGCTCAGATTAAGTTGGGTTCCCATAGCAGATTGCATGGTTCTCCAAAAATGAGAAGTGAAACGAGCATCTCTGTCAGAAATGATGTTCAACGGAACACCATGTCGAGCTACAATTTCATCCACATAGATTTGTGCAAGTCTGTCAGCAGGAAAATCCTCACGGATTGGCAAGAAATGTGCTGACTTTGTAAGACGATCAACGACTACCCAGATGGCATCATGACCTTTCTTAGTGCGTGGAAGTTTGGTAACGAGATCCATAGTAATGTTTTCCCATTTCCAAACTGGGATCTCTGGTTGCTCCAATAAACCAGATGGACGCTGATGTTCAGCCTTAACCTTAAGACAAGTAAGGCATTTGGATACGTATAAGGCAATGTCTTTCTTCATACCAGGCCACCAATAGTGAATACGAAGATCCTTATACATTTTATCTGAGCCCGGATGAATAGAATAACGAGACTTATGGGCTTCATCCATAAGCAAGGTACGAAGATCATCCTGGCTTGGGACCCACAAACGGTCCATGAAGTAATATGATCCATTGTCCTTCAGTTCCAGAGCAGGCGTTATGTGATAAGGAAATTCCTTATCCATTAACCCTTGTGAAACACAAGATTGTTGAGCTAGAGAAATGCGTGCTTGAATATCGGATCGAGCTTGAATAACAGATTGAACACGTACACAATGAAGCTTAGTACGTTCCTTACGACTCAATGCATCAGCTACGACATTCGCCTTACCAGGATGGTAGCGAATTTCGCAGTCGTAGTCGTTTAAAAGCTCAACCCAACGTCGCTGTCTCATGTTGAGTTCTTTCTGATTGAAGATATGCTGAAGACTTTTGTGGTCTGTGAAAACCACACATTTTGTACCGTACAAATAGTGTCTCCAGATCTTGAGAGCAAAGACAACTGCACCCAACTCAAGATCATGAGTGGTGTAGTTTTTCTCATGAATCTTCAACTGCCTCGATGCATAGGCTATGACTTTGTTCCTTTGCATAAGAACACAGCCAAGACCCAATTTCGATGCATCACAATACACAACAAAATCATCATCACCCTCAGGCAATGATAGAACAGGCGCATCGCAAAGCTTCTGCTTCAAATGTTGAAAAGCTTCCCCTTGTTTGTATCCCCAGTAAAAGGGCATTTTCTTCTGAGTTAGAGCAGTTAGAGGAACTGCAATCTTTGAGAAGTTTTCTATGAAGCGGCGGTAATAACCCGCTAGACCAAGAAAAGAACGAACTTCAGTAGGAGTAGTAGGTGTATCCCAATCCTTAATCGCACTGATCTTGGAGGGATCTACATGAATACCTCGTTCGTTGATAACATGCCCTAAAAATTGAACTTCTTTAAGCCAAAATTCGCACTTGGAGAATTTGGCGAAAAGTTGCTCTTTCTTTAGGAGTTCTAGGGTAAGACGAAGATGTTGCTCGTGGTCAGCTTGCGTCTTAGAGTATATCAAGATGTCATCAATAAAAACAATGACGAACTGATCCAAATAAGGTTTGCAGACCCTCTTCATTAAGTCCATGAAAACAGCAGGAGCATTAGTCACACCGAATGGCATGACTGCGAATTCATAATGTCCATAACGAGTACGGAACGCTGTCTTCGGAATGTCTTCTTCTTGCACCCGAAGTTGATGATACCCGGAACGTAGATCAATCTTCGAAAAATAAGAAGCACCTTGTAACTGATCAAAGAGATCATCGATGCGAGGTAGAGGATATCGATTCTTGATGGTAAGCTTGTTAAGCTCACGATAATCGATACACATCCTAAAGGATCCATCCTTCTTCTTAACAAAAAGAACGGGAGCACCCCAAGGTGAAAAACTGGGACGGATAAAGCCTTTGTCAGAGAGCTCCTGAAGCTGTTTAGACAACTCTTGCATCTCAGATGGTGCAAGACGATATGGAGCTCTGGCAATAGGATTTGCACCAGGTACGAGATCAATGCGGAACTCGACTTGGCGTGCTGGAGGTAGACCAGGTAAATCTTCAGGGAACACTTCAGAATAATCCCGAACGACAGGAATATCTGAAATAGACTTACCCTTGCCTTTATCTTCTGTAACATGTGCTAAGAAAGCCACATAGTTCTTCTGCAGATACTTCCGAGCTTTAAAACAAGACATGAGTTTGAGACCAACGGTAGGCTTCTCACCTTGAACCTGCAGAATCTCGCCTGTCGAAAGCGGCACACGAACAATCTTCTCAGAACAAACTATCTCTGCGTGATGCTTGGATAACCAATCCATTCCCACAATAACGTCGAAGCTTCCAAGTTGCATAGGCGTAAGATCGATTGGAAAAAGATGATCGTTAAGATTCAACTGGCAGTTGCGAAGAACAGAATCAAGAATAATGGGTTCACCACTAGCAACTTCTACTGTCAAAGATTTGCCTAGTTTCGTTCTAGACACTCGAAGCATTGGCTCAAAAGACAAAGACACGAAACTCTTATCGGCACCAGAATCGAAAAGAACAGATGCAGGCTGATTATTAATAAAGAACGTACCGTTCACCACATTATCATCCGCCTGCGCCTCTTGGGCATTCATGTTAAAGACTCGGCCTCGGGCCGGAGCCTGATTCTGGTTCTGGTTCTGGTTCGCCAGTCTTGGGCACCGATTCCTATAGTGGGTCAGATCCCCACAATTGTAACAAGCACCGGGTGGGTATTGTGGTCGTACAGCTTGACCCTGTTGCGGAGCAGGAGGCTGTGCAACTTGTTGAGCCGGGTTTTGAACTGCGCGATTCTGAGCAAACCGACAAACCTCGACAGAATGACCTGACTTCCCACAGCTAGTACAGAAACGACACTGATGTTGCGGCTGATGGTGACTATTGCATCTATTGCACAAAGGTGCATTCCCTGTATAAGGTTTCTTTGCTGGAAGCTGTGCGGGTTGGTTGGGAGCTGCCTGGTTAGCTTGGGCAGTGATAGCAAAATTTTGGGAAGCCTTACGCTTCCTTGACCTCTTCGAAGGACCAGAGTTCTTTCCATTCAAGTTTTGACCTTTCTTGCTATCACCCTTGTCAGCCGACTGTTTCTTGCCTTTGTCACCCTTCCTATGTAACTTGTTCTTTCTGATCTGCGACTCAGTCAGCGTCGCTGATAACTCGATTGCCTGACGGAGTGTGGCAGGGTTACTACCAGTAAGAATGTCTTGGACCGAGTCAGGTAGGCCGTCGATGTATCTCTCGATAGCCTTGTCGAGTGGGGTAACCATAGTCGGGCAAAGCAGACTCAACTCTTCAAACCGATCAGTATAAGCCCTATGCTCACCACTATCCTGCTTCAGATCATCAAATTCCTTCTCCAATGCTCGTTGCTCATGACGAGGACAGAATTCCCTCATCATAAGAGCCCTTAGTTCAGCCCAAGTCTGTGCAAGAGCAACTTCTGCACCCCTGTCTCTCATAATCCCATTCCACCATGTCAAAGCCCTCTTCTGAAATACGCTCGAAGCAAACTCGACCTTGCGATTTTCCGGACACTGCACGTGGCGGAAAGTATTCTCACTACTCTCGAACCACTGAAGAAGCCCAGTCGCTCCTTCAGAACCACTAAACTTGAGTGGTTTAGCCTGATTAAAATCCTTGTATTTGCATGGAACATTGTTGTTGTTGTTGGCCTGGTTCCATTGAGCAAAGAGATTTGGAAATTGAGCAGCCATCTGCTGCGCAATAATTTCTGCCAGTTCGGCAGTTGCTATCTGGTTCTCGCGTCGAGGAGGCATTCTAAAAGAGGAAAACATGAAAGGAAACGAGTGAGATGATTGGATGAAAAGAATGAGATGATAAAAACAAGAATTGCAAACAGCAAAGATGGTGGTCATTCGTCCGTATCACAGAGCAAACAAACAACACACAGTGACTAATCAAAGTAAATGGGTCAAAAATAATGTATAATGAAGACATGCTCGCCTATAAGTGAACACTCACTCCAAGAATTCCCAGGTAAGCACAACTGGTCTCGCGTCTGGTTGAGATGTATACGAAGTGCTTGCCTAGACAGAAAACCCAGAATACAGGCATTCACCCTTCCAGTTTGCACGTGTTCACATTATTTAAAACCCAAAACGTTTGATGAGATTTTTGAAAATTTTGAAGGCACAAGGCCAAAAACCAATACTGAAAAGGGTTCAAAACCATATAACAGAGGGTTCAAAACCTTACAATTGAGGGTTCAAAACCTTGTAATAAATTATTCAAAAACAGATGATTGTTTTTCAAAAATCATTTCGGAAAAATTTTGGCTTTTGTTCTGATAATCACCTAAGGATAGGTGATGTGCATGTTTTAAGATCTAAACACAAGATAACTCGTGTTAGGGTCCTAGAAAAGTTATAGTCTAGGTCAAAGCATTACTAATAACCTAATTCCCTATAACCATTGGCTCTGATACCAACTCTTCTGTCACACCCCGACCGCGTATAACAACGGACCGCGGCGGAAACGCCGGGGAGTGATCGCGACAGAATTAATTGTTTCATAACCATGGCATACAAAGTTTTATTTATTTATTAAACAAGGATGTTACATTGTTTTAAACAGGAAAAACAGAGTTTATAACATAATTAAACATAGTCTAGCTCCATTTTATGTCTCTAAGGCACAGGTCCGCCCTAGTATTGTGATCAACATCCTACGGAAAAGCACCTGAAAACACATGTGAAAATAGGTACGTCAGCATAAAAATGCCTGTGAGATACATAGGTTTGTGAAAATAGGATTCATGACTTGTATTTGAGAAAATGTTTAGCCATGAACCTTGTAATTTGCTTTGTTTTGTAAATCATTTGAAAAACGATAATATCAGTTGATATGTATAAGTAAATGTAAGGTTAAATGAATAACCATGTAAAATGAGTTTGTATAAGATAAGTTGATTGTAAAACAATGTCTTATGAAAAGTATGTTATTTGTATAAAATGTTATATGTATCAAACTGAAATGATTCAAATAACGGTACGCTATGTAATATTATACAAACACTTATATATAGGAAGTACCAGCGGCGTATCCACCATGTTTGTATCATAGTACACACGTATCGTTACTTAATCATTTAATCAAACCAAACCATCAAGATGTAAAATGTTCATGTACAAACCAATTGTCAAGTGTTATTGTGTAAACCATGTCAAAATGTCTATGTCCAATGTAAACCACCAAATGTGTATATCAATGTCAAAATGTTTATGTTCAATGTAGATCATGTAATGTGTAATCAAAATGTCATGTATGGTAAGTGAAATGTATCAACTAAACCATATGTAAAATGCACAACAACAAGGTATTGAAGTAAAACACAGTTTAAATCAAAGTCATGTTGTGTGTAACAAATGCATGCTATACTGATACAAACATTTATGCGGTATTGTTAAAATGCATACATCCAAGCCTTGAGACTGAGGCGATAAACCTTTAAACAAATTAAAGATTTATCTAAGTTATGTATATCGAATTCGGTCATTCCTTTCTGTCCCCTTACCCTGGGATGTCCGGAACGGGAGTTGTCAATTCCTATGGTACCACTACCTACTAACGAATGGCATGATCAATGTTAATGAATGTATTGTCCCATGTTAAACAAACCAAATGTTATACCAAAAATGGAAGCATGTGATGCACTAAGTATGTAATCAAATGAACATACATAGCGTGAAAATGTAATGTAAAACGATGTACTAAGTAATGCACACAATGGGCACACCTAGCATGAAATGTAATGTAAAACAATGTACTAAGTAATGCACACAATGGGCACACCTAGCATGAAATGTGATGTAAAACGATGTACTAAGTAATGCACACAATGGGCACACCTAGCATGAAATGTCAGGTAAAACGATGTACTAAGTAATGCACACAATGGGCACACCTAGCATAAAATGTCATGTAAAACAATGTACCAAGTAATGCACACAATGGGCACACCTAGCATGAAATGTAATGAAATCAATGTACCAAGTAATGCACACAATGGGCACACCTAGCATGAAATGTAATGAAATCATGTACTATAATGTACTACTGAACATAGCATGTATATGATGTGAAAACAGGAAAGCATGAAAGTAACAAGTAGGCACATGTGTTCCACCCCAAAACAGTTTGGAAAACAGTAAAAGAGGGGTCTATGTACTCACTTGAGATTGCTCAGTTGTCTAAAGATAACCACCGAGTAATGCTATAGATCACGGAATCAAACGGCACCTAATATAGGTAACTATGTTAATAAACCGGACCTATATCGGAAGACTGGGTAGCATTAGGGTTTGTAAACCAAATGAGTGTAGGAACTCATGTGATATGGTTTAACAAAGCCTACATGCTAAATGAAACTTGACCTAAGTCTTATCGACCCATTACGATCCGTTTAGGTAGCTTATGCTACTTTAACGCATCGTGCGCGTAAAACGCGTTTGGACCGCCTAACTAGTCCTATGACAAGTGTTATATGCCTAAACATGTTACATAATCAGTTATGTGGCAAAAGTTTAGGTTACATATGCTAAATTACCAATTATGCATGAAAAGGGTATTCTGGTAATTTACCTAAGGCATATAAACTACCTATCATACAACTACTTAAACGATGTGACCATAGGGTATAACCTCGGAAGGTTATTCCCTACCTACTATGGTCACCTAATGTATTTGGTCGGATCCTAATGATCGACCAAATGGGTCGAGTTCGAAGGTATAGGCGATTTATCAGATCGCCTACCCTACGACTCTAGACAACGTGGTAATCAGTGGGCATAGTCCCAAAGGACTATGACCAACGTGATTACACTCACGTTGAGAAGTTCAAACGAACTTCGCATTGACCATTACTGGTCAACGCTGAAAGTCAAACTTTTCTGACTCGAAAAGCAGTAAAAATAAGGAAAAGAACGAAAGAATACTAACCCAGGGTCCCCGAATGCTAAACTCAATTCGAAAATCTCAGGTATGAAACAAATGTTTCAACTTAGAGTTTCTCAAAGTGAGTTTCTTGTGATTTTGAACAAAGGGGGGTGGGTTATTTATAGTGTTTAGGGAACCGTTGAGATCATTTCATGGAAAAACGTGTTTCGATCATAACCGTACAAGTGTCGGCAAGTTGTGGTGACAAAATGCCATCCTTATCAGCTGACTAGACTCTTGGGAACATGTGGATGACAATTAACCAGCTGCAATCTGCTGTGAAATGCATTGAATCTGGTCTGCAGATAGGCTAGCGCACCGTTACAATATATGGGTAGCGGTGCGCTACCCCTAGTTTGGCAGAATTGCATTTTCAGTCCCTGCACCTTGTTTCAGCCATTTCCGACACGTTTAAGGCCCGTTAACCCCATTTCAAAGCTCTAAAATGAAGTTAAAGTATAGGGAACTTAAAACATGTTCAAAAATATCTCGGATGTCGGTTCGTTTAGCCGTACGAACGCGATGTTCGCTTAATTACGACGGAATGCGCATAAGCGCGAAAAACGATCCAAATGACGAAACGAATGGATTTTTCTTAAGGCGAACACTAAAATATAATGTAGTCATGTTCTCATAAATTTTTGGATGTCCGGATGTATTCAGAACGTAAGTTATGCGCGAAAATGCAAACTTGTGCACTTTTTGACACTTTTAGTCCCTGAATGTTCCAAAAGTTTATTTTAGCACACCGAACCCCTCAAAGCCTATTTCTAAGCTATGTAAAGGATATTTAAGGTGTGTTTAACTTATGGTTATGTTCCGGAATGTTCGTTACAGTTCAAATTGACATACTTTCGCAGTTTGTCATATTTAGTCCCTGTAAGCGAATCAACTTGTTTTTGCCATACCAAAGCCTTCAAAACTTATTTCTAAGTTATGTAAAGGTTATTTAAGGTATGTTGAGTATATGTTGATTTTCCAGAGTATTTTCTCGCATTAAACTGAGTACGTTCACGCACTAGTTTGCGTATAACTCTCCAGAAAGTGATGTAGAGTTTGGAATTACATAAAAGTCAAAACATGAAAAATGTAAAACATAACAAAACAAACATTGGGATCAAATATCATTGTTTTATTGATAACAGAACTGTTCATAGTGATTACAAGCACAGTTGTTACATTAAGCCTACTTTTTGATACCAAATCTTTTACCCACTGATGTAATATATTATTTTGGGATTTTTAAAGATTTTTAATAAATTTTAGGCTGAGCATAACTTATAGTCGTAGGCTTAATCCGGTAATTGTCGGTTTTGCCCTTACGGGCTATAAAATGAATTTTACATATCTAAACGACTCCAAACCTTTTGCTACTGATCTTAAATGATAAATAATTTATTTTAAGCCTTCTGGAATGGTAAAATATCAGCTTTATGTATCGAACCCGTAAACGGCTTTTAATTGCCTAATTAAGCGTTTTTAACGCATAGTATGTACTAAGAGTATTTTAAACATACCATGGGTGATACCTACTGATATTTGAGGCAAATTATAATATTTTAATAGTAAGCAAAGGTTGATAAACTCAGACTTCAGTTTTGAGCTTTTCGGCTTATGTGAAATTACCAAACTACCCCTACGGGGCACAGTTTGCGATTAAATTCATTTCGGGCATAATAAAGGACATCTTACTGATGTCACAACATATATGAATCATATTAACTTAGGAAACCTGTAAATGACTCTCATTACTACCCGTTACGCTTATTACGCGTTCGGTTAGGTTTATGTAACAAGTTTACATAAAATAGCCGAAACGGGTCAAACCTTATCGATTTTATCTCAAAATCTAGAATGTGCATGAAGGACCCATATTAAACAAGTCTCTGAACTTGTCGGGTCTAAATCACATTCTATCCGGTCCTCGCTTAATCGTGCGTACGAACCGTATCTTTGAAACTAGCCGGTCTAAGCTTAAGCTTAATTAAAGACCTGTTAGGATTCTAATAGGTTATTAAAAACCTTCGTTCCAGATTAGGAGCCCAGTAAAAGCTATCTGTACTTGCTGATTTGATATACGGCTGGGATTGAATTTATATTTAGCTCAGGTAAATACTTTTAACTTATTTTCCCTATACGGGCTTGGGTTACGGTATATAGCATACCGCTTGATCGAGCATCAAATCTCCACATTATGTGGGTAGTTGAATAATTTGATTGGCTTGTTTAAACAGTCTTGTTTACTTTACAGCCTTTGGGGGGTTAATGACCATGTCCCGGATATCCTTGGCATCATCTTACGAGATTGGCCACGACCTGAGCACGGGGTGTAGGCGTACACCTGTCAGTGTATAACTCAATAACGTGGTGTGTCTATTGATCTTTAACCCGGACAAGATCCGGGCTACTGAACGCATAAGTAACATGTAATTCGTTCACAAGATTATAAATATTAAATAATTCTCCCAAGTTAAAAAGATTAATTTTGCCTCTGTGCATTTTAATCAAATTATAAAAGATATTTTGTGCCACGTGCATCCAAATCAATTTTCTTAAAACCATTTTCAAAATGAGTCAGTTGAATGTATTTACCAGTGTAAACTGACGTATTTTCCAAAAAGGCTAAATGCAGGTACTATACGAAATTGGCTGGATATTTCTCCTTAGCATCAGTAGAAGTCTCGCAAGCTTAAGATGCCTAAAAGTCTGTTGAACTATTGTTTCCATTTTTGTTCGATCCTTCTGTGGATAAACTTCCGAATATTGTGACAATTGATATTACAATATTAATTCGGTTGTATTATATCTTTTAAATTGCTTCCGCTGTGCATTACTATATTGTGTTGTTTGACTATTACGTTGCCAACCACGTCACGATACTCCCCCACCGGGCCCACCGGTGACACGTGGAAATCGGGGTGTGACACATACATATATATAAATAAAGGGGCTCATCCCCACCCCCTAGGTCCATTCCCTTGAAGCCTCTCATACGTGGCGGGGACGTGGCGGCCCATCCCCTTGGGGATGAGGCTCTCCATACCCTCTAGTCTTATAACACGATATCAAAAAAATTACATTGAGTCAACCAATTAAATTAAAACACTATCATACTTTTGCTTAAGAAAAGATAGAAAAAAATAATAATTATAAACTGGGGCCAAAATTGTAATTTTTCAGGATAAATGAGCGTGTTCCAGGTAGCCCCCTGGTACGAATAAAAATTACACCGAGTTAAACAATTACAACAAAGCCCTTCTATAGTTTTGTCAAAAAAAAAAAAAAAAAAAACTAAAACGATAGCATGGCTGTAATTTTACACTGGGGCAAAATCGTAATTTAACTAGGAAAGCAAAGGAAAACGATAGCAAAAAATGTAAATTTAAATTGAGGGAAAATTCGTAATTTGACTGGGTGGGGAAAAAACAAAACTAATGGCAAAACTGTAAATTTAAACGATCAAAATCGTAATTTTGAACCGAGGGCAAAATGGTAATTTTTAGATGAGAGTAAAAGCATAATTTTATTTTGAACTGGGAGGGGGGGGGGGGGGGGTTAAAAACGTAATTTTGAAATGATGGCAAAATCGTAATTTTTAAGCGGCTATAAAATCGTAAATTGGTTGGACCAATGGGGGAGTGCTAGACAACTATTCCCACATCTTGTGCCTGTAGTTATACATTGGAGGCAAAATCGTAATTTTACAGGGAAAACAAACAAAAACGATGACAAAAATTTAAATCTAAATTGAGGGCAAAATCGTTATTTAGCTGGGAGGAACAAACAAAACTAATGGCGAAACTGTAAATTTAAACGGAAGAAAATCGTAATTTTGAACCGATGACAAAATTGTAATTTTTAATTGGGGGCAAAAACATAATTTTATTTTAAACTGGAGGTAAAAACGTAATTTTAAACTGATAGCAAAATCATAATTTTAAATCAAAGACAAAATCATAAATTAATTAGGCCCAAAGGAGGTGAACTAATGTTCACCAAAATTCATAAATGTTACAAAGGTAATTGTAAATGATGTAGTTTCACTGGACGTATAATTTTTCTTTTAATCTAACATGGATTTAAGATTTTTCAATATCTCTCACACACATATGATCGAGTTGAGAATACACTACTAATATGTGTTGTTTGTGGATGGGATCAAAAGTAAATAAAATAACCTTTTAGATTGATTTAAATAAATTAAAATCAGAAAAGAAATACAAATTACAAAAGGGTATTTTTGAAATTTCCCTTTGAACTCATTTGCAGCAACGTACCTGTGCCACCCTTCCCACTTTTTTCTAGATTATAACTGAGGGCAATGGTCGATGCAAATGTAACCCTCTCCTTACTAATTATACCCTGAGAGAAAATACCGGTCTCACACAGCCTCATTTGTAAGTATGTGAGAGATAGAAGATGTATTTAGTAATTAGAGTAAATTGTCATTTTAGTTATTGAGGTTTGGTTTAAATTGTCATTTTAGTTCAAATAATTGTTTTTCTCATCTAGGTCTCTGACTTTTTCATTTTCTTCCATTTTGATCAAATTGCCCAACTCAGTCTAAAAATCTGGTTATAACTAGAGGTATTTTTGGTATAACTGTTGTGTAGTGATAACCAGGGGTAGCTTACAACATTATTTATAAACTTCATAATAATTTAATGCCAAAAATACCTCTTATTATACCCTGGTTTTTAGACTAAGTTAGGCAATGTGATCAAAATTACAAGAAAAAGGAAAAGTCAAGGGCCCAGAGAAAAAAAAAAAACTATTTGGACTAAAATGACAATTTAAACAAAAACTCGAAGACTAATAAGGCAATTTACTCTAGCAATCAGGAGGGTGTATTTAGTAGGATCATTTTTGTGCATGGATTTCTATGACCCTATAACACCCAACTATATACTAAAATACCT
Organism: Helianthus tuberosus; assembly: GCA_030545235.1. Classification (NCBI taxonomy): domain Eukaryota; kingdom Viridiplantae; phylum Streptophyta; class Magnoliopsida; order Asterales; family Asteraceae; genus Helianthus; species Helianthus tuberosus. Next base: position 30,697,574 of record CM060451.1, read on the forward strand.
TTAAGAGTAAGCTGTCAAAATGGCTACTAATGTTTGGTCACTTTTGCTATTTTAGTTCAAAATTTAAACTTTTTGAATCTGGGTCCCTGTGCTTTTAATTGTGTTGTCATTTTCATCCAAAACCAAAATATGGCCAGATTTTCCAGTTAACATCAAGTTTTTTTTTAATCTTTTTCCTCTCTTTTAATAAATGGCAAAATGGTCAGATTTTTTTAATTTGTTTTAACAAAATGTTAAAATACCATTTTGGCCTTTATTAAAAAGGAGGAAAGGACAAAAAAAACTAGATGATAACTGAAAAATTAGACCAGATTTTGATTTTGGATGAAAATGACAAAAAAAAATTGAATCCACAAAGACATAGATTCAAAAGATTTAAGTTTTGAATTAAATTGTTAAAGTGAGCAAACCTCATGGACCATTTTGTTAGTTTACTCTACCCTTATCTTAAATATGATCTTTACCAACTTCAAATTTCAAATCTGTAAAAACCCAAAACCCACTTTGAACTTCATTTTTGATCTTGGCTCATATCTAAACCCAGCTGGTTCGATCACATCATCAGGTGCGTCGTTTTTCTTTCTGTAATTTCCACTGTACCCACACACAACATGTCGTCCAAGGTAGACCACCGTTTCCTCAAAAAGTTCTGCTTAAAATACGGCATTCACCCTAAGTATAACCCCACCGCGCCTCAATCCCATCACCGTATCACCGACTGTCCCGATGGCCATATCGCGCTTTACACCAAACACTTGGAGTGCTCAAACATCCGCATTCCCTTCTCCAACTTCTTTCTGGATTTCTTAAAACATTACAAAGTTAACATATCCCAGTTGTCCCCTCTTGCTGTCATGAGAGTTTCTCATTTCGAAATCATGTGTCGGGCTCTTGGTGGTGAGCCATCACTTCCTTTGTTTCGCCGGTTTTTTATACTCATTCGGAATGGTGATTGTTACGCCGTGTCTCTACGGAGTAGTGGTTGCATATCGTCGGTGTCGACGTCTCTGAATCAGTGGAGGGATTCCTTCTTTTGGGTTTCTGCTGAAGCTGTACCTTTCAAAATGGGTTGGAGACGACCCAGTGAGCAGTTAAATGTTATTCCACGTAATAGTGAGAAAAATTATGATGAGAAGCTTTATAAACTGTTGGTTAATCATCCCACGCCACTGCAACGGTTTCCGGAACATGTTTTGGTGATGTGCGGGATCAGTCGGAACTGGCCACACTCGAAAGCCGAGCCTGTCATCAAGGATGGGGACCAGGGTATGCATTGTTGGGTGGTTGTCAACTTATTTATGTGTTTAGTATCATGTGTAACATTTTTTTGTTTTGTAAAGTTTTGAAACACGTTTGCCTTCGGATTTTTTTAGAAGTTGATTGTTTAGAGATTTTAAGAGCGTTTGTAGGTGAGTGAGTGGATGTTGAACGAAAGTAGGAAGTTTACTAATTGTGATCGCAAACTTCAGTCGCTTTTTGCGTGTGACATGTTACTTGGCAAAGTCTATAATCTAGGTTAATGGAATTCACCACCGGTGAAATCCACTAACCTAGGTATGTTGTAGACATAACGTGTCACTTGTCAAAAGCTATTGAAGTGTGCTATCTCAATTAGCAAACTGCCTGCTTTCACTCAACATCCATTCATCCAGCGGTGGAGCTAGCCCTAAAATTCATGGCATCCCAATTTATTTCTGTGGGGATTAGGGGTATTCTTTGTTTGAAACCGATTTTTTTTACACTACGAAAACGATACGAAGACAGGGTTGAGAGTTAGTCCATGCTACCCCACTAGCTCCGCCCCTGCATTCATCCACCTACAAACACTCTTAAAATCTAAAAACCACCCATTTCCTTAGAAAAACTATTTCGGTTCTTCCAGTAGTTGAACTAGTATATGTGAATAGTGTTTCAGAACTTGACTACAAATCATGTTAAAAACTATAAACCACGTAAACAAAAAAAAAGTTCTCATATATAATTTATATGTCTGTCTGACCCTTTGGTCATTTATCTTGTAGAAATAGACTTGCTCGAGTATATCGAGAAGAAGGGTGTTGGTAATGCCGGTGATATGAAGCTTACTTCACGTTCTCTTGGCGAACATGAAGTCCACATTTTAGAGCGGACTAAAGGTATTTGCTATGATGTTACCAGTAGTGAAGATGTGGAGATTCCTGATGAGGTCCTGCAGTCAGAAGTTCAAGGTACCCGTGGTGGAGATTTGGAAATTCATCTTGAAAAGCCCAAACAAAAAACGATTATCGGTTCGGAGACGGTTTCTGAGCTGCAGTTAGAAATGGGTTTGCTCAAGCACATCCAGTTAGAGGGTGCTGGTGGTGTAAAGCTTACTTCGAGTCTTGTTGCCAAACACGAGGACACCGTTTTGGACCCGACTGCAGGTGATGTTAACACGGGTGTTGGAGAGAGGCAGCGGCCGGAGGTGTCGGACTCTTCTACGAAGAGTCGGAAGCTTGTTAAGGAAGCGTCGGATGTAGTGACCGTTTCTAGTGAAATGAGTCACGAGTCGATTGAAAAAGACGATGCTGAGGTGCAGTCTAGTCGTGATACCGGCCCTCGCACAGACAATGTTGTGTTAGAGATGTCCGGTGAGGGATCTGTTAAAAGACGCGGAAAAAAGATTGTGTTTTCAGAATCGGGTGAGTCATCCAATGAGGGTGATCTCCATGTCTTGGACCGCGTGAGGTGTCTCTCGCAGCTTGTGGGGTCTGTTCCCGGGCTTGTTACTAGTTGGTATGAGAGGAAAGTGAAGACGGAGGCCCGTTTGAGGGACAAGATTTCGCGGTATCGATTGAGAATGACTGATCAGGCTGCGAAGAATGCAAAGCTCGCAAAGAAGGTAAGAAAGCTGAAGAAGTTGAAGAAAACGCCTCTTGAGATTGGAAAAGAGGCGATAAGGATGCTTGCGAAGAGCGCTATTGAGCATGCGAAAGTGGTGGAGGCGTTAGAAAAGGAACTGGAGAATGCTCGGGCTGAGAGTGTTGAGCATGCATATGTGATTACAAACTATTTTAGACCTTTAGTTATTATATAAAAATTAACAATTTAATGTTTTTAAATCAAAAGTGGATGGTGGTTTGCAGGAGAAACTGAAGCAGGCTAATGAGGAGCTTGAGATACAAAGGGAAATGGTGAAGAAGCTCAATGGCGAGCTTGAGCTGGAGAAAGACGGCAGGAGGCAAGAGTGTGAGTCGCTGGAGAAGTCACTCAAGCGGGTTAAATCGGAAAGACAATGGTTGATCCAAGAAGGCTTCGAGTATGTGATAAATAGACTGCACAAAAGTCGGGAGTATCTTGGACTGTTGGGGGCTGTGCAATCAAACTTGTGGGACTCTGGGGCTCACTACGGGCTTGTTCAATGCTATGAAAGTTGCAAAGATGGTGTGGCTTTGAAGGATGCCTCCCTATATAACCCGGGGGCCCATGAGAGGTTTCTTAAGGCCGTACATGAGTTGGAACACACACGCTTTCCATACGTTGTAGCCCTGTCGCAATGTGCAGACCGTTCACTCGATGACTTAAGAGCGCTGGAGCCTATAGGGTTGGAAAAAGATGGAGATGAAGCTGCAGTTAGTGGTGGTGATCAGTGGTAGTTTGCATAGGGTATTGTTTATGGTCCAAGTGACAACAGTGGCGGATCTAGGATTCCGACCAAGGGGTAACCTTCGGATCTAGGATTCCGACCAAGGGGTAACCTTATATAAATAAGCCATAACGAAATCGAAAAAACGTCAAATTTTTCCAAAATTTACACTAATTTTTTCCGACCAAGGGGTAACCCCGGTTACCCCTACCTCTATGGTAGATCCGCCCCTGAGTGACAATATCATCATGGGCCAGCTTTTGTTATGCTACTTTTGACCTTTCAGGTCAAACATGAACTGCAAATATTAATATAAGCATGAACTACAATACCAATCTGCTATGCACAAATGAATTTGATGAATTGTTATTTACAAACGCTTATCCCTTTTTGTTCAAAAGATTAAGTAAGATCTGCACACTCACGGACTCACAGACTAAGATCTTATCTAATACAAACACATTTTAACCACAATCTCAAGCTCTGTCTATTGTGATTCAGACTAGGCAGTTTGTCCCATTACTCGTAGATTCAAACACAGTTAGTGATTATTTTGTTACTCGTGGTGGAACCAACTGTCTCTCTTAGAAATCCAAGAAACAACCAACGGTCTCTCATAGTTCGGCTGAAGCTTAATACAAATCTTTTGTTACTCGTATAATTTTTCCTTTAGGATTTAAGATTTTTCAATATCTCTCACACACATATGATCGAGTTGAGAATACACCAGGGGCGGAACCAATATAATCTTAGCCGTAGCACGGGCTACGGCTCAAGTCCATATTCGTAGTGTATTTTCTTATTTTTTTTTTCCAGTTTTATACAAACTCTCAACGCCGTTCCACTTTACCCAAAAAAACGAGGATGACAGCCGTTGCGTGGACCGAAGAATATTGCACTTTGCAAGTCGTGGGTCGAAGCTTTGAGCCACCACACGCCGGATAGGCGCTCGAACCGACAACGCTTTCAAGCCTATAAGAGTGAGAACAACCGAACCGTTGACTCCATCTCGTATCGTTTTAGGACAATCCGTCTCGATTGCGAAAGATTCGAGATGATCCACACCACCATGGAGCTCGAGGGTGGTGATCTCGGGGAGGACGACATCATTCAAGTGGCTCTCATCAGCTGGAAGAAAACCAAACGTCGCTCTGGCCTCTCGCTCAATTGATTAGATTAGCCCAAAAAAACACAACTACATATGGCGGCAATGTGGAAGAAAACCAAACGTCGCTCTGGCCTCTCACTCAGACTCAGACGCTGCATTTTTCGACCTTCGTTCTTGTTGTTTTTACTAATATTGTATGATTTGCACGATAAAAAAAATAGGATACCTCTAATTTAACAGTCTAGTTCCGCCATTGGAATACACTACTAATATGTGTCGTTTGTGGATGGGATCAAAAGTAAATAAAATAACCTTTTAGATTGATTTAAATAAATTAAAATCAGAAAAGAAATACAAATTACAAAAGGGTATTTTTGGAATTTCCCTTTGAACTCATTTTCAGCAACGTACATGTGCCACCCTTCCCACTTTTTTGAGGGTATTGGGCTTGGTTTGGGGCGTGGGTTGGGGGAAAACGCCCAAGCCACCACCCCGGGTGGGCTTGGGTTGGGGCGTGGGGCTTGGGTTTCAAGCCAGGCGTGGGGCGGTCTTGACAAGCTCACATGGCGGGCTCTCAATGGACAAACCAAACTAGCCGTTGGCCAACGGCTATGTTAAAAAAAAAAATCACTATAAAACTCACATTTTTCTTCCATTTTTTACCACATTCAACCACATCTTCTATAATCATCTTCAATTCTCCTTCTACAAAACGAAAAAATGCATCCTCATAACCGTGCTTATGACCCGAACAACCCGTATGCATTCCAAGAAAATAATCCTAGCCCACCACCCAACCGTCCAATGTCTCGTCCATTTTTCATACACTCTTCTATGCCCGTTGAAGCGAGTTATGCATCGTATCTTGGGAATCGTTTGTATACTAACTTCCCACACACCGAGGATTCGATACCTACCTTGTTTACACAAACGCCCATCAACCTTTCACCAACCTCCATCGACCTTTCACAAACCGAAACCGTCCCGAAACTCAACCACCCAACGATGGTCCTTCCGCATCGAAACCCATCAAAAAGAGAAGTCATAAGAAAAAAACCGAGGCGGAGAAAGCACTTGAAACCGTCAAACGAAAACAACAAAAATGGGTCGTTGCTGAAGAACTTACATTGGCGGGGGCTTGGTGTCAACAATCTCAACATCCAAGTTTAGGTATTCTTAAACTTTGTTTTTATTAATGATTATTTTTTTATATAACTTTGTAATATATTAAATTTTGTTTTTATTAAAATAGGAAATTCTCAACATCGAACCCATTTGTGGGAAGCGGTTAGTAGAGTATTCCATGAAGAATTGGGAAGGGAGGCTTATCGTGAAACCGATAGCTTATCCTCGAAGTGGAGCGAGATTAGCGGCCAACTTACAAAATATAGTGGTTATTTAAATAAGGCAAAACAAAACCCAAAAAGTGGTGAAACCGTAGCCGACATTGTGACAAATGCATTGGTTGCATTCAAATCAAATGTGGGGACCGACTTCCGTTTCATGCATTGTTGGGAGATTTGTAAGTTCCATCCAAAGTGGGCGAATATCCCCAGTGGTAGCGAAAGTAACACGTCTTCCAAAAGGTCAAGGGCCTTGTCCCAAGCCCAATCTGATGCACGAGATCAAGAGTTTGAGGACCTTTTGGATGATTCGCCAAACCGGCCTGAGTATGGAAGAGATGCCGCAAAAAGGCGTGTTCAAAAATCAAAGTCTGGTATGGCATCGCCTTCAACTGAGAGTTCGGGCTCGCGTGGGGGAATATACAGCGATCAGTTGGATGACATTTCATGCAAGTTAGATGCATTCAACGTATTCCAACAACAAATGGCCGAAATGCGAAAGAGCAAAGAAGCTAGAGATGCCGCTAGAGATGCCAAGAACAAAAACGGGATGATTTGAAATTTCTATCCCAGCCCATTGATCACCTAGAGGGTGACGAGTTGCAACTAGTCTTGGAGATGAGAGAAGAGATTAAAAAGAAATATAAACGTTAGGAATTTTTTTATGTAATTTTCTATATTTAAAAATATTAAAAAAATTAAATTTGTTGTTTTAAAAAATATTCAAATAGCCCAGCGGGTCAGCCCAGCGAAGCCCACCAAACCCACGCCCCAAACCCCCGCCCCACCATACCGTGTTGAATGTGGGTCAGCCAATGTCTGCCCCCCAAGCCACGTGTCATCTCATGCCCCCAACCCAAGCCCCACCATACCCCACGGAGGGCAAGGGTCCATATAAATGTAACCCTCTCTTTACTAATTATACCCTCTCTTGTGAGAGAAAAAATACCAATCACACACAGCCTCACTCATAAGTATGTGAAAGAAAGAGTATGTATTTAGTAATTAGGAGGGTATTCATAAATATGGGAAAACCCCCCTTGTGGGAATCAAACCCAGGACCTATTGGTCCTAAAGCCTTATCCCACCACCAAGATGCCACTAGGCTATAAAGCCATGGGCATTAGGAGGGTGTATTTGATAGGATCATTCTATAACACTATCACACCCAACTATCTACTAAAATACCTTTAAGAGTAAACTGTTAAAATGGTCCCTCATGTCTGGTCGCTTTTGCTACTTTAGTTCAAAACCCAAACCTTTTGAATATGTGTCCCTGTGGTTTTAATTTTGTTGTTATTTTCATCCAAAAGCAAAATCTGGTTAGATTTTTTAGTTAACATCCAGGTTTTTTTTTTAATCTTTTCCTCTCTTTTAATAAATGGCAAAATGGTCAGATTTTTTTAATTTGTTTTAACAAAACGTTAAAATACCATTTTGCCCTTTATTAAAAATGAGGAAAAAGACAAAAAAAAATCTGGATGTTAAATGAAAAATCTAACCAGATTTTGAATATAGATGAAAATGACAACAAAATTAAAAACATATAGACCCAGATTCAAAAGGTTTGAGTTTTGAATTAAAGTGTTAAAATTGACCAAACCGGACCATTTTATTAGTTTACCCTACCCTTAAATATGATCTTTACCTTCCTTCAAAACTGTAAAAACCCAAAACCCACTTTGAACTTCCTTCAAAATGTTGTTGATCTTGGTTCATATCTAAACCCAGCTGGTACGATCACATCAGGTGCGTCGTTTTTCTTTCTGTAAGACTAGTCGGTATGGGGGCCGGCTGAGGCCCGGCTAGGACCGGCGCCGGTCCCCCACACCGCCCCCCTCCATCCCACCCGTCATCCCCAGCAACCCATTGCCGTTCTCGCCGTGCCACTTTTGAAAAATATAGCCGTTGATAACGGCTAGATTAATAAAAAAAAAAAAAAAAACCTTTTTCAATTTAAATATATATCCATTCTTTATACCATTTCCTCAATATTTCACCCATTCTTCTCCCATTCTCATCCATTTTTATAAAAAAACACTCCCATTTTTATACCAATCTTTTATAAAAAAATATCTCTTCATCCACAATGGCATCTAATCCTTGGTGGTCCGGCTCTTCTTCGGACGAAGAGGACATCTTTTAGATCCGACGCAACAGGATTTAAACTCGTTCGCGCTAACCAACGACTTCACGCATATAAACCTTCAACAGGATTTGGTAGAACATATTTGGAACAACGTTAACGTAGCGGACGGTGACGAAGACGAAGACGAGTAGTGTAGTTTTTTATTTTTAGGAAATGTAATTTTTTTTTTTGGAAATGTAATTTTTTTATGTTATGAAATGAAATTATTTATGTTGTTTTATGTTGTATTTTTTAATTTTTATAAAGTTTTTATTAACTTATTAAATTAAAACTTAGGAAATTATAAAATAATGAGGTGGGGCCCCATCCTCCATCCCCCTCAAATTTCATGGAGGCCCATCCCCCACGAGCCGCCTACGTGGAGGCTCATCCCCGTGGGGATGGGCCAAACCATACCCTTTAGTCTAATTTCCACTGTACCCAAACCCAACATGTCGTCCAGGGTAGACCACCGTTTCCTCGAAAAGTTCAGTTTAAAACACGGCATTCACCCCAAGTATAACCCCACGCTCCTCAATCCCACCACTGTCCCGACGGTTATATCATGCTTTCCACCAAACACTTGGTGTGCTCAAACATACGCATTCCGTTCTCCGTCTTCTTTCTGGATTTCTTGAAACATTACAAAGTTAACATATCCCAGTTGTCCCCTCTTGGTGCAATGAAAGTTACTCATTTCGAAATCATGTGTCGGGCTTTTGGTGGCGAGCCATCGCTACCTTTATTTCGACAGTTTTTTGTACTCGCTCGGGTAGGTGATTTTTAAAACCAAAGTTATAGAGGAGGAATCCAAGGTTGTTAGGTAGAAGCATAACTTTGGTTTTAAAAAAGTTAACTGGGTTAAGTTTTGTAACTGGGTTTAGGTTTTTAACAGGGTTATGTTTGGTCCCGGGTGAGTTTGGAACCATGGTTAAGGGTTTTTAAGGGTTTCCTCCTAATCCTCTATTGAGAATAGAGGATTAGTTTTGTAACTGGGTTTAGGTTTTTAACTAGGTTAAGTTTTGTAACTGGGTTTAGGTTTTTAAGTGGGTTATGTTTGGTCTCGGGTGAGGCTGGAACCATGGTTAAGTGTTTCCTCCTAATCCTCTATTGAGAATAGAGGATTAGAATAACATCTGACACCTACCTGAGCATTGCTGCAACACAATTTACTTTCCTTCCTAATCCGCTATTAGCTATAGAGGATACACCCAAAACCTTTTTTTTTACTTCCCCATTATCCTAAAAATATATTCAAAATACACCGTTTCTAAAAAAAATTCGTCATCAAGGATGGGGACGATGGTATGCATTGTTGGGTTGGGTGCTTGTTAACGTATTTATGTGTTTAGTATCATGTATAACATTTTTTTTGTTTTGGAATATGGTTGTAGTTAAGTTTTGAAACACGTTTGTCTTCGGATTTTTTTAGAAATTGGTTGTTTCGAGATTTTAAGAGCGTTTATAGGTGAGTGAGTGGATGTTGAGCGAAACTAGGTAGTCTACTAATTGTTGAGAGCAAACTTGAGTGGCTTTTCGCATGTGACATGTGACGTGGCAAAGTCTGTAATCTAGGTTAGTATCCACTAACCTAGATTGTAGACGTAACGTGTCACTTGTCAAAAGCTATTGAAGCGTGCTATCTCAATTAGCAGCTGTTTTCACTCAACATCCACTCATTGCGGCTATAGCGCGCTATGTAGCGAGGCGACCAAGTGTCGCTATCTGGGTCATAGCGACCAGTATCGTGAATAGCGACAATTAGGTTGTTTTTTTTATGTAAATAGCAATTAGATATAGCTATAAAATAGCTGGATTTATAAGTTTTTGTTAAATATACATGTAAAATAGCATATATACCAATGTATTTTGATATAATATACATATAAAATTTTCAAAATTCTTTTTCTAGTGTATCGCTATTTATAAAATAGCGGTCGCTATTCGTTATTTAGCATATAGGTCTCTTGTCACTATTTGTCGCTATTCGCTATTAACAACTATGCACTCATCCACCTACAAACACTCTTAAATCTAAAAACCACCCATTTCCTTAAAAAAAAACTCTTTGGGTTCTTCCAATAGTTGAACTAGTATATGTGAATAGTGTTTAATTGTTTATAAGGATCCGCTAGTTGAACTAGCATATGTGAGTAACGTTTTTGTGGTAAAAGAGTGTGAAAACTCGCCCAAAGATCCGAGCAGTAATTAGTAATATTAGTTCGACGCGGAATGGAATTAATATAACAAGCGTAATCAAGCAGCAGGTAATTTTAAAGGTAGGAAATAAAATAAGAGTGACACGAGGATTTACGTGGAAAACCCAAATCGGGAAAAACCACGGGTGGCGGAAGCCGAGAAACAATTCACTATAACTTGTAGTGTTTACAGAGTTTGAAGAAAGAAAAAATATACAAAGAGTATTTTGTATCTCTATTGTATATATGGCTAGCTAGGTGTGTGTATTGGTTATTGTTTGTTGTGATGGATGCATTTAGCAATCAAGGATTCATGCCTATTTATACTAAAATGGTTACCATCCATATTAGAATATTTTTACCATCCATTGTAGACTTTGAATACCATTGCCATACATTGTTGAATCTTGAATAACCATCCATTTTTGATTCTTTGAATAACCATCCAAGATTGAAAAAACATAAACCATCCAATGTTGAATTTGGAAGGCAATATTCTTCAATCTCCACCTTGACTTCAAAATGCAACAAGTAACAGACTGACTATGCACTTCATCAAACTTCAAAAGAATCTGCAATTATCATATAGAGAAAAATTGTTTCCGAAAAATAAAATACTTCCTCCACCACGAGCCAAACAGGCTCAGTTGCGATTAGAAATACCCATCAAGTCCAAACATAGTTTGAACTTGGCAACTGGAAGACTCTTGGTGAACACATCAGCGGGATTATAATTTGTATCAATCTTGTCTATGACACAATCACCTTTCTCAATGATATCACGCACAAAATGATAACGAATATCAATGTGCTTTGTTCGGTCATGAAACATTTGATCTTTACTCAGAAATATAGCACTTTGATTATCACAGAATACTGTGGTAACCTTTATTCTATCATCGAGTTCTCCAAATAATCCCTTCAACCAAATATCTTCCTTAACTGCTTCTGTAATCGCCATATACTCTGCCTCGGTAGAAGACAGTGCCACTGTAGACTGTAACTGGGCTTTCCAACTAATAGCACAACCATGCAAAGTAAACACATACCCTGTAATCGATCTTCGTTTATCCAAATCTTTGCCATAATCTGAATCAACATATCCAAACACCCCTGTGTTAGATTTACCATAACGTAGACACATAGAAGACGTACCGCGCAAATAACGAAAGATCCACTGCACTGCTTTCCAGTGTTCTTTCCCCGGGTTCGCCATATATCTACTGACCATGCTAACTGCATAAGCCAAATCAGGGCGCGTGCAAATCATAGCATACATCAAAGATCCAACAGCACTAGAGTATGGTACGCGTGCCATATAAGCCATATCAGTCTCAGTAGTAGGACTCAAAGCGGATGATAGCTTGAAATGAGCTGCAAAAGGTGTGTTGACAGGTTTTGCTTCATGCATATTGAAGCGTCTTAGGACTTTCTCAATATAACTTTTCTGAGAAAGATGCAAGACCCTAGACTTCCTGTCACGAACAATTTCCATACCTAGAATCTTTTTGGCAGCTCCCAAGTCCTTCATTTCAAAATCAGCTTTCAACTGGTCTTTTAATTTCTGAATCTCCTTCATATCTTTCGCTGCAATCAACATGTCATCCACGTATAAAAGTAAGTAGATCATTGAACCATCGTCAAAATTCTTGTAATAAACGCAGCTATCACGGGTGCACCTTTTGAATTCGTGACTGGTCATAAATGAATCAAACCTTTTATACCATTGTCTAGGAGACTGCTTGAGGCCATAAAGAGATTTATTCAATTTACACACGTAGTTCTCCTTGCCTGGAACTACAAAGCCTTCGGGCTGTTGCATAAAAATCTCTTCCTCAAGCTCACCATTTAAGAAAGCTGTAGTAACATCGAGTTGCTCTAACTCATAATCATTAGAGGCAACCAACCCCAACAATACACGAATGGAAGTATGTTTGACAACTGGGGAATAAATGTCAGTATAATCAATGCCAGGAATCTGACTGTAGCCTTTAGCTACTAACCGAGCTTTGTACCTTGGTTTCTCGGTTGGGTTGATAGGTTCTTTGAGCTTGTAGACCCACTTGCATTTAACTGGCCTTTTCCCTTTCGGAATAGGAACTAAGTCCCAAGTACCATTTCTTTGCAAGGATTCCATCTCATTATGCATAGCAATCATCCAATCACTTGAGTCTTTAGACTTGATAGCCTCATCATAATTAACAGGCTCGATTCCTGACTCAATATTAGCAGCAACAGTAAGAGCATAAGCAACAAGATCAGATTCAGCATACCTCTTCGGAGGAACAATTTGTCTTCTCGGCCTATCTCTCGCAATGCTTGGAGTAGTAGCTTGTGGTTGTGAAGGTGTTGAATCCTCAACAACAACATGCTCATCTGGCGAGGAAGACTCTTGATGCTCAAATGTACTCTGATCGGTAGTAGATGGAGTAGGAAGCTCCACCTCCATTTGAGATTGCTCTTTTCTTGCTTCGGATGATGCATCAGATGTATCTGTAGCTTTTGAAGAGTCTACAACTGGATGAATCATACTAGACTCATCAAAAGTAACATCTCTTGAGATAATAACTTTCTTCAGTTTAAAGCTCCATAACTTGTAACCTTTTACCCCCGGATTGTACCCAAGAAAAACGCATTTGATTGCTCTCGGTTCTAACTTCCCATTGTCAACGCGTGCATACGCTGGACATCCAAAAGGTTTTAAAACTGTATAATCGGCAGGTTTTCCAGACCACAACTCAAACGGAGTTTTCTTCTCAATTGCTCGTGATGGTGATCGGTTGATAAGATAGCAAGCAGTCGAAGCAGCCTCCGCCCAAAAAGACTTTGGCAATTTGGAATTAGAAAGCATACACCGGACCTTCTCCATAATGGTGCGATTCATCCTTTCGGCTACACCATTTTGTTGAGGTGTATGGACCACCGTGCGGTGTCGAGTGATGCTGTCACACCCCCAAAATCCACCCGCGGAGTATCACCGCTTGGAGGCGTGACTGACCAGGATCAAGCCACCAATCATATTGAACATAGTAAGTATTAAATGTAAAACAATCAAACCAATATGAAAGGTGTTCAAAACATAAGTATAAATTCAACGTTTAGCGGAAGCATAAATAAACCCAATCATAAGTAGCAATTTCAAATGTTTAAATGTTGTTCATAACATCCACAAACTGTGCCCACAACGACCGTGCCTCCCGTGCAAGCTCCATAAGTACCTAAGGTCCTGCAAGGCATGTAACAGAGGATCAACAACTAGTTGAGCGAGTTCACAGTGAGTTTGTTTAGTTATAGTGTTCATAATGTAGTTCGTATGTTCATTTAGTAATCATGTATCGTATGTATCGTATCGCGGCCCTCTAGGCATGTTTGCGAAGTATAGTGGGGATTTCCCATGTTTGCTAGACTAGGTATAGTAGTATCGCGGCCCTTCCTGGCATGTTTGCGAAGATTAGAGTATATAGTTCGCGGCCCTTCTTAGGCATGTGTGCGAAGATTGTCATAATATCGCGGCCGACCCTTGGCGTGTGTGCGAAGATCGTTTAAATTAGTATAACCAGTCTAGTCTTGTTCTTATCCATAATCCTTCATCTACCAGGAATCATATATCTAAGTTCCTTAACTGAACGAATAATTAATCCAACCCATTCCCATCCTGGGAATCCCATGCCTTGGCTGTGTGAACTCACCTTGGTTTGCTCGGTATGCTAAGTGTATGCTCGCAAGTAATCAATCACGTCCTAAAGTATGCACGTATGTGAAATCAGTTTGCATTCAAGTTGTGCACGTATAAACATGTAACACGTAATCACAATCATATACAAGATGGCTACACTTAACAGCAGTTAAATATTCCAGTTAACACTTAACAGAATTAACTCGGGTTCCTGCACAGATCAGCTATTCGGCGAAACACACATTATGGCGAAACATACTTCCGGCGAATCACAATATTGGCGAATCACATGTTGACGAAACACATTCTATTTCGTCGAGGTGTCCCTTGGCGAAACAGAACTTCTGATTCGTCGACTACCCTTGGCGAAACACATTCTGTTTCGCCGAGGGTTCGGTTTCGTCGGACAGTTCAGTTACGTCAGTGCAATACATGCAGAAACCCTAATCATCACTAACAGCCGACATCAATACTATCAATCATGCAGAAATCATTCAACACAGCATTCATCAATCACAATATGCATAATCATCACAGGACTTCACATCTAGCAGAAACCCTAACTTACGTGTATAATACTCATATCATCACAACCACGTATATCATGCATAAACCCGATCTCAACAATTTATCAGATTCTGATTCGGTTTCACAGGGGATTCGTATATACATTTATCAATTTAAACAGCGGATTATATTACAACATCAAACTCCAATCATCATCATATCAAGAACCCTAACATTTAACATTTATCAGATACAATTATTCATTAGCATAGCAGAATCACATGGCACAGGAACACATACATGGATGAAAGATCAATCAAGACACATAGGATTACTAACCGAGATGATGGTTTGATCGCACAAGAGTTTCTAGTGGGTTCTAGCTTGCCGTCACAATGAGAGAGCTCTAGGGTTTCGGTTGTGTTGATAGAAAGTGTAAAATAATGATGTTTTACGTAAAAATACACAGAATAGCGTTCTGGGCCCAAGCTGGGCTTCGACAGATCTGGGCTCGGCGAAACAGCTTGTTTCGTCGAGTCGTATACGGCGAAACATATTCTGTTTCGTCGGGAATGGTTATGGCGAAACACTTGTGTTTCGTCGGGTTCTATCTTATGTTAAGCAGTTTATGTTTCACGACATGTTATACAATCAAACACATAATCAAGCAAACACAAAGCATTTATCATAACACAATCATATAGTCAAAGTCAACGTGCATTTAATGCGAATAGAGAATGTCGGAAATTCGAGTTGTCACATTATCCCCAACTTGAAAGAAATTTCGTCCCGAAATTTAGCATGCAGTTACTGAGGAAAACTAATGGTGTGACATTGTTTACCTGAATTGTATCGCGGCTCCCCTGAGCATGTTTGCGAAGATTACTGGTTTTCTTGGGGTGTCACATTATCCCCCCGTTGATTTGGAATTTCGTCCCGAAATTCTGCATTGGTAGCTTCAGCCTCAGTAGTAGTTGCATTGGTTCCGAATAACTGGGGATATTTGAGTTCCATTTGATCTTCACGCTCCCAGGTGAACTCTGGGCCGCGGCGGGAGTTCCAACGAACTCGTACAAGAGGGATTCTCGTGTTCTTGAGGACCTTAACATTCCGGTCCGTGATTTCAACAGGCTCCTCGACGAAGTGCAACCGCTCGTCGATAGTGAGTTCTTTTAAGGGAACTATGTGGGTCTCATCTGACGTACACTTCTTCAGATTCGACACGTGAAAGACGTTGTGAACTGCACTGAGTTCAGGTGGTAAGTTCAGTCTGTAGGCCACTTTGCCTATTTTCTCAATAACTTCGAAAGGTCCAACATATCGTGGATTTAGTTTGCCGCGTTTGCCAAAACGAACTACACCCTTCCAGGGTGAAACTTTAAGTAGCGCTCGATCCCCAACTTGGAATTCGAGTAGTTTCCTGTCTAAATCAGCGTATGCTTTCTGACGGTCGCGAGCTGCCGCCATGCGTTGTCGTATTTGTGCAATCTTTTCTGTAGTATCGACTACCATTTCTGGACCTGTGATTTGACTTTCTCCCACCTCTGCCCAACAGAGAGGTGACCGGCATTTACGCCCGTACAATGCCTCGAATGGTGCAGCTTTAATGCTCGTGTGGTAGCTGTTATTGTATGAAAATTCCACAAGTGGCAGATGTTTTTCCCAACCGTTGCCAAAGTCAATTACGCACGCCCGAAGCATGTCTTCTAGAGTTTGAATCGTGCGCTCAGACTGTCCATCCGTCTGAGGGTGATAAGCTGTGCTCATGTCTAATCGAGAGCCAAAAGATTTATGCATTGCTTGCCACAGTTCTGAAGTAAAACGTGCGTCTCGATCAGAGATGATAGAGGTTGGCACACCGTGCCTGGAGACCACTTCTTTCAAGTAGATGTCTGCTAGTGTAGAGAACTTGTCTGTTTCTTTGATGGCCAAGAAGTGAGCAGACTTTGTGAGTCGATCCACGATCACCCAAATAGTATCATTTCCGCGCTGAGATCTAGGTAGGCCAGTAACAAAATCCATGGAAATTTGCTCCCATTTCCATTGTGGTATCTCAGGTTGTTGGAGTGGACCTGACGGTTTCTGGTATTCTGCCTTGACTCTCGCACAAGTCAAGCATTTGCTAACGTACGTGGCTATGTGGGCCTTCATGCTAGGCCACCAGTATGTGGTTTTGATGTCGTGGTACATTTTATCCGAACCAGGATGTACCGAGTAGCGAGACTTGTGAGCTTCATCCATTACCAGCTCGCGTAAGTTGCCGTACAGTGGAACCCAAATGCGTCCTGTGACGTAGTAAGCGCCGTCTGCCCTTTGTTGTAATCGTTGCCTTGAGCCGCGTAGGGCTTCAGCCCTGACGTTGTCTGGTTTCAATGCTTCTATCTGAGCATCCCGTATCTGGGAAGGAAGGCTAGACTGTATGGTGAGTTGTAAAGCTCGTACGCGCTTAGGCGCAGTGTCTTTTCGACTGAGGGCGTCAGCCACAACATTGGCTTTGCCTGGGTGGTACCTGATTGAGCATTCGTAGTCGTTTAGCAGTTCGACCCATCGTCGCTGTCGCATATTCAGCTCTTTCTGTTTGAATATATGTTCGAGGCTCCTGTGATCAGTGTAGATTGCACATTTGGTACCGTACAAGTAGTGTCGCCATATCTTAAGTGCAAAAACAACCGCTCCCAGCTCTAAATCATGCGTAGTGTAGTTTCGTTCGTGGATCTTAAGCTGGCGCGAAGCATAAGCAATAACTTTATCCCTCTGCATCAATACACATCCAAGACCTTGGATTGATGCGTCGCAGTAGACTACGAAATCATCCGTGCCTTCAGGCAATGAGAGGATAGGTGCGCTACAGAGTCTATCCTTTAAGTGTTGGAACGCTGTTTCTTGTGCATTACCCCAACGGTAAACAACACCTTTCTGTGTCAGTAATGTAAGCGGCTGAGCAATCTTTGAGAAGTCTTTAATGAAACGTCTGTAATAACCCGCCAAACCTAAGAATTGGCGTATTTCCGTTGGTGTACGAGGCGCAGGCCAGTTCTTAATCGAATCTACCTTGGATGGATCGACATGGATCCCATCTTTGTTTACCACGTGGCCTAAGAAGTGGACTTCACGAAGCCAGAAGTCACATTTGGAAAACTTAGCGTATAGCTGTTCCGTTCGTAGAAGTTCCAGTATAAGTCGTAGGTGCTGCTCGTGTTCCTCCTGACTCTTCGAATAAATCAGGATGTCGTCGATGAAAACAATGACGAACTTGTCGAGATAGGGTTTGCACACCCTGTTCATAAGATCCATAAATACGGCAGGCGCGTTCGTTAGCCCAAATGGCATGACCATAAACTCGTAGTGGCCGTAACGAGTTCTAAATGCTGTTTTAGAGACGTCCTCATCCCGGACTCTCAGCTGATGATAACCTGACCTTAAGTCTATCTTGGAGTAGTAGCTCGACCCTTGCAGCTGGTCGAATAAATCATCTATGCGCGGAAGAGGGTAACGATTCTTGATCGTCACCTTGTTGAGTTCACGGTAGTCTATACACATCCTGAACGTACCGTCTTTCTTCTTTACGAATAACACTGGGGCTCCCCAAGGCGAAGAGCTAGGACGTATAAAACCCTTTTCCAAGAGTTCTTGTAGCTGCTTTGACAGTTCTTCTAATTCAGTTGGAGCTAGACGATAAGGTGCTCGAGCTATAGGTGCTGCTCCTGGAGCGAGCTCGATCTGAAATTCGACTTGACGATGAGGCGGTAACCCAGGTAATTCCTCAGGAAACACTTGAGGAAAATCGCGTACCACTGGAATATCCTCAATCTTCTTCTCTTTCTTCGAGGTATCTGTAACGAGTGCTAATATAGCAGTGTGCCCCTTGCGTAAACACTTCTGAGCCTTCAAAAAGGAAATGATGCCACTCACGACACCACTCTTGTCGCCTTGAACTTCGAGAGGTTCTTTGCCCGACCGAGGAATACGAATAACTTTTTCTTTGCATAAAATCTCCGCTTGTTGTTGAGATAACCAATCCATACCAATGACGACGTCAAAGCTACCCAAGGTTATAGGAATGAGATCAATGGAGAAAGTCTGACCAGCGAGGATAAGATTACACCCTTTAACTATGTGCGTGGCCTCTAGACTTTTACCGTTAGCTAACTCTACAACATGTTTGGTGTTTAAGAGAGTTGGTGCACGTTTTAACATTTCACTAGCTTTCAGAGACATGTAACTTGTATCCGCACCAGAATCAAATAGTACAGTAACATAAAAGTCGTCAAGAAGAAACTTACCCATAACCACGTTGGGATCATTCCTGGCATCACCCTGCCCAATCACAAACATACGGCCTCTAGCACCATTGTTGTTATTGTTCCCACCGTTGTTGTTGTTCCCATTACCCTGATTGTTGTTGTTGTTATTGTTCTGGTTCTGGTTTAACTGAGGGCAATCCCGCTTGTAATGACCTTCAGCCCCACACTGGTAGCATCCCCTGTTTCCCTGCTGCTGCTGCTGAGGCTGGTTTCGTGGAGCAGGTGGTTGTTGTTGCTGGTTCTGATTCGCAGGTCGTGAACTCCTGCAATCTTTAGCTTCGTGCCCGTTTTTGAGACATCTCTGACAGTAGGCCTTGCGACACTGACCACTGTGATGTTTGTAGCACCTGTTACACAGTGGATGATTTCCCCGATAACCACTCTGTCTCTGCCCACCAGAAGTTTGCTGACCTGGGCTCTGGTAGTCATTAGTCTTGCGTTGCTGAGCCTGAGATTGAACTATAGCTGAACCTTTGCTGGAATCCCCATCCCATTTCCGCTTGTTGTCACTGGGAGTAGCAGGAGTGACCGGAGTAGTAGCGGTAGTAGTAGTACTGATGCGTTCAGGCAACTTGTTCTGCTCCACCGCCTGATCCGTGAGACGGTGAGCCAGCTGTACAACCTGCTGATAAGTGGCGAGGTTTGCTGAAGTGACGTGACTCTGGATCTCTGGCACTAGACCCTTGAGAAACAGTTCGATTCGCTTGATTGGAGGGTCCACCATCGTAGGACACAATAGAGCAAGTTCATTAGACCTTTTAGTGTAGGCCTCGATCTCTGACCCCTTCATCTTGAGATTGAAAAACTCGACCTCCAGCTTATGAATATCATCCCTGCTGCAATATTCCTCTTTGATCATTTCTTTAAAGTTGTTCCATGGGGTAGCGTTAGCAGCAACTAACCCCAGCATTTGCACCTGAGCTTTCCACCATGTGAGAGCTAAACCCTCTAGGGTACCGGTGGCATACTTCACCCTGCGTGCCTCAGGGCATTCACACATTTCGAATACAGTCTCGATCTTTTCAAACCAGTGGAGGAGTCCGACTGCTCCCTCCGTGCCGCTGAAAGTACTGGGACGACAGTCCATGAACGTTTTGAAAGTGCAAACAGGTGCTTGACCTGTTGTGTGCGTAAGAGTAAACAAAAATTTTAGCACAAGAGTTGGTTTAGGAATGTAGGATCTAAGGACCCTAGTGTGAGTTTCAACTGCAGGGTATACCTCCTGCTTGTGCGGCTGCAACTGCCGCAGTAACTTGTTCAGCGATGAGAGCCGTCAATTGGGCTTGTGTCATGTTGATACGTCCAGACATGATCTTCATAGTAAAGATAGCATAAATCAGAGAGGATCGCGAATCGTGCGATGACAGAAGAGTGTGAGCATGTAAGCGTTCTCAAGCAGTAACGAATAGTAAACAATGTAATCTAAGCATACCACGAGCAAAGTTCTATGTAATTCTAGCAAGTAGGCAATAAACATAAACCTTATTACCTAGGATGTTGAGTCTTGCACGTGGAGCGAGGCGTCGTTGTGGATCGTTGAGCACTGTACTGGTTATAGTCTGGTTTCAATAAAAACGTTTTCCCTTATTAAAACCAAGTTCTCTATAACCAATGGCTCTGATACCAATCTGTCACACCCCCAAAATCCACCCGCGGAGTATCACCGCTTGGAGGCGTGACTGACCAGGATCAAGCCACCAATCATATTGAACATAGTAAGTATTAAATGTAAAACAATCAAACCAATATGAAAGGTGTTCAAAACATAAGTATAAATTCAACGTTTAGCGGAAGCATAAATAAACCCAATCATAAGTAGCAATTTCAAATGTTTAAATGTTGTTCATAACATCCACAAACTGTGCCCACAACGACCGTGCCTCCCGTGCAAGCTCCATAAGTACCTAAGGTCCTGCAAGGCATGTAACAGAGGATCAACAACTAGTTGAGCGAGTTCACAGTGAGTTTGTTTAGTTATAGTGTTCATAATGTAGTTCGTATGTTCATTTAGTAATCATGTATCGTATGTATCGTATCGCGGCCCTCTAGGCATGTTTGTGAAGTATAGTGGGGATTTCCCATGTTTGCTAGACTAGGTATAGTAGTATCGCGGCCCTTCCTGGCATGTTTGCGAAGATTAGAGTATATAGTTCGCGGCCCTTCTTAGGCATGTGTGCGAAGATTGTCATAATATCGCGGCCGACCCTTGGCGTGTGTGCGAAGATCGTTTAAATTAGTATAACCAGTCTAGTCTTGTTCTTATCCATAATCCTTCATCTACCAGGAATCATATATCTAAGTTCCTTAACTGAACGAATAATTAATCCAACCCATTCCCATCCTGGGAATCCCATGCCTTGGCTGTGTGAACTCACCTTGGTTTGCTCGGTATGCTAAGTGTATGCTCGCAAGTAATCAATCACGTCCTAAAGTATGCACGTATGTGAAATCAGTTTGCATTCAAGTTGTGCACGTATAAACATGTAACACGTAATCACAATCATATACAAGATGGCTACACTTAACAGCAGTTAAATATTCCAGTTAACACTTAACAGAATTAACTCGGGTTCCTGCACAGATCAGCTATTCGGCGAAACACACATTATGGCGAAACATACTTCCGGCGAATCACAATATTGGCGAATCACATGTTGACGAAACACATTCTATTTCGTCGAGGTGTCCCTTGGCGAAACAGAACTTCTGATTCGTCGACTACCCTTGGCGAAACACATTCTGTTTCGCCGAGGGTTCGGTTTCGTCGGACAGTTCAGTTACGTCAGTGCAATACATGCAGAAACCCTAATCATCACTAACAGCCGACATCAATACTATCAATCATGCAGAAATCATTCAACACAGCATTCATCAATCACAATATGCATAATCATCACAGGACTTCACATCTAGCAGAAACCCTAACTTACGTGTATAATACTCATATCATCACAACCACGTATATCATGCATAAACCCGATCTCAACAATTTATCAGATTCTGATTCGGTTTCACAGGGGATTCGTATATACATTTATCAATTTAAACAGCGGATTATATTACAACATCAAACTCCAATCATCATCATATCAAGAACCCTAACATTTAACATTTATCAGATACAATTATTCATTAGCATAGCAGAATCACATGGCACAGGAACACATACATGGATGAAAGATCAATCAAGACACATAGGATTACTAACCGAGATGATGGTTTGATCGCACAAGAGTTTCTAGTGGGTTCTAGCTTGCCGTCACAATGAGAGAGCTCTAGGGTTTCGGTTGTGTTGATAGAAAGTGTAAAATAATGATGTTTTACGTAAAAATACACAGAATAGCGTTCTGGGCCCAAGCTGGGCTTCGACAGATCTGGGCTCGGCGAAACAGCTTGTTTCGTCGAGTCGTATACGGCGAAACATATTCTGTTTCGTCGGGAATGGTTATGGCGAAACACTTGTGTTTCGTCGGGTTCTATCTTATGTTAAGCAGTTTATGTTTCACGACATGTTATACAATCAAACACATAATCAAGCAAACACAAAGCATTTATCATAACACAATCATATAGTCAAAGTCAACGTGCATTTAATGCGAATAGAGAATGTCGGAAATTCGAGTTGTCACAGATGCCTTCCTTTCGGCAATAGGCATTAAACTCTTCTGAGCAAAACTCAAGTCCATTATCCGTGCGAAGATACTTTACCACCAATCCTGACTGCTTTTCAACCTGAACTTTCCAGTTTCTGAAGGTAGAAAAAACGTCTCCCTTGTGTTTTAAGAAGAAAGACCACACCTTCCTGGAGAAATCATCAATGATAGTGAGCATATAATTAGCTCCACCTTTTGAAGCAACTCGAGCCGGTCCCCATAAATCCGAGTGGACATAGTCAAGTGGTCCTTTCGTTTTATGAATGCCACTTAGAAAACTCACTCGTTTTGCCTTGCCATACACACAGTCTTCACAGAACTCTAAATCAATAATCTTTTGTTCACCAAGTAATCCTCTTCGACTCAATTCGGACATGCCTTGAAAACTCATATGGCCGAGTCGAAGATGCCAAAGACGGGACTGATCTGGATCTGAAAGAGACTTTGAAACGACAGCAACATCACTCGAAATTGTTTGCCCGTCAAGAAAATAGAGGTCTGAGGTTTTTCGCTTGGCCCTCAGTTTGTCGGAACCATCTTTGAATACCCTGAGAACTCCACCTTTACCGGCAAATTCGTATCCTTTTTTATCAAAGGAGCTGAGAGATAACAAGTTTCTTCTGAGGTCAGGAACATATCTAACATTCCCAATGGTTCGGATAACTCCGTCAAACATACGGATTCTGACTGAGCCATGTCCAACAACTGGACATGTAGAATTGTTGCCCATTAAGACATAACCCTGGTTAACCTTTTCAAATGTATAAAACCAACTTCTGTTGTGACACATATGAAAAGTACAACCAGAATCAAGTATCCATTCATCAGTGGAATCCAGTTTATCTGAATAAACTGTCAGGAGTTCTCCAATACAACCGTCCTCTGCTACATCGGCTTCACCCGAAGTGCTAGCTTGTTTACCATATGCTGCTGCTTTCTCTTTATTCTTCAACTTGAAACATTCATCAATTGTATGTCCCTTCTTATGACAATAATTGCAAAACTTTTGTTTGCCTTTTGACTTGGATCTCGTTCTGTTGGAAGATTGAGGGTTTTTACCCCTATCTGTTGTTCTTCCTCTGGCATTTAAACCTTCGGCTTTCGCATCACTAGAAACACCACCTGTAATATGCTTCATTTTTTCTTTTGAATCCAAAGCTGTATAAACTTCATCTAAGACAAGAGTGTCGCGGCTATATATGATAGTATCACGAAAATGGCTGTAAGATTCGGGCAACGATGATAGTAAAAATAAAGCCAATTCTTCATCTTCATACTGAACATCCATATTCTCTAAGTTATTAACTAACTCTTTGAATGTGGAAATATGTTCAGCTAAAGAACCACCTTCAATCATTTTGAGATTGAACAACCGTTGCTTTAGATGCAACTTGTTTGGTAAGCTCTTAGTCATCAATAATTGCTCCAACTTTAGCCATAAAGAAGCCGCTGAAGTTTCTTTTAAAACATCTTGCAAAACATCGTTTGATAAGTGCAAACGAATCTGGGATAGTGCCTTGAGATCTTTCATCTCCTTTTCTTCTTGGTTCCATGACTCGGGCATCTTATCGAAACCCAAAAGCGCCTTATGTAAATCCATCTGAATTAGAACATCTCTCATCTTTACTTGCCATAGAGGAAACCTGGTGTTTCGATCTAACAACGGAATATCGAATTTCATTGTAGACATGATTTACCACTTGATAAAATAATTCCAATAAACTAATATTAAAACCCGGAAGCTCTGATACCAATTGTGGTAAAAGAGTGTGAAAACTCGCCCAAAGATCCGAGCAGTAATTAGTAATATTAGTTCGACGCGGAATGGAATTAATATAACAAGCGTAATCAAGCAGCAGGTAATTTTAAAGGTAGGAAATAAAATAAGAGTGACACGAGGATTTACGTGGAAAACCCAAATCGGGAAAAACCACGGGTGGCGGAAGCCGAGAAACAATTCACTATAACTTGTAGTGTTTACAGAGTTTGAAGAAAGAAAAAATATACAAAGAGTATTTTGTATCTCTATTGTATATATGGCTAGCTAGGTGTGTGTATTGGTTATTGTTTGTTGTGATGGATGCATTTAGCAATCAAGGATTCATGCCTATTTATACTAAAATGGTTACCATCCATATTAGAATATTTTTACCATCCATTGTAGACTTTGAATACCATTGCCATACATTGTTGAATCTTGAATAACCATCCATTTTTGATTCTTTGAATAACCATCCAAGATTGAAAAAACATAAACCATCCAATGTTGAATTTGGAAGGCAATATTCTTCAGTTTTTGAGTATCCGCTAGTTCAACTAGGTAGATGTGAATATATAGTGTTTATGAGGATTTGTTTGTTCAACTGGTAGATGTGAATATATAGTGTTTATTAGGATTTGCTAGTTCAACTAGTAGATGTGAATATACAGTGTTAATGGGGGTCCGGTAGTGAACTAGCATGTGTGAATGTGAATAGTGTAAAAGCCCATACATGTTTCAAAACTTAACTACAAAAAAAAGTTCACATATATAATATGTATGTCTGTCTGACCCTTTAGTCATTTGTCTTGCAGAAATAGACTTGCTCGAGTATATCAAGAAGAATGGTGTTGGTAATGAGTATGACTATATCAAGAAGAATGGTGTTGGTAATGACGGTGTTATGAAGCTTACTTCACGTTCTCTTGGCGAACACGAAGTCCACATTTTGGAGCGGACTAAAGGTATTTGCTATGAAGTTTCCAGTAGTGAAGATGTGGAGATTCCTGATGAGGTCCTGCAGTCAGAAGTTCAAGGTACCAGTGGTGGAGATGTGGAGATTCCTGATGAGGTCCTCCAGTCAGAAGTTCAAGGTACCAGTAGTGAAGATGTGGAGATTCCTGAGGAGGTCCTGCAGTCAGAAGTTCAAGGTACCAGTGGTGGAGATGTGGAAATTCATCTTGAAAAGCCTAAACAAAAAACGGTTATCGGTCCAGAGACGGTTTCTGAGCCGGCCTCATCCTCAAAGAAAAGGAAGAATGTTGTGGTGATTACTAGCGATGACTCGCCTGTGCAGTCGAGTGACGAGACTGCCCCTAATACTCATGTGGACGAGGCACCTGTGTCGCCCGCTGGTAATAAAAGAAGAAGGGGAAAACAGATTGTGTTTACAGATGAATCATCCAGTGACCATTATGAGGTGGGTCAGACAAGCGCGGATCAAGAGTATGTCCCCAAGTCTGTTCCGGAGGTTGTAACTCGCTGGTATGAGAGAAAAGCTAAGACGGAGGTCCGTTTGCGTGACCGGATATCTCGGTATCGCCTAAAAATGACTTGTCAGCACCAAAAGATCTGGAAGCTTAAGAAGAAGGTGCGGAAACTGAAGAAACCGTCGCAATCTGATAACGGAAGAGAGACGATACAGATGCTTGAAAAGAACACACATGAGCATGCAAAGGTGGTGGAGGCGTTGACAAAGGAACTTGAGGAGGCTCGTGATATGCAAGAGAAGCTCAAGCAGGAGAGGGCAACGGCGGCCCGTGAAAAAGATAGTTGGACACAAGAGCGCGTGTCACTAGAGAAGACACTAGAGCGGGTTTTGTCTGAACGTCAATGGTTGATTGAAGAAGGCTTTCAGTACGTGATTAAGAAACTGCACGGAAGCCAGGAATTTCTTGAATCGTTGGGGGCTATGGAGTCGAGTTTATGGTCGTCGGGGGCACACTATGGTCTTGTTGAAGGTTATGTAACTTGCAAAGCAGGGGTAGCTTTGGAGCATAACCGGCTATATATGCCCACGGCTGAGAGGGGGCTTATCAAAGCCGCGGATAAGCTGAAACACATGCAATACCCGTATGTTGTAGCGTTGGCGAAATGTAGGGACTGTACTAGTGGCGGAACTAGCCCATTAAATCAGGGGTATCCCAAAATATTTTTTTTATCGTGCAATCATATAATATTAAAAAAACGATAGTGGCGACATTAAATAAAGTATAATCTGGTAATCCATCTCCGACGAACGTTCAGGCAAACTCACCGGCATAACTAATAGCGGCGACATACGTATTAACGACGACATTTTGTTCATTAGCGACGGCCTCATTACCGGCAAACATGTCGCCGCTAATGATTGTTGATTTTTTTATCGAACCAGTGTTATTGGTAGCAACAAAACATGAGAGCAGTGCGTAAAGGATGACCAGTGACGTTTGGTTTTCTTCCAGGTCCTGAGCGACGATAATAAATAATGCCGCCATATGTATTTTATGATTTTTTTTGGGCTAATCTGATCAGCTGGGCTTATCTAATCAATTGGGTCATTGTTTCAATCGGGCTCCCTTGTTTTATAAGTTTGGGTTGGTTAGGGATATCCTTGTATTATTTTAGGGGTATCCTTTGTATAAAACCAAAAAAAAAAACACTAAGCATACGGACTTCAGCCGTAGCCCGTGCTACGGCTCACATAATAGTGGCTCCGCCCCTGGACTGTACACTCGATGAGTTGAAAGCATTGGAGCCTGATGTGGGGATGGAAGATGAAGGGGCTGGTTGTAGTAAGACGGCCAGAAAAGCAGTTTGAATTGGGTGTGTTTTTTTTTTGGTCGAAGGGACAACGTGTCGCCCTATTATATAAATATATGTATGGACTATCATCGGACGACTTCTGTTTTGTTGGTTGGCTTTGTGTATGATCAATGGGCTTGGTTGACAATGGTTGTAAGTCAAACTGTACTCTTTTGTGAATGAAGGTAAAAGTTGTCCGCTAAACAAGAATATTTGTAGCACTAACAAGAAGTTATTTTTAGTACTTTAGTTGGTTAAGCAAAAGATGTTAACCAATTGAGGAACTGTTATTAGTTGTTGTAAATAAATTAAAGGGCTAGTACATTTACACATCTTTGACATTAGGGTGAAGGGAGTGGTTAGACACTTGAAAGTGGCAAACTTTAAAATCAACCAATGAGAGGGTGCCATGTCAACACGTCTAAAGAGTTTAAACTTTGGTGAAAAGTGTTGGCATTGGTTAAACACTTGAAAGTGGTAAACTTTTTTTTTTTCATTTAAAAAAAATATATATATGTGTTAAAGTCAAACATACACACACACAAGTCTTGTCCCCTTGCCTCTTTGTCGATCGGTGTGGCTTTGCCGGGTTCTTTAGTTTGCCGCGCGGGATAAAGGGGTGGCGGCGGTGTTGCCGCTCGGCAATCGGCTTTGCCGATGGGTTTGCCGTGCCACTCCCTTCACCCTTAGTAATATAGTGCTAATGGTGTGTATATAAAGTCATTATCATTTGTAATGTGGTCAATGGGTCATGAGCAGGGGCGGACCCAAGTTATGGGGTGGGTGGGCGGCCGCACCCCTTGAAAAAAAAAATTAGTGGTATTTTTCGCGAAAAATTCAGACCGCACCCCTTGGAAATTTTCGTCCGCACCCCTTGAAAAATTCCGACCGCACCCCTTGAAAATTTTCGTCCGCACCCCTTAAAAAAAATGTTTGGAATTTATGTAAAAAAAATTGTGAACACGGATTGAAATCCGATCAAATTATGTAAACAAGTTAGCCTACTAACCCCTTTAATAAAACATAAATTCAATCCATCAATCCCAATAGCTTAATACACATTTAAGCCCAACTCAACTACTAGTTTTGTTAAACAAACCAGTCCACATAATAAAAAAAAAACCCAAATCGCTGCCACTTGCCAGCGACTCCCGCCCTTCCTCTGCCTCACTTCAGCGCCCAGCGACAACATAATTCCGGCCGGCGACTGCAAAATTTCGGCTGCAAACTGGTTAATTCAGGCCGCCCCTGACAGGTACATGTTTTTTACTAGGGCTTATAATAATTACTAGGGCTTGAAATTCAAAATTTTGGTTGCCAAACATGTTTGTTGATTATATGATTGTTGGTTGGCAAATAATAATTACTAGGGCTTGAAATTCAAAATTTTAAATTGAAAATTAAGGAACTGGGCTATGGTTGAACACTTGAAGATCATTGTTTATTTTGTATGTGATAGGATTAGGAATGAAAAATGAGTAGGGAAGTTATGCCACGATTTCTCAAGAGGAAAGGGGTTGAACCACTTTTTTCGCCGGATTATTCAAATTAAAGACCAAGGTATGTGATAGATAAGTTTTTTTTTTGTTCTTTTATTGAATGATTAAGAGAAATAAAAGTAGGGATGGTTTGAACTTTGATGTTTTTTTTGTTTGTTAATGTGATAGGAAGTTAGGAACTAGTGTTTGATTGTTTGAGAATTGAAATGGACCCGACCCGATCTAATTCGACCCGCTATGAAACTTTGTTTGTTTGTTTTTACTTGTTTTATATGACCCGACCCGATCCAACCCGCTATGAACTGATTTTTTTATATAGCTAGGGGTCTAAAATCTTTAAAAAAATTCCGCACCCCCCAGGAAAAAAATCCTGGGTCCGTCACTGGTCATGAGTGGCAACGAAAGTTATTGATTACAAATTTTGTTGTTATATGTAAAAGAGTAATTTGGGTTTTGTAGTTATATGTTAAAGAGTAATTCGGAGTTTAAAATAAACAGATTTATTTATTTATATAGAGGTTGAGTTGTGTTAGAAGTGGTATAGGGTTAATACAAATATACGGTTGAGTAAACTTCCGTTTTGCTCCCTGTGGTTTGGTCACTTTAACGGTTTTGCTCCAAACCTTTAAAAATAGCCATTTTACTCCCTGATGTTTAGGTTTTTTTGCCAGTTTGCTCCCCGCCTCTAACTCCATCCAAATTGTTTGTTTTTTCATTTTGCTCCCCGCAGGGAGCAAACTGGCAACAAAACCAAAACAACAGGGAGTAAAATGGCTATTTTTAAAGGTTTGGGGCAAAACCGTTAAAGTGACCAAACCACAGGAAGCAAAACGAAAGTTTACTCTATACGGTTAAAGTAAGGAGTTGTTCGGGTTCGCAGAATCTTTTGGATTTGAGATAAAACTCGAATTAATTCCTTTTAAATTTAATGTTTTTTTTTTGGAATGGTCTTTAAATTTGGTGTTTGGTTGGCACAAGATAGAATTATAATTTGAATATATTTCATCCTTCATTGGAATCTAATACCTTATATTTCTATCATTTTAATCCTCTAATTCATCTAATTCCATTTATAAATTTACTAACCAAACACAATACAAATTTTAATTGGAACTAGGGGTATTCGTGGTCGCGCGTTGCGCGACATTACAAGCTAGTTTCATTTAGTTATGGCTGCAAGTATTCCTCATGTTAATAACACCCTGTGATTAATTAAGCATGCTAGTTTTAGACTGCTATCCCACCTTTGCCTATTCTATCCGGAGGGCAAGAAGGACGTCTCTAGCAAATCGAGCTTTACTCCACCAGCCCGCTACGTGAGCAAAACCATTCAGTGCAACTTCAGGTATAGATTGACTACATTTGGGGCACGCCGTGTAAGGCCTTCTTTTTGTGTCGCCGCCAACAAAATCGACTTGCAGTCAATGAGAATATTTGATCATAGAATCTGCAGAGTGCATCACAAATTTTCTACAGAATTTAATTGGCTTATACTGAAAGGTGTTGCAAATAAATCTTACCCTGTTGATTTACTTGTTTCTCTTGCTTTATTTTTGAGCAACCTTCTTCTTCTTAACTCCATGCATCTCTATGGCAGCTGAAATTTAAGGACTTCTTGCCTCATGTGGTTGCAGGGGTGTTGTTAGGTAGCCACATGAGAACTAAATCCCTGTGAAGAAAACCTACAAAATCTGCCGTTTAAGGTTGTAAGCAAGTAAAGGAAGGAAAGATAGATAGTCATAGAACCAGTACAGTATAGATTGGTTAACTCTTTAACATTTGTTTCTTATTTTAAATTGTGATCGTTACATTATGCCAAAAGTGACAGTGGGGTCAAATTTTGTTGATCAACAAACACTTTTTTCAACTATTTTGTAAATTATTGAATATGTTATATGTTAGATAATGGATAGAAAACGTATTTAGCACTTTCAGCAAAGCGTAGATGTAACCTCTATTCCATAAAGGAATCGATGAACTTTTTAGCAAGTATGTTTATTAATCTTTGTTTAGTTCGTTTCAAGTCCAAATAAGCAATAAGTATGTATGCACTAAAAAATTCTTACATGCTTCTCGTTTGAAGATAGAAGCTTTACATAGTTGCCAATATATTTTCAAAGCCAATGATCACGTTCAACTTTAGAGCGGAACTCGGTTGCACTCCCTTACAAAATTATGTAACCTTTTTTTTTTTCATTTAAAACTATCATTCTAATATGGCTGAAATACTAAAAGAAGATACATTTTCATAATATCCTCTTCCTGTTTAACTTAATCATTATACAAAGGATTTATCGATTTATTCAGCTTAGATGTGTACAGTATATGCGTGTCTGTGGCTCTGTGTATCTCTATCTTTTTTGGAAAATTTAATAATGTAAACTTTTTCAAAATAAGTAAAAAAAAGAAATATCTTGATCACGTAATCTTTCAAGAAAAGAAAAGAAGGCAGATGAATAAAACGAAACCCATCTTAGGACGAAAGTTAGTTGCATAGTTTAGTTAAAGGTGTATTTAAATTCAAATGCATACACATCAGAGAAAACTTTGTTAACAGAAGGATAAAACAAATAAATACTTCAGATCTTAAATAAATAAGTTTGAACAACGAAATTATCCAAATTGAATATCGCAATGGAGACTGCTCTATAAACTCACATAATTGTAACAGAGAATAACTTACTTGCCTTCCGTCCTAAACCTATCAATAAGTTGCCGAGGCGGCGGCTATGAGTACACGTGGCGGTGATGATTGCCGGCGTCGGAGGCGCTCTCTGGCTGCCGAGCAGCAGTGATTAAAGGAGGTGGTGTTTGGTGTATCTTGGAATATATTAGGCCCATCACTCTAGCAATGGCACCAAAATCATTGTTGGGTCAGTTCCTTCACAACCACATACCACTGTGTAAATGAACCGTAGGTTACCAGAACTTACCCCATTTGTTGGAGATGCACATCAACTGTCGTCTTCAATAGCCAATCACTGATAGCTCGGCTCTTGCAGCCGCCTACAACCATTGAACGCCCTAAGAACCAAACCCTTGACACCTCTTTGTCGCCATTACCGCCATATCGTGTCGCAGTTCCTTGTTCTTGTCTTCGAAACCCTCAATTGTCGTCCGGGACTTATTTTGGCTTTCCAACAACCTACCGCTGCTCATCCAAGTACCTGTAATACAACTATAAACAATAAGTGATCTACTTTAATTGGGATAATATAAACCTAACAAATAGATTGATATACGGAAAAGCATCAATTGATAACCAAAACACTTTCAACACTAATTACAAAATCATTTAGTCCTATGTCTGTAAACATACAATAAAGCTAAAAAGACTGAAATCCTACCCATCTTTTCCAGAAACAACGCGAAACTCTGCTCAAAATTGTCTCCTCTGAGAGAAATCAAACCAAAAGAACATATTTAAATTACGAAACAAATCAAACACATGGAATAAAAAGGTTAACTAAATTCAAGAGTTTGATAGAGTATAATCTCGAGAGGAAGAGTTTGATAGAGTATAATCTCGAGAGGAATTCAAGAGTTTGATAGAGTATAATCTCGAGAGGAATAATTATACCTTAAATCGCCACAGGAGCACATCTGACCGCCACAAACGTCGTCGCAAACCTGATCTTCACTAGTGCAGCCTCTGTAACTCTACATCATCGCCATAGCCGGAGTGAAACCCTTCAATTGTAAATATCGAGATCAACATAAACCCTAAACATAAAACGTACGGTAATTATCGAGACCAACATAAACCCTAAATAATAAACGTAAAAGGGAAGGAGGGGAATTACCTGTGACCGACCAACCCACCGGTTGTTCTCGTATCAATAAACCCACAATGATTTCAACAATGACCAACAAAACAGTAATTCATTGCTATACTTTTTATGAAATTGTATGGACATTTAACTTACCCATCCTTAGAATTAGTGAAAAGCATCCAATTAGCAGCAGATAAATGCGTGGCTATTAATACATATGTATAACGCAACCAGTTCCGATATAAAAAGAGCATTACAAACCATCAAGTTGCATAGATTCAGAGGCTCAGAGGGTGTAAATGAAGGAGATAACCATGACTGCATTGGAGGTTGCATGTGAACATCTACCATCTCTCAAACATGCCACGCCACGGTGAAATCCTTAACTCGGTTTACACGCACACAATCATCATCGCCTCAGTAACCCAAACACCAAAAACATAATCATAGACCAAATGCATGTAGCTGCATCATCAAAGGAGCTCTATAAATCACAGATTTATATGTATACAATATACACGATCTGCAGAAACCCTAACCAGCAAAAATAATACATAAGCGACTTAAGGTTTCATTATTCAAATCAAGAACATCTTAGATGAAGAAACCCATCGTGATCGGTACATCGTAGATAAAAGCAACCACCACCCATCAAAGTCGGTTAGAGTCTCAGCATAGGAAACCCTAGCCGTCATCGACCCCTAACAAAGGAAACCGAAAAATAGGCACAATCAACAATTGCCGCCACCATAGGAGCCCATGAACGGACCCCGTCAACAACCAACGTCTCATGTTTGAAACCCTAACCATTATTGAGTGGCCACAGTGTAACACCTCGAAAATTCGTGTTCAATGATATAACGACACGTGTCATGTAAGACAAAAAGGGTTGTAAACCCGGATTTAATAAAGATGTATTGGCAGGATTTAAAAGTGTCGTCATGTTAATTTTTACCTCTGAACGACCTCATTTATAAATCCCAAGACCCAAGTATATATATATTAAACATCTAATATATTTTTAAATCCAGAAATTTGTTGACAATAATTAAATTCATAGTGCAAGATGGGTTCCTACGAAAATTCTACGGTAAACCTTCTTGTTCGGCACTTTAAAAATGAATTCAAATGAAACAATTCATAATGGTAGGGTATGTAACTGTTCAAGGCCATTTTGGGAGGTCCCTAACTGATAATTGAGGCCCCAAACTCGGAAAAGATAGTTGCCCTTTCGAAATCCTGAAGAAACAAAGATTTTTGCTCCTGACCGCAGGCTTACGGACCGTAAGCCACCCCCTTACGGTCCGTAAGGGGGTGCCAGCGACGGAAAATGTTGCTGTTTGCTGTTTAAACGCGATTCTTGCACTTTAAACGGTTTTCCTCTTCCCCCTTGGCCCCTAAACGATCCCTAAACATCTAGGGACACTTGTAAACAACCTGTGGTCAGTAGTAGACTGATTTGTCAACTTTTTGTGGTGATTAAACCCACTATAAAAGGGCCATAAGTTGCAACTTTGCAATCACACCTTCATCTGCATTCTTGGATCATTTCTGGAGCTCAAACCTTCTCTCAAGTGATCACTAATCAAGCTTAGGACTCTTGTAAGTTTGCTTGACCTTTCTTAATTAAGTTTTAGCCTAGTTTTAGCTTAAAAGTCAAACCGTCGTAATTAACGGTTGACTTTAAGATTAATCACAAATGGTCCAGTGATTAGTCGAATCAAAAGTAGTTATAAGTTGGTATTAATGTGGGTAATAAAACCTTAAAAGGGTTCCCCCTGATTACCACTCTAACTAGGTCAAAAGTCGGGTCAAACTTGTAATTAAAAAGTCAACAGGGAGCTTAAATTCTAATTTATGCATGATTAGCTATAGAAAACACCTACAACCTGTTTGATCATTATTATAACTTGGTAATTAGTGTAAGAACATGTCTAAACATGTTCAACTCGACAATTTACTATAAAGACCCGGTTCGGAACCGAAAGTCACATAGTTTGACTTTCACTTTGACTTTCAGTTCTGACCCGTTTAAGCATGTTTTAGAAATGCCTTAGAGCTTTATTTGGACCAGGTAACATGCTAGTATAATCCTCTGTGATTATACACCACGGATCATTAGTTATCCAATTAATACGCATGATTCCGTTAATTGCCCATATGTTGACCATTATGCCCTTTTCACCTTAAAACGTGATTTTTGAAAATGTAAAAGAGTAGAAACTTTAATTACTGATATTTAAACTTGTATGCAAAGTTTGACATCAGCTTGAGGTGTAGGTTAAGAGTTATGCTCGTTAGCGCAAATTGAAAGCTTTATGTTAATAAAACGGCGTAATTAGCGTATAGCCTAGTTAAGCCTACTTTTTGATATCAAATCTTTTACCCACTGATGTAATATATTATTTTGGGATTTTTAAGGATTTTTAATTAATTTTAGGCTGAGCATAACTCATAGTCGTAGGCTTAATCCGGTAACTGTCGGTTTTGCCCTTACGGGCCATAAAATGAGTTTTACATATCTAAACGACTCCAAACCTTTTGCTACTGATCACATATGATAAATAAATTATTTTAAGCCTTCTGGAAATATAAAAATATCAGATTTAAGTATCGAACCCGTAAATGGCCTTTAATCGCCTTTTTTAAGCGTTTTTAACGCATTGTATGTACTAAGATTATTTTAAACATACAAAGGGTGATACCTACTGATATTTGAGGCAAATTATAATATCTTAACAGTAAGCAAAGGTTGTTAAACTTAGACTTCAGTTTTGAGCTTTTCGGCTTATGTGAAATTACCAAAATACCCCTACGGGGCATAGTTTGGTTATAATTGGTAAATTTCACATATATACTTTAACCTACTGTTATAACTCATTAAATTGAGTATGTTTGCTGATTACATCAGACCTGTAACTCAGTTAAACACTTAAACTCTTTTACAACCTTTAAAATGACCGAACTACCCCTACGGGGCATAGTTTGTGTTTAAATTCTTTTCGGGCATAATAAATGATATCTTACTGATGTCACAACATATTTGGAGCATATTAACTTAGGAAACCTGTACAAGGCTCTCATTATTACCCGTTACGCTTATCACGCGTTCGGTTCGGTTTATGTAACAAGTTTACATAAATTAGCCGAAACGGGTCAAACCTTATCGGTTTTATCTCAAAATCCAGAATGTGCATGAAGGACCCATATTAAACAAGTCTCTGAACTTGTCGGGTCTAAATCACATTCTATCCGGTCTTCGCTTAATCGTGCGTACGAACCGTATCTTTGAAACTAACCGGTCTAAGCTTAAGCTTAACTAAAGACCCGTTAGGATTCTAATAGGTTATTATAAACCTTCGTTCCAGATTAGGAGTACCAGTAAAAGCTACGTGCATTTGCTTATTGTGATTTATACATTGCTCAGGTAAATACTTTTAACTTATTTTCCCTATACGGGCTTGGGTTACGGTATATAGCATACCGCTTGATCGGGCATCAAATTCTCCACCGTTGAGTGGGTAATTGAATAAATTTGATCCGCTCGTTTAAACAGTCTTGTTACTTAAAGCCTTTGGGGGGTTAATGACCAAGTCCCGGATATCCTTGGCATCATTTTACGAAATGGCCACGACTTAAGCGCGGGGTGTAGGCGTACACCCGTCAGTGCACAAAAGTATATTGTGGTGTGTCTATTGATCTTTAACCCGGACAAGATCCGGGCTACTGAACGCACAAGGAACATGTAATTCGTTCACAAGATTATAATATTAAATAATTCTCCCAAGTTAAATAAAATGTTTATGCCACGTGCATCCAAACCAATTTTTCAATCATTTTCCAAAATGAGTCAGTTGATTGTATTTACCAGTGTAAACTGACGTATTTTCCCAAAAAGATTAAATGCAGGTACTAAGCGTAATTGGCTGGGATTTCTCCTTAGCATCACTAGAAGTCTCACAAGCTTAAGATGCCTGAAGTCTGTTGAACCATTAATACTATTTTGAGTTAAATGCTTGGTTGGTCCCTGTGGTTTGCAAAAATTGCAGACTTGGTCCCAGTGGTTTACTAATTACACGCGTGGTCCTCAAACTTGTCAAAAATGCACTCGGTTGGTCCCCAGCCCTAACATCAGTTAAATTTCTCAGTTAAGTCCATGTTAAATGACCAAAATACCCTTGCCTAACTATAAAAGGGTAGTGAACCCTGTCTCATTCATCAGACCTTGAACCCCAAACACGCACACCACACACTCACCTCTGCTTCTCTCTATGCGAACCAGTCAAGGGAGCCCGATTTCCGGCGATCTCCGGCAACAGGTTCCTCCGGCGAACCCCCATAACCACCGTCCTCCTCTTTCTCTCACACATCCACAGCCAAACACCCCATTTCCCCTCTCTTCTCCGGTGATCAGAGTCGGTCCCGGCCGACACTCCGACATCTAATTCGGCTAACATCCACAACACCCCTCACCTTCCCTCTCCGCCTTAAACTACCACACCGACACCTCACTCCCCTTTGCGGAAATAAAACGGCCGGCCACCACAGATCGGTGGTGGCGCACGGCAGTTCAGAGCTGAGAGAGAGAATCAGAGACGAGGCAAGAGAAGGGGCGACGCCATTCGCGGCGGCGGCGGCGGCTTGGTTCCGGCTGTTCAGGTCTCGAGTTGGGCTCCGGTTTGGGTCTCGAGTTGGTTCCGGCTGTTCAGGTCTCGAGTTGGGCTCCGGTTTGGGTCTCGAGTTGGTTCCGGCGGCGGCTTGGTTCCGTCACAGTTCAGAGCTGTGATGCAGATGATGAAGGTTGTGGCTGGGTTTTTAATTTTTTAATTCTTAGTTTTAGGTTTTTAATTGGTCAAGGGTAATATAGTCATTTCACACATAGTTAACTGAGAAATTTAACTGAGGTTAGGGCTAGGGACCAACCGAGTGCATTTTTGACAAGTTTGGGGACCACGCGTGTAATTAGTAAACCACTAGGTCCAAGTCTGCAATTTTTGCAAACCACAGGGACCAACCAAGCATTTAACTCGATCCATCTGTGGATAAACTTCCGAATATTGTGACATTTGATATTACAATATTAAATTCGGTTGTATCATATTTTTAAATTTTGCTTCCGCTGTGCATATTGATTATTGTGTTGTTTGACTATTATGTTGCCAACCACGTCACGATACTCTCCCCACTGGGCCCATCGGTGACACGTGGAAAACGGGGTGTGACACACAGTGAAAACCCCCAAAAACCAGAAGGCAGCCCTGACCAGGCCTGCGATTGGAACCCACCGCCGTTCATCTCCCTCGTTTTCGGCATTCTAGATCTAACAAAATACTGAATATACAATAGAAACAGGGTTACCGAAAGTGGATCGAAACCCTAACCGCTTGACCACCGCCTCATCGCTCTCCGGCACAAACCATGTTCGCCGCCGCCTAAGACCACCGCAACGACAATAATTCCGTGACAAACCCTACTCTGGGCCACCAAAGACAACCGCCACCACAATGGTCAAAACTCCGTCGTCAAGTGTTGCTGACGACGACGAGCAGGTTGGGATACCGGCGGAACCTTCGTCATCATCGGGCCGTCTCTCTCTCTAGCACAACTTTCTCCATGTGTGTATATATATGTATAATTTATATATGTGTATACATACAGGCGGCGGTGGCTGATGGTGACGCCGGCGCAGCGGTGGAGCGGTGGATAACCACGTCCATCTCTCTCTAAAACGGGAAATGAAGATGACACACAACTCCTTTCACTATTCATTAGGCTTGTCACGTGTCTCAGGTTACTATTCACAAACTTCTGTTTTTAATAGATATATAATATAATAATTAGTTCCAATTCCATCAAAATCTAATTCCTCTCAAGATTCCAATTCTTTCCAAAAAAATTATTACGAATCAGACGACCCCTAAAGGTTTTGTTTGTGTCGAGTTTAATATTAATCAAAGAGTCAAGATAAGAGTTTTGTCACCAAATCCTAGTTCGGTATTGTAACTTTATTTGTTCTTCGGGTGGTCTGAAGTAGGGATGAGATTGGTACAGTAGCAATACGATACGGATACCATATAGGTAAAATCAATATGAGTACTATAAATACCATAATACAAAATAAAACATAAAAAAAAAAACTTGTCTACATAAAATTCGGTACCAGTACCCGTTTTTACCCGTACCCGTACCAATACTGAAAGTACCGAATATCAAAATCAATAAAACTGGGTACCAATACATGTACCAAATACCTAAAATCGGTGTGGGTACAAGTACAAATACAGATACAATACGGATATTTGAGAAAAAAAAGCTCATCCCTAGTCTGGACCGATATTTGTGATATACTGTGAGAATTAATGGTTTTCTTGAAGTATCTTTATTTTCAGGTACAAAAGATTCTCTGAAACAACAAAGACGTTTAGTGTCTCTTTATGATCTTGTTTTTATTCCCAAGCTTTTGATCATTTTAATATTTTGTTTCTTTTC
This sequence comes from Helianthus tuberosus, assembly GCA_030545235.1. Classification (NCBI taxonomy): domain Eukaryota; kingdom Viridiplantae; phylum Streptophyta; class Magnoliopsida; order Asterales; family Asteraceae; genus Helianthus; species Helianthus tuberosus. The sequence continues at coordinate 30,736,399 of CM060451.1, forward strand.
TTCCATCGGAGGAGATTATTATTTTTTTGGAAAGACAGTTTTATTCACATAACCACCACATCAAAACAAGAAGGGGGTAGCCAAATAAACAAGAAGAAAACATAATACATTTTATCAGATTTACACCAAGCGAAATATAGTGGGTGTTTGGGTTATTTTGGAGCAAGTTATAGCTTATTGACTTAGACCCTGGGGTATGGTGGGGCGGGGGTTGGGGGCATGAGTTGACACGTGGAGTTCGAGCCCCCCCGTCGGTGAGTGACGTGTCCGTGGGGTATGGCGGGGCGTGGCTAGCCCGCGTGGCCCTGGCAGTTTATTAAAATAAAAATTAAAAAAAAAACAAAAATTAAAAAATACACACAACATTAAAAAAAAGCCTAAAAGCGAATAGGAGCCGGCCACATAGGATGTTGGGTTGGGGTAGCGGACAGCCGGTGGGATTGGGGTTAATTTATATAGCGATGTTGGGTGGGTGAACCGCTTGGCTTGGCCAAACGGTTATAATTTGAAATTTAAATGCCCACCGCTATGACCTAACCAACAAGCGAATAGGAGCCGGCCACATAGGATCACTAGCCCCGCCCCACGCCCGGCTTTAAACTCCCGCCCCTTGGGCCACGCCCAAACCCAAGCCCACCCGGGGTGGTAGCTTGGACGTTTTCAGCCAACCCACACCCCAACCTCCGCCCCATACCCCACAGTCTTATAAAAGTTAATAAGTTGTTTTTATAGTGTTTGGTTTAACTTATTTAAGTTGTTTTTGTGTGTGAAAAATTTGTTTTTGAGAAGGAATCCCAAACACCCCTTATATTGCATTTTTTTAAAACCCAACCACACCACTTCATGACGTACCTGTTGTTGTAATATACTAATATGCGTCTTTAACCATTATATCTCCACAAAACTATCCTTACTTCAATAAATATAATTTGAAAAATAACTATCCTTACTTCAATAAAATTGGCAACTTCTGAATGAGTAAGTGTTGATCCAGGAAGAGGCCTGAACCAACAGTATAATGTTTAACCGTTCAGAGGCAAATGTCTGACCAATTCAAAAAAAGATCTTAACCATTCAGACTCGGTATAATGCTTAACTATTCAGAGACAAGTGTCTAAATCATTCAGACAGAGCCGTCCCCGAAAACTCTTGAAAAAATTTAGGCCTCGGGCAACGAAAAAAATTGGGCCCAAAATTATGGTTAAGAGTAAATGAATTACAAAAATAAAAACTTTGACCAATTCAAAAAAAGATCTTAACCATTCAGACTCGGTATAATGCTTAACTATTCAGAGACAAGTGTCTAAATCATTCAGACAGAGCCGTCCCCGAAAACTCTTGAAAAAATTTAGGCCTCGGGCAACGAAAAAAATTGGGCCCAAAATTATGGTTAAGAGTAAATGAATTACAAAAATAAAAACTTAATGATGGAGAAAAGACTCGAACTTAAGACCTTTTACATTATTTTGAGATGGTTTTTGCCACTACACCACCAACATTTTTTTGCATAATAAATGAATGAATATACTAAATATATAATTTAATAAATATATACAAGCTTGTAAAGATTTTTCGGGCCCTTTGAAATTTTGGGCATCGGGCGTCGGCACGGGTTTGCCAAGCCCAGATCCGGCCCTGCATTCAGACATCTGGTCGTGAAACAAACAGTCTAAAACCAGTTAAAGGTTTGTTTTATTAAGAGCTACTTATGATAATATTTTTAGAAAACAAACGTTGGCGTGGCGGGATTATTCTTTTCTGGGCAAAACACTGAAATAATATTCCATATCTATTTCTAGCATGCAAGTTGCTTTCCCAAATCAACATCTGTTCTTTCTCTTCCTTCAAATCTGCAAGAACCCTAAACCCACTCAAAACTTGTATTCAAAATCCTCTGGAGATCAAACACTCCGTTGAAAACTTGAGGCCGTCGTTTTTCTTTCTATGATTTTCAATATGTCTCACAAACACGACATGTCTGATCATGTGTCCAAGGTAGACAATCATTTCCTTAAACAGTTCTGCTCAACATACAACATTGGTCCAGAGTACAAGCCCACTGTTCCTCAGCCCGACCACCGTATCACCGACTGTCCCGACGGTTATATCGGGCTTTACACCAGACATTTTGAGTCCTCCAACATCCGCATTCCCTTCTCCAACTTCTTTCTGGATTTCTTGAAACATTACAAACTTAACATATCTCAGTTGTCCCCTCTTAGTGCCATGAAAGTTACTCATTTCGAAATCATGTGTCGGGCTCTTGGTGGCGAGCCATCGCTACCTTTGTTTTGACAGTTTTTTGTACTCACTTGGAATGGCGATTGGTACACCGTGTCTCAACGGAGGAATCTTGCTCTTTGTTGCATAAAATGGGTGCCAACAGCTATGCCTCCATGGAAGGACTCTTTTTTTTGGGTTTCTGTTGAAGCTATACCTTTCAAAATGGGTTGGAGACACCACGATGAGCCGTTACATGTTATCCCCCCTCATACCGAACACTTCGATGAGAAACTGTACCAACTCTTGGTTTACCATCCCACATGCTTGCAACGGCAAGGATTTCCGGAACATGTTCTGATCCTAGCTGGCTTGAGTCGAAACTGGCCGCACTTGAAGGCCGAGCCTGTCATAATGGATGGGGACAAGGGTATGCAATGCATTACTCGGTGGTTATTTACTTATTTATGTGTTTACTGTTTTGATTTTTTGTTCTGTTGAAGTGCTTTGGAGTTTTTAATATGGTTTGTAGTCAAAGTACTTTTGAAACATGTTTCGCTTCTAGGTGATCTGCTAGTTGAACTAGTGGATTTGAATAACGTTAACAAGGATTCACTTGGTTAAACCAGCAAATGTGAATATATGGTATTTATTATGATCCGCTATATATGCTTAAAGTGGGATCTTGTGATTCGAAATATTTGTTCTATTACTATGTTACCTATCCACCACTTCTTTTGTTATTTAGTAGCGCTCTGTTTATAGATTAGTTTCTCGTTTTTCTACTATACGTCTTTGGTGTCGGGAGTCTCTCGGGATTTTTTACTTATTTATGTGTTTACTGTTTGGATTTTTTGTTCTGTTTAAGCGCGCATGCTTTGAAGTTTTTAATATATTCAGTTTGTAGTCGAAATACTTTTGAAACATGTTTCACTTCTAGCAGTGGCGGATCTAGAAAATCTTTATAGGGGCAATGTTTCCAAAAAAATGGGTAAAGAAATCGAAAAAAACATCAATTTTTTTCTCAAAATTTACACTACCGCCGGAGCGTCAAGGGGTAGCGGGGGCAACCCTTATTAACAAGCTAGGTCCGCCCCTGGCTTCTAGGTGATCTGCTAGGTGAACTAGTGGATTTGAATAACGTTTACAAGGATCCACTTGGTTAAACTAGCAAATGTGAATATATTGGTATTTATACGATCCGCTAGTGAACTAGCATATGTGAATAGTGTAAAAATTAATACATGTTTGCCAACCAGAGCTAGTTTTCACCTAGAAGCTAAACATGTTTCAAAAACTTGACTACAGATTTTGTTAAAACTCCAAACCATCTGAACCACAAAAATTCTCATATATGTCTTAGTGACCCTTTGAACATTTGTCTTGCAGAAATGGACTTGCTCAAGTATATCAAGAAGACGGGTGTTGGTAATGCTGGTGTTGTAAAGTTCACATCTCGTTCTCTTGCTGAACATGAAGACCACATTTTAGAGCGAACTAAAGGTATCTGCTACGAAGGTACCAGTTCCAGTGGTGGAAATGTGGAGATTCATCCTGAAAAGAGCGAGTTGATTGCCAAAGGAAAAGGCTTGGAGACGGTTTCTGAGCCGGCTTCATCCTCAAAGAAAAGGGATAATGTTGTGGTCATTACTATTGATGACTCGAGTGACGAGACCGCCCCTCAAACTCATGTGGACGACGCACCTGTGTCGCCTGCTGGTAATAAAAGAAGGGGAAAACAGATTGTGTTTAGAGATGAGTCATCCAGTGACCACTATGAGGTGGGTCAGACAAGCGCGGGTCAGGAGTCTGTTCCAGAGGTTGTAACCCGCTGGTACGAGAAAAAATCCCAGATGGAGGCCCGTTTGCGTGACCGAATTTCTCGGTATCGCCTAAAAATGACTTGTCAGCACCAAAAGATCCGGAAGCTGGGGAAGAAGGTGCGGAAACTGAAGAAATCTTCGAACTTTTATAAAGGAAGAGAGGCGATACGGACGCTTGCAAAGAACACACATGAGCATGCAAAGGTAGTGGAGGCCTTAAAAAAGGAACTGGAGGAGGCTCATGCTATGCAAAAGAAGCTCAAGCAGGAGAAGGCAACTGCGGCCCGCGAGAAAGAGGGCTGGATGCAAGAACGCGTGTCGTTAGAGAAGTCACTAGAGCAGGTTTGGTCTGAGCGACAATGGTTGATTGGAGAAGGGTTTGAATATGTGATTAAGAAACTGCACCAAAGCCGGGAATTTCTTGAACCGTTGGCGGCTGTGGAATCGAACTTATGGTCATCGGGGGTACACGAGGGTCTTGTTGAAGGTTATAAAAATTGCAAAGCTGGGGTGGCTTTGGAGCATAACCGCCTGTTTAAGCCGAAGGCCGAGGGGGAGCTTACCAAGGCTGCGGATGAGCTGAAAAACATGCAGTACCCGTATGTGGTAGCTTTGTCTCAATGTAAGGACCGTACATTGGATGAGTTGAAAGCATTGGAGCCCGACGTGGGGATGGACGATGTAGGGGTTGGTTGTAGTAAGAAGGTTGGAAAAGCAGTTTGAATCGGGTTTTTTATTCGGTATTAACTATCTGATATTATGGTAGAAATTTGTTTAATTTTTTAGTTTGGGAACATTCAGTATTAACTAACTAATTTTATGATATGTATGGAATATCATCAGACCCCTTTTGTCTTGTTGGTTGGCTTTATGCAAGTCTATTAGTCAAATTGTACTAAGTTATTTAGTGAATGAAGATAATAGTTCAAATCAAATACTCTTGAGTATTCTAAACAGAAGTATTTGTAGCATTAACATTTTTTTTGTTTTGAGTATTTTAGTTGTGGCACGCCAGTGTCGTTGTGACTCGAATGCAAGGTGCATGCATATCAACGCTTTCAGGATGTTACAAAGTAGTCGCGTTTTCCTTGGTTCACCAGAAATTGATTGTCACGAGCGCATATATAGCGATAGGTACCAAGAGGGAGAGTAGATGATTGCGCGATTTCTATCATCCCTACGTTACATAAGAAAATGTGGCCCGGAGGTCATAAGCAAGCCAAACTTCTCTTTTTGTCCAAATACATTCTGATTTATCTAAAACATGTATTTTTTGCATGTAACTTCTATATATATTTCCAATTCTTTGTAAGCCGACAATCAAACATGGTCAGAGTTCACGCTAGAGGTGTACAAATTCGTTCTTTTAATTGATTCAGGTTATAAACTGAACCGCATTGGTGAACAGTTAGTTTGTAAAATACCGGTTCAGATTATAAACCGGTTTAGGGGGAAAATGTTTGAACCTATCAAATCGATTGGCGTCGAGTTCAAACCAGTTTGGGGCATAAAAGCCACTTGTTTTTCAATCAGGTCGAGTTCATATTGGTTTCAGGGAATGAGACTACAAACTAACGGGTTGGGTCAGGTCCAAGCCAGTTTTTTGGGGAGAAGTGGGTAGGGTTATAAACCGGGTTGGCGGGCCAAACCAGTTTTTTTACACCTCTAGTCACACACACACAAATAAACAATGACTTCAAGAAATCCATTACATAAATTCAGACTTTATGGTCCATAAAATAAACAATAGCCCATGAATAAAAAAGCCCAATAGAATTAAAAGCCCAACCTACTATATAACATTTGATTTAGGGTTTCGTTCATCCGCAGCCGATAATCGGTAAACGCAAAGGAAATTATCAGGTTCGCCTCTCAAACTCATGTTTTTCACTAATTCAATGAACTGATGCGTGATTTAGTTTACGAATGTGTTGTGTCTCATTTCTTGCCTACATTTTGATTGTAGTTTCAGTCTGTAATGTTTGTAGATCACATTGAATTGGACCTCATATGCTTTGAGTGATACTTGATACGTGTAGAAAAGTTAGAATATGAATGAAAAGTGTTATTGTTATTGAAAATTAGTTTATCTTTATTGCTTGAATAATGTTGAGTTTATGTAACATTGGTTTATTTTGCTCTATTTTGTTATGTTCTTAGCGTGATAAAATTAATTTATAGAAAAGTATATTGTAAACGACCACCGTGAACACGAACATCCATGATCAATGATTATAATTTAGATAAATAAGTGTTACTAAAGTTATGATTTAGGAAACTTTTTTGAGCCTTTGAAAAACTTTCACCGAATTTGGCTTCAGATTAACAAATGCCACCAACGTTCTTAACCGATATTTGAGCTCTGTGAATTTAAAACATGTGATATGCCAAGAGCTAGTTAATATGTTACTTTTAGCCCTCAATCACTAATGTTATTACCCCTTTGTGTGTTATGGTAATGAATACCAAGGCGCGCTTTTTACAAAAAGCCCCAAAAAAGCGCAAATTTTGGGGGTTTTTTTTGGCCTGAGGCGCACACCTCATGTACATAAGGTGTTTTTATGCTGTTTTTACGCATCAAACTGTTGTACAGTAGGGTTTTTGGCTTGTACTTGTAGGTTAAATCATATACAAACCTTATTTATAGCCATATTTTGGATAAGTGATGCTAAAAACCTATGGGATATATAAAAAAAATTGTATAATCCCTTTGCGCCTTGGGTACGAAAAGCCCGTCGCTTTTTTCTCGGTTTTAGTCCTCGTCGCTTTTGTGCGCCTCTCGCTTTTTAAAACCAAGCTTGTATTATGTATATATTGATTGGTTTGTACTTTATACTTAAATGTGCTTGTATTTTCAGAAATGGCTCCAAAGCAGCCAAATACTGGACTGTTTGTGGGTCTAAACAAAGGGCATGTTGTTACCAAGAAGGAACTAGCACCGCGCCCTTCTGACAGGAAAGGGGTAAACGATTAATCGTTTGTGTATGTTTATTATAAATGCGTTGAACCTTTATTCTCATTTATCTTATATTCTATTTGTTTTTGGTGGTTAATTTAGAAAACAAGCAAGAGAGTTCACTTTGTGAGAAACCTTATCAGAGAAGTTGCTGGATTTGCTCCTTATGAGAAGAGAATTACCGAACTTCTTAAGGTTGGAAAAGACAAACGTGCCCTCAAAGTTGCCAAGCGGAAGTTGGGCACTCACAAGAGGGCCAAAAAGAAGAGAGAGGAGATGTCCAGTGTTCTCCGCAAGATGAGGTGAACTTCAAGTTTCTACATTTACATACACATTTATAAATATTTATAAACTTGGTCGTGTAACATGTTTTATATGTTTGGTTATATTTTTACACAGGGCTGGTGGTGGCGCAGAGAAGAAAAAGTAAGTTTTTGTTGTTGTTGTTTACTACTTAAAGATCTATTGAGATTTGTGTTTAGTTAGTGGTTTTGACTGTTTGTTGGACCTTTTTATATGAATGTTTTTCAACAATGATTTATGAATTTGTGACTCATTTACAAATGAACGTTAATGTTATGCTTGCTGTCTTGAAAAGTGTTTGTTTGATGAAAAAGTAACTAGAGCTTGAGGTCATTGTAGGCAGTAGTATTTGTTTATGTTTGGAACCAAACTCCAGGCCAGTGTAATCTGTACCTATATTCCAATAATATATTATTGGTGCATGGCTATGATTGGTGATGATAGTTTTTTAATCTTCTAATGTTTTCTTATAGTTTTCATTCGTAGCTTTATCTGTATATTAAGTTATGGGTGACTTGGTGACCAATTTTGGGCATATTTGGCCGATCGTTGAACAGACACTTAAACAGTATCTGCGCAACCACACACATGTATTCTAGATCTTCTGTTTTTTATAATCAAGGAATTTTGGCTTCTGTTCTGGTTATGCCCGAATGGAACTGCATAGACCAGACAATTAAAAAACAAAGTTTTCAAACCTCCAAGAACATTTACAAGTTTGCTGCTCGATAATACATACACTTTGGACAATATTTTGATTGAAAAGCAACTGCAAAGATCAACAGCTGATGTTCCGGGTTTCTGGCCCTGTGATGTGGCCAAAGACATTGAGCAGACGAGCTGCAAATAAACGAGGTGCCAACAGTGTGGATTCTTCTTTGCAACTTGGGAACATGAAAGTGGGATCGCTAGTAATCGCAGATCAGCATGCCTCACTGATTATGGCTGTCTGCCTCATCTCGAATACCATTATTGATTTATTCTTACCCAACAGATCTATCAAAGAGCTCCGGGCAAACCCTTACCAGTGATTCTTGCCTCCCCTACAAACAATCGTTTTGGATTCAACCTGTTCGAACCGTATAAATATTCTCTGGTTCAATACCAATAAAACCAACTTTGATTCAATTTCTCTTTACTCATAATGGTATCTCTTACGAAATACTATATAAAGTTATCTTAATCTTAATTCTTAGAACCACGGGTGTAGAAATCGCTAGTTGCTAGTCGGTCAGTAAGGACTAGTGATTAATCGGTGATTAATTGGCGCCTAGTCATGATTTTTACAACCATGACACATTAGGAATTAGCTTAAATAGTCGCACACACCAATTGCTACCTTTTCATTATTATTCTTGCATTGGTCCATATTCCATAGTCCATATCATCATACTAACTATGCCCTAAAATCAAAAATTAAATGAGTTTATTATCACAATTTCATAAAAGTAGTTGGTTAATACCGGATGATCATAGAATACATTCACCCAAAAACATGTAAAATATATATTTTGTTAGAATAAAAATCACACCAAAAAACACATCGTTTATTATTAGATTTTATTTATATAGTTACAAACTAAACCTCAAAATCACCACAAAAACCACACCACCCTATATATGCTCATGTATTCGCCACTTCTGATCATAAAAACGTAACATTATCTACTATGTCAAGGCTAGTTAAGCTTAACCATGCAATAAGCTCCAAACGGTGTCGTCGATCATTTCGTCGAAGATCCATTCTTCGACTTCCGTAACTACTTCTAGAGTCTCCGAACAAAGATCCATCCATCTTCTAGATATTTCAAATTCTTTCTTTATCAGTTGATCTAACGATCTCGGATAATGGCAGTAGAGACGCGACTCAATTCGTTCCCACACCTCGTTTATCAAGTCCATTCCCTTCGGAAGCGGATGGATACTTTGTTTACAATATGACAACCCCGGAAAGAAAGCTAACGAACGATCACAAATCTCCTTGAGGATTTCATTTGTGGTGTCGAATAGGAGCAGTTGGTCATGCTGGGCCCGGCTCGAGAAGATTTGTAGTTCATGATACAACGATGGGTCGAGTATTTGGTCCGAAGAAAGCCACCTTTGTTCAAACTCGTCCCAGTTGAGATCGGATGCTAAAAGCACAGCTTCAACATATTCATACACTGATTCCTCGTTCTCGGCATGGTTAAGGCTACGTGTCTCTTGCTGTTTTGTCGGGGTAACAGTTTCCTCGAATCGGATACGTAGTGGTTGAATCGATGATTCAGCTGAAAACATTGCAACAAACTGAGTCAGCATGAAACATCACTAACAAACCATCCTAAAGAATTTAGAGGTATTCACAGTCCAGTACGGTCCGTCCCTTCAAGTTTTGACGAAAACTATGGGCCGAACCGCTAACTAAGTTTTCGAAAAACGACAAACGAAACCGCCCGGTTGGATGGGTCGGCCGGTTTTATCGATTTGTTGGTTTAACAGGTCGGTTTTGGTGGTTTGACGGTTTGAACCGAATTTTTAATTTTTTTCAAAATCATTAGTTTGTAACACATTTTTAAAATGATAAGGATGGCTCAAAATTACAACCATATTCTAAAAAAATTATATATATATATATATATATATATATATATATATATATATATATATATCTGTGTGTGTGTAAAAAATGTTAAATGGCCGCTTCAGTATGCACGGCTGGTTCCAAGTTTTAAACCAGACCGAACCGTTAAACCACCGAACCATTTGGATCTCAGACCGGCCGACTTGTTTCTGTCAGCCTCAATGGTTTTTGAACACCCCTGCAAAATAATACAACAAAGCAATAAACGATGAACGCTTACTGGATCGGGAAATGGTTCTAGCCGGGCTAATATCATCATCCGAAAACAATGGCTCAAGAACAGACACAGGACTAGGTTTGCCAGTTCTATCGTCTGAGGTATTCTCGACTTCTTCACTCTTTCTATTGCTTGAAGGTGAAGATCTGGAAGGCGACACTACTGGAGAACAAGATAACTCGTCTTCTTCAGTCGAATCCTATAGACCGAAAAAAAATATCAATTTTAATTAAAAAAATGAAACTGAAATAAACAAAATTTCTGTATTCAATCAGAGAAAATCTTCATTAGTCATTACCACCACATCAAAAACTTCAGTTTCTTCAGGTGAAAGTGGTCTTAACATCTCTACAACACCTGCATTCATGTTTCCGAGATCGATCAGCAAAGCGTTTAATTACAAATTAATCAATATATAACCATACTTCAAAAACAGTACCTTCAGCTTGATGAACTTCATCTGAAACTTCCGGTTCTTGATGATCGTCATCTGCCACGTTCAGTTGACTTTCGTTGACAATCAGCTCGTTCAGCTGACTTTCATTGACGAGCGGCTCGTTCAGTTGACTTTCGTTGACAATCGGCTCGGTTCTACGACCCAACTCTGTAGAATGAGAGTTGTAACCTGGAAAACACAGAAGATTTCCAAGAGTTCTAGAATGGCTCATTATCAATCCGGTATCTTCGTCTTCATTGTTCAGGATTTCATGTAAATGCTTCTTTGCCTCGATGTAGAGGTTAGATACCCGATCACTCATGTCTCCGATCTCCTTGTTTCCATTCAAATTTCTTTCGGATTTGCATAATCTTGAACCCATGTCTTGCTTAAGCCCATAAGCAATTCTAGAAAATCTTTCGGAGGAGAAATGGTCTTGGTTTGGAGAATTCCATCCACTGTTTCCATCAACAACCGGTTTCTCCAGACATCCCGAATCCCTCGAAGATTTACCGATAGCATTCTTTAACTTTCTCTTCATTTCAGTGAACGAAAAATGTGAAACGCTTCTTTCATGACGAACTTTATACCCGTTGGTCGTATTTGAAGGTGGAGGGGTATCGTTGACGTTGAACGATATACATTCGTGTGACTTGCTCCTTCTTCTGAAGAAGTTTCGGTTTTTACGAGTGACGGGTTGTTCTGATATCGAATTGTTTCGTTTATGATCTAACGAGTTTGATCTTTCGAATGACGGTTTTTGTTCTTCGTTTCTTTTCTCATGGATTAGGATGAGTTTGTTCATTAGTTCTTCAAATTCATGACATTGTGATGTTTCTCGGTTATCAAATGATCTACTTGATATTTTTTCGGTTTGATCCATTTGCATTTCTTCTTCCATGAGTTCCTTCACTCGAGTATGGGCCGCTTCACTATTCTCACTTTTTGGAGATTCGATTCCTTGATGCATCTCTTCTGAGTCCGTAAGCGAGTTCACTTCGGATGTAGGGCTCGAAGGAGCTGTGGAAAACAAGATCATGGTGAGCCATAAGATGAAACTAGTGCACCACCAAGGGTCATGCGTCTTAGCCCGTTGACTTTTTTGTGGGCTGAAAAGGGTAACGGGTCGAAACTTAAAAATTGTAAAGCCCAATAAATATAGTGGTCTTATTGTGCAAGCCCAGTAAATATGATGTTGGGTCCGTTGGGCCCAAACCAACCCATGTTGACAAGCATATTAGAGTTTAGTGGTTAGTACTCCTCTATATATAAAAGGGAGCCGACCCCTTTACATATGATCCACGTCCAATTTGTTAAAATTTTGATATTTTCGACCCGTCTGACCTGTTACTTTTGGTCTATTTAACTAGTTTCATTTAGTTAAATCCTTTAACGTGACCCATTTAACCGTCGCAGATACAACACCCCTGAATCAACCTATCTATAAGTAAATGAGTTGAAACAGACAACATACATACCAGTGGAACTTTCGGTCATATGAGCTTTATGATCTGAAAGCAGTCGTCTGGTAACCCGGCTATGGCGGAAATTTAAGATGTTTACTATGCTTGACATACAACCGGCTCGCCGTTGGTGTCTTAATCTTTTCGCCATAAGAAAGTCGGAGTTCTTTAACTTCAAGATCATTGATGCCTCTTTTGTGAACAAACACAATAAGCCTGATAAACAAACATTATACACAAACAATGGTTATATATCTTACAATGGTTGTTTGTGGGATATTGTATAAAATGTTACAAACCACAACAAAGATAATACATATGTAACACCATATAACATCAACACGCTTGGACAAAGCAGATAATATTGGTTGATATTAGCGGCCAGAATCCAGATATTACGATATATAAATCTTAACTTTTTATTGTTTAAATTAATTTCCTTGGTGTCAATGTTCTTGAAATTGCATGTACTAATGTACTATAAAATAAAATTCATGAAATATAATGACCTTGGTGTCAGTGTTATTGAAATTGCATGTACTAATGTACCATAAAATTCATAAAATATAATGAAACTAAAAACCACGCCTAGATGCAAGCAGATTGCTGAACCAGCACTCTACCTATAAAAAAAAAACTATTTTTTTTTTCTTTTTTAATGATAAATCGTTGGTCGTCCGAATTAAATACGGTAATTCTATTTTGGGCAAGTTTTTAACAAGAAAATCACGACAATTATACTTCATTTAATCATTTATATATAGTACACAGTCAATGTCATATCTCATTTTTATGCATGCAGTTATGAAATATTTGAACATATTTGATTAGTAATAAATTGGAATATACACACTTGACATAGGTTTAAAGAAAATAAAGTAGATAATGGAAAAAAGAAATCATGTATATAAAAAGTAAAAAAATCGGTAAGAAATATACATAAAAATAATATACACGAAATAAACATTTTATAGCTATAAGCCTATAACATAAAATTGGGACACACTACACTAACTTATAGATATAGAAAAAAAACTATTTATTTATTTATTTATTATTATTATTATTATTATTATTATTCTCGTGATTTTTTCTATCATATTACACCTACTTTTACTTTTTCACCCCGTGGAATCATTACCCGAGTACTTTCGCTTATGTCACAAGTTTTGTTATTACCATTTAGTCAACAAATAAACAGTTTTTTTTTTTTTTTTTTTTTTTTTTTGAACGGCTAAATGTTAGTATATGTTAGTTATGTTAGTAATAAAACTCCCCAAGTTACCCCACACCAGGATCGAACCTGGCTCTCCATCCCCAAACACCAAAGGTGTTACCACTGGGCCAAAGCCCAAGTGGCAATAAACAGTTATATCACATGAATTTATTCTATACGATCAAAACTAAAATCTTTTTTTGTAATTTTTTTTGGAAATCTAAAAGGTTATGGGAGATGTTTTAGTCATGATGAATCAAAAGTCGAACTTTAGAGTCAATTTGTACATCATGCATTAAAACTTGTACGTTGATCACATTCATCAACTATGTTGGTCTCAAGTAGGGCTGTTCAAATTGCTCGGCGCTCGACGCTCGTTCGATGCTCGCTCGAAAAATGCTCGGAATTTGCTCGTTCGATTCAGCTCGATTGAAAATATGCTCGGTTCGGATCGGTTCGGTTTGTAAACGAACCGAGCACGAGCAAAGGTCCGCTCAGTTCGGTTCGGCTCGGTTGGCTCGATTTATTTTTTAATATATAAATATATATATACACACACATATATATTTGTTTGTGTGTATCATTTTTAATGAAATGACTAGAGACCAAGATCAATAATGTTTGGTCCAAGATCCAAATAGAGCTCATTTAAGTAATTAGAATCGAAATCCAATACTAATAGTCCATTGTCCAATACTTAAATGTCCATTTGAGTAATTGAGTCAAAATTTCAAATACTAAAATGTGAAGCGTCAATCAATACTCAAGTCTCAACCCGCCATTCGATTCAAAAGTACAAAACCCTAATCAAAACCCCACAGTGGCCATTGTTATTCGATTTCTCCATCGCTAATCGCCAAGACGCCAACTCGCCAGGGTTTTACTTCAATCGGTTCATTCAATTTCAAAATTCTGATAGAACAAGGGTATGTTCAATCGGTCAAGGATTTATCTTCCCGCTTAGTTAATCACGATAGAACTAGTTTAGTGTTTTTGTATTCCTTATTATTTGTTAAATTTTTACTTGTGTTCTATTGGACGAAACACCAGGGACGAAAATTGCACTTTATTCTAATAACTAGCACTCCCATCGTCACTTTCCTTGTTTGTTCTGCAACGCTCGATACTCGCTCGACGTTCGTTCGAAAAATGCTCGGATCGAAAGGCGCTCGCTCGACTTTTGCTCGGTTGAAAAAACACTCGGTTCGGTTCGGATCGGTTTGTAAACGAACCGAGCATGAGCAAAGGTCTGATCGGTTCGGTTCGGCTCGTGAACAGCCCTAGTCTCAAGTAGAACAAATAAAACAAAGAAATTATAAAAAAAATTAACAAAATGCAGACAAGAAAAAGTACCTGAAATCAAATTAGCAGCTGAACTTATATTCTCTAGAGAATAAAAATAAGCTCCAATTTTGACTAGTCAACTCTCAATTTTTACTTGTTCTCCCTTCTATCTCTTTGAAGAATGTGTTCATCAAGACTAAACGCTTCAAACCTTTAAAAATCAAATCTTTAACCAGAAATCCTCAATATTGAGATAAAGATCCAACATGCAAAGATTTTTTCACCAAATTCTTCCTAAATTTAGACTTAACTCAATGTGGGTATCAAAAATTTGCAATCTTTATGTGAAAAAACAAATACCCACATGAATCTTCTTTGATCAAAACCTATTGCAATCTCAAACTCAATGTGGGTATCAAAAATTTGCAATCTTTATGTGAAAAAACAAATACCCACATGAATCTTCTTTGATCAAAACCTATTGCAATCTCAAACTCAATGTGGGTATCAAAAATTTGCAATCTTTATGTGAAAAAACAGATGCCCACATGAAGCTTCTTTGATCAAAACCTATTGCAATCTTTAACTCAATGTGGGTATTAGAAATTTCCAATCTTTATGCGAAAAAACAGATGCCCACTTGAAGCTTTCTTTGCAAAATTGTTATCATCATCTGTCAAACCACAAGACTTTTGTTTAAAGAAAATGTGAAAAGTCAGAAGCTTTATACAAGAAAAAGAAAATCAAGAAAAAGGGTATCTTAAACCGACCAAAAAGAAAGAGACCCAGATGGACAAAACACTACCCCACTTATATTTTTATTAAAAATAAAAAAAAGTAGTTATAATCCATGGTGGGCGTGTGTGTGTGTAGTGTGTCAGCCGACAGTAGAATTCTGCAATGGTGGTGGTCCGGTGGGGGTGACGGCGGACCGGCGGTAGAATAGGAGGAGAGAGAGAGACAAGAGAGAGAGAGAGAGTAATGACAGGAGGTAAAGGTGTGAGTTTGAGCTTTTTTTGTGTGTGTGAAATTAAGAATTAAGATGAGGTGAAAATGGGGGGTGAAAGAGGATGACACCTGGGTGATGCCTTTGTGGGGCCATGGAAAACATGATACACACAGTAATACACCACTGTAAAACACACACTAATCTTGAAAAAGAGAAATCTTGGGAATAAAGATTGCAATGTTTTCCAGCTGCTTATATTTGCAGGTTCCCATGTTCAATCATCATCAGTTTCACCACCACCACACTCACCATCCATCTCTCATCACAATACACACACTTTTTTACTCTCTCTCTCTCACACTACACACATATATGTATACAAAACTGATATATCAATATAAATTTCGATTGAAACAGATAATAATTAATGAATAGGACCTTTGTAAGTAGTAGACAAATTTTCTAATAAAAACAAGGAGAATATATTGTTATTTTTTCTTTAGAAAAAAAGTCATGAAATAGTAACAAGTTTTAATAGACAAATTTCTAATAAAAACAAGGAGAATATATTGTTAATTTTTTTAGAAAAAAAAAGTCATGAAATAGTAACAAGTTTTAATACTATTTCAATGTCATTTGTACTTTTGTAAATTGAAAATTACTCAAGTTTTAATGATATGATTATGAAATTTATATAGTTATTTAGGGGCTCTTTGGTAACCTCTTAATGACCATTCAGATGCTACCTCTTAATGGTTTAAAACCTCTGAATGAATAATAAGTAACATCAAGTCTGAATGGTTAAGAGATAACCTCTTAATGGTAAATCATCACATGTCACATTCTTCTACCTTCCATTAAGAGGCTACCAAACAGCCCCTTAAATTTATTGGATTTGAATGCAATAGCTATTAAATTTGATTGTTATTTATTTATTTTGCTCGTTCATAATAACTTATAAGTTATGGTTAAATGTGTTTATGTTGTTTTATAGTTTGAAAATTTTAAAAAAAAAATTTGATATAAGTTATCCAATTTGGTTTCGATTATTACACATGTTTTTTTTTTTTTTTGGTTAAAATGTAGGTTATATTTGTGAAGTTAATTTAAAAGAAAAAAGTAAAAAAAAAAAAAAAAATTTATCAATGTAATTTATGTCTTGGTTCTAGTATTTTCTTTCGGCTATCACATCAAAAGACAATTTACATTTACAAATAAGAACAACACAAGAATAACTGTAAAATTGGATGTATTTAATAACATTTATGAAGACTTTGTATTGTGGGGTTGGAAGGTTCAACGTGCGAAGAAGGAAAGGCAAAATTTTTCATATTAAACTATTAGACCATGTGTAGTGGAAGGGGAATATAATGCCCTCACCCTAGGGCATTTTACGTCATGTGGTGGTCCAGTCAGCAAAGGGGCATTATTGGGCGTTTTCTAAAATGGGTGTAGTGGGGATGGGACATTATTGGGGCATTAAATAAAATAAACAAAAAACACCTAAAAAATCTTATTGGACAAGGAGATGAAAGATGATTGTACAATGAGAAGGGGGCAAGGAGTTTTCATATCCACGCCAAGGGGGCTTTTTTTGAATTTAAAAAAAAAAACGCCCTATGTAATGGGCGTTTTTGGACGTTTTTTTTTTTGAATTTAAAAAAAAAAAAAAAACGCACCACTACACATGGTCTTAAAGAATTTGTTTTATCCACACATATTAACTCGCATGGATTTCCTCCAAATTTTTATCATGTTTTCTCATAATATTGTTAAAACTCTTATTATTCCTTGTCTTCTAAAGTATCCAAAGCGTTACCAAATGTTGTATTGTCATAAAACCTATTATTCCTTGTCTTCTAAGTATCCAAAGTGTTACCAGGGGCGGATTTAGAGGGAAACACCGGGTTCCCAGGAACCCAGTCTTTTTGGAAAAAAACGTTTTTTTGTAGTGTAAATCTTGTATGATTTGGAAAAAAAACGTTTTTTTTGTAGTGTAAACCTTGTATGATTTGGAAAAAGGAACCCAGTGATTTCTCCGACTGGATCTGCCACTGAGTGTTACCAAATGTTGTATTGTCATAAAAATAGATCCATCTTTACAGTTATTCTTGTGTTGTTCTTAAAAGAAAATACTAAAACCCAAACACAAATTACAATTATAAGATATTTTTTAAATTAAATTACAAATGTAACCTAGATTTTAATTTAAAGAAAAAACATGAGTAATAATTAGGGGTGTTAAAAAAGCTCACGATTCGTGGCTTGCTCGAAAAAAGCTCGGCTCAAATGTAAACAACCTAGCTCGAGCTCACATGTCGGCTCAAATTATTTTATATTATTTTATATATTAATTTAATTCTAAATGACTAATGTGTTGGCAATGCAAAGTTGTTCTCCCAAACTTATGTTCCATATATCATTTCAGTTGACGGGGATGAAAATACGGCCTTTTTCCATGGAGTAATTAATGGTCATCGAAAAAATAATAGAATAAATGGGCTAAATTTTGGAGATGTTTGGATATCCCAACCAGAGGAACTTAAGGAGAAGATTTGCAAGCATTATGAATCGATATTCTTGGAACAAGAGCACGAGAGACCGAGGTTCATCAATAATGGGTTCAAGGCTCTAAATTTGTCTCAATCCGCCATGTTGGTGAAGAGATTCACAAAGGAGGAAATAAAGGAGGCGGTCTGGAGTTGTGGTGGAGATAAAACACCGGGTCCGGATGGCTTTACGTTCATGTTTCTAAAAGACTTTTGGGACATATTTGAACTAGATTTTGGGTTTGCACTTGATTACTTCTATGTACATGGAAAACTCAATCGGGGCTGCAACTCGAGTTTCATCTCTCTTATTCCTAAAACAAACAACCCGCAGACTATCAACGACTTTCGGCCGATTAATTTGATTGGGTGTATCTCGAAGGTTGTCACTAAAATCCTAGCTAGTAGGCTCAAGAAAGTGATTGGCTCATTAGTTAGCGATGTACAGACGGCTTACATCGAAGGACGGAGCATTCTGGAAGGTCCTTTAATCATCAACGAGTTGATTTCATGGGCAAAAAGTAGTAAGAAAAAGATGATGCTTTTTAAGGTCGACTTCGAGAAAGCATTCGACTCTCTAAGCTGGGAGTTTTTGGACTCGGTCTTATCGCAAATGGGCTTTCCGGCTCTATGGAGGAAATGGGTGAGGGGATTACTAAAGACGGCTAGAACTTCGATTCTGGTTAACGGGTCACCAACCTTTGAATTTGATATTCAAAGGGGGGTTCGACAAGGTGATCCGTTATCTCCACTTCTTTTCATTCTGGCTATGGAGGCTCTACATATTGCCACGAATTGTGCGGTGGAAGAGGGTATCTTTAAAGGAATGTCAACACCAGGTGAGGGGCCAACTGTTTCACACCTACTCTATGCGGATGACGTATTGTTTGTAGGCGAATGGTCGGAATCAAATTTTTACAACCTCGCAAGGCTACTAAGATGCTTTCACTTATCGTCGGGTCTAAAAGTTAACTTTGTTAAAAGCAAAGTGTTTAGTGTGGGGGTGAGAAATGAAGATATCTTGAATATGGCTTCGATACTTGGTTGTGAAATAGGCTCGTTACCATTCACTTATCTAGGCTTACCGGTGGGATCCAACATGGGTTTGGTAAAAAATTGGAAGCCCGTGATTGATAGATTTGAAACTAAGCTCTCTTTATGGAAGGCACGTACACTATCATTTGGCGGAAGAACGACACTGGTAAAGGCGGTCTTAGGTAATCTCCCAACTTACTATTTCTCTTTATTTAATGCTCCGTTACATGTCATCAAATATTTAGAAAAAGTAAGGCGTAAGTTTCTTTGGGGAGGTTGCTTAGATAAGAACAAGATGAGTTGGGTTCCTTGGTTCAAAGTTGTGGCACCTAAAGAACATGGGGGTTTGGGAATTGGTAGCCTAGCTTCAATGAATAAGGCTATGATGGTGAAATGGATCGTGAAATTCAGGAACGAAACAACACATCTTTGGACGAAAGTTATTAAGGCAATACATGGTAGGAAACGAAGCTACCCATCCATTCCATTGAAGAGCTCGATTACAGGTGTGTGGAAAAACATTGTGAATTTAGGAAAGGGGCCGAATCTCAATTTGTCAGATGTTCAGAATAGGCTGGAAGTGCAATTGGGAAAGGGAAACAAAACTTTTTTCTGGTTGGATAAATGGGCAGGTAATTTTTCATTACGGGAACGTTTTCCCAGCCTGTTTACTTTGGAAAATGAAAAATACTGCATTGTGGAGCAATGTTATTGTCTTATGGAGGGGCAAGTCTCGTGGGTATGGGGTGGTGGGTCCTTGGTCAATCATTCACAGGCATCAGAGGAGTGGAACGAATGTGTTAAGCTGCTGGAAGATGTCAAGATAGAGATGAAATCGGATGAATGGTTATGGAGACAAGATGCAACATTAGAAGTCTTCAAAGTAAACATCTTACGTACAGAGCTAGATAGCATTCAAAACATTCCGGAAACACAGGTTCTAAAATGGCTAAGCTGGATACCGAAAAAAAATTAATTGCTTTTTGTGGAGGGCGGTGCTGGATCGGATTGCGACAAGGGAGGCTTTGGCGATAAGAAAAACAAATATCCCCTCGGTTCTATGTGCCTTATGCGGTACGACAACTGAATCGGTAGATCATTTATTGATCTCCTGTCAATATGCACAATTAGTATGGACGGCGATCTCTTTATGGGTCAAAATACCTCTCCCGAGATATTTGCTCAGCTTGGTCGAATTATTGGAACATATTGAGTCTTACTGTTCGTTGAAAGAGAAAAAGAAGGCATTATATCTAGTAGCTGCAGCAACATGTTGGACCCTTTGGCGGATTCGAAACAACCTAATCTTTAATCAGAAAACAACACACGTATCAAGGGCGGTCGGAGATGTCAAGGCACTCTCTTTTTTATGGATGAGAGCAAGGGCTGGGAAAACGGAGCTGGATTGGAAAGAATGGGGCAAATTTAATTGTTTCATGCAGTAGTTTTGTTTAGATTACTTAATGTTCTTGTTCCCTATTCTTCTTTTTCCTTTCTGTATTGTACTATGGCCTGTAGCACCTTGCTAAGGCTTTTATCTTGAATGAATTGCCCTTTTTCAAAAAAAAAAATATATCATTTCAGTTAAATCAATGAGAAAGATTAAAGAGCGCACGACATTTGATGTAGGGTGAGATGAGTCACCAAGTAAGACCATCCATAGTGATCTTGTGGTTGGGTGGACCATGAGCCACCACGAGCTCATCACCACCTCCTCCCCTTGTTAAGTGTTGTTTTTGGCCTCTACTCGTAGTCTTCGTCACGCAATGAGAAGTGTGGAAATAAAAAAAAAAAAAAAACTAGTTGTCAGCTAGTGAATGTTACGCATTAGAACTTTTTTTTGTCAATTTTGGACCCTATATAAAACTCACTAATTTCACATAGCTCACCACTACATCATTTTACCTAGTAAAATTTTCCTTGATAACGTGGACACCGCATGACATAAAATGGTATTTCACATGTCTCACCACTGCTCATGGTCTAAAAAACAGTAAAAGGGTAAACATGATAAAAATTACACATTGCCAAATTTAAAAGCATACAAATACGCATGTATAAGTTGTGTATCTGTTAAGGAATCTATAAGCTTCAGGGTTTACCGACTCTTATGGTTAATTTTTTGCCCTCGTTAAAACTAAAAATATAAATATGTGAGAGTGGTTAAAGTATTAACATTATACGCTTAATTTTCTAAAACTAAAAATATAAATACGTGAGAGTCGTTAAAGTATTAACATTATAAGCTTAATTTTCTAAGTAACATATATATTTGTAAGAAAAAAAATAATAGATATAATATTTTTAATATGTCTTTTTGTTTTTAAAATATTAGAGAAAATAAAAATAATAAATAAGTTATGTTAATTATTTCCTTATGTTATCAATACTTGTAAAACAATTAAGAAAGTAAAAAAAGCGAGTCGAACTCAAGTTTGACTTTTCAACTCGATAAAATAAACAAGCTGAGCCGAGCTGCCTCGTTTAAGCTCGAGGCTCGGTGCAACTCGATTACAACCCTAGCAATAATCAAAACCATATTCAAAAACTTATATCAAAATTTTGCCTCTTATTTTCAAACTATAAAGAGAATAAAATGTCAAAATTGTACATGAGTTTAGCTCACTTTTGCTACTTCAGTCCAAAAATGAAACTTTTTAATTGGGTTCCTAAGGTTTCATTTTTGTTGTCATTTCCATCCAAATGGCAAACTCGGTTAAAATGTATCGTTAACTCTCATAGACGATTTTGACACTTTCTCATTTATTCTTTTGCTTTTTAATTTTATAAAAATTATAATTATCTTTAAATACAAAAAAATAAAAACAATATAAATAAAATATATATACACACACATTTATATATTTACAAACTTATTTTTTATTTTTTTTACGTTTAAATAATAATAAGAAGAAGAATAAATTACTGATGTTTGGTATGACGGTAGAGACGGGTGGTACTGATGTTTGGTACGACATGTCGACAAGGGAAGATGAGGTACGAGTGTCGAGATAGAGGGGGGTGGTTGTGGCGGCGACAGTGGTGGTGGTGGTGATTGAGGTGGAGGTGGAGAAGAGAAAATGATAGAAGAAAAAGAATGTATGGTGTGTGTACACAATGGTGGAGCTTAAACGAAAACTTAGTGGGGGTCAGACTCTCAAAATTCAAATCGGTGGGCGTCGAACTCTTAAAAAATCCAATATTTTACACTACAACAAATATTCAGAAATTTTAACGAAAATTATCACTACGAGCGAAAAATCAGTGTGGGCGGGGCTACCCATGGCCCCAATAAATCTTTATCAACGTGTGTATATATGTAATTATAAATGTGTGTATATGTATATATATTATGGGTTAATTTATTATTTAGTAATTTAAAGGTAAAAAAGAAAATAAAAAAATAAGTGTGTATATACAAATGTGTGTGTGTATATATATATATTATATTTCTAATTATTTTTTTGTTTTTTATTAAAGATAAAAAAGAAAATTAAAAAAATAAAAGAATAAATGGGTAAATTGCCAAAATTGCTCCTGATGTTTGGGAATTGTCAAAATCGTCTATGACTTAACAACACATTTTAACTGAGTTAGTGATTTGGATGGAAATAACAACAAAAATAAAACCTCGGGGACTCAAATACAAAAAGTTTCATTTTTAAACTAAAGTGATAAAAGTGATCTAAACTCAGAGACCATTTTAGTGTTTTACTCTATCCTTATAATTTAACTAAAACCCATTATTTCTTATATTTAAATTACATTTTCTAAAACCCCACACAATATATCCTTTAAAGTTATAAAAATCTAACTTATAATAAAAGACTCCAAATAATGACACATGTCATTCTCTCCTTCAACCTCATAAATTTTATTTATATTTATTTAATAAATTTCTTTTAATATTAATATTAATTAATAACCAATATATAATTATCATTTATTTTTATCCTTATCTTTATCTAAAATTAATTAATAACTTCAATTTCACAATTTAGACCCTTTGTTTTTTTACTTTTAACCCAAAGCTTTTCATCTTTTACAATTTAATCCCAACTCTATTTTATTTTCAAATTTGGTCCACCATACTTCATGTTTCCCAAGTTTTTCATTCGTTCTAAATTTTGTGAGTTAACGCACCGCAACGTGCGTGTGAGGTTCAACATTTTTTTCCTATTTAATTGGCCCGTTGCGTCACATTTATTTTTCTGCGTTTGACAAGTTCGTCAAACACGCGGGTCTTGGATGGACTTAGTTATTTTTTTCTATGTTTTACGTTCCGGTTTAATTTCTCAGCAACGAGTGCGCGTGATTCAAAGATTTTACGTCTGCTTTTCGCTTGACGTTATTTTACTCCCGTTTTTATTTATTTTGTTTTTACGAGGAGTAAATTGCCAAAATCGTCCCTGAGTTTTTGGTATGTTTGCCTGTTGCATCCAAAACAACTGTTTGTACTAAATAGTCCTTCACTTTTGAGACTTTTTTGCCAAAAATTGAGACTTTTTTGCCATTTTCATCCAAAAGTCTAATTTGATTTATTTTCTCTCAAGTATTTGGATGAAAATGGTAAAAAATCCCAAAAGTAAAGAGCAATATGGTACAAAAAGTTGTTTTGATTGAAATTGTCAAACATACCCAAACCTCAGGGACGATTTTGACAATTTACTCTTTTACGAGCTTTTCTGGTATTGGTGGTCGCTGACAATGGTATATTATTACTACTACTTAAAACAGTAGAATGACAACCGCTGCAACGCAGGGGCTTAATACTAGTAACTAAATAAGGCTATACAGTTTACATGAGTTAGTAAATATAATAAAGACTAAATTGCCATTTTACTCCCTGTGGTTTGGCAATTTTAAAGTTATAAAAATAGTTAAATAAGGCTGGAGTACCGATTTGTTTTCCCTTACAAATATGGGGGATAAGGATGGGGTTGGGGATGGGATGTAGAGGAGTTTTGTATTTATTTATGTATTTATTTGTCATTTTTCTTTAAAATAAAGAATGAGGGTTGAGATAAAGGATGGGAAGAGCATTCACATCGGAGTTCTTATCTATATTCGTATAATTTATCTAAAATCATTTTTAGCTTGTCATTTTAAAGTTTTCTAAAATAAACCCTCACATCTAATTCCTTATGTTTATTTTTTTTTTGGGTAAA
This sequence comes from Helianthus tuberosus, assembly GCA_030545235.1. Classification (NCBI taxonomy): domain Eukaryota; kingdom Viridiplantae; phylum Streptophyta; class Magnoliopsida; order Asterales; family Asteraceae; genus Helianthus; species Helianthus tuberosus. The sequence continues at coordinate 30,760,638 of CM060451.1, forward strand.
GGGTTACCCCGGTGAATATAATTCCTTATGTTTATCTTTATTCAATTATATAATATATTTTTAATCAAATTTTAACATTTTTTCTCTCTCTTCCACTCACAAAGAAGAAAAATATAAGAGATGAACGTTGACTTTTATAAATATAAGAAATGAGATAAGGTTCCTGTATAATAATGTATAATTATATGGATGAGGTTTAGTTTTAAAGAATGGGTTGTAGAGCCAATTTTAGTAGTATTCTCAAATTTACTATGTAAGGATATGGGAACTTTTGTCATTTTAGTTCTTGTAGTATAGGTAGATTTGTTACTTCAGTTTAAAAATATTTTTTTCCCATTTGTCTTCTAACATTTGTATTTTTTTATAATGTCATTTGAAAAAAAATTAGTTAATTCATGGGTATTTTCATCCTTTTACATATTTATTCATTCTTTTTACCTTTTTAAAAACAAAAAAAAAAACCACCATTATCACAACCACCACACCAAACTGCCGCCACCATCACCCACCACAATAAATAAAAATCCAACATCATCACATCACCTGAACCACCGTGCATCATCACCATTTGCTACTACCATTTTCACCAGATTTGAAACACAAAATCCCCCAAACTGAACACACATAAACCCAAATGGCGGCGATATCTCCACCGATGAGAACCCTACTTTGATATCTCCACCGACAAAAACCTACCGTTTTCTACTACTTTCAATATCTCACACCTAGGGCTGTAAACGAACCGAACAAACACGAACAAGACCTTGTTCGTGTTCATTTGTTAAGAAATATATGTGTTCGGGAACCGTTCACGAACACTTATCGAACGAGATTTTATGTCCGTGTTCGTTTGTTAAGGTAATGAAGTTGTTCGTGTTCGTTTGTGTTTGTTTGTTAATTTTAGGAAACAAACAAAAAGAACATTGACGAACACAAACGAGCACAAAATAATGTTCATGAACACAAATGGAAACAAATGAACACAAACAATCGTTCATGAACAGAATATATAATACATTTACACTTATTAAATATTTAATTTGTCAGAATTTTGAAGTATTTAAATAGATATAAAAACTAAAAACACTAATGAACTATCGAACATAAACAAACACGTTACCGAACGTTCACGAACATAAACGAACGGACACGACTTCTGTTCATGTTTGTTCATTTAACTAAACGAACGAAATTTCTTGTTCGTGTTTGTTTGTTTATTAAACGAACGAACACTAACGAACTTCCCGCCGAAAGGTTCACGAACTGTTCGCCGAACGTTTGGTTCGTTTGCAGCCCTACACACCGATAAAAACCCACACACAAAAATCCAAATCTGAACAATAATTTCAGTTTTAGGGTTGCGTTTGGATTTGAAGGGATGAGGCACATGGGGATGTGGGTTGGGTTATCTAGTTGTTGGTGAATTCTAGTGATGAATTGGTAGTGAAGGTTGGTTGTTATGGAAGATTACCGACGAGTTCTAGACTTGTGACCAGATGGTTGCGGTGGAAGGTTGTTTGTGATGGAAGGTTGGGTTGGGGTGAAAAGAGCTTGGTGTCACGGGCCAAATGTTCGAAGGACATTATGCTATTGGTTGTACTTGAAAGCTTAGGTTTACTGGCTAGTCCAGGACTTTATCAGGGATAGTCTCAACAAATTAAGAAGGTGTACGTGTCTAATCGTGTCTATGCGACGAACGCACCACTGGTCAAGAGTTGTTGTCTCTCTCCTGATGAGTCCAAGGCAGGACGAAACCAGTGACCCAGATCAAAAGCGGGATGGATTCGCTAATTGACGTATGTGCGAGTGTGTACGGATATTTAATGTATTTTTATGTCACACCCCGATATTTTCACGTATTACCGGTATCGCAACCCCCGATCCCTTATCTGTCCCGGGAACGGGCGGACGCGAACTTAGATTTTCGGTGGTATCAGCTTGTTAATTTGGCAGCGGAAATTACATCAGGACCGTAGTTAGGAAATGTTTATCAGAGTAAAACCACCATATTTAATATTAATAATCATATGGGCAAAACCCAAGTTTCTTATTACAATATGTTTATAGGGATAAACCCTATTTTATTGAATTTAAAACATCGTCTTTTAGGTAACTTTTATAGCCACATTTTTCCCAAGCCTTCAGTGCTCTCCAACTGGCTTTTTACTAATTGGCTGTCACATTGTGTTACCTGAAACACGTTTTAAAAACATTTGTCAGTGGGAAATACTGGTGAGTGAATCCCAATTTAATCAAGAAACATTTTATCAATTAAAACAGTATTGAGAGCGATCACATTGTTTATTTCTACACAATTACTCATTCAGTACTGTCAATCCTGACTTGTGGGTCATATTACACATCTAAGTAGCACTGGAACGGGTACGGGATCGGGGTACGGGGACGATACGGGAACGAGGAACGGCAAAACTCAAAATTCCAAGATACGGGTACGGCAATAAAATAAAAAAATAAAAATACATTAAACAAATTCCAAAAATACTACATCTTCCAAAGGTAATTAATTATCAATAATCAAATCATTTTCAAATTCCGGTTCATCTAGTGAGAGATCGGCAATCGATAGAGAATTAGAGATGATGAGACTTGAGAGTTTAGATATTAGAGAAGCCGAATATGATAGGTATATTTATTTAATGGCCGGTTGTGGAATTTGAAATGGTAAAAACCCTAAAAATAAATGGAAACGGGCTGGATACTTCTACCAGATACGTCCCCGACATTGGAAACGTTTAGGAAACGTCCCCGACGAGTACCCATGGTGTTTCCGTCCCCGACAAGTACCCGAGACGGGTACGGCCACATAAATGGAGTCCCCGTGCTACATAGTTACACATTGGCTAACTCTTTGTCCAATGGTAACGTACTGGCATCCCCGACTTACTACTCGCAGTAGTAAATTTTACAAAACCCCAACATACCGATAGTAATTGAAGAACTACAAAGACTCAATCACCGCTTAATCGCATTGTAAAACATTTAAGGTTTTGTAGAACATTACAAAAAGGTTAACAAAAAGAGGATAAACTCACATTGCTATCTTAGACTTCGTGTAAGGGTTTCATGGGAATAATCTATAATTTATACAAATGTACATAGGTTAGTATCATAACCCTTTGAAAATATTAATGATACCCTCCCCGAGACGGCATTCCAACAACTACGTCGGGCAGAACCACGACAATTGTTACGGAACCCTAAATCAATCGGGCATCGTATCTATTACGAAACTGGGTTATAATACTTACAACGGAGCAGAACCTCGCTAATTAGGGTGGTATAATACCCGCGTATTACTTCTACTACTTCAGAATTCGTTTAGAAAGAAAAGAAATGAGCGAGTTCAACTGAGATCCGATGCGTTCTATTTATAGGTGCTGATTCTGTCTTTCTCGCCGCCCGCGTAAAACAAGAGAAGGTCTTACGCGGCCCGCGTGGCTTAGAGGTCTAGGCGTAGCTGATCCGGGTCATGACTAGGTTCAACACGTTGCACGACATGTGTCAACACCGGGCTGCGCCACTATCTTCATCTCTCGCGGCCCGCGTAAACTTAACATTGGTCTTACGCGGCCTGCCTTAACTTAAAGTTCACAGAAATCAGTTGTAAGCCTTCATACGGCCCGTGTAAAGGTTGGGGTGGGTCTACGCGACCCGCCTCAACTTAATAATCAGTTTTTAAATTTTATTTTATATGTTATAACGTATTTCGGGCTCGGTTTTCACATACGGGGTGTATTTAAAGACATATAAGGGTATTTTTAAAATATACTGGGGTGTCGGAAATATTTGAGAGTGTCGGTTTTACTGAGGGTTGTTACATCCTCCCCACCTTGTTTTAGAGCTCGTCCTCGATATCTACTGGAATAAGTACGGATGTTTCCTTTGCATTTCAGATTCAAGCTCCCATGTGTACTCAGGTCCTCTTTTGGAGTCCCACTTCACTTTGACCAGAACTAATCTCTTATGCTTGAGATTCTTGACTTTCCTGTCTTCAATCTGTAGAGGCCTTTCTACAAACTTTAGTTGTTCATTTACCTCTATATCCTTAAGAGGTACTATTAGTGATTCATCAGCTAAACACTTTTTGAGATTAGATACATGAAATACATCATGTATTCCTGTCATTTCCTCTGGCAGTTGTAGCTGATAGGCTACAGGTCCTATTCTTCTAATAATCTCAAATGGTCCAATATACCTGGGACTTAGTGTCACACCCCAACCGATGGCGGAAACATCGGGGCATAGCACTGAGCGAAACAGATTGTTCAGAAGTTCTCATAACAATTATCAATACTATTCAATTTAAATAATACGTCCCATACCGTATCTCAAACAGCAAAATAACTATTACAGACAAAATCCAGGCAAATATTCTGTTCCGACAACTCAGATTTAGATAGACAGCAATTGTTTATCTGCTTCTAGAGACCCTTAGTTTGACCACTACAGACAACTATTTGTTGGGCTCTAAAGCTTTATTCTAGCTTCAAATTCCTACCAAGTGTGCGTCCTAAGCACCTGTCACATACGTTAAAATAAAGTCAATACATAAAATGTAAAGGTGAGCTTACAAGTTTGATAATAGCATATAGAGTTCGAATTCATTTACGCATAACCAGCACGTACACATAGTGAAATGAAGCACGTTAGTTATCGACATAGATCCATCGATACCAATGACTGCGGGTTGACTGCCCGAGGCAGTTCGCAATACATGATTACCACCGTAATCCATGCAAGTAATGGTCCTTAACAACCCCCGTGTGAACGGGTGCTGAGTCCAAACTATAGTACTATCGTTGCTAAGGGAGGCAGACATCATTCCATGTGTAAACATAACAAACAAGCATTCATAAGCCACGTATAACATGCATTAACGGTTAGCGTTCAAATAGTATTGAGTATTGTGATTGTTGTAGTTTGAATATTCGTAACGTATGTAACACCCAAAAGTGCGCAAAGCAAAAAGGGATCGAGTATACTCACAGCGATGAATGGATTGAAGGGAGCGCTTAGCGAGTAAGATTAGCCTGAATAGATTCGATAGCACAACGATAAGTGATGCGTAAAACGATACAAGGTATGAGTGAGTCGGATAGTAGTTTGATCGGATGGTAATCCGAGCGGACAGCAATCCGTGCGGATAACAATCCGTTCGGATAACAATACGTTAGGATGGTCATCCGGTCGGATAGGTTATCCGGTCGAATGACTATTCGAGTGGATTGTTTCTTTCTATAAGAAGAATGTGTTTGTGTATGATGGCTTGACTTTTGAAGTTTTCGTTGTAGCATTTTGAAAATATCGAAGTATCTCTGTCCATCAAGTCGTTCGATCGAATGGTGGGTCGTGCGGATGACAATCCATTCGGATGGTCATCTGGTCGGACGGTGGTCCGGTCGGACGACGACTTTGGTGAAGAGAACGAGTTCACATCAGAAGGGTCACTCGATCGGATGTCCATCCGATCGGGTGGCAACCCTGTTATTGAAAAGTCTTTAAAGTCTTAGTATCTCATGATCCGAAGAGTAATCCAGTCAGATGGTCGTCCAATCGGATCGCAATTCGTTCGATACTCAAACTTCAGATAGGATTGTTTTAAAGATGGGACCCAAGTGTGATCCGTTCGGATGGCAATCCGTTCGGATGACCTATCCGATCGGATAGCAATCCGGTCGGATAGCAATCCGTTACAATTGTTCCGTTCGTCCTACACTTGGTCGTTTGATGGTTTGTCATTATGTCGAGACACTTTGACAACATGTTAGCCAACAGAACCCCTAGTTCGACCCAGATGACCAACCCGACCAGGAATCACCCTAGTCCGGCCGGTTACCGGCTCGAGACGGTTGTTCTTGATTAACCCGAGATCGGTAGTCTCGTGGTTAGGATCTGGATCTTGAGCTAGTACAACACTACGATCGAGTAGAAGACTAGATCAGGGTCGGATCCTATCGGCTTTGAGTACATTGAGTTCAAAAGAGTTGAAAGAAAGTTAAAAACCATCTTTCAATCCCCCTTCACCACACTTGTGTCGAGATCTTTACAAGATCTTTGTGGAAATCGGTTAGATCTAAGTTGTTCTTGGTGGATTGAGGCCAAAACATGAAGTTCTTGAAGAACACATGATGACATCATCCTAGAACACCCGAAAATCTAGTGATTTCACGGTTAAAAGTTAAGATTTAAAAGATAGAAAGGTGTAGGAGTGCGTGTAGATCAAGAAAGTACAAGATTCAGGACGAGATCTTACCTGGATTGAGAGAAATCGAAGAAAAGGTGGAGAGCACGAGCTGTTCGGAAAAAGGGTTTCCAAAAGTAGAAAGAATGACAATGACAGGGGTATTTATAGGATTCCAAAAGAGGGAAGGTCTATCCGATCGGATGACATACCGCCCGGATTGACTATCCGGTCGGATGACACCCTGGTCGGATGGCACCTGGATTGAGTGTTTGACGCGACGATTTTTAGCGTTTCGATTTCGATTGCGAGCGGTTCGATACGATAGGGTTTCCTAGTCAAATTACTTTCAGTCCCAACTAATAAATATCATAGTTCGATTTCGTTTCGGGTTCGAGTTCGATTACGTTTCGATTGATCACCATAACACAACATAAATAAACATGCACAAGTAACACATAAAGCACACACACGTACAACAATAACCAACAAGTATAGATCGAGTTGCGATTTGGTGTCGAGTTTGATTTGCATAGTTTGATTATTAGTTGATTAACTTTATCGCATTGTTACTTCCTATAATTCACAGTCGTAAGTCGTTTGAATAATACGTCGATGGCTTGTTATCAACAACACTTACTCCACATAATACAAATAAAATAAAGAAATTTCTTCAAGTCAAATCCGTATAACCGGTCGTTGACTTTGACCTTGACTTTGACTTTGACTTGTGAAAACACGGGGTGTTACAGCCTCCCCTTGTTTAGGGAATTTCGTCCCGAAATTAGGCTGGAAGCTGTTACAATGTCGTGAATCACGTTTGAGAACTTTCTCTTTCTAGACTCTCTTTAAACAACTGCGGGTACTTTGCCTTCATGTCGCTTTAGAGTTCCCAAGTGAACTCTGCACCTCGTTTGCCTTCCCATCGGACTTTCACGATAGGAATGCGAGAGCGTCTGAGTTGCTTGGTTTGGCGATCCATGATTTCGACAGGCTTTTCCACGAAGTGTAATGTTTCGTTCACTTTCAGATCATCGAGAGAAACGTGTAAGTCGTGGTCGGCTAGGCACTTTCGGAGGTTTGACACGTGGAAAGTCGGGTGGACATTACTAAGTTCCTCCGGTAGTTCGAGTCTGTAGGCTACTTTTCCGATCCTTTCCAGAATCTTAAAAGGTCCAACATATCGAGGTGCGAGTTTTCCCTTCTTGCCGAATCAGACCACACCCTTCCAAGGTGATACCTTTAGGAGTACGTAGTCACCAACGTCAAATTCAAGGGGCCTGCGTTTCTTATCGGCGTAACTTTTCTGTCGATCCCGAGCTTTCACCAGGTTGTCTCGAATTTGGAAAATTTTGTCTGTCGTTTCTTGCAATAGCTCAGGACCGGTTAATTAGGAATGACCGATCTCGTGCCACACAATAGGCGATCGACATCTTCTTCCGTATAATGCCTCGAAAGGTGCCATTTGGATGCTAGAATGATAGCTGTTGTTATACGAGAATTCGACTAACGACAGGTATTTATCCCAATTACCTATGAAGTCTATGACATACTAACGGAGCATGTCTTCAAGAGTACGAATCGTTCTTTCAGTCTGACCGTCGGTTTGCGGGTGGAAAGCGGTACTTAGATTAAGCGATGTACCGAGTGCTGTTTGAAACGTTTCCCACATTCGCGAGGTAAACCGAGCATCACGATCAGAGATGATGTCACGAGGCGTCCCATGATTACAAATGATCTCGTCGGTGTAGATTCGGGCTAATCGTTCTACCTTGTAGTCTTCCCGTATCGGCAAAACGTGAGCTGATTTAGTCAAACGGTCGACCACAACCCAAATGCTGTCGTGACCTGATGGCGTGTGCAGTAGCTTGGTTATAAAGTCCATGGCTATACTTTCCCACTTCCACATGGGAATTGGTGGTTGTTCGAGTACGCCAGAGGGTCTTTGATGTTCAGCCTTGACTCTAGCACAAGTTAGGCATTTTCCGACGTAGAGAGCGATATCCATTTTCATACCCGACCACCAGTACTTATAATGAAGGTCCTGGTACATTTTATCGGCACCGGGATGAACAGAATACCGGGATTTGTGGGCTTCGTCCATCAAGATCTGTCGCAAATTGGTTCGTTTGGGAATCCAAATTCGGTCCAAAAAGTGGAATATCCCGTTCGATTTGCTCACAAGCTGGGCTCCATCGTGGTAGATTCTTTCTTTCTTCAGGGTGCGTTCGTTAAAGCATGCATGTTGAGCGTCGCGGATGAGGGTTTCGAGATCGTGTTGGGCTTGAACATTACGAGTGCTAAGCAGATAGCTCCGTCTGCTAAGTGCGTCGGCAACAACATTTGCCTTGCCTGGGTGATAACGGATCTCACAGTCGTAATCGTTGAGAAGTTCTACCCATCGGCATTGACGCATATTAAGTTCCTTCTGATTAAAGATATGTTGTAGGCTCCTATGACCGGTGAAGATCGTACACTTGGTACCATATAGGTAGTATCGCCAAATATTTAATGCAAAAACAACCGCGCCTAGCTCGAGATCATGGGTTGTGTAGTTCTTCTTGTGGACTTTGAGCTGACGAGATGCGTAAGCTATGACCTTGTCTCGTTGCATGAGAACACAACCAAGACCAAGGTTGGAAGCATCACAATAGACAATGAAATCATTGTTTCCGTCGGGCAATGTGAGAACAGGAGCGTTGCAAAGCATGTGCTTGAGGGTTCGAAAGGCAGACTCTTGTTCGGTTTTCCAAACAAAAGGCTTGTCTTTATGCGTGAGAGAGGTAAGCGGCACAGCGATCTTTGAGAATCCCTCGATAAATCATCGATAATAGCCCGCTAGTCCGAGAAAAGAACGGACTTCAGACGGGTTCTTGGGCGTAATCCAGCTCTTAACAGCTTCAAACTTCGCAGGATCGACGTGAATACCTTGACTATTAACAATGTGCCCCAGAAACTGAACTTCCTCCAACCAGAATTTGAACTTGGAGAACTTGGCATAAAGTTGGTTCCCCTGGAGTAACTCGAGAACCAAACGTAGATGTTGCGCGTGTTCGGCTTTCGATTTGGAATAGATCAAGACATCGTCGATGAATACGATGACGAAACGATCCAGATATGGTTTACACACGCGATTCATCAGATCCATGAAAACCGCTGGTGCGTTGGTTAAACCAAAAGGCATGACAACGAATTCGTAATGGCCGTAACGAGTGCGAAACGCGGTTTTGGGTATATCCTCCTCTTGAATACGTAGCTGGTGATATCCTGAACGTAGGTCGATCTTTGAGAAACACGTAGCGCCTTGTAGTTGATCAAACAAATCGTCGATGCGAGGTAGGGGATAGCGGTTCTTGATAGTTAACTTATTCAATTCCCGGTAGTCGATGCACATCCTGAACGACCCATCCTTCTTTTTGACGAAAAGGACTGGCGCGCCCCAAGGAGATGTGCTCGGGCGAATGAAGCCTTTCTCAAGTAATTCCTGGAGTTGGTTTGAGAGTTCGCGCATTTCGGACGGCGCGAGGCGGTAGGGAGCTTTGGCAATAGGGTTGGCTCCAGGGACGAGGTCGATACGAAAGTCGATATCACGACTTGGCGGTAGTCCGGGAAGATCCTCTGGAAAAACATTAGGAAATTCTCGAACCACAGGAACGTCTTTCACTTCCTTCTTCTCTTTCTTTTCCTTCTCCGCTACTACAATGTTAGCCAAGAAGGCCCTGTATTCCTTACGGAGATACTTGCTAGCTTGCACACATGACATAAGCTTGAGACCCTTTGAACTAGTATCACCGTATACACACAATGAATCACCATTCGCGAGCAAAAATCGAATCATCTTTTCGAAGCACACAACTTCAGCATGGTTTTCTCGAAGAAAGTCCATGCCTATTATAACGTCAAAACTTCCGAGTCGCATCGGAATAAGGTCGATTGGGAAGATGTGATTGTTGAGCTCAAGAGTACAATCACGAAGAACAGAATTGACGGCGACGGTTCTTCCGGTAGCGACTTCTACATCGAACGTCGAGGAGAGTTGGGAGCATTTACGACTAAGGAGTTTCTCGAATTCGAACGACACAAAGCAATTATCGGCTCCAGTATCAAACAAATAGGAAGCATAAATACCATTCACAAGGAACGTACCATTGACCACGTTGTTGTCGGCCTGGGCTTGACGCATGTTGAGGTTGAAAGTTCTGGCGCGTGCGGCCTGTTGTTGTTGCTGCTGTTGTTGTTGCTGAGGCTGCTGTTGCTGAGGCTCTTGTTTCACGACCCTGTTTGGGCACATGTTGGCGAAATGGTTCGGGTCGCCACATGCGAAGCAGGCTCTGGCTTTGACCGCGGGTGCCGGAGGAGCTTGTTGACCCTGAGGGGCTGTGAGTAGAGCTTGATGAGCAGGAGTTTGTCGAATACGGTAGTTAGCAGTAAAATGGCCGTATACATTGCAATGAGCACAAAAACGGCAAGCAATGGCAGTCGGGTGGTGGTAGGGCAGTAAAATGGCCGTATACATTGCAATGAGCACAAAAACGGCAAGCAATGGCAGTCGGGTGGTGGTAGGGCAGAGCGGGTGTGGCCCAGTGTATGCACGCTTTGCAGGCGGTGCATTAGCCACAGGCGCCGCTACTTGACGCTGTTGGGCTGGTACAGCTTGAATCAGTGCAGCAGTGATCGCACAGTTCTTGTTGCTGAAGTCGTTCTTTCTCTTGTTCTTTCTCTTGTTGCTCGATAAGGTGGGTTCAGCAGTTGGTGTGGCGGCAGTAGCTTGGTGCAGGTGCTTCGAAGTTTTATCCCAGACACCAGCCTTGACCCTCTTGTCGTTGATTTCGGCGGCCAGTAAGTAAGTCTCTTCGATCGTCTTAGTCTTAGCTGCTTGCACGAAATCTGCGATGCAGTCGGGCAAAGCTCGGATGTACTTTTTGATTGTGATCTCTGGAGTCTTGACTTGATCGGGACAGATGATGCTGAGCTGTTTGAAACGAGCAGTGAGAGCAGTGTTGTCACCCTCATGTTGATGTATGTGCCAAAATTCATCCTCTAGTTTCTGACGTTCATGAGGAGGGCAAAATTCCTCTAGCATGACTTCCTTGAGTTCGTCCCATGACAGTCCGTAGGCTGCATCGTTCCCTCGCTTGTTTCTCTCGGCCGTCCACCAGTCTAGTGCTCAGGACTGGAAAACGCCGGTAGCATTCAGAGTTCGAAGGTCATCAGGGCAACCACTTTGTCGCAGAGTAACCTTAATGGAATCAAACCATTGGAATAGTGCAGTAGGACCTCCCTCGCCAGTGAATTCCTTTGGCCCACATGACTTGAATTGCTTGAAATTGAAGGGCTTGGTGGTAGCTTTAGGAGCTTCGGTCCTCGACTCCTCAGATGATTTGCTGGCATTCTCGTAAACATCACTCACGGCCTTTGCCACACTTTTTGCGATGATGGCAACAAGGCGTTTGTCCCTCTTTTCTTGACGAGAAAGTGCGTGACAGGATCCAGATGACATTGTCTGCAACTGACATTGCCGCAGGACTCAACATATTGTATTCGAATCTCACCTCACACGTCTACTACGTACTAAAGCTCAGGAACACGCATATTCACGTAAACACTTAACACATAGAGCACAAATCACATACGCACGTAGAGCACATAATTGCATAACACCTAAGCACGTAGAGCAAAGAAGCAAGGAAACACATACGCATTTAATCACTAGAGGCAGTCAGAAAACAGAAACCTATTATTCAACGTCTGCGATTGTTCGAGAATTGCGTAGTATGAGCGTGTATAGTAGTATAAAGTCGCCCATAATTCAACGATTTGTTAACGTTTTTGGGGTAGAATTGCAGTGCGAGTCGTGTGTGTCGATCGAAGTGATGGCACAAATTGATTAATTCTTCCAAAATTTAGCACATAAACAGGTAAAAGCACATAAAAACACATAAAATTGACGAATTATCACATTTGAGACTTGGAAGCCTTGAAGGTTAGAGAGAGAAGCTAGAGAGAGAAAATGACATCGTGATTCAGGTGCTTTGTAGGATTTCAGATTGGTCAATAGAATCACTGATTATATTACGTTCTCGTGTGTTTGGTCACGTTCGTGTACTCGGAGTCCGTTGAGACCTTGGGGGGGTTTATAAAAGGTGAGGAACAAGTCGTCAAGGTTAGGGTTTCACCCCTGTCTTAACAACTTCGTCCCTGTTTTGATAAAGTGGAGGAGATTATTCATCAAAATATGGGTTTCACCCCTGATTTGGTATAATTCCCCCGCTGAACAAGCGTTCGTTATTGAAAAAGAATGGAGAAGTCATTGATAGGTTGACAAAATAGCATCGATTAAGCGATCCAGTCGGGAGTTTACGGTTTTCACACCTAATCTCGACTTTATCGCCCTTTTATAGTTGAAAATTTGAGTGTAGTGATAGTGTAGTATGAGCGAGGATAGCGAGAAATAAGCTCATACATAATCCCTACTGGATGTATTCAAGTTGGTATGTTGGTTCTTAACTATAGTCTAGGTATCTAAGACTTCGACCCGGACTAGGTCGAGTCTTGCCTAATTCCCTATAGTTATGACTCTGATACCAATCTGTCACACCCCAACCGATGGCGGAAACATCAGGGCATGGCACTGAGCGAAACAGATTGTCCAGAAGTTTCCATAACAATTATCAATACTATTCAATTTAAATAATACGTCCCATACCGTATCTCAAACAGCAAAATAACTATTACAGACAAAATCCAGGCAAATATTCTGTTCCGACAACTCAGATTTAGATAGACAGCAATTGTTTATCTGCTTCTAGAGACCCTTAGTTTGACCACTACAGACAACTATTTGTTGGGCTCTAAAGCTTTATTCTAGCTTCAAATTCCTACCAAGTGTGCGTCCTAAGCACCTGTCACATACGTTAAAATAAAGTCAATACATAAAATGTAAAGGTGAGCATACAAGTTTGATAATAATATATAGAGTTCGAATTCATTTACCCATAACCAGCACGTACACATAGTGAAATGAAGCACGTTAGTTATCGACATAGATCCATCGATACCAATGACTGCGGGTTGACTGCCCGAGGCAGTTCGCAATATACATGATTACCACCGTAATCCATGCAAGTAATGGTCCTTAACAACCCTCGTGTTCGGGTTCGAGTTCGATTACGTTTCGATTGATCACCATAACACAACATAAATAAACATGCACAAGTAACACATAAAGCACACACACGTACAACAATAACCAACAAGTATAGATCGAGTTGCGATTTGGTGTCGAGTTTGATTTGCATAGTTTGATTATTAGTTGATTAACTTTATCGCATTGTTACTTCCTATAATTCATAGTCGTAAGTCGTTTGAATAATACGTCGATGGCTTGTAATCAACAACACTTACTCCACATAATACAAATAAAATAAAGAAATTTCTTCAAGTCAAATCCGTATAACCGGTCGTTGACTTTGACCTTGACTTTGACTTTGACTTGTGAAAACACGGGGAGTTACAGCCTCCCCTTGTTTAGGGAATTTCGTCCCGAAATTAGGCTGGAAGCTGTTACAATGCCGTGAATCACGTTTGAGAACTTTCTCTTTCTAGACTCTCTTTAAACAACTGCGGGTACTTTGCCTTCATGTCGCTTTCGAGTTCCCAAGTGAACTCTGCACCTCGTTTGCCTTCCCATCGGACTTTCACGATAGGAATGCAAGAGCGTCTGAGTTTCTTGGTTTGGCGATCCATGATTTCGACAGGCTTTTCCACGAAGTGTAATGTTTCGTTCACTTGCAGAGGTTTGACACGTGAAAATTCAGGTGGACATTACTAAGTTCCTCCGGTAGTTCGAGTCTGTAGGCTACTTTTCCGATCCTTTCCAGAATCTTAAAAGGTCCAACATATAGAGGTGCGAGTTTTCCCTTCTTGCCGAATCAGACCACACCCTTCCAAGGTGATACCTTTAGGAGTACGTAGTCACCAACGTCAAATTCAAGGGGCTTGTGTTTCTTATCGGCGTAACTTTTCTGTCGATCCCGAGCTTTCACCAGGTTGTCTCGAATTTGGAAAATTTTGTCTGTCGTTTCTTGCAATAGCTCAGGACCGGTTAATTGGGAATGATCGATCTCGTGCCACACAATAGGCGATCGACATCTTCTTCCGTATAATGCCTCGAAAGGTGCCATTTGGATGCTAGAATGATAGCTGTTGTTATACGACAATTCCAATGGCATGCGTCGGTTATCAGCATAACTCTTCTGTCGATCACGTGCTGCTTTCAGTCGTTCCTTGACTTGAATAATCTTGTCGGTTGTTTCTTGCACTATCTCAGGTCCCATTAGTTGCTTCTCCCCAATTTCTGCCCAACAAACTAGGGTCCGGCACTTTCGTCCATAAAGTGCTTCGAATGGTGCAGCATTGATACTTGTGTGATAACTGTTATTATAAGAAAATTCTATTAAAGGTAAGTGATCGTCCCAATTACCTCCAAAATTAATTACACAAGCTCTAAGTATGTCCTCCATTGTCTGAATTGTTCTTTCGCTTTGTCCGTCCGTTTGAGGGTGATAAGCCGTGCTTAGATTTAACTTGGTTCCCATTGCCTTTTGGAAACTTGACCAAAAATGAGAGGTAAATCGGCTATCTCTATCAGAAACAATTGATAAAGGTATTCCATGTAAAGAAACAATTTCATTTACATATAACTTAGCTAACTGTTCCATACTGAAAGTTTCCTTCATTGGTAGGAAATGAGCTGATTTGGTTAGCATATCTACAATCACCCATATTGTATCATTGCCTTTCTTTGTTTTGGGTAATTTAGTAACAAAATCCATTGTTATCAATTCCCATTTCCACACTGGCATTTCTAACTGTTGTAGAAATCCTGAGGGTTTCTGGTGTTCAGCTTTGACTTGTGAACAGGTTAAACATTTAGAAACATAGGCTGCTATGTCCTTTTTCATTCCTATCCACCAGAAATTTTTCCTTAAATCCTGGTACATTTTATCATTTCCTAGGTGCATCGTATACTTAGACTTATGGGCTTCTTCTAATATATGATGACGTATGTTTCGTAATTTAGGTATCCATATTCTCTTTTTATGGAATCTCCAAATTCCATCTGTTCCTTGTTCTAATTCTTTTAACATACCTTTTAGCTGTTCAGTATCTTCCTTGATTACTGATTCTTGTGCTTCTCTTATTTGAACATTTAAATCTACTTGTAGATTTAATTTAAGAGAACGTACCCTTTTTGGATGATACTTTCGGCTTAAAGCATCTGCCACTACATTTGCTTTTCCTTCATGATACTGGATATCACAATCATAGTCACTAAGCATCTCCATCCAGCGTCTTTGTCTCATATTCAACTCTTTTTGCTTGAAAACATATCTTAAACTCTTATGATCAGTGAATATGGTAAACTTACTACCATAAAGATAATGTCTCCAAATCTTAAGAGCAAAAATTATAGCTCCTAACTCTAAATCATGTGTTGAATAATTCTCTTCATGATTCTTAAGTTGTCTAGATGCGTAAGCTATAACCTTTTGTCGTTGCATCAATACACATGCATAACCTAATTTGGAAGCGTCACAATAAACTACAAAGTCCTCAGCTCATTCTGGTAACGCTAGTATGGGTGTATGGGTTAATTTTTGCTTAAGGATTCTAAAAGCTTCTTCTTGTTTTAATCCCCATTCAAACTTAACAGATTTACAGGTTAGCTTAGTTAAAGGAATGGCTATTCTAGAAAAATCTTAAATAAATCTTCTATAATAACCGGCCAATCCTAAGAAACTTCTAACCTCAGTTGGTGACTCAGGGGTTTTCCATTTAGTAATTGCCTCGATTTTTGTTGGATCTACATGAATTCCTTCATGATTAACTAAATGTCCAAGAAACTGTACCTGTTCTAACCAAAATTCGCACTTTGAAAATTTTGCATAAAGCTTTTCCTTTCTTAATAAACTTAAAAGTGCGTGCAAATGCTTTGCATGATCTTCCTTACTCTTAGAATAAATTAGAATATCATCTATGAAGAAGATTATGAATTTATCCAAATATGGCTTACATATTCGGTTCATCATGTCCATAAATGCAGCTGGGGCATTGGTTAAACCAAATGGCATGACAGTAAATTCATAATGGCCATACCTTGTTCTGAATGCGGTCTTAGGAATGTCCTCTTCCTGTACCTTTAATTGATGATATCCTGACCTTAAATCGATTTTATAGAAAAATCGAGCTCCTTGTAGTTGATCAAACAGATCATCGATTCTTGGTAATGGGTACCGATTCTTAATCGTGACCTTGTTTAATTCACGGTAGTCAATGCACATACGCATTGATCCGTCCTTCTTTTTAACAAACAGTATCGGCGCTCCCCATGGTGACGAACTTGGCTGTATAAATCCTTTTTCCAACAACTCATCTAATTGTTTCTTTAATTCTTGCATTTCTGCAGGTGCCAAACGGTAAGGTGCTTTGGCAATCGGTGTTGTTCCTGGTATTAAATGGATTCTGAATTCAACTTCCCTATCTGGAGGTTGCCCTGGCAATTCTTCTGGAAATACATCTGAAAATTGAGATACTACTGGAATATCTTTTAAATCCTTTCCTTTAGTGTTAGTGATTATGGAAATCAAATACACTATAGAACCTTTTCTTATATAACTTGCAGTTTTCATCACAGAGATGAATTTTGTGGATATAGATGATTTATCTCCTTTAATCGTGATCGTTTTACCTTTTGGTGAATTTACTTGAATTGACTTTTGATCACATAAAATACTGGCTTTATTGGCTATTAACCAATCCATTCCTAGAACAATATCAAATCCTGCCAAATTCATGGGATAAAGGTTTGCAATAAATTTCTGATTTAAAATTTCTATTCTTGCTCCCTGCAAGATTTCAGAAATCCTAGCGGTTTCTCCATTAGCTGTCTCTACTAAGCATTCTTGTGGTAGTTTAGTTAATGACTGATTTAGAAATTTGCAAAATGATGTATTAATAAAACTTTGGTTTGCACCAGAGTCAAATAATACTTTAGCAAAGACATCATTAACTAAAAACATACCAGCTATGACATCTGGAATCATCTTGGCTTCATCTGCAGTCAGAACAAATGCTCTAGCATTTTGAGTATTCTTGTTGTTTGTAGCTGGAGCTAATTTTGGGCAATTAAGCTTGATATGACCTTGTTCTCCGCAGTTGTAACATATCCTATTGTTAGCTTTCTTCCTGCAGTTTTCTTCTTTGTGTCCCAATATTTTGCAAAAGTTACAGTATATGGTGCATCTTCCTGAATGCTTTCTTTTGCAATTCCTACAGTAAGGTGTAGAGGTAGAACCTATATTTTTCCCACGATTAAAATTTCCAGAACGAAATTCTTGTGTGAGCTTCTGGGTTAGGTTCCTCCTTTGATCTTCTTCTCGGGTACGAACTAATTCATCTGTCAAGGTATTTACTAGTTCTACAGCTTCTTCTATAGTTTGAGGTCTAGCTGCCTTGACTACATGTCTTATCTCCCCAATTAATCCCAGATATAACGGGAGATTAACACTGGTTCAGGTGAAGCAAAAGTTGGCACTATTCTAGCATATTCGAAGAATATTTTAGTGTATCCCTTACTATCCACACCAGTCATTCTAAGGTTTAAGAATTTGTTTGCTATCTATTCTTTCTCATTGGGTGGGCAGAATTTCCTTTCTACCTTGTTCTTAAATTCCTCCCATTCCATATTGTAGGTTCTATCACTTCCTCTTGATTGGAGGATAGTGCTCCACCATTCTAGTGCTGAATTCTTAAACAGATTAGAAGCAAACAATATCTTATCTTCTTCAGCACACTTACTTATTCTTAAGACTACATCAGTCTTCTCTATCCAACGTAGAGTTGCAATGGCCCCTTCGTTGCCCGAGAATTCCATTTGTTTACAAGACCAAAATTCTTTATAAGAACAACCGTAAGACATGGTTCTTCTCCTTTTTGGAATGGGCATTTGAAGTACAGGTCCATTGTTCACGCTGTTTTCGGGTTCGATGGGTCGCTTACTGCTATGCTTACTTTTATTATTCGCTTCTTGAATAGTTTGAATAATAAATGACATTGCATCTATGATTCCTTGTGCCACTATATGTTGAACAACACTATTATCCATTTGGTTCCCATTGTTATTGATGCTTGGATTCTCATTAACCACGTTAATGTTACTATGGTTATCATTATTCAGATTTCCTTGATTTCCTTCATCGGCCATCTGAATTTTAAACATTTATCCCATATTAATATCACAAGATAATAATTAATATAGCTAATCACATGACACGCAATCTAGCCAAAAACGTTGATCATTGCGACTTGTACTCTATTTCCATATACTATGCGTCTATTACACACTAGTACTGAAATAAAGATTACAATACCAACAGAAAGAAAATTACACTAATATTAATAGGCATCCGTACACACATATTTTATTTTATTATATTATATTACTATTACTATTACTGTCTCCTCCATCACATCTATGGATATGGATTTATCCAAAAATCCATATTGCGCTCATCGTATTTCCATACGAGACGCTCTCCCACCTGTCGCATTCTCTCACTGCTTTCTAGAATTTCCTCACCAAAGGTCCTAAGTTCTTGCACGTTTTATGCACTCATTGGGGTGCAGGTTCTAGGACTGGGTTTGGAATCTGGGGTGTGGGTTCCTGATATGGGGGTGAAAGTGCCTGAAATCGGTAAGGATCTTCTAAGATTTCCCTAATGTAGTCATCTTGGTAATAGGGATCTAAAGGGTCCATACCTGGATAGACTCCTATGTTCTGTATGTGTGTGTCTTTATGGATAGGGTAACGTTGCACAAAGTCCCTATTGTCATCCCACCATGGGTCGTAATTTGGGTCTAGGGGGTTTGGTGCAGGTACCCTAGGGATTTCCTCTGGGTTGAAGTCATGCATCTCCACTTGGTTTTCAGGGTTTTCTATCTCCATGGCTTGGTCTGGGATTAGTGGTTGTGGGGCTACTAGTTGTTCCAGACTTGGGTCAGTAGCAGTTGTCGCTAGGATATGAAAATTGGCTAGGCTTCTATTAAGCATATCATGTGTATGGGCATCTGTCTTTCGCTTAGCGGCTGCTAAAACTCTTTGCTGTTGCAACTTTCGCATTCTTTTCCTACGTGCAAAAGCTTCCTTACTGAACCGTCCTCGTTTCTTATGAGGGAAAGGCTCTTCTGACTGAGCTTTAAAAGCAAACATTCCTTCTTCCTGATCAGCAGAATACCCAGAAAGGGAAGGCTGTGAAGAGGTACCTTCACTCCTAGGTGAATCAGACAACTGATGACTCATGTCTGAGGGTCCTTGATCACTCATACTGTAAACTAACAAATAGTCAAATAACACATAACACATAAATACAGTTATGCACGTATTTCCATAATTTAATTCCTAACACAAACTTTAGAATTTAAGTGTCAGCAGAACACTTCTTTGGCTTAGACCAGTGGCTAGGCTCTGATACCACCTTCTGTCGCAACCCCCGATCCCTTATCTGTCCCGGGAACGGGCGGACGCGAACTCAGATTTTCGGTCGTATCAGCTTGTTAATTTGGCAGCGGAAATTACATCAGGACCGTAGTTAGGAAATGTTTATCAGAGTAAAATCACCATATTTAATATTAATAATCATATGGGTAAAACCCAAGTTTCTTATTACAATACGTTTATAGGGATAAACCCTATTTTATTGAATTTAAAACATCGTCTTTTAGGTAACTTTTATAGCCACATTTTTCCCAAGCCTTTAGTGCTCTCCAGCTGGCTTTTTACTAATTGGTTGTCACATTGTGTTACCTGAAACGCGTTTTAAAAACATTTGTCAGTGGGAAATACTGGTGAGTGAATCCCAATTTAATCAAGAAACATTTTATCAATTAAAACAGTATTGAGAGCGATCACATTGTTTATTTCTACACAATTACTCATTCAGTACTGTCAATCCTGACTTGTGGGTCATATTACACATTGGCTAACTCTTTGTCCAATGGTAACATACTGTCATCCCCGACTTACTACTCGCAGTAGTAAATTTTGTATACAAAACCCCAACATACCGGCAGTAATTGAAGAACTACAAAGACTCAATCACCGCTTAATCGCATTGTAAAACATTTAAGGTTTTGTAGAACATTACAAAAAAGGTTAACAAAAAGAGGATAAACTCACATTGCTATCTTAGATTTCGCGTAAGGGTTTCCTGGGAATAATCTATAATTTATACAAATGTACATAGGTTAGTATCATAACCCTTTGAAAATATT
The DNA here is from genome assembly GCA_030545235.1 of Helianthus tuberosus. Taxonomy (NCBI): domain Eukaryota; kingdom Viridiplantae; phylum Streptophyta; class Magnoliopsida; order Asterales; family Asteraceae; genus Helianthus; species Helianthus tuberosus. The sequence continues at coordinate 30,781,171 of CM060451.1, forward strand.
AATGATACCCTCCCCGAGACGACATTACAACAACTACGTCGGGCAGAACCACGACAGTTGTTACGGAACCCTAAATCAATCAGGCAGCGTATCTATTACGAAACTGGGGTTATAATACTTACAACGGATCAGAACCTCGCTAATTAGGGTGGTATAATACCCGCATATTACTTCTACTACTTCAGAATTTGTTTAGAAAGAAAAGAAATGAGCGAGTTCAACTGAGATCCGATGCGTTCTATTTATAGGTGCTGATTCTGTTTTTCTCGCGGCCCGCGTAAAACAAGAGAATGGCTTACGCGGCCCGCGTGGCTTAGGGGTCTAGGCGTAGCTGATCCGGGTCATGACTAGGTTTAACACGTTGCACAACACGTGTCAACACCAGGCTGCGCCACTATCTTCATCTCTCGCGGCCCGCGTAAACTTAACATTGGTCTTACGCGGCCCGCCTTAACTTAAAGTTCACAGAAATCAGTTGTAAGCCTTCATACGGCCCGCGTAAAGGTTGGGGTGGGTCTACGCGGCCCGCCTCAACTTAATAATCAGTTTTTAAATTTTATTTTATATGTTATAACGTATTTCGGGCTCGGTTTTTACATACGGGGTGTATTTAAAGACATATAAGGGTATTTTTAAAATATACTGGGGTGTCGGAAATATTTGAGAGTGTCGGTTTTACTGAGGGTTGTTACAACCGGTGGGCCTGGTGGGGAGTATAGTGACGTAGTTGATATCATCATAGACAATTAATCACAGTTCAAATGCACAACGGAAGTCAAAAAGTAATTATACAAACTGAATTGGAAGTAACATAAAATATTAAACAACGGTTGTAAGTGGTACCACAGGCGGATCAAAACAAAAGAAGTAATGTTCAACAGACTTAAAGTGATAAAAGCTTGCAAGACTCTTTATTTAATCACTCAGGAGTTCCAGCCCATTACGCTTAGTACCTGCACTTAACCTTTTTGAAAAATACGTCAGTTTACACTGGTAAATACAATTAACTGACTCTTTTGAAAACATTTAAGAAAATTGATTTAAATGCACAAGGCACAAATATTCTTTTATAACTTGGGACAATTATTTAAAAATAATCTTGTATACAGATTTATATGTTTGTCATCCATTCAGTAGCCCGGGTTAGAAGTACCAGGTTAAAGATTAATAGACACACCACTAATATAATCTCACGGCGAGTTATCCTCAACGAGTGGTTATATCTTTTACATACGCAACTGTCAGGTGTATGCCTACACCCCGTGCTTAAGTCGTGGTCATTCAATGAATGAGCCGAGGATATCCAGGACACGGTCATTAACCCCCCAAAGGCATTGCATCAAACAAAACAGATTAAAACGGGTTATTTCAATAATTTAATCACTAATTGTAACAACTCGTATCAAAAGTAATATTTATTTAATTAATTTTTCCAATAGGAAACCTTAATGGAGAAACCCAAGTGATTCTGCACAAACCCTAAAATTTTCAGAATCAGGGCCCCTAAAACTTAGGGGGGGGGGGGTAAACCCTAGTTACGATTATCCACATAACTATCTGTAGAAATCGAATTTCACGAAACAGTCAACTCAGCAAGCCTACTCATACACGGGGCTACCCTATGAAACTAGGTTAGCAGTCGCGTAGCGCGACGACTAAAGGGGTAAGCAGTCGCGCTACGCCACTGGGTCAAATTTTCAGTATAAATAGTAGAGTTTGGGACTTGAATTTGGGCGCTGAAACGACGTAAAAATTCCAATCCTACACTGAGTTATGCTCTGTTTACTATAATTAACACACACGGATCACTAATCGACGCCGCAATCAGGGTAATAACTCGATCGCAAATTACGATTCATTTTCCGATCGATCAATGTACTCAATGGATGTTTAAGTGCTGCCCACACTAGGGTGATGCTTTGTCATTAGTCGTTAATTCGATGGATGTTTAAGCATAGCACTTTGCCATACGTTGTGAGGGTTGATCTCGTGAGTTATCGTAAATGCTGTATTGATTACTAACCCAAAATTGTGTGCCTGTTATTAATTTAGGTTAAAAGGCTAATCAGTAGGCTAGACTCTGCCCAAATTAAATCTGCAATGTGAGTCATTCTCTTTTTACCAAATTACTTTCAAAAGCATGTTTATTTTCAAAGTTATAATTACAGGGATTAAGTCTTTGTAATCACCATATTACAGTCGGTATGTGGGGTTTTGTATACATTACTTGATAATCTTCACCATTGGACAACGAGTTAGCCAATGGGTGATATGACCATAGTCACAGAAACGAGTCGAGTGACAAATACCGAGGGTAGTTGGTTGATATCTGAAACATTGTAATTGCTCTTAATACTGTAAATTATAACAAATGTGTCGTTTTAGTAAATAGAATGATTCACTCAGTATTTTCCGCTGAGAAAACCTTTTTCAAACATGTTTCAGGTGTTCTGTTGCGATCCAAGAAAAGTGCCGCGAAGCACTATCAGCTTAAGGAAGTGGCTCATTATAAAATAAAGAAACATGTTTTGTAAAATAAAAGATTTCTTCGTGAAATCTCAAGATTGTAAATTACCGGGTTTTATCCCGAGTTGTGAAATAAAATAATCGGGAAATATTTCAGTTTTTAAAAGATCCTGAAGAAACTTCCGTTGTTAATTAAATACCACGGGATTTCTGTCCCGCGGCTCCTGAAACGGGTCAAACCGGGTCGGGGGCAGTGACACTAATCGATTAAAGATTCAATACACGACCAAGCGGTATTATTAAATACCGTATCCCAAGCCCGTATAACAGAAAATAAGTTAAAAGTATTTACCTGAGCAAAATTATAATTTTAATCTCAGCCGTATATCAATCAGCAAGTGCAAATAGTTTTTACTGGGCTCCTAAATCTGGAATGAAGGTTTTAATAACCTATTAGATTCCTAACGGGTCTTACTTAAGTTTAAACTTAGACCGGTTAGTTTTAATGAAAGGTTTACGGTTCAAAACGCAAGATTAAGCAAAGACCGGATTAAAATATGATTTAGACCCGAAAAGTATGAAGACTTGTATAGAATGGGTAAACTAAACACATTCTGGATTTTGAAGTAAAAATGATGAGGTTTGACCCGTTTCGGTTAATTCATGCAAACTAGTTACATAAACCGCACCGAACGCGAATATGCATAACGGGTAACCAAATGAGTCATGTACAGGTCCCATAAGTTAATATCCTTAAAATATGTTATGATATCAGTAGGATACCTTCCATTATGCCCAAAACGAATTTAAAACCAATTTAAGCCCCGTAAGGGTATTTTGGTCATTTTAAAGTTTATAAAAGAGGTTAAATAGCAATCTGAGGTTCTGGTCTAAAATAATCAGTAAAAGTATTTATTTTTAATAAGTTACATCAGTAAGATATCATACATATGTGAAACTTTTCATTTATGGCCAAAATATGCACCGTAGGGGCATTTTGGTCATTTCACATATGTTATAAGGGTCAAATTTGGAAATCTGAGTTCAAAACTTTTACTTACTGTTAAAGTATAAAAATTTACTTATAATATCAGTAGGTAATAAGTCTTAGGTGTTTAAATATAGTTTTAACCTATACTATGCGTTTAATAAGCGTAAAAGTCGGTATTTGATGATTTTCGGGTTATTTAAGGAAATCTGTGATTTTGATCAATTTCTAAGGCTAAAAATATTTTATTTAACATATGAAATCAGTAGGAAAAGGTTTGGTATCAAAACGTTATATAAAACTCATTTTATCAAAGAAAAGGACAATTTTGTAAATACCGAATTTACACTAGAACTCTATAATATAATCAGTATAAAGTTTGATAAAAATTTCCAAAAATCCCTAGATATTATATTATAATAGTGGGTAGAAAGTTTGGTGTCAAAATTTGGGTTTAAATGGGTTTTATGCCAAAAATGCCGTTTAATTAATAAAAAGCTTTCATTTTACGATATCGCGCATAACTTCTATTTTAGACCATAAACTGATGTCAAATTTTTAGGACATACTTAAATATCAGTAATAAAGGTTTTTGTCCTCTCACATTTTCAAAAATCTCGTTTCAATATCAAAAGGGCATAATGGTCAACTTTTAAGCATTTAACGGAAACATGCAATGAACTAGGATTTCTATGGAACCAAGTTGTATAACCTCAGAGGGTTATACTAACATGTACTATGGTCCTAAAGGAACCCTAAGGAATATCTAAACTAAGCTAAATCGGGTCAGAACTGAAAGTCAAAGCAAAAGTCTACTTTTGCGACTTTCGGTTCCGAACCGAGCCTAAACTCAGAATTGTCGGGTTGAACATGCCTAGACATGTTCTTATATTATTTACCAAGTTATTTAAGTGTTAAAACATGTTTCATAACCTCTGCATTATCAGTTATGAATTAATTTGTGAAAACTGACCCGTTTGACTTTTTATTAATAAGTTTGACCCGACAATTGACTGAGAAAACTTGATAATTTGAAGGTGCCCTTATAAGGGTTTAATACCAACATAACTACCAACTCATAGCCACTTTCAATTTGAATAATGGTTGGACCGTTTGTGATTAATCACTAAGTCAAAGCTTAATTACGCTAACTTTGACTTTCGGTCATTAAACTAATAAAACTTAAACTTAGGAAGCTAAGAACACTTACTAGAGTACTTAGCACGAATTAGGAACTGAAAGAAACTTTCTTGAACACCAGGAAGCTTCAGAGAATGAGTTTTGAAGAGTAAACTTCAAATGTGCAAATGAACTCAAGAACCAAGTCCTTTATATAGGAAATTAGATGTTCCAAGATCAATCCATTTGTCCCTATGTTGATTTCAGATGTTCCCAGGTGTCCCTAGTGCATGAAAAACCATTTGCTCAGTCCCTGGTATCGAATTCAGCCATGCAATGGCGGTGTAACAGGCTGCAACATGCAGCTGTCTTCTTTTTGGTCGCTGACACCTCTCACGCCGCCCGCGTAAGATATGAAGAGGGCCTATGCGGCCCGCGACAATGGGCTGCTCCGGTAAAAACTTTCCAAACTTTGCATTTTCAGTCCTTGATCCATTTTAAGTTTATTTAACTTCCATTTATTGCACTTAGGACTCCCATAGTTAACTATTAAGGACCTTGGGTCACAAATTAACTCCGTTAAGCTCCCGGTTAGATGTAAGGTCACCCGAAAAGTCTTGTTTTCATCTAAACTCCACAAAATTACTATCAATTATTCTTGAGAGCGAAATATACAATTATTACAATGTTTTTGGGATCGTTAAAAGGTCACTCAGAGGTAACATTTAACATGTTGACACTTTTAACCCCTATGTTTCGTAAGATCCTTAATTTAAGCACAAACGACTTTCTATGTTCGACAAATTATTCAATAAAGAATACGAACGTCGTGTGAGGTCAATCAGAGGCACAAGATTGGCATATTGACACTTTGGATCCTTTTACTTACATATTTACATTGTTTGATAATTTTAGTCCCTCCAGATCAACCCATCACACGTTTAAAGTCCATGACACATGTCTTTATTATATTGGTCGTGATTTTGCGAGGTGTTACATTTTAGTACTTTTTACTTTTTTATCAAGCTTTAAATTTATAAAACATGATATGAAACTATCACTCTCTACAACACATTAGGGCAAGTGCACCCATCATTGGCGTAGTGTAGTGATGATAAGATACCGAGGTCGTCCAAGGACACAAGAGCTTTTAATACCGGTTTATCGTCAATGTCTAATCGACCCAAATTTTGAGAAAAGGTTTTAAAACAAGTAAAATTAAAGTAAGAAACTAAAATGATAAAGGAAACAAATAATCAAGAAAGAATCATTTGGTTCCGACTCATCTTTTATGTATCATTTGATGATTTCCGCACTTTGGGTTTTTCTAAGAAATTATCTTAGTAGTGGCATGTCCCTCTTTTGAAGGCAACGCTACCCTCAACCATATTGGTCTGATTCAGGAGGGATACAGTCCCGCAAGACCGGATTATTGAAAGACAATTAAGTAAGTTACTAATGCAAAATGTGGCATGTCCCTCTTTTGGAGGCAACGCTACCCTCGGCCATATTGGTCTGAGTCAGTAGGGATACAGTCCCGCAAGGCCTGTTTAAAGTTTTAATAGTAGTTTATTTATAAGGGATTCAAGCCGTTCTTACTTCCCCCGATTTGATGCTATCTACCTCAAAGGAAGTCATAATAAACTTGAATCAGGTCATCGTAGGATCTATACATTGAACGAGGCAAGAACTTTATCCAAACCACTCTTCTAACCTCATTCTAGGCAGTTAACGCGCTTTATATAGACCGTAAAGACACGAATGAGTGAATCAACAAAACATGAAAAATGATAGAATAAATTCACCTTCAATATAAAAAATTAGTTATTAAAGTCATTAATACATACAAAATTAAAAAGTGACCAAAGGTTGGAAATCAAAAGTAATACACACAAGATTTTTTGTCTTCACCAAGTGATGTAAGAGATTAACCAAATATGACCATAATTTGATGAAAGCTCTTACTATCGATCTTGGATCCCGAGACTACTCTAACTCTAACTATTGTGGTGGAAGATGATGGTGTTGTGGTGGTGGAAGTGGGAGAAATGGTTTGCCAATGGATGATTTGCAATTGAGCCAAGCACCTCTATTTATAGTTGGAAACAAGGGGTTCACACGGCCCCGTGTCTGGTAGGCACGGCCCCGTGTCCTTCACTTTCTCTGTCTTCATTTAATGTTTTTATCAGCCCATCTGCACAAAAGGTCCCGTGTCTCAACGGCACGGCCCCGTGGCCCTTGTACTTGCTGTACGCCACAAGTATGGGAACGTGAGCGTCACCCTTGTATGGTTATATTAAAACTCGTCGTGATGGTGTTTATAAACTATGGTACAAGCAGCGCAGTAACCGGATTGAAAGCTGCTACAACCTTAGGTCTCGTTATGCCTAAAACTACTAGCGAACATCAGTGCCAAAATAAGTGATATGACGTACTACTTGGACCGGTCTAGATGAAGATCATTGTTGTTGTGCTACCGGCTGTCCTACCCAACCAAAGTGAATCATGATCAACTTAAGGGTGAAGATGCATTGTCTTATGGCGTGCTGACGTGATTACAAGGCACGTGAACAAAAACGTGCATGTAATAGTGGTAGGAGAGTGTCACGGGCCAAATGTTCGAAGGACATTATGGGTTGTACTTGAATGCTTGGGTTTACTAGCTCGTTTGTGACTTTATCAGGGACGACCTCGGCAAATTAAGAAGGTGTACTTTCCTAGTCATGCCTATGCGATAAATGTACCATTGGTCGAGAGCTATTGTCGCTCTCCTGGTGAGTCCAAGGTGGGATGAAACAAGTGACCCAAATAAAAAAACAGGATGGATTGACATATCCCCGAGTAACTGGGGACGCCACACAAGGATCAAAAGATAACTCAGTGACATTGGAGTGGGTTATTTAACTCAATATAATTTGATTTTAGTTTTGATTTAAAGAGTTTTTTATTATAAAGAATATTTTAATTTGTTTTTTTAATATTTTGATTTAAATGGTTTTAACAAAACTTTTTGTTTTTGTTTTTGTTTTTTTTAACTAGTACATCTTGCTAAAAAATATGTACATTAAGTAAAGGAATAAAATACCCCTGATTTAACTGTTATTTTTGGATGTTGCTACTGAATCATATAAATTTGATATAAAATTGAAAAGTTAAGGACACAAATAAAAAAAGAACTTTTTGAACTGAAGTGATAAAACTGTCCAAACTACTAGAACTAAAATAGTAATCTACTCTATAAGAAACCACTACAAATACTATAAAATTATCTTAGAAAAATAATGATAAGGATTACTTTAAATAATGGTATGGGGGAACGATTTGGATATTTTTTATTGTTTCCCTTAAAATAAAAACATAAGAAAATTATACCAAATGAGATGTGAGTGCTCTATACTCCTATGTTTTTTTTTAAATTTATTCTAATAAAGATAATATTTATGTATAACGGTGTGTATTAAACCAGATAAGTTTAATAAGCTCATGGTTTTACTGAGTAAATCATATATGGCCTTCAGATGGGGTGAAGAACTGAGAGAATCTATCTACTATAATAAAAGAAACCAATAAGTGACACGTGTCATTAATTGAAGACGTCTACATTTGTAATTTCCCTCCTTTTCATACTTATTTTATATCAATTAATTAAATAATAAATAATCAATTAATATTAAATCTTATCTTACTTTGAATGTCAGATAGAATCATTCTATTTTTTCTAATAATATATTATCTTCAAATTTAAATTATAAATTAAAGATATTTTTTAAATAATAACACAAAACAATAATCTTAAACTTAAAAAAATAATAATACGCTCATATAAAAAATTTAAAGTACAAACAAAATATACAAAATAACTTATTAGACGTTAGATCAAACTTAAAAAAAACACTAATTAGGAAGAGAAGCTAATAATATAATTATGTTTTTGATTTTTCAAATTGGGGTTCTAATCAATTCGAATTAAACTTAACCAAGTTTGTGAATTGATTCGAATTAAACCGAACCAAATTTATGATTTTTTAAACGAATCCAATAGCATATTATTTACTATACAAAATTACATTTATTTTACCTGTGTAATACACAGTGTTTTTAAAGATATAATTTTTTTTTATTATTTAGTGTATATAATTAGATTTATTCAATCCGTACAATACACGGATTTTTATTATTTGGTATATAAAATTACATTTATTCAGTACAATACATGGGGTTCTTAGAGATATATATTTTTTATTATTTAATATATAAAATTACATTTGTTCAACTCATGTAATAAACGAGATTTTTAAAGAATAACTGTTTTAATTTAGTATATAAAATTACATTTATTCAACCCGTTTAATACACGGGTTCTAAACTAGTTCATTTATATTTTAAACTTTTTCGTCGTTCAACTAATGGGATGTTAGTGCTCTAAACTCGTGATGTTTTTTTTTAATTTATTTTAATAAAGATAATATTTATAAATAATAGTGTGTATTAAACCGGATAAGTTTAATAAGTTCATGGTTTTATTGAATAAATCATATATGGCCTTCAGACGGGGTGGACAATTGAGGGAATTCATTTGTATTTTAAACTTTTTTGTCGTTCAACTAAACATGTTATCGCTCATATTTAAATTTTAATTACATAAACCAAACGGGCAAATAATATAATTCAATATTCAACTTCATTAATTTCAACCGAATTTAAGCCAAACAAACACCTCCCAACCTTGAATTATCTATCTATTATACTAAAGCAATTGCTACTTATTATTATTATTATTATTATTATTATTATTATTATTATTATTATTATTATTATTATTATTTTTGCTAAAAGCATATCTTATCATAGATGCAAATAACAATAATGTTTTAAAATCCCGTTTTTATACTGTACTAGATTTTGCTTAGGAACGGTTTAACCGGGTGTATCGGACGATTCAACCGGGTGTACCAGGCAGTTTGACTATCGGTATTCTGTCAAAGGATGGCCGGAGTTCATGCGTTCAAATCCCATATCAGTCGGTCAAACTTGCAATTTTGTTTTCCTCCCAGAAGAAGGTACCTTGGTCCTTACCAAAGTTGATTAGCATTGCCTCCTTTTACTGCTAGAAAGAAAACACCTTTTAGTCTGTAAATGAGATGCTACTTTTAGGATCATTTTTGTTGGTTTAATTGTTTATTACCAACTAGAATGTAACTGTGTTATTAGCAGGCTTTAATGGATGCACACAAGCTTATTGAGTGTGAAATGGAACGGTTTAAGATTCATGAAATGTAACTGTTTGACCCACTTCCTTCTAAAGTATTTTTTTACCTATTACCTTGAAAGTAAAAATAACTCGAATCAAGTCATTCATAAGTAATATGGTCAAAATTGTCGCCCCCATTACTTCCATATTATTCTCATCCAGCATCTTTACATGTATTAATTCTCGCCATGCAGGAAAATTAGCAACGCAGAGAAGGTAATGGGTTGGGCACGCTTAATCTCTTTGGGGTGATTGTTCTTGGTACCATGTTAAAGTATGTTTGTTATTAATCTATTATTGAGATCCTATCGATCCGTAATTATTCCATTTCGTTTCTCTAAATTTTTATCTATGATTGTATTTGAAGGAATATGACGGTCTCACAAAGTGGATTCATTTCATTTGTATAGGAAATATTTCATCTTCGGTAGGTACGTTCATATGGTACGTAATACGGGTCATATATCATTGTTATCAGCCCGATAAATGGGTATAACTAAAAAGTAGCTGATGAAGGATTTACAACCTTCTATATATTTCAAACGTGCACTACAATAGAAGACAATTTACTGGCAGTTTTTGTCAAACTGTGTTCAGGTCAAAATATACCATTCTTAGAAAAGTGTAAATTTGGTTCGGATCGAAAATTGTTGTCATCATTATTATTTAAAACGGTATTGTCCACATCAATTTCTATTCAACAACAGTTATTTGTGGTTCTTAGAAGATCTCTAAAAAGAGCAGATTCCTTAAAATTAAAGCGACTTGTGGCTTCCAATCAACTACCTTAAAATTAAAGCATCTTCTCGCTTCCAATCAACAGGTATCATGTTAAATTTTATTTAAAGGTGGGTATAGATATGAGTAAAGGTGGAACATGGGTGTCTTGGGCAACGAATCCTACCAGTTCATGTCAAAATGGGTATTTTTTTTTGGTGCGGGTCGAAACAGATTGGGTGAGCTTCACCTGCAACGCTTACGTCCAATAATTTTTATTTTTTCATTAGTCTTTTATTTAGAGAGTCAATATCATTACGAAAGTTTTATTTTTTTAGAAATGATCTAATAAAATAATATTAAGGACATTTTATTTATTAAACATTTACTTTGGGCATCTTTCGACAAGTTTATTTTTTAGCTATTTTTTAAGTTTCACAATTTGACCCGTTTGAGATAAAACATAACCTGATTCAACATGTTCCTAAATAAAAGGATTGAAATTGCTACGTCTCCTCGACTTATACTTTTTTTCTGTTTGGCGTGCTAATGCAACATGTTCAAAGACCATTTTTAACCTTTGGTCCTAATGCTTCAATTTAGCTTAGAACTAGCCCAACTACATGCAGGTACTATGATCTTACATTGTTGAACCTAACTTCACGAAAATCTGGATTAAACTAACGTTGATGCCTTGCTTTCATTGTTGTTGTAGAAACTTAGATCAACTTTTCAGTTGATACACCGATTTGATAATGAAAGCTCAGTAGTGACAATTGATTGTGCTTTGAGTACTTCATGGCTTATTAATCAAAGGAAACCATCAACTACAATGGTTTTTCCTCCAGAGTTCGACCCGAGAGCAATCGTGACACATTAATTTTGTGTTCTGGGAATCTAGGGTTCTTACTTCTAAACTTTGTCATTTATATATATGTATATCATGTTGTAGAATCAAATTAAACATTTAGGAATGAACCATTGTGATTTGAAATGTGAGTACATACATGACACGGGGTCAACAGTAAGGTATGTTTCACGAACCCTAGCTACTGAGTTTTCAGTTAATTGTGGTGGAGTCGGGTTTCGTGAGTTGCTTATATGTTTTTTCGATGACTTAAGTTAGGTACACAACTGTGGAGATAATAACGGGTCATTATGGTGGTTGTGGTGAGGTTTCTCGGCGGTTAAGGCGGACTGCATGCAGCTATTTAAGGTGCTTTTCAGCTTTGCTTTACTAAAATTTTGACGGACATGACTAAATAGACTGAGTCTTCTGTACATATAAGGTACGGGATTTTTTTTTATAAAACATTTAAAGTGCCATTGAATATAAGAACATGAATGAGTTTTTGAATACAAAATAAAAACTTAGTTAATGGTACAAGTATTCTTTTTTAGCCGTACATAAGCGATGCCAAATTCTCCTTCTTAGTTCACTGCCAAGTTTCTATTCATCTCTTAATTGTCGTTTTGTTTATCCATCGCAGGCTCTTAAACAAAGTTAGATTATGCTCTGTTTATTTTCCATCAACTTCTTAAACGAAGTCATGAAAATGTAGGGAAATTGCTAGGATATTGTACTTTCTACCCATTTAGTTATGTTTGAGTTGATTTAGGTTATGTTTTATCCCAAACGAACGGGTCAACTAAAACAGTTTGGCTAAATAGGGAACTGGTCACACAGATTTAAAGTCACCCTGATTGTAAAGTTTTATTCAACATGCACCTACTTAGATCGTTATCATGAAAGTTTTAGATTATTTCTTTAATACTATAGTTTCTTTAATCATATTTTACACATTAAGTTTTATATAATTGTTTAAAGAAAATGTGTGAAAAGTTTGTTTGTGAGTTGGGTCGACCCGTAACAGTTTTGACCCGTTATCTACCGTCATCAATCAGTTCATTTTGTTAACTTGAATAATCTGTAGAACCTGGTTTAGACCTCAACATGACTGACCTGTACTCCACCGTTTTGACCCGTTATAAAATGGTTTATTGCAGAGCGTTGTTTCCAGGCTTAATAGAGGGCTTGCTGCTAGCGAAGAAGATTTGCAGAAGGCAGATTCTACAGCCAGGGAAGTGTTATAAATGGGTCAGGTCATCCGATTGATTCATTAACTTTGTCGGTTTAGTTTATCATCGTGTAAGGTCTGAGATTATACGGTGGAGGGTGATTGGGATTACCGTTTTGGGGTGAATGTGTAGGATAATGTCTATACCGTAACGAGGTTGCGTGTGTTCGGGTATATCAAGTGTGCAATAACTTAACAGTTACGTAAAGCACTTCGATTTGTGTGGGGGCATATATTTGTTTCGGCTATAATATTTCTTTTATAATCCAATTTTTTTTTATAGATTTAATACAACATTTCTTTCATTTCAAAAAATTATTTATAGACGTATACATGATAATTAATATGAAATGTAATCGTTAATTGATTTTTATAAGATATTATTTATCTTAATATTCGAACAAACCTGTAATAAAGTATTTACGTATTAAAGTATAAATTTTTTGTTGTTTAGTCACCCGTGTATTACACGGGGACTTAGACTAGTCTATACTATATAATGAAAGAAACCAAGTTTGGGACACTTGTCATCATATTAGGCCATGTATCTTATGGATAATTATTATTTAGTTTAATTAATCTCTTCTAATTAATTATAGATAACTCTCCTATTAAATATTATTTAGTTTAATCTCTTATAGATAATTATTGTATTTAGTTTAATCTCTTATAGATAATTATTATTTAGTTTAATTTTAATTTAATCTCTTCTAGAAAAAAATTCATAATTATTTATTAACGAAACATATTTTTTTTAATAAATTATCTAACCATAAATTTTTAAATCCGTTTGATGAAAAGGGAACACACTCAAATATCTTATTTATTTATTATGGGAATTTTAGTTATTGTCTATTAGTTTATCTTAAGAAATTTATACATAGTTAGGTTCAATATTTGTTTTGTCATATTATTATTATTAAATTAAATATATAACTTGATTATTCGTACTTAGGTCCTTAATTTGTTTGTCATATTATTATAACTAAATATATAACTTGATTGTTATTACTAACCGCCTATAGTGTTCGTTTATTTTTGAAAAATTAGAGATTAAATTCAAAATTTTGATAAATCACAGGGATTGTCCATATACTTTACTCAACATATTATTTTCATAATTTATTACTATCTAACTTTAAATAAACAAAATGTTGCAATACATCGCTAAAATCAAGCTAAAAATCTAACAATTATGTAAATATTTTTTGGAATCAAATTATTTTCGGTAATGTGCGAATTATAATTGTAACTTTTTATTTCTCATTAAATATAATGTAATACGTAAATACAATAATAAGTATTATATAATATAATATATTTATTTTTGTATCATTTTCAAAGATTACATACATGCTTCTTTGATGAATTTTATAATAGTAATATACATCATCTTTATATTAACTCATTTATGTCAATTTGGTACATAAACGTCTCCATCTTTAGTTTGCATTCACAAGAAATATTTATTATATAATTTAGATTGTTCAACCCGTGTAACACACGAGAAACTAACCTAGTAATATTATATTCAAATACTAGGTTAGAATAAGTTAACATTTGGTTTATTTATTTATTTTTATTCTAAAATAGGTGAGATCATAAAAGGCAAAAGGGGAAAATGGAAATCACAACCCTTAAATACATAGTTTAGAAAAATAGAAACCAAATAAAGATTAACGGTGAATTAAAATTTTATTCTAAAAATAGTAAACTTTAAATAAAGAAAACGTGCGACGTTGATGAAAATGAAATAAAAAATGTATTTGAAATTAGATAACTTAAAATATATGTTTTCGTTATATATTTAAGTTATCTTATTTTAAAATTTTGTAATATTTTTTTTAGATTCGTGTGTATTACACGGGTTGAATATATGATAAATTGAAAAACACATAATTATGTAAGTTATACCGATAATTACGCAAGCCATGTTATAATAACGTACATACGTAATTACAAACAACAACAATAATTACGCATATGCATAGTTAATCATGATATACGCACAACAATCGACTTAAAAAGGTCGATTTTTTAATAGTATGACATTACTATACTTAAATTAAAAAGAATAAAATGTTCAATTCTATAGTGAAGTTTTTTTTAAATATTATTATATTATTAATAATCGTTAAAGAAAATTAAAATTTTAAAATTTAAATTCTAGGAACATGTATACGGATATTACATTATGTAATAATAAGATAACCTAAATATATGTGTAATCATCAAAGAACATGTATACGGATTTTACATTATGTAATAAGATCACCTAAATATATGTGTAATCATCAAATATAACTTAAAATATTAAATTAAACTTTTAATATATTAGGTGTGTCTGATTCTAGAACTTATTTTTTAAGATATTGTCTTATATAACAATAAATATAAGAATAAGGATTAAAAAATATTAAAATAAAATATAACTTAAAATTTTAAGGTTGAACAAGGAATACCATTAGAATCTTATTATAAGTTTAGGTTATATTGTATGGTGAGCTAATATAATATGTGAAGATATTTTTTTGGAAAATGATGCTTTTTACAAGTATTTTTTTGGAAAATTACGAAATTGTTGGTTGACCAAGGGTTTTCAATTTATGTCACCCTCATGTGTCTTTGGAAGGACCACTCAGCACGGGAAGAGTCCACATGTTATGTTGATGCGTCCATGTCCCTAGAGCTGACACGTGTCCGACAGACCACTCCCGTGCGTCGGCAAATCACTCCCATTTTGGCTGACTCTTCGGACAGACTGACGGACCACTCCCGTGCGTCGGCAGACCACTCCCATTTGGGCAGACCACTCCCATTTTGGCTGACCACTCCCGTGCGTCGGCGGACCACTCCCGTGTTCAGAGGTCCTTCCAAGGACGCATGAGAGTGACAAAATTGAAAACCATGTTGGTCAAAAGACAATTTCGTAATTTTCCCGCATTTTTTTTCTTTCTGTCACTACTTTGGGTTTTTGCTAATCAAATTAACACATTCGAATTGTGCTAATTAATTTGAATAACTAATTTAAAAATAGTGGCCGGTTAATGTACAAGAGGCCTTTAACGTATGACTGTATGCAAGTAACGCATGTTCATTATTAAATTACGTATGTTAGAAATTTCAAACCCTAATTAAGCATAAGAAAGAAAATCACGGATGGTTAAAACACAAATCACGCATAGATTGGCTTTTACCCTAGTTATGTATGTTATATCATATTACACACGTTATTTTGTTGGTCGTGTACCGTCACACGTTAAGAGCAAGGGCGTAGGATAGTGGGGGTGGGAGGGGGCGGCTGACCCCCCGAACTTTTCGCTCAGTAGTGAAGAGCATGTGGTTTTCGTATAGAAATTTTTGGGTGTATACGTTTTCGACCCCCCGTTTTATAGAAATTTTTGGGTGCGTACGTTTTCGACCCCTCAGACGGAAATCTCAAGCTTCGCCACTGGTTAAGAGCCTTTTATATTTTAAGCTTAATTTTTATAAGTAAGCACTAATCTTGTTAATTAGTTTAACTAGTGCAAATAGCGAATTCACTTTTTTTAATAGCGAATTCTTTAGATTTAACATAAAAAAACCACAAGATATCTAAAGTGTTTTATGTAAATGCTATTTCAAAGTAAAAAAAAAAAAATCCCTTTAATATGTGAATATTAGTGGTATGTATAATAGACAGATATTCGTTCTTTTAAATGTGAAGTTTAAATGCTTTAAAATTAATTCAACCTTGAATTTTAAATGCTTTAAAATTAGTTTCAACCTTGAATTAAATGTTACAGTACTATAGACATGTTTGAATACATATAACCCAATGGAAGTGAGATATGTCCTGCCTCCCATGGCCCAGTGGTTTACTCCCATGTGGTTAGTTGGCCGGCTCCTCCTTTGGGAGGTCACCCGTTCGACTCCCACTGTTGGCATTAGGGGGGTAGGACACCCGTGCGCAGTGATGGTGAAAAACCTACCGAGGAGGGTTTGATCCTGAGCGTCACTCCGGTTTTCATCCGGCTGTTACTCTAGCGAGGCAACTCGTGTAGAGGCAGTACGGTTTCCGGGGGAAAGCCTTCGACCCAAGATTGGTAAACCCAGCGCTGGCCTTGCTATCTGGGCCCTTAATCTTGGCGAGGGTCCGCGATGTGCGAATGTGACAAAGGTCACCATTATGAAGTTCACCTTTCAAAAAAAAAAAAAATGGAAGTGAGATATGCCGGCCAAATATAGAGTGAGAAAGCCCCTACCAACATTTCATTTCATTCATATGTATATACGTTTTATATTTTTAATGCTACGTATTTATTTCCTAACATGATAACTCTTTTTAATATTTTAATGAAACTATTATTTTAAGCCAAAAGAAAGGTACATATTCCATGTCATAAAAATGCAAGTGGCATAAATTCAAAGTTATAGAAAGCTCTTGGCAACCTTCTTGGTATGGCTAAGACCCAAACCAAACGAAACCAAACTCTTAACCACTTTGTCTCCTTTAGGGTTGATGAAAATAGTTAGGTTTCGGTTATTTGATTTAACCTTTTAATAAACATATCGTGTTAGCACTAACATGTATAATCCATTAACTTTATGGGTCGACCCATCAATCTGCTTAAAATTAAAACAAAAGATATACCATTTATAATAAGTTTGTCATTCGGTTTACAACCTGTTGATAGCTTTATCACAACTTGTTGCAACCCCTGAACATGTTTACACCCCGTTAACATGTTTAGACGCCAAATGGTGTTAAATTAGATTGGAGATTGATATAGGTTTGAAAGAAAATGAGAAATGAGGAAAAATATGATTGTTTTACTAAAAACCTTAATTCATTGGTAACAGAAACTCATTCTGTTGAAATAAAAAATCAGGGATCACTTACATATCTATTATTTCATTCAAAAACCCTTAAACCAAAAAGGCAAAAACACTCTTATTCCATTAGTTCTCAAATCCTAAAGCTTTAAACTAAAATAATCTTATGGTGCTTAATTACCCTTAGTTTTTGTTCTTATATCATAATCGATTATTGGTACGAGCTAGATTAGAAAAGCCTATATTCATCTAATCTAAGTTAATTTTGTAGGGGTAGGGTAGGGTGGGGTGGGGGGCTAAGGATAATGATATCAATTTTGATGAATATTGCATGATGTATTTTTGTTACCATCAACTTACTTTCAAATCACATTTACTTTTTAAATAGTTGGATGATTTCTCTATTTAATGTTTTTCAAGTTAGAATATGCAAATTACTTACAATCATTATTACAAGCATATCGATACTTTGAATTTAGCAAGATCGTGGGGTATGGTGGGGTGGGAGTTTGGGGTAAGGGTTGACACGTGAACTTCAAATGACAACGCTGTCAGTTGCATGTTGGGTCGGTATGGCGGGGCGTGGCTAGCCCGTGTGGGTTGACCACGTGTTATAATTTTTTTTTCAATTATTATAAAAATACACACAAAATTTAAAAAAAAAAGAGCCTAAAATTATTATTAAAATTTCCTAAAAATTACAAAATCCTAGCCACCTATAGCCTAGCCAACCCAGCCAATGAGAGCCGGCCACGAAAGACCGCTAGGCCCGCCCAACGCCTGGGCTGAAACCCCCGTTCAAGGGGCCACGCCCAGGGGCGGAGACAGCATAGAACCAGCCGTAGCACGGGCTACGGCTCAAAGTCGTGTTCGCAGTGTTTCGCAGTGTTAATTTTTTGTTTTTTTTTCGATTTTATATAAAGGATACCCCTAAAAAAAATACGAGAATACCCCTATAAAGGATTTTATATGAATACACCGTAATTTTTTTTTTTTTGGATACCCCTACTGTTAAAGTCTAGCTCCGCCACTGGCCACGCCGAAACCCAAGCCCACCCGGAGTGGTGACTTGACCGTTTGTACCCAACCCACGCCCCAACCCCGCCCCATACCCGTAGTCTAAGCGAGATGGCATTCTATAACTATAATTTAAAAATGAGTACAAAAGGATAAACGTAAAATATTTCAAGCATCACATAGTATCCTATTTCCCTACTTTAATATAGGTTCATAATGCTCTTTAGGCTACACGGTATGGGACCGTCGCCCACCCGTCCTCAGCCCGGCGACGCCACGTCACGCCCGTCCTCCCACGCCGCCCCCCCTCCGTCCCGTCCGAATCGTCCGATTTGTGCCGTTTGCGACGGAGCAAACAGGTGGGCCCCCCCTGGGCGACGCCCGTCCTCCCCCGTCCTCCCACGCCGCCCCCGCCCGTCTTCATCCCGTCACCGTCTTCATCCGGCACCATACCCAGTAGCCTTAGTGTGAAATATTTATTTTTAGGGATAGTTCTATGTAAGGATGGGATTTTATTTCCAGAACATCTGTACCCATACCCATACTTAGGGTGGACGGTGGACCTAGGTGAAACACAGGGTGAGCGGGTGCATCCCTTGGAAAAAAAAAATTAGTGTATTTTTTAGGCAAAAAACTCGACAACACCCTCTGAAAATATGCTTGAACCACTCATCTGCACCCCCAGCAAATAATTTCTCGGTCCGCCACCGCCCATACCGTAGTACATGTATCTAACTTTCTCGGATTTCGATATTCGGCACTTAGGATATAAGTAATATAAGTAATGATACTTTTCGGTAAATTGGTATTGGTATTGGAATTTGAATTTGATGTTATACTTTATTTTCATATTCTGGTATTATTGTTTCTTGAATGCCAGTACACATACCGATTTAGTCTTTTTGGTACGAGTACCTTATTGGTAATCTTATCGATTTAGCCTACTTGGTACTCGTACGTGTACCGGTACCAAGATCAACGGAGTGATTGAAGAATGAAAAAAAAGGTGGTACTAAAGTGGATACCGTACCGAAATACCGATACCCATACAAGTATCCTACCAATATATTTGGTACGGTATTTCGTTACCCAATTTTGTTTAAATTTAGTATTGGTGTTTTTAGAATTGATACGAGATACGGGTTTCGTACCAATCTCATCCCTAGGTCTATGTATCTTCTTAAAACTTGTATAATATAATTTCTATCCAACAAATTTAAACAGGCGAGCTATACTTATTTTTGTATTGTCCTTCAAGTTAATAGTTTTTGTTAAATCTCTATTTGTTGGATATAATTTGAAGTGATGGGGTGATTGATTTTGACAATGGTTTTGGTTTGGAGTTTAGGTTGTGAACTTGTGATTATGATAATTTGACTTCTTTTCGTTATTATGGAGAAACAAAGAGTAATGGGAGTGGTATGATAGTAATATTACAAATGTTGTTTAATAAAAAAAATGAAAATGGCTATATATGAGATTTTAATTGTTTCGAACTAGTTTGTGTATTTTGATTTAGTAGATATATGATATGAGAAATCAAATACTTGAATTCTATAATCAAGGGTGGACCCAAGTATTAGGTATTAGAATACTCAAATATCAAGAGCGGACACACATATTAGGTACTAGAATACTCAAATATCAAGGGCGGACCCAAGTATTAGATACTAGAATACTCAAATATCAAGAGCGGATCCACGTATTAGGTACTAAAATACTCAAATGATCCCGTATATTTTTGTATTTATAGTGCTATCTAATATCGAATTTATTTTTTATGTGTAATATACGAGGATTGACCCTGTGTAACCACAAGTATTCGAAAATGACAGCGGTAAAAGAAAATTCGATGATTACGAACAAGAAGGGCTTAGGTTGACCATGACTTGGAAGACTAACTTAAACACCATTCTTAGAATTCTACAAACATCATTTTTTTGTGTTTGGAATTGTGCGTAAGATGTAAAAATATACACATATGACACCCAAAGTAGATGTATATATCCAGGGGCGCAGCTTAAGAGGGGTCGGAGGGCGTTCGATCCCCCGAACTTTTCGCTCAGTAGTGTTATATATATATATATATATATATATATATAGGTAAAGGGTACTGTACAAATTCCCTTATCGTACATTACGTACGCTACAATCTCAGCCGTCAGATCATCTTCCCGCAATGAAAATCGCATGTTTTTTTTTGTAATAATTTCGCATGTGATAATTTTGATGAAATAGCAGGTGTTTTTTTGTAACAATTTCGCATGTGGTAATTCAATTTCGCATGTGATAATTTTGATGAAATAGAATGTTGTTTTTTTTGTAACAATTTCGCATGTGGTAATTCAATTTCGCATGTGATAATTTTGATGAAATAGCAGGTTGTTTTTTTGTAACAATTTCGCATGTGGTAATTCAATTTCGCATGTGATAATTTTGGTAACAATTTCGCATGTGGTAATTCAATTTCACATGCGATTTTCAATGCGGGAAGATGATCTGACGGCTGAGATTGTAGCGTACGTAATGTACGATAAGCGCATTTGTACGTTAACCAGCCCCTATATATATATATATATATATATATATATATATATATATATATATAGGGAAGGGCTTAGTAGGAAACCCCATCTTTTTTAAAAAACTTTGGAAACCCAACCTCATCCATTGATTGTCTTTCATCCAACTTGATCAATGGCTATCATGATTTTGGTAAGAATTATAATTAAAAGAAATAGTATAATACACATTTGAAAGTCTGGGAGGGTATTTTCGGTAGAACAAAACCCACTTTTTTGCATTGAAAAGACAAAACCCACTTGTGTCATCATCTCTCTCCTCTTTCTTCTAATCAAATCTTCAATAAATTATTATCTCTCTCCTCTTTCTTCATCATGTGAAAAGAAGAAAGCTTCATGGTCTTCAATGGTGATCCTTCAATGGTGATCTTCATTTGAAGATAATTTCAGCATCATGTGGTCTGAAAAAATCACAAAGACACACGCACGAGTGGGTGTGTGAGAAGAGCGATGACAAAATGAATGTTTTTAGAGAGAGAAAGTTGATGTTTTAGATAGAGAAACAACAATCTTTATAACAAAGACACACGCACGAGTGTGTGTGTGAGAAGAAGGTTTGAAGATCTTCTTCGTGTTCATCGGACGGGTATAGATCCGGTAAGTGTTCTTGAAATATCATTTGACACTTGATTTTTTGATGAAATGGTTGTTAATATGTTTTTGTGTGCTGAAAGTGTTTTAGTAATGGTTAATGGGGCATCCGTGGTTAATGTTAATGTATTTTAAATAAATCAAAAACTTTAGGATGAGATTTTGTACGGGTTTTTTTGTTGGTTTGGTTGCTTGTTAGGGGCTTTTGATCTTAACAGTAGCTGTTTTTTTTTGTTGGTTTGGGTTGCTTGTTTGGGTTTTTGATCTGAACAGTAAGTGTTTTTTTGTTTGGTTGCTTGATTCACAGACTCAGGCCCATAACATGTGTTAAGCCCCCTGTTATAATGTTATATAACGTGTGTTGATTTACAGAAACAAACCCATAAAGATATTCAATTGAGAAGGTGGATGGATGTACGCGAAGTTAATGCGTGTTCTAGTAATGGTTAATGTTCATGTATTTTAAATAAATCCAAAACTTTAGGATGAGATTTTGAACGGGTTTTTTTGTTGGTTTGGTTGCTTGTTTGGGGCTTTTGATCTTAACAATAATTGTTTTTTTGTTGGGTTGCTTGATTTACAGAGACAGACCCATAACATGTGTTAAGCACCTGTTAGAATGATATATAACGTGTGTTGATTTACAGAAACAGATCCATAAAAGATATTGAATTGACAAGCTGGATGGATGAAGGCGACGTTAATGTGGGGACATTGAATAAGTTACATCCTTTGGGAAAGAAGTCTTCGTTCATTTATAACATGTGTTGCTGGTTCATGCTGTAACAGAACACCATGATGTAACCTGACATGTGTTCATGTATAACATGTGTTAAGCCCATGTTAGAATGATATATAACGTGTGTTAACCTTTTGTTAATTAAAAAAAACAAGTAATGTCTATTTTATTTTTGTTGATGTTTAAAATATCCGATAATGTGGATACTGAGCGTAAAACTTGTACAAGTAATAAATGTAGAAGTTAGTATGTAACGTGTAATATGAAACGAGCCATTTATGGTAACACATGTACCGGTAATTTTGGAATATATAATATGAAACGGGTCATTTGTTTTGCACATTTTTGGAATGTATAACATGTGTTAAGCCACTGTTATAATCTTTTTGTAACCTGACATGTATTCATGTATAAGCTAGTGGTTTACAAAACACCATGATGTATATATACTGATCTAACATGTGTTACAATTTGTCTGTTCAGAACATGTAATTGCTTAATGACAAAGGGTGAAAACATTCGACGGGGGCGATGAGTTTAATGGTGATCTTAGTTAATATCGTAACCAACGTAACCCCACTTGTACACATATGATAACATATAAAGCATCCATTATAACCCGACTTGTATTCATGTATATGAAAGTGGTTTGCAAAACACCATGATGTGCATATACTGATCGTAACACGTGTACAAGTTAAGATAGAACATACAAGTTAATGTTGTAACACCGTATAACTGGGATAACATGTGTTAAGCCTCTGTTATAATCTTGGTTTAACCCAACATGGTGTCATGTATAAGCTAGTGGTTTCCAAAACACCATGATTTGTATATACATACTGTAACATGTGTTACGCGCCTGACATGTATAACGTGTGTTAAGCCTCTATTATAACGTGTGTTAAGACTTCCAGAATGGATGCATAAACTACAATAGTAACTTAATAACAACATAGTATACCTGATATAACGTGTGTTAAGCCTCTTTTATAACATGTGTTAAGACTTCCAGAATGTGTTAAGTCCATACCGTTTTAACATCATGTACTAGACAAAACAAAATAAGAGTCTCACATTACATATTAATCGTAAACGAAAATACATAGCACTAAGAAAATGGTGGAGCTTCCTTTTACAGTCTGCCTTAGCTTTTCAGCGGCTACCCTTGTTTTATTGTTTGGGTCGGTCTTGAAACGGTTTGTAAACATGTGGGTGTGCGTATGCCAGGGAAGTTATAAAAATGTGTTTTCATGTCACACGTAACACATGTTACGTTGTACATGGGTTTCATGTCACATGTAACACATGCATGTCCGAGAAGTTCAACCTATAACACGTGTTAGTTGTGTTGTGCTGTAACATAAACATGGTCATGATCCTTGAGCATCTGATCCACGTTTGACGAAACCAACGATCCCGACAATTGGATCTTATTTCCCTTGAATCCATCACCGTCCTAATAAACAAAAAGATAAGATAACCGATAAGTCGTTAACCAGACATAAATATTAACACATTCATAGCCAGATGTTCAGACTATAACACGAAATATAACGTGTGTTAACATGTGTATCCAGCAAGATGATGGCATGTAAACGTGCATTATGATTAGCGGATCACGCATGGTAACACATTTATAGGTAGGTTTGAAATAAATTTTTAAAACCCTTGTGTGTATAATTCGATGGTGACACTATTTTGTAAACGGGTGTGTATAATTCTTAGACGGTTTTTTGGATTCGTTATTATTGTTGGGGTTTCCTAATCACTTGTTTTTTGTTACATGTTTTACAAGTGTGTTGTTGAATCCAAAAAATATCAGGTTTGTTTCTCTAAGACCGAAAAATGACTGCCCTTGGTCAGATACTAACATGTGTTAGTGTACATGTTGTGCATGTACTGATCGTAACACGTGTACAAGTTAATAACCCCGTGGTTTACAAAACACCATGATGTGTATACACTGATCTAACATGTGTTACAATTTGTCTGTTCGGAACATGTAATTGCTAAATGACAAAAGGGAGAAAACAGTCGACGGGGGCGATGAGTTTAATCGTGAGCTTAGTTAATATCATAATCTTGTTGTAACCCCACTTGTATACATATGATAACATGTAAAGCATCCATTATAACCCGACTTGTATTCATGTATATGAAAGTGGTTTGCAAAAACACCATGATGTGCATATACTGATCGTAACACGTGTACAAGTTAATATGGAACATACAAGTTAATGTTGTAACACCGTATACCTGGGATAACATGTGTTAAGCCTCTGTTATAATCTTGGTTTAACCCATCATGGTGTCATGTATAAGCTAGTGGTTTCCAAAACAGTTACTATTCAGATCAAAAGCCCCAAACAAAGCAACCAAACCAACAAAAAACAGTTACTATCCAGATCAAAAGCCCAAACAAGCAACCAAACCAAGCATAACTTTTTAACACAAAAATAAAAACCTGTAAATTAATCTTACACAACTGAAACAACAACTAACAAAGTACACAGAACTAAAAACCTGCAATTAATTCGTCATACCCTAATACATGTCTCTAATACATCGTCATACCCTAATACATGTCTCTATAACATGTTACTATGGTTTAGCTGTGAAACAGGAGTTCAGATTATAACACGTGTTACGTTGGTTGCGCTGTAAGACAAACTTGGCTTAGCTGTGAAACAGGAGTTCAGACTATAACACGTGTTACGTTGGTTGTGCTGTAAGACAAACTTGGCTTTTCGTTTCTAAAAACAGATGTCCATAAGTTCAAACTATAACACGTGTTAGTTGTGTTGTGCTGTAACATAACCATGGTCATGATCCTTAAGCATCTGATCCACGTTTGACAAAACCAATGGTCCCGAGAATTGGATCTTGTTTCCCTTGTATCCATCACCATCCTAATAAAAAAAAGATAAGATAACCGTTAAGTCGTTAACCAGACATAACTATTAACACATTCATAACCATGGTTTTTTCATTCAGCAAGTGTAACGGCTGAAAATGAGAAAACAACATCAAATAAGGACACAAATGAAGATAATGACATAAACATTAAAGATCTAAAATACGAAACATTAACGGTCTATAATTTGTAATCTATACGAACATTAACGGTTGTTCGTGTTTCACAATAACGGTTGGAATTATACAAACTGTAATTTGTAATCTATAAGTCCATACCTATATCATTTTTAAATTCAATATTTTATTGGTTTAAATATTTAAGTGTAAAATAATAGAACCGTAAATTATAATCATCTTTCAAAAGTTCATACCTACATGCTCAAGTTATCAACTAACATAAACTCCACAAAATCAGAAAAATCCATATGAAATACCCAGAATCAAACCTATATGAAAACATATGTTGCATAAAACTAAAAGAGTGTAAAAACTCACAAATATCAAGATCTGAAACAACATATACAAATCATATTTTATATAAACTAAAAAAGTGTAAAAAACTCACAAATATCCAGATCTGTAACAACATTATGAAACATGTGGACAAACGAGATCTAAACGGGAATGGAACAAGATCTGGAAGGGGTTTTCACGTGGATCTGATTTCATATATTAACATCTTCATCACAAAACCACGTTCTTCATCAGGGATGTTGGTGAAACTATGGACCGGCTAAAGAACCTGTTGGGGAAACTATGGACCGGCGACATTAACTCGGATGTTGGTGGATTTGTCTCCATGGCCATTAATGGAGAAAGGATAATTTGGAGGAGAAGATGAAATATGCACTGTCTCTTTCTGTTAAAAGAAGATATAAATTAAAATGAAATAGGGTAAAAGAAATATGGGGTGGCTGATTTGAACACATGAGTTGATTGGCATTAAATGATCATGTCAAGTCAAATTGGGAAAATAAATTGGGTTGGGAAATTACTGATATAACCTTGAGAGCAAAAAGGATTAACAAGGGACTATGGCAACGTGGATTAATATAGGCCACAAGTAAGGTTTCCTAAGTTTTCTATGTAAATGGGGTTTTTTATATAGCATTATCCTATATATATATATATATATATATATATATATATATATATATATATATATATATATATATATATATAGGGCGGGGTTCTAGAGTGAACACTAGTGAATTTGCGAACTGAGTGAACAAATCTTGACCATTGATTTACACATGTGGATGGCTAGGATTTCATCATCAAATCGTAAAATACACTAGTGTATTTAATCATCAAATCCTGGCCATTGATCTACACACATGTATGGTCAGGATTAGTTCGCTCAGTTCGCAAACTACACTAGTGTTCACTCTTGAACCTAATCCTATATACAGGGGTGTCCAAACTGCTCGGCGCTCGAAGATCGTTCGACGATCGTTCGAAAAAGCTCAGAAATTTGCTCGTTCGATTCCTTGCTCGGTTAAAACCGAGCGGAGCAGCTCGGTTCGGTTTAAAAACGAACCGAGCACGAGCATAGGTATGCTCGCTCGTCGCTCGTTCGGTTTCGATCGAATTTATTTTTATTATTATTATATATATTATATTTATTAAATATAATAAACATGTAACATATTCATCCCCTAGAATCCTTATATCTTCATATCTTTATTTCCAAAAAAAAAAAAAAAAACCCTAATCTCTCTCAACTCTCAAGTCACCGGCTGACATCCATCCAGATCCCTTGTCCGCAAGCATCACCGTCCGCGGGCCATTCACTATCCGTCGGTCAATCAAAACGGGTTTGAATTGATGTTACTGTATCAAATTTTATGTTTTGAATTCAATTTTTGATTGAAGATGTCTGGAATGACTTCAACGCGTGTTTTTGAAGTTATTTTGCATTTTAGATGTTCTTAAACATTAAACATTTGGATGACATTTTATGTTTATTTTTGTGGGACTTTTTATGTTTGTATTTTGTTAAATTGTTAAAGTGTGTGTGAGACATATAAGTTGGTGAATTTTGGTGAATGGATGGCTGTTTAGGAACGCTAAATAAAACTGAGCAAAAGCGAACCGAACCGAGCGGCTCGGTTCTAAACCGAACCGAGCACGAGCATAAGATTTCCGCTCGATTTCTTAAATCCGAACCGAACCGAGCGGCTCGGTTTCAAACCGAACCGAGCACGAGCAAACCTACGTTCGGTTCGGCTCATGAACACCCCTACCTATATATATATATATATGTAGTTTTCGTATAGAAACTTTTGGGTATATACGTTTTCGACCCCCCGGTTCTATAGAAAATTTTGGGTATATAAGTTTTCACCCCCCCCCTCCCCCGTCTTCATTGTCAAACTTCGCCACTGTATATAGAGTAGGTGGTTGAAGGTTAAACAATACCCGTCAAACATTTCACCCACCAAACAATAAACCGTTAAACGGTTTTCCCACTAAAATAAAGCAATATTACCAAACAATTATTTTTTAATTAAAATGTTGGGTGTTTAAATACATATTAGCTCTTCGACACGTTCCTTAAAAAATGACAAATCAAATTATTTAAACATCTTAAATGCATCTTGACTAGTAAGCTTGCTATCCATTCTTCCTCCCTAGTATGTGCGACCACTTTTTTTTTTTTTTCCAACGAGTCTTGTATCAATTGGTTTGGAAGGAGACACCTTATGACCTTCCAATGTGGAGGTTATGGGTTGGAGTCTCATATGGTAGAACCGTGCAATATTTTTCAGGTGGGCCAGAGGTTTTACCATAGTGGACCTTTGGGAGGTGGGTTTCCTATAGAATGATGAGCAGGCATGGTCACCAATATTGTCTGTGTTCGCAGGGCGTGGGTGGCCTTTCGCCAATGGGTTTGTCTGGATGGCCGGGCTTGTATAATATTCGTTGGCCGTTAAAAAAAGTATGTGCGACAATTTCAAGTAATGAAACGTTGCTAATATATACCATATTCGACTAACATCATATGTTAATATTTTTTTCAAAATTTCAATTACATAAAATTAACATCATAATTCCCATTGCGAACGTGTGGAATTGGATGTAGTTTTAATATCTCGTGTGGATGAGAGTATGCTTTAGAGTTTATAGGCCTGATATCCCGTCTATGTTTGCATATATACTAAAAAGACTAATTTGAAGCTGCAAGCGATAAAATAGTTGCAACCAACCAAGCGGTAGGCAGGGCAGGCCAAACAGCTTTGTTGGATAAACAAGGGCGGACCCACATGGTCTGGGTCCGGGTCTACAGACCCCAATCTTTTTTTAGAAAATAGTAGAACTGGTATGTTAAATTTTTCAGTGACCCCATAAAATAAATTAGTTGGATCCCATAGTACTAAAAGCAAAGATGGTGTGATGGTAAATCCTCTTGTGTTCCAACAAATACATCCCAAGTTCAAGTCTTACATGTCTTGTTTTTTAAGTTTGTTTTTTTCCCATCAAAATTAAATTAGTGTTTTAAAACAACACAACCACCCATTGACCATAACCTGAATGTTGATTTTATTTAACACTTGATTACCAAATAATATTTAACACTTGATTACCAAATAAAACTTCCAACATATAATGTAGTGGTTTCATATCCACTAAATGTTTCTACATTATTTCCTAGCTCCGACCCGACTATGATGACTGACCCGAAAATTTTAATGTTTGGTTGTGAAAAATTCTTACACAAAAAAAAATGGACCCCAATGAAAAAAAAATCATGAGTCCGCCACAGTGGATAAAGCTAGGGCTTGGGGCCTCACAAACATACTAAACGGTTTTGTTCAAGTGATTTATTTGCATATATGAATACCCCTAAACCACAATCAATCAATCATAGAGAGATAAAGATAACGATGCTGGAAAGGAAAAGGAAAGGTAGGATTTGAGAACCGAAGTGACTTTGATAGAATGTTGTGGGTTTCCTTGAAATTTAAGGCATTCTTTTGACTTGTATGTTGTTACATACCAATTGTATTCAAAAAGTCTCCATCACATCTCAAAGGATATAAAAGTAAAACCCTCCATTAACTTTTTCAAAATTTTCAATCATGCTTGTTTACTTTTTTAAAATTTATTGTACATTATTTCACGTATTTAAATAATTGTTACATAACTACATTAACGGAGCTAGGCTATTAATTTAGAGGTATCCTGATTTTTTTTACCGTCTAATCATACAATAATAAAAAAACGATAATAAATAAAGTAAAACAAATACTTAATAGATTATTGTTGGATCTTTGGCCACTTTATCAATTATATTTAGGGCTTTCTTTCAATTCTTTTATTGTTAAAATTTGGGCTTATTTTATCATTCAGACTTAAATATTCTACAAGTTTTCGGGTTGTAAAATGTTTGGGCTTGTAAAAAAAAGGGATTTTAGTAATGTCAAGTATCCTATTTTTTAATTAGGGGTATCCTCGTATTTTATTTAGAGGCATCATTTGTATAAAACCGAAAAAAAACAGTACGAATACGGGATTGAGCCGTAGCCCGTGCTACGGCTCCTAACATTATAGTTCCGCCTCTGCATAACTAGATCTAATATAACGAATAAATATCTCGAAATTTCAAATACTTAACCAAAGTATTGGTAGGTCCATCAAACCTACCTATAATATGCCAAGTTCACATGATACTAGTAAAAATTTGTTTTGATATATAGTAGCGAAGGTGAGTCTACTAACTAGCTACCAAGTTCACATGATACTAGTAAAAATTTGTTTTGATATATAGTATCCCATACTCTTTATTTATATGTTAGATATGCGTCCAACACTCATTTGACTCCGGGATTTAGTGTTGGGATATTTTCTACGGGTGAAACCAGTTAAACAAGTTCTTGGATCAGTCATCCGCCATTGCGTCTAGCTGATGGGTTTTAAATTCTAATCGTGTTTACGTGAGAAAGGGAAGGCATTGAAATCTTTGAGCGCCTAATGCCTGAGGTCCCCAGAAACCATTTGTTCTGGAATCGAATCATTCTGTTCACTTGTGTTAAAAGTAGATACTTATGCAAGTAAAACGTCTTCATCGAATTGCATCTGTTAAGTGCATAACACTTAAAAGAATAAAAGACAATATCTGACTATAATCTTCTTTAATAATTATGTAAATAATGATCAGATTAGGAAAAAAAGAAAGTGAAAAGCAATGGAATGATGAGTTTAGCTCATCATGAAGATCCAACAACCATCTTGATTCAAAACCACATTCCCTCCAATATTTGGTTATGTAGTTATAAAAAGCAATAGATATAAAATAGATATGCTCGGTTTGAGTCTCTTTGGGAAAAAAGCTAAAAAGATTATGCTCGGTTTGGTTATAACTACCGTTTGGTGTATCTGGAAAGCTAGGAACGATTTGGTGTTCAAACAGTTAAGGAGGAGCCCGCAAGAGATTTTCTGTGAGATTAAATCTAGGGGTTATGCTTGGGTGAAAAATAGATCTTCTTGTAAATATATCAATTGGAAGGAGTGGTGTAAATACCCGATGTATATGTTGTAATCTGGTTGCCCTTTGCCCGTTTGGGTCGGGGGTCTTTTGTTTGTTGGCCTTTTGCCCGTTTGGGTCGGAGGTGTGTTTTTAATAAAGTTTAATTTTCAAAAAAAAAAAGATATAAAATAGATGTTTATATATTTTTATTTATTTTTCTTCTAAACCACAGAATTGGTGGTCATTAGTCCACGTGGGTCCAAGTTACCACCATGAATGGAGATGAGCTCCGTCAAATACATGATTTATGCATGATATAAATGAACTTTTTTATATTTAAAATATTAGAACTTGTTGAAAATATATATACTCTTATCGTTTTATATTAGAGGTTTATAAAACTTTATTCCTTTTAGCTTTTTATATGGAGTTTATAAGAAACATAATAATCACTGGTTTTTTTATATGGTTTCCTTGAAATTTATAATTTATGAATCTTAACGATCTGTAATTAATTTATAAAAAGTTAAAAACTAAATGAGTGACAATAACCTAGGACCACCGACCACTCGTGATATCTTTGACCAAAAATCATTTATAATTATACCTTTTGACCGTTATATTGTACAAGACTACACAGTGTATTCAAGAAACATACAGTTTAAGAAGTATAAACAATTGATTAAGAAGTATAAACAATTTAGATTTGTTTTTTAGTGTTAAGTAATAACCATACCCCTATATAAACAAAAATTTACAGCTACATATAATTCTATGATCATCAAGCTATAACATAATTCGTTAAAAAATCGAGATGGTTTACGTTGTTCTAGATGAATTGTCTCAATCTTTTTATGTAGGTTAATTTAAATAAGAGTAAATTACGTTTTGGACCCTGTGGTTATATCACTTTTACTATATTAGCCCAAAATAAGAATTTTTAACATATCTGCCCCCATTGTCTCTATAACTAACCATTTTGTCCCCTAAGTCTAGAGTTCATGGGGGCCAAAATGGTTAGTTATAGAGACCATAGGGACAGATATGTTAAAAATTCTTATTTTGGACTAATATAGTAAAAGTGATATGACCACAGGGGCCAAAAACGTAATTTACTCTTTAAATAAAATGAGTCAAAATAATATACGTTGAGACCGGCCTTGAGAATTCGTAAACGTGCCCTTATGCCTTAACGATATTGGGTATTGGGCTCACTAAAGGTCTAAACCTAATGCCAATAGGCTAATAACTAATCTAAACCATAAGAATAGTTTTATAAGTGGTCCTATCACTCATATGTTGGTGTTTATATGAGTATACCCTATTAAAAAAATATTTTATATGTACGTATCGGGTTTTTTATCATAAAATAACGTGCCCCTCAAAATATCGGATCCTCCCCGCCCACCCCTAGCCCCCAGGGCCGCTCATGTGTTGATACTTTTTCATTACATGAACATATGCATTAGTAAGGCAAAATCTAGGATATGCAGTACAACTCAAGTAACAAACTATTTATGCAGTTAATGGAAATCCAATTTCTACTTTTGATCAAAATAATTCTTTCAGATAATAATTGTCTAGTTGTTAGGTTACACCTACATGACATGAAGTTGTCACATCAGTATCATTTAGATATTTTTTTTGAACGGCAAATTTCTTTTATCTCTGTCGTCTGTGGGACTTGAACACAAGACCTCCCTCTCCCAAGGTGTTTAAAGGCTCTGTCTTTGCCAATAAACCACCACCCCATTGTTGGTAGTATGATTTAGATATTAGTTTGCGAACATTAAATAAAAGGGTATTAAACTCATGTCCACTTTTATTTGAGGTACACAACCTTTTCTCTTTATTAGTTAAAGGTATACAACTTAATTTTGTTTGTAGATTTTTTTATAAGAAAATATGATCGGTTAGTAAAATTACCCTTTCTGACTAAACTTTTAAGTTAAATATCCTAAAAAGATTGTTACCTCAAATAATTTTGAAGCAATTATAACTGATTTTACATTTCAACTTATAATTTTTATTAAAAAGACCATGAATACAACTGATTTATGTTTATCCGTCTCATCAACTTCCCATTTTAATGACACCCAATATACTTTAGAATGTTGATAGTAATTCGTAAATACAGGTATGAAAGTGAAACTATGGAACATCAAGTTTATGTTACATATTTGATTCATAATTTCACGTTACCAATAAATAATACTACCGTAAATTCGTAAAACATACCCATCAAACTAAATATCCATTAAAGTTAAAGGCCCATAAATCGAGAGACGCTCTTGTGGGCCATATCAATCACGAGGCCCAAAAAACCCAAAGGGACATCAAGCTGAAAGAGCTCAATATGAATTTCCATTGCAACTAATTGTTTTTTTTATTTGCATTTCCATTATTATTATTTAAACTGCCTTTTTTGTGAATCATAAAAGGCGTGTTTTCAATTTGCGCGCCTATTACCTGTCTCAATTTTATACAAAAAAAAAAAAAAAATACAGGAAAGGCAAAGCTAAACTGGTGTATATGATTATGTCCTATGAGAATCCGTCCGATGAAGTCAATGTATAGGTATTCACAGTTGAGTTATATCCTTACATACCTGTTAAAATGTGCATTCATTCATCCCAGTCCTACCTGCAACAAACACACACCAAACAGACGCAGAGCGTTTAATCGAGTATTCGAGTTAACATATAGCCATGTAAAACTGTTTTGTTTTCCATTAGTAAAGTGTTTTGAGTTTCTACTGTTGGTCAAATTCCTACAATATTGAGGAAATAAGATTGACGCCAAAGGGCAAATGGGTAATTTTACTTTCATTTGGTAACCAAAGCATGGATGGACTCACCATCTTCAGTTTATAATTATAGTATTGCACTGTTTTCTCTTTCTTCTCCTCGCTTTCCTTAGAATACGTGCGGTTTCTTCCTTTGCTTTCTCAATTGAATACCTTCCTACATCTTTACCAGAAAAATCCATGTCAGGATGCATCAAACTGTTCAAACATCACGTTATGTCATAAGCCATTAACAAACTGCATCGATACTAATATCTTTTACTTGAATCAGAATTCATCAGCTAATCAAATTTAACTATGGGAATTACATTCAGTTCGATGCTTAAAAGTAAACATTTTTTTGGAAGGAAGGGGTGTTGTTCTTGTTGACGTATGTAACAAGCTAGTGAAATAAAAGAAGACGAGACATAAAATGTTTGCTCACCTGTTTCCTTTTCCTCGGAAAACAATGTGAAGCCTCCCTCAATATCTTCATCAGATTCAATGACAACCCTCGATTCTCTTTCCTATATCAAACATACCACAATCATTTGATCAACCATGTGTGCAGTACATAGTATATATGCATGCATACGTGTGTTACATGCATTATTGTCAATACAGAAGCACTTTTAAGTAGAGTACAGCATAGTCACCTGTAATTATTGTTTTAACTGTGATATATTATGTAGTTTTAACCCCCTCTCTTTCTTTCTCCCACTATATCTTTAAAGTACTAAGTACATGTCCTTAAGCAGTTCTCGTA
Organism: Helianthus tuberosus; assembly: GCA_030545235.1. Lineage (NCBI taxonomy): Eukaryota > Viridiplantae > Streptophyta > Magnoliopsida > Asterales > Asteraceae > Helianthus > Helianthus tuberosus. The sequence goes on from CM060451.1 coordinate 30,815,474, forward strand.
ATTCTCTACTATGTGAATGTGTGTGTGTGTGCGCTTGCATGTATTGAACATTATGGTTTTCTTAGTACGGCATATTTTCAACAGGATGGTTTCGTACTCTACTGCAAGACATGTAATTTCACTTTCTAGATCTAAATATGCCAATTGTACTGAAGGAATAATTCTCAGACATTCACGTAATTTGTGCAACTTATCATGATGACAATGTTTGAACAAAATCAAATCAAACCAAAAAGCAGAAAGAAACAATAAATAGTAAATACCGGTTCAGTATGGGATACACTGTTGTGATTGTGTCGCCTGCTGTAATATTTATTTGCAAGTGTAACCTTTTCACGTTTTACCGAGTTCCACGTTCCCATTTCTACCTTGGGAATCTGAGTTCCCAATTGGACCTTGGGAGGTACTTGTAGACTGTAATTAGTAATAAGTAATAACTTGTCAGTTTAATGAAAATTAAAAAAAATGGAAGGCAAAAAACGCAACACTTCCCTTTATATAATTGAGTTCAATCCCTTAAACACCCGAAAAAAAATAGAAGACATGGACATACTTCTTTTGTGGGGCTATTCCCTGAGGATTGACACAAAAGCTGACATCCTACATTGCACAAAGCATATGTTATAAGGAAGAATATCTTGTCACCAAAAACACAAGGAGCTAAATATCGATATTTAAGTACTTTAGGTGGGAGAACGGTGGGTGTTGGATTGTTTTGGTTCAATGCTTTAAGCTTACATCCCAATGCCTGTAAGTAATCAGATAACCATTGGAGACTGTATTTATACATTAGATTTGCATAGAAGACATATGCATACCTGCATTTCGTTAGTGAAGGATGAGGAGAGATCATTACGTAAGTTTGATATGAAAAAACCAACTTTTTCTTGTAGATTAGAGAGCAAGATGGAAATGTCTTGTGAGTTCTGGTGACATGATTTTTGATTGAGTTGATCAGAAATCAATTTCAGTTCTCCCTGTAAGCTAGATTTGACATCTTCTTGCCCCTTGTTCTGTTATGTTAAACGTTAATTCACTTAGAGTTAGAAAATAGGAATTACACTCGAAAAAAGAACAAAATTACGAGGAGAATTTAAGGCATTCTAACAATTATCTGCAGGGAGTTGTCCTGTGCATTCAACTTTTGGCGTATGCTTTCCACTGGATGTTAACAATAATAGGGAGAAGGGTGTCAGTATGACATTCGAGATCAGTAGTTCAGTACATATTGTGGTAAACAAGTTTTTAAACTATGAGAATGATGTACTTACTATCCATAGTTAGTTCTTTTGTTCCTTTATTGATTTGCATTATATCTGTCTGAAGAGATTCCATCATCAACCCAAACCTGCTTAGTGAACTTTCTATCATTCCTATCCTGCGCTCGAATTCTTCACACATTTGGCCTGCTAATGAATTTCAAAGTATCAACAAAACCATGCATAATTGTGTAGTACATCGTACATGCCAGATTGTACCCTGTACCAAAAACGTACTTCTTTGCTCTGAAACACCAGGACCCCATTTACGGATTAGAGCAGTGGAAGATCTTGATGTTAACATTTGACTTTCGTCTCGTGTGTGATTGACTGGAGGTAAGAACGAAAACCGTCTCACAGAATTCTCTCTTTCTTGAGAAACAATTAGCTGCAAAGAGATACAGTGAAGAAAGTAAGATATATTACTATGATGCTTCTATAAACCATATACCTCAATCTAAACTCCTGTATCATTTGAAAAAATTAATCAACTATACACACCGGTTCTAGCTCTTAGCACCTTGGTTATTGGATTTAAATATAGCGAGTGTAATACTTTTCCTGAATATGACTAAAATAGAGTTGAAGAGCTAAAATATATACTTGTCAGCAGTCATAATGTTACACGGGTGCTATTTCACCTATGGAAGCAAAACTAGTAGTGAACAAATGAGAATCATATTTGATATATTCTGATTTTAGGCTCGTTAACACCAAAAGCACATATGAATCCACTGATCTGAAGCTCACTTAGATGCATTTTGACAGAGTGCATAAGAAAACATAGAGATTAAGATGCAGCATCAAGTGAAATATTTTATACAAGAAACCAAGTGAAAGTAGATTACGCCATATATTATAAACATAAATATTTAAGTTCGCTTAGATGCATTTCTGACAGAGTGCATAAGAAAACATAGAGATTCAGATGCATCATTAATTGGAAATATTTCTTACAGGGAAACAAGTGAAAGTAGATTCGGCCATATTATTATAACCATAAATACTTAATCTAAATTCACATAAACCTGGTCATTTGTCACCGTGTCATCTTGAGAATTCTGCGAGAACTGAGAGAAGTTATGCTGAGATGAAATCCCCTGAGAAATTGATTGCTGTGACCGCTGCTGCTGCTGCTGCTGCTGCTGTGATGGTGCTTGGCTGAGCCTCAACGTTGAAGACATATCTGGCAGACTACATGAGACACCTGATCTCCTTCTAAATTTCATGACATTGCCAAATCAAACACAAAGATTAAGCGTGCGAGACACATTATAGTATAGTACTATAGTCATCTGAATGCCAAGTCACAATCCTTCACAAAACACATGAATGAAATAAAAAGAAATCCTCTGAATATCACACACCCACACAACACACACAGACTCAATTTTGAGTACTTCAAAATATCAGTTCTTCACTCAAATACACAATTCTACATTGAATTTGCACATAGTCTACATGGAGTTCAGTTCTTCACTAAACCACACGTATTACGCTATGTAAAAGTCCATGCCAGATTATTACAATTGAGATTTAAGTTTTGCACAGGAATCCTATCCATATCAGGCACACACGTAAACACAACCAATTTGTTTTCTAAACATGTACACTTTTTATCGCAGAATCATCTAGATTTCAAACCAATAGGCAGTTAACAGTTATATATTACATTTCAATTAACTTTTCACCATAAGCATACAAAATCTGCATTTAGTTCAGTTCTTCACTAAAACACACTAATCAAGCTATTTAAAAGTCCATGTCAGTTTTACATTTGAGATTTCAGTTTTGCACAGGAATCCTGTCCGTATCAGGCGCACGCGTAAACATAATCAGTCTGTTTTCTAAACATGTACAGCTTTCATCACAGAATCGTCCAGATCTTATACAAATGCAGCTGCTAACAGTTATATATTACTTAAATTCAACTTTTCACCATAAGCATACAAAATCTACACTGAGTTCAGTTCTTCACTAATACACACGTATTAAGCTATTTAAAAGTCCATGTCGGTTTATTACAAACGAAATTGAACTTTTGCACAGGAATCCTATCTGTATCAGGCATGCATGTAAACATAATCAGTCTGTTTTCTAAACATGTACACTTTTCATCACAGAATCATCTAGATTTCAAACAATGTAGTTGCCAACAGTTATATATTAATTAAAACAAACGTATTAAGCTATTTAAAAGTCAGTGTCAGTTTATTACAATTTAAATCTAAGTTTTGCACACGAATCCTATACGTTTCAGGCACATGCGTAAACATAATCAGTTTGTTCTCTAAACATGTACACTTTTCATCACAGAATCATCTAGATTTCAAACAAATGCAGCTGCTAAGTGTTAACAGCTATATATCATTTTAAATTTCAACTATTCACTATAAGCATACAAAATCGGCTGAAGGAAGACGATGATCTATCATTTACATCTCAAGTTCAGCATCATCATTTAATCACAAAACATACAGTTTTAACATATAAAATCAATCGATTCCATAAAAACGCACTTAAAATTCAGTTCATCAGAAAAACAAAACGCACAATTATGCTAAACATGATGCGAATGAATAATGTTCATCTGATAACCAGTTCGTCACTGTGATTCGCACAAATTAGGTCGAAAACACACATATAGACGCGAATCGACAAAATGTATGAAAAAATAGAGGAAAATTTGAGCTATAAAGATATAATTGAACCTTGATTGAGGAGGAAGAACAGAAATCGAGCTGAGATCACAGGCTTTGTTGATCTTCATCTTCTTATTGATTTTTCGAACCAGATGTGCCGTTAGTCGAAATGCGTTCTAACGAGTGTGACCTTTTATAACTGACACCGCCTTTGTTTATGTAAATACACATAAACGTCTGATGTTGTAACTAGTGTTATTTACGACCCCCTTTTTTTTTTTTTTTTTTTTATAATTTGTCACTTTTAAAACTATTCAAAAGATTAGTGACACTTAATGTTAAAAAACGGCTTATTGACAAAATGAAATTTTTTAGGAACAACTAGGTTTGGAGGTCGTGGGTTCAAGTCAAACAAACAATATAATTAAAGAAATTTATCATTCTAAAATAATTTTGATGTTAAAAAATGAGTATTGAATACCATGGTTGTAAAACAAGGTCTCCAAGACCGAGTATTCCCCGAGTAGTCGCTACAAGGTAGGCTGTCGAGGCGACTTTCTTCAACTCCGACTAATTACTCGGAATCGATCAAATGCGGTCAACATTGGCCAAAATTAAATCTAGTAGGTCAACTCGGGCCGAGTTTTACGTAAAATAAAATAAAACATAATTTCTATGCCTATCATATTAAAGAATGAATATCAATTTCACGTATTTTGTTAGAAATATTAGTAAATTTATGTTATTTGACATATATTTAATTTCCGAAAGCTAATTTCTTTATAATTTGGCATCTCCGAGTACTCTCCGTGTACTCTCCGCCTAGGCCGAGTACTCTCAACTCCCCGGTCGACCGACTAGGGATCGCCTAGCGACTTTTACAACCATGTTGAATACTATATAACATAAAAGAGACAAAAATGAGTAGTGTCGCAAAGTCACATGGCACTAATGTTGTATTGTAGGTTCGTTCACATTTATATTTTCACATTTTATACTAAGATGTAATTTTTTATTTAAGAGAACGTTAATCTCTTATTCTCTTGTATAAAAACGTCTTTAAAGCAAATAAATAGATGTATGCTAGCATACCAACATTTTTTCAATATCTTGATTTCAATAGAGAAATATTTTAGTTCATAAGGAAACAAGAATGTAAACTATGAGGGTTCGGCATGCAAGATTCCGAAAAGGACCCAAGTTGATCCCAACCCTTAAACTACACATATGCAAATTACACTTTACTAGGAAGGCAACATTTCATTAAAAAGGAATAAAAGAAAATAAAACTAGCCAGTGGTTAGATATAGAGGAAAAAAAAAACAAAAAAACAAAACGACACACCAAGTACATAAAAGCCATCAAACACCGACAACCGAGAGCTTAAAAGAGACACAACCATTCCATTTCACGCCATGCCACTTAGCCCTATTTCCATCCAAAAGCTTGCATCTCATTGATCAGTCTTCTTATATGAACAATTTTGCCTGAAAAGACTACCTAAAAAGTTCTTCCCAACAATCTCTCTCGTCTTCTTACCCTCACCAAAAATATATATGCAAACTAACATGTCTTTAAGTCTAAACTAGTTCCCTGTACCAAACATAACATTATTGGACCTTACTAACTTAGATATACTATATATAATAACCAAGTAAGTGCACGAATGGTCTCTACAGTACCAAAATTTTGGATTTTGAACCTAGCTGGCTAGCTTTTCAAAAGTATACGGATGGTCCTTGTGGTATTCACTTTGTAACACGTTTAGTCCTTAGCTTTTCCCAAAAGTACATGGATGGTCCATGTGGTTTGCACTTTGTAACGTATTCAGTCCCTAATTTTGACATGCTAAAACCTTTAGATTTGTTGGCTCGTGACTAAAAACGTTACAACGTGCAAACCAAAGAGACCATCCATATACTTTTAGATAGCTATAGACGAAATTCAAAATTTTGATAAACCACATAGACCATCCATGTACTATACTCTAATAACAAATTTAGACGAGGGTGAGTGGCCGAATCAAACTTAATTGTTTTTCTCTTGTTCGAATATTTCTGGGATGGGTTATTGGTTGTAAAAATAAGTTAACATTCTATAATTGATTGCATTATATTAACTTACTTGAATATGGTGAACAACTATTTTTAATAATGCTATATTGATGCGAAATCTATACTATATAATAAAAGAAACCATGTTTGGGACACTTGTCATTATATTAGGCCATGTTTTATAGATAAGTATTATTTTACTTTAATCCTTTCTAATTAATTATAGATAATCCTTCTACTAAATATTATTTAGTTTAATTTCTTATGGATAATTATTATTTAGTTTAATCTCCTTCTCATTTATAATATTATTTATTTAACTAATAGAGTAAATTAAGATTTTGGCCCCTGTGGTTATATTACTTTTACTCTTTTAGCCCAAAAAGAATTTTTAACATCTGAGTCCCCAACGTCTTTTTTTCTAATCTTTTTGGCCCCTAACGTCTTTTTTTCTAACCCTTTTGGCCCCTAACATTTAATGGATGGGGTTAGTGTTAGGGGCCAAAAGAGTTTAAAAAAAAGACGTTAGGGGCTCAGATGTTAAAAATTCCTTTTTAGGCTAAAAGGGTAAAAGTGATATAACCACATGTGCCAAAATCGTAATTTACTCTAACTAATATTATTTATCATTTATACATTTACGGAGTTTTAAATAATGGGTTAAATTTATTGAGACTTCATTAACAAATTTTGTTACAACAAAATAATCTATTTATATCAATCTAAATTTTTATCTATACTATACTATATAATAAAACATTAATGTGTGACACGTGTCGTTCATTGTAGGTATTTATTTTATGGTTTTCTCGCCTCACTTCCAAACTTATCTTATATTAATTAAATAAATAAATGAATAATGAGCTAATATTAAATTTTATCCTACTTTAAATTTCGAATACCATTCTTCAATTTTTCTAATAAAATATTATCCGAAACTGTAAATTGTTAATTTAAAACATTTTAAATAAAACAAATTATTTATCACGAAAACCAAACTTTGTATTAATATATTAAATATTTTTATTTTCACTATAACAAATTACATTTACTAACTTTTTTATTATTTGGTATATAAAATTACATTTATTTAACTCGTGTAATAAATGAGGTTTTTTAAAGATGTATTATTTTATTATTTGGTAAACAATATTACATTTATTCAACCCGTGTAATACATGTGGTTTTAAAGATATTTTTTTTATTTGGTATATAAAATTACATTAATTCAACCCGTACAATATGGTTCTTATATATATAACTTTTTATTATTTAATATATAAAATTATATTTATTCAACCCGTGCAATAAAGGAAGTTTTTAAAGATATAATGTTTTATTATTTAGTATATAAATTTATTTACTCAACCCGTGTAATACACGGGGTTATAACCTAGTACAATATAAAGAAAAGATTGATATGATAAATACATGTATGTCTAAGTTTGTCGGGTAAGTGTGGGTATAGCCTAACGACCATATGACTTGCGCGACATTTGAGGCCTTACCCCTTCAACCCCCCTGTAAGGACTCTCAAAATTTTCCTAAAAATACCCGTAAGTAACAACCCGGACCCCTGCAACCCTCAACCATATTAAAAATCAAGAAAAACAAAATTCTGGGTCTCAGGCGGGCCGCGTAAAAGACAAGACATGTCTTACGCGGGCCGCGTCAACGTTAAGTTGACCGGATAAGTGTTCCGGATCCACGTATCACCCATCTGGCCAACCTATGCATGACCATGCAAGCCTACTCGTAGACTAGGCGGCCACGCAGGTCGCGTAAAGTATGATGGATGGTTTACGCGGGCCGCGACGGGCCCTAATTTTAGCTATAAATAGCTTAGCTCAGGGGCTTTCATTCTGTGTCGACGAAAACTTTCAAAAACGAATTTCTACTGCTCTAAAGGTCGAAATTTCATATATTATTAGCGAGGCGCTGCTCCGATACCGGGTATTAACTCGATCGCTGCTGCGATTCAATGTCCGATCGATTAAACTATCCAATGGATGTTTAAGTGCTGCCCACATTAGGGTTTATGCTTTGTCATTCGTCGTTAATTCGATGGATGTTTAAGTATCGCACTTTGTCATTCGTTGTGAAGGTTTAATCTCGTGAGTTATCGTAAATGTTGTATTAGTTACTAACCGAGTTCGTGTGCATATTATTAAATTTAGGTTAAAAGGCTAATCAGTAGGCTAAGCTCTGCTCATATAAATCTGCAATGTGAGTCATTCTCTTTTTATCAATTATGTTTTACAATACTCCAAAGTATTTTCAAAAGTTATAATTACAGGGATTAAGTCTTTGTAATCACCAAACGTACAGCCGGTATGTGGGGTTTTGTATACATTACTTGATAACCGTCACCATTGGACAACGAGTTAGCCAAGGGGTGATATGACCATAGTCACAGACACCATTGGACTCTGAGGTTACCAATGGATGGTCGAGTGACAAATACTGTGGGTAGTTGGTTGATATATGGAAACATTGTAATCGCTCTTAATACTGTAAATTATAACAAACGAGTCGTTTTAGTCAAAAGAATGATTCACCAGTATTTCCCGCTGACAAAACATTTTTCAAACATGTTTCAGGTGATCTGTTGTGATCCAGAAAAAGTGCCGCGAAGCACTACAAAGCTTAAGGAAGTGGCTCAATATAAAATAAAGAAACGTGTTTTGAAAATAAATATTTCTCAGTGAAATCGTATGATTGTAAACTATCGGGGTTTATCCCGAATTGTGAAATAAAATAATCAGGAAATTGCAGTTTAAAAAAAAAAGGTCCTGAAGAAATCTTCCGCTGTTAACTCAATTAAATAAATACCACGGGATTTTCTGTCCCGCGGCTCCTGAAACGAGTCAAACCGGGTCGGGGGCCGTGACAGAAAAAGGTGGTATCAGAGCCACTGATTTAAGCCAATTAAGTATTTAGAAAATACTTAATTTTTCTAATTGCTATTCTGTGATTATATGTTTTATTATTTGAATATATGTGTACAGTATGGGTAAGCAAAAGCTTTCAAACATCTATCTTAAATTAGATAGGTCATCAAACGAGAAGGGAAGTTCATCCCAAACAAATTCCTCAAAACATTATGCAAATCCTGAAGAAGGAATATTTGTCCGAAAGGCACAATATGAGGAACCACTTTCTCCTAATAAAAGAAGTTTGATTATTAGGAAAAGTCAGGAAAAAATAAAGAAATCACAACCAAAAGAAAAGAGAGTTAATCAGAAAACCCAAGAACTAGGCAGTAACCCACCATGGGAAGACAAGTTAGATGAAAAATGGGCAGATCTCTATATGATAGCCACTGTAGCAGTAAATGCAAATCTTTAAATACTTTGACTCAAGTTTTGGCACCCTTATTACCTATAAGCCAGAAACCTTATCCAGTAAATAAATAAGTTTACAGTAAACCCTGGTGTGTTTTAATTTTCAGTTGTTTTTGTAATTAAATTAGTCACACGGTATGCAATAATAATTAAAGGTTATCTATGAAATTTTGTTATAAAATTTTAACTTAGCAATTTTTGTGTATTTTGCATATATGCTAAACAGCATGAATGACTTGTCTGAAGCCCTTCAGAATTTAAATCTCTATCCGGTGAAAATAGAGGTTTCCAGAGATTTTAATGGTTATATACCTGATATAGAAGAACCTATGGAATTCAACGCTTCACCTCCGGAGAAACCCAAGCCTAAGAAAAGGAGAAGAATTGTAGGATGGAGGCGTGTGCGCAGAAGGAAACCCGCAACTAGGAAGATTCCTAAAATAGAAAATCCCTTAGACAAAGGAAAGGGGATTGAAGTCAGGGAAGGTTCTAGGCCAATAAGAATGGAGTTTGGGGAAGGTTCTAAGCAGATGGAAATGGAATTTGGGGAAGGTTCTAGGCAGACCAAGATAGAAATTGGGGAAAGCTCTAGACAAATTGAGGAGTTACCATTTCAGGAGGAATTAGATCGTGCATTGGCGAGCTGTGATATCGTCAGGCCTATCAATAATAATCTCTACCCTTATCCTACTGAAACTCAATTACCAATGAACTTGGAACCAGCAATTCCAGAACCTATAATCCACACCCAACCTCTAGGAATGGATAAATGGTGGACCAATGATTGGCAGTTCCAAAACCTTCTCAACAGTCCTTATTCCTTTCTCCCTCAGTTCGACCCGGAACCTATACCAAACCCACCAATGAGCAATGAAAATTTAGCCGAACTCCGCCACTTTGGCGAGGAGCTGGTGGATGCAGGAAATAGGATCAGGGAAGTAGGAGAACAGATCTCCTGGAAATAAGACGAGAGGGAACGTCGTTACTGAAATACCAACTGACGAGGGATAGTGGGCTTGCGAAACTATGGTTGTATAATAAATAGAAAAATATAATCTTACTAAATAACCTAAAATAAAACTTTGTAAAATAAAGGTGTGTAATGATGCATAATATATATATATATATATATATATATATATATATATATAATGGGAATTGAGAAATCGATAGTTTTGGCTATATGTGTGTTGTGAAATTTGTATGATTGTTTTGTGTATAATTGTTATTTATTCGATACTAATAAATTATATATATTAATTATCAGATGGAAAACGCTAATAATGAACCAGTTAATGAGGTTAACCAATCTGAGCAACATCCGGAGGATCAATTTATGACTAGGCAAGATATAGAAAATATCGTTGCTCAAGGAATAGCCAATGCTATTCCAGCAATACTTGCTGCTGCCCAGAAACCTGTTAAACCCCAACAAATCATTTCTAGCAAACGTATCTCTGAAGATAACTTCAGTAATAGCATAAACGGAGGCGGTAATAATCACGATGATGATTCACGGCAGGCTCCGCTCCTAAGAAAATGAAAGCTGCAACGCCTGGTTGCACTTACAAAGAATTTCTTGCTTGTAAACCCGCTGAATTTGCAGGCAATGAAGGAATGACTGCGGCACTGCGTTGGTTAGAGAAAACCGAGGCAGTGATTACAATAAGTAAATGTGACAAGGACGACAAGGTCATATACGCGTCAAATCTGTTCAAAGAATGGGCGCTAGAATGGTGGAATACAGTACTTCAATCCAAAGGAAGAAGTATGGCCTATGCCATGAACTGGGAAGAATTTAAGAGTCTTGTAGAAAGAAAATTCTGTCCCGAATATGAAAACGATCAAATGGCAAATAAGTTCCTAAACCATCGAATGATGGGTGTAGTTTGTCGAGGATATACTTCGACATTCTTTGAATATGCTAGAGTGGTACCAACACTGGCTTCGCCAGAACCGGTACTCATTTCTCGCTATTTGGGGATTGATTAGCGAAATCTGTAATATCGTTAAAGCTGCAAGACCTCGCACTATTGACGATGCGGTAGAACTAGCTAACACCCTAACTGACGAGCTGGTACGCACAAGAGATGAAAACAGGAAAAAGGAACTGGCTCAGAAAATTACCCAAGGATTTCGTACGGGTAATAACAGCAGTTTCAGGAAAAGAGGAACAGGGCCATCTTCAACTCCGCCGTTCTGCAGGAATTGCAGAAAGAAACATTATGGAAGATGTAATGTAACCTGCAACTTTTGTAAAGTCGCAGGCCATCGCGAAGAAGACTGCAGAAAGAAAACAAGAATCTGTTTTAACTGTGGCGAAGCAGGACATTTCAAAACAGAATGTCCTAAATTGGTCAAACCAGCAGATAACAAAGCCAAGACGGCCGACGGAGCTACTAAAAAGAATGTCAGAGCATTCCAGCTGACCACTCAAGAAGCAGAACTCATTCCAGATGTGATAGCTGGTACGTTCTTAGTTCACAACGTGTATGCAAAAGTATTATTTGACTCTGGTGGAAACCAAAGTTTTATAAATACTTCATTCTGCCAAGCTCTTAACTTACCCTTAACCAACCTTAGGCAGATTTTTACAGTCGAAACGGCAGACGGAAATTCAGTTAGTATAGATAAGGTTTTGCAAAAAGAAAATATAGAACTTTCAGGTCATAAATTTCATGCAAACCTGTTACCTATGAAATTAGCTGAATTCGATGTTGTGTTAGGAATGGATTGGTTAGTAGCCTACCATGCTCGAATCATTTGTGATAAAAATTCTATAGAAATTCAGGCACCTACTGGAGAAGTAATCATGATTATAGGAGATAAACCACGTAAACCCATGAAGTTCATATCAGTAATGAAAGTTGCTAGTTATGAATGAAAGCAAGGAATAGTATATATGATTTCAGTAATCATTAGTACTAAGGGTAAAGAACTTAAGGAGATTCCTGTAGTCTCAGAATACCCAGATGTGTTTCCAGAAGAGTTACCAGGATTACCACCAGATAGGGAGGTAGAATTTAGAATTCATCTAATTCCAGGAACTACACCGATAGCCAAGGCACCTTATTGGTTAGCACCCACAGAAATGTTAGAACTGAAAAAGCAATTAGATGAATTATTAAGTAAAGGTTTCATACAACCTAGTTCTTCCCCGTGGGGAGCACCAGTGTTGTTTGTGAAGAAAAAGGATGGTTCAATGAGAATGTGTATTGATTATAGGGAATTGAATAAGGTTACAATTAAGAATCGATACCCATCACCTAGGATGGATGATCTTTTCGATCAACTTCAAGGAGCTAGATACTTTTCTAAGATCGATTTACGTTCCGGATATCATCAATTAAAGGTACAAGAAGAAGACATACCTAAAACTGCTTTCAGAACTAGGTATGGTCATTACGAGTTTACAGTCATGCCCTTTGGACTAACGAATGCACCTGCTGCGTTCATGGACATGATGAATAGAATCTGTAAACCATACTTGGATAAATTTGTAATTGTCTTCATCGACGATATACTTATTTATTCCAAAAATTAGAACGAACATTGTCAGCACTTGCATGCACTCTTAACTTTGTTAAGAAAAGAAAAACTTTACGCCAAATTCTCGAAGTGTGAATTTTGGCTACAAGAAGTGCAATTCTTAGGACACATGGTGAATCACGAAGGTATTCATGTAGATCCTGCTAAGATAGAGGCAATTACCAAATGGAAGGTTCCGCAATCTGCAATGGAAATTAGAAGTTTTATAGGTTTAGCCGGATACTATAGACGGTTTATTAAGGATTTTTCCAAGATAGCTGTACCATTAACTAAGCTAACCTGTAAAGCAGTTAAGTTTGAATGGGGACCTAAGCAAGAAGAAGCTTTTAGGATTCTAAAGCAAAAGTTAACAAATGCTCCAATCCTAGCTTTACCAGAAGGGACTGAAGATTTTGAAGTTTACTGTGATGCTTCAAAACTAGGATTTGGATGTGTGCTAATGCAACGCAAGAAGGTAATTGCGTATGCTTCAAGACAATTGAAAAGGCACGAAGAAAACTATACGACTCATGACTTAGAATTAGGAGCCATAAGTTTTGCCCTTAAAATTTGGAGACATTATCTTTACGGAAGTAAATTTACTGTCTATACGGATCACAAAAGTTTAAGATATATATTTGGGCAAAAAGAGTTAAACACGAGGCAAAGGAGATGGATGGAAATCCTAAGTGACTACGACTGTGATATTCAGTATCACGAAGGAAAGGCAAATGTAGTTGCAGATGCCTTAAGTCGTAAGTATCATGAAAAGAAAAAGCGAGTTCGTGCTCTCAGATTAAATCTACAATTAGATTTAATGGATCAATTGAAGAATGTTCAAGCTACAGCAATCAATGATGATGCTGAAGGAATGAAAGGACGAATAAAAGAATTAGAGCAAGGAACTGATGGAATTTGGAGATTCCACAAAAGCAGAATTTGGGTACCTAAGCAGGGAGAATTAAGAAATAAGATTTTAGAAGAAGCCCATAAATCTAGGTATACCATGCACCCTGGAAACAATAAAATGTACCAAGATTTAAGAAATAACTTTTGGTGGATAGGAATGAAAAAGGACATAGCTCGATATGTTTCTAAGTGTCTTACTTGTTCACAAGTTAAGGCAGAACACCAGAAACCTTCAGGTCTACTACAACAACTAGAGATGCCTGTATGGAAATGGGAACTCATAACAATGGATTTTGTTACTAAGTTACCCAAAACCAGAAAAGGTAATGATGCGATTTGGGTAATTGTGGATCGATTAACCAAATCAGCTCACTTTCTACCTATGAAAGAAACCTTTAGCATGGAAAGGTTGGCAAAGTTGTATGTAGATGAAGTAGTATCCTTACATGGAGTTCCACTCTCCATTGTTTCAGATAGGGATAGTCGTTTCACTTCCCATTTCTGGACTAGTTTCCAAGAAGCAATGGGAACTCGACTAAATCTAAGTACTGCATATCATCCTCAAACATACGTACAAAGTGAACAAACAATCCAAACTCTGGAGGACATGCTTAGGTCATGTGTGATAGATTTTGGTGGAAATTGGGACGATCACTTACCTTTGATCGAATTCTCCTATAACAATAGTTACCATTCAAGCATTGAAGCTACCCCATTCGAAGCACTGTACGGACGAAAGTGCAGAACTCCAGTCTGTTGGGAAGAAATAGGCAAAAGTCAGTTATCAGGTCCCGAGATAGTGCAAGAAACTACTGATAAAATCACTCAAATCAAGGAAAGATTAAAGACGGCTCGAGATCGTCAAAAGAGCTATGCCGACAATCGACGTAAACCACTGGAGTTTCAAGTAGGAAACAAAGTACTATTAAAAGTTTCACCTTGGAAAGGAGTAGTTCGATTCGGTAAGAAAGGAAAGTTAAGTCCAAGGTACGTAGGACCATTTTCAGTGATCCAACGTATAGGACCAGTTGCTTATCGTTTACAACTACCAGAAGAGTTAGCTGGAGTACATGACGTATTTCATGTATCCAACCTCAAGAAATGCCTATCTGATGAATCTTTGGTAGTACCTCTCCAAGATATAGAGGTAAACGAAAAAGTTAAAATTTGTTGAGAAACCTCTTCAGATAGAAGACAGAAAGGTGAAATTTCTCAAACACAAACGGTTAGTACTTGTCAAAGTCAAGTGGGATTCAAAGAGAGGACCCGAATACACTTGGGAGCTGGAATCAGAGATGAAGCGAAAGTATCCTCACTTATTCCAATGAATCTCGAGGACGAGATTTTAAATAAGGTGGGGAGGATGTAAGGACTCTCAAAATTTTCCTAAAAATACCCGTAAGTAACAACCCGGACCCCTGAAACCCTCAACCATATTAAAAATCAAGAAAAACAAAATTCTGGGTCTCAGGCGGGCCGCGTAAAAGACAAGACATGTCTTACGCGGGCCGCATCAATGTTAAGTTGACCGGATAAGTGTTCCGGATCCACGTATCACCCATCTGGCCAACCTATGCATGACCATGCAAGCCTACTCGTAGACTAGGCGGCCACGCGGGCCGCGTAAAGTATGATGGATGGTTTACGCGGGCCGTGACAGGCCCTAATTTTAGCTATAAATAGCTTAGCTCAGGGGCTTTCATTCTGTGTCGACGAAAACTTTCAAAAACGAATTTCTACTGCTCTAAAGGTCGAAATTTCATATATTATTAGCGAGGCGCTGCTCCGATACCGGGTATTAACTCGATCGCTGCTACGATTCAATGTCCGATCGATTAAACTATCCAATGGATGTTTAAGTGCTGCCCACATTAGGGTTTATGCTTTGTCATTCGTCGTTAATTCGATGGATGTTTAAGTATCGCACTTTGTCATTCGTTGTGAAGGTTTAATCTCGTGAGTTATCGTAAATGTTGTATTAGTTACTAACCGAGTTCGTGTGCATATTATTAAATTTAGGTTAAAAGGCTAATCAGTAGGCTATGCTCTGCTCATATAAATCTGCAATGTGAGTCATTCTCTTTTTATCAATTATGTTTTACAATACTCCAAAGTATTTTCAAAAGTTATAATTACAGGGATTAAGTCTTTGTAATCACCAAACGTACAGCCGGTATGTGGGGTTTTGTATACATTACTTGATAACCGTCACCATTGGACAACGAGTTAGCCAAGGGGTGATATGACCATAGTCACAGACACCATTGGACTCTGAGGTTACCAATGGATGGTCGAGTGACAAATACTGTGGGTAGTTGGCTGATATATGGAAACATTGTAATCGCTCTTAATACTGTAAATTATAACAAACGAGTCGTTTTAGTAAAAAGAATGATTCACCAGTATTTCCCGCTGACAAAACCTTTTTCAAACATGTTTCAGGTGATCTGTTGTGATCCAGAAAAAGTGTCGCGAAGCACTACAAAGCTTAAGGAAGTGGCTCAATATAAAATAAAGAAACATGTTTTGAAAATAAAGATTTCTTAGTGAAATCGTATGATTGTAAACTATCGGGGTTTATCCCGAATTGTGAAATAAAATAATCGGGAAATTGCAGTTTAAAAAAAAGGTCCTGAAGAAATCTTCCGCTGTTAACTCAATTAAATAAATACCACGGGATTTTCTGTTCCGCGGCTCCTGAAACGAGTCAAACCGGGTCGGGGGCCGTGACACCCCCTCTCCCCCAGTTCAGTGTTGCTCTCATGCATGGATGGCAGGTGGGTGGAACTTTGGACTAGATGAGTGTTTTTCCTTTGGGGGATTTTGGCGGGAATAGAAACGTTCCACCCTTCTACGACCTCTGTTGGTTGTGGAAGTTAGAATATTTTATATGGCGTGTGGTGTGCATATTTTGGCCTTGAGGCCTACGTATGTATTGGGTTTGTCTGTTTGTAAACTGTGTTCTGCAATATTTGCGTGTGTTAATCCATTTTGTGCAGGTTATCGCAAATGAGAATTGGCGTGAAGTCATGTCAGGGCGGTGGAGTGGATACCCAAGTCTGCGCTCATCCTCATGTGTGTCAGGGCAAAGATCTAGCGTGGTGCAAGGAGCCGCGACCTGCCTTGAAGATTGTGGGTGCACATGACGTTTTGTTTTAGCCAATGTGTTTTTGCATATACCCAAAGTGGTGCACGCATTTATAGTACAATTTACATTTTGTAAGTCTGAGGTAACGTAAAGGACCCTTACGTGCTCGTGTGTAATGCACGTGGCGACTTACGTGCTCGTATGTAGAGCAGCATGCGCACATGGAGACTGGCGTGTTCGTAGGTAGAGCAGCAGGCACGCATAGCAACTGGCGTGCTCATATGTAAAGGAGCATGCGCATGACGGCTTACATGCGCGTATGTAACGGAGCATGCGCGTATGGCGAATTACGTACTCGTATGTAACGGAACAGGCACGCATGATGACCAATGTGCTCGTATGTAAAGTGCATGCGCATGGCGACTTACGTGCTCGTATGTAGACCAGCAGGCGCACATAGCGACTGGCATGCTCATATATAAAGGAGCAGCAGGCGCATGGAAACTGGTGTGCTCGTATGTAAGGAGCATACGCGTGACGACTTACGTGCTCGTATATAACGAAACATTCGCGTATGTCAACTTACGTGCTCATATGTTAAGGAGAATGCGCGTATGGCGACTTACGTGCTCGTATGTAGAGCAACAGCGCATGGCGACTTGCGATGCAGAGCAGCAGCGCTTGGTGTGCTCGTATGTAGGGCAAAGACGCGTATGGCGACTGGTGTGCTTGTATGTAGAGCAGCAACGCATGGCGACTTATGTGCTCATATGTTAGGGAGCATGCGTGTATGGCGACTTCCGTGCTCGTATGTAGAGCCGTAGCGCATGGAGAGTTACGTGCTCGTGTGTAAAGGAGCATGCGTGTGGTGACTTACGTGCTCATATGTAAAGGAGCATGCGTGCATGGAGACTTAAGTGCTCGTATGTAGAGCATCAACATATAGCGACTGACGTGCTCATATGCAGAACAACAGCGCATGGCGACTTACATGCTCATATGTAAAGGAGCAGCAACGCATGGCGACCAGCGTAATCGAATGCAGAGTAGTAGCGCATGGCAACTGGCGTGCTCATATGTAGAAGGAGCTTCTTAGGCCTCATCGGTGTGCGTGAGGATCCCTAATCGCATTTTACTGATTGAATATATTGCCCGTCCTGCAGATAAGTTGACAAGGTAAATTATAATAAAAGGGTTTGACATATGGAAAGCATTGCACCGAAACGTTGTCCTTAGGAGGAGTTCGTTCTATGCATCCACACTCCATAATATGTGCAAGCAATTTTGACCTTCAACGATTATGTTACACCATGCAGGTTTCTCTTTATTATTGCTAAATAAATGTCGGTAGCATTGAATTTGAACAATAATAAGCAATGATACTAGTAGGCGTCGTAAATATCGCAAGGTTAGTAGTCGTTAAAACGATGAACTGCTAGCCATGTCGTTGAATTAATTCCATTTGCTAGACTTTAGCCGGCTTGTTTTTTATTGAGAAAACGTGTAACAACAACACCTTACTAAATCATCCAAATGCTCACAACCGAGTAAATATAAACATTGTCCATATATTAAGTAAAAGGATATGCCAAATGCATATTTAAAAGTCATGCACTAACAGTTGTAGCATGTTATAATGTGTTTGCGCCACACATTGTAAGTTATGGTGCAAGATTAGAAAGTTGACATGTGAACTAAAATATTAATTGTAGATAAGCAACGAGTGTATAAATGTGCCGCATGTAATGCGTATGTCACGTAATTGCTTAAACAAAAAACGAACCCATGTAAGTATGGTAGTAATAAAATTTTAATTTTATGCTTTTTATTTGTCATAGACCTGATGACTAGGGATAAACATCCACAAATAAAGCCAAAAACTTTTAACTGCTAGCTTACACGTGCCATTCCAACATTAGTAGGGCCATTTATAACTTTTAAACCAATTTTTTACTATGGTCATAATCATTTGGGATAGCAAACCCATCCAATCCGGTATGCATTGAAATAAAAATATTGCAGAGATGACTTAGGTGCTGTTTGTTTTTTCAGAGGTAAAACATCTGCAGTCTGCGGACCACATCTGCAGACATCTGTAACTGAAAATGTGGACCAAACCTCTGCAGTATGCAAGAAGAAGACTGCTTGTTTTTTAACTTCTGCAAGCTGCTGAAATAAACTGAAATATAAATAAATTGATTTTATTTAACTTTGTTGATAAAATTACCTCAAAGGGTTGTCTTTATAGAACCCAAAACTGGAGTAACAATCAAAGCAATCCAAAATGCAATGAAAAAAAACAAGAAAGGGTATATCTCTACATTTCCTATCATGCCTGATGACATCACCCATTTCAAGATTTTGATTCTGGTCACCATTGCTACTAGAAGAAAAAGGGAATCTTCCAATTACTACCCCTTATGAACCCCTAATTTTGATTTTAATAAAGATCAAAACCGACAATAGAAATTGAACATGTAGGGTTCTTGTAAGAACTTGAAGAAGATGATGACTGTGTGTGTGTTTGTAGTGTGAAAGTAGTGTGTGTGAGTAGTAAGAAGAAGAAAGCGTGAAAGCTTGGACAAAGAATCTTGGAATTATCTGCCTTAAAATGAGACCTACTGAACCACTTTATGGACCAAAACTTAAGGAAATTAATGTTTTAGAATAATTAAGCTAAAAGACGATTCTAAACACCAACCACCAAGCATAAAAGGATCAGGCGCCAAACATACCTGAATAAGAATAATCAGCGGCAACTGTGTGAAGGAGCTAAGGTTTTGGAGAAGAGGTTGTGGTATCTGGGAAAAAAGAAAGATGGAGAAGAGGTTTGAAGACTAGAGTCCACATCTGCCCCAAGAAGAGGACGCGCGGACCTTTTTTAATGAAATCTCTTCGAGAAAACAAACAGTCTTCAGACCCAAAGGTCTGTGCGTGGTCTGCACGACACAGACATAAGAGGTCAAGAAGCTCTTATTGAAAAACCAAACAGCCCCTTATTTAATTTGATTTCCACCACACATGGCTGAGGAGTATTATTATTATTTTTGGTAAATTACACTTTTCGTCCTTTATGTTTGTAGCGGCTTGCAATAGATAGCCTTTATCTTCAATAATTACAGTCACAATCCTTTATTTGCAAAACATATTACACCTTTCGTTCTTTAGCACTAACCAAGTTAAAATTTACAGTTATGTCTATCCACTTAAGGGTATTCTGGCCATTTCATGTTTGTATTTAAAATGTTCATTAATAAATAAACACCATCTTCCCCAATTCCGCAACCCAAACCCTAACCCTAGAATCTCTCATCTTCACCTCTCTCCAACCAACCTCTACCACCACCACTCCCACAGGCTAAGGGGTATCGGGGCATGGGATGGGTCATGGATTGCCACCTAGAATGGTAGATGATGTGCTACACCACCCCCCTTAGGGAACCACTATGGTTCGCATTAATTAAACCATGTACCTCCCTTTCCTTAATTAGTTAAATATATTTTACACAAAATAAATTTAAAAAAATTGGGATGGTGGTTTGGGTTATGACCACACCATATAGGATGGTGGATTTGGATGGTAGATGAAAGTGGTGTGACATGACGCTGACATGGAAGGTAATAGTGGTCTTGAAGGTCATGACCACACCCTATAGCCTAATGTAATATATCATTATTCTTTTTTTATTAGTATAATTGAATTGTGTATTAGATGGAAACTAAACCGAAATATTTACATCACTATTTTTATTACTATAATCGAACTGTGTATTAAATGAAAACTAAACCGACTAATTTACATCACTATTTTTTAGAAATGTTATCGCATTGATAAGTAACTAGTAAACTTGCCCGCGCGCGTTGCGGCGCGAGAACTTAGCGAAATTCAAATTAAGGAAACTAAGTAAAATGTAAACCAATGTGAGTTCAGTAACGTCAATGTTCGAGATCCTTATAGATATCAGACGGATAGGTTATTGCTTGCCTTCTATGTAACAGTCTATGCGTGTTGAAAGACAATGGAAAAGCCTTGTAAATATCAGACGGATGGGTTATTGCTTGCCTTCTATGTAATAGTCTATGCGTGTTGAAAGACAGTGGAAAAGTGTATTGCAGTTAATAGTTCAGTAATTATATAATTTTTGGCAAAGAAACTAAATTCAGAAACATATGATATCTCCCTTCGATGAAGAAACATAGAACAAACTTATATATATATATATATATATATACATATATATATATATATATATTTAAAACTTTAATGAAGAATATAAGTAATTAAATATCGTATTGACTTTTTAACAACCAAACACAACGATTTATTCCACCAAAACAAAGTCTTTACCTAAGTATCGATGCTTTGTAGTTTGAAGATAAGATTAAAAGAAATAAATATTATTTTGTAGAAAGACATTTTATACATTTCTGCATACCCAAAAAAAAGAAGATAAAATGTTTCATTTCAGCCTTAACTTCCTCCATCTACTCTTTCTTTCTCCCCAAACCACACCACCATTGCCGTCGTTACAACACCTTCACAACCACACCTGAGCCGCAACCACCACAACCAACGTTCACCGAATTTCTATGAACTCTCTCTCTCTATCTCTCTCTCTCTAAAAACCCTAACTAAACATATTTGATCAATAAATAAATAAAAATATATGAACTGGGAAAGAGGAAAGAAAGCACAAAGTAGTCATTTGACTTGGTCATTTAGTAAAGTTGAAGCCCTTACTTAATTCACCTCTCTCTCCTCTCATTACATCACCAGTCGCCACACCTACCTTCGCCTCCTTGACACTGCCGCCATCGTGCCACCGTCTTTAATCTCTCTTCCAGATTCTAGAAAGTTTTTCATACCCTTTCTCTACCAAAGACTCCACATTCACTTTGTCGAGAACTCTGTTAAAGATCAGATCTGAACCAATAGAAGACCCAGCCAACGTCGCCAGATCAAAAACGATCAGGATAACACTCTGGAAGTGGTTTATGCGAGGGAGGAAGGACTTGGTGGGGCGTCATAATGGTGGTGGCATCGGCGTTGTTGGCCGCCGTTGATCTGATAAATGCGTTTGTGATCTGGTACATGCATTTCTATAATGCACGTTAACCAACATTCAATGAGGAGGCATCAGTGGTTCTTTGCATGCGGTGGTCGACGTAGTAATCTCCAGTTTAATTACTGGCATTACAAAGGCCAAAATGTTCATTTCAGATATCGAAGGGTATAATTGTAAATTTGGTCAGTGGCAAGGCCACCGACCATTGATTTTAAGATATAGTTAATTAGGATTTAACTTGTGCTAAATCAAATTGTTTTATGTTTGATAACTCGTACGTTTATGCTTCGATTACTTCGGATTTGATTGGTTGGACCAGATTTTAAAAGCTTATAATGTTACAAATAAATTTAAAAAAAATTATAGAGAATACTCCTACGTAGTTTTTTAGCCTTAAACTTAAAAATATTATACAATAGTGATATTATGTATTACGCCATGGTCTATTCCAACAAATATTAGTTGTTTTTCAAGAAAACATAAACTTAAAAATATTATACAATAGTGATATTATCATGGCCGGCCCAAGCCCAAGTCAAATGAGACTTGGGCCTTGGGCTACCAAAACTATAGGACCTCCGCGATTTGATGAAACCATAGTCCATTTATAAAATCTTTAGGGTGTGGGTTATCAACAGATTGATGGTTGGTAGTGTAGTGGTTTTTGTGTATGTATGGATGTTGGTGAGACCCGGGTTCGAATCCCTGGTTCATCATTTTCTTCCATTTTTTTAATTGTTTTTAAATTTTAATACAATCTTTCAAATAATTACACTTGGGCTCTTCAAGTTTAACTTTCAATTACATACATTTTTTTGAGAAAAAGGCCACAAGCTTTTACTTCGCCTTAGGCCATCAAAATGGTTGAGCGGTGATGCGGGTTGGTGTGTATATGGAATTAAGTATATTTTAAGCCCTTTTTACACGTTAGTCAAGTTTTAAATTTATAAAACACGATATTTTACTAACACCAAACACACATATGGGCAAGTGCACCCATCGTGAGCGTAGTATAGTGTTGGCAAGATACCGAGGTCGTCCAAGGACACAAGAGCTTTTAGTACCGGTTTATCCTCAACGTCTAATCAAATCAAAAGTTTAGGATAAAGGTTTTAAAACAAGAAAAATAAAAATTAACTAAAATGCTGAAAAATAAAAACAGATAGACAAGATGAATCACTTGGCTCCGACTCGTGTTTAGTGTAACCTTTGATTATTTCCGCACTTTTGCACTTTTTAAGAGATTATCTTAGTTATTGTAGTAGGCCCCTGTTTTGAAGGTGACGTTACCCTCAACCCAGTAGTTTGAGTCAACAAGGATACAATCCTAAAGGGTCGGATTATTGAAAGATAATTAATTAAGTTATTGATGCATAATGTGGTAGGCCCCTCTTTTGAAGGTGACGTTACCCTCGGCTAAGTAGTCTGAGTCAGCAGGGATACAGTCCTAAGTAGCCGGGTTAAAGTATTAATAGTAGCTTACATATGAGGGGATCAAAGAGTTTGGACCTCCGCCATCCAATACCGGTGGGTATTGAAGGAGGTCCTACTAAATTTGACCCAAGTCCTTTACAGGATCTATACACTGAACAATGGCAAGACTCTTACCAAACCGTTCCCTTAACCCCCGACCAGGTAGCCAACATACCTCCATATAGACTGTTGGTGCATTTTGTGTCTGTTAACTTTGTCTTTTACAAGTCTTTTGTCTAGATAGGTTGAATGAACACACAACAGGGTCAAAATTAGGGTTTATACATGTTTTAGGAAGGTATTTCGCTTGAATATGTATATGTGCCAGTTCAAGCGAAACCCTATCATATGAGTTCGCTTGAACAGGGTTGTGATCAGCTCAAGCGAAACCCTATGGGTTGTCATCTTCAAGCGAAACCCTGAAGGTCTATAAATAGGGTTGTGTGTTGTTCATTTGAAGCTGTCATGTATGTGTGTGTGAGCGAAGGTGCTGCCGGATTTTTGTCAATATACATTGTAAAAGCTCACAATCAGTAATAGAAAGAAAGTTAAAAGGATATAAGTTGTTTTGACTTCGTTTACGTTGATTCCGCCTTCGTATTTGAAGATGAACTGCCTTAACTGAATTTGGGGTCACCGAACACGATCCAACAAGTGGTATCAGAGCTCAGGACGAGGAGTTCATACCATAGCAGCTTGATTCTACCGGATTTTCTACTTTCTACTCACTTCTTCTCATATTTTTCTGATTTGAACGAGTTCTAACGGTTGAAATGGACTGATTTTTATATATGTTGTGTAAAACATAGTTTTAACAAAGCCTACAAAGAATCAGATTAAAATTCGGATTAAAACTGGTAAAAATGGTCTAAAACAGCTTTTCGCTTGAAAGTGTTCTTCGTAGTTTCGCTTGAAAAGGACCCATTTCGCTTAAAAGTTGAGGATTTCCAGATAGTTTCGCTTGAAAAAGTCATAGTTCGCTTGAAAGATTCAAGCGAAAAGGGATTATAGCATTTCGCTTGAACTTGTTTTTTCAGATTAAGCCATTTCGCTTGAAAGTTCAAGCGAAATAGGGGGTTTCGCTTCAGACTGATCTGTTTCGCTTGAACTTCATATACTTGTTTACCATTTCGCTTGAATAGTATTGATTCTTGCTTGTTTCGCTTGAATTGTTACTATTTCGCTTCAAGTAATTTTGTTTGAACTTGTTATTTTTCAAAATTCAAAAGTTCTAAGTGCGTTGCTGATTGTTTTTCAGGTACGTTCAAGATGGATGATTTCAATCCGTTCTATGATGTTTTTGCATTTGCTGGAGATGGAGGAAATGATACATCGTCAAGTAACACCAATGATAACACGCAAAATCAAAAGAAAAGGCTATCGGATGCATTGGAGTTTGAAAGTGCTTTCGGAACCTACAATAAACCCCCAAAGTTGATGGCTATAGAAGATTACAGTCGGTGGGCAAAGAAATTTGAAGATTGGTTGATGGCCTTTGCTTTTCCTAGCTGGAAAAGTCTAAAGAACGAATACGCTAATGAAGGCAAAAAGGGTGAAACTTTGACAACAAATGAAGAAATAGACTTGTTTGTTGCTGAGCAAAAATGCATCGCGTTGCTGTTTCAATATGTTCGAGAAGATATTATATCTTTGATCGAATATTCAAGTGCTACAGATCTCTGGAACAAATTGAAAAACAAATGTATAGGAAGCAAAGAAATTGTGAAAAACAAAACGAAACTACTTAGAAAAGAGTTTGATTTGTTTGGGTGTTTAAAGAATGAATCAGTTTGTAAAATGATAGAGAGATTTGGGCATCTGAAACTGGAACTGGCGAGACATGATATTCGCTATACTGAAGAAGAGCTAGTTGATAAGCTGTTTGACTCACTACCGGATGAAATGGATTGGCAATATTATGCATTGATGCTGAAGAATACGATCAAACCTGCAGATCTTAAGGTGGATTTGTTGATTGAGAGATTAGAGAGTCATGAGTTGGAATTAAAGAAGACACACAAAGTCAATCATTCGTCTTATCAGCAGAATTTGGACTTGTATTATCCAAAGAGCATGATGCCAAAGAATACATCTCCTAAGACTGCGTTTTCTGCTGAGAATGTATCTACAACAAGCAAAGAAAATCAAAGCAGTGAATATCACAGTGGATATCACAGTGGGTCTTCATCAAATTCAAACCAGTCTGATGCAAAGAATTTATTTCAATGCAACATCGCTGTAGACTTAAAGAATGCTCAGAATTTCAGTGAGGAGTCGGCAAAGCAACAGATGGTTTTCTTAGCATCTGTGCTAGAATCCTATGAAAGTCTTGTAGCAGGGAAGATAGGCATCACCAACCTGACGAAAGAAGACTATGATCAGATTGATCCTGAGGAGATGGAACTGATTGACATAAGGTGGTGTATGGCCATGCAGTTCGTCGAGCACAGCGTTTCGTGGAGATAACAGGGAGGAAGTCAATTGGTGGACCATCTACCAAGTTGGGCTTTGATAAATCTAAGGTGACGTGCTTCAAATGCAAACAGAAAGGTCACTTTAAGCGTGAATGCTGAAATTCGTATGCTGATGAGTCTGAAAACCCGTTCAGAGAAGATTACTACAAGAAAGTGATTTATCATCAGAACAAATCGGAGCCACCAAGAATGAAGCAGATTGAAGATAACAAAGAAAAATCTAGAGCTCTTGCGGTGATTCACGACGATGAAGGTTTTGACTGGAGCGAGTTGTTACCTGAGGAGGATGCGGTTGGATATGCATTCATGGCAAAATCTGAACCCGTTACTTGGAAAGACAACAGAACTGAAGAAAAGAGGCATGCTTACAGAAAGTTGGTAGCACAACAAAGAATGATCAGATTATCTGCTATCTATGATGAAGCTAAAAAAGCAAGGAGATGGGATCCAGACCGAGAGTGTTATCTTGACCCCGAGGGAAACATTGCTATAGATCATAAAACTCTTGATATGGAAACCATAATCAAAGAAATGAAAGAGGAAGATGATTATTGGCAGAAAAAATGGTGGGGAAGCGGTGAAGATGAAGAGAAAGAGAAGAAAGAGAAAGAAGAGAAAGATAAGTCAAAGAAGATTGACACTGGGATCATTGACACGACACAGGAGTTGAATGCTGAAAACATGGGAAAAATGGCTGACAAGGTGATGGCAGCTAAGACGCTTGAGGTAGATCCTAAATCTGTTTCTGAGTCTAAAAGCCAAGTCAGTTCAAATGCGTCAACGACTGAGTCAGGTAAGAAGGTCAGTGGTGATGTTGACTGCAAAAATTGCATCAAAGAGTGCAAGGTTTGTAGTACAAACACTTATCTCAAAGGTAAGAAGATTGATGATCTGACAGCTAAAGTCAGAAGTGTTGAGGATCAAATTCTTGATCGTGACAAAATGGTGAAAGCTTCAACTGAACGATTAAAGGAATTAACTAACAAAATTGAAACTGATAAAATTGATCAGGAAAAGGTTAGGAAAGAAAATGAAAGGTTAGTTCTTGAAAATCGTCAGATCACTGAAAAATTTGAAAAACTTAAAAGCACGATTAAAGATAATGATGATCGAAATGGCAAAACTTACAAAGAAAATTGCCAATTGCAATGTGTTTTGAGAATCAAAGAAGAATTAATAAACACACAATTGGATGAGATTGCTAAATTGAAACTTCAGTTTGAAGAAGCCAAGATTGAGAATGAACGGATCAATTTGAAATTGAACAGTTACAGCTCTGCAAGCTTTGTTTTGCAACACATCATTCCCAAACCCATTGGGAAAGACAAAGCAGGCGAAGATGTATACTGTGATGGAACTAGGGTTGGGTTTCATCAAGTTCCACCACCAGTTCTTGAAAATTATTCGAAAAAACAATCTGGGTTGGTTAATCTTGAGGAATAAAATGAAGTGAAACTTCCTGATTCAATTGATGTTACATTTTCTTCTTTATCATCTGATGATAGTGTTCAGACAGAGATTGTTAAAAGCACAGCTGAAAGTGTTTTGAATAGTGATTTAGCTGAAGATGATGAATGTTTCTTGAACAAATACATTCCAAAACAAAAGTCCAAAAACAACTTAGGTGATGAACCGGGTCTTGTGATGTTCAAGATGGCTGGATCTGATAAGTTGTATTCGGATTCTGAGTTTCCTCTGGAGAATGTAAACGTTTCAAAATTGACAAATGTGTTCAAGATGGTGGAAATTAATTTGTCTGAAGTAAAGAGTTTAAAACAAACAAAAAGGCAAATGAATTTTGAGAAAGATAAAGCTTACTACAAGAAACCTGTAGTTCCACCACGTTTTTATAACAACAATCGAAACAATTGGTCGGGTGGATATCAGGGTGGTAAGAATTATCAAAGGAGAAATGTTCAAAACAAAAGGTTTGTTGAAAAGAAGGTGTTTGTGAACAGTTCGTTCACTTTCTGATGAGGAAAATGAAATCTTTTTGAAATCAAATGAAGAATTTTTTGAGAAGAGGGCCTCACAACCTCAGTCTGAAGGCACAGGTCGGGTAGTTGATACTCGTACGTGTTTTAGATGCAACAAAGTTGGTCACATTGCAAGAAATTGCACCAACTCCAAGCCTAAGACTGAAGTTGTTGAGAATCGAAAGAAGAAGGTTGATGCTAAAGGAAAAGCTCCAATGGTTGTTGAGAAAATTTTGAAAAATGAGAAAACAAAGGTCAAAATTGAACCTGTTAAGAACGTGGTAACTAAAAATGAGAAATTCTACAAACGGGTTGCATCATCTCAACAAACATGGAAGCCAAAAGTTGTTGATAAACCAAAGATTTCAGAGTCAGAAAAACAATCGTCTTCTACCACACCGGTAAAGATGAATGTTCCTTTGGATTATTATGAAAAGTTAGAGAAACAATCTTCTACTCCACATGAGAAGAAGAATGTTCAAAAGAGAAATCAACCAACTGGTCAACTTAAGATTGATGAGTTTTTCTTATACAAAAAGGTTGAGGCTGGATCAAATGAAAGTTTGAAAATGAATGATAAAAATTTTCCGCCACTCTACACTGCTAAAATTCACATCAAAGTCAAGTTACCCGAGTCAAAAGAGGTTTGGGTAGCATCAAAATCTCATTAAAGATTTTGGACTTGCCGGAGCTTCCTAGTTGGTAATTGTGAAGCATGAATCGGTATCTTTATTGAATTGTTTGCGATATGTGCAGGATCTTCCGAGAGCTATTTCAAAATGGATTATGGATAGCGGAGCGTCTCGACATATGACAGGGAAGACTGCATTGTTGTATGATGTTAGAAATTTCAATGGAGGATATGTGGGATTCGCAGGAAACCAAGGTGGTAGGATTATTGGTGAAGGAACGTTATCCAATGGGATTGTTACGTTTGAGAGAGTTAACTACATTGCTAAGCTGGAGAAAAATCTGCTAAGCATTTCACAGATTTGTGACAGGATGTATATCACTCACTTTACTGATAAAGAATGTTTGATATTGAAGCCAGGATTTGTTATCCCTGAAGAATGGATTATCATGAGGGCACCTAGAGTGGATGATTTATATGTGTTGGATATGAGTGTAGCAACTACAACTACTGGTCAAGCACATTGTTTTGTGTCTAGAGCAACAGAGAAAGAATCGAAGTTGTGGCATCGCAAGATAGGGCATATACATCTTAGAAAAATGAATCACTTGGTGCACAATGATTTGGTTCTGGGAGTCAATATCAAAGGTTTTCATCTGGAAGGGGAGTGCATTAGTTGCATCAAAGGCAAGCAGAAGAAAAAGTCACACCCTAAAAAGCAAGTAAATTCAGTTTCCAGACCGTTAGAGAGACTACATATGGATTTGTTTGGTCCAGTAAATGTCAAAAGTATTACAGGGGATCTCTACTGTCTTGTGGTTACTGATGATTATTCCAGATTTTCGTGGGTATCATTCTTGAAGTCGAAAGATGAAATGTTTGACAGTTTGATGGCGTTGTTCAGAAAGATTGAAAATCTGTACCAAAGGCGTATCAGAAGAATTAGAAGTGATAATGGTACTGAATTCAAGAACAACAAGATGGAAGAATATTGTGATGAAAGAGGTATATTGCATGAGTTTAGTGCTCCGTACACTCCGCAGCAGAATGGAGTTGCAGAACGTAAAAACAGGACGCTAATCGAAACGGCTAGAACAATGCTTGCTGATTCAAAACTACCGATAAATTTTTGGGCAGAAGCAGTTTCGGCCGCATGCTATACGCTCAACAGAGTTCTCACAGTGAAGAAATTCAACAAAACATGCTTTGAGTTGATCAATAACCGCAAACCGAATCTGAAGTATCTTGAACCGTTCGGGTCTCCCTGTACTGTTCTAGAGCCTTTTGGAAAGTTTGGTCCGAAGAGTATTGAAGGGATATTCATAGGTTATGCAAGTCCGTTACGACGTGTCTTCGTTCCAAGTCTTAAGCGGATTATTGAAGCTTCTAATGTTGAATGTCAAGGTTATACAATGCCGCCGCAGAATCCTGGAGATTCATGGCGTTATCATTATGACAAGTTGCGGGATTCGTTTGACATGATGGAAGAACAAGAAGAAGAAGATTTCTTTGATGAGTTGGATATACTGCGAGAGTATGAGTCATCGCAGGAAAGGTTTCCAGCTGAGTATTCAAGAAGACCGCAACAAGCATCAAATGACGATGAAGCAGGTCCAAGCAATGCTGGTGAACATGATGATGTCCAACAAAATGAAGTTGCTCAAGATAATCAGTTGGCACAGAATAATAATCAAGAATCTGAGAACATGCCAGTATTTGATCGTGGTGATTCAGATTTTGAGGGGGAGAAAATTCAGATTTCAAGTCAAGCAAACCCAGTCAGTGAACAAGGTGCAAATCAGAATGTTACTAATCCGGAAGGTGATGTAGATGTTTCAGGTGATGTAATGCCACGAACTCTTTCATATCATCCAGAGGAATTGATCATTGGAGAACTGCAGACAGGCGTTCGCACTCGAAGACAGATTGATAAAGGGCTTACATGTTGATGCGTAGTCGAGTGTTATATATATTAGGTGTATATTTTAAGCCCCTTTAACACTTTTTAGTCAAGTTTTAAATTTATAAAACACGATATTTACTAACACTAGACACACATATGGGAAAGTGCACCCATCGTGAGCGTAGTATAGTGTTGGTAAGATACCGAGGTCGTCCAAGGACACAAGAGCTTTTAGTACCGATTTATCCTCAACGTCTAATCAAAATAAAAAGAAGTTTTAGAAAAAAGTTTTTAAACTAAGAAAAATAAAAACTAACTAAAATGCTGAAAATAAAAATAAAAAGAAAAAAACAGATAGACAAGATGAATCACTTGGTTCCGACTCGTATCTAGTGTAACCTTTGATTATTTCCGCACTTTTGCACTGTTTTAAGAGATTATCTTAGTTATTGTAGTAGGCCCCTCTTTTGAAGGTGACGTTACCCTCACCCCAGTAGTTTGAGTCAGCAAGGATACAATCCTAAAAGGGTGGATTATTGGAAGATAATTAATTAAGTTATTAATGCAAATTATGGTAGGCCCCTCTTTTGAAGGTGACGTTACCCTCGACTAAGTAGTCTGAGTCAGCAGGGATACAGTCCTAAATAGCCGGGTTATAGTATCAATAGTAGTTAACTTATGAGGGGATCAAAGAGTTTGGACCCCCGCCATCCAATACCGTTAAGTATTGAAGGAGGTCCTACTAAATTTGACCCAGGTCCATTGCAGGACCTCTAAACGCTGAACAATGGCAAGACCTTTAACAAACCGTTCCCTTAACCCCCGACCAGGTAGCCAACATACCTCCATATAGACCGTGGAGATATGAATGGTGAAAATATTTTATTTTATATAGACAGTAAAATAATTTCAAGACACCAAGGACAAACGATAAAGAAAGATCACCTTCAACATAAGCAACTAGTTATTAAAGTCATTAATACGAAACCAAATAAAAAGTGCGAAAAGATTAGAAATAAAAAGTATTACACTAGACACTTTGTCTTCACCAAGTGATGTAAGAGACTTAGGCAAACATGGCCTTGATTGTTAAGAACTCTTACGATCAATCTTGGATCCCGAGACGACTCACACACTCTACGATGGACAATGGATGATGGTGGTTGATGATGGTGTTATGGTGGTGGTGGGTGGTGGGTGAAGTGTGAGAGAGGTGGTGTGCCAAAGGATGGTTTGAGCTTGAGCCAAGCACTCCTATTTATAGGCTGAACAGAAGCTCGGGCACGGCCCCGTGTCCAGTGGGCACGGCCCCGTGTCCACATCCTCTCTTTCTTCATTTAATGCAGCTTTGTCTTATTAGTTGACCACGCCCCCGTGTCCGCTGAGCACGACCCCGTGTGCAGAAGAATCTTTGTACTATGAAGATTTGCCTGGATTGTGCGAATCTTATAGTTGACCACGGCCCCGTGTCCGCTGAGCACGGCCCCGTGGTGGGCAATAGAAGCTTCTACCACTTTGTCTTTTCTGCTGACACTTGGGCATGCCCCCGTGCTGGCTGAGCACGGGGAGTGTTCAGTCTTCTGATGTCTTGTTTTGCTTGGGAAGATGCTATCGTGGGGTCGGGCATGTCACGTATTGTTCCTTTTCTTGTATTTATGTTAGATTTTGATGTCTTTTTGCTTCTTTTGTTAATTTGAGCTCATTTAATCCTGAAAATACAAAAGGAAGACAAAAGCACACTTTTTCCAACATTAGTACTAAAAAAGGGTTAGTTTTATGCCACAATTGATGAAATTTATATGTTGCATTTTGAACACATCAAATACCCCCACACTTGAATCTTTGCTTGTCCTCAAGCCAAACTCTTTAATATGTGGCTATTACACTCCCAAATGGAATGGGTAGAAAAGAAGGTTTTGGGCTTGTCATAGAGTGTCGGGATTTCCAAAATTCTTTATTTAGTTTTATTTTTATTTATTTATAATCCTATTCGTCATGATTTATTTAAAACTTTTCATAAGATAAATTACTTATTAGGGCATAACATGCCTTTGTAAAATTTTATTTATATACAAGTTCACATACCTCAAGGGGATCACTCAATACTCGGCCGAAAATGTATTTTTGTGGATCACTCGAGAGCGGCATGGAACTTACTCCTACCATAGGCTTGCCAAGCAATCAATCCTCCTCCTTTTTAACTTATATACCTTTGTAAATATCAAGAGGACTTTTTGGGTGAAGGGTTAGGCTTGGGTTAAAGGTAGGTGGTTGAGTTGGTGGTTAGTGGTTAGTAGAAAAAGGGCTAAAAAGCGTAACAAGTGTCGGTTTTCGTAAGACTTTCTATTTTTGTAACTTTTATTTTGATGAAGCTATTATTCAAACAAAGTTATTTTTGATGAACTTGTTTGTTTATTTTCTTTTGCTTCATCATCAACACAAATTTTTTTTTTTTGAATAGTCATACGAAGAACTGAACTTGTTACTAAAACAAAGGGTTAAAAAAAAGTTTTGGTGGTTAAAAGGGTGTTTGGTTTGGGTTATGAAATGAAAAGGTTTAGGCTCAAAGGGGCTAACTAGGGGGATTTTGGGTAGGTGGTAAAAAAAAATAATGGTGTAGAAATAAAAAGGGTTAGTCCTAATGCCTCCATCATTTACTTACTCGGGTTTAAGTTGGTAAGGACCGGGAATGTATCGTCATGGCAAGTTCTAGAGTCGTAAGAACCAAGCGGCTATTCACACAAGAAACGAAAAATGAGCATTTAGTTCTAATGATATGTAATTGTATGCTCAATAAAGGCTCAAAACTCACTTTTGTGGGAATGGGTTTTTATGTGATCAAGTATATATAATCACATTTTAACTAAGCTTGTCATGCCTTTTCATAATTTTCTTATGTTGGTTCTTTTTATCACGACGCTATCGGTTGTAAATTCGTAAAAATATAACCTTTTTAGAACTTGAAATTTCCCGAGTTAAACCTAGACAAGTAAAAAAAATGAAAATTTTTGAAAAAATTTGGGGTGACTAGCGGTTCCAATAGAGTTTTGTTTAAGGCTTGTATTTAGGACTTGCAAGATTCAAGGTTTTAGCATCCCCCCCACACTTAAATTACACATTGTCCTCAATGTGTCCCAAAAATAGTTTTTTATGTTACTGGGCGCTGAACACGGCCCCGTGTTCAAGTGCCAGTAACAAAATTAAAACAATAGAAACAGAAGCCTGGACACGGGGGCGTGTTGGGTGAACACGGCCCGTGTCCAGTTACCTGAACTGGGTCTTTTTCTGCAGACTGTGCAGCACGGGGCCGTGTTGGGTGGACACGGCCCGTGCCGAGCTTACTGTAAACGAAGAAATTTGTCGGACGGTTCTGTTTTCCTGCATGGAGTGCTGGTTCAAGTTTCCCTTGCATCCTTTGCCATCTCAAGTGTGTTTTATTCATTTCAACACCATCCAAAACACCAAATTAACTAAAACCATCATTCATTAATCATAGAGAGAATTACATAATAGTCCTAAAAATTAAAATATTAGCTAGTTAGGTCAAAGAAACACAAGAAATCCAATCCAAGAAGTTTCTAGCCTACTATTTATTCTACTAGCAAAATTTCCGAAAAGATAGATCTCTCGGTTAAAAGTGGCTTGACAACTTCTTCCTCCGGGTATGGGCTCCTCATACATCGGCGAGCCACTCTTCGATCTCCCTAGGGAGAAGAAAAGCGGGCTCATGAGCATTGGGTTGAGGAGGTGTAACTTCCACCGGAATTTCTTGGAGTTCTTCAAGAGGAGGCTCCGCCGGAATGTCGTCCCAACCGGTAGGATTTTGGATTCCAAGTGCGAGGTTCCAATCCTCTTGAGGGAGGATTGGTTCCACAGGAGGTGTTACCAGAATGTTTAACCTCTGGTGCAAGAGGTTTATTTCCTGGAAACTGTTTTCCAACCCCACCGAGAGATAGTTTATACGGTCAATGAGGACCTCCTCCACTGAAGTCATCTCGTCAAGTGCTTCACGTAGCGCCATTACGTATCTTACGAGAGTTGCTTCAATCGATGGCCTCCTTTCTCGTCGACTGTTCCTTGAGTGTGCAGAAGAGGTTCCGCTGTTTTGGCTAGACATTCTTCGAAA
The DNA here is from genome assembly GCA_030545235.1 of Helianthus tuberosus. Classification (NCBI taxonomy): domain Eukaryota; kingdom Viridiplantae; phylum Streptophyta; class Magnoliopsida; order Asterales; family Asteraceae; genus Helianthus; species Helianthus tuberosus. The sequence continues at coordinate 30,849,947 of CM060451.1, forward strand.
ACAAACCAAAAACAGTTCGTTTTAATGAAACAGTGTCACGGGCACGGCCCCGTGCTCAATGAGCACGGCCCCGTGTTCAACTTTCTGCAGATTTTTTAGAACAAGGAATCTTGGGGTTTCAAATTATTTTCTTGACTTATGAAGCTTTTTAAGCAGAAATAACTTAAAACAATGTTGTGTAACTTATTTTTAACAAGATTCCTTGAACAAAAATTCAATAAACATCACAACAAAGCTTGAAATCAAGCTTTAATGGAGTTCTTGGTGCAAGAAAGATGAAGAAGAAGGCAATAGATAAAAGAGGAAAGGACAAGATGCTTGTAAGAACCTTCTTTTAGAACATACCTAGGATGGTAAGTCAGAAAATCCTTTCAAATCTCTGTCCCTGGATGGTCCAAATGTGCAGGGTTCTTGGCTGCATTTATAGAAAATGACAGCGTGCTGGACACGGCCCCGTGTCGGTTGGACACGGCCCCGTGTGCAGGCAAGATCCTGACACGTTTTGTCCGTATTCTGACAAAAGTCAGAAGGGAATCTTTTGGTGGACACGGGGGCGTGATGACCTGGACACGGCCCCGTGTTGGAAGGCTGTTTTTATGAAGTTCGTCTAATTTTTAAGGAACTTTTCCGGATCGGGTGGTTCCTTACTGGATGGAACAACCCCAAAGTGCCTAAGATACCTTAATTGTTCTAGATTAAGATGAGAACGCAAGAGGTTGTCGGTGAGGGTGATTCCTATGCTATATGTATGTGGACAAGTCCAACCCTTTCCCGGGCTCTCGTTAAAGAAGGTGTATGTCGAATCGCTCAGGTCTATGTATGCATCAAACGAAGTTGATGGGGAGTCCTTCACGGCACAATCGACACAGGGACGACTATCGCTCAAGTCCTCACTAGAGTTAGAAGTATCATTGGAAACAATGAAGTTGTTTGAATGCGGCTCCAACCCTTCTTCTTGGCTATCGTCTTGGAAAAGATTATTGTAATCTTTCCTAAGTTCTCTCAACCAATTAATAATTAGATCTTCTAGTTGAAATAATTCATCGAGAAGCATTTCTCCTAGAATATCCGGTTGGGCGCATTCGAGGGAGAGATAAGGATTATTTTTACTTTCACCCCTCTTAAGGATACCAGGAAATGATGGGTCTATATAGTGGGGTTTATAATTTAGAAAAAAGCATTCTAATTCTTCATGGTTACCACCACATAATTGACACCACATAGTACCATAAGAGTGCCGAAACTAAAAAGTATCAGTATCACTCATGTTTGTGTCAGAAATTACCAACCGTCGGGATCTTACGGTTCGGTTTTCAGTAACTGAAACTTGGGCACGGGGGCGTGTTGAGTGGGCACGGCCCCGTGTTCAGCCTACTGTCTGACTTAAAACAGGATTGCCAGTTCCAATGATTGGGCACGGGGCGTGTTCAGCGGGCACGGCCCGTGCTGAGTTCTGCAGAAGCTGAAAAATTAAGAAAAATCCTAAACTAATTGAAAAATAAGAAAAACGATTAGGCCGTTGATTCCTAACTTTCTTAAAATCCTTGTCTCCCCGGCAACGGCGCCAAAAACTTGATGCGTAGTCGAGTGTTATATATATTAGGTGTATATTTTAAGCCCCTTTAACACTTTTTAGTCAAGTTTTAAATTTATAAAACACGATATTTACTAACACTAGACACACATATGGGCAAGTGCACCCATCGTGAGCGTAGTATAGTGTTGGTAAGATACCGAGGTCATCCAATGACACAAGAGCTTTTAGTACCGGTTTATCCTCAACGTCTAATCAAAATAAAAAGAAGATTTAGAAAAAAGTTTTTAAACTAAGAAAAATAAAAACTAACTAAAATGCTGAAAATAAAAATAAAAAGAAAAAAACAGATAGACAAGATGAATCACTTGGTTCCGACTCGTATCTAGTGTAACCTTTGATTATTTCCGCACTTTTTCACTGTTTTAAGAGATTATCTTAGTTATTGTAGTAGGCCCCTCTTTTGAAGGTGACGTTACCCTCACCCCAGTAGTTTGAGTCAGCAATGATACAATCCTAAAAGGGTGGATTATTGGAAGATAATTAATTAAGTTATTAATACAAATTATGGTAGGCCCCTCTTTTGAAGGTGACGTTACCCTCGACTAAGTAGTCTGAGTCAGCAGGGATACAGTCCTAAATAGCCGGGTTATAGTATTAATAGTAGTTAACTTATGAGGGGATCAAAGAGTTTGGACCCCCGCCATCCAATACCGTTAAGTATTGAAGGAGGTCCTACTAAATTTGACCCAGGTCCATTGCAGGACCTCTAAACGCTGAACAATGGCAAGACCTTTACCAAACCGTTCCCTTAACCCCCGACCAGGTAGCCAACATACCTCCATATAGACCGTGGAGATATGAATGGTGAAAATCTTTTATTTTATATAGACAGTAAAATAATTTCAAGACACCACGGACAAACGATAAAGAAAGATCACCTTCAACATAAGCAACTAGTTATTAAAGTCATTAATACGAAACCAAATAAAAAGTGCGAAAATATTAGAAATAAAAAGTATTACATTAGACACTTTGTCTTCACCAAGTGATGTAAGAGACTTAGGCAAACATGGCCTTGATTGTCAAGAACTCTTACGATCAATCTTGGATCCCGAGACGACTCACACACTCTACGATGGACAATGGATGATGGTGGTGGATGATGGTGTTATGGTGGTGGTGGGTGGTGGGTGAAGTGTGAGAGAGGTGGTGTGCCAAGGGATGGTTTGAGCTTGAGCCAAGCACACCTATTTATAGGCTGAACAGAAGCTCGGGCATGGCCCCGTGTCCAGTGGGCACGGCCCCGTGTCCACATCCTCTCTTTCTTCATTTAATGCAGCTTTGTCTTATTAGTTGACCACGCCCCCGTGTCCGCTGAGCACGACCCCGTGTGCAGAAGAATCTTTGTACTATGAAGATTTGCCTGGATTGTGCGAATCTTATAGTTGACCACGGCCCCGTGTCCGCTGAGCACGGCCCCGTGGTGGGCAATAAAAGCTTCTACCACTTTGTCTTTTCTGCTGACACTTGGGCACGCCCCCGTGCTGGCTGAGCACGGGGCGTGTTCAGTCTTCTGATGTCTTGTTTTGCTTGGGAAGATGCTGTCGTGGGGTCGGGCATGTCACGTCTTGTTCCTTTTCTTGTATTTATGTTAGATTTTGATGTCTTTTTGCTTCTTTTGTTAATTTGAGCTCATTTAATCCTGAAAATACAAAAGGAAGACAAAAGCACACTTTTTCCAACATTAGTACTAAAAAAGGGTTAGTTTTATGCCACAATTGATGAAATTTATATGTTGCATTTTGAACACATCACATGTTTTTATACAGCAGTTGCTCCTTTGCAAACTGAATTCTCATTGAGTTGTTTTATCTCGCAGGTTGAACCAAGAACTTACAAAGAGGCGCTTACTGAAGATTCTTGGGTCAATGCAATGCAGGAGGAACTTAGCCAATTTGAAAAGTTGGGAGTGTGGAAGTTAGTGGATTTACCTGATGGTCAGAGGAAGATAAACACCAAGTGGGTGTTCAAGTGCAAGAGAGACGATAGAGGAGTTGTGGTTCGTAACAAAGCTCGACTCGTAGTCCAGGGTTTCTGTCAGCAGGAGGGTATAGATTTCACTGAAGTGTATGCTCCGGTTGCTCGACTAGAAGCGATCAGAATCTTTCTAGCATTTGCATCTTGGAAAAATTTCAAAGTATATCAGTTAGATGTAAAATCGGCTTTTCTCTACGGGAAGGTAAAAGAGGAGGTTTATGTCGGTCAGCCACCGGGCTTTACCGATCCACATCACAAAGACAAGTTCTAGTTGTTAGACAAAGCGCTGTATGGTTTACACCAGGCCCCGAGAGCTTGGTACGAGACATTGTCTCAACACCTACTAGCCAACAGCTTCATTCGTGGAAAAGTGGATGCCACTCTCTTCACCAAAGAGGTCGACGGACATCTTCTGATCGTTCGAATTTACGTGGACGACATCATATTTGGGTCAACAAATGAAGATTTATACAAAGATTTTGAAAGAGTAATGAAGCAGAAATTCGAAATGTCATCGATGGGTGAGATGAAATTCTTTTTGGGACTTCAGGTTGATCAATTACCCAAAGGAATTTTCATACATCAAACAAAGTACGTTCATGATATCTTGGAGAAATTCGGGATGTCAGGTTCTACTACAGCAGCCACCCCATTAGCAAAGAATCATGGGATAAACCCAGATCTCACCGGAGAAAAGGTAGATGAAACGATGTATCGTTCCATGATCGGTTCGCTGATGTATTTGACAGCTTCAAGACCCGATATCATGTACCCAACCTGCCTCGCAGCAAGATTTCAATCTAACCCGAGAGCATCGCATATGATTATTGTGAAAAGGATATTGCGCTACCTGAAAGGAACTCCATCATTGGGGTTGTGATATCCAAGAGAAGGCAATTTCACGCTCGAAGGGTATTCCGATTCCGATTTCGGATGCTGCAAAGTTAATGCTAAATCAACAACAGCAGGGTGTTAATTCTTTGGATCACGATTGATCACTTGGCAATGCAAAAAGCAAACCTCTGTAGCTTTATCCACATGTGAAGCGGAGTATGTATCTGCTAGCAGCTGCTGCTCACAGATCTTGTGGATCCAGCAACAGATGCGCGACTACGGTTTGCAATTTCTAAACACCCCTATCTTTGTTGATAATGAGGCAGCGATTAACATTACTAAAAATCCAGTTCATCATGCTAAAACCAAACACATTGAGATTCGTCATCACTTCATTCGAGATTGTTTCGAGAAGAAGTTGATACGAATTGAGAAAATCCACACTGACGAGCAAAAAGCTGACTTACATACCAAAGCATTTGACAAAACACGTTTTCAGTATTTGCTAAAACTGAATGGTATGAAGCTTTTATCGGTGTTGGATGGGATCGTTGGCGTTGATGAAGGTGACATTGTAGATGATGTTGAGAGGCAATCTGCAATGGTTTGTCGATTTTTTACCTGTTTTGGTATTTAGGGGGAGGTATAGGGTAAATATTTTCAGAAAATACAAAAACAATAAAAATGACAAAAATAAAAAACATGAGATATTTTCAAAATCCAAAAACAATCGAAAACTAGAAAAAGAGCTTGTGTAAAAAGGGAAAATGATAGTACATCGGCTTGACAGTCACAGTATGCTAAAGAAATGTAATGTTTAAAAGGTTAAACAGTCTCACTGATGATGTGCCGATAGTTTTTTGCACATTTAGTAAGTTTGTTCGGGATATAAATCTAAATCTTACTTGCTTATTTCGTGGGGAACACTACTTGGATATATAGGTAACCCCTGAAATCTCGTTTGAAAAATTCCTTTTTCTGATATACTAGGTTTTTATACTCAGTGATATCTGGGGTATTATTCCGGGACTTCTGCTGAATGGAAGTTCTGACCTAGTCCTCGAATAATACTTTCTGCAAATGCTTGAAACACAGCATCACCCTCAGCATATATGATAAGACAATAAAATTGCTTAGCAATGTTGTTGTAACAAAAGATCCTCTAAAGGGGACACACCCACAAGTTGAGTCATGATCTCTCTGCTGAACGATGGTTCTAACCTGAGCTCTCATGATTCTTCATAAATTATTAACCCCTTACAGATATCATTTGTGTTATAATTACATGTAAGACTGAATATCGGGATCTGGATACGGGAGTATATTCAAGAGGTGGGACACACGTATAAGTTTAAGTCTCTAAAACACTAAATCCGTATCCTGGACAGATTGAAAATTTGTGTGAGAATTTAAGTGGATCAGTATATCGACAATCTACGCGAATTGTTTAATTTTGAGTATGAAATTGAAGCTTAACGGTACTTGTGTCTTGTCGAATAGCTGATATGATTCCCTAACACGCTCAACAAAAACTTGTTTGTAAATAGTTTACTTTCCTTTATTGTATTTTAGTTCTGTATTTCATTTCTAGTTTAGAAGCTTTATTAAAATTCAAAAAGATTTTACATTTCTGTTTTATTTTTGACAAACCAAAGTGGAGAGTTGATCTTCGGATTCGAATTCTGAAAGATGAATGCAGATGCAGGAAGGTTTCTGGACTGGATGATGAATCGTGAGCTAAATATGATAAGTTTGAGAAGTTGTACAATTAAAGCAAGTTCATTAATTTGAAACTTGTAAATTTTCAGAGAATGATTAAACAAGAAGTCAGTGTGATTTATCTCAGATCAACCAAGGTCATTAAATTGGACTTGGTAGATAAATTGAGTAATCAGGGTCATTAATTTGTACCTGAGTACTTAAGTGGATTTCTAATACTGAAAGTTGAATAGTAAGTTTGGATTGTAACTGTTATTATCATATATCTTATATTTGGGTAGAGTTTATACAGGAATCTCCGTGGTGTTGAATTTAAAAGTTTGAACCAGAATTTGAGCCCTAGCTTATTGAGAGGGGGAGTCTGTGAAAGGGGGAGTCAGAATTCTGGATCAACAGTCAAAGAGGAGATTGAAGATTAAAGTTTGAAGATAAAGATTGAAGAGAGCTTTATAATGATTGGAGAATGATAAAGACAAAGACTTGAAGCCGAAGACTTCGTCAACATCCAAGGGGGAGTCTGTTGGTGCATTTTGTGTCTGTTAACTTTGTCTTTTACAAGTCTTTTGTCTAGATAGGTTGAATGAACACACAACAGGGTCAAAATTAGGGTTTATACATGTTTTAGGAAGGTATTTCGCTTGAATATGTATATGTGCCAGTTCAAGCAAAACCCTATCATATGAGTTCGCTTGAACAGGGTTGTGATCAGCTCAAGCGAAACCCTATAGGTTGTCATCTTCAAGCGAAACCCTGAAGGTCTATAAATAGGGTTGTGTGTTGTTCATTTGAAGCTGTCATGTATGTGTGTGTGAGCGAAGGTGCTGCCGGATTTTTGTCAATATACATTGTAAAAGCTCACAATCAGTAATAGAAAGAAAGTTAAAAGGATATAAGCTGTTTTGACTTCGTTTACGTTGATTCCGCCTTCGTATTTGAAGATTAACTGCCTTAACTGACTTTAGGGTCACCGAACACGATCCAACATAGACCGTGGAGATATGAATGGTGAAAATCTTTTATTTTATATAGACAGTAAAATAATGCCAAGACACCACGGACAAACGATAAGGAAGAATCACCTTCAACATAAGAAACTAGTTATTAAAGTCATTAATACATAACCAAGTAAAAAGTGCGAAAAAATTAAAAATAAAAAGTATTACACTAGACACTTGTCTTCACCAAGTGATGTAAGAGACTTAGGCAAACATGGGCCTTTGTAGGATCGTTTTGTGACCCAAACGAGTCGTTCAGAAGAGTTCTTATCTATACGAAAGGCGAAAACAAACGTATAGACTTGGAAACAGCTTGATCCACACTTTAAAAGTCTTGTATATTGATTTAACACTGTTTACAATCATTAGACAGACCGGCAGCACCTCGGTATATCAATCTAATTCCGTTACAAATGACTAGACATGAAGCCTATATATAGTGGAGGTGATTCCGCTTGAAAGTGGCACTGACACTTTCAAGCGGAATTAGAAATGTTAATTTCCCTTGAAAGTGGCACTGACCATTTCAAGCGGAATTACAATGTTAATTTCCCTTGAAAGTGGCAGTGGTTGTTTCAAGCGAAATTACCCACTTTAACACAAACCCTAGTTTCTCTTACAACGTGCCCTGATCTAACAATTCTAGTACAAGACTCGATACAAGACGAAGTCGACAGACGTATGCACCAACAGACTCCCCCTCGGATGTTGACGAGTCTTCAGTGTCGAGTCTTCAACGTCTTCAGTCTTTATCCGTCTTCGGGCTCTTCCAAAATATCTGACAGTGTAAGCATCCTCAGTCTTTATCCTCTACTCTCTTTTATCAACTTATCTCCCCCTCAGATGTTGATCAGATCTCTTGATTCCTTTAGTTCATCAGCATCAGCAGTTCCAGTATCGCAACCTGGCCTACCTGCACAAACTCTACCTCACAATAAATTTCACAATTTAACAATTTGACAAATTTAAACTATGCTAACCACTTGTAGATACATACTTAACACATCTCATACAAAATGATTTAACATATTAATCTCTGATGAACCACTTGTAAGAAAAACTTTTCAAATTACACATTCCCAAACATGTTCTTCATGTTTAGCACTCAGAATTTTGAAAATCAGCTTTTCAATACCAGTTGTCTAAAATCTTTTTGAATTTTTCAAAATTTATGCTAAAACACACCGAAAATCTTTTTGGGTTTTTGATATAACAGAAATGAAATGCAATAAAGAAATATATACATACAATATTTTTGTGAGTTTGTGTAAGAGGATCATATCAGTTTTTGAGGCAAATCACCAACACCGTTAAGCTTTAAACATTTTAAGTTCTAAACGATTCACTTAGATTGTCAGTATACTGATCCATTTAAATTTTCACACAAAGTTCAACTGTTTTGAGATACGAGATTAATGTTTTGGAGACTTAAACTCATTCGCGTGTCCCACCTCAAAATATACTCCCGTATCCAGATACCAATATTTAGTCTTACAGGTGAGTATACCTAGATGATATCTGTAAGGGGTTAAATTGCGAGACCGTGAGAGCTCAGGTCAGAACTTCCGTTCAGCAGAGAGATGACGGTTCGAATTTTGGTGGGTCCCCTTTAGAGGATCTTTTTTACAACAGCACATGATTTGCATTTGCAATGTTTTTATCATTTTTATGCTGAGGGGAGGCTATATTTCAGGCAAGTGTAAAGTATTCTCCGGGGACTAGGCCATTGCTTCCGCATTATCAGAAGTCCCGGGATAATACCCCAGATATCACTAAGCATAAAGACCTAGTATCTCAGAAAGAGGGGTCCTTCAAACAAGATTTCGGGGGTTACCCATATATCCGAGAGATGTTACCCACGATATAAGCAAGTTTGAAATTTAAATTTATATCTCGTCACAATCTACTAAATGTGCAAAAACCTACTGGCACATCATCAGTGAGACCGTTTATCACATTTTGACTTTCCATTTCTTGAGCATGTTGTGATAGTCCACTGATATACTATCATTTCCTCTTTTTGACAACAAAACACATTTTAGAATTTTATCATATTTTTGACTTTTTAAAAATTTTCAAATGTTTTTGGATTTTCTGAAATTTTTACTCCCCCTAAAATGCAAACATATTTAAAGGAAATTTGAAAAACAAACTGTACAAGTAAAGCGACAACTGATATCAAATCACTTCAGATCGCCATCCTCTTGGCATAAACAATCAGAACACCCCCTTTCAACAAACTATTTTCCCATTGTGATTTCAAAACACTTAAGTTTGTTTTAATCAAATGGTTTTTCCGGAAAATAAGTTTCGTTGATTTTATCACTTATAAAATTGGGGTTTGGTTCATCACATTGTTTTTTCTACTAAGTATGAATTTATCCCCATATTTAACCATTTGTAAGATTTAACAATTTTAGATTTTTCCAACAATATCATATGTAGAAAATCAAGTACAATTTAATGTCCCTGATTTACCACTTGTAAGACGAAATCACTTTCGTGAATTTCTCAAGAAAGATGCCGATTCCTGCTCCACTCTTACCAACCTGGGAGCTCCGGCAAGTCAGGATTTTTAGTTAGGAAAAACTTTCCCCCAGGCCTGACCAGCCTTGGGAGATTCTGGTACACATCTATCCCACCAGCATTTTGACTTGTAAAAATCTTTTGCACTTTTAACTTTTCCATCAACCATCTTTCCGAAAATATGTTTAACCTTTCCATTAAACACTTTTTCAGCATCAAATTCTTCCTTACCAGCAAAGAATTGACCTGAAATTTCAGTTTTACCCACTTTCAACTTCAAATTATCCTTTGACAGATTTGGAAAATTTTCATCGTTCACCTCTGGAACGGAATTCTCAACCTTTTTCTCAACAAATGACTCCTCTGATTTTATGAAATCAGATTCATTGTCAGAACTACTCTCAGATTTTACAACCCATTTTTGTTTGTTCAAATCGACATATCTTTTGTAAAAACGTTTTGAAGTTTCACCAACTTCCAAAAACGATTTATCAACACATTTCTTACTCTTTTCAGAGTTAGAAAAAAACTTCCTGTTTTGTATAATTGAACTCGTGTCAGTTCCAGGCAATGTGTCCAGCTTTTTGACACTTGAAACAGGTTCTTTTGTCAACTCTTGGAGCAAACTTCTTCACATTTCTCTTTATTTCAGCAAGAAACTCTTGATTTGACTGTTTCCAGAATGGTTTCTTCTGCTCATCTTCAGGACTACCTCCTGCAACAAATGTTGTTTTTGGTTTATAATTTTTTTCATATTTATAATTTTCTGAAGAACTAAAACCAAGACCTTTCTTTTTGAAATTACTGTTATGGTTTGGTTTCTTTCGATAACCTGAACCAGAACTGTAACCCTTTTTCTTGTTCAATCTCTGTTGAACTCTTGAAGTGTACTTTTTAGGTTTTTCATCAAGATTTAAATCTTTTATTTCAGAAATATTAATTTCTGTTAATTTGAAAACCTGTTTGATCATTTATGTTTTGACACTTCTTATTGGAAATTCCTCATTAGAATATAATTTGTCTGAATCATTCAAAGTATATGCCACTTTGATTGGTCCGTCATTCAAATTAGATTTTGATAACAGGAATTCTTTATTGTAAACCCGTTTAGCCGGTGAACTCGGACTCTTTTCTAACAAACTCGAACTTTCAGACTTAGACTCCGGTTTTAACTCTTCATCCATATCAAACACCTGATCAACCACTTTCTTTAATAACTCAGACTCATGATCAGTGTCAGACGCTGTGAATGTGACATCAATATTGTCTGGTAATTCATCAATGATTTCAGACTTTAACTTGATGTTGACTGCCTTTTTTAGACGCTCCTCGTTTGGCTTTCTGGGAGAATAACTATTCCAAATTGGGGGCGGACACTTGTTATATTTGACACTTGGTTTCTTACCAGTATCCTCTTTAGTTTCTTTATCTTGAAATGCTTCAAGACCTGCAACAGTAGGATAAACACGATCAATCAAATAATCACAAGTAGTATAACTCAACAGTAATCGTTTAATCCTTTCATTCTCAATCTTTTCAAGTTCCAACTCCTGCTTTAGCTTAGCACAATCTTCAATATACTCATTGATGACGCTCTGCTTTGTCATTAATGTTGAGCTCATCATTGTCATAGCAGCATCAACTTCTTGATTTGTTTTGTTCAAACCATCAACTGTCTTGTTCAAAATATCATAAGACTCTTTTACATACTTCAAATCAGACAATAAATCTTCCTTAATCTTCTCCAAATCAGCAATCTTCTTATCTTTCTCCTCACAAACTTTGCAAGATTTTAAACACTTCAAACATGGTTTTTCAACTTCAACCACTTTTTCACTTATCTTTTCAACCTCGACAATCTTTTCAACTTCAACAATTTTTTCTATTTCGACAATTTTCTCTACTTCGACAAGTTTCTCAACTTCGACTATTTTTTCGACTTCAACTATTTTTTCCACCACTTTCTCCACTTCAACGATTTTCTCCACTACTTTCTCAGTTTCCGGTTCAACATTAGCTTCTCCAGCTTCTGTCTTTGTCTTTTCATCAGCGAGGATTCTTGCTGCTTCCAGCTCTCTCCTCAATTTGGCAATATTTTTCTGATTCAGCAACTCAACTTTATCTGCAAAAAAACAAATTAAAACTATCAGGATCTATACATTTTCTGGTTTTATTAATGTATTCTTCTTCATCATCTGTATCTATATCACTTCCAAGATATGGAAAAATCTGGATTCTTTTCTGACTAGTCTCATCTTCATCCAGAATTCTAGCAACAAGACCTGAACCAGCAGGAATGTATTTATCCCAACTAAATCCCTCTGCAACAAATTCATCATCTTGATCAATTATACCAAACAAAGCTCTTTTCTCTTGAATGGTACGAGCATGAGCAGTTTGTGGTTGTTTATCAATTTGTGGTTGTTGATCAATCTGATGAAAAATTGACTGCTGATAATAATCATTCTTTCCATCTTGTCTTCCTGTTGCTTCTTTGTTTTTGCATTCTCGTTTAAAATGTCCCTTTCCTTTGCAACGAAAACAGGTGACTTTCGATTTGTCAAACCCTAACGGAGATTCACTCATTCCCCGAAAATCATCTCTACCAGTGATTTGTGTAAATTTCTCTACTCTTCGAACAACACTGGCTAAGCACCACTTTACATCCATCAACTCAAGTTCCTCTGCATCAATCTGGTCATAATCCTCTTTGGTAAGCATCGGATTTCCAATTTTGCCACCAATCAAACTTTCATATGATTCCAACATAGCAACGAGTGATGCCATGTGTTGCTTTGCTATTTCCGGAGACAGATTTTGACCATTTTGTATGTTCAAAGTGACACTGCACTGCAAATTTGTTGAGTTCTGTCTTTGAGGACTTGATGTTGTATGATTTGGATCAAAGCTTGAATACGAAGATGAAGATCCACCACTCTGTGTCACATTACTACCCTTTATTCCAGACGAACTGTCAGCACTGAAACCAGTTCGGATCTTTGGGCTAGGGCTGGGGTTAGCCTCAAACTTGTTCCCTCTGTAATATAAACTGACATCTTGTTGAGCATTTGAATTCTTCATAATTGCCATTTTCTGAATATCCAACTCGTGCTCTTCAATCTTTTGAATAAACTGTGCCAGATTCATATTTTCTGATTTTCTCATGTGTTTCACAATCAACAGATAAGTTCCCCATTTTTGCTGTGGTAATGCATCAGCAAGTTTATCAACCCATTCATCATCATCTATCTTAATGTCCAATCTTCCCATTTCCAATACCAGGTGACAATATCTATCAATGGTCATCTTTGTTGTTTCATGATCGAAAGCTGCAAACATATCAAATGATTTCTTCAATAACGCCTTTTTGTTTTTGATCATATCTGCGCTTCCTTTGAACTTTTGAATCAATGCCGTCCAAATAGACCTAGCAGTACCCTCATGTTGGAGCAAAACAAAGATGTCTTCTTTAATCGCTTGTTGAAGAATACTAATCATCATTTTTTCACTTGTATACTTCAATTTATCAATCTCTGTAAAGTCATTGAATCCATTTTCAAGCCCACGTTCATTTTTCGGTGTTTCGTAATCTTTCTCCAATGAACACCATGCGTCAAATTTGTAAGCTTGCACCCAGTTCTCGAATCGATTTTTCCATCCTTGAAAATCTTCAATGTACATAAGCTTTGGCGGTTTTTGGTGAGTTCCCGTCTCATTCTCACTGTACAAAGTTTCGGCAGCTGTAACAGGAGCAATCGGTGTCGCAAACGCATTGTAGAATTCCTCTTCCATGTTTTGAAAAAATGTTTCTCAAAAGTTCAAGTTTCACACGAAATACAGAAAATTTGCTAATTTCCCTTGAAAGTGGCAGTGGTTATTTCAAGCGGAATCACTTTTCAAGCGGAATCACGTTACAAGCGGAATACCAGTTTCAAGCGGAATTAGGTGTACTTTTCAAACGGAATTACAATTTCAAGCGGAATCAGATGATTTTTCAAGCGGAATAGCGATTTCAAGTGGAATCAGATGATTTTTCAAGCGGAATAGCGATTTCAAGCGGAATCAGGTAATTTCGTTTGAAATTACCACAACTTTTCAAACGGAATTAGATGTCTCGTTCAAACGGAATTACCTTTTTGGCCCATTTTTATCAGATTTAGTCCGAATTTAGGTCTGATTCTTTCAAGGGTTTGTTAAAACTGTATTTTACACGTAATATCAAAAGATCAGTCCATTTTAACCGTAAAAACTTGTTCAATTTTGAAAAGAAGGTGTAGAAGTCAGAAAATATGGCTGTTTTGGCAAGAACTCTTCTTCCTGAGCTCTGATACCACTTATAGGATCGTTTTGTGACCCAAACGAGTCGTTCAGAAGAGTTCTTATCTATACGAAAGGCGGAAACATACGTATAGACTTGGAAACAGCTTGATTCACACTTTAAACGTCTTGTATATTGATTTAACACTGTTTACAATCACTAGACAGACCGGCAGCACATCGGTTTATCAATCTAATTTCGTTACAAATGACTAGACATGAAGCCTATATATAGTGGAGGTGATTCCGCTTGAAAGTGGCACTGACACTTTCAAGCGGAATTAGAAATGTTAATTTCCCTTGAAAGTGGCACTGACCATTTCATGCGGAATTACAATGTTAATTTCCATTGAAAGTGGCAGTGGCTGTTTCAAGCGAAATTACCCACTTTAACACAAACCCTAGTTTCTCGTACAACGTGCCCTGATTTAACAATTCTAGTACAAGACTCGATACAAGACGAAGTCGACAGACGTATGCACCAACAGCCTTTGATTGTCAAGAACTCTTACGATCAATCTTGGATCCCGAGACGACTCACACACTCTATGATGGACAACGGATGATGGTGGTGGATGATGGTGTTGTGATGGTGGTGGGTGAAGTGTGAGAGAGGTGGTGTGCCAAGGGATGGTTAGCGAATGAGCCAAGCACCCCTATTTATAGCCTGAACAACAGCTCGGGCACGGCCCCGTGTCCAGTGGGCACGGCCCCGTGTCCATCCTCCTTCTCTGTCTTCATTAATTGCTCTTGTCTGCATTAGTTGACCACGACCCCGTGTCCGTTGGGCACGACCCCGTGTGCAGAAGCGTATTTGTACTATCAAGATTTGCCTGGATTCTGCAAATCTTAGAGTTGACCACGGCCCCGTGTCTGTTGAGCACGGCCCCGTGGTGGGCAATAGAAGCTTCTACAGCTTTGTCTTTTATGCTGACACTTGGGCACGCCCCCGTGTTCACTGAGTACGGGGCGTGTTCAGCCTTCTGTTCTCTTGTTTAGCTTGGGAAAATGCTGTCGGGGAGGTCGGGCATGCTACGTTTGTTCCTTTTCTTGTATTTATGTTAGATTTAGCTGCCTTTTTGCTTCTTTTGTAAATTTGAGCTCATTTAATCCTGAAAATACAAAAGGAAGACAAAAGCACATTTTTTCCAACATTAGTACTAAAAAAAGGGTTAGTTTTATGCCACAATTGATGTAATTTATATGTTGCATTTTGCACACATCAAATACCCCCACACTTGAATCTTTGCTTGTCCTCAAGCAAAACTCTTTATAATGTGGCTTTACACTCCCAAATGGAATGGGTAGAAGAGAAGGTTTTCGGGCTTGTCATAGAGTGTCGGGATTTCCAAGATTCTTATTAAGTTTCATTTTTATTTATTTACAATCTTATTCGTCATGATTTATTTAAAACTTTTCATAAGATAAATTACTTATTAGGGCATAACATGCCTCTTTAAAATTCTATTTATATACAAGTTCACATACCTCACGGGGATCACTCAACACTCGGCCGAAGATGTATTTTAGTGAATCACTCGAGAGCGGCATGGAACTTACTCCTACTATAGGCTTGCCAAGCAATCAATCCTCCTCCTTTTTGACTATAAACCTTTGTAAATATCAAGAGGACTTTTGGGTGAAGGGTTAGGCTTGGGTTAAAGGTAGGTGGTTGGGTTAGTGGTTAGTAGAAAATGGCGAAAAGCGTAAAAAGCATCGGTTTTTCGTAAGACTTTATATTTTTGCATTTTTTTTATTTTGATGAAGCTATTATTCAAACAAAGTTATTTTTAATGAACTTGCTTGTTTATTTCTTTTGCTTCATCATCAACATTTTTTTTTTTTTGAAAAAGTCATAAGAAAAACCGAGCTTGTTACTAAAACAAAGGATTAAAAATAAAAAGGGTTTTGGTGGGTGAAAGGGTGTTCGGTTTGGGTTAAGAAATGAAAAGGTTTAGGCTCAAAGGGGTTAACTAGGGGGATTTTTGGGTAGGTGGTAAAAAAAATGGTGTAGAAATAAAAAGGGTTAGTCCTAATGCCTCCATCATTTACTTACTTGGGTTTAAGTTGGTAAGGACCGGGAATGTATTGTCATGGCAAGTTCTAGAGTTGTAAGAACCAAGCGGCTATTCACACAAGAAACGAAAAATGAGCATTTAGTTCTAATGATATGTAATTGTATGCTCAATAAAGGCTCAAAACTCACTTTTGTGGGAATGGGTTTTTATGTGATCAAGTATATATAATCACATTTTAACTAAGCTTGTCATGCCTTTTCATAATTTTCTTATGTTGGTTCTTTTTATCACGACGCTATCGGTTGTAAATTTGTAAAAATATAACCTTTTTAGAACTTGAATTTACCAAGTTAAACCTAGACAAGTAAAATGAATTTTTTTTTTGAAAAAATTTGGGGTGATTAGCGGTTCCAAAAGAGTTTTGTGTAAGGCTTGTGATTAGGACTTGCGAGATTCAAAGCTTTAGCATCCCCCCCACACTTAAATTACACATTGTCCTCAATGTGTCCCAAAAATAAGTTTTTAGGTTGATTGAATGTGTAAAAATGTGTGAAAAAGCAAAATTTTGTGTTACTGGACGTCTGGACACGGCCCCGTGTCCGATGGACACGACCCCGTGTTCAGGTGCCAGTAACGAAAACTTACAGAAGGTGGACACGGGGGCGTGTTCACTGGGCACGACTAGAGGTGTACAAAAAAACTGATTACGCAATCGAAACCGGTAAAAAAATCGAAATCGGTTTTTCTAAAAACCGGTTTTTTTATAACCGGTTCGGTTATAACCGGTTTGACCGGTTATTAATCAGTTATAGTTTTTCAGACCCGGTTCGGTTTTAAAACCGGTTAATAAATCGATTAATACAAAAACCGGTTAAAAAAACCGGTTAACCGAAAACGTTCTAAATAAACCGGTTTTTTTTGTGCCAGCTATGAAAACGGTCATATGACCGTTAGAGGCTGTATAGAGCCGTTTTTTTTTTTGTTTTTTACCAAAACTCATTTCCAAATTAGTATAAAAGGGTGGTGGGTGTTTAGGTTCAATCACAACACTTGATAATCTTCAAAAACTCTAAAAAAGTCTCTTATTCTTGTTCGATAACTCTCAAAACGCTATGGCATCGTCTAGTGCCCATGATTCGGTCAATGTTGGCGAGTCTACAACCGAAACGGTGATTCGTGTTGTTCCAACGAAACGCAACCCCGATGTTTGGTCACATTTTGATTTGTGCGAGATGGCAAACGGTAAAAAAAAAAACGCGTTGTCATCATTGTCAAGGTTTTTACGCCGAAATCGCAAACTCCACGTTGAAGCAACACATCGAAAAACCGTTTTGCAAGGCGATGAAACAACAACAAGTTGGTGGTCAAGCTTCCATGGCAAGTGATGGCGCTAATATTTTCAACTACAATTTCAATATGGTTAGGGATGAAATGGCGAAGTTTGTAATCCAAGAAAGTTTGCCGTTCAACCACTTCGACAACCAACGCTATACAAAGATGGTTCAACGAACTCTCCAACCACGATACACCCATGTAAGTCGTGCTACTCTTAGGAGGGATTGTTTAAAATTGTGGAAAAAAGCTAAACTAGAATTAATTTCTTATTTTGAAAAATTAGAAACCGGTGTTAACTTGACTAACGACGTTTGGTCCGCACCGCACGGTTCACCCGATTCGTATATTTGTGTCACCGCCCATTGGATTGAACCGGCGACGTGGCAAATGATGAAACGCACGATTTTGTTTAAATTGTTCGATTACCCTCACACCGGTGAAGCTATATATAAAGTAATTGACAAATGTATTACAACATACAAATTGGAAAATAAAGTTTTTTCAATATGTTTTGATAACGCCTCAAACAACACGAGCGCGGTAATGCGTTTAAAATTAAAATACAATCCGATTTGTGAGGGTACTTTTTTCCATAGCCGATGCGTTGCACACATCATAAATTTGGCCGTTCAAGACGGTTTAAGGGTTATTGAAACACAAAAAGAAGCTTTCAAAAGAATGTTACGAAGTATATTTAGTAACACGCAAAGACATTCAAAATATATTAAAACTTGTAAGGAAGCGGGTCGAATATGCTTAGGACCCAATTGGGACGTTGCTCATAGGTGGAACTCGACTTGCATTATGTTTGAAAAAGCTATTTTGCAAAAGGAAAGTTTACAAGAATTTCATAACCTTTTGGCTAGTCGTGGAAAGTGTTCGCCTTACCACCCATCGGGTTGGGAAGCTATTGAAACTGTTACACAAGTGCTTCAAGTTTTCAAAACATCAACAAAGACTTTATCGGGGGTTTATTATCCAACAAGTTCATTGGTACTTCACAATTTGTTTAAAATGTGTTTGAAAGTAAACGAGTTGTCGGTTAGAGGTAGACCATATTGTGACATGGCGGATACAATGAAGGAAAAATTAAGAAAATATTTTAAAGAACTACCGGCGGTTTTCACTTGTGCCGCCGCTCTAAACCCTTGTTTTAATATTTTTGGAACCGGGTCTTTGATTGAAAAAATTGCACACCAATTGAATTTAAACACCACTCAAGAACCAAACTTTGGTGAAGTCGTAAAATCTCGTTTCAACGATCAACTTTCAAAATTGTTTGATGTTTATGTAACAAAATATGGTTCAATCTCGTCACACATTCACGCGTCAATGAGAAACGCCGCTTTCGGTGAAGGTTCAAGTCAAATGGAAGATACCGATTTGTATGTTTATAACCAATTGTATGATGAGTTGAGTCAAATGCATCGTGGTAACACTAGTAGTAGTGAACTCGGTCGGTATGGTGGGTCGAACTTTCTACAAATGATGAGTTCACAAGAGTTTAAAAATTTTGATTTGTTGGCTTGGTGGAAAAGTAACGAAAATCAATTTCCGATCTTAGCCACAATGGCCCGAGATTTACTAACGGTCCAAGCTTCCACGGTAGCTTCGGAAAGTGCTTTTTCTATTAGTGGTAGGGTGATTTCGATAAGGAGGACTCGACTAACACCTATGGCGGTTGAGATGTCGATTTGCTTAAAAGATTACTTGGATGCGGCGGAGAGAGTTCAAGACAAACGTTCACTCGAGGAAGAATTAGATTACGAAGAAGAAGTTTACGAGGACGAGGTCGAAGCCGAATTGACAACCCCAATGACCGACGAAGAAGCCGAATTAGATGAATTCCTACGCAATAGTTCGGGTTCGGGTTCGGCCGAAGAAGATTAAACGAGGCTTCTCAAGATATATTTTAGTATTGTAGTTCCACTAAAAAAAATTATATATATTAGTGGACATTCTTGCGGATTAATAGTTTAAGTTTAAGCATTTCGTTTGTCATGTTTATCGTTCGTATTTCATTGTTATGTAGCATTTGTTTCGAGACCTAATGCATGTTTTAACTTATTATACTTTCATTATAGTTAAGTTTTTAACTTAAAACATGAATTAAAAAAAAATAAAAAAAAAAGTTGTTAAAACAGCAAACACAGCAGCCAAACACAAAAAACAGCCAAAAAAACTGCTTCTGTGAATGTTTTCTGCATGACCGATTTTTTACCGGTTTTTTTATTCGGTTTTAACAACCGGTTTTTTTAACCGGTTAACTTGGAAGAAAAAAATCGGTTTTTTTAGCAACCGGTTAGGACCGGTTAGAGATTTCCTTAACTGAAACCGGTTAAAAACCGTAGCCGGTTAACAAAAAACCGGTTTTTTTTTTGGGCCAGAAAAACCGGTCCGGTTAATAACCGGTTTCGGTTACTCAAAAAAACCGGTTTGTACACCTCTAGGCACGACCCCGTGTCTGTCAAAAGTCTGCAGAATTTAAACAAACAGCAGGTCTGTGGTAGTGGGCACGGGGGCGTGTCGGCTGGACATGACCCCGTGTAGACAATCTGCAAAGTTGAAAAACAGGTTTCTGGCTCTGGTTTTCCTGTCCCGGCTTTAGTAGCACTAATGTTTAGTGCTCTAAGCCTCGTATGTACATGTTTTATCAATAAACACTACACCAAATCATAGCAAACATCATAGATTACCAAGTTCAACATCCACGTCACAAGGTTAAAATAAAAAAAAAGAAAAAATGCAGAAAATAAAAAGAGTTAAAGGAAAGTAAATTGTTCAACACACGGCACGCAGGCCGGAAATTGTTCAAGATAAAGGGGGGTTAACCTGTGGGATCACCAACCAACCGTTTCTGCTTCCGCTCCTCCCGCCTAGTCCATGTCCTCGTCCTCATTGTCATCACCTCCTCCTCCGTGCCCCGCCATGTACTCCCGGATGCTCCCAATGTCATCCTGAATGTTGGATATGTTTCTCTCAATAGCTCCGACCTGGGCGTACGTGTTGCTTGCCATGTTATAGGTGTTCCTAGTGCACATGAGGTTTTCGTGCAACAAATCATGTAAGCTTTGGAAGTTAG
Organism: Helianthus tuberosus; assembly: GCA_030545235.1. Lineage (NCBI taxonomy): Eukaryota > Viridiplantae > Streptophyta > Magnoliopsida > Asterales > Asteraceae > Helianthus > Helianthus tuberosus. The sequence continues at coordinate 30,870,347 of CM060451.1, forward strand.
GAAAACCACCTCCTTGTGAGGAGGACTGGCCCGGATCACCGTGGGGCTGGTACTGGTAGTGGGGAGGTTGTTGGAAGTGTGGAGCGTGGAGGACGAGTGCTTCTTGCGGGTTCCATGCATGCCCCTGCATTCTTTGGAAGCTAACCGACCCGTCTTCAGCCTCATAAATTAAGTTCATGGAGCGGCAGATGTGTACATCCACTCTTCCCGACCATGGGCTCCTTTCGAAGGACCTTGGTATGTTCGTGAAGTGCTTGAAGAGACGGTATATCCACCCCCCGAAGAATATAGGGGTTGGTGAAGTAGCAAGCCGGTTCAAATGCATGTTTCGGAGCAGGAGGTACGGAACATCGAGGTGTCTGCGGTTATGAATGCAGGGAAGGACCACCAAATCTCTCAACCCAACAACGCCACCGCTATCATGCCTTTGGCTAAGAGAGTAAGTGAGGACCCTATGGATGTAACGGTAAAGTGGGTCCCTCAACTTAGTGCTCTTAGTGCTGCTCGGGTTGTAGTGCCCTTCACCAATCTGAGCCCACGTGGCTTGGCATTTGTTCTCATCCAACTCTCGCACCCCTCCGGTGTTCTCTTCATTACCCGCATCTTCCTCCGTATACAGCCCAATTACCGACCCAAATTGTGCCATCGAAATCGAGTACCTAGTTCCACCACACCGGAATGACACCCCGTCATTGTCGAAAGGGTCGCTCCTTGAATTGAACGTGAAGGTGCTATAGAATTCCATAGTGCACTCTTGGACTGAGTGAAGTCGAGTGGTTAGGGCGACTCTTAGTGGGCCGGTAACGAGGTTGTTAAATCGGTCAAGTTGGTTCACCATGGCTTAAAGATCCGTGCACACTTGTCTTGGGTATTCTTCCGGTCTTGTTTGAAGTACTTCATATCTTGCCCTAGCATCGAGCTCATTGGCGTTGAACCTCGTGAATTTCTTCGACATCTGAAAGAATACACCAAAAGTTAGCACGAAACAATGGAACTTTCGGACAAAACTGCAAACAATAAGCTGGTCATGGCCCCGTGTTCAGCGGACACGACCTCGTGTCCAGGCGTCTGTTACTAAAAAAATTCATTTTTCGACCCGGTCCCGAAAACTTGAAAATTTTTGGTCCAATAGGTGCGGTTTCCCCCGAAAATGAAACCCCAAGTGCCGTTTTTCCCAAAACAAACCGTTTACCCCTTCAATTTTATCTTTTTCGGTTCAAAAACAAGGGTTTGGGGTTTTTGTGAGAAATCGGGCAAATCTATGAACAATACAAGTGCGTTTACTTCCTATAACATTAATCTAACTAAATGCTAACAGATTTAAGCAAAAATTTGAGGTTCGATCTGGATGTAATTCAAGAACCATAGATTTTTCCCCAAATTTTTGAAGTTTTAACTACTAATGGTGATAGAATCATACCTTGATGTTGTTAGAATGAGAGGAGACGTCGAAAATCTGTGGAAAATCGCCTTGAACCAGAGCGTTTTTGGGGAAACGGGGCGTGTGGAATGGTGTAACTGTTATGAAAAGGGGGATTTATCCTGACAATCGCGCGGACACGGCCCCGTGTCCAGTGGACACGGCCTTGTGCCGAGCGAAGTTTTTTTTTCAAACGTGCTCGTGTGAGTGCCCTTGTTTTCCCAAAAACTTGGTTAGAAGACTTACCGATTATGATGTCATCCCTTTGGTTCGTAACTTACCAGGTATGATGTTGTTGCTTTTATTCTTCGACCGTTTGAAGCGAGATTTCTTCCTCTTCATCCTCAATAAATCCTTGATAGAGTTTCAGCCGTTGGCCATTGACTTTGAATGGAGGTCCGTTCGGAGATTTAATTTCTACTGCACCGTGTGGAAAAATATGGGTGATGGAAAAAGGTCCTGACCACCTAGACTTTAATTTACCAGGAAACAATCGAAGTCATGAATTAAACAAAAGAACTTGATCTCCTACTCGAAATTCGTTAGGTTTAATATGTTTGTCATGCAAGTTTTTCATTCTTTCCTTATAAATTGTTGAGTTTGAGTATGCATAATTCCTAAGCTCGTCTAATTCATTCAACTGACAAAATCGATTTCTACCGGCAAATTCTAAATCTAAGTTTACATTTTTAATTGCCCAGTAGGCTTTGTGTGCAATTTCTACTGGTAAATGACAACTTTTTCCATAGACTAGCTTATATGGGGTTGTACATATCGTTGTTTTATAAGCAGTTCGAAAAGCCCATAAAGCATCATCTAATTTATCTGCCCATTCCTTTTTATTTAACCCTACGGTTTTTTCAAGTATTCGTTTTAAACCTCTATTAGTCACTTCGGCTTGTCCGTTTGTTTGAGGGTGATATGCTGTTGAGACCCGGTGATAGACCCCATATCTTGTTAAAAAAATTTCAAGTTGATGGTTGCAAAAATGAGTACCTCTATCACTTATTAATGCTTTAGGTGTTCCAAAACGAGAGAATAATTTTTTCAGAAATCTTACCACGACTCTTCCATCATTTGTTGGAAGTGCCTCGGCCCATTTAGACAAGTAATCTACTGCCACAAGTATATATTTATTTCCTTTTGACGGTGGGAAAGGTCCCATAAAGTCGAGTCCCCACACATCAAAAATTTCACAAACAAGAATGCCATTTTGCGGCATTTCGTTTTTGGAAGAAATATTACATGTTATTTGGCAAGCATCACATATCTTGACAAGACTTTGGGCGTCTTTATAAATGGTTGGCCAATAAAACCCCGAATCAAATACCTTTCGTGCGGTACTAGCGGCACCATGATGTCCTCCGTATGGACCTTCATGACAATGGCGGAGAATTCTTCTTGCTTCGCTACCATGTACGCATCGTTGGATGAGTTGATCGGCACACATTTTGAAAAGATAAGGGTCTTCCCAAAAATAATACTTCACATTAGCAAAGAATTTCTTTCTTTGATGATGTGGCCAACCTTTTGCGACTATACCGCTAGCTAGGTAGTTAGCATAGTCGGCGTACCATGGTTCTTCTCTGTATTCCACCATTTCTAGGGACTCTGTTGGAAATTTTTTCGTTGATTTGCTCGTCCCTGGTTGCCTCCAAAGTTGGGTCTTCTAAGCGTGAAAGATGACCTGCTGTGGTGTTTTCAGCTCCTCTTTTGTCTTTGATTTCAATATCGAATTCTTGGAGGAGTAAAATCCACCGAATCAAACGTGGTTTTGCGTCCTGCTTTTTGAAGAGATATCAAATGGCTGCATGATCTGTATAAACTATAGTTTTAGAAAGAACAAGATAAGAACGGAATTTATCAAAAGCAAATACCACAGCTAGTAATTCTTTTTCAGTTGTTGTGTAATTTTCTTGTGCATCGTTAAGTGTCACTACAAAAAAAATGCCATCTAGTGGCACACACTTTTAGTGACATATAGCTTATGTGCCACTAATTTAGGTTTTTCATGGCACTTTGAGTATGTCACATTTGCTTAGCACACGTTTTTAGTGGCATTTTGTTTTTATGCCACTATTTATCTTTATAGTGACACTTCGTGTATGACACTGAAAATTTCGAGCAATTCTAATTTACCTATAATTCCAAATATATTAGTTTTAAACTAATTCAAATCTAAATCGTTTAAAAATTTTACCAATTTATATATCTTAAAATGGTTTGTAAACATAATTCAAATCCTTGGTACTTAAAAAATGTATTTTAACGAGTATTGTATATTTGTCATGTAAATTATACACTTTTAATTTTGTTTGTCTTTCTAAAACCATACGTTTATCTTGTCCCTCGTTAGCTTTATGCTTTTTAATTTATAATTCGGTATAGAAATAAGTATAAACTCAATAGATGTGCGTGCTGGTTATTGCAAGGGAATAGTCAATAACACATTTTCCATTTAAAAAATCGTACAGATACACAGCTCAAATTTCATATTGTTTCATAATGTGATTTTTATGGCAAAATTATATGCTACACAAGGTGTTTTTTATATAGTGGCAAAAAAAGTGTCACTATAACTAGTATGATTGTGTAACTAAAATTACTTTTTAAAGGCACTAAAATTTGTGTCACAAAAGCCTTTTTTTATATTGTGGCAAAAAACAAAGTGCCACTAAAAGTCTAAAAGCTTTGTATGGCAGATCGAAAAAGTGCCACTAAAAGGCTTTAGCGTCACCATTTCTAATGGCACTTTTTTTGTGTGCCACCCATTCTTATATGGGTTTTTAATGGCACTTTTTTGTTTTTCTGTGGCTCTTTTTGTATGTCACTAGATGGCATTTTTTTTGTAGTGTGTTTTACTAGCATAATAAATTGGGTGAAAATGCTTTTCTTTTCTTTGTCCCAAGACAGCTCCAACTGCAAAGTCACTTGCATCACACATGATTTCGAAAGGAAATTTCCAATCAGGCGCTATCATGATAGGTGCATTGACTAGCATTTCCTTTAGGGTTAGAAATGCTTGATTGAATCCTTGTCAAAGATGAAAGCAGCATCTTTTCCAAGTAATTTTGTTAGAGGCCTTGAAATTTTAGAAAAGTCTTTGATAAATCGTCTATAAAATCCGGCATGCCCTAGGAAACTTCTGATAGCTCTAACGGAGGATGGGGTGGTAATCGAGAAATAGTGTCTATTTTGGCTCGATCAACCTCCATTCCTTCGCTTGAGATTTTATGATCGAGTACTATTCCCTCCGTTACCATGAAATGGCATTTTTCCCAGTTAAGGGCGAGGTTAGTTTCCTCACATCGGGATAGCATTCGTTCAAGGTTATCGAGGCATTGGTCGTGTGAGTCCCCAAAGATAGAAAAGTCGTCCATAAAGACTTCCATTGTCTTTTCTATCATGTCATGGAAGATGGCTACCATGCAACATTGGAATGTTGCGGGGGTATTACATAGACCAAATGGCATGCGTCGATAAGCAAAAGTTCCATAGGGACATGTGAAGGTTGTCTTTTCTTGGTCTTCGGGTGCTATCGGGATTTGAAAGTAACCTGAAAAACCATCCAAGAAACAGTAAAATTTATGACCGGATAATCTTTCTAACATTTGATCAATGAAGGGCAAAGGAAAGTGATCTTTCCTTGTTGCTTCATTTAATCGTCTATAATCTATACATACCCTCCATCCTGTGACGGTTCTCGTTGGTATTAATTCATTCTTTTCGTTAGTTATTACCGTCATACCTCCTTTCTTTGGAACTACTTGGACGGGACTTACCCAAGGACTATCTGAGATAGGATAAATAAGTCCGGCGTCAAGTAATTTGATGACTTCGTTTTTAACCACTTCTTGAACATTTGGATTTACACGACGTTGTGGTTGTATTACCGATTTGTAGTCATCGTTCATTAAAATTTTGTGCGTGCACATGGAAGGACTTATTCCTTTAATATCTACAAGCTTCCAAGCAATCGCATTTTTGTGTTTTCTCAAAAGATTAATTAATTTTTCTTTTTCTAAACTACTTAACTTAGATGAAATAATTACAGGTGATTTACCATCTTTGTCTAGAAAAGCATATTCCAAACCTTTTGGAAGTTCTTTGAGCTCAAGAGGTGGGTCTTTAGGAGACTTCTTATTTGGTTGCTCATTTTGATCAAGAACTTTAAAAGTTTATTCTATGGCGACCTCTTCTTCAACAAAATGGTCAAAATTTTCACTTGTATCGGGTGGTTCATCTTCATCTTCAATTTGGGGTCATTATTGCCGAACGGTATTTCATTGATCGCTCAAGATCGACACGCTTTTTAAATGCCCCTAATTGAAGAGGTAGATTGTTGAACTTCCGTTTTTTCAAAGCTTCGTGAGTTTTTACAAAGGGTCGTCCCAACACTAGAGGAGCGTCATCGAGGATGACAAAGTCAGTTGGGATTACCATTTGATTTGTTTGAACCAAAACATCCTCAACTACACCAATTGATTTTATTACTTTCCGATTGGATAGAAAAATGGGTATTTGAAGTGGAGAAAAATCGCTAATACTTAATTTTTTGAAAATGTAGTTAGGCATTATGTTAACGCAAAGATCTTTATCAATTGTGACATTGCTAATAAATGAATTTTGAAAAAAACATGGAACCGGTGTAATGTTGATTTCAAATGGGTCTTCTTTTATTAGCGAGGTTTGATCATTAGTTAACTTAATACTTACTGTTTCGTCAATTTTAGTGTTAGTGTTTAACTCTTTTAAAAACTTTGCATGAGTGGGTACTAAACAATAATTTTCAAAAGAAGGTGACAAGAGATTAATTCCTTCAAAATTAGACTCTTTTTGAATTTTAACGTTGTCGGACTCACCTTTTTCGTTGTTTAACTCATGTGTCGGTTCTTCACTTATTTGTTCTTCCATTTTTACACTTTCAGTTATCTCTTCTTTATTTGATTCTTCTCTTGCGCGGGACTCCTCTTCCCTTGCGCGAGATTCTTTTATATAGCGCTCGATAACTTTAAGGTGTTCTAGTATCCTGTCGGTCACTTCGATTATAGAAAAAGGATCGGGATTTTCAAAGCTTGAATCCGGTTGTTCGATCCTTTGTTCCTCATAATACTCATATGAAGTAGATGGTTCACACCATTGTTCTTCATTGTAAGCATATGATGGATAAGGGTCGTAATTTTGTTCTTCATAATACTCATATGAGGTGGGTTGTTCACGCCATGGTTCCTCATAATAAGCATATGAAGATGGTGGCTCATATCTTGGTTCCTCAAAGTATGAGTAAGAAGGCTCATACCTTGGTTCATCAAAATATGAGTATGAGGGAGGAGGTTCATACCTTTGGTCTTCATAGGATGTGTATGAAGTTGATGGCTCGTACCTGGGTTCCTCATAGTAGGTGTATGAAGTGGATGGTCGATATAAGTTACAATATTGAACCGAGTGTGGGTCACCACAATTAGTGCAATAATTACTCCTATAATCACCCTCCTCATAGGTGTAGTTGTAACCTCTTGAGTATTGATCCATAAGAATCACTCAGCAAACCACAACCAAGTCTCGAGATCAGAAAACAAAAATAAAAACGAAAACAGAGGCTGGACACGGCCCCGTGTTCAGTGGACACGGCCCCGTGTACAGAATCTGTATCTGGGCGTTTTAATTAAAGTTACTGATTTAGTTGAGCACGGGGCGTGTTCGGTGAGCACGGCCCCGTGTTCAAGCTACTGTATCTGGGTGTTTTATGAAAAATATGCAGCACGGCCCCGTGTTCAATGAGCACGGCCGTGTTCAGGTTACTGTAAATGCAAAACTAAACTAAAATGCAGAAAAATGTGCGCACGTTTTGAAAAGGTTTTGAAAAACTGATTAGGCCGTCGATTTTAAGCTTTCTTAAAATCCTTGTGTCCCCGGCAACGGCGCCAAAAACTTGATGCGGGTTGGTGTGTATATGGAATTAAGTATATTTTAAGCCCTTTTTACATGTTAGTCAAGTTTTAAATTTATAAAACACGATATTTTACTAACACCAAACACACATATGGGCAAGTGTGTCACACCCCCAAAATCCACCTGCGGAGTATCACCGCTTGGGAGCGTGACTGACCAGGATCGAGCCACCAATCATATTGAACATATAATTAAATATCGAAAATCATTCATCAATACGAAAGGTGTTATCAAAACCAAACATCAATAAGTGTATAGCGGAAGCATAAGTATGTAAACCCAACGTAAATAGTAAATTCAAATGTTTAGATAGATAACATGGCATCATCGATCCATGTCCCACAACGACCTGCTCCTCCCTGTGCAAGCTCCATATGTACCTAACGACCTGCAAGGCATGTAACAGAGGGTCAACAACTAGTTGAGCGAGTTCACAGAATGTAAATGCGTGATAGTAAGTTCGTATGTAACATGTGGCTCTACTGGGCCGATAGTATGTTCCATTGATGGGGGCTTCCCATGTTGTATATCTCCTAGACTATTCGTAATCATAAGTATCCTTCCCAATCCGAGGATAGTAGTAAGTATAGGTTTACGCAGGTTTTATGTAAGTGCCCTTCCCAACCGAGGACAGTACGTAACGAGTACGTAGGTTTAGCGCTGGCGTCCTTCCCAATCCGAGGACGGTAGTACGTAGGTTTAGCACTGGCGTCCTTCCCAATCCGAGGACGGTAGTACGTAGGTTTAGCACTGGCGTCCTTCCCAATCCGAGGACGGTAGTACGTAGGTTTTACGTAGGTTTAGTGCTGGTGTCCTTCCCAATCCGAGGACAGTACGTAGGCTTTGCGTAGAATTTGGCACAGGCATCCTTCCTAATCCGAGGACCGTGGTAAGTAGTCTAGTGGTAATGTAAGTATAGGTAATCATTCAATCCCATTCCCAACCCAACCGGGGAATCCCATGCCTTGGTAAGAGTGTGAACTCACCTTGGTTTGCTCGGTATGCTAAGTGTATGCTCGCAAGTAATCAATCACGTCCTAAAGTATGCACGTATGTGAAATCAGTTTGTGTTCAAGTATAGACACACAGTTGGTAAGCAAGTAGCACGTAGCACGTATTTCAGATCATACACAAGATGGTTACACTTAACTGTAGTTAACTAACCAGGTTAACACTTAAACAGAATATAAACAGGTTACCGTTGCTGATTACCCACTTGGCGAAACACCCCTGTTTCGCCATAAATCCCTTCGACGAAACACCCTGTTTCGTCTCCCTTGTGATTCGTCGTTGAGGTCTCGACGAAACAGATTCCTGTTTCGTCGTTACCTGCGTTTCGTCACAAACAGTTTGATTCGTCGCAAGTCAGTTACGTCATTATCACAGAAACCCTAATCACCGATTAGCAGACAGAATCACACAAAACTCGAAATAATCATCTAGCAGTTATTCCGAATTCATCATAAAATCATTTAATAGATCATCGATATATTAACTCATGCAATCATATCAATTATAAACACAACATCAGATCTATAAGCCAACCCATCGTTTGACTAACCTATAACAATTTATCATATGCTGTTAGCAAATTTATTAGTACACCCCATGCACCGTCCCACTACCTCGATCCCCTCAAGCACATTATCATATGTTTGCAATTAGAATCTTTATCACTCTATTATTATTTCATGTGAGTCTTGCATGCATTCTGACAACATGCACTTGACATTAAATCACCATATGGCCTTAACTAGATCCGACAGCATACTGAAATCTCTACTTGTATGATCAAATCAAGATTACATCACATGGCATATAATTCAAGAGTTAATTATGATGTCACACTTATTCGCATCAACCATCATCCGTGCATGTGATTCACTCATACAAAAGCACAACACAACAAACATTCAAGAATTTTAATTAACCATCTATAATACTAACCGGAATAGAAGATTTGCGGAGGAGAGGTCTCGAAGATGAGGAAGGTGGGGGGGGGGGGCTGCCGTCGCAAGTAAGAGGAAGGAGGGGCTCTAGGGTTTTGTTTTTTTTTTTTGTGATTAAGCTTTTACGTGAACTGGGGAACAATATATTTAGAACCAATTATTGATGGGCCAAGCCCAACTTGATTTTGCCTACATCATATGGGACGAAAACACCTAGTGTTTTCGGCTAAAGGGTTTCATATTAACAACAATACCCATACATATATATTGCTCATACAACCACATATCAACAAACATACAAACATATATCAACATATACATTTATATTGCACATCAATTATAACATATCAATCACAATGCGATTCAACGTATTACAAACGTGTACAAATGTGAAACAAACAAGTCGCGTAACAAACAACTTAAACAATTATCGTGCAATTAATGCGAAGATAGAAATCTTGGAAATTCGAGTTGTCACATTATCCCCAAGTTGAAAGAAATTTCGTCCCGAAATTTAGCACGTGGTTACTGAGGAAGCTAGTGTAGTTGTGTAGTTTACTGATTTTCCTGGGGTGTCACATCATCCCCCCGTTGATTTGGAATTTCGTCCCGAAATTCTGTAGTAGCTTCAGCCTCAGTAGTGGTTGCACTGTTTCCGAATAACTGGGGATACTTGAGTTTCATTTGATCTTCGCGTTCCCAGGTGAACTCTGGGCCACGACGGGAGTTCCAACGAACTCGTACAAGGGGTATTCTAGTGTTCTTAAGGACCTTAACATCCTGGTCCGTGATTTCAATTGGTTCCTCGACGAATCGCAACTGTTCATCGATAGTGAGCTCCTTCAAAGGAACTATGAGGGTCTCATCTGACAGTCACTTGTTCAGATTCGACACGTGAAATACATCGTGAACTGCACTGAGTTCAGCTGGTAAGTTCAATCTATAGGCCACCCTGCCTATCTTCTCAGTAATTTTGAATGGTACAATATATCATGGATTTAGTTTGCCGCGTTTGCCAAAACGAACCACACCCTTCCAGGGTGAAACTTTAAGTAGCACTCGATCCCCAACTTGGAATTCGAGTAATTTCCTGTCTAAATCAGCGTATGCTTTCTGACGGTCGCGTGCTGCCGCCATGCGTTGTCGTATTTGTGCAATCTTTTCTCTAGTATCGACTACCATTTCTGGACCTGTGATTTGACTATCTCCCACCTCTGCCCAACAGAGAGGTGACCGGCATTTACGCCCGTACAATGCCTCGAATGGAGCAGCTTTAATGCTGGTGTGGTAGCTGTTATTGTATGAAAATTCCACGAGTGGCAGATGTTTTTCCCAACCATTGCCAAAGTCAATTACGCACGCCCGAAGCATGTCTTCTAGAGTTTGAATAGTGCGCTCAGACTGCCCATCGGTCTGAGGATGATAAGCTGTGCTCATGTCTAATCGAGAGCCAAAAGATTTGTGCATTGCTTGCCATAGTTCAGAAGTAAAACGAGCGTCGCGATCAGAGATAATAGAGGTGGGCACACCGTGCCTCGAAACAACTTCCCTAAGATATACGTCTGCTAGTGTGGAGAACTTATCCGTTTCTTTGATTGCCAGGAAGTGAGCAGACTTAGTGAGTCGATCCACGATCACCCAAATAGTGTCATTTCCGCGCTGGGATCTAGGTAAACCGGTAACAAAATCCATGGAAATTTGCTCCCATTTCCATTGTGGTATCTCAGGTTGTTGGAGTGGTCCTGACGGTTTCTGGTATTCTGCCTTGACTCTCGCACAAGTCAAGCATTTGCTAACGTATGTGGCTATGTGGGCCTTCATGCTAGGCCACCAGTATGTAGTCTTAATATCGTGGTACATTTTATCCGAACCAGGGTGTACCGAGTAGCGAGACTTGTGAGCTTCATCCATTACCAGCTCGCGTAAGTTGCCGTACAGTGGGACCCAAATGCGTCCTGTTACGTAATAAGCACCATCTTCCTTCTGTTCTAAGCGTTGCCTTGAGCCGCGTAGAGCTTCAGCCCTGACGTTTTCTGGTTTCAATGCTTCTACCTGAGCATCTCGTATCTGGGAAGGAAGACTAGACTGTATGGTGAGTTGTAAAGCTCGCACGCGCTTAGGCGCGGTGTCCTTTCGACTGAGGGCGTCAGCCACAACATTGGCTTTGCCAGGGTGGTACCTGATTGAGCATTCATAGTCGTTTAGCAGTTCGACCCATCGTCGCTGTCGCATATTCAGTTCCTTCTGCTTGAGTATATGTTCAAGGCTCCTGTGGTCAGTGTAGATAGCACATTTGGTGCCGTACAAGTAGTGTCGCCATATCTTAAGTGCAAAAACAACCGCTCCCAACTCTAAATCGTGTGTTGTGTAATTCCGCTCGTGAATCTTAAGTTGACGCGAAGCATAGGCAATGACTTTATCCCTTTGCATCAATACACATCCAAGACCTTGGATAGATGCGTCGCAGTAGACTACGAAATCATCCGTGCCTTCAGGCAATGAGAGGATAGGTGCGCTACAGAGTCTATCCTTTAAGTGTTGGAACGCTGTTTCCTGTGCATTACCCCAACGGTAAACAACACCTTTCTGTGTCAGTAGTGTAAGCGGCTGAACAATTTTTGAGAAGTCTTTGATGAACCGTCTGTAATAACCCGCCAAACCCAAGAATTGGCGTATTTCTATTGGTGTGCGAGGTGCAGGCCAGTTCTTGATCGAATCCACCTTGGATGGATCTACATGAATCACATCCTTGTTTGCCACGTGGCCTAAGGAGTGGACTTCACGAAGCCAGAAGTCACATTTGGAAAACTTAGCGTATAACTGTTCTGTTCGCAGAAGTTCCAGTATAAGTCGTAAATGATGCTCGTGCTCCTCCTGACTCTTCGAATAAATCAGGATGTCGTCGATGAAAACAATGACGAATTTGTCGAGATAGGGTTTGCACACCCTGTTCATAAGATCCATAAATACGGCAGGCGCGTTCGTTAGCCCAAATGGCATGACCATAAACTCGTAGTGGCCGTAGCGAGTTCTAAATGCTGTTTTAGAGACATCCTCATCCCGGACTCTCAGCTGATGGTACCCTGACCTTAAGTCTATCTTGGAGTAGTAGCTCGACCCTTGCAGCTGGTCGAATAAATCATCTATGCGCGGAAGAGGATAACGATTCTTGATCGTCACCTTGTTGAGTTCACGGTAGTCTATACACATCCTGAACGTACCGTCTTTCTTCTTTATGAATAACACTGGGGCTCCCCAAGGCGAAGAGCTAGGACGTATAAAACCCTTTTCCAAGAGTTCTTGTAGCTGCTTTGACAGTTCTTCTAATTCAGTTGGAGCTAGACGATAAGGTGCTCGAGCTATGGGTGCTGCTCCTGGAGCGAGCTCGATCTGAAATTCAACCTGACGATGAGGCGGTAACCCAGGTAATTCCTCAGGAAACACTTGAGGAAAGTCACGTACTACCGGAATATCTTCAATCTTTTTCTCTTTCTTCGAGGTATCTGTAACGAGTGCTAATATAGCAGTGTGACCCTTACGTAAACACTTCTGAGCCCTCAAGAAAGAAATGATGCCACTCACGACACCACTCTTGTCGCCTTGAACTTCGAGAGGTTCTTCACCAGAATGTGGAATACGAATGGTCTTCTCCTTGCATAGGATCCCTGTTTGTTGTTGGGATAACCAGTCCATACTAATGGCGATGTCGAAGCCATCGCAACGCTGGGGTCATTCCTAGTATCACTCTGACCAATCACGAACACTCGACCCCTGGCACCATTGCCGTCGTTATTACCCCAGTTGTTGTCTTCACTAGTTCTCGTTTCCTTGGTTGTGGTTCTAGCTCTGGTTCTGGTTCAACCGTGGGCAGTGTACTTCAATGTGACCTTCAACATCATCTGATAACATCTCTCGTTTCCCTGCTGTTGCCGCCGATTCTATAGATCTTGTGGCTGTTGTTGTCGGTTCTGGTTTGCAGGACGTGAGTTTCTACCATCTTTGGTTCCATGACCAAGCTTGTTGCATTATTGACAATGATTGCGTTTGCCCTGCCCGCTGTGGTGCAGGTTACATCGTTTGCGCTTAGGGTGGTTTCCCTTGTATCCACCCTGCCCTTGAATACTAAATGGTTGCTGTCCAGGACTTTGGTTGTCATTGCTCTTTCGCTGCTGTGCCTGGGACGGATTCGTAGTCGAACCCTTGCTAGAAGTTCCATCCCACTTTTATTGGTTGTCATTGAGGGTAGCAAAAGTAGTTGAAGCAGTAGCGCTGATACGTTGAGGCAGCTTGTTCTGTTCCACTGCCTGGTCTATGAGACGATGAGCAAGATGAGTAACATCTTGAATAGTAGCAAGTTTAGTCATCATCACATGGTTTTGAATTCCTGGTACTAAGCCTTTGAGGTACAACTCAAAGCTCTTTATGGGAGGATCCACCCTAGTTGGACGCAAAATTGTCAGTTTGTTGGATCGTTATCGTGCACGCTTCTATCTCTAACCCCGTCATCTTCATGTTAAAGGACTCCACTTCCAACTTGTGGATGGCATCATAACTACTGTATTCACGTTTGATCGGTTCCTTAAAATCATTCCATGGGGTGGCATTAGCAGCCGCCAGCCCCGGTATCGTAACTTGCGCGTTCCACCAAGTTTGCGCAGTGCCTTCGAGAATATCAGTGGCATATTTCACCTTACGAACCTCAGGTCATTCACACATTTGAAGGCTGATTCGAGTGTCGCTGAAAGTAGTAGGACGACAGTCCATAAAGGTCGTGTATGTGCACACAGGTGGCTGAGCGTGTTGACTTGTCGTGTGCGTAAGAGTAATCAAAATTAAGCACAAGTGTTGAGTTACAAGAGTAGGATCTAAAAATCCTAGAGTAAGTGGTGATGGCAGGTTACACCTCCTGTCTGGGTAGCTGCGAGTGCTGCAGTAACTTGTTCAGTGATCGAAGCCGCCAACTGGGCTTGTGTTAGGTTAACTCGTACACCCATGATCTTGACATCAAGGAGAACATGTGGGTGAGAGGTTCGCGAATAGTGCGAAGAGAGTGAGCACACAAGTGTTCTCATGCAACAACAATTAGTGAGCAATGTAATCTAAGCATACCACGAGCAAAGTTCTATGTAATTCTAGTATGTAGGCAATAAACATAAACCTTATTACCTAGGATGTCGAGTCTTGCACGTGGAGCGAAGCGTCGTTGTGGATCGTTGAGAGCACTGTTCTGGTTATAGTCTGGTTTTAATAAAATCGTTTTCCCCATATTAAAACCGAGTTCTCTATAACCAATGGCTCTGATACCAATCTGTCACACCCCCAAAATCCACCTGCGGAGTATCACCGCTTGGGAGCGTGACTGACCAGGATCGAGCCACCAATCATATTGAACATATAATTAAATATCGAAAATCATTCATCAATACGAAAGGTGTTATCAAAACCAAACATCAATAAGTGTATAGCGGAAGCATAAGTATGTAAACCCAACGTAAATAGTAAATTCAAATGTTTAGATAGATAACATGGCATCATCGATCCATGTCCCACAACGACCTGCTCCTCCCTGTGCAAGCTCCATATGTACCTAACGACCTGCAAGGCATGTAACAGAGGGTCAACAACTAGTTGAGCGAGTTCACAGAATGTAAATGCGTGATAGTAAGTTCGTATGTAACATGTGGCTCTACTGGGCCGATAGTATGTTCCATTGATGGGGGCTTCCCATGTTGTATATCTCCTAGACTATTCGTAATCATAAGTATCCTTCCCAATCCGAGGATAGTAGTAAGTATAGGTTTACGCAGGTTTTATGTAAGTGCCCTTCCCAACCGAGGACAGTACGTAACGAGTACGTAGGTTTAGCGCTGGCGTCCTTCCCAATCCGAGGACGGTAGTACGTAGGTTTAGCACTGGCGTCCTTCCCAATCCGAGGACGGTAGTACGTAGGTTTAGCACTGGCGTCCTTCCCAATCCGAGGACGGTAGTACGTAGGTTTTACGTAGGTTTAGTGCTGGTGTCCTTCCCAATCCGAGGACAGTACGTAGGCTTTGCGTAGAATTTGGCACAGGCATCCTTCCCAATCCGAGGACCGTGGTAAGTAGTCTAGTGGTAATGTAAGTATAGGTAATCATTCAATCCCATTCCCAACCCAACCGGGGAATCCCATGCCTTGGTAAGAGTGTGAACTCACCTTGGTTTGCTCGGTATGCTAAGTGTATGCTCGCAAGTAATCAATCACGTCCTAAAGTATGCACGTATGTGAAATCAGTTTGTGTTCAAGTATAGACACACAGTTGGTAAGCAAGTAGCACGTAGCACGTATTTCAGATCATACACAAGATGGTTACACTTAACTGTAGTTAACTAACCAGGTTAACACTTAAACAGAATATAAACAGGTTACCGTTGCTGATTACCCACTTGGCGAAACACCCCTGTTTCGCCATAAATCCCTTCGACGAAACACCCTGTTTCGTCTCCCTTGTGATTCGTCGTTGAGGTCTCGACCGTCGTTACCTGCGTTTCGTCACAAACAGTTTGATTCGTCGCAAGTCAGTTACGTCATTATCACAGAAACCCTAATCACCGATTAGCAGACAGAATCACACAAAACTCGAAATAATCATCTAGCAGTTATTCCGAATTCATCATAAAATCATTTAATAGATCATCGATATATTAACTCATGCAATCATATCAATTATAAACACAACATCAGATCTATAAGCCAACCCATCGTTTGACTAACCTATAACAATTTATCATATGCTGTTAGCAAATTTATTAGTACACCCCATGCACCGTCCCACTACCTCGATCCCCTCAAGCACATTATCATATGTTTGCAATTAGAATCTTTATCACTCTATTATTATTTCATGTGAGTCTTGCATGCATTCTGACAACATGCACTTGACATTAAATCACCATATGGCCTTAACTAGATCCGACAGCATACTGAAATCTCTACTTGTATGATCAAATCAAGATTACATCACATGGCATATAATTCAAGAGTTAATTATGATGTCACACTTATTCGCATCAACCATCATCCGTGCATGTGATTCACTCATACAAAAGCACAACACAACAAACATTCAAGAATTTTAATTAACCATCTATAATACTAACCGGAATAGAAGATTTGCGGAGGAGAGGTCTCGAAGATGAGGAAGGTGGGGGGGGGGGCTGCCGTCGCAAGTAAGAGGAAGGAGGGGCTCTAGGGTTTTGTTTTTTTTTTTGTGATTAAGCTTTTACGTGAACTGGGGAACAATATATTTAGAACCAATTATTGATGGGCCAAGCCCAACTTGATTTTGCCTACATCATATGGGTCGAAAACACCTAGTGTTTTCGGCTAAAGGGTTTCATATTAACAACAATACCCATACATATATATTGCTCATACAACCACATATCAACAAACATACAAACATATATCAACATATACATTTATATTGCACATCAATTATAACATATCAATCACAATGCGATTCAACGTATTACAAACGTGTACAAATGTGAAACAAACAAGTCGCGTAACAAACAACTTAAACAATTATCGTGCAATTAATGCGAAGATAGAAATCTTGGAAATTCGAGTTATCACAAAGTGCACCCATCGTGAGCGTAGTATAGTGTTGGCAAGATACCGAGGTCGTCCAAGGACACAAGAGCTTTTAGTACCGGTTTATCCTCAACGTCTAATCAAATCAAAAGTTTAGGAAAAACGTTTTAAAACAAGAAAAATAAAAATTAACTAAAATGCTGAAAAATAAAATAAAAATAAAAACAGATAGACAAGATGAATCACTTGGCTCCGACTCGTGTTTAGTGTAACCTTTGATTATTTCCGCACTTTTGCACTTTTTAAGAGATTATCTTAGTTATTGTAGTAGGCCCCTCTTTTGAAGGTGACGTTACCCTCAACCCAGTAGTTTGAGTCAACAAGGATACAATCCTAAAGGGTCGGATTATTGAAAGATAATTAATTAAGTTATTGATGCATAATGTGGTAGGCCCCTCTTTTGAAGGTGACGTTACCCTCGGCTAAGTAGTCTGAGTCAGCAGGGATACAGTCCTAAGTAGCCGGGTTAAAGTATTAATAGTAGCTTACATATGAGGGGATCAAAGAGTTTGGACCCCCGCCATCCAATACCGGTGGGTATTGAAGGAGGTCCTACTAAATTTGACCCAAGTCCTTTGCAGGATCTATACACTGAACAATGGCAAGACTCTTACCAAACAGTTCCCTTAACCCCCGACCAGGTAGCCAACATACCCCCATATAGACTGTGGAGATATGAATGGTGAAAATCTTTTATTTTATATAGACAGTAAAATAATGCCAAGACACCACGGACAAACGATAAGGAAGAATCACCTTCAACATAAGAAACTAGTTATTAAAGTCATTAATACATAACCAAGTAAAAAGTGCGAAAAGATTAAAAATAAAAAGTATTACACTAGACACTTGTCTTCACCAAGTGATGTAAGAGACTTAGGCAAACATGGCCTTTGTAGGATCGTTTACGAGTCGTTCAGAAGAGTTCTTATTTATACGAAAGGCGGAAACAGACGTATAGACTTGGAAACAGCTTGATTCACACTTTAAACGTCTTGTATATTGATTTAACACTGTTTACAATCACTAGACATACCGGCAGCACCTCGGTATATCAATCTAATTCCGTTACAAATGACTAGACATGAAGCCTATATATAGTGGAGGTGATTCCGCTTGAAAGTGGCACTGACACTTTCAAGTGGAATTAGAAATGTTAATTTCCCCTGAAAGTGGCACTGACCATTTCAAGCGGAATTACAATGTTAATTTCCCTTGAAAGTGGCAGTGGCTGTTTCAAGCGAAATTACCCACTTTAACACAAACCCTAGTTTCTCGTACAACGTGCCCTGATCTAACAATTCTAGTACAAGACTCGATACAAGACGAAGTCGACAGACGTATGCACCAACAGACTCCCCCTCGGATGTTGACGAGTCTTCAGTGTCGAGTCTTCAACGTCTTCAGTCTTTATCAATCTTCGGGCTCTTCCAAAATATCTGCTGTCGGGGAGGTCGGGCATGCCACGTTTGTTCCTTTTCTTGTATTTATGTTAGATTTAGCTGACTTTTTGCTTCTTTTGTTAATTTGAGCTCATTTAATCCTGAAAATACAAAAGGAAGACAAAAGCACACTTTTTCCAACATTAGTACTAAAAAGGGTTAGTTTTATGCCACAATTGATGTAATTTATATGTTGCATTTTGCACACATCAAGCGGCCCCTGGATATTATGTATTCCGGCATGTTTATTCAAAAAATATTAGTTGTTTTTCAAGAAAAAAGAATATATAAACGACAATCTTTTTTAGTGTTAAGAAAATAATTTTACTTGAGATAAGAAAATTAAAAATAGAAAATGTGGTATGGGGAAACGGGACCGGAAACAGAAGTAAGTTAAAAGAAAAAAGATGAAAAAGTGAAAGAAATTTGATTGTGAGAAGTGAAAACACAGTTTACAGTTTTCCGAGATCCACTGTGTCCTCTCTCAAGTCGCCGCCTCCTTCCGTCATATTGTTGTCGCTCGCCTCCCTTAACACCACCAACACCCTCCTCGATCTCACCTCCTTCCGATCTCTCTCTAAACTTTCTTAGGGAACAAAATAGTACACCGCCGGCGACCAAACCCTCCATGTTCCTTTAGCTCTGATTTCTGTTTATCTGGCGACTGGCGTTTAAGACGTCCCAGACATTTCCGACTGTTTAAGGTCTCCACAGTCCCGATCTAACATTGCATGTGGTTTTCTCAACCCGATTTGTTGCGGCTAGAGTTTCAAGGTAAGGTTCCTGATCTTTTTTTTTTTTATTTCCACCTACATTTTTTGTTGTTTTCGGCTTTTGACATTCCCGTTGTCTTAGGGCTTATGCTATTATCGACGATGGAGTAGTTGTACTGTTAGCACAGTTGTTTCGAGTGTGTTTTGGCAGTTGCAATGGATTCCGGCAGGACCATCAAGATATCTGTCACGGCCCCCGACCTAGTTTCCCGGTTCGAACGCCGCGGGACAGAAAGCCCGTGGTATTGGTGGTTAATTTGGCAGCGTAAATTTTAACAGGATCGTTTGAACTGAAAACATCCATTTATTTTATTTCAAGTTCCGGGACAAACCCCGTAATTACAATAAAGGAATTTTACTAGGAAATTCCCTAATTACAAAAACATGTTTATTTATTTACTGAGCCACTTTCTTTAAGCTGTAGTGCTACGCGGCACTTTTTCTGGTTCACAGTAAATCACCTGAAACATGTTTAAAATATTTTTATCAGCAGGAAAATACCGGCGAGTCATTCAATTTGCACAAAATGACACATTGTTACAATTTACAGCATTAAGAGTTTTCACATTTGCCCCTATCTTATAATTAGCTGGTTCAGTTGTCACTCGACCGGATCTATGACTGTGGTCATACCACTATTGGGTCCTGTCACCCAATAGTGACGTATATCACTAATTAGGCTCGCCCACCTAAAGTGATAAAAACAGCAATAATGTGCACAATACCCGACTTACTGCCAGTAACTTAAGATTAGCAAAGACTTAATCACTGCAAAGTATAACTGGAAAACATTTAGGGGTTTGTAAAGCAATTTGATAAAAAGAGAATGACTCACATTGCAAGTTTAGACGGACATAATTTGCCTACTGATTAAGCCTGGTAACCTAGTTAAATAATGCAAACGAAACTAGGTTAGTAACTTAATACAACATTTACGATAATCTCACGAAATCAAAACCCTCACAACGAATGACAAAGTATAGCCCGAATTCAGGCAGCACTTAAACATCCATCGGATCGGTTTCAATCGATCGGACATTGTATCATAGCAGTAATCGAGTTATTACCCCGTTATTGTAGCGGCGTTTCGACTCTTTGAATGAAATATTTTTTAGCAGAATGATAGTGATTTTGAAGAGATTTTCGAGCACAGAAGCCTGCCCATGCAACGACCTATTTATAGCAGATTTTTGAGTTTTTCGCGGCCCGCGAAGGCCATAAGGCCGTTTTACGCGCCCCGCGAGAGCCACCCTAGCTACGGCTAGGGTTGCCATGTCACACCCTAGGTCCGCCATGTGTCTAACACGTGGCCCTAAAGCTTATCCGTAGAATTTCATGTCTGTCGCGCCCCGCGTAGACCATCCTTAATTCTTTCGCGGCCCGCGACAGCTTACTAAATTTTGATTTTCTTGATTTTTCATAAAAATTAGGGTTTTAGGGGTTCTGGTTTTCACTTACGGGGTGTTTTAGGACATTTTCATGCCGGTCCTTACATCCTCCCCACCTTATTTAAAATCTCGTCCTCGAGATTTACTGGAATAAGTAATGATATTTTCGCTTCATTTCCGATTCCAGCTCCCATGTGTACTCAGGTCCTCTTTTTGAATTCCACTTGACTTTGACCAGTACCAATCTCTTGTGTTTGATGTGCTTAACCTTTCTATCTTCTATTTGGAGAGGTTTCTCAACAAATTTTAGCTTCTCATTTACCTCTATATCTTGAAGAGGTACTACCAGTAATTCATCAGATAAACACTTCTTAAGATTAGATACATGAAACACATCATGAACCCCGGCTAGCTCTTCTGGTAGTTGTAGTTGATAGGCAACTGGTCCTATTCGTTGGGTAACTGCGAACGGTCCTACGTACCTTGGACTTAGCTTTCCTTTCTTACCGAACCGAACTACCCCTTTCCATGGAGAAACTTTCAAGAGTACCTTGTCTCCAACTTGAAATTCTAACGACTTGCGTCGATTGTCTGCATAACTCTTCTGGTGATCTCGAGCCGTTTTCAGTCTTTCCTTGATTTGAGTTATCTTTTCGGTGGTTTCCTGTACAATCTCGGGATCGGATAATTGACTTTCTCCTATTTCTGCCCAGCATACTAGAGTTCGGCACTTTCGTCCATACAGTGCTTCGAACGGGGCAGCATTGATGCTTGTGTGATAACTATTGTTATAGGAGAATTCTATTAACGGTAAGTGGTCATCCCAATTTCCACCGAAATCTATTACACATGCCCTGAGCATGTCTTCTAAGGTTTGGATCGTCCTTTCACTTTGTCCATCTGTTTGAGGATGATATGCAGTACTTAAATTTAATCGTGTCCCCATTGCTTTTTGGAAACTTGCCCAGAAATACGAAGTGAAGCGACTATCCCTATTTGACACAATGGAGAGTGGAACTCCATGTAGTGACACTACCTCGTCTACGTATAACTTAGCCAATCTTTCCATGCTAAAGGTTTCCTTCATTGGTAGGAAATGAGCTGATTTGGTTAGTCGATCTACAATCACCCAGATTGCATCGTTACCTTTCCTAGTCTTGGGCAACTTTGTTACAAAATTCATTGTTATTAGTTCCCATTTCCATACATGCATTTCTAATTGTTGAAGCAAACCGAAAGGTTTCTGATGTTCTGCCTTAACTTGCGAACAAGTTAGACACTTAGAAACGTATCTAGCTATGTCCTTTTTCATTCCTATCCACCAGAAGTTATTTCTTAAATCCTGATACATCTTGTTATTACCAGGATGCATCGTATACCTAGATTTGTGGGCTTCCTCTAAAATCTTATCTCTTAAATTTCCTTGTCTAGGTACCCAAATCCTTTTCTTGTGGAATCTCCAAATTCCATCAGTCCCTTGTTCTAATTCCTTTATCCTTCCTTTCATTCCTTCAGCATCATCCTTGATTGCTGTTCCTTGAATGTTCTTCACTTGTTCCATTAAATCTAATTGTAGATTTAATCTAAGAGCACGAACTCGCCTTTGCTTTTCATGGTACTTACGACTAGGCCTGTAATCGAACCAAACGAACACGAACATGACGAACACGAACATATACATGTTCGTGTTCGTTCATTTAACTTTAACCAAACATGAACACGAACACGAACATATAATCGAACATATTTTTTTGTTCGTGTTCGTTCATTAAGAAATCGGGCATGTTCGTGTTCGTTTATGTTCATTCATTTAAAGCCTAAATGAACAGTTCATGAACATAAACGAACACAAACAAACATAAAACAAAAAGAAAATTTAACTGAACATATTTGAATAAACATAAACAAATATAAATTAATATGACTGAACAAACGAAAACAAACACAAATGAACGTAATTGAACAAATATAGACAAACACAATTTAACATTAGTGAATACAAACAAACAAGTCTAATATATTTCAATTCATCTGAAAACACATCTAAATTAGGGTTCATATATACTAAAATTAAGTAGTTTTTTTTATATAAATATTAATAAGTGATTAGTTACGCTCTAAGAAAAATTCTAAAATTTCTTTTTTTATTACTAGAAAACTCAATTACTAATTAATTATATTTATATAAGTAGTTAGAAAACATAATATTTATATAAATATAATTAGTTATGTATTCACTAAAATTTAAACGAACATAAATGAACGTTCACGAACATAAATGAACGGACATAAACGAGTGTTCATGAACATAAATGAACGAACACAAGGTGTGTTCATGTTCGTTCATTTAATTAAACGAACAAAATATTTTGTTCTTGTTCGTTCGTTTATTAAATAAACGAACATAAACGAACTTCCCGCTGAACAAGTTCATGAACAGTTCATGAACGTTCGGTTCGTTTACAGGCCTACTTACGACTTAAGGCATCGGCTACCACATTTGCCTTTCCTTCGTGATATAGAATATCACGGTCATAATCACTTAAAATCTCCATCCATCTTCTTTGCCTCATGTTCAATTCTTTTTGCCCAAATATGTATCTTAGACTCTTATGATCTATATAGACAGTGAACTTACTTCGATACAGATAATGTCTCCAAATCTTAATGGCAAAAATTATTGCTCCCAATTCTAAGTCATGAGTCGTATAATTTTCCTCGTGCTTTTTCAACTGCCTTGATGCATACACAATTACCTTTTTGCGTTGCATTAGCACACATCCTAATCCTAGCTTAGAAGCGTCGCAGAAGACCGCAAAATCTTTTGTACCTTCTGGTAAAGCAAGAATTGGGGCATTTGTTAATCTTTGCTTTAAAAATCCTAAAAGCCTCATCTTGCTTGGGTCCCCATTCAAACTTAACCGTTTTACAGGTTAGCTTAGTTAATGGAACAACTATCTTAGAAAAATCTTTGATGAAGCGCCTATAGTACCCAGCTAATCCTAGAAAACTCCTAACTTCGGTAGCTGATTGCGGAACCTTCAAATTTGTGATCGCTTCTATCTTGGAAGGATCTACATGAATGCCTTCATGATTCACCATGTGTCCTAAAAATTGCACTTCTTGTAGCCAAAATTCACACTTTGAGAATTTGCCGTAAAGCTTTTCCCTTCTTAACAGGGTTAGGAGTGCATACAGGTGTTCACAATGATCGTCCTGGCTTTTGGAATAAATAACTATATCGTCGATGAAGACAATTACGAATTTATCCAGATACGGCTTACAGATCCTATTCATCATGTCCATAAATGCCGTAGGAGCATTCGTTAGTCCAAACGGCATGACTGTAAACTCGTAGTGACCATACCTAGTCCTGAAAGCAGTTTTAGGTATGTCTTCTTCCTAGGGATGGCAATGGGTCGGGTTTGGGACGGGTTTAGGTAATCCCAAACCCAAACCCGGTTAGATAAGCTTGTCCCAAACCCGTCCCAAAACCAGTCGGGTTTCTAGCGGGTAAATACCCATCGGGTATCGGGTAAACCCGTTAATTTAAAAAGATTACTCATTCGGTATACTCATCTCAAAATTAGGTATCTATCGGGTAACTACTAACCGGTTACATTTTGTATTGTCATTATAAAAATATATATCAAATAACTACAATGTATACGGAATAGAATACCTATATGGGTAAAAAATGGATGTATCATATATATACATATTTAATAATATAAAAGAAATTATATCGGGTATACAATCGGTTAAACGGGTACACTTTATCGGGTAAATGGGTATATCACTAAATCCCAAACCCGTCCCAAACCCGCGAAAAAAATAAAAACTATTCCCAAACCCGATTAACCGACCCAAAACCCGTCCCAAATGTGTCGGGTTTCGGGTTTACCCAATGGTTTCGGGTTTGATTGCCATCCCTACTTCTTCCTGTACCTTCAACTGATGATATCTGGAGCGCAAATCTATCTTAGAAAAGCATCTAGCTCCCTGAAGTTGATCAAAAAGGTCATCAATCCTAGGTAATGGGTATCGATTCTTAATTGTAACTTTATTCAATTCCCTATAATCGATACACATTCGCATCGAACCATCCTTCTTTTTCACAAACAACACAGGTGCTCCCCACGGGGATGAGCTAGGTTGTATGAATCCTTTGCTTAACAATTCATCCAACTGCTTTTTCAGTTCTAACATTTCGGTGGGTGCTAACCGATAAGGTGCCTTAGCTATTGGTTTAGTTCCAGGGATTAGATGAATTCTAAATTCTACTTCCCTATCTGGTGGTAATCCAGGTAGCTCTTCTGGGAATACATCCGGGTATTTTGATACTACTGGAATTTCCTTAAGTTCCTTTCTTTTAGTGTTAATGATTACCGAAATCATATACATTATTCCTTGTTTTCGTTCAAAACTAGCAACTTTCATTACTGAAATGAACTTCATTGGTTTACACGGCTTATCTCCTGAAATCAAAATTACTTCTCCTGTTGGCGTATGTATTTCTATGGAATTTTTATCACAGAGGATTCGAGCATGGTTGGCTACTAACCAATACATTCCTAATACGACATCGAATCCGGCTAATTTCATAGGTAGAAGGTCTGCAGAAAATTTATGGCCTAAGAGTTCTATCTTTCCTTCTTGGAGAACCTTATTTATATTAACTGAGTTTCCTTCTGTTGTTTCTACGGTAAAAACTTGCCTAAGTTTAGTTAAAGGTAGGTTAAGGGCTTGGCAAAATGAAGTATTTATAAAACTTTGGTTTGCACCAGAGTCAAATAATACTTTTGCGTAAACGTCATGTACAAGAAACGTACCAGCTATCACATCGGGAATCATATCTGCTTCTTGCGTTGTCAGTTGGAAGGCTCTTGCGTTCTTCTTATTAGTTTCTTCTGCAGGTTTGGCCTTGTTGTCAACTGGCTTAACCAATTTTGGGCAATCGGGCTTGAAGTGCCCTGTTTCGCCGCAGTTGTAGCAGATTACGGATTTCTTCCTGCATTCCTCCTCACGGTGCCCTGGTCTTTTGCAGAAATTGCAACTTTCCTTACATTTTCCAAAATGTTTCTTTTTACAATTTCCTCAAAACGGCGGTATAGAAGATTGCCCGGTTCCTTTTTTCTTGAAATTATTATTACCCCCTCGAAAACCTTGGGTAATCTTCTGGGCCAATTCCTTTTTCCTGTTCTCTTCTCTTGTGCGTACCAGCCCATCGGTTAAGGTGTTGGCCAATTCGACTGCATCATCAATCGTTCGGGGTCTCGCAGCTTTGACTATATCACGAATCTCGCTAATTAATCCCCAAATATAGCGAGAAATAAGCACCGGTTCTGGCGAAGCCAGAGTTGGTACAATTCTAGCATACTCGAAAAATGTCGAAGTATACCCTCAACAATCAACATCCACCATTCGGTGGTTCAGGAACTTATTTGTCATTTGTTTCTTTTCGTAGGAGGGACAAAACTTTATTTCCACCAATTCCTTAAATTCTTCCCAACTTATGGCATATGCCACGTCACTTCCCTTTGCTTGTAGCACCGTGTTCCACCATTCTAACGACTCTTCCTTGAAAAGATGGGATGTATACATCACCCTATCCTCTTCTGCGTGCTTACTTATTTTAATTACTGCTTCGGTCTTTTCTAACCAACGCAGGGCAGCAGTCGCCCCTTCATTACCTGCAAATTCAACCAACTTACAGGCAAGAAATTCTTTGTAAGTACAACCAGGAGTTGCAACTTTCATTTTCTTAAGTAATGGGGCTTGAACCACATTATTATTATTGCCGCCTCCATTTACACTGTTACTGAAATTATCGTCGCGTGTGCGTTTGCTATGGTTGGATTGGGAAGGTTCAGCAGGATTCTTAACAGCAGCGACGATTGCGGGGATTGCGTTGGCTATTCCCTGAGCAACGATATTTTCTATATCTTTTCTGTTAAGAAAATAGTCTTCATTATTAGGTTCAGATTGGTTAACTTCATTTGTCGGTTGGTTTATTGCATTTTCCATCTGAATAATTAACAATATATACAAATTATTGTCACAAAAGGGATA
Source organism: Helianthus tuberosus (assembly GCA_030545235.1). Taxonomy (NCBI): domain Eukaryota; kingdom Viridiplantae; phylum Streptophyta; class Magnoliopsida; order Asterales; family Asteraceae; genus Helianthus; species Helianthus tuberosus. The sequence goes on from CM060451.1 coordinate 30,896,976, forward strand.
GCAACTAAACACAATAGGGCAATCACAACACAATTAAGTCAACACATATAGCCAAAATCGTCGACCTTGCGACATTTATATTTTTATATATAATATTATACATCCATACAAGTCAGATATATATTACAGATGTTTTATTTTAGTTATTAATATACAATATTATATTATTATTATTATTATATATATATTATGATTTTTTTCACATATTAATATTATACAAAATTTTTAACTATGGTTGACTGGCTTTTTCAAAAACGACGCTCCTTCTCGTCGTACTTCCACGTGATGTTTTCTTCCACTTCTCGAATCTGATTCCCCGCATCCACCAGTTCCTCACCATAGCGGCGTAATTCGGCAATGCTCTTCGGGTTCATAAGTGGAAAGGGTGCAGGTTCAGGATCAAACTGGGGAAAGTAAACATTTACGTTATTCATAAAATTTTGGAAGTGCCAGTCACTAGTCCACCATTCTTCTAACTGCCCTGTAACAGGTTGAGGGTTGACAATTGGGTCTGGAATAGCAGGTTCCAAATTGATAGGAAGTTCTGATTGGGCGGGGAAATTGAAAAGGGTTTCATCAGCAAGTCCGATGAGGTCAGAGTTTGCAAGTTTTCTATCGAGTTCCTCCCAAGGTGGCAACTCCAGGGCCTGGCCAAAGCTCTCCCCTACTTCATTTCCTTTTCCTTTTGGATCCTACGTCTTTTTCACATTTTGGGCAGCGGGCTTCTTCTTGCGTCCTCGCTTCCAGTCCAGAAGCCTTCTCCTCTTTTTAGGTTTGGTTTTCTCCTGGGGCTGGGCCTGAAAGACTAGTGGCTCCTCAGTGTCAGCCTGATAACCGAACTGAGTTCCGGAAATCTCCATATTAGTGGTATGGATGGTGCAATTTCGGAGGGATTCTGATAGTTTATTCATGCTGTTAGGCACACATGAAGAAACACACTAAAATTCAAATTAATATTTTATTTATTATAATTAAATTTTCACAGAATCACAAAATGGCAATTTGAAAATTAAGTATTTTTCAAATACTTAATTGGCTTAAATCAGTGGCTCTGATACCACCTTTTTCTGTCACGGCCCCCGACCCAGTTTCCCGGTTCGGACGTCGCGGGACAGAAAACTCGTGGTATTGGTGGTTAATTTGGCAGCGAAAATTTTAACAGGATCGTTTGAACTGAAAACATCCATTTATTTTATTTCAAGTTCCGGGACAAACCCCGTAATTTACAATAAAGGAATTTTACTAGGAAATTCCCTGATTACAAAAACATGTTTATTTATTTACTGAGCCACTTTCTTTAAGCTGTAGTGCTACGCGGCACTTTTCCTGGTTCACAGTAAATCACCTGAAACATGTTTAAAAGATTTTTATCAGCAGGAAAATACCGGCGAGTCATTCAATTTGCACAAAATGACACATTGTTACAATTTACAGCATTAAGAGTTTTCACATTTGCCCCTATCTTATAATTAGCTGGTTCAGTTGTCACTCGACCGGATCTATGACTGTGGTCATACCACTATTGGGTCCTGTCACCCAATAGTGACGTATATCACTAATTAGGCTCGCCCACCTAAAGTGATAAAAACAACAGTAATGTGCACAATACCCCACTTACTGCCAGTAACTTAAGATTAGCAAAGACTTAATCACTGCAAAGTATAACTGGAAAATTTAGGGATTTGTAAAGCAAATTGATAAAAAGAGAATGACTCACATTGCAAGTTTAGATGGACAGAATTTGCCTACTGATTAAGCCTGGTAACCTAGTTAAATAATGCAAACGAAACTAGGTTAGTAACTTAATACAACATTTACGATAATCTCACGAAATCAAAACCCTCATGACGAATGACAAAGGATAGCCCGAATTCAGGCAACACTTAAACATCTATCGGATCGGTTTCAATCGATCGGACATTGTATCGTCGCAGTGACCGAGTTATTACCCCGTTACTGTAGCGGCGTTTCGACTCTTTGAACGAAATATTTTTGAGCAGAATGATAGTGATTTTGAAGAGATTTTCGAGCACAGAAGCCTGCCCATGCAACGACCTATTTATAGCATATTTTTGAGTTTGTCGCGGCCCGCGAAGGCCATGAGGTCGTTTTACGCGCCCCGCGAGGGCCACCCTAGCTACGGCTAGGGCTGCCGTGTCACACCCTAGGTCCGCCACGTGTCTGACACGTGGCCCTAAAGCTTATCCGGAGAACTGCATGGCTGTCGCGCCCCGCGTAGACCTTCCTTAAGTCTTTCGCGGCCCACGACAGCTTACTAAATTTTGATTTTCTTGATTTTTCATAAAAATTGGGGTTTTAGGGGTTCTGGTTTTCACTTACGGGGTGTTTTAGGACATTTTCATGCCGATCCTTATAATATCGTATTCCTCTTATCTGTGTTGGTCAGCGGCCGGCAAGATCACAGTTCTGGTCATCAACAACTGGATGCCAACGAAGGACATTACTGTAATTTCATAAGAAAGGGCAATGTTGTAATTTGAGTTGGGTTATCGGTGGCCTTTGCGCCGACTTTGTGTTTTAAGTAATAATAGAATTTGAGTTAAAGCTAATGATCTCTATATTGTATTTCTCTTGGGAGATGCAAAGTCGACTCTCACTTGGTGCAGAGGGAGACACTGGTAGGCAATGATAGGAGACCGAGGGAATCTTGGGTTCGATCCTTGAGCCAAACGAGTTTTACCAGTAATTCCACCGTCGTGCCTACGGGCGGGTGGGTTATCGGGTTTTCCCCGAAAATTGGTAGTGGACTTGGGTCACTCTCGGAGTACTCTATTTGGTCAAGTGGATGCCCCGAAAATGCTCGGAATTGATTATGTTGGCCATTTAAAAGAAATGAGTTAAAATGTTACTAAAAGGTGAAGGCATTATTGGACAACTCAAAAAAATTATCAATGTTTTGAAAATCGGATCGGACCGGCTGGTTGCACCGGAAACCGGAGGTTTCACTGGTCCGGTTCAATATATTGGATCGGATTTACATCAAACCGGCGGTCGGACCGGAAAACCGGCCAGTTAAACCGGGTTTTTAAGGGATTGAACCGGATTTTGGCATTTTTTTCGAATATCACCCTTTTAATTTTAAGACACCTGTCGGTTCTTACATCCTGTCAGACCAGTGACCAGACCGATTCGACGTCTGGTCCGATTCTAAAAACATTGCTCAAAATATAAAATAGTTGTATTTAATTTAACTATGATTACTATGCATTTACTAGATTATGTATAGTCAAACATTGTATTTGTTCTTTCCTCAGATTGCGGGGAGTGGGGGGGAGCTTGGGTTGGGGAATTGAGAGACAAGTGGCAAATTGGTGGGGTCACATGGATGCTGCAGCGTGGCGAGACTGCTGGCTAGGTGTGGGTTGGCGTAGCAAGTGTCATTTCTTATTTTTTTTTAACTATTTAAATTTTATTTGAAGTAAAACAAAATACTAAATAATATTTTTTTTTAAATTGCAAATAAAATTAAGAAAAAAAAACACATAAAAAAGGTACATAAAATTAAAAAAAAAGAAAAATAAATACTTCAAGATTCGCCCGTATCATACTTCTTTAAGATTTCTTGTTTCATCTTCAACGTCAATTCCAATTTTGGGCCGCTAAGATGGTCGACGTTCATGGCGAGAAATTTCATATCCTCACGTCTTTCTTTGTTATATGTTTTTTTTATCATATGCGGCTTGCATATTTTTCTTAATCTCCATCCTTTGTTGTTTGATGAAATTGAATGTGTCGATTTTCGTTCCAATTTCATCCAACTGATCGGTGTACAAATTTTTACCCGAGGCCGAGCTAGGGGCCGAACCCGATCTCCCTCTTTGAACCCGCTTTTATGACGTGTCTCTACCTAGTGGGCGAGGAGAAAAATCATCCAAATTTAGATCAAGCTCTTGATCACGAGCATCAGACTGAGCTTGGGACGAGGGTGTTCGTGCTCTTTTGGATGAAGTTGATTCGCTAGTAGTAGGAACTCTCGCCCATTTAGAAGCGTACCTACATACATCCCAACAATGCATGTACTTGAACTCATGCTTCTTGTTGTCTCTGTATGCTATAAAGGTGTTCTTGATAAAGTCCGCCTCCGTATCACCACTCCTTGGCGAGGTCTCGCCTTATGGAAAAATCCGTTGAACGCGGTAACTTGTGTATTTATGTCACCCCACTTGGACGAGAGGCTATCATTTTCACGATACACCTCCTCGCTTTTCATTTGCCTATGAAAGGATCTCTTAATGGAATCTTAAAAATGTTGGCGGTGTCGTGAATTCCCTATTCCAAAAAAAATTAGGCATTATAAAAAAATTATATTAAAACTAAAAGAGTAATATTGTTATATAAAAAATACATTCAATTGGATTTTGCGATTCGTTGATATAACATTTTGCCAAAACGGTTTCTTCTTGCGGCGTCCACTTTAATTGTGTTCGTTGAGCGGCCGCTATGGCTTTCTCCTCATCCGTTTTTTTGTGACTTCTTTTTTTGTGGGTTTTGATGACGAACCGCTCACGTTTTGTAGTTGTGTTTCGGGAACCGAATCGGGTTGGGAAAGGTTAATGACGGGAATAGATGATTCGTCGTATGGAAAATTCGTGTAAACACGGTTTCCTATATACGACGCGACGGCCGCTAGGTCGGGAACCGGTGAGTAGATGAAAGGGCCGCTAGGTCGGTTTGTTGGTTGACGGTTTTGTGGCGGGCTAGGGTTCGGAGTTTCTTGGTATCCAAAAGGGTCGGTTGGGTCGTATCCACGGTTATAAGGATGCATTGCAGAGAATGTGGATTAAATTTATAAAAATATAGAGATAGAAGAAGTAAAGATGTAGAGAAAGTGGTAAAAATATAAAAAAGGGGTTGTGTTTATAGAGTATAAAAATAATTTTTTTTAGTTAACTAGCCGTTTGGCTAACTGTTAGCCCCAACGGTCGGATTTCCCCAGCCGGGACCAATCACAGCTTGCCAGCTTAACCCCCCCCCCCCCAACGCCGGGCTTCAAACCGACGCTGGCTGGGCAACGCCAAACCAACGCTGGCACGGAGTGAGCTAGCCAGCGTTGGCTGGCTTCCCCCACCCTAACCAACGCCACCACTCCCTGCAGTCTCAGACCATGGGTAATGGTTAATGCCTCTTAAATGGCATTTTTTGCCACATCACCATCATAATGTTTCATGTAATGGTTAAGGCTTTTTAGTGACCTTTTATTTATTAGTTTCCTTGTTTTTTCTTTTTATTGGACATTATTCTAGAAATGCACATCTCTCTTCATGCCCCTATAATGTCCATGAGGATGGTATAAGAGCATTTATAAAGCCCCATTACGTATGGCCTCATAGTATACATTTGACTTAGCATTTACTTACGTTAATAATATAATTCTCAGTTTTGATTAAATATTTAGATTGAACTAACAAAGTTTTATCATGGTTATTTTATTATCTATAGTCTTCTGTCATTAATTATGTCATACGATGTTAACCAAAGGATTATCAATTCACAAGTATTTAAGTTAATTTAATTCATATCTTAATGGGCTTTTACTTTAGATCATGTGACATATAATCAAGATGAATTAAGCTTTAATTTTTATTCCAAATCAATCTGACTAACACCGTCTTCTAAGGTAGTAATATAACTTATTTTGTTGAAAAATAATGTTATATATATTTTTTATTTTTATGCACATGGTGTCATTTAAAAGATCTTATTTTTTTTTTGAAAGGTAATCTTATTTATTTCTAATTAAAGCCATTTACATTATTTTCCCAATAATATTTGTTAATGATTGAAGCTATAATCTTAGTTAAACCGTACCGTCCAAACTTAATGCACCGTCTCATCAGTACGACTTGTACGGACAGATCTATTTACCGGTCTAGCCGGTTGCCGGTTAATGCAAAAGGTATAATCTCCACGCGTCTACCATTCCTAGGCTATATACACTCACCATTCAAGTAGGTCCCATTTTGAAAATTAATTTTGTATGATTGAGATATTTTTCAAATGTTTGACTTTCTATAATCTATTATTAAACATGGCTAGTAAGCCGGTGTGAAAATGTGAAATAACACTACTTTATAAAAACCGGTTTTAGGACCCCAAAAAAACCGAATTTTTTTTAATTAAAAAACCGGTTTCAACCTGAATTGAACCACTGGTTAGTATACTGGCTAAGAATCTTTATCTTCGAATTCGGTTTAAAAACCGAAAACCGGTTATTTTGGCCCAAACCGGTTATAAACTGAACTGGTTATACCAGTATGGGTTTCCATCGTGAAAAACCGGTTAAAAAACGAACCGTTTTCTTTAAAAACCAGTTTTTTTCCCTCACAAAATGAGCGGTTCGGTTAAAATCCAGACTAGTTAAAAAAACAATTTGTACACCTCTACTTCAAAGCAACCGCAATGTATGAATTTTACAAATTCTAAAATATTATATTATATTACGTTATACTATGAAACTTATGTTAACAATAAATCTGAATGATTCATCCCTTTTTTGTCTTTTTTTCTTTCTGGTGTTGTCTTTTAAAATATTTTATTTTACCACTTAGCTTTTAGCATTAACATTTATAACCTTTTAAGTTTTTAAAGTCTTTGGAATTGAGTTTTATGTGTTTAATTTTTTATATATGTGTGGGTTTAAATTCAAGCTGATTTACGTTTCGAAGTAAATATTTATCGAAAATGAGTCAGGTCAAATATAATACGTTCTTATGCTTATCATCATCGTTGGCGAAGCTTGACCCCACGTTTTTTCCGAAACCGGGGGGGGCTCCCACCCCAAGTAAGCTGCACCCCGATTATCATGTACGTCTTCGGTTAGTCTACGATTTAACGTAAATTTTATTTTTTCCCGGAAATGAGTCGGGTCAAATATAATACGTTTTCATGCTTATTTTTTATGTACGTTTTCAGTTGTCCACGTTTTGACGTAAATTTTTTTTTCGGAACGCCACGGCAACGCACGAGGTAATTTACTAGTTATTAAGCTTTTGATAGGCTGGTATTCGTTTATATACTGCATTTGGTGATGAAACAAAATTACCAAAAATTACATATACATAGTCAAGTGACTAGGAGTTTTATATACGTAATATATAAAATTGACAACGTTTTTAGAGGTTTATAGTTACTCAAAGTTGAATGACATTAACTTAAACTGAAATTTCCCACCCACATTAGATCATGTGTGAAGGAGAAGAAGAGACAACCCGTTACGAAAAATTGGCTAATAAATGCTATGTATCATAAACTAAGGCTTTTTTTATTTGCGAAATTTACTAAATTTGAATGATCCCCTTACGAAGAAAGTATAAATGGAATTGAGATACACTTCAATAAATCTCACGCTTTTATTTTTTCCGAGTGAATTGCAAAGATTGTCATTTATTTTTATACCACATTTCAGGCGATATCTTTTGTCTTTAAATTTGATAAGATTTGTACTTTATGTTTCTAAATCTTGCATGCTATGTCCTTTGGACCTAACCCAGTTAAATTTTTTCGTTAAATCAGATTATGTGAGCCTCATGTGACTGTGAGGGTATTGTCGTCCTTTTCCACTCTAATATATACATAATTAAATAAACAAATTTAAACACACCCACCTTTTATCTCTCTACAAACACACACAATCTCCCACCCCCCTCACTATATCACAGCCACCACCTGCACCTTCCATCACATATATTACAAATGCCCCTTTAAAGTTTAAATCTTTAATTCACATAATATGCAAAGCTACTTCACGTATCAACAATTAAACATCGAGCAACATCAATTAAGAATCTTTCAGAATGCAAAATCATCACATTCAATGATCATAAAATACGAATTCCAAACGAACTAGCTCATCAACAATCTTCTTCTGAATCAACGCGTCAAGCAACTAATATCATTACATCAATACGATGTTGTTTGTCGGCGCTATATTTCTCCGATTATCCGTAAGATGAGTAATCATTTGGGGATACGTATCCTTCCATGATCATATTGGTATTATGTTGTTTTTTCATGTATTGACATTGTTTTTGTTTGTAACGAGTTAACGCTAACCCGCGCGTTGCAGCGGGATGTTGATTAGTTTTATGCAAATATCTTAATTTTAGTATTACTATATGAGACGCAAAATTCTCAATTTAAAAAAAAAAACATTTTTTTTTTAATTTTGCTTTGTCCCCATTCTGTAACACCAGATGCAAATATTTTACTTTAAAATACATAAAGTGTTTTAAGGAATTTTCCAATTCTAAAACCCAATCTAATATAGACTTTAGGGACAACCAAATTAACCAATATTATTTTACGTAACTATTAAAAATTAAAACCAGACCAAATAAAAAAGTTACTTATAATTTGATTTAACAGTTTTGTTATTTTGTAGAAGTTCGACTTTAATTTACCATATTTTAAATTATTCCATGGGTAAAAGAGACTCATGTTGGAAATTTATTAAATTTATTTGAATAGAAATATTTTCATACAAAATAAATATGAGAGAGCATTGGTTGAGTTTTGTCCCACATTGGTGGGATGAAGAATAAAAGAGTGATTGTTGAAGGTTCTGGCCGGCGCCTACTTTTGGACTTTGACACGACACTTAGCCGCCGCCGTCTGCCGACCTGCCTGCCTGTCCACACGCGCATGCATGGCACCTAGCCGCCGCCACCGTCTGCTGACCCAGCTGTGTCCACACTAGCCAGCTGCTGCATGAGTCCTATATAAGGACCTGGTTGCATGCAGAAAAAGACACACCAAGAACAAGAAAACCACTATTCCTGATAAACACTCTCAACTTAGCTCTACCTGCTGCATGAGTTGCAGCATCAACGATCATTCGTTCCTGACACTGAAAGAACTCCACGTCCTCGTTTCAAGTACGTCTTCAGGTGCTAGGCTAGTCCCGGCAGTACTAACTGCTTCGGCTGTTGTACCCTGGGAGACAGACGGGATCATCTGGGTGGCCCGAAATCTGTTTTAAGGGATCGCTGTTGAACAGCAAGCCTCAGCCACTCCTTCTTTATTTCGTTATCGTTTCAGGTGTTCTTATTCACTTCTGCTCTGCTACTGACCTGCTATTGTTTTGTTCTGCTGAGATTATATTGCATGTTTGTTTTGTTATGCACCTTCTGTTATGTTTTGCTTATAAGAAATATAAGAAATTGATTACTGGAAGGAAAAACTTGAGGCTTATATAACCAATTACAATCAATGTGTAGAGACAATCATTGCCTATATCCTATTCATTATAATATACATTTAATCTAGAACTAGAATATGTTAAAGGAACTTTAACTTTTATCAACTTTGACTATAGAATATTTCATATTTTTTTATTGCATTATTTACAGGATTAATTGCGTGAGTAGTTGATGTTGATGCATGTGTTCTAATATGTATTTTATAATTTTTTTACTTTTGTTTTCATGACATGAATATACAATAGAGGTGATGTATTCAAATATTAACATATAAATTTCATTAAATGAGGCATAAAACTAACCCTTTTTTAGTACTAATGTTGGAAAAAGTATGTTTTTGTCTTCCTTTTGTATTTTCAGGATTAAATGAGCTCAAATTAACAAAAGAAGCAAAAAGGCAGCTAAATCTAGCATAAATACAAGAAAAAGAACAAACGTGGCATGCCCGACCCCCATCAACAGCATCTCCCAAAGCAAAAACAAGAAGAAATCTGAGCATGAGGCTGTGCCCAGCTGAGCACGGGGCGTGCCCAGCTCAGCACGGGCCGTGCCCAGCTCAGCACGGGGCAGTGCTCAGGATGGACAGCCCTGGCACTAAAGACAAACCTGTAGAAGCTTCTATTGCCCACCACGGGGCCGTGCCCAGCGGACACGGGGCCGTGGTCAACGCAAAGATACGCAGAATCTTGCCAAATCTGATAGTACAGATATGCTTCTGAGCACGGGGGCATGCCCAGCAGACACGGGGGCGTGTGGAGCTAATAAAGACAAACTGTATTAATGAAGAAAGAGAAAAGGGTGGACACGGGGCCGTGTCCAGGCTTCTGTACAGGCTATAAATAGGAGTGCTTGGCTCAAGCTCAAACCATCTCTTGGCACACCACCTCTCTCACACTTCACCCACCACCCACCACCCACTACCACCATAACACCATCATCCACCACCATCATCCATTGTCCATCGTAGAGTGTGTGAGTCGTCTCGGGATCCAAGATTGATCGTAAGAGTTCTTGACAATCAAGGCCATGTTTGCCTAAGTCTCTTACATCACTTGGTGAAGACAAAGTGTCTAGTGTAATACTTTTTATTTCTAATCTTTTGCACTTTTTATTTGGTTTCGTATTAATGACTTTAATAACTAGTTGCTTATGTTGAAGGTGATCTTTCTTTATCGTTTGTCCGTGGTGTCTTGAGATTATTTTACTGTCTATATAAAATAAAAGATTTTCACCATTCATATCTCCACGGTCTATATGGAGGTATGTTGGCTACCTGGTCGGGGGTTAAGGGAACGGTTTGGTAAAGGTCTTGCCATTGTTCAGCGTTTAGAGGTCCTGCAATGGACCTGGGTCAAATTTAGTAGGACCTCCTTCAATACTTCACGGTATTGGATGGCGGGGGTCCAAACTCTTTGACCCCCTCATAAGTTAACTACTATTAATACTATAACCCGGCTATTTAGGACTGTATCCCTGCTGACTCAGACTACTTAGCCGAGGGTAACGTCACCGCCAAAAGCGGGGCCTACCATAATATTGCATTAATAACTTAATTCATTATCTTCCAATAATCCACCCTTTTAGGATTGTATCCTTGCTGACTCAAACTACTGGGGTGAGGGTAACGTCACCTTCAAAAGAGGGGCCTACTACAATAACTAAGATAATCTCTTAATTATTTGCAAAAGTGCGGAAATAATCAAAGGTTACACTAGATACGAGTCCGAACCAAGTGATTCATCTTGTCTATCTGTTTTTCTTTTATTTTTATTTTCAGCATTTTAGTTAGTTTTTATTTTTCTTAGTTAAAAACCTTTTTTTCTAAACTTTTTATTTTGATTAGACGTTGAGGATAAACCGGTACTAAAAGCTCTTGTGTCCTTGGACGACCTCGGTATCTTACCAACACTATACTACGCTCACGATGGGTGCACTTGCCCATATGTGTGTTTAGTGTTAGTGAAATATCGTGTTTTATAAATTTAAAACTTGGCTAAAATAAGTGTTAAAGGGGCTTAAAATATACACCTAATATATATAACACTTCACACGCATCAAGTTTTTGGCGCCGTTGCCGGGGACAAAAGGATTTTAAGAAAGCTTAAAATCGACGGCCTAATCAGTTTTTCAAAACCTTTTCAAAACGGGCCCACATTTTTCTGAATTTTAGTTTAATTTTGCATTTACAGTAGGTTGAACACGGGCCGTGCTCGCTAAACACGGGGCCGTGCTGCACATTTTCATAAAAACACCAAGTAACAGTAGCTTGAACACGGGCCGTGCTCACTGAACACGCCCCGTGCTCAACGAAATCAGTAAATTTAATTAAAACGCCCAGATACAGATCCCGAACACGGGGCCGTGTCCAGCCTCTGTTTCCGTTTTTATTTTTGTTTTCTGATCTCGAGACTTAGTTGTGGTCTGCTGAGTGATTCTTATGGATCAATACTCAGGAGGTTACAACTACACCTATGATGAGGATGATTATAGGGGTAATTATTGCACTAATTGTCGTAACTCACGCTCGGTTCAATACAATCACTCATATCAACCATCCAATTCATACACCTACTATGAGGAGCCCAGGTACGAGCCATCAACTTCATACACATCCTATGAAGACCAAAGGTATGAACCTCCTCCCTCATACTCATATTTTGATGAACCAAGGTATGAGCCTTCATACTCATACTTTGAGGAACCAAGATATGAGCCACCACCTTCGTATGCTTATTATGAGGAACCATGGCGTGAACAACCCACCTCATATGAGTATTATGAAGAACAAAATTACGAACCTTATCCATCATATGCTTACAATGAAGAACAATGGTGCGAACCATCTACTTCATATGGGTATCATGAGGAACAAAGGGTCGAACAACCGGATTCAAGCTTAGAAAATTCCGATTCTTTTTCTATAACCGAAGTAACCGATAGGATATTAGAACACATAAGAGTTATCGATCGTTGTATAAAAGAAGCTCGCGCAAGGGAAGAGGAGTCCCGCGCAAGAGAAGAATTAAAAAAGGAAGAGATAACTGAAAGTGTGAAAATGGAAGAACAAATAAGTGAAAAACCGACACATGAGTTAAACAACGAAAAAGGTGAGTCCGACAACGTTAAAATACAAGAAGAGTCTAATTTTGAAGAAATTAATCTCTTGTCACCTTCTTTCGAAAATCATTGTTTAGTACCCACTCATGCTAAGTTTTTAAAAGAGTTAAACACTAACACTAAAATTGACGAAACGGTAAGTGTTAAGTTAACTGATGATCAAACCTCACTAATAAAAGAAGACCCATTTGAAATTAACATTACACCGGTTCCATGTTTCTTTCAAAATTCGTTTATTAGTAATGTCACAATCGATAAAGATCTTTGTGTTAACATAATGCCTAACTACATTTTCGAAAAATTAAGTATTAGTGATTTTTCTCCACTTCAAATACCCATTTTTCTATCCAATCGGTATAGTTGAGGATGTATTGGTTCAAACAAATCAAATGGTAATCCCGACCGATTTTGTCATCCTCGATGACGCTCCTCTAGTGTTGGGACGACCATTTGTAAAAACTCACGAAGCTTTGAAAAACCGGAAGTTCAACAATCTACCTCTTCAATTAGGGGCATTTAAAAGAAGTGTCGATCTTGAGCGGTCAATGAAATATCCATTCGGCAATAATGACCCCCTAATTGAAGATGAGCCAGAACCACCCGATAAGGAGGGTCTAGCCAAGGACCCTTATAAACGTGGCGCACCACGGAGGCATTCCGCGGAACTATCCGTAGTTTAGTTTAGATTAACCTTTATGTTTTCTAGTTTAGCTTTTATTTTTCAGGAATAAAACACACTCGGGATGGTGAAGGATGATAAGGGAAGCTTGAACCAACACCCCATACACAAAAACAGGGCCTCCCTATGATTTTTCTTCATTACAGCAAGTTCAGCACGGGGCCGTGCTCATCCCAACAAGCCCCGTACCCAAGGTTCTGTAGAAAATGCCCAGTTCAGTTACTTGGACACGGGGCCGTGCTCACTGGACACGCCCCCGTGCCCAGCCTTCTGTTTACTTTTGGTACTGGCAGTCTGGACACTGGGCCGTGCTCAGCCAACACCACCCCGTGTTCAGCTACCCAGTACCATAAAATCTTGTTTTTAACCCATTTTTACACATTTAATCAGCCTAAAAACTTATTTTTGGGACACATTGAGGACAATGTGTAATTTAAGTGTGGGGGATGCTAAAACCTTGAATCTTGCAAGTCCTAAATACAAGCCTTACACAAAACTCTATTGGAACCGCTAATCACCCCAAATTTTTTCAAAAATTTTTTATTTTCTTTACTTGTCTAGTTTTAACTCGGGAAATTCAAGTTCTTAAAAAGGTTATATTTTTACAAATTTACAACCGATAGCGTAGTGATAAAAAGAACCAACATAAGAAAATTATGAAAAGGCATGACAAGCTTAGTTAAAATTTGATTATATATACTTGATCACATAAAAACCCATTCCCACAAAAGTGAGTTTTGAGCCTTTATTGAGCATACACTTACATATCATTTGACTAAATGCTCATTTTTCGTTTCTTGTGTGAATAGCCGCTTGGTTCTTACGACTCTAGAACTTGCCATGACGATACATTCCCAATCCTTACCAACTTAAACCCGAGTAAGTAAATGATGGAGGCATTAGGACTAACCCTTTTTATTTCTACACCATTATTTTTTTTTACCACCTACCCAAAATCCCCCTAGTTAGCCCCTTTGAGCCTAAACCTTTTTCATTTCATAACCCAAACCAAACACCCTTTTTACCCACCAAAACCTTTTTCATTTTTAACCCTTTGTTTTAGTAACAAGTTCGGTTTTTCATATGACTTTTCAAATAAAAAAAAAAACAAAAAAAAACACAATTGTGTTGATGATGAAGCAAAAGAAAATAAACAAACAAGTTCATCAAAAATAACTTTGTTTGAATAATAGCTTCATCAAAATAAAAATTACGAAAATAGAAAGTCTTACGAAAACCGACACTTGTTACGCTTTTCGCCCTTTTTCTACTAACCACTAACCACCAACCCAACCACCTACCTTTAACCCAAGCCTAACCCTTAACCCACAAAGTCCTCTTGATATTTACAAAGGTATATAAGTTAAAAAGGAAGAGGATTGATTGCTTGGCAAGCCTATGGTAGGAGTAAGTTCCATGCCGCTCTCGAGTGATCCACAAAAATACATTTTCGGCCGAGTGTTGAGTGATCCCCGTGAGGTATGTGAACTTGTATATAAATAGAATTTTACAAAGGCATGTTATGCCCTAATAAGTAATTTATCTTATGAAAAGTTTTAAATAAATCATGACGAATAGGATTGTAAATAAATAAAAATAAAACTAAATAAAGAATCTTGGAAATCCCAACACTCTACGACAAGTCCAAAAAACCTTCTTTTTTACCCATTCCATTTGGGAGTGTAAATAGCCACATATTAAAGAGTTTTGCTTGAGGACAAGCAAAGATTCAAGTGTGGGGGTATTTGATGTGTTCAAATATTAACATATAAATTTCATCAAATGAGGCATAAAACTAACCCTTTTTAGTACTAATGTTGGAAAAAGTATGTTTTTGTCTTCCTTTTGTATTTTCAGGATTAAATGAGCTCAAATTAACAAAAGAAGCAAAAAGGCAGCTAAATCTAGCATAAATACAAGAAAAGGAACAAACGTGGCATGCCCGACCCCCTTCAACAGCATCTCCCAAAGCAAAAACAAGAAGAAAGCTGAGCATGGGGCTGTGCCCAGCTGAGCACGGGGCGTGCCCAGCTCAGCACGGGGCAGTGCTCAGGATGGACAGCCCTGGCACTAAAGACAAACCTGTAGAAGCTTCTATTGCCCACCACGGGGCCGTGCCCAGCGGACACGGGGCCGTGGTCAACGCAAAGATACGCAGAATCTTGCCAAATCTGATAGTACAGATATGCTTCTGAGCACGGGGGCGTGCCCAGCAGACACGAGGGCGTGTGGAGCTAATAAAGACAAACTGTATTAATGAAGAAAGAGAAAAGGGTGGACACGGGGCCGTGTCCAGCGGACACGGGGCCGTGTCCAGGCTTCTGTACAGGCTATAAATAGGAGTGCTTGGCTCAAGCTCAAACCATCCCTTGGCACACCACCTCTCTCACACTTCACCCACCACCCACCACCCACTACCACCATAACACCATCATCCACCACCATCATCCATTGTCCATCGTAGAGTGTGTGAGTCGTCTCGGGATCCAAGATTGATCGTAAGAGTTCTTGACAACCAAGGCCATGTTTGCCTAAGTCTCTTACATCACTTGGTGAAGACAAAGTGTCTAGTGTAATACTTTTTATTTCTAATCTTTTGCACTTTTTATTTGGTTTCGTATTAATGACTTTAATAACTAGTTGCTTATGTTGAAGGTGATCTTTCTTTATCGTTTGTCCGTGGTGTCTTGAGATTATTTTACTGTCTATATAAAATAAAAGATTTTCACCATTCATATCTCCACGGTCTATATGGAGGTATGTTGGTTACCTGGTCGGGGGTTAAGGGAACGGTTTGGTAAAGGTCTTGCCATTGTTCAGCGTTTAGAGGTCCTGCAATGGACCTGGGTCAAATTTAGTAGGACCTCCTTCAATACTTCACGGTATTGGATGGCGGGGGTCCAAACTCTTTGACCCCCTCATAAGTTAACTACTATTAATACTATAACCCGACTATTTAGGACTGTATCCCTGCTGACTCAGACTACTTAGCCGAGGGTAACGTCACCGCCAAAAGCGGGGCCTACCATAATATTGCATTAATAACTTAATTCATTATCTTCCAATAATCCACCCTTTTAGGATTGTATCCTTGCTGACTCAAACTACTGGGGTGAGGGTAACGTCACCTTCAAAAGAGGGGCCTACTACAATAACTAAGATAATCTCTTAATTATGTGCAAAAGTGCGGAAATAATCAAAGGTTACACTAGATACGAGTCGGAACCAAGTGATTCATCTTGTCTATCTGTTTTTCTTTTATTTTTATTTTCAGCATTTTAGTTAGTTTTTATTTTTCTTATGTAACACCCCGAAAGTATAAATCTGATATTAGAAATTTAAGGATTTCATAAACAAGAACTTACCATCTAGAAATTTTAACCTAGTTAAAATTACAAGCTTAGAAATAACCAACACTAGATTAAAAACACTAGTAATTAAAGCTAGTTGATAAGTGAGGGACTAAAATACTTCTTCGATCAGAAGGAGTTAAATATGCGACAAAGAAGATGGCTAGAAACGGTGAAAGACTTCGATTGTGAGATACATTACCACCCCGGAAAGGCTAATGTAGTGGCGGATGCTCTAAGTAGAAAAGCGGACTACGTCCCGATACGAGTAAGGTCGATGCAACTCATAGTGACCTCGGGTATACTTGAACGTATTCGAGAGGCGCAGTTAGAAGCAGTAAAAGAAGAAAATTGGAAGAAAGAAAGAATAATCGGTCAATTGAAAGATTTGTCGGATGGGAATCACGGGTTGAAGACTCGATCCGGAAGGATATGGGTCCCACATACTTGTGGAGTAAAGGCACTTCTACTTAATGAAGCTCATAAATCCCGTTATTCGATTCATCCGGGTGCAACCAAGATGTACAATGATTTGAAACAAAATTATTGGTGGCCCGGAATGAAGAGGGACGTGGCGAAGTATGTGGAAAAATGCTTGACATGTTTACAAGTCAAGGCGGAACACCAGAAACCATACGGCAAACTCCAACCGTTAGAAATTCCGGTTTGGAAATGGGAACATATTACAATGGATCTGTTAACCAAGTTGCCGAAAACGAATCGTGGTTTTGATGCCATATGGGTAGTGGTGGATAGATTGACGAAAAGCGCTCATTTCATTCCGATTCGTGAGACTTATACGTCAGAAAAGATGTCAGAAGTTTATACCAATGAAATCATAGCACGTCATGGGGTGCCGGTGTCCATCGTGTCTGATAGGGATACCCGGTTTACTTCGAATTTCTGGCGAGATTTCCAAGAGCAAATGGGGACCAAATTGTTCATTAGCACTGCGTACCATCCTCAAACGGATGGACAGAGTGAAAGAACGATACAAACATTGGGGGACATGCTACGGGCGTGTATAATCGACTTTGGAGGCAGTTGGGATGTTCACCTACCGTTAGTTGAGTTTTCGTATAACAACAGTTACCAATCTAGTATTAAGATGGCACCATACGAAATGCTTTACGGTAGGAAGTGTCGAACCCCGGTCTGTTGGGGTGAAGTGGGTCCACGTGAACTTGCTCACCAAGATATAGTACGAGCCACGAATGAAAAGATCGATATAGTTCGGGCACACTTGAAAGCGGCTCAAGACAGGCAAAAGGCGTATGCTGATAAAAGGAAAAGGCCAATCGAATTCCAAGTTGGTGACATGGTCATGCTAAAAGTTTCCCCATGGAAGGGCGTTGTTAGATTCAGAAAAAGGGGGAAGCTAAGCCCAAGGTTTATTGGGCCATTTAAAATTATCGGGAGAGTTGGTAAGGTAGCTTACCGTCTTGAATTACCGGAGGAGCTAAGTGGAATCCATGGCACATTCCACGTGTCACAACTAAGAAAGTGCCTAGCAGACGAAACGGCCTATATCCATTACGATGATATCGAAGTGGATAATAGTCTGAATTATGCGGTGAGACCGGTGGAGATTTTAGACCGAAAGGTCAAACATTTACGAAATAAACAAATTGACAAAGTCAAAGTCAAATGGGAGCATAGGAAAAGTTCGGACACTACGTGGGAGTCCGAAGAGGAGATGCGACGGCTCTATCCTACTTTATTCGGTACGTAATTCGGTTTCGGGGACGAAACCCTTTTAAGGGGGGTGGACTTGTAACACCCCGAAAGTATAAATCTGATATTAGAAATTTAAGGATTTCATAAACAAGAACTTACCATCTAGAAATTTTAACCTAGTTAAAATTACAAGCTTAGAAATAACCAACACTAGATTAAAAACACTAGTAATTAAAGCTAGTTGATTAGTGAGGGACTAAACTTGCCCAAGAATGAAAGTTAAATTCTGAATTTTAACAAAACTCACCAAACACACCATTCTTGGGTGTGTCTGGTCGAACAAGAGGAAGGAGGGCGACCAGGGTATTCTCCAAACCCTAGCTTCACATGAAAATCTGCAAAATTGAAGCCTCAAATCCGTCCCAAATCGAATTCTAAACACAAATTAGTAATCACCTCGTCGTAAGGATCAAGAGGTATGTAAAATTTTGGTACTTTGGTCCATCATGAATTCTAGGTTAATTGTGAAAAACTGAAATTGAGCCTAGTTATGACATGCATGAATGAATGTTGAATTAATATGATGTTTAGAGTCAAACCCTAGGTGATTCCTTGTGAAAACTTTGCATCATGTTTGTAAGGTTTGGGGTTTACATGTTAGGAGACTATGAGCTTGAAGAAAACTTGAAGAATACTAGAATTATGACTATTGATATAGTGAAATCTGAATTTGGTAAAGTAAATTCAGAAATATAGATGTCAAGAGATATGTGAAATTTACTAATTTAGTGAAATTAGATGTTAATTACAAATCATGAACTTGGTAATAATTATAGAAGAATCTGACCCGTTAAGTGTTTGATGAAATGCCTAAGAGAGGATTTAAATGATAAGAATATGATGAAAACGCAGATTTGATCATGTTTCACAATGATATGATTACGGTCACGAAAAGAATTCTAAACAAGCTGTAAACTGAATCTTCTAGGCAAAGAGTCCGGATCATCAAGCAGACAAGCCGGAGGGAATTCACGGGGGAAAGACGTGATCTAAAGGTACGAAATTATCGTTTCGTTACATTATAATCTATTTGTTAGTTTTATGTTGTAGTTTTGAAAACATGGTAAACAAGATAGACCAATACGTCACGGAAGTGACTTTGCGTCTTAAACAAGTGAAACGGGTCAAAACAGGTGATAGAAAGTGGATTTTCGAAATACCTTGTTTGATGCCTAAATCTTGGTATCCAAACGGGTCGAACAATGAAGTAAGGCATGATTAATGCTCCGAAATATGATAGATTGTTCTTTGATGATTGGTTAATATATAACATATAAGAAATACAAGGTTTTAATGTATCGGTATCATAGAAAACTGAAATCCGAGAGTTGGGGTCTTGGTGTAATGAACAAACAAAAACAAAACATGAAATTCCAGGTACTACCGTAAATTACGGTAGTACCGTAATTTACGGTGGAGGTTAAATGCTTACGGTGGAATTCGTCTGATTTACGGTGAACATTGTTGAAAATCAACTACCGTAACTTACGGTAGGACCGTAAGTTACGGTGGAACCTGACACAAATTATATATTTTTATAATTGTAATTATTTGAATTCACTTTGATTCTAGTTCATTTATGGATTATTTCTAAGCATTCTAATACAAATGTTTTATGCAAACATTTCATTTTAGGTACTTAAGGACTACGGATGATGATCAAGCAAACTTTTGAAGAACCGAACACATATTTTTGAAGCTTCCGCATATTTTAAGTCGTTTTGAACAATGTTACGATTGTAAAGTGTTTGTTAAACAACCTTTAAAATGTTTTAATTAGTAAGAAGAAAACTAATGTGGCTACTTTAAATACTCTTCTTTTGGACCTTATTATATAAAATGATTGTAGGATTCACATATATCTTATATTTACATTTAAATAAATATGGGTGTTACAAGTTGGTAATCAGAGCTCAAGGTTGTCAATAAGTGTTCGGTTCAAGCTTGATCGGTCGTCCGGTAAGAATTAACTTATTTTGTTAATAAATTATGTACTACGTAGAAAATGAGAAATGAACAAATATGCATGAAAAGAGTGTGTAAGCTCACTCAAAAACCAGAAATGCATGAAACAAGAATTATTAAATCAAGTCACGAACTTGATTGAAGTGAAACAAGAATGATTAAATCAAGTTACGAACTTGATTGAATTGAAACAAGAATGATTAAATCAAGTTACGAACTTGATTGAATTGAAACAAGAATGATTAAATCAAGTTACGAACTTGATTGAATTGAAACAAGAATGATTAAATCGAGTTATAAACTTGATTAAATCAAAACAAGTAAAGCATGAGTTATAAATGGAATGTTTAACAACTTATGTAAACATTTCAGAAATAGAGATGGCTGATAAAGGTAACGATGATGCGGTGCCAAGAGTCACCGAACAAGTGAGGGAAGTGATTGCCGAAGAGGTTGGAAAGGCGATCGAAAACAGTTTGTCGGGCTTTATTGATAAAATTCAAAACACAGTTTTATCAATAGTAGAAGATAGAATCAAGAAACTGGAAGATGATTCAAATGTAGCAAAGGAAAAGCATGGTGGACGAAAGCCTTGTTCATACAAGGAATTCATGGCCTGTAAACCACCAATATATAATGGGGAGGTTGATCCAATTGTGTGCCAACGATGGCTAAGTGATATCGAAGGAGTATTCGAGAGAACTCATTGTGATGAAAATGACTACGTAGCTTATGGTACGGGTCAATTAAGAGGTCAAGCGAAAGACTGGTGGGATAACAAAAAGAAGGAGATTGGAAGTGAAGCGGCTAAGGCCATGACATGGGAGGAGTTTAAGACGCCGTTTCTTAAACACCATAGTCCCAAAGCGGTCATAAATAGAATCAAGGAAGAGTTCATGCAACTCAGACACAAGGGTGAATCCATAGACAAGATCACGGGGATGTTTGTGGACAAGATAAAGTTCTGTGATGATTTGGTGACAAATGAAGAACAAAAGGTCTATTACTACCATAACATGCTAAGTGCGGAGTATAGAGAGTTCATAACCCCTTCAAAATATGAGACCCTTACCGAGATTGTCAATGCTGCTCGGGAAAGGGAGATCGAACTGAAAAAGAGCATAGAACGGGGTGAACGAAGGGCACAAGATGTGAATCCAAGCCCTACTAAGAAGGCACGAATAAACGAAAGTGCAAAGAAATCTGATACGAAAGGCGGGTCGCCAAGTTGCAGAATCTGTGGGAAGGGTCATAAAGGCGAATGTCGTTACAAGGATAAGCCTTGTCCCATATGCAAGAAAACGGGACATATGGCTATATCATGCCCGGAGAAAGTGACGGTTTGTTACAATTGTTATCGAACGGGTCACAAGAAGTCGGAATGCCCGGAGCTGGTTGGAAAGAAAGATGGGCAGGAACCGAAAGGTGAAGCCCCGAAAGCAAAGGCAAGATCTTTTCAACTAACCGCCGCAGAAGAAAAGGTTGAACCTGACGTGGTCTTAGGTATATTTGCTGTAAATTCAATTCCTGCACACGTGTTATTTGATACGGGTGCGAATAAATCCTTTGTTTCATATGGACTTATTCGACATCCTTCATTTGTTCTAACAAAATTACCTGTGCCTTTAGAAGTAGAGATAGGTAATAACAAGAGCTTTATTGTTTGTGATGTATGTGAAAATTGTAAACTGAGCATCGACGATGAAGAATATTTGATAAATCTAATCCCGATGTCGATGGGAGAATTTCAAGTAGTCGTTGGGATGGATTGGCTATCTCGACACCATGCAAAGGTCGTGTGCTTCCGTAAAGAGATAAAACTAACATCTCCGAGCGGGAAACACGTCACCATTTATGGCGAAAAAGGAGGCAACCCCATAGTATGCTCAATGTTGAAAGCTCACAAGCTAATGAAGCGAGGATGCAAGGCATTCATAATATACGCTAATGAGCCCGAGAAAGAATCACGAAAGATTGGAAATGTACCGGTAGTACGAGATTATGAAGACGTTTTTCCGGAAGATTTACCGGGGATACCGCCTGAACGGGAAATAGAGTTCGGGATCGAATTGATTCCGGGAGCGAAACCCGTAGCAAAAGCCCCGTACCGACTTGCACCGTCGGAATTACAAGAGTTGATGTCCCAAATTCAAGACCTGCTTGACAAGGGATTCATAAGGCCGAGTGTGTCTCCTTGGGGCGCACCGGTGTTGTTCGTGAGAAAGAAAGACGGGAGCATGCGCATGTGGATCGATTACCGGGAGTTAAACAAACTCACGGTAAAGAACCGATACCCGCTCCCGAGGATAGATGATTTATTCGACCAACTACAAGGTGCGAACTGGTTCTCAAAAATTGACCTTAGATCGGGGTATCACCAACTAAAGGTCAAAGAAGAAGATGTGCCGAAGACGGCTTTCCGCACGAGATACGGACATTACGAATTCCTCGTGATGTCATTTAGGCTAACAAACGCACCCGCGGCTTTCATGGACCTCATGAACCGGGTTTGCAAGCCAATGCTGGATAAGTCGGTCATCGTGTTTATCGATGATATCTTGGTATATTCGAAAAGTGAAGCTGAACATGCACATCACTTACAAGAAGTGTTAGAGACCCTTAGACGAGAGAAGTTATATGCAAAATTCTCTAAATGTGCCTTTTGGTTACGAGAGGTACAATTTCTTGGCCATGTCATAAGTGCCGACGGAGTATTGGTGGATCCGTCAAAGATAGAGGCCGTGTCAAAATGGAATCCCCCAAAGAACCCTTCTGAAATTAGAAGCTTTTTGGGACTTGCGGGATACTATAGAAGATTCATTCAAGATTTCTCCAAAATTGCGTCACCACTAACAAAATTAACTCGGAAGAAAGAAAAGTTTATTTGGGGTGTAGATCAAGAAAAGGCGTTTCAAACACTAAAAGCGAAGTTAACTCAAGCTCCGGTACTGACATTGCCGGACGGAGTCGAAGACATGGTGGTTTATTCTGATGCTTCACTATCGGGGCTCGGTTGTGTTTTGATGCAACGGGGCAAAGTTATAGCTTATGCCTCGAGACAACTGAAAATACACGAGAAGAAATACCCCACGCATGATCTTGAGTTGGCTGCGGTGGTATTTGCCTTAAAAATATGGAGGCATTACTTATATGGGGTAAAATGCACCATATTCACCGATCACAAGAGCCTAAAATACTTCTTCGATCAGAAGGAGTTAAATATGCGACAAAGAAGATGGCTAGAAACGGTGAAAGACTTCGATTGTGAGATACATTACCACCCCGGAAAGGCTAATGTAGTGGTGGATGCTCTAAGTAGAAAAGCGGACTACGTCCCGATACGAGTAAGGTCGATGCAACTCGTGGTGACCTCGGGTATACTTGAACGTATTCGAGAGGCGCAGTTAGAAGCAGTAAAAGAAGAAAATTGGAAGAAAGAAAGAATAATCGGTCAATTGAAAGATTTGTCGGATGGGAATCACGGGTTGAAGACTCGATCCGGAAGGATATGGGTCCCACATACTTGTGGAGTAAAGGCGCTTCTACTTAATGAAGCTCATAAATCCCGTTATTCGATTCATCCGGGTGCAACCAAGATGTACAATGATTTGAAACAAAATTATTGGTGGCCCGGAATGAAGAGGGACGTGGCGAAGTATGTGGAAAAATGCTTGACATGTTTACAAGTCAAGGCGGAACACCAGAAACCATACGGCAAACTCCAACCGTTAGAAATTCCGGTTTGGAAATGGGAACATATTACAATGGATCTGTTAACCAAGTTGCCGAAAACGAATCGTGGTTTTGATGCCATATGGGTAGTGGTGGATAGATTGACGAAAAGCGCTCATTTCATTCCGATTCGTGAGACTTATACGTCAGAAAAGATGTCAGAAGTTTATACCAATGAAATCATAGCACGTCATGGGGTGCCGGTGTCCATCGTGTCTGATAGGGATACCCGGTTTACTTCGAATTTCTGGCGAGATTTCCAAGAGCAAATGGGGACCAAATTGTTCATTAGCACTGCGTACCATCCTCAAACGGATGGACAGAGTGAAAGAACGATACAAACATTGGGGGACATGCTACGGGCGTGTATAATCGACTTTGGAGGCAGTTGGGATGTTCACCTACCGTTAGTTGAGTTTTCGTATAACAACAGTTACCAATCTAGTATTAAGATGGCACCATACGAAATGCTTTACGGTAGGAAGTGTCGAACCCCGGTCTGTTGGGGTGAAGTGGGTCCACGTGAACTTGCTCACCAAGATATAGTACGAGCCACGAATGAAAAGATCGATATAGTTCGGGCACACTTGAAAGCGGCTCAAGACAGGCAAAAGGCGTATGCTGATAAAAGGAAAAGGCCAATCGAATTCCAAGTTGGTGACATGGTCATGCTAAAAGTTTCCCCATGGAAGGGCGTTATTAGATTCAGAAAAAGGGGGAAGCTAAGCCCAAGGTTTATTGGGCCATTTAAAATTATCGGGAGAGTTGGTAAGGTAGCTTACCGTCTTGAATTACCGGAGGAGCTAAGTGGAATCCATGGCACATTCCACGTGTCACAACTAAGAAAGTGCCTAGCAGACGAAACGGCCTATATCCATTACGATGATATCGAAGTGGATAATAGTCTGAATTATGCGGTGAGACCGATGGAGATTTTAGACCGAAAGGTCAAACATTTACGAAATAAACAAATTGACCAAGTCAAAGTCAAATGGGAGCATAGGAAAGGTTCGGACACTACGTGGGAGTCCGAAGAGGAGATGCGACGGCTCTATCCTACTTTATTCGGTACGTAATTCGGTTTCGGGGACGAAACCCTTTTAAGGGGGGGTGGACTTGTAACACCCCGAAAGTATAAATCTGATATTAGAAATTTAAGGATTTCATAAACAAGAACTTACCATCTAGAAATTTTAACCTAGTTAAAATTACAAGCTTAGAAATAACCAACACTAGATTAAAAACACTAGTAATTAAAGCTAGTTGATAAGTGAGGGACTAAACTTGCCCAAGAATGAAAGTTAAATTCTGAATTTTAACAAAACTCACCAAACACACCATTCTTGGGTGTGTCTGGTCGAACAAGAGGAAGGAGGGCGACCAGGGTATTCTCCAAACCCTAGCTTCACATGAAAATCTGCAAAATTGAAGCCTCAAATCCGTCCCAAATCGAATTCTAAACACAAATTAGTAATCACCTCGTCGTAAGGATCAAAAGGTATGTAAAATTTTGGTACTTTGGTCCATCATGAATTCTAGGTTAATTGTGAAAAACTGAAATTGAGCCTAGTTATGACATGCATGAATGAATGTTGAATTAATATGATGTTTAGAGTCAAACCCTAGGTGATTCCTTGTGATAACTTTGCATCATGTTTGTAAGGTTTGGGGTTTACATGTTAGGAGACTATGAGCTTGAAGAAAACTTGAAGAATACTAGAATTATGACTATTGATATAGTGAAATCTGAATTTGGTAAAGTAAATTCAGAAATATAGATGTCAAGATATATGTGAAATTTACTAATTTAGTGAAATTAGATGTTAATTACAAATCATGAACTTGGTAATAATTATAGAAGAATCTGACCCGTTAAGTGTTTGATGAAATGCCTAAGAGAGGATTTAAATGATAAGAATATGATGAAAACGCAGATTTGATCATGTTTCACAATGATATGATTACGGTCACGAAAAGAATTCTAAACAAGCTGTAAACTGAATCTTCTAGGCAAAGAGTCCGGATCATCAAGCAGACAAGCCGGAGGGAATTCACGGGGGAAAGACGTGATCTAAAGGTACGAAATTATCGTTTCGTTACATTATAATCTATTTGTTAGTTTTATGTTGTAGTTTTGAAAACATGGTAAACAAGATAGACCAATACGTCACGGAAGTGACTTTGCGTCTTAAACAAGTGAAACGGGTCAAAACAGGTGATAGAAAGTGGATTTTCGAAATACCTTGTTTGATGCCTAAATCTTGGTATCCAAACGGGTCGAACAATGAAGTAAGGCATGATTAATGCTCCGAAATATGATAGATTGTTCTTTGATGATTGGTTAATAAATAACATATAAGAAATACAAGGTTTTAATGTATCGGTATCATAGAAAACTGAAATCCGAGAGTTGGGGTCTTGGTGTAATGAACAAACAAAAACAAAACATGAAATTCCAGGTACTACCGTAAATTACGGTAGTACCGTAATTTACGGTGGAGGTTAAATGCTTACGGTGGAATTCGTCTGATTTACGGTGAACATTGTTGAAAATCAACTACCGTAACTTACGGTAGGACCGTAAGTTACGGTGGAACCTGACACAAATTATATATTTTTATAATTGTAATTATTTGAATTCACTTTGATTCTAGTTCATTTATGGATTATTTCTAAGCATTCTAATACAAATGTTTTATGCAAACATTTCATTTTAGGTACTTAAGGTCTACGGATGATGATCAAGCAAACTTTTGAAGAACCGAACACATATTTTTGAAGCTTCCGCATATTTTAAGTCGTTTTGAACAATGTTACGATTGTAAAGTGTTTGTTAAACAACCTTTAAAATGTTTTAATTAGTAAGAAGAAAACTAATGTGGCTACTTTAAATACTCTTCTTTTGGACCTTATTATATAAAATGATTGTAGGATTCACATATATCTTATATTTACATTTAAATAAATATGGGTGTTACATCTTAGTTAAAAACCTTTTTTTTCTAAACTTTTTATTTTGATTAGACGTTGAGGATAAACCGGTACTAAAAGCTCTTGTGTCCTTGGACGACCTCGGTATCTTACCAACACTATACTACGCTCACGATGGGTGCACTTGCCCATATGTGTGTTTAGTGTTAGTGAAATATCGTGTTTTATAAATTTAAAACTTGGCTAAAATAAGTGTTAAAGGGGCTTAAAATATACACCTAATATATATAACACTTCACACGCATCAAGAGGTTTATTATTTATTCATATAAATATTTATAAACGGGTTTCCTACATACTTAAAACAGAAAATTTTTAAACCCGTTAATTTAATATTTTTTTTTCTTGCTTTGCTTACTTGACTCAATTTGGTATTGGTCAAGTTTATAGGTGTTTTAAAAATTTAACTTTGTTAACATTCAAACTTTTGTAAGTTTGATTCTATCTAACTTCAATAAAATCAAAGGAGTCCTTTGATTTAGTATTGCATTTGTTGCAATCTAAGTGAAACTTTTTGTAAAGTTAGCATATGGTTTATTGTAAATCATTGTTTCTGAAATTTTGATACTTACATCCTCGTTTCAGAAATGGCCACTGAAGCTGCTACTAAAAGTACCACCACAGGACCGTTGACTTCCTCGACTATGGGATCATCTGCTGTGGGACCATTAATTGGTACCCAGGTTGCCCACGCTGTGGCTAACCATGCTGAAAAACCTGAGAAGTTCTCGGGCTTGAACTTCAAGAGATGGCAACAAAAGATGTTGTTTTATCTCACTACCTTGAACCTTGCGAGGTTCCTAACTGAAACCCCACCAGCTCCCGAGGGAGAACCTTGTGACAACCGTCACTTTTCTGTACATTCCGTACACGAAATGAACAGTAATTTGTGCTTTAATGACTGTACATGATCTGGTTTACCAGACAAATAAATTTCTGAATTTCATGCAAGTGAATTCATGCACGTTGTATACTACAAAATATTGCTTTATGCATAAACGAGAGCATTGCGTCAAAAAAATACTAAGTAAACTCACCGGTAAGACACTATGTGTCAACACAACTGCAGAAAGCAGTCAGACATTAGAATTGAGGCCTAGGTGTAGGTCCGACGACAAAAGTACATTAAAACCCAAGAGTACATATAAGGGTTTTAATATAGACCTTCCGAAAGCTAAAATACGCACTAAAAAGCACCCGAAACGCACTTTAAGTGCAAAATTTATATAATTCAACATTTAAGCATATGAATATTTTGCAGAAATGTCGTTTTATCATTCAGAATACTTCCCTAAGTGTCGGGAACTGAAAAGGGTACAAAAGGGTACTTAAAAGACACTAAAAAGTGTGATTTAACACTTTAACGAATCGGTATCTAAACGAACAACCGGGCAATACCCGGAACACCAAAATAATGCTAGAAGCATTGTTTTTATTTTTTCTAAGCTAGTTAGGTCCCCGAACACCCTAACACACTATATATTACTTAACATACATGAACCACTAATTGTTTCATTTATTTCCTAACTAGATTAGTTACTCTCCATTACAACTCAACTAGAAACCAACCCCCCCCCCCCAACCGGTTCTAGAAGTGGGATCCCCACTTTGATTTTATTGATTTGTTTAATATGGATGTATGGTACTAAGGAAGCATAATAACTAGTGGTTAACAAGATGTAGGAGGTTTATAAGAAAGACCCTAAGTCTTGAACCATCATTTTGATCCAACAAACATTTCCACCAAAACTCTCCTTCTTCTCTCTCAAGGCTACGGCCCAACACCCCCACATATCATCATCATCCTTCAATCCATTCTCAAGAATTCTAAGCATATCCTAAGGTGTATGGAGCCTAATTAGGAAGGTTGCAAGCAACGGATCTTGAAGGACCTCCTTCATTTGCTTTTACCCACTTCATTTATACTCTTGAACTTCCCTAGCCTTGTGCTAGTAGTAAGTGCTCTAAAACACCATCTTGTTCTTGTTTAGAATGGTTAATAAGTGATTTAATGGTTAAAAATCAAACACACACAAGATCAAAACTAAAAGTCTTGAAAGAAAGATAAACTAGTTGGATAAAGAATAGATATGTGTGTAAATCATGTGAATCTTGTATGGTTGTTATTATTTGATGTTGTTTGTCATTAAAAGTGGGATGGATCATCATCTACGCATACTAGTTCATGTTCAAGAACATGAACTAGTAGTATGTTAAGTGTTAGAAATATAAAAGATGATGAAATCATCCACCATGAACTTGGAACTTGTGTAAACATAATTTTCCTTGTAAAATAAGACTCTAAACATGTAGATCTAAAGATCTACAAGTGGTTAACCAAGCGGAAAATGCTAGTTTTGTTAAAACCCGGACCTTACATAAACTAAAAGCATTTTAGTGAATAAACAAGTGTGTAAACACTTGTGTCACAAGAAAAATTTAACAAGAAATATGTTTGGTAAATCATGACTAGAAGTTGTGAAACTTCAAGATCTTTAAAAATATAGTTTTTAAGAAGCTAAACTTATTTTTAAAGGTTACAGGACTTACTAAATGTGCTAGTAAGTTACTACATATTTTTACAAACTTTCAAGTTCATAAGTTGTGATATATGCTTGTTTTGACAAGATTGATAAATAAAGATTGTATTGTTGAGATTGTTGTTGATTTAAAAGAAAATAAACACATGTTTTGAAAACATGGGAAACCTCCATTTTTAGGGGAAACTCTGTCAAAATTTGTATAAATTTTGACACTTAGAAAAATATAAGTTTTTGAGAAACTTATCCCCTAAAAATATACCTCAAAACATTACCAAGGTTTCCCTAATTTTGGTGATAAGAAATGGTGATTTCTTCAAAAAAAAATGGATATTATGTATATATATTTTTGAGAGAAAAATATATATTATTTTATCACCAACTTTTGTGCTAAGTGTATATAGTATGTGTTATACATGCTAGTGTATTAAGACTTAAAAATACACTAAATACTCATGAGGAGTATAAACATAAAAATACACATACAACATACAAGATACATAATTCGGGTGCAAAGTGCAAAACACGAGATACTTATATTAATTTTTGAGAAAATAATATAAGTAATATACTTAGTTAAAAATATAAAATATTTTTAACACAAGAATATATACACAAAAGAGAGTGACTGTACTTGTGCGACACAAGTCTAGTGACTAACGTTAAGAAAACGCGTATAGGTTACGACGTTAATTAAGCAAGTCCGGTGAAGTTTACGACGCAAGGAACACAAAGTTGTGAGTTCATGCTCCCCCTTTTCTCTAACTGTTTTTGGTTTTATAACTCTCGGGGGTGAAATACATGTTACAAATATTATAATTTTTACAAAGGGTAAAAATACAAGAGGCACTCTTGGTGAGAACGAGAACCGAGTGCAATATGATTTGAGAATACGAGAAGCGCTCGTGGTGAGTGCAATATGATGAGCTTTAAGAAAAGCCTAGAAAATACTAGATCATGTGAGCATAGACTAATACAAAAGATGCCATAAAGTCTTGGTGAATACTAGTACCAAGCCATTAAAAACATTCATTAATTAGGGACGAGGGTTAGATCTAACGGGTACGGCCGAGCCCCACTCATGGTCCTTTGTGACCAGTTGAGTGCTTCGGTGTCCCAGTCGAGGGAAATCGACGCAGTCGAGGGTAATCGACACAGTCGAGGGTAATCGACACAGTCAAGGGAAATTGACACAGTCGAGGTTAATCGACAGAGTCGAGGGAAATCGACATAGTTAGAGGGAGAATATACTAATGCTCCATATGCTCACATGCCTTAAAGGAGCCAACACTAATGCTCCATATGTCCTCACGTGCCTTAATGTCCTTGTATAAACAATCATTTAAAACGTGGGGTACACAAGAAAACTTGAATGATAACTGAGTACGTGGGGTACTCAAGAAAACGGGAATTATACTTGAGTACGTGGGGTACTCAAGAAAGACTTGAATTATACATGACACATACTATGTTTTCATACAAAGTATAAAAATGTTAAATACAAAAACGCATGAACTCGCTCAACTTTATGTTGATGTTTTCCAAAATTACATGTATTTCAGGTGACAGGATGGATCTTGGGCGCAAGTGTCGTAACTAGAAGTAGACTACAAGTATTAGATGTCATCCACTTTTGTTGAATTGAAATCTTGTCAAAGGTCGTGTTTTGAAAACTTAAATAACAAGTGTTTGTAATACTCAAAATTTTCATGAATGGATGAACATCGTTTTGATCATGTAGTTGTTTATTACGATTGAATGCAATGATAACAAGCTAGTCACACATCATACGCTTCCGCAAAAGACAGGGTGTGACAGTTTGGTATCAGAGCTTCGATTGTAGTGAACTAGGATTCCTTCTCGAGTCTAGACTACAATCACTAGAGTTCTCTCACGAAAACATTTTACAAAAAGGTTTTCATTGCATTCACGAAAGCGCCAAGATCCACGAGTCAGACACTTTTCAAAAAGTGACAAGGCAAGGACATTAGTGAGGAATACCTTTAAAATAAGGTGCCAACCAAAGCATAGTCTACACGGGTTAGACTTGCCAAAAACAAAATGACCCCCCAAAAACGAGAGTTATACGTGATATAATGCATTAAATTGCTTGATTATGCTAAGTAGCATATATGTTATTGATATACATACATACAAATAAGTGTACGGAATGATTATTGACGTGAATAAATATACTTTCGACTCCGACTCCTATTACTATACGTGACTCGCACGATGAAGCTACCGACCTCGCATCCTTTGCAAAGCTCATGGCTGGGAGTGATTACCAAACAAGATGCTGAGCTTGCTTCCGTAGGAGATGGCTGCTCTTCCCTCTCGATCGCGAAGATGCCTAACTACGGTGATGATGACGAGGCAGAGGCGGCAACCTTGAACGAATTCTCAATCAACGGGACGAGATCCCTGCGGCTTATGTGAAGCAAGATTGACGACGCACTTGACCAGAAAAGGAAGATGAAGTATTCATCTCGAAGGTGCCCCTCCAACTACTAGGAATTTTCTCTATTCCTATTCCATCTAATCATCGTGCCTATACGCGCGTAACGATAACGAATGTTAGCGCGTGGACCATCGCAAAGGTCCTTTCCATGACAGAGGTATAAGGACAGTAGTGTCCCCTCCTTGATGGATCATCTGCTTGGACGAGAGAAAATTGGGGTAACTGTGCAAGACAATTTATTATTACGGGGGCCCACGTAATAACGACTTGTAGTGCACAGAAATCCTGGTGGACTCTGCGGGTCAAGCTAATGAAAACCATACAAAATTAATCTATAGGTGTCCTCACCTTCCTCTGGTAGAACAACACATAGATCAGTGCTTTAGCACGTTAGAAAGTAGGAAGCCTGTCTTAGCCTACTTCGTGACTGATACTTCTACCTGCATACGAGACGTTTGTGAAGACGATGTTTAAGCAAGAGAGGTGGAATGACATTCAGGAAGAATCAGTGACGATACACTCCCTATCACCTCTACACAAACAACCCCATCAAAGGGGAAATATACGCACCAGTAAAGCTAAAGACCTAAGAAAACCAATGTAGCGGGAAATAACTGAAACTTGAATGACCAAGGCGATGTAGCCTCGGGATCATTTCAAACAATATGCCAAGTTGGCAAGCCTATGTGAAGGCTCAATAACTGTTTCCTCGCTTATACACTGGTTATTTATATGTGTGAAATTGGGTGGCTTATGGT
The DNA here is from genome assembly GCA_030545235.1 of Helianthus tuberosus. Taxonomy (NCBI): domain Eukaryota; kingdom Viridiplantae; phylum Streptophyta; class Magnoliopsida; order Asterales; family Asteraceae; genus Helianthus; species Helianthus tuberosus. Next base: position 30,929,524 of record CM060451.1, read on the forward strand.
GCTATGTATATCATAGACAATTGAAATGTTGTCTAACCTACTTCATACCATTTTGGCAGAAGAGAATGCCGCCCAGGCGAGACACAAACACCAGTACATTGCCAAGAACAGAAGCTGAGCTTCAAGAGCTAATCTCACAGGCAATTGCTCGACATGAAGCCCTCCGCTTCGAACACAGCGGTGGCACTACCGGAAATAACCCTCCAACTGGCTGCACCTATAAACAATTCCTGGACTGCAAGCCACTAAATTGTGATGGCACAGGAGGTGCCGTTGCATTTGTTCGTTGGGCAGAAAAGACTGACTCCATCCTAAGAATGAGTAACTGTTCGCCCCAACAGAGTGTTACCTATATCTCGGGGTTATTCATAGATGGCGCTCTCTCCTGGTGGAACCTTCAGGTTCAAACCCTTGGTGCAGATGCTGCTTATGCACTAAGCTGGGACGAGCTCAAGGAAATGATGGAAAAGAAATACTGTTCTAGGGCTGAAATCCAGAAGATTGAGGTGGAGTTCTGGAACTTGAAAATGGATGGACCGAAGATTCCTGAATACGTCCAACGATTTCACGACTTGTCTAGGGTCGTCCCCTACTTAGTCAAACCGGAATTTAAAAGGGTTGAACGATTCATTTGGGGACTTGCACCTCAGATCAGGAGCATGGTTACTACCTCAAAGCCCTCAACCATTGCAGAGGCTATCGATATGAGTGTCACCCTTACTGAAGAAGCTCTACGTGCGGGAAAATTTTCGGAATCTGGGGATAACAAGAAAGAGACTCATGTGGAGTCGTCAAGCAACAAGAAGAGGAAGTCCTCAAACCTAAAGATGAGCACCCAAGTCAACTATGGAAGCTCTAAAACAGGCAAAAGAAAGAAGGTAAAACCGCCGCATGACAGGAAAACTGATGGAGCCACTTATAAGGCCGGTGGTAAAATCTACTCGGGAACTAAGCCGAAGTGCGGAGAATGCAATTTTCACCATGAAGGTCGATGTCTGAAGCCTAAGTGCGGAAAGTGTGGAAAAGAAGGGCACAGCAAGGATGCCTGTTGGGCGAAGGACCCAGGTGGAAGAAATAAGAGAATACCAGGTTGCTACAGATGTGGTGAAGCAGGGCACTTTAGGAAGGATTGCCCTAAGAAGAAACAAGCAAGGAAGGGTTTTCACGATCGAAACTCGTGAAGCACGCCAGGATCCAGATGCGGTTACGGGTACGTTCCCTGATAACCAACCCTATGCATCTACTTTTAATTAATACTGGCATCAACTTTAACCTTACATGCTTAGAACTTAAGAAACTGCTTGGCCTAGTTTCAAATAAAATAGACGTCCCATATTCCTTCGAAATAGGCATATAGAAGGCTAGTTGGAGCCGACGAAGCAAGTAAGGAATTATATTTTAGGGACTCAGAAGGCCTGAAACTTCTGTTACCCTTGACTCGCGAGTCATAATATGATAGTCAGCATGGATCGGAAATCCAAGTATACAGCTGACGTCGTTTGATATGAGAAAATCAGTCGCATCCCTTTTGCGAATGATGAAACCCAAACTTTCCTGCAATAGGTGCAAGGATGCTAGACCCCACAAGGCGGCAGATCTACGACATCCCTCAATTGTCATAGAAACGCCTCCGAGTAGACTGCAGAGCCTGAGAACATCCCCGTGACGGAAGAAGTCCCAGTAGCCTTTTCGGAAGACTTGCCAGGAACGCCTCTCTGTAGCGACGAGAGGAGTCCAGGATAAATCGCGTGCCAGGAGCAGCACCAGTGACGAATGACGCCATACCGACTAGCTTCACCAGCGAAGCATGAACCTCTGATATAACTGCAAGAGCTGCTAGACAGAGGAAATTAAGGACATAACATCCTTAGTTAAGGAGACGAGGAGAAAGTTGGTAGTCTCCACTTTACGTAAACTTCAGAAAATTGAGAATCAGAATCCTTTGCCAAGGACTGACGACACAAATGAGCCAATCGTAAGGTTCCAGTTACCACTCAAAGATCAACTTGAGGACAAGAGGTCCTCCACTGTGAATACAGAAGGAAATATCCCTGAAACGGCCTTTAGGACTCGCTTCGAGCATTACGGGTTCCTAGGCGTATCCTTTGGCTTAACACATGCATCGACAATAATCATGGACCTCATGAATCGAACGTGTGAACCATACCTGGATAAGTCATATACATATTGACTACATTCTTATATGGCCAACGACCAAGGAAGGTCGTGAGCAACAACTGCAGTTTACCTTGCAACTCTTAGAGAAAGCACAGTTATGTGCAATGATGACGAAAAGCGGATTTCGAGTTCGCGAAGGAAGAGCTTTAAGATACATGGTGGATAAGAACGAAATTCACGCCAACCCTGCAACCAAGAGCTAAGGAGCTAGAGTTGCAATTATGTGACGTCTCTCGATAAGTCTCGATTGTACGTCGATGCAACGAGACCACGACATTGCACACGCGGCACATTGATTAAGGAATCATGAGAAGAGATCTTGAGATAGATACAGTGATTGCGCGTCGCAACTGGACGTCATTACCTGAAAGAAAACGTTGCACGATCTTTATTGATCACAAGGGTTGCAACACACCGATGATCGTAAGAACTTGAATATGAACTGAGCTGCTGAACGATGCAGACGGTATGAACACAATACGTGCTTGTGTGATAAACTTTAATGAAAAGTCGGAACACTCACTTGCCCTTAGTGGAGTTTTCCTACAACGGTATCTATCACACCGCCGTCTAAACCGCTTCGTGTAAAGCTTTAGACGGAACATAATGAGTAGATTCCCGTCATGTTGAACGGAGACCTGAAATAAACAATCAACTGGCCCGAGATGGCCCAGGAAAAACTAGAGGCAAGCTCCTTCAGATATGTGATCATATCAGGACAACCCGCAGAATACAGAAAAATTACGCCGACGAGCGGCATAAGTCGAAAGAATTTGAGGCAAGAAGTATGGCTTTGATGAGAGCCTCGCCTAGAGAAGGCGTAGTGTGATTTGGAAAACGAAAAGGTAGAATCCCCGGTGTAGGGATCAGAACCATTGCTCACAAGATGAAGCTTCAGAAAAAGATCAGTAATGATCGCGACACATTCATGTGTCTAGTCTGTAGAGGAGTCTGACTTAAGGAACGGTCGTTGTTCCCACAAATAAAATTCATGTCAATGACAAACGACAAGAATTACTATAGAAACCTGTTGAGGTTTTGGACCAAGAGTCCGTGATACTATAGAAACCTGCTGAGGTTTTGGACCAAGAGTCCGTGATACTATAGAAACCTGTTGAGGTTTTGGACCAAGACTCCGTGATACTATAGAAACCTGTTGAGGTTTTGGACCAAGAGTCCGTGATACTATAGAAACCCGCTGAGGTTATGGACCAAGAGTCCACAAGATACAGAAAAGTCATGATCGACTTATTTGAGTATGATAGAATTCATGACATGACCCAGAGATTTCATGGGAACATGAAGACAAATCATGAATCTAAGTGACCATATTGGTTTCACAACTCCCCTGCGACCGATGGCATCGCTTGAATTTCGAGACGAAATTCTTTTAACGGGGGGAGACTGTGACAACCGTCACTTTTCCGTACATTCCGTACACGAAATGAACAGTAATTTGTGCTTTAATGACTGTACATGATCTGGTTTACCAGACAAATAAATTTCTGAATTTCATGCAAGTGAATTCATGCACGTTGTATACTACAAAATATTGCTTTATGCATAAACGAGAGCATTGCGTCAAAAAAATACTAAGTAAACTCACCGGTAAGACACTATGTGTCAACACAACTGCAGAAAGCAGTCAGACATTAGAATTGAGGCCTAGGTGTAGGTCCGACGACAAAAGTACATTAAAACCCAAGAGTACATATAAGGGTTTTAATATAGACCTTCCGAAAGCTAAAATACGCACTAAAAAGCACCCGAAACGCACTTTAAGTGCAAAATTTATATAATTCAGCATTTAAGCATATGAATATTTTGCAGAAATGTCGTTTTATCATTCAGAATACTTCCCTAAGTGTCGGGAACTGAAAAGGGTACAAAAGGGTAATTAAAAGACACTAAAAAGTGTGATTTAACACTTTAACGAATCGGTATCTAACCGAACAACCGGGCAATACCCGGAACACCAAAATAATGCTAGAAGCATTGTTTTTATTTTTTCTAAGCTAGTTAGGTCCCCGAACACCCTAACACACTATATATTACTTAACATACATGAACCACTAATTGTTTCATTTATTTCCTAACTAGATTAGTTACTCTCCATTACAACTCAACTAGAAACCAACCCCCCCCCCCAACCGGTTCTAGAAGTGGGATCCCCACTTTGATTTTGTTGATTTGTTTAATATGGATGTATGGTACTAAGGAAGCATAATAACTAGTGGTTAACAAGATGTAGGAGGTTTATAAGAAAGACCCTAAGTCTTGAACCATCATTTTGATCCAACAAACATTTCCACCAAAACTCTCCTTCTTCTCTCTCAAGGCTACGGCCCAACACCCCCACATATCATCATCATCCTTCAATCCATTCTCAAGAATTCTAAGCATATCCTAAGGTGTATGGAGCCTAATTAGGAAGGTTGCAAGCAACGGATCTTGAAGGACCTCCTTCATTTGCTTTTACCCACTTCATTTATACTCTTGAACTTCTCTAGCCTTGTGCTAGTAGTAAATGCTCTAAAACACCATCTTGTTCTTGTTTAGAATGGTTAATAAGTGATTTAATGGTTAAAAATCAAACACACACAAGATCAAAACTAAAAGTCTTGAAAGAAAGATAAACTAGTTGGATAAAGAATAGATATGTGTGTAAATCATGTGAATCTTGTATGGTTGTTATTATTTGATGTTGTTTGTCATTAAAAGTGGGATGGATCATCATCTACGCATACTAGTTCATGTTCAAGAACATGAACTAGTAGTATGTTAAGTGTTAGAAATATAAAAGATGATGAAATCATCCACCATGAACTTGGAACTTGTGTAAACATAATTTTCCTTGTAAAATAAGACTCTAAACATGTAGATCTAAAGATCTACAAGTGGTTTTTCGGAAGAACCAAGCGGAAAATGCTAGTTTTGTTAAAACCCGGACCTTACATAAACTAAAAGCATTTTAGTGAATAAACAAGTGTGTAAACACTTGTGTCACAAGAAAAATTTAACAATAAATATGTTTGGTAAATCATGACTAGAAGTTGTGAAACTTCAAGATCTTTAAAAATATAGTTTTTAAGAAGCTAAACTTATTTTTAAAGGTAACAGGCTTTACTAAATGTGCTAGTAAGTTACTACATATTTTTACAAACTTTCAAGTTCATAAGTTGTGATATATGCTTGTTTTGACAAGATTGATAAATAAAGATTGTATTGTTGAGATTGTTGTTGATTTAAAAGAAAATAAACACATGTTTTGAAAACATGGGAAACCTCCATTTTTAGGGGAAACTCTGTCAAAATTTTTATAAATTTTGACACTTAGAAAAATATAAGTTTTTGAGAAACTTATCCCCTAAAAATATACCTCAAAACATTACCAAGGTTTCCCTAATTTTTGGTGATAAGAAATGGTGATTTCTTCAAAAAAAAAAAAAAAATGGATATTATGTATATATATTTTTGAGAGAAAAATATATATTACTTTATCACCAACTTTTGTGCTAAGTGTATATAGTATGTGTTATACGTGCTAGTGTATTAAGACTTAAAAATACACTAAATACTCATGAGGAGTATAAACATAAAAATACACATACAACATACAAGATACATAATTCGGGTGCAAAGTGCAAAACACGAGATAGTTATATTAATTTTTGAGAAAATAATATAAGTAAAATACTTAGTTAAAAATATAAAATATTTTTAACACAAGAATATATACACAAAAGAGAGTGACTGTACTTGTGCGACACAAGTCTAGTGACTAACGTTAAGAAAACGCGTATAGGTTACGACGTTAATTAAGCAAGTCCGGTGAAGTTTACGACGCAAGGAACACAAAGTTGTGAGTTCATGCTCCCCCTTTTCTCTAACTATTTTTGGTTTTATAACTCTCGTGGGTGAAATACATGTTACAAATATTATAATTTTTACAAAGGGTAAAAATACAAGAAGCACTCTTGGTGAGAACGAGAACCGAGTGCAATATGATTTGAGAATACGAGAAGCGCTCGTGGTGAGTGCAATATGATGAGCTTTAAGAAAAGCCTAGAAAATACTAGATCATGTGAGCATAGACTAATACAAAAGATTCCATAAAGTCTTGGTGAATACTAGTACCAAGCCATTAAAAACATTCATTAATTAGGGACGAGGGTTAGATCTAACGGGTACGGCCGAGCCCCACTCATGGTCCTTATGTGACCACTTGAGTGCTTCGGTGTCCCAGTCGAGGGAAATCGACGCAGTCGAGGGTAATCGACACAGTCGAGGGTAATCGACACAGTCAAGGGAAATTGACACAGTCGAGGTTAATCGACAGAGTCGAGGGAAATCGACATAGTTAGAGGGAGAATATACTAATGCTCCATATGCTCACATGCCTTAAAGGAGCCAACACTAATGCTCCATATGTCCTCACGTGCCTTAATGTCCTTGTATAAACAATCATTTAAAACGTGGGGTACACAAGAAAACTTGAATGATAATTGAGTACGTGGGGTACTCAAGAAAACGGGAATTATACTTGAGTACGTGGGGTACTCAAGAAAGACTTGAATTATACATGACACATACTATGTTTTCATACAAAGTATAAAAATGTGAAATACAAAAACGCATGAACTCGCTCAACTTTATGTTGATGTTTTCCAAAATTACATGTATTTCAGGTGACAGGATGGATCTTGGGCGCAAGTGTCGTAACTAGAAGTAGACTACAAGTATTAGATGTCATCCACTTTTGTTGAATTGAAATCTTGTCAAAGGTCGTGTTTTGAAAACTTAAATAACAAGTGTTTGTAATACTCAAAATTTTCATGAATGGATGAACATCGTTTTGATCATGTAGTTGTTTATTACGATTGAATGCAATGATAACAAGCTAGTCACACATCATACGCTTCCGCAAAAGACAGGGTGTGACAAACCTGATGCCCAGACCCTGGTTGCTGTCCAAGCATGGAAGCATTCGGAGTACTTGTGCCGTAACTACGTGTTAAACGGACTTGCGGATTCGTTGTATAATGTATACTGCAAGATAGCAACTGCTAAAGAGCTTTGGGAATCTTTAGAGAAAAAGTACAAAACTGAGGATGCTAGCACGAAAAAGTTTGTGGTGGGAAAGTTCTTGGATTATAAGATGGTTAATTCGAAGGCTTTGATGTCTCAAGTTCAAGAACTGCAGATTATTATCAGTGATCTTCTTTCTGAAGGAATGACTCTTGGTGAGACATTTCAAGTGGCTGCGATAATCGAGAAGTTGCCTCCTAGTTGGACTGACTTCAAAAATTATCTAAAGCACAAACGAAAGGAGATGAAAATGGAAGACTTGGTGGTTCGTCTTCGAATCGAGGAAGACAATAGACTGGCTCAAAAAGGAAGTCAAGGGGATGTGAATGCCAAGGCCAATGTGGTAGAACATGGCCAATCTTCGAACAAAGGAAACAAGTTCAACAAAGGAAACAAAAGTTTCAAAGGCAAGGGCAAAGTGGATCTTGGACCCAAAAAGGTAGTGTGAGGAAAAAGGTTAGCACTTTTAAAGGTAGGTGCTATAATTGTGGTGAAAGTGGTCACCGTGCTGACCAGTGCAAAGCCCCTAAAAAGGCTAAAGCACACATGATGGAGGATGACATCCCGATGGTGGCGATGATCACCGATCTCACGGCTATGTCTGAGGATGCCGCGGAGATCAATGTGGTAGCAAGCAAGCCAGAAGCGGCTTGGTGGGTTGATACTGGGGCAACCCGACATGTTAGCCCGGTGAAGCATATCTTTAAAAATTTTAAAGAATTGTCGGGTGATGAAAAGTTGTACATGGGAAATGGTGCTACAGCAGACATCAAAGGGGAAGGTGAGGTGGTCCTCAAATGGACCTCGGGGAAGGAACTCACCTTGAAAAATGTGTTGTATGTTCCTGATCTGCGCAAGAGTCTTGTGTCAGGATGGCTTCTCAACAAATCTGGTTTTCGTTTAGTGTTTGAGAGTGATACTTTTATTTTGAGTAAACGTGGTATGTTTGTTGGTAAAGGCTACGCCCAAAATGGTATGTTCAAACTTAATGTATTGGCTACTAGTAAGAACGTTAATGAAAATGCGTCTATTTCTACTTACATGATTGAGCCTTTTAATGTTTGGCATGGTCGTTTGGGTCACGTTAATTATAATTCGTTGCGTCGTTTAATCAATTTAAAACACATACCAAAATTTTCAATTGATTCAAACTCTAAATGTGAAACATGTGTTGAGGCCAAACAAACAAGATCTTCGTTTAAATCGGTTGTCAGAACAACTGAACCCCTTGATATGATTCACACTGATGTGTGTGATTTGAAAGCAATTCCCACTAGAGGTGGTAACAAATACTTCATCACTTTTATTGATGATAGTACGAGATATTGTTACGTTTACTTACTCAAGAGTAAGGATGAGGCTATTAACAAGTTTGCCTTGTACAAAGCCGAGGTTGAAAATCAGCTCAACCGGAAAATCAAAATCGTGAGGAGCGATAGAGGTGGTGAACATGTGTCACCATTTGCGGACATATGTGCAAAAAGCGGAATAATCCATGAACTAACAGCTCCTTATTCCCCACAATCAAATGGTATAGCGGAACGAAAGAACCGCACGTTAAAGGAAATGATGAATGCCATGTTGATAAGCTTTGGGATGAGTCAGGACATGTGGGGGGAAGCCATATTGTCGGCTAATTATGTCCTGAACATGATACCCTTAAAAGACAGAGATGTGACTCCATATGAGTTATGGACAAAGCTGAAACCTTCATATAAATACATGAAAGTGTGGGGGGTGCCTAGCAAAAGTGGTCGTAACACCACCAAAACGCTTACAAATAGGACCTAAAACTGTGGATTGTGTGTTCATAGGTTATACGCGTCCTGGTGGCCCACTTCGGTTTCTGGTGCACGATTCAAAGAATCCTGGAATATGCAAGGATACTATCATAGAGGCAAAGAATGCGTCATGGTTTGAACACGTGTTTCCTTGTTTGGGAAAAGAACAAGCTGGTCTTTCAAAACCAGTTGAGGAGTTCATTCAAGAGACCGAGATTGTTCCCCAAAATGACAATGAAATAGATGAACCTCAAGAACAATCTGAAAATGAGGAGGTTGTGGTAAGAAAGAGTTAAAGTGTAACACCCTTCTAGTTTTACTTGAATTAAATAGTATTCATACCATTTAATATAGAAGACAACTAAGTTATATCATAAGTTCCATAAGTAAGATTAAAAGTAGCAAGACCTTAGCTAATTAACGACTATTTTGAAACATTCAAAAGTTATTTAGTAACTTGCTTACATCCCAAAACATAATCTATTAAAAGTTAAACTATTGCGGAAGCTTCAAAAATAGTGTTCGGTTCTTCGACATTTGCTTGATCGCCATCCGTAAGTTCACCAACATCACCTAATGTCAAAACCACATCATAGGTTAATTTTGACAATAATAAAACACGTATAATCGAAATATGGCTTCAAAACAGTTGAAGACAAATAAAATTCTCGGATCAGGGTCTCTCGCGCCCCGCGAGAGACTCCTTAATATCTTACGCGGGCCGCGAGAGGGCCTCGCGTGGCGCGACCAAATTCAGGTCATCCTTCGCGTGGCGCGAAGGAACCTGTTTTCCAGCAGCTCGTTTCCCTTGAGCTGCATTTGCTGCCAGCTCCGAAAAACTCAGATTTCAACTTCAAATTAGCATATCTTTTGACTCGTGAGTCCGTTTTAGGTGATTCTTTTTCCTATGCGTCTGTAAATTCGTTACCGACATGCCTATAACAATTATCATACCAAAAAATTTATTTACGGACCGAAAGACTATATGTCCTTTTTGCATTTATTCGACCCATTCAACTTTACTTGCTTAGTTACCATTTAGCTATCAAGCCAATGGCGCCTTGTACCCATCATCCGGGGCTTAACATCACTTGCATTACCTTACCAAATTCCATGGTTTAATGCTTTTGTGATTTACATCGCCAATGCTACTAGTTAAGACACTATTACTACAATTTACACTATTATTCGACCCGTTGGCTCATCTTGTGGAAAATCCTCCAATATGATGACTACCAATTGGTTCCTTATTTAGACTAACTCTATTAAATTCCAATAACAATCATGATTACTAAATTCAACACAACTTTTAATCAACAATGCAACTACGCATAATTTAACAACAATTCATTGAGTGTAACGGGTCAAGTTACATACTTGCATAACTAAACAACATTATCAACCAACAATTCTAATTAACTATTTAGACCCGTTTGTTTGTCGAGTGAACTTCGTCACTTCTATGACATACCAACTCGCAATTGACACTACATTCTCATTAACTTTTCTAAGACTATTATTTATGCACAATGTAACGAAACCAATGTTACGTACCTTTAACGCACACCTTTCAAGCGTGTATCACCTCCGGCTTGTCCGCTTGATGTTCCGGATTCTTTTCCTAAAGAGTTCAATTCACAATAAGTTTAGAACTCTTTCACAAGCTTTAACGCATAATTCTCTACAATGATCAAATCTGCGTTTTTACTCAACTTTTAACATTTTAACCCTCATTTAGGCGTTTTATCAAACACCTAGCGGGTCAGATTTCTACATGATCCAAACCAAGTTCATGACTTGAGTTTATCACCCTAATTAACTTCAATTAGACTATATACACATATTTTAACATCATCTTTTTAGAATTCACTTTCTATGACCCGTATTACACTAGAATAATCATTCTAAACCCTAGTGTTTACTAGTTTCCCACAAAATCCATGAATCACTTTCAATGTGTTCATGAGATTTCCAGGAATTAGCCATGATTTCACATGTTATTGTCTAGGTTTTACTCCTAGACACTATATCAACCCTCTTCTACCCAAATAGCAAACATGCAACATAAATCTTCAGATTTCCCAATTTCATGAGAATTTCAAGTTGAGAGTTTTCATCAAATTTCACATACCTTGTAATCCTCTTGTGATGAGGATCAATAATCTATGCTCTAATTTCGATTTCAGCTTGGATTGAGCCTTCAATTGAGAGTATTAGTGATGTTTAGGGTTTTGAGAGTGGGGAGTCGCCCCTGGCTTCTTCTGTACGACCAGACACACTAATTTGTGTGTTTGGTTATTTTTTTTTGTTTTAATCAATTCTAGTTTCAAGTTCTACAACTTAGGTCCCTCCACTTTTGTTTATCTAATAACTTTGGTTATTTTAACCCTATTTCAAGCTATTTCTAGACTTGTAGTTAACTAGGTTTAAATTCCTAGTTAGTAAATTCTCGTTTATTTAAACTTTATAATTCTAATATAAAGTTTTATATTTTCGGGATGTTACAAAAAGGCAAAGGATCGAGAAATCCTTTGGACCTGATTTTCTTACATATGTGGTTGAAAGTGAGCCTCAAACTTATCAAGCTGCGGTCACTTCTTCAGAAGGACCTCAATGGAAAGAAGCCATCAAAAGTGAAATTGATTCTATCTTGCAGAATCATACCTGGGAGTTGGTAGATCTTCCTTCTGGTTGTAAACCACTTGGATATCGATGGATATTCAAAAGGAAGATGAAATCGGATGGCACCATTGACAAGTACAAGGCAAGATTAGTAATCAAAGGGTATAGACAACGGGAAGGTCTAGACTACTTTGATACCTATTCGCCTGTGACACGAATAACCTCGATAAGGTTGGTGATTGCAATTGATGCTTTGAGAAATTTAGAAGTACATCAGATGGATGTAAAAACCACGTTTCTAAACGGTGAGTTAGATGAAGAGATTTATATGGAGCAACCCGAAGGGTTCTCAGCTCCTGGCCAGGAGGGAAAAGTTTGCAAACTCGTGAAATCTCTATACGGTTTGAAACATGCTCCGAAGCAGTGGCACCAAAAGTTTGATCAGGTGATGCTTGACAGTGGGTTCAAGATCAATGAATGTGATAAATGTGTATATGTTAAGAACACATCACGAGGTTATGTTATTTTGTGTTTATATGTGGATGACATGCTTATCATCGGTAGTGATGATAAGATGGTCAAGTCAACAAAAGATATGTTGAAAACAAGATTTGACATGAAAGACATGGGTTTAGCCGATGTGATACTGGGGGTCAAGATAGTAAGGACCTAAAATGGTTTAATACTAAGCCAATCACATTATGTTGACAAGATCTTTGAAAAATTATGTACTGAAGACACTAATGTCTCCCAAACTCCTATTGATACCTCTCACCGTCTATCAAAGAATAGAGGTGAAGGTGTCAATCAGTTGGAATACTCAAGGGTCATTGGAAGTTTAATGTATCTCATGACATGTACGAGACCAGACTTGGCTTATGCTGTGAGCAGACTAAGCAGATACACAAGTAACCCAAGCTCTGAACATTGGAAGAGTATGACAAGGTTGCTAAGGTACTTGAGATACACGAGAAACTATGGTCTACACTATGGCCGTGATCCAGCTGTTATAGAAGGATACAGTGATGCAAACTGGATATCCGACTCAAAAGATTCCAAATCAACAAGTGGATATGTCTTCACTCTTGGTGGAGCAGCTATATCTTGGAAATCGTCCAAGCAGACTATTATAGCCAGATCCACCATGGAATCTGAGTTCATTGCGTTGGACAAAGCTGGAGAAGAGGCCGAGTGGCTGCGTCAGTTTTTAGAATATGTTCCAGGATGGCCTAAACCTGTAACAGCTGTATGCATACACTGTGATTGCCAGTCGGCAATAGGAAGAGCTCAAAGTGTGATGTACAATGGTAAGTCAAGGCATATACGATGCAGACATAACACGATACGACAGCTGCTCTCAACCGGGGTTATCACGATTGACTATGTGAAGTCAAAAGATAACATTGCGGATCCGCTTACGAAAGGCTTAAACAGAGAGGCAGTGCATAAGTCGTCACGAGGAATGGGACTAAAGCCCGTGGGGTAATTTGTTCGAAGGAAACCTAACCTAGAAGATTGGAGATCCCATGACCTAGGTTCAATAGGACAACCTAATTGAACAGATTGTGGTCACTATGGGGGAGAACCCCAGAACACAAAAGGAGCTGCATGCTTCTTAGTCTATTCCTTTGCTAAATCAGTGACAAAGAAGGCTAAGCCTAAGGCTTTTAATGATTATAGAGAATCACCTATGTAAAGAGAGAAGTGGGGTCACTTCGAGTGGAATTGTGGGGGGGCGAAATTCCTAGAGCTCTAGCAGAACCAGGCAAGTGTCCATGACCACAACGGACACACCAATGTGGGTCTAGCCAGACCAGGGAGAGAATTGTGTGAAGGTGTAATAACGTCTACACAAATGGGGACTGGTTCAAGGACATCGCGTCTACCAGTCGCTAGGAGGCTAAGTGCACATCACAACGGAAAGTTCAAAGGAAACACCTACTTATCCAGCAATACTCAACTATTGAAGTTGTATCGAGAAACCTGGAAGTGGATTGATTTCCATTCATGTGGGGGATTGTTGGAAATTTATTAAACTTATTTGAATGGAAATTGTGTATTTTCATACAAAATAAATATGAGAGAGCATTGGTTGAGTTTTGTCCCACATTGGTGGGATGAAGAATAAAAGAGTGATTGTTGAAGGTTCTGGCCGGCGCCTACTTTTGGACTTTGACACGACACTTAGCCGCCGTCGTCTGCCGACCTGCCTGCCTGTCCACATGCGCATGCATGGCACCTAGCTGCCGCCACCGTCTGCCGACCAGCCTGCTGACCCAGCTGTGTCCACACTAGCCAGCCGCTGCATGAGTCCTATATAAGGACCTGGTTGCATGCAGAAAAAGACACACCAAGAACAAGAAAACCACTATTCCTGATAAACACTCTCAACTTAGCTCTACCTGCTGCATGAGTTGCAGCATCAACGATCATTCGTTCCTGACACTGAAAGAACTCCACGTCCTCGTTTCAGGCACGTCTTCAGGTGCTAGGCTAGTCCCGGCAGTACTAACTGCTTTGGCTGTTGTACCCTGGGAGACAGACGGGTTCATCTGGGTGGCCCGAAATCTGTTTTAAGGGATCGCTGTTGAACAGCAAGCCTCAGCCACTCCTTCTTTATTTCGTTATCGTTTCAGGTGTTCTTATTCACTTCTGCTCTGCTACTGACCTGCTACTGTTTTGTTCTGCTGAGATTATATTGCATGTTTGTTTTGTTATGCACCTTCTGTTATGTTTTGCTTATAAGAAATTGATTACTGGATGGAAAAGCTTGAGGCTTAGGGAGAGGGCATGGGCTGTGTTGTGTTGTGTTGGTCGGATGGTCGTGGCTGGTTGTAAGGGGTGGGTGGTGGTGGTGGTGGGAGCAATAGGTAATAGCTGGTGGGGGGTGGTCGTTGAGAGGGAGAGGATGATCCCTAGAACCTTCCTAAGATCCCTATGACACCCCAAAAGGTATTGTAACAGGATCAAAAGTTAGTGATCAGTTAACGACGTGGTGACAGAACACACTAAGTGTTAAGTTGGGGGTGACGGTTGTCAAAGTGATAGTTGGGGGTGGCAACGATCAATAGCCAATAGTTAGGGGTGATAAAATCCAATAACCCTTGTTTTTTTTTGTTTTTTTTGTTTTTTTTTTCAAAACCATTTCATTCATCCAAATTTGTATAATGGATAGCCAAACTTTAAGTACGTAGCTAATTTTTGTTCTAAATATGTAACCGCTTTTAGCATTCATGTGAAAAATTGTGTTATTTACTCAATGATTGGGGTTTTGTTGACACTCATTTTGTCGAATTCGTGGAAGAAGACATCATAGATATTATCAGATATAGGCAAAAGGTTTTAAATTTTGCCGACTTCAAAAATTAACAAAACACATGCATTTCCCTTTTTTGTTGGTTTTCTTTTTATTACATATCTAATTAATCTAATTAATTTACAGTTTTTTCTTCTTACATATATATTTTTAAATCTTAAATTAATTACAACATCATTCTTTCTATATGACATTATAGCCTAGTGACATTTTAGGGTGTGATAAAGCTTAGGAATCATTATGTACTGAGTTTGACTCCTAGGGGTTTTTTCCAGATTTATTGGGTTTCTCCTGAATTGGTGTATGGTCATTATTGTCTAGTGAAGATGGATATGATTGGGTGGATCCGCTGGTGGCACAATAATACTCCAATGGTCCGTCATTGATTCAAATTTGTCGTTAAAATTTTTCTTACGACATCATCCTATTTCTAAAACTGGCTCGACTAATGAACTAATAGAGCAGTCAGTTCGATAACCGGTTGGGTTTAGAAACCTTGGATTTAGGAAGGGACGACTAATGTATTGAGTTGAAGAGAGTAATTTTGTCATTTTATTTCTCTTTGCATTCTGCGTCAATTTACAAATCATATATCATATAATTTTTTATTGGTTAATGGATTTAAACACCCCCAACTATGGCCATTTGGCCGATGGCACTCTCAACTTTAACTTTGGCTCCCACCACTCCCAACTTAACACATTGTTTGTCATGGCACCCCCTCGTTAAATAAACACTAACCTGGTTAGGAAAATTAGCCTACGTGTCATTTTAATCTGATGTGGCATGTATTACGTGGCCACTTTTTGATGAAGTGGCTTGTTTCAGATTAGGTGTCATGCTAACGTGGCCCCTATCTCTCTACATCTCTTCCCCACCTCCCTCTCTCCACCAACTTCCACCAAAAACCATCACCGCCCACCACCGAACCCCCTGCCACCATTAACCACCATCATCATTTACACCAGCCGCCATTTAACTTCACCATTTACCACCACCCACCAACGCCCTACCTGCCACCATCCTCCCACCACCGCCCCACCTGCAAGTCTGTAACATGAAGCAAAGGGAAAGTGGCTCAGATCTCTAACATGAAGGTCAGACAAGAGGGACGATCACCGCCATGGCTGCAACACCGGTTGCACCGTAAGAGCAAATAAAAAGCCCTTGTTGGAGCTCTCACATACCATCCGGGTTGCCCCGCCAAGATACGGGTCGATGTTGACCCCATGACTGATTACGATGCTCGGATATGAATCCGTACACAAATCATTATCATCATCGCCTTCTCATTTTCATCTTTCAATAGCGATTTCACACTGCAAGTGGAGGTGAAACGGCGGATTTCACCGGCGACGGCACCACTATTCCTATCCTCAACATCACACCACCCCTTGAAATAGCTCTAGAATAGTGAACAACGAGTGTTTAACTGTTAATCTAAACAAATTACCTCATGATGATCGGAAATAACACGCCATTCTTTCCGAGAGGACTGAGATTGAGACGACGGCACCGACATCGGAGCAACACTAGTGGCCGTGTCCATCAGAGATCGGAAAAACGGCCAGCGGTGGTTCCGATTAGGTGGCGGAAACCCTAACGGTGAGATGAGATGGAGTGGGGATGATGAAACCCTAACGATGAGATGAGATGGAGCGGTAGAAGTGGTGGTGTTAAGTGAGAGAGAGGGGTGAATATAAACTGATTTTTATATATATAATAGAGTAAACTGCAATTTTACCCCCTGGGGTTAGGGGTCATTGGCACCCTTACCCCCCTAAGGAAATAGTTGCAATTTTACCCCCCACTGTTTGCTGTTATGTCGCAACCTTACCCCCTAAGCTCAATTTTGTTGACTGATCTGTTGACTTGGTGGTGAAATGACCATTTTACCCCCCCTGTGTTTTGTTTACTCTGTAATATTACCCCCTGCCACCACTGCCACCGCCATTCACCACCACAACCACCACTGCCACCTCCAGCCACCACCCTCAACCACCACTGCCACCGCCATTCACCACCACAACCAGCACTGCCATCTTCTTCCTCCCCCTCTCTCTCTCTCTAAAAAAACCCACCACCCGCCTTCATCTTCAACAATCACCACCGTCACCGGAAACCTGCAACTCCGGTCATCTTCTCCAACGTCGGCCACCACTTCCACCTCCAGCCACCACCACAACCACCACTGCCACCGCCACTGCCACCTCCACTGAATTATTGTCTTACGCTTGTAACTTTCAATATCTAACTGAAGAAATATATATTTGGAGCAATTTACCGATCCCTCTGCTATGTCAATTCCGACATAGTATCCAATTTTTGCCTTGTCCCATTTGATTAAATCACCACCCTGATAAAAACATGAAAATGGGAATCCCTGTACACTAATTCTACCAGTACACTACCTTACCTGTACACTACTGTTTTCAGATCTAACATCCATTTATGTTCTTCACACCACATAGCTTTTTTGTTCTCAAAACATTGCTCAAAATAAGATCAAGATCCTACCTTTATGATTCCAAATTGGGTCAATATGATCAATACAAACCCTAAATCAAATACCCTGATCAAATCTTGAGTTGGGTGTTCGTATAATTGCAAAAAGATTCAAACTTTAAGCAATACCCTGATCAAATCTTGAGGTGGGTATTCATAAAATTGCAAAAAGATTCAATATTTAACCAAATAAAACGATGAGCATCTGTAATCTAATCAAGAGAGAGACAGCAGAGAGAGAGACAAGACCGGATGGTTGTGGTGGTGGTTGTGTGGCGGCGGCAGTTGCGGTGGTTGTGGTGGTGAATGGCGGTGGCAGTGGTGATGCCCGGTGGTGATTATTGGATAACTTTCTTCTCGACAAATTCTTCAGGGATGTATTTTATATATATATAACACAATAATAATAAAAATAATAATATAATAATAAATATAGGGTAAGATTACCAAAATACCCTTACCTATAAGGGTCAAACTACCGTTGACTGAGGCCGGGGGGTAAGATTGCGACATAACAACAAACAGTGGGGGGTAAAATTGCAATTATTTCCTTAGGGGGGTAAGGGTGTCAATGACCCCTAATCTCAGGGGGTAAAATTGCAGTTTACTCTATATAATATATAAGTTTTCATCACCATGCCACCTCATTAAAAAAAACGCCACATCATCTAAAATTAGCCACGTAGGACAACAAAACTAACCAAGTTAGTGTTTGGTTAACGACGGGGTGACACAGCAACCCAAGTGTTAAGTTGGGAGTGGTGGGAGCCAAAGTCAAAGTTGAGAGTGCCATCGGCCAAATGGCCATAGTTGGGGGTGTTTAAATCCATTAACCTTTTTGATTGGATTAATTACAATTTCTCTTCAAAGTATTAAACGAAACCAAATGCATCTATAAAAAGTAAACATATTTTCATAAAGTTTACATATGGCCTATGGGTTAATTTTTCATAAAGTTTATATATGGGTTAATTTTCCATTATTACGTATCCTAAATCTCATGCTAAAAAATCTAAAAGATTAAATATAAAAACTTTCTAAAAGATTAAATATAAAAACTAAAGCCTAAATCTCATGCTAAAAAATCTAAAAGATTAAATATAAAAACTAAAATCAAGCCTAAATCTCATGCTAAAAAATCTAAAAGATTAAATATAAAATTAAATATAGAGTTAAATGTCATTTTAGTCCATGTGGTTTGGGTCATTTTGACAGTTTAGGTAAAATGTTTGAAACGTTGTCATTTTCGTCCAAATAGTTTCAAACATTGTCATTTTAGTCCACTAGCTTAACTCTATCCATTTTTTCTGTTAGCTAGAAGGGCAATTCAGTCATTTTATATGGCCGAATTACTCTTCTAGTTAACAAAATTACATATAAAACGACCGAAATGCTCTTTTAGCTAATAGAAAAAATAGATGGAGTTAATCAGATGAACTAAAATGATAACATTTAAAACTATTTGAACAAAAATGACAACATTACAAATATTTGAACTAAACTCCCAAAATAATCCAAACAACGTGGACTAAAATGAGATTTAAGTCTTAAATAAATATATAGCAACGACTTTCGAGTTCGGCAGAGCGTCTGTAAACCACGCAACGTCTGCGCGTAGAAAAGAACCAAAGAAAAAGAAGGCAGACACACTAAATACCAAGCAAAGCAAGTAAAAAAATCACACGCTTCCTGTACGTATAAATTTCTCGTTTCGTACCATGTTCATCTCCACCATCATCTAACCACGATAACAGAACAAACCAAATATCATACAAAACCCTAATTTTGACTTTTTTTTGCATCATTCTCTCTTCATCAACTGCTGCCTCTTCTTCACATCAAACAAATTCAACAATCCTCTAATGGAAGTAGCAACAAACCGAAGCAGAGCCGTACTTCAGGTAGCTGTATTTTCCCTAATTTGCAGCTTTTCGTTCGTTTTCTCTGGAGATATTGTTCATCAGGATGATATAGCACCTAAACGGCCTGGATGTGACAACAATTTCGTTCTGGTATGCTTCAATTTCAGACTTTCAGTTCAGTTTTTAGATCATTGTTGTATTGTTGTTGTTTTGGTTTTTGATCTTTAGGTTTTCATGTGTAGGTAGGTTTTTGACTTTTTGTACATGATTAGACGGTGGTGAGTTGACTATATGTGTTTATTGTTGTTATTGTTTTTTTGCAAGTTGAATTTTGAATAAATTTGATTAGATTTCTTGTCAGTTTGCTAGAATATGATACGTGGTTAGAAGAATTAATTTCTTATGTGGAAATTTGTTGATTTTTTATTTGCAATTGTCATTTTGTCTTTTTGTTGATGTATTTTTGGTATAAAATTGAAGATTGTTAAGTTGTGATCTAGGATTTAGGGTAGAATATGGAATTTTGGTAAAGTGTGATCTAGAAATTCTTTGTGATGGAAATAAGAAATTACATGTTTAATAGAGGTTTTGCAGTATGCAAATTTGATTTTTTGATGTAAATGATATTTTATGATTATAGTCAATGTTTTCTTGTTGTTTGCTGTTTTGTTGCATAACAGGTCAAAGTGCCTACTTGGATTGGTGATAGTGAAGAAGAAGAGTTTGTAGGCGTTGGTGCCCGATTCGGTCCTACGTTGGAATCGAAAGAGAAGGATGCTAATAAAAGCAGAGTCGCTCTTGCAGACCCTCCGGATTGTTGTAGTACGCCTAAAAACAAGGTTCACCTCTCTCTCTCTCTCTCTCTCTCACACACACACACACACACACAAACACACATACACAGATTAATACACACAAGTTAGATACATGTCAACGGTAAGTGTGAGGATAGTTATTTGATAGCTGTTTGAGTTTGCTACTTATATCAGAACTCAGCATTCGGAGGTCTTATTGTCTGTAGCTTACGGGTGAAGTTATCTTGGTGCACCGAGGCAACTGCAGTTTTACTGCCAAGGCACATGTAGCTGAAGCTGCAGGCGCTTCAGCAATCCTTATTGTTAACAACCAAACAGGCACGTCTTTTTACAAGCATTTTTCTCACTTCTTTAATGTATGTATATATGTTTTAATAAAACCTTATCATGTGAAACCTAACAAGATATTTCTACAGAACTCTTCAAGATGGTGTGTGAACGAGATGAAAATAATGTGCATATTGGCATCCCCGCAGTAATGCTTCCCCAAGATGCTGGTTCTAGCTTGGAAACAAGTATCCAGAAAAAATTAAACGGTATTTGTAACGATTATGCAAGCTTCTATATTGTCACGTATGTTTTTCGTTATATTTTTCTAAATTTTGTTGGTGAGTGGTTGTGTGCAACATAACATAATTTTTCAGTTTTTTTTTCTTTTTCATTGAAGATATGCTCTTTTCTCAGTTTACGTGCAGCTATATTCTCCAAAGCGCCCTCTGGTTGATGTTGCTGAGGTGTTTTTATGGCTTATGGCTGTTGGTACCATATTATGTGCGTCTTACTGGTCTGCATGGACTGCACGAGAAGCAGCCATTGAACAGGACAAAATATTAAAGGTCATCCATCCTAAGCTTATAAATATCTATTGAATTGACCCCTTAAAAGGCTTTTATCATTTACAAATGATAAATACTGAATAATAATGATATTCTTGTCAGGACGCTTCTGATGAATACTTGAATACAGAATCTTCTCGATCAAGTGGCGTGGTGGACATCAACACAACATCTGCAGTTCTGTTTGTTGTGATCGCATCATGTTTCTTGGTCATGCTTTACAAGCTGATGTCATACTGGTTTATTGAGGTCCTTGTTGTCTTGTTTGCCATTGGTGGTGTTGAGGTGTGTTTTATAGTCATATAATAAATAAATGAATAATAATTTTGAATAATGCAAGTGGAGGCCACTTACGTATTCAATTTTTTCATCAAGTCTAGCCATATATTGAAGTCACTTTATAAGCCACCCAAGTGGTTATCAAACATGCTAAATGACGAAAATGCCTTTAATATTTTTGAAAAGACAAAAATCACCCTAGTATCGACCTATCAAAAAGCAATGATTCGATGTAATAAAAACCATGGGATTTTGTTATTTTACAACAAATCAGCATATTTCGGCTGGATTTGGTATAAACGAAATCGCATACGTGCTTGGGTGCGCTATAAAGTAGTTTCAAAGTATGGATGTCCTTGATAAACAAAAAGTCAATATTTGTGTGTCCCCTACATACATTATTTCTAATAATTTCTTATTTAACTGCTTTGATTGTCATAATGTTGATGGCTGAGTTTTAACTCTTTTCATTCCCAGGGCCTGCAAACTTGTTTGGTGGCTCTGTTATCATGGTATTCAAGTTCCTTTTTCTTTATTATTACCTGTGTATGCAAATTTATTAAACTTTATTGGATACATCATACATAACAATAAACCGTTACATAGATCACACTATTCACACAACGTTTATTTAAAAGGTAGATATGTAATAGACAAATAGTAAACTATAATTAGTTATAGACTTATAGGTCTATAGTCTGAACTAACACTCAAATATTGCAGTTTCAGATGCTTTGATCATGCTGCACAAACATTCGTCAAGGTTCCGTTCTTAGGTGCTGTCTCGTATTTGACCCTCAGTGTCTCTCCATTCTGTGTAACATTTGCTGTTGTATGGGCTGTTTATCGCAGAATTTCCTTTGCTTGGATTGGTCAAGATATACTTGTAAGATTATTTTTTTCTTATCTAATTAATTTATAGCTTTTCAATACATGAAACTAGGTACGTTTGTTTGTTTGTTTGTTTGTAATACACGCATAAGACGGTAAGTTCAAAAATTAATATGCTCATTTTGTATTGGTCTTAAACCAGGGTATCGCGCTGATAGTCACGGTAATCCAGATAATACGAGTGCCTAATCTCAAGGTACTTGTATTAATCCATTATCAGCTGCTTTCTTCTTTCATTATTGCTTATTGGGCTTCGATTATTTGCTTTTTATCAAATTAGGTGGGAACAGTTCTCCTCAGCTGTGCATTCTTGTACGACATTTTCTGGGTGTTTGTTTCCAAATGGTGGTTTCATGAAAGCGTGATGATAATGGTGAGATTTTGTCAGTTGTCCGTTGATCACCGTTATAAACTCTATTTAATTTCAGAATTTTCACCAAATGACCATGTTATTCCTCTGAATACAGGTAGCACGTGGTGATAAGAGCGGAGAAGATGGCATCCCAATGTTACTGAAAATCCCACGAATGTTTGATCCGTGGGGTGGCTATAGCATTATCGGATTCGGTGACATTATATTACCGGGGCTATTAGTGGCCTTTTCTCTAAGGTTTGAACAATTGGTTCCTTTTATTGAACATTAATTTAAACCGCAAGTTTTCCAACAATTTGCAAACTTTTAAACCTCTTAGATTCACTACACCAAAATGATAATTGATTTGACTTGATACTTGGTTAGACTATTTGTCAAAATATAGAGGTGGAAAAACGGGTGGGTGGATAACGGGTCAAAATGGATGTTTTTAGGTACGAGTCATATGTAAATAGACTGAAATTACCAGCTTTGAGTAAAATGCCATTTTCGTCCTTAGTTTGGCCAGTTTTGCAACTTTCGTCCAAAGGCCATTTTTCCACATCTGAATCCAAAAGGTTTGAAATCTTGCCGTTTTCATCCGGGTCGTTAACTCCATCCATTTTCCTCCCTTAAATTAAAGGTATTTCCGTTTTTTTTTTTGTTAACTTAAAGGGCAATTCGGTCTTTTTCATGGTTATTCGGTCTTTTTACATAAAGTGAAAAAGACCGAATTGCCCTTTAAGTTAACTAAAAAGACGGAAATACCCGTGACTTAACGGAGAAAAATGGATGGAGTTAACGAGCGGGATGAAAATGGCAAGATTTCAAACCTTTTGGATCCAGATGCGGAAAAAAAACATTTGGACGAAAGTCGCAAAACTGGCCAAACCTCAGGGGACGAAATGGCATTTTACTCACCAGCTTTAGTTAAATATCTAAACCATCCCTCATTAAGATGCATGTGGACCCAATTAAATAGCATGAGTTGTAACAAAAACAATGAGTAATAGGTACATGAAAGCTTTCAAAAAAAAGGAAATACTGCAATTTTATTATACATGTTACTAGTTTTCTGAAATTATTCTCTTCATTTTTAGGTATGATTGGTTGTCAAACAAGAGTTTGCGGGCCGGTTACTTCTTATGGGCAATGCTTGCTTATGGATTAGGTACAGGAACCTAAAAACATGTTTTTGTGCACAATTTGGGACCTTTTGGTTGTGTATCTTGGTATAATAGTTGTGTTGATAGCTTTGCTTTTCGTTCTGCAGGTCTGCTAATTACGTACGTGGCTCTGAACTTGATGGACGGACATGGTCAACCTGCTTTGCTTTACATTGTTCCTTTCACAGTCGGTATGATTTTTCGTTTGGCGGATTAATGAAAAACAAGAATGACAATTTAGAGAAACTCGTGTTGATGGTTTGAATTTGTAGGCACGTTATTGACGTTAGGGAAGCATCGAGGAGATCTGAGACACTTGTGGTCAAAAGGAGAACCTGACCGGCTTTGCCCTCATGTTCAACTACAATCTTCTGAACAATAAAGTTATGTATGGGACATTGCTCATAGTTTGACAATAATTTGTCCCGTTTAGAGAATGTCGTGTTTTCTGATAGACTGAGAAACAATATACTTAGATTAGAGTTTTAGACGACTTTGGGCTTTTTATCATCGCGATTGCTTCTCTCACCACTTCGTATATTCATACACCGATCTAATGTGTTTTCCCATCTAATGTAACCCCCTCCTTTGGGTGCGTGTGCGTTGCAAGATGGTAGATACCGAAACAGTAATTCCAGCAAGTTTGAAGATTAATCTTGGCATAAGAACGCTACAGATATTAATCAAGGATCAATGTGTAGTCAATAATCAGAGCCGCGTAAATTGGACCTCTTATTGATCTATAAGTAGTCATATTCATCGAAAGTGTTATGTAAGAAAATGTAATGTGTATTTATTCTGGAAAATTTAAATATCTGAGTGAAATATATTAATTTAAAAAAAAAAGAACAAGGATTTTAGTGCAAGCATTGCTGTGCTTGTGGTTGGTTTTTATTTTTTATCCTTAATATTATTTTCAAACTGGCATATTTCATGTTAAACCTAGTAACATAATTGATTCAATAAAATATAAGCAACCTAAGTTATTTTAGTTTTGTGATTCTCTATAATAAGCGCTCCCATATAGAGAGTCGGTAATCATGTCAAAGCATACTCACACATATTGCCACTTTCTGAACCCTCTTTCTTCAATCCTCTTTGCAATGCTTCAATCACATCTTTCAAAATCATTCTTACCCTAACACTTTCTGGATGAATTTTTTTTTGTAAAACTTTCTTTTTAAAATTACCCTTGAGCTTCTGAAACACATACACCCCAATCTTTCTCTCAAACATATATGGCACTACAATGAAATGCTTCCGTTATCGTCTCGACCTTCCCTTGAGCTTCTGAAACACATACACCCTTGAGCTTCCGTTTCATTTTGTTTAGGGAGGACCGGAGGAGTGAGCTTGAAGAGAAGATGATAAGAGTGACTCAATGAGTTGTGTTATTGCAATGGCGCCTTTTTTAAGTTATATATTTTAATATAACTTAAAAAAAGAACATTATCATATTTGTTGGTGTTTTATAAATTTAAAAACGCATGATTATATTCATTTTGAAACTCTAGTTTCTAAACATACAAGTTAATGAACGCCATAAACGATTACAATAGAACATCAAAGTAACACTGACTCGACCATTCTAGTGTAAAACTCGATCTATTTTGAATCACACAAATAAATATGCTTTAATATCCTCGAATAACCTATACAATTATACCAATTCAAAACATAAACATCAAGACTTAAACCCTCAACCTCAAACACAAATCCTCAAACACAAAACATAGAAACATTAAATAACACAAAATAAGACGTAATATACAAATATGTATGAAATCGTTTAACACCATTCATAAACATTTGTCACCTTCAAAAACCCCATAGCATGTTGTATGGCAAAAACAACACATGAACACTATCTCGTTCCGTGTAACCTAAACTAGCACTTGTCACAGGATGTTTACAACGATCATCATACCGAGCTAATACGATGGCTGATGTGCTTGCCAAACCTGCTGTCTTGGTGTTTTGGAGCCAAGCCCAGCCTCAACACGTCATGCACCTCAATCACTTGTATTCTTCTCTGTCTCTTGGTCTTTTCTGCTTCCTTATAACGTTCTTGTATCTTTCTTTTAGTGGCCTCAAGTTTCTCTTCAACACTTTTCTTGTCCGAACTCATTAACGAAACAACCGATTTTGTCGGCATTTGCAACTTCATTGTTTCAACAGGTTTCCGACGAACCACTGCGGTTGATTGTTTCTCCAAAACAACCATAGTTAATGGTTTCTTATGCTGTAATTTGGGTTCTTTAGGTTTTTTGTTTGCATCGTTAAACCCTGTCGGTCCCACTGGTTTCTCTATGGGGGGATATTTCTTGGTTAATTCATAACATTCTTCATCTTGAACAGCAGGCATATTATCATTACTAACCACCCATTCACCCACCATGCGTCGCCATGATCGGACAAGCATCCTTGCAATCCGCCTAACATCTTTTGATGCGTGATTCATAAGGCCGGTAACACTCACTCCGATCATGGAAACCTCAAGAACCTTCATAGACACCACCATTTGTTTAAGCTTTGATAACAAGTCACACAGGACCTGTTCAGATTTATATCCACTACTATTAAGAATGGCTTTGATCCTTGAAACTTCACCAATCATTCTGGTTTCTTCTTCTGTTTCACGAATACGATCAAGAAGGCCTTTAACTCTTAGAAACTCAGAGCCCATTTTTTCAAAAGTTTCTCGAATATGAAATCACAAACTGGTCGAATTTAGGGAGAGAACTGCATGGGAGTAGTGTGTGGAGATATATATAGATATATAAATGATACAGAATGACGAAAATAAGAAAACCTTAATTAATTGACAGTTGCGTCACAAATTTGTCGGAAATAATCTACAAAAGGTAATTATTATTCTTTACCGAATAAATATTTATATAAGCCAAAAAAATAAGGGAAAATAATACCGTTTCCTACACATTTATGACGAAATATTTATTTTTTATTTAAATTAAACCATCCGTCGGAATTCCGTCACAACTTGTGACAAGTTTCCGACAAAAAATAAGAAACCCTAATTAATTGACAGTTGCGTCACAAATCTGTCACAAATAATCTACAAAAGGTTAAGAGTGAATTTCAAGAATTGTCCTTTATCTTTATACCCATTTTCAGGCGTTGTCCTTTATGTTTAAAAATGACGAGTTTTGTCCTTTATGTTTTTATATCATACACGTTTTGTCCTTTAGGCCTAACCCAGTTAGTTTTTTTCAGTTAAATTTGGCCATATGCTTTGCACATGAGGACATTTTTATCAATTCAAAGGTAAGTTCAACATCAGATTTACAGCTCAAAGCTTCTGCAACCTTTGAATTGACAAAAATGCCCTCATGTGCAAAACATATGACCAAATTTAACTAAAAAAACTAACTGGGTTGGGCCTAAAGGACAAAACGTGTATGATATGAAAATATAAAGGACAAAACTCGTCAATTTTGAACATAAAGGACAGCGCCTGAAAATGGGTATAAAGAGAAAGGACAATCCTTGAAATTCACTCAAAGGTTAATTATTATTGTTTACCAAATAAATACTAATATATGCAAAATAAATAAGGGAAAATAATAACATTTCCTACATAATTCTGACAAAATATTTATTTATTAATTCAAATAAACCATCCGTCGGGATTTCGTCACATCTTGTGACACATTTCCGACAAATATCCTTGTATTAAACATAAATACAAGGATATATACTATTATATTTATAAATAATAATAATACAACTAGTATATAATAATTATAAAATAAACATATTCCTATACATTTATGAGAAAATGTTTTCATAGTTTATTTTTACATGGTAACATGTGTACGATAGTTGGTTGACTGTAGTATTGTTACGTTTGAATGTTACATGAAAACTTAAGAGTTGGTCATAACATGTTCATGTTTAATTCTGTATTCCACAACACATTTGACAAAGGATTACATTTGACAAAGAACTAGAGTTCTTCGTCATATGCGGCCTCGACGAAGAATGGGCCTCGACGAAGAATGATGCTTCGTCGCACAGAGGCATTCTTCGCCAAACATGGGCTACGGCCCAGGAAGGTTCGCGGCCCAGAATGATTTCAATTGTATAAACTCTCGTAACCATAAACACTTAAACCCTAAAGCTCTCTCCCTATTCCCTGTGCGACGTCAATCATATGATATCGAAACCTTCCCATCTCAATTAAGCTAATCACTTTGGTATCACGGTTAGTGTCTTCCTGTTAATAGTGTGTTATGTTTTTGATGTCGTTTTGTTATGAAATTGATTAGGGTTTCAACAATAATATTGTAATCTAGAAATTTCATGATAAGGGTTCAATGGTTTATACACATTCTTACTCGTGACGGGGTTTTATGATTCTGATTGATGAACTTTTACCATAACAAACTGATAATCTGTTTGTGTGTAGTCATGGGATGATTAGGGGCAATGATTGGTTAGTATAGTTTGCATGATGAATGAAAACTGTTATGTTCTAAAGGATTGATGATGATTCATAATTAGGGTACATGTTCATAACTGAAAAGTGAAAAGTCATAATTAGGGTACATGTTCATAACTGAAAAGTCATAATTAGGGTACATGTTCATAACTGAAAAGGGTGCATGATGAATTAAAACGTTTTTATAAAACCAGACTATAACCGAACAGTTCATAAAATCGACCAGGACACTCAGTTCCAGATTGTAAGGTTCGTCTCTCGTTTACTTATTGCATAGCATACCTAGTGTACATTTATGTATGACATTGGACGTGAATGCACACTTAGCACTACAACATGAATTCCTGTGTTACTAGCTTACGTTATGTGTTTGATAGTGTGACGCTCCTCGAAACCTTCATGATCTATGTTATGGTGTCTTTTGTTTTGCTACTCGAAATTGAGGAACCTTATAGCACGAGTTGGGAGGAGCTGAGATAAACATGCAAATCGCATTGTTATTATGGGTGCACACATAATAATAATGTGGGGTGCATGTGAGTCCCAGTGAGGCCTGACGAGGGTGAAAGGGGTTCTGCTCCGTTGTCTGAAGTAATGATAGAACTCAGTAATCCGTGGAAGTCATAGTGATGCTTGACTCCCACTCGAACCCGACTTTTAACCTTTTCCCCACTTGTTTTGTATAGAATCATGAGTGGACGAGTTGGCGCACGTGGTGGAGACTGTGGCGGTGGACGTGGCAACATTAATATGACCCAGACTGAATTCACCGATTTGATCAATACTCGTGTGGCTGAAGCCTTGGCGGCTCAGCAGGCTGGTACGATATGTGCCAAATACTCTTTATCCTTGTGTCGCGTACTCGAATCTTACCTGCGTGTTGTGTTTTCTTTCGTCTTTAGGTCAACCCATAAATCAAAACAATCTGCATGTGTGCACGTTTAAGATGTTCATGAATTGTAAGCCACAGACGTTCAGTGGGACTGAAGGAGCTGTGGGGCTACTGCGTTGGTTTGAGAAAGCGCAATCGGTGTTCGCGATGTGTAACTGTCCTGCTGGGGACAGAGTGAAGTATGCTTCGGGCACATTGGAGGATGGTGCCTTGACTTGGTGGAATGCCCAAGTCCAGATGCTAGGCATTGAAATGGCGAATGCCACTACTTGGGGGATTTCAAGGAGTTGATGAGAGAGGAGTACTGTCCTCGTGATGAAGTGCAGAAATTGGAGAATGAGTATTATGATCTGAAAATGGTGGGGTTTGAGATTGAGGCATACACGAAACAGTCTCATGAATTAGCTATTATGTGCCCGAACTTATCACGATCTCCTCATTGAAGAATCGAACTGTACATCAAAGGATTAGCCCCGCAGGTTAAGGGCTTGGTTACAGCAGCGAACCTCAACAACTTACCTCAGATTATCCGCTTAGCTCACAAGATCACGGATCAGGAGGTGGAGTGTGGCTCGCTACCACCACGTGTTTCTACAACTACTACTACTGCTACAGCTACTACTCCTGCTACTAACAGCAAACGTAAGTGGAATGAAGTGGACAAGGTGTCCAACTCAAATCAGTCCCAGAAGAAGCCAGACAATAGTATCAACCGTAGTTTTTGCCAGTCATCTTATGTGAATCAGAATCAGAGCAACAATTCGAATTAGGGCTTCTATGCGGGAAAGCAACCAAAGTGTAACAAGTGCAATTTTCATCATCGTGGGCCATGCACCCGATTCTGTCACAGGTGCAACAAGGTGGGCTATATGGCTAGAGATTGTAGGGCTCCACTCCCAAGACAGCAGCCATAACATCAGGAGAGGCAGCAAGCTCAGTAGAAACAGGGAAATCGTAAGGGGTGTTTTCAGTGTGGGGACGAGGGTCATTTCAGGCGGGATTGCCCTCAATAGAATCAGAATGCTGGTAATAACAACAACACTGGGAACAACAACAATGGGAACAATGGTGGGAACGGTGCGCGTGGAGGAGTGTTTTCCATTGGTGCTGGGGAAGCTAGGAATGATGGCAACGTTGTGACTGGTACGTTTTCCGTGAACAATCTATTTGCTTCTGTTTTATTCGACTCTGGTTTCGATTGGAGTTATGTGTCTTTGGGGTTCAGTCGTCAGTTAGGGTTAACTCCTACACCTCTTGTAAATAAGCACGTGGTAGAATTAGCTGATGGTAAATCGATTGAAGCTTCACATGTTCTTTTTGGGTGTAAACTTAATCTTATGGGTCAAGTGTTCGATATTGACCTACTCCCCGTTACTCTTAGAAGCTTTGATGTAGTCGTTGGTATGGACTGGTTATCTAAACATCAAGCGGAAATTCTCTGTAAAGAGAAAATCGTGCGTATCCCTCTCCCCAGTGGGGAATTCCTGTCGGTTCAAGGTCATCGTAGTGGTGCAATGGTTGGCGTCATCTCAGCTATGAAAGCCCAGAAGTGTCTACGAAAGGGCTACCCTGTCATTTTAGCACTTTTTACTGATACCCAGCCTGAAGAAAGGAAAAACGAAGATCTACCAGTTGTTCGTGAGTTTACCGATGTCTTCCCTGAAGAACTTCCTGGCCTACCTCTTCACCGTCCGGTGGAATTTCAGATTGACCTCACACCAGGAGCAGCCCCGATTGCCCGTGCTCCTTATCGTCTTGCACCAGGAGAGTTGCAAGGGCTGTCAAATCAACTCCAAGAACTGTTGGATATAGGTTTCATCCAACCCAGTTCTTCGCCCTGGGGAGCCCCAGTTCTGTTTGTGAAGAAGAAAGACGGGTCCTTTCGTATGTGTATTGATTACCGTGAGCTCAACAAGGTGACCGTCAAGAATCCTTACCCTTTACCTCGCATTGATGATCTATTCGACCAGCTGCAAGGGTCAAGCTTCTACTCAAAGATCGATTTGAGATCGGGCTATCATCAGATGAGAGTCCGAGAGGAGGATGTTCCAAAAACAACTTTTCGAACGCGGTATGGCCATTATGAGTTTCTGGTTATGCCATTCAGGTTAACAAACGCACCGGCGGTTTTCATGGACCTCATGAATCGTGTATGCAATCCGTATCTCGACGATTTCATCATTGTGTTCATCGATGACATCTTGATCTACTCTAAGAGCAAGGAGGACCACAAGCGATACTTGCGTCTTATCTTGGAGCTCCTAAGGAAGGAACAAATCTACGCGAAGTTCTCTAAGTATGACTTCTGGATTCGAGAGGTACACTTCCTTGGTCACAGTGTTAATGAAATGGGGATACACATGGATCCAGCTAAGATTGATGCTATCAGAAATTGGGCGACACCGAAGAATCCCTCGGAGGTGCGACAATTTCTTGGTCTCGCTGGGTACTATCGCAGATTTATTAAAGACTTCTCGAAGATCGCACAACCTCTTACCTCGTTGACACAGAAAGGCGTGGTATATTCTTGGGGAACGAAGCAGGAAGATGCTTTCCAGCTCTTGAAACAAAAACTCTGCAGTGCACCAATTTTGTCATTACCTAAGGGTACTGAGGATTTTGTGGTGTATTGTGATGCTTCTATTCAGGGTCTTGGTTGTGTGCTAATGCAACGCGAGAAGGTGATAGCGTATGCTTCTCGGCAGTTGAAGGTTCATGAGAAGAATTACACGACTCACGACTTACAGTTGGGGGCCGTGGTCTTTGCGTTAAAAATCTGGAGGCATTACTTGTACGGTACTAAATGCACTATTTATACCGATCACAAGAGCCTTCAGCATATCTTTGATCAGAAGAGTTGAATATGCGACAACGTCGCTGGGTAGAGCTCTTAAACGACTACGACTGTGCAATCAAGTATCACCCAGGTAAAGCTAACGTTGTAGTTGATGCCCTTAGTCGAAAGGAAATGAAACCCAAACGTGTACGAGCTTTACAGCTCACTATCCACTCCAATCTTCCATATCAGATCCGTTCGGCTCAGACCGAAGCGTTGAAGGAAGAAAACCTGG
Organism: Helianthus tuberosus; assembly: GCA_030545235.1. NCBI lineage: Eukaryota > Viridiplantae > Streptophyta > Magnoliopsida > Asterales > Asteraceae > Helianthus > Helianthus tuberosus. Next base: position 30,961,640 of record CM060451.1, read on the forward strand.
AAGCTGAATATTTGCGGGGCATGGAAAAATGACTCGTGGAGATATCTGACGACATTTATTATTTTATGGAACGGATATGGGTTCCTTTGTATGGTAACATCAGACAACTAGTGATGGACGAAGTGCACAAGTCTCGGTACTCTGTTCACCCGGCTTCGGATAAGATGTATCAGGATCTCAAAGTCTTGTATTGGTGGCCGAAGATGAAAGCTCATATAGCGACGTACGTAAGTAAATGCTTGACTTGTGCGAAAGTCAACGTAGATTATCAGAAACCCTCAGGCCTGCTTCAGCAACCAGAAATACCCTTGTGGAAATGGGAGCAAATTGCTATGGATTTCGTACTGGTTTGCCAAGAACTCAAAATGGAAGCGATACCATCTGGGTGATCATTGACCGTCTCTGTAACACCCCGTGTTTCGGAAGTTAAAGTCAAGATTGAAGTCAAAGGAATACAAGATTACTAATTGTGATCTGTCACTCCTTTGTCAATTTCTGTTTTGACTTCTTTGACTTGTAGATAATCTATTTATGTTACCGCGTTAGTTGTATTATGTGGAGTACTTGTTAATAATTGAGGTTTAATCGCATGTTTAATCGATTTATTGCTTATCGCAATCGCAACTCGAATTATGTGTTCTGGATATTGCTTTACGTGTGTGTGCTATTTATGTGTTACTTGTGCATGTTATGTTTATGTTGAGGTGTTAATCACAATCTATCGCATCGCAATCGAATCGAAACGCTAAACGAAGTAATCATAGTGATTGTATGTTAGATATAATAGTTGGGATTAAAAGTAATTTAATAAGCAATTCTATCGCATCGCCCGCTCGAATCGCATCGCAAAGCTCAACCCTCGAATCAAAACGACAAAACTCATCGCGCCGGACAAGTGGATCGAGTGGCCATCCGATCGGGTTGCCATCCGACCGAGTTGCCACCCGATCGGGTTGCCACCCGATCTGACTGCCACCCGATCGACCAGCCTTTTCCCCACTTTCCTTTTTAGGAAACCCTATAAATACCCCTCATATGTCACATCACTTGATGTGACAGCTCTCACTCGACCCGGCTTGCTCCAGCCTTCATTTCTCTCGATTTCTCCTGATTCTTTTAAGTTTCCAACCTAAATCTTGTACTTTCTTGATCTACACGCACTCCTACACCTTTCTATCTTTTGAATCTTAACTTTTAACCGTGAAATCAGCGGATTTGAGGTGTTCTAGGATGATGTCATCATGGTGTTCTTATGAACCTCATGTTTTGGCTTCAATCCACCAAGAACAACCTAGATCTGGATGATTTCCACATGAATAAACAAAGATCTTGCATAGATCTGGACATATTCATGGTAAAAAGGATTGAAAGATGGTTTTCTAACTTTCTTTCAACTTTTTTACACTCAATGCACTCAGAAGATAGAATCGGAGCTTATTCTGATCTTCTACTCATTCCTAGTGATATATTAGTTCCAGATCTGAATTCTATCCGAGAGACATTGATTTCAGGTTTGAACATGAACTACCGACTCGAACCATGAACCAGTCGGACTAGGGTGATTCCTGTTCGGTCGGGTCACTTAAGCCGAGGTAAGGGTTCTGTTGTTCAAGCAAGGTATCAAAACGTATCGTTCAAAACTACAAAACTTCAAACTGAATCAAGTGACAAGACGATCTGACCGTTTGGACGGATTGTCATCCGATCGGATTGCCATCCGATCGGATTGCCATCCGATCGGATTGCCATCCGATCGACCGGCCATCCGATCGGGTTGCGCTTGGTTCCATACTTAAACTTTTATTCAAATTATTTAAGGATCTGAACGTTGAACGGATTACCACCCGATCGGATTGCCATCCGATCGAGTGACCGTCCGATCATGTGACGTTTGGGACCTGGTACTTATACAATTTTCAACATGTTCAATATGTACGGATTGCCACCCGATCGGATAGCCATCCGATCTAGTGACCGTCCAGCTGTGAACTTGTTCTCAAACTGAGAAGCCTCACCAATCGGATTGCTGTCCGATTGAACGATCGTTCGACCGACCGACCTGAAGGGTAGAGATACTTCTCTATTTTCAAAATGCTACAACGAAAACTTCAAAGCACAAACCATCATACACAAACACATCCTCACCAAACGAGGTGTCAATCCAATCGAATGGCCATGGGATTGGATTACCATCTGATCCTTGGTACACCTATACCGTTTTGCGCGCCGCTCATCGTTTATGTTATCGTTGACTGTTCAAGCTAACTCGCTCTAGCACTCCTGTCAATCCATTAATTATACCGCTGTGAGTATACTCGAACCCTTTTTGCTTTACGCACTTTTGGGTGTTACATACGTTACTTAATCTAAATCACATCAAACACACTACGCAATACTTTACTGCTAACCACTACTGCATGTTATACGTGACTCGATGAATGCTTGTTTGTTATGTTTACACATAGATTGCTGTCTACCTGCCTTAGCAACGATAGTACTATAGTTTGGACTCAGCACCTGTTCACTCAGGGGTTGTTAAGGACAAATTAATCACATGATTCGCATTGGTGAATATGTGTTACGAACAGCCTTGTGCAGTCAACCCGCAGTCATTGGTATTGATAGGATCATGTCGATAACTTACATGCTTCACATCACACGTTGTACGTGCTGGTTATGCGTAAACGATTTCGAACTCTATATGCTATTATCAAACTTGTATGCTCACCTTTACACTATGTGTATTGACTTTTACTTTAACGTATGTGGCAGGTGCATAAGATGCTAGGATGCCTTGTTTGCTGTGTGATGAAATCGAGGCTAGGAAAGGGTCTAGAAACAAATAAACAAAGTATCTATTTTGAAATCTGAGTTGTCGGATCAGTATTTATTTATGAGACAATTATTTGTAATAATTGTTTTATTCAGATATGTTATGGTATGGGACATGACGTTTTAAATATCTGGTAATTAATAGTTGTTATGGATACTCATGGACAATCTGTTTCGCTCAGTGCCGCGCCCCGATGATTCCGCCATCGGTTGGGGTGTGACAGTCTCACAAAGTCAGCACATTTTCTAGCAATCAAGGAAACGGATAAGTTCTCACAACTTGCTGCTGTTTACCTAAAGGAAGTGGATTCTAGGCACGGGGTGCCAACCTCTATTATCTCTGATCGTGATCCGCGTTTCATATCAGATTTATGGCAGTCGATGCATAAATCATTCGATTCACGTCTCGACATGAGTACTGCTTATCACCCACAGACGGATGGTCAAAGTGAACGAACCATACAGACACTTGAAGACATGCTGCGGGCATGTGTGATCGACTTTGGTAAGGGTTGGGAGAAACACTTGCCTCTAATAGAGTTTTCTTATAACAACAGCTACCATGCCAGCATTCAGGAAGCTCCGTTCGAAGCAATGTACGGGCCAAAATGCCGTTCTCCTCTCTGTTGGGCTGAGGTGGGTGACAGCCAGATCACAGGTCCGGAACTTGTACTTGAAACCTCAGAGAAGATTGTACAGATAAAAAACCATATGGCGGCAGCGCGCGACCGTCAGAAAAGCTACGCTGACAAGCGTAGGAAACCCTTGGAGTTCGCTGTAGGCGATCGTGTTATGTTGAAAGTCTCACCCTGGAAGGGTGTGGTGCACTTTGGGAAGCGCGACAAGCTTAATCCACTCTATGTTGGGACATTCAAAATTCTGGAGCAAATCGGTAATGTCACACCCCGACCACGTAGAACAACCAGACGTGGCGGAAACGTCGGGGAGTGTTGTAACAGAATCATTGTTTCGTAACCATGGAATAAATAAATTCTGTTTTATTGAATAAATGAACTCATTGTTTTAATACAATCAAATAAGTACAACTATGATCTTCCAAGTTTTAAAGTTGCTAAGGCACGAGTCCATCCTAAATGTAGCATGTATCAACAATCATTGCAAAGCAGTACCTGAAACATGTGTAAAAATAGGTACGTCAGCATAAAAATGCCTGTGAGATACATAGGTTTTGTGAAAATAGGATTCATGACTTGTAAGTTTAAGAAAATGTTTAATAAAGTTTAGTCATGAACCTTGTAAATTGATTTGTTTTGTAAATCGTTTGAAAAACAATAAGATCAGATGATATGTATAGTTTTAAGTAGTATATTACAAGTATACTTCGGATTTATAAATAACATATTAAACTATGTTTTGGTTTTGTAAATAACATATCAAAATATGCTTTAGATGATTAACAAAATATATGTTTGTTTTGTACAATATCACACATGGGAGCATATCAAACTATACTTTTGGGAGTATAACTAAATATACAAAAAAAAATGTGATTTAAGAATTCATTCAGACCTAGTGCATCAAAATACACCTTTGAGACTATAGGGATACCACAAAGGAAATCCCTATTTGGATGGAGAAACAAATTGGTTTCAGACATTCCATGACAACAGGAATGGGGTGTCAAATCCTATAGCGCTATATCATACTAACAATCGGTCTGGTGAACATAAAATAAGTACAATTCAACATTTTATTTTATGTTCTTTGAGAAATCAGTGTTTAAACCATAGATAGTCATTTAGTTTGTCAAATGATAAGTAATAACATGTATAATCAATTATACTTTGAAATCATGAAAATAACATATAGGTACACATGCTTCACCCCAAAACAGTTTGGAAAACAGTAAAATAGGGGAACTATGTACTCACTTGAGATTGCTTAGTAGTCCTTGTGTAACAACCAAACAATTCTAGAGATCACGGATATCAAACGGCACCTAATATGGGTAACTATGTTAATAAACCGGACCTAAATCGGAGGATTTAGATAGAAGGAGGGTTCGTAAACCAAACGAGTATGGAGACTCGTGTCATATGGTTTAACAAATCCTACATACTAAATGAAACCTAACCTAAGTGCTTACGACCCATTACGACCCGTTTAGGTAGCTTATGCTACTTTAACGCGTCGTTCGCATGAAACGCGTTCGGACCGCCTAACTAGTCCTATGACAAGTAGAATATGCCTTAACATGTTTAATATTGTTGATAAATTAGTTTAGAGGTCATAGGTTATGTTACATATGTTTAAAATGAATTTTGGCATCAAAGGGGTATTTTGGTAATTTACCTAAGGCATATAAACTACCTATCATACAACTACAAAAACGAAGCGACCATAAGGTATAACCTCGGAAGGTTATTCCCTATACACTATGGTCACCTAAGGTATTTGGTCGGATCCTAATGATCGACCAAATGGGTCGGGTTCGAAGGTATAAGCGATTTATTAGATCGCTTACCCTTACGACCCTAGACAACGTGGTAATCAGTAGGCATAGTCACAAAGGACTATAACCATCGTGATGACAATCACGTTGCGAAGTTCAAACGAACTTCGCATTGACCATAAACTGGTCAACGCAGAAAGTCAAACAAAGTTTGACTTTCGGACTCGAAAAGCAATAAAAGAACGAAGGAATACTTACAAAGGGTCCCCGAAAGCTAATCTTGATCCAAGTAGCTCAGGTATGAAACAAAGGTTTCAATTTAGAGCTTCTCAAATCAGATTCTAGTGGGTTTTTGCAAGACATGGGGTTGGGTATTTATAGTGTTCGGTGAGCTGTTAAGATCGTTTCTTGGAAACCGTGCTTTGATCTTGGCCATACACCTCAAGAACATGGTTTTACAAAACCATTTGAGCCCCTAGTATTGAGAAATACCATGTGCAAGAGGATTAGGAGTGCATAACAGCTGATAACAGGCTGTTTAAACATTGAATCTGGTCTGGGAGTCTGACGCGGGCCACGTAAAGTATCACCTTGGGTTTACGCGGGCCGCCTGAAGTCATGATCGGAAACCAAGTTTCAAAAATGACAGTTTTGGTCCCTGTTGGTGTTAAAGGCCATTTCCGACATGTTTAAGGCCCGTTAAGCCAACGTTAAGGCCCTAAAATGATGCCTAAACATTGTGGACATGAAACATGCTCAAAAATATGTCGGATGTCAGTTCATTTGGTCGTACGATCGCGATGTTCGCTTAATTACGACGGAATGCGCACAAGCGCGAAAAACGATCCAAAATGCGTGACGAATGGATTTTTCTTATGCCAAACACTAAAATAAAATATTTTAGTGCTTACATAAATTTTTGGATGTCCGGATGTATTCAGAACGTAAGTTGTGCGCGAAAATGCAAACTTGTGCACTTTTTTGACGCTTTTAGTCCCTGAATGACTCAAAAGTATATTTTAGCACACCGAACCCCTCAAAGCCTATTTCTAAGCTATATAAAGGATATTTAAGGTGTGTTTAACTTATGGTCATGTTCCGGAATGTTCGTTACAGTTTAAATTGGCATACTTTCGCAGTTTGTCAAGTTTAGTCCCTGTAAGCGAATTAACTTGTTTTTGACATACCAAAGCCTTCAAAACTTATTTCTAAGTTATGTAAAGGTTATTTAAGGTATGTTAAGCCTATTTCACTATTCCGGAGTGTTCGTTGGATTAAACTGGTTATATTTACGCATCAGAGCGCGTATAACTCTCCAGAAAGCGATTTAAAGCTTAAAATCGAACAAGAGTTGATATGTGCAAACGATACACATATTTTTACAAATCCCAAGTATGAAATACAATATTTCATTGGTTTGGCATTTGTTTGATGGTTGAAGTGACACAGGTGTCACAGTCTCCCCTACTTTAGGAAATTTCGTCCCGAAATTTAATTCTAGAGGAAACTTGTGAAGACAGCTATGACGGTTTCGCCTTCTAATAGATCCATTAAACCCTTAAGTAAAAATCTGGGCCATGTTAGGACTCTTAGCGAATTTGTTAACCCTCAAAGTGAATTCCTTATAGTAGTAAAACATGGAATTTTTGAACTACGGACAGAAGAACGTTTCTTATGAAGACTTATCATAGGAAACTTGTGTGTGCTTGAAATCAGAATTGGGGAGTGTAAGATAAAATGACATCGGTCAAGGTCCAAGACTTCTCCCGTATCATTATTCTTGTCACTATAGGTCTTAACACATGACAAAGCTCCCTGTGGTTTCTGTGCACTGAATTCCATAATTATGTAGGCCACCATAATTACGAAATTCCTTGCACAGTCCGCACAGTTCCTTTCACAATGCGTAGAGGAAAAGTCAATTGAATAAACATGAAGCGACTCGACTAGACCACCAAAGGGTCCTTTCAATTAGATCAACGAACGAGCCTTTTAACTAGATCAACACATGATCTTCTTAACTAGATCGTCGTATGATCTCCTTAAATAGACCATTTAAGGGATCTTTTTAATTATATCATCACATGATATTTCTAATTAGATTTTCAAAATCAATCTGTTTAACCAGACCATTCAAGAGGTCCAATTATAGAATAGTACTTTAAAATCCAAGGGACTTGACTACAACGTAGAAGTCCATTAAGGATTTAAGATAGTAACTTTGGATATCCTACTATGAATTCCTCATATGAGATATGAAAGATTCTACGAGGATTTGGATGGATCACATACAACCACAAAACATGTAAGAAAACACATAAGCACAAAATTAGTTAACTTGATTCTTTAATTTGTTATCTTTAGGTATGGACATTTAAAGCACACTAGGAATCCAATCCATGGATTTCATTTGGCACTTTAATGATTTTCAAGGATCTATCTATAAAGATAGAAGGATTCTCAATAAGAGTTTGGCCTTGTTTCTTAAAAGAAACGAGTGTTTAAGGTTCTTGGGGGGATCACAAGTGATCATAAGATAACTGAACCACACGAGTAGTTTATCTTTGGGTTGACATCATAAGGTTGCATCAAACATTCACACAATCGCATAAATTTTGCAGAAATAAAAACAACAAATCTTTATTTATGCAACAACCGAATTGTCTTGAAGTGTCAAAAGATAACAACCAAGGAATTACAAAACACTAATTGTTCACTGCTGCATCATTGTTCCCGTTTGCCTCATTGATGTTAAATGCTCGTCCTCGCGCTCGAGGTGCGTTAACAAGTCTTGGGCAATTATTTCTGTAGTGAGTAAGGTCACCACAGTTATAACATGACCCAGGTGGGAACCGTGCTTGAACAGCAGCAGGGTTTTCAGCAGCTTGATTTGCATAACGACAAACATTGATCAAATGTCCCAACCGCCCACAGTGGTTACATTTGTGACACTGCTCTTGCTCTAGATGATGACGGTTGCACTTGTTGCACAAAGGTGCGGTACCAACATAGTTTTGCCTTTTGCGAGGTTGTGCTGGTTGGTTTGGTGCAACCTGTTGTCTTGAGCAGTTACAGCGTAGTTTTGAGAGGCTTTGCGCTTCTTCTTCTTGGACACCTCAGCATTTTCTTCCTTTGGTTCCACTTGAGCAGTCTTGTCAGATGGTCTTGAGTCGCCCTTCCGAAACAGCTTGCGCTTCCTGATATGGGATTCAGTCAGAGTGGCAGACAATTCAATGGCTTGTCTGACAGTAGTAGGGTTGCTGCCAGTAACAATATCCTGAACTACGTCAGGAAGACCATCAATGTATTTCTCAATCACCTTATCCTAAGGCGTAACCATAGTAGGGCATAACAAGCTCAATTCCTCATAGCGGTCTGTATATGCTCGATGTTCCCCACTTTCTTGCTTCAAATCATCAAATTCCCTTTCTAGAGCCCTTAGCTCATGACGAGGACAGAATTCCTTCATCATAAGAGCCCTAAGCTCAGCCCAAGTTTGTGCTAATGCAACCTCAGCACCGCGGTCTCTCATAACCCCGTTCCACCATGTAAGAGCCCTCTTCTAAAACACACTCGAAGAAAACTCGACCTTGCGATTTTCAGGACATTGAACGTGACGGAAAGTATTCTCAATGCTCTCGAACCATTGAAGAAGCCCAGTTGCTCCCTCAGAACCACTAAACTTGAGTGGTTTAGCCGAGTTAAAATTCTTGAAATTGCATGGAGCATTGTTGTTGTTGATGGCTTGAATCATTTGAGCATAAAGATTTGGGAAGGCAGCAGCCATTTGCTGCGCGATGATTTCCGCCAGTTCGGCATTCGCCATCTGATTGTCGCGTCGAGGAGGCATTCTAAAAGAGGAAACATGAAAGGAAACGAGTGAGAGAATTTGACGAAAAGAATGAGATGAAACAAATCTGATGAAAGCAAGGATAGTGGTCATTTGTTTGTTACTACAAAGCAACAAACGACCCCGGTGATTAATCAAAGTAAATAGGTCAAAAAATAATGTATCGCGAAGACATGCTCGCCTATAAGTGGACACTCACCCCAAGAGTTCCCAGGTAAGAGTGACTGGTCCGATTATGTGGATTTGTACGAACACTCTAGCCTTAGACAGAAAACTCAGGGTACAGGCACCCACCCTTCTAGTTTGCACGTGTTCACATTATTTAGACCAATTTTGACGGGATTTTGAAAACTTAAAGGGTTCAAAATCATATAATAAATCATCCTAGAACAGATGATTAGTTTTCAAAGCGGGATAGAAATTTATGTTCTTATTGTGGTTGTCACCTAAGAATAAGTGACGGTATTGTTTTAAAACTAAACACAAGAAAACTTGTGTTAGGGTCCTAGGAAGGTTATAGTCTAGGTCAAAGCATTACTAATAACCTAATTCCCTATAACCATTGGCTCTAATACCAACTTTTCTGTCACACCCCGACCACGTAGAACAACCAGACGTGGCAGAAACGTCGGGGAGTGTTGTAACAGAATCATTGTTTCGTAACCATGGAATAAATAAATTCTGTTTTATTGAATAAATGAACTCATTGTTTTAATACAATCAAATAAGTACAACTATGATCTTCCAAGTTTTAAAGTTGCTAAGGCACGAGTCCATCCTAAATGTAGCATGTATCAACAATCATTGCAAAGCAGTACCTGAAACATGTGTAAAAATAGGTACGTCAGCATAAAAATGCCTGTGAGATACATAGGTTTTGTGAAAATAGGATTCATGACTTGTAAGTTTAAGAAAATGTTTAATAAAGTTTAGTCATGAACCTTGTAAATTGATTTGTTTTGTAAATCGTTTGAAAAACAATAAGATCAGATGATATGTATAAATAAATGTAAGGTTAAATGAATAACCATGTAAAATGAGTTTGTATAAGATAAGTTGTTGTAAAACAATATTTTGATAAAAAGGCTTATAGTATATTTGAAAATATACTTTGGGTTTTAAGAAAATCGAATGAGTAATATATTAAAGTATATTTCCGTTCCAATATCGTTAAACCAAGTGCACTAAATAACGCCAGGGTATGTAATGCAATGAAAACACTAATATATAAGAAGTACCAGCGGCGTATCTACCATGTTTTCATCACATTACACCCGTCCCGTTATCTAAACACTAACCAAAACCCAATCGATAGATAGATAGTACATTAAATATACCTTCGTTGTTTAAAATAATAGTTTTAAGTAGTATATTACAAGTATACTTCGGATTTATAAATAACATATTAAACGATGTTTTGGTTTTGTAAATAACATATCAAAATATGCTTTGGATGATTAACAAAATATATGTTGGTTTTGTACAATATCACACATGGGAGCATATCAAACTATACTTTTGGGAGTATAACTAAATATACAAAAAAATGTGATTTAAGAATTCATTCAGACCTAGTGCATCAAAATACACCTTTGAGACTATAGGGATACCACAAAGGAAATCCCTATTTGGATGGAGAAACAAATTGGTTTCAGACATTCCATGACAACAGGAATGGGGTGTCAAATCCTATAGCGCTATATCATACTAACAATCGGTCTGGTGAACATAAAATAAGTACAATTCAACATTTTATTTTATGTTCTTTGAGAAATCAGTGTTTAAACCATAGATAGTCATTTAGTTTGTCAAATGTTAAGTAATAACATGTATAATCAATTATACTTTGAAATCATGAAAATAACATATAGGTACACATGCTTCACCCCAAAACAGTTTGGAAAACCGTAAAATAGGGGAACTATGTACTCACTTGAGATTGCTTAGTAGTCCTTGTGTAACAACCAAACAATGCTAGAGATCACAGATATCAAACGGCACCTAATATGGGTAACTATGTAAATAAACCGGACCTAAATCGGAGGATTTAGATAGAATGAGGGTTCGTAAACCAAACGAGTATGGAGACTCGTGTCATATGGTTTAACAAATCCTACATACTAAATGAAACCTAACCTAAGTGCTTACGACCCATTACGACCCGTTTAGGTAGCTTATGCTACTTTAACGCGTCGTTCGCGTGAAACGCGTTCGGACCGCCTAACTAGTCCTATGACAAGTAGAATATGCCTTAACATGTTTAATATTGTTGATAAATTAGTTTAGAGGTCATAGGTTATGTTACATATGTTTAAAATGAATTTTGGCATCAAAGGGGTATTTTGGTAATTTACCTAAGGCATATAAACTACCTATCATACAACTACTTAAACGAAGCGACCATAAGGTATAACCTCGGAAGGTTATTCCCTATTCACTATGGTCACCTAAGGTATTTGGTCGGATCCTAATGATCGACCAAATGGGTCGGGTTCGAAGGTATAAGCGATTTATTAGATCGCTTACCCTTACGAGCCTAGACAACATGGTAATCAGTAGGCATAGTCACAAAGGACTATAACCATCGTGATGACAATCACGTTGCGAAGTTCAAACGAACTTCGCATTGACCATAAACTGGTCAACGCAGAAAGTCAAACAAAGTTTGACTTTCGGACTCGAAAAGCAATAAAAGAACGAAGGAATACTTACAAAGGGTCCCCGAAAGCTAATCTTGATCCAAGTAGCTCAGGTATGAAACAAAGGTTTCAACTTAGAGCTTCTCAAATCAGATTCTAGTGGGTTTTTGCAAGACATGGGGTTGGGTATTTATAGTGTTCGGTGAGCTGTTAAGATCGTTTCTTGGAAACCGTGCTTTGATCTTGGCCATACACCTCAAGAACATGGTTTTACAAAACCATTTGAGCCCCTAGTATTGAGAAATACCATGTGCAAGAGGATTAGGAGTGCATAACAGCTGATAACAGGCTGTTTAAACATTGAATCTGGTCTGGGAGTCTGACGCGGGCCACGTAAAGTATCACCTTGAGTTTACGCGGGCCGCCTGAAGTAATGATCGGAAACCAAGTTTCAAAAATGACAGTTTTGGTCCCTGTTGGTGTTAAAGGCCATTTCCGACATGTTTAAGGCCCGTTAAGCCAACGTTAAGGCCCTAAAATGATGCCTAAACATTGTGGACATGAAACATGCTCAAAAATATGTCGGATGTCAGTTCATTTGGTCGTACGATCGCGATGTTCGCTTAATTACGACGGAATGCGCACAAGCGCGAAAAACGATCCAAAATGCGTGACGAATGGATTTTTCTTATGCCAAACACTAAAATAAAATATTTTAGTGCTTACATAAATTTTTGGATGTCCGGATGTATTCAGAACGTAAGTTATGCGCGAAAATGCAAACTTGTGCACTTTTTTGACGCTTTTAGTCCCTGAATGACCCAAAAGTTTATTTTAGCACACCGAACCCCTCAAAGCCTATTTATAAGCTATATAAAGGATATTTAAGGTGTGTTTAACTTATTCTCATGTTCCGGAATGTTCGTTACAGTTTAAATTGGCATACTTTCGCAGTTTGTCAAGTTTAGTCCCTGTAAGCGAATTAACCTGTTTTTGACATACCAAAGCCTTCAAAACTTATTTCTAAGTTATGTAAAGGTTATTTAAGTTATGTTAAGCTTATTTCACTATTCCGGAGTGTTCGTTGGATTAAACTGGTTATATTTACGCATCAGAGCGCGTATAACCCTCCAGAAAGCGATTTAAAGCTTAAAATCGAAGAAGAGTTGATATGTGCAAACGATACACATATTTTTACAAATACCAAGTATGAAATACAATATTTCATTGGTTTGGAATTTGTTTGATGATTGAAGTGACACAGGTGTCACAGGTAAAGTGGCCTACAAGCTCGAATTACCTGCTGAGTTGGGTAACGTTCATGATGTCTTCCATGTGTCGCAACTAAAGAAGTGTTTGTCTGATGAAACACTTGTGGTACCACTTCAAGAACTGAAAATCGACGATAAATTGCAGTTTGTCGAAGAACCCATTGAAATTATGGATCGGGAAGTCAAGGTCCGTAAGCATAGTCGAATCCCGATCGTGAGAGTCCGTTGGAACTCAAGACGGGGACCGGAGTTCACGTGGGAGCGCGAAGATTAGATGAAGCTCAAGTATCCTCAATTATTCCCAACTGACCAATCTAAACCTGATGCAACTAGTGAATTTTAGGATGAAATTCCCTTTCAAGTTGGGGATGATGTGGCACCTGGGGAAAATCCATAGTCATCCTGATCTAGCACCGTGCTGCTTTGTGTTACTTATCAAATTTCGGGACGAAATTTCTTTCAAGTTGGGGATGATGTGACAACCCGAGATTTCAAGGTCTTTCCTCTACGCATCACTTGTTTCACAATCTTGTTTTCACAATTTATTTTTACATGGTAACATGTGTACGATAGTTGATTAACTGTAGTTTTGTTACGTTTGAATGTTACATGAAAACTTAAGAGTTGGTCATAATATGTTCATGTTTAATTCTGGATTCCACAACACATTTGACAAAGGATTACATTTGACGAAGAACTAGAGTTCTTCGTCATATGCGACCTCGACGAAGAATGGGCCTCGACGAAGAATGATGCTTCGTCGCACAGAGGCATTCTTCGCCAAACATGGGCTACGGCCTAGGAAGGTTCGCGGCCCAGAATGATTTCAATTGTATAAACTCTCATAACCGTAAACACTTAAACCCTAAAGCTCTCTCCCTATTCCCTGTGTGACGGCAATCATAGGATCTCGAAACCTTCCCATATCGATTAAGCTAATCACTTTGGTATCACGGTTAGTGTCTTCCTGTGAATAGTGTGTTATGTTTCTGATGTCGTTTTGTTATGAAATTGATTAGGGTTTCAACAATAATATTGTAATCTAGAAATTTCATGATGAGGGTTCAATGGTTTATACACATTCTTACTCATGACGGGGTTTTATGATTCTGATTGATGAACTTTTACCATAACAAACTGATAATCTGTTTGTGTGTAGTCATGGGATGATTAGGGGCAATGATTGGTTAGTATAGTTTGCATGATGAATGAAAACTATTATGTTCTAAAGGATTGATGATGATTCATAATTAGGGTACATGTTCATAACTGAAAAGTGATATTTGATCTGAATTGGGAAACTGTCAAACTGTTAGCGTCAATCACGAAATTGTAACTGTCTGATGAAGGGGTGGCGAAGGACCTCCCCCACGAAGAACTGAGTTCGACGAAGAACCAAAGTTCTTCGTCGACTATCCCCTAATGAACCTTGGGATACTTCGTCACATTCATTTTTGGCGAAGAATATGGTTCTTCGTCGCCTAGTGTCGGCGAACCAATATGATTCTTTGTCGCATTCATGCTTGACGAAGGATAGACCTTCATCATTAGGGATGCTTCGCCGTGGAGGCCAATGGCCTGAACAGTGAAAAAGTTAGGATGATTGTGATATTGTACACTTGTGATTGTGAAATATTATTATGAGACTTGCACATGAGATGTGAACATATATGAGAACTGAATACGTGATATGTGATAAACGGTGATCTTGTAGTAGATGTAAACTGTGAAAAATACATGACTTGAATTATTTATTGTGAAGCTGATTTTGATTGATAACCATGGTAGGGTTTGGGTTGACCAACGTGGACGGGTAACTTAACATACCTAGCAAATCTAAGGTAAGTTCACTTATCTTGAGCATGCGTCCCGGTAGGTGGGACAATCAAACAGGTATCCCTGAGAGGAATACGTCTTTTCTGGGTTAAAACTGGGATGTTGGATAATACACTCACTCCTATCACATTAAGTCCCATCTTCTACCGAATTAGTTACCTGAGAGGTAACGTGGTATTAGTTGATAGCGCTATTAGGCTTGGCAACCTCACACCGTACCTGAGAGGACGGGCGTGAGCTAATGACCTTAAATCATGACCAATGCTTTGATAGGGCCATTGGGGACGGGCAAACAAACTGACGCCATCTTGTACGGTACTCGAGTTATTATCAACATTATAATCAATGAACTGAACTAAACACTTGGCAACTAACGTTTCGTAAAACTATGAACTCACCAGCGTTGTCTGATACACTTGTTGCATGCTCGTAGGTCGTTAGGTACTATGGACAAGTAACTTGCTATCTGGATGGCTGGAGTGGTCATGGGTCGCACTACTTGTGTAACACCTCGAAAATTCACGTCCTATAATGTGTTGACACGTGTCATAAAGTTTAAACGTGTGAAAGAAATATTATGGAAGGACTAAAGTTGACAAACATGGAAAGTATGTGAATATACGTATTCTAAGTGTCAACTGTGAATAAATATAATGTACCTTAACCCTACACAATGCTCATACCTTCAAACGAATAAATCATGGATCATACGGAGCTAAAAGTGAGAGATTTCAAACTACAGGGACCAAATGTGTCAACATGTTTAAATTATACCTCTGAGTGACCTTTTGACAAACCCAAAGCTTTGTAAATATTAATTATGCTCATGAGAATGCACCATAAAAATTTCATAAAGTTTCGTTAACGTATGAGAAAGTTATGATCAAATTCGTGTGCGTAGTGTTAAAGCGTAAACGTTGAAAGTTAGGACTTTTCGGGTGACAATAAAGTTACCCGGGGACTTGGCAAAGTGGGTATATGTTTTAAAGCCTTACTAGATCAATTATAAGGGTTTACCATGCAAGAAACAAGTGCCTATTCGAGTTTTGAAGAGCCAAGGACTGAATCGCAAAATGAAATCAAAGTTGCTGATCTGCAGGTGCTCGCGCCACGCGAGGGTCCCTCGCGCTACGCGAGGGATGCCCAGAACCGTGAAACATGGACTGTTGTCTGCCATTGCATATGTGCGTGTCTTTAACCGAATTTCCACACTCCTCTTGGCCCCTAGGCACCCCCTAAACCTCTAGGACACATGTTGGATGGTTGTGGTGACCTGGTAGACTTGTTTGCCAATGATTTGTGGTGATTGAAACCACTATAAATAGGCCTTCAATGTCACAAACATTATCACACCTTCATCTGCATAATTTGATCATTCCTGGAGCTCTCAAGCAGGTCCAACTGATCTTAAGTCGTGCATAGGACCCTTGTAAGTGTTCTAATCCTTCCTTGTTTGAGTTTAGCTTAGTTAATTAGCTAAAAGTCAAACCGTCGTAATTACGGTTTGACTTCGAGATTAGTCAATAATGGCTCAGTCATATCTCGAATTAAAAGTGGTTATAAGTTGGTAATTATGTGGGTAATAAAACCTCAAAAGGGTTTCCCCTGATCACCACTCTAACCAAGTCAAAAGTCGGGTCAAACATATAATTAAAAAGTCAACAAGATGCTTAAAATGTCATTTATGCATAATTAGCTATCTAGAACATATATAACCTGTTTGATCATTGTTATAACTTAGTAATTAGTGTAAGAACATGTCCAAACATGCTCAACTCGACTATTTCCTGTTTAGACCCGGTTCGGAACCGAAAGTCACATAGTTTGACTTTCACTTTGACTTTCAGTTCTGACCCGTTTAGGCATATTTTAGAAATTCCTTAGAGCTTTAATTGGACTAGGTTACATGTTAGAACAACCCTCTGTGATTATACACCTTGGTTCATTAGTTATCCAATTAATATGCATGTTTCCGTTAATTACTCATATGTTGACCGTTATGCCCTTATTACCTTAAAACGTGATTTATGAAAATGTAGAAGTGTAGAAACCTTAAATACTAATATATAAACTTGTATGCAAAGTTTGACATCAGTTTGACTTGTAGATTAAGAGTTATGCTCAATATCGCAAAATTAATGCTTTATGTTAATAAAATGGCGTAATTAGCGTATAGCCTAGTTAAACATACTTTTTGGTATCAAATCTTTTACCCAATGATGTAATATATTATTTTGGGATTTTTAAATATTTTTAATTAATTTTAGGCTGAGCATAACTCATAGTCGTAGGCTTAATTCGGTAAATGTCGGTTTTGCCCTTACGGGCCATAAAATGAGTTTTACATATCTAAATGACTCCAAACCTTTTGCTACTGATCACATATGATAAATAAATTATTTTAAGCCTTCTGGAAATATAAAAATATCAGAGTTGAGTATCGGACCCGGTAATGGCCTTTAATCGCCTTAATTAGCGTTTTTAACGCATAATATGTTTTAAAATCATATTGGACATACCCGGGTTGATACCTACTGATATTTTAGGCAAATTAGAATATTTTAACAGTAAGCAAAGGTTGATTAAATCAGACTTCGTTTTTGAGCTTTTCGGCTTATATGAAATTACCAAAATACCCTACGGGGCATAGTTTGGTTAAAAATGATATATTTCACATATATGCTTTAGCCTACTGTTATAACCATCAAATTGAGTATGTTTTCTGTTTACATCAGACCTGTAACTCAGTTAAACGTTTAAACGCTTTTACAAACTTTAAAATGACCAAACTACCCCTACGGGGCATAGTTTGTGTTTAAATTCATTTCGGGCATAACGAAAGACATCCTACTGATGTCACAACATATTTGAAGCATATTAACTTAGGAAACCTGTATATGGCTCTTACGGATACCCGTTACGCTTATTACGCGTTCGGTTCGGTTTATGTAACAAGTTTATATAAATTAGCCGAAACGGGTCAAACCTTAACGGTTTTATCTCAAAATCCAGAATGTGAATAATAAACCCATATTAAACAAGTCTTCAAACTTGTCGGGTCTAAATCACATTCTATCCGGTCTTCGCTTAATCGTGCGTACGAACCGTATTTTTGAAACTAGCCGGTCTAAGCTTAAGCTTAATTAAAGACCCGTTAGGATTCTAATAGGTTATACTAAACCTTCGTTCCAGATTAGGAGAACCAGTAAAAGCTACGTGCATTTTGCTTATTGTGAATTATACTTGCATCAGGTAAATACTTTTAACTTATTTTCCCTATACGGGCTTGGGTTACGGTATATAGCATACCGCTTGATCGGGCATCAAATCTCCACGCTTAGTGGGTAGTTGAATAATTTGATCGGCTCGTTTAAACAGTCTTATTTACTTTACAGCCTTTGGGGGGTTAATGACCATCTCCCCCGAATATCCCTGGCATCATCTTACGAGATGGCCACGACCTGAGCACGGGGTGTAGGCGTACACCGTCCGTGTATAACTCTATGATGTGGTGTGTCTATTGATCTTTAACCCGGACTAGATCCGGGCTACTGAACGCATAAGTAACATGTAATTCGTTCACAAGATTATAATATTAAATAATTCTCCCAAGTTAAATAAAAATGTTTATGCCATGTGCATCCAAACCAATTTTCAAATCATTTTCCAAAATGAGTCAGTTGAATGTATTTACCAGTGTAAACTGACGTATTTTCCCAAAAAGACTGAATGCAGGTACTAAACGAAATTGGCTGGATTGTCCCCTAAGCATCAATAAAAAGTCTCGCAAGCTTAGGATGCCAGAAGTCTGTTGAACCAATAATATTATTTTGTTTTGTTTCGATCCGTTCTGTGGATAAACTTCCGGATATTGTTACATTGATAAACAATATTAAATTCGGTTGTATCATATTTTAAATTGCTTCCGCTGTGCATATTAATATTGTGTTGTTTGACTATTACGTTGCCAACCACGTCACGATACTCCCCCACTGGGCCCACCGGTGACACGTGGAAATCGGGGTGTGACAGGTTGGTATCAGAGCCAACACTGAGTGAATTAAACACTAGCCTTTTGTGTTTAATCTCAGTTACACAATTGCACATATCTAAACCTTCGAGTCTAGACTTATAACATAGGACAAATTCCACCTTATTCGGGTTTTTGTTTTGTCCTTTGAACTTTATATTTTGTTATTGTTATCTCATGCTTTATTGACAGGAATATCAAAATGCCTCCAAGATTTTTCCGAAGACGAGGACGAGGCAAGGGGCCAGTCACCACCCCCAATGACCATGAAGCTGGACCGTCCAATGTACGAGCTCCATCTGCTACGGAGAGCTACATTTTCGCTTTATAAAACGTGTTAGCATATTGATGAAATGAATTCTAAAAAAAACGGATTTTTGCATGGTCCACACATTTTCGCTTTATAAAAAATGGTTAATTAACTATAACCGACACAAAAACTGATTAATTGTGACGGCGAACCCGGTGGTGATTGTGGAGACGTTTGCGAAGGAGGTTCTAGGAGCGGAGAAGGTGATCGGAACGGAGATTGAAGTGGATGTACGGACGAAGAGAGCTACCGGATTTGTTACGGAGCCTGGTGTGATGATCGGTGAATTGAAGAAGGTGGCGGTTGTTATGGAGTTTGGTGAGGAGTTGCCGGATATTGGTCTCGGTGACCGGAGATCTGATTGTGAGTTTATGTCTGTTTGCAAGGTTAGTTGTTCTGTGAGTTTTTTTTTACTCTTTTTGGAAGGACGTTTGAAGTTTGATAATAGCATCAACAACACATGGTATAAAACCCATGGTCTAAAATCAAACCATCAGACCATTGGGTAAGCATCCACCATCCCCTTGGAGACTATCCAAGGATGTGGTGGATGCTCCTCCCCCATTTTTTTATTATTTATTTTTTGCCATATTAATTAAAACAAACTAAATAAAAATAAAAAAGTTACATTTAAATAAAAACTTAAAGATACATTAAAAAAAACCTAAAGTAACATTAAAAAAAACCTAAACTTAAATTAAAAAAAAGCCTAAAGTTACAAATAAATAAAAAAAACTACGCGTTGTTTTCTCCGAGACTCCAAATGTGATCGATCAAGTCCGATTGAAGATTGACATGTGTGAAATCGTTATGTAACGAGAACCTGTTCAAATCTTGTTGTTCTCCGCTAACCGGAACATTATTCTCCTCCACCGCGTTCTCGTCATACTCACAAATTGCATGTCCTTCGTCTTCGAGGATCATGTTATGCAGCAGAATACAAGCATACATACAGTATCGCAACGTTTTGGGTGTAAAAGCGCGTGGGTTTTCAATAATATGTCATCTTTGTTGGAGAATCCCAAAACACCGTTCAATATCTTTTCTAGCCACTTCTTGAAACTTGGCAAATTTCTTTCTTTTTTCATCCGCTGGATGCCTAACCGTTTTAACTATTATAGAGTATTGTGGGTATATTCCATCGGCAAGATAATACCCGCGTCTGTACTCCACGCCCGAAACTGTAAAACTCGTATCAGGACCGACCCCTTTTATAACATCGTCAAAAACCTCTGAATTTTGTAGAACGTTGATGTCGTTATTCGAATCAGGAATACCAAAGAAAGCATGCCAAATCCATAGGTCTTGAGACGCAACAACTTCTAGAATTATTGTTGGATGTCCCTGATCGCCTCGCGTATACATTCCTCGCCAAACGGTAGGACAATTCCGCCATAGCCAATGCATGCAATCAATGCTCCCGAGCATGCCTGGAAAACCGTGCCTTGCTTGGTGGTGTTGATACAAATTTTGAACGTCATCGTGATTCGGTTTTCGCAAATATTTTTGGCTGTAGAGCTTCACCACAAATTTGCAAAACTTGTATAAACATTCTCTAGCAGTTCTTTGGGACATCTTTAAGTATTCGTCCCAAGAATCGGCTGTCGTCCCATAAGCAAGTTGACGAATCGCCGCAGTACATTTCTGTAAGGTGGTGAAGCCCATTTTGCCTCTAGCATCGGGTCGCATGGTAAAAAACGGGTGATAAGCGGCTAAATCGTCGGCGATACGTAAGAAAAGTCGACGACTCATTCTGAAACGGCGTCTAAAAATAGCCTCCGAGTACAGCGGCTCGTCGGCAAAGTAATCAACGATTAATCTTTGGTTAGCACCTACAAGATAACAAAATATATATACAACTTATAATTAAAAAAATAAGACTAAAAACATAAACTTAAAAAATTAAGAATATAAATATAAGAATAAAAATATCACTAACTTTCTCGGTCTCGCTCGATGTGTGGGTTCCTGTTTCGTGGTTGTGACGAAACCTCCTCCTCCTCTTCTTCTTTCAAAATTATTTGTGTCGCCTCTACCACCTTGTTTATAAAAAAAATTACGGCTTCCATGGTGTCCGTCGAACCCGATGAAGAAGAAGATCACATGGTGTATTTTTTAGAGAAGATTATGTGGGTATTTTGTATAAAAATATGGGAGTTGTTTGGAGAAAGTGGGTGATTTTTTGTATAAAAGTGGATAGATATGTGGGTATTATAAAGGTTTTAAATTAAATTGATTTTTTTTTTAAATTAGCCGTTATATCAGCAGATATATTGAATGGACCCCACCAATCTTGCCCCGTCTCCACCGTCTGAAATCTGACGCATGTGCCGAGCCTGGCCCCTTGGGGGCGGTGTGCGACGTGCCTAAAGCGGGGGACGGTCCTTTGCCGAAGCCCATACCCATTGGTCTAAGGAGTTCAGGACCACCTCCGTGTAGTAGGAGATTGACTTTGGTAGTCCGGTTTGGTGTAGCGGACTAGTACGGTTTGTTTAAGTGGGGACCACATATACACATGTCTTTTTTAGTGTAAAAGTGGGGTATAATGAAGGTTTTGAATGATTTAGTGTTGAAGTAAAAGCGGGTTTAAAATGATGTGAAATGCTGATGTGGGAGGTCTTAATTTTACACTTTGACTAACGTTGTGGATGTTCTAATATACTATTTAGGCCAGAACTCACATATTGAATAGTAATCAACTAGTCATTTAATATTGTTTTTTTTACTTTAAAACAATGTTTTTTTTTACTGAATACGTTATTCTTTTGAACGGCCAATAAATAAAAGTCTGGCTACACGGGTCACTCAATGGCAAAAGACGACAGTGCGATCAACCACACCATCTCCAGTTTCGGAGAAAACCCGTCACCTAAAGGCTCACAGCGATAAAACCTGGTTGGGATCGAATTTATTGAACCGGCCATACTAACCGCTTATTGAGTGGACTAGTTGAATAGGACTAAAAAATCGGATAACATCAAAGTTAATTTGAATATGCATATTATATAAATATAAAATATAAAGTAAAAAGTGTATTGTTGTATTATTTATGTTTAAAAGAATAAGAAAACAAATTGTTGTTAGCTTAAAGGCAATTTATAAAGAGATTTTTGTGAAGGTAGAGTATTTGGTTTAGCTATGAAATAAAATATCG
This sequence comes from Helianthus tuberosus, assembly GCA_030545235.1. Lineage (NCBI taxonomy): Eukaryota > Viridiplantae > Streptophyta > Magnoliopsida > Asterales > Asteraceae > Helianthus > Helianthus tuberosus. The sequence continues at coordinate 30,983,975 of CM060451.1, forward strand.
ATCATGTTTCTAAATTAGTTGGCAGACACTTGTATTTGAGTGTGAGGTCCCTTCGGTTTTGTCAACTTGCTATAAAATCTCTTGACATTTAAATATAACTATAGCATTAAGAGTTTTTTTTTCTTCTTATAAATAACTGAAGCAATTGTTTACTTATTTGTATTTTTGTAGGAGGGTTACATGGTACCAAAAGACCATTTTGCAAGCCTAGTATCCCCACAATGTCTGAAAAACCAGTTAATATTCCAAGATGGCTGCTTAGAGCGACCATCAAGCTACATCTACTATATTTGCTTACCATTCAGATTCCTTCTATACCCTTTTCGCGCTTACTTCAATCTCTCGCTGATCGAGGGAATTGCTAAATGTGCTTATCGTCGAATGTGGTAGGCCTTGTTAGAGACGAGAAACTACAAATGCGTCAGGGGTACAAAATGGTTTAGGTGTGCTTCTGGTATCAAATAAAACGTATTATAATTATTAATTTACGTAATAAAATGCTATAAGCGTTGTCCGTAAGAACTTTTTCAAATAAAACGTATTATAAGGCTCCCTCATGACCACCATGACCCTCCACATCAGCGTTATGTCACTTACCTCTAATCCATCATCCAAAACCACTACCCTAAGGGTGTGGTCATGACCTAAACCACTATCTCCTTATTTTAATTTATTTTTGTCTAAAGGAAAAAGAAATATTGGAAAAAGGGTAAAGGAGACCCGTGGTTGCCGTGGTTTAGTCCACGCGAACCATGGTGGATGAGGCAAGGAGATGGTGTAACGATCCATTAATGGTCCTACGTGGTGATTGATGACCCAACCCATGCCACCTCAAATTGGTTTGATAAAAACTAGAGGTCCTGCAACCTCAAACTGCTAAACCCGAACTCAAAATCTTTAAAAAAAGCAAATCTAAAATGATCGGAAAGAACACGAAACACAGTATGGAAACAAAACCAACACGAACATAACGAAAACCTAATCAACGGAGGTCACCTGTTGCCATTCTCCATCAACCACTACAAGAACAGGCCGCCTTTAGCGACGACAGGCGTCGCCGGTATTGGTCCACTTTGTCGCCGCTATTGACTTTTAGCGGCGACACGTCGCTGGTAATGTGTGGCCGGTATTGGTCCCCTGTCGTCGGTAAAAGTAATCGTCGTCGGTATTGATCTTGAACCTTTAGCGACGACAAATATCGTCGCTAAAGAGTCGCCGATATTGCCCTTGGTCGCTAAAGGTTCTATGTCAATAGCGGCGACACATGTCGCCGCTAAAAGTCTTTTTTTTTAAACACAGCTGCTGTATTTACAGCACCCAGCCATTTTTTTCGGCCGAACAAACAAAACCTGCCTATTTCAAACAACACAAACATACGCCACGAACATATACTAAAGGTAATATAATTAAAAACTACGTTTAAGTCGTACATTATAATCCTACAACGTTTAAATCTAAATCATACATTAAAAACAAGTCACTCATCGTTATCGTTGGTTTCATCGTCGGATTCATTATCGAATAAGTTGTCAGAATCGTAGTCTTTTGACTTTCCTTTTCCTTTTCCTTGTGAAGCAAGATAGTTGTTAAGTTGGTTCAAAAATGACGGGGTTTCGAACAAGCTGTTAACAAAATCCTACAATAATAGATAGCAAAACGTATATTAGCATATTAATTAACGCTACAAACATATATTTAACAAGGAAACATGCGTTCGTTTGTCATTTTATAAATTGCGTAGTTTACCTCGGAAAAGGGTTCTTGCGTCCGAGCTTGCGAAGACGACATGTTAGATGACGAGTGCGAGGACGTGTTGGAAGAAGGTTTAGGCCCCATCCCGCGGTACCATCCTCGCCGCTCACCCAATGCTTCCTGATACGGGGCAATTGGCGGACCCTCGCCGCTCCATTCACTTGTGGCCTGTTGTATGTTCCGCTGTATTTTACGAAGATGATTAAATATATATGTGTGTATATATATATATATATATATTTGTTATAGAAAATAATACTTAAAAGAAATACTTACGTAATTTTGTTCAGCAACCGGATCAACCCAATTCCATTGATTGTCCGTGTGGGTTTTAGCATACGTAGGTACCCAATCCATATCCTGTTTAACATTAAACTTAGATTAGACATTAAATAAACAAAAGCTTACACACACACACACATACATAAAACATTACATTTTTATAGGCGGTGCTACCGTACGACGATGTCCCCCCACGATATGGGAATTGTTATTTCTCGCGTACTAGTGTGTTGGCCTTGCTTTTTTTAATATATTTTTCTTGTCGGAAACCTTCGATGGTTCTCAACCAGTTTTCATAGGGCATATCCGCGGGATGGTGTGCCCTTGCACTCTCAAGATCATCGTAACCTCCCTTGCTATCAAATAATTGTCTAGCTTCATACTTGCGGTCATTGTACCGCTTCATAAGCACACTCCTAATACCACCCTTCAAGTTTTTCTCCTCATAATCACGTTCCACTTCATCAAAATTGAAATTTTCCTACAAATTAAATAAAAAAGTTAAAATATCATATATAAATTAGATTTGCATGTGCTTAAATATTTGATAAAATTTTATGCATATAACTTATTTACCCGTAAGTGGTTCATGACGGCATCCTTGTAATGTTGTTCAACATTATCCCATCCAATTTTATCAAACGGGATGGTCCGCCACATATACATGCCGGCCTCCCTTGAAAACATGTCTCTTGATTTACCAACAGGGGTAAACGTGACCTGTCTGTCAAACGTAAGCGAAACAGGCCCCCCCGCTTTTACTAGACGCCGTAGTTTCTCGTTTTTAGCTTTCCCCCTAACCTTCTTTGGGGGAACCGCTGCAATTAAAACAAAAATAATTAGTAACAACATTTATAATATATAAAATATAAGGACTACAAAATAATTTAGTAAAAGACTTACCGTCTGTCTCGTGTGTGCCACGAAATCCACCAGGAGGAAGCGGTGGATCACCAGCGCCATCACCCCCATGTCCCCAGGGGGCCACATCCGCCATCAAATAAGCGAATATCAGCAATACCGAAAACATAATCCCTATAAAGTTACAAATGTTACAACATGTGTATCTAATAGAAATTAAGGGAAAGTACAACAAGTGTAACTCAAATTCAAATAAATATTTCAAACAAGTGTTTATCAATTACAAATCAATATAAATTACAATAACTTTTCTTTTAGTCAGACTCCACATAATCGGGATCATCCTCATCACAATCAGCCTCGACCTCATCACAATCAGTCTCGACCTCAAACACTTCATCGACGGTAGCCGTTGGGGGATCAACTTCAATTGAAGGCTCACCCGCAGTAACATGAGAAGATCCAATTTGAAAGTATTGGGTCAAGTCAATGACAAGTGGACAGTCAGATGAATAGTTGTTGTCGACAACGTCATTATCTTCTAAGCCTTTGTCAACATTTTGAACCTTGTTGACGCGGTCATCATCACTTAATGGCCGATCCCAAATTTTTCGATGATTAACATTTTCGACTACCCACCTATGTTTATTTTTTTGGTTTCGAGACATTTCTTGGATGAAGAACACTTGTTTGGCTTGCGAAGCAAATATGAGTTGATCGTCTTTGTCCCATTCACGTTCAGCGCTTATACTGGTGATATTATTGTCATGGTTTACACCCCTTCGAGTATCAAACCACTTGCACCGAAATAGGACAGTGGAATAATTATTTGTATAACGCAACTCAATAATTTCTTCTAATTGGCCATAAAATTTCACACCGTTCTCTCCAACCACTTCCACCCCAGAGTTTTGCGTTGTGCATTTTGCATCATGTTCAAGTGTCTTAAACCTAACACCGTTGACTATGCAAGCAGTGTAAGTGTATGCAGTCATTTTCGCACAAATTGAAAGAACATACAACTCCGGGTGGAATTCTGGAGAATTTTGTGTTTTCATCGAATGGACCTAACAAATATAGAGTAATAATGTTTGTTATATATGTATTACCTAGCAAGTGTAGAGTAATGAGTGTTATATATGTATTATACCTTATGGAGAAACCATCCCGGAAATTTGGTTTTAAGATCATCTTGGGGATGTGTATGTTTGAATTCACTACATTGATGACAAATATAAGAAAGGAATGAAAAATACCAATTAACAGATTATGAAAAGTTAAAGATAGAAGCACTCACTTCATGTACTCCCTAACTTCTGCGCAGTTTTCGAGGACAAACCATTCCATCTTGCTTTTTTCGATGAATGATAGATATTTGTCTTTTGTTGCGCCAACAGGACGACATTTGGACTCAAACACCCATAACTTTCTTTTTTCAACAACGACATCATCGTTTCTATCTGGGCGATTGAACTTAGTCTGAACATCTTTAAGGTACATTGAACAAAATGTTAGGGCTTCTTCAAACACATAACGTTCAGCTATACAACCTTCAGGCCTTGCCAGGTTTTTGACATAGTTCTTTAGTTTTTTCATGTACCTTTCAAATGGATACATCCATCTAAAAGCTACTGGACCTCCCGCAATCGCTTCATCAGGTAAATGCACAAGTAAATGAACCATAATGTCAAAAAACGCAGGTGGATAGATCATCTCTAACTTGCATAAGATGGTAACAATGTCATCCTTTGCTTTCTTCATATCATCCACCGATAGTGTTCTAGAGCAAAGTTGCTTAAAGAACATACAAAGGTCTACTATTGGTGTAGATGTATCTTTAGTCAAAAGCCCTCTAACCCCAATCGGTATCAAACGTTGCATGAGGATATGACAGTCATGAGATTTCAACCCGGTAATGTTAGCATTGTTATCTGTCACCCTCTTACGGATATTAGATCCAAACCCATCTGGTAATTTAACATTTTTTATAAACTGACAAAAAAATTTTAGATCATCGGACTTGAATGAGTACTTTGGGTGGGGACTTAAGAACTTGCCACCCGATTGTTTCAGCCATTGTGTCGGCCGAATGTTTAGTTTTTCCAAGTCGGACCGCGCATTTGGCGTGTCTTTGCTCTTATCGTTCATTAGAAGAGTACCGAGCAAGCTGTCGCACACATTTTTCTCTATATGCATTACATCTAAGTTATGTTTCAGCTGCAGAGAAGACCAATACTCAAGGTCAAAAAATATGCTTCTTTTGGACCAGTTCAACTCGAAATCTGACCGGGTTATCCTCCCACCTCCAAAATCTGGATGCTTGCCTGGTAGACGATTAATTAAACGACCGAGTTGAGCTTCTATGTCAGCTGGGCTAAACTGTCTCGGAGGGTCTCGTGTCTTGGGTCTCCTGTTAAAGTCGAGACTTGTTCTCCAAGGATGGTTGGCATCTAAGAATTGGCGATGACCAACATAAGCACATTTGCCAGTTACACGTATTGAAGGAGTGTCTTGGTTACAAGTTGGGCATGCCATGTAGCCTTGTCCGCTCCAACCTGATAGACTACTACGGGCCAACACGAACATAACGAAAACCTAATCAACGGAAGTCACCTGTTGCCATTCTAAATCAACAACTTGTTTCCATAATGTCACGTTATTATCGCTAGCAGCAACCGCCAAAAGATTTCCAGTCAAAGACCAAGATACCCTCCAAACAGGAACCTTAAAATCACACAACACCTTACCATTCCAATTATCACCTTCTTTCCCAACAGTCCATATCACAACAGTACAATTGTAACACAGGAAAACAATTTATTTTCCAGAATCCATTAGATAGCTTCCATACTTTAACCTTGTTATCACAACAGTACCATCCTCAGACGCACTTGCATTTTTGCAGGCATTTTTCTTTCTTTGTGTTATGAAGTATGTGAATTTTCTGCAATCCAAAAAACAATGTAAATGCAAAGGAAAAAAAAATAAGTAAATGGAGATCAGAGCTCAAAAGGGTCCGTTTCCGATACCATTATCCAACTTTGTGATGTCATGAGAATAGAAGATGAATTAGTCCTATTATTCAAGATGTTAATGAAAGTGTGACAAACATGTGTTTGAAATTCACAAGTTGGTTTAGTTGTGGTAAGAATAGAAGATGAATTAGTCCTAAAGGGAACACCTTAACAGCAGCGCGGACTTAGGTGTTGGGCTGGGTGTGCGGGCGCACCTCTTTCTCAGGCCCTTAAGATCACTCACAAACTCACTGATGAAAGTTATAAAAATATGTGAATCGTAAATGAGAACTTGTATAAAAAGAAATTAGAGAAAAGCTTATTTTATTTACTAAACCATTAGGCTATTTATAGCCTTACACATGCATACGTAACAAACAAAGAATCACATGCCAAATAACTTAGTCCATCATCTCCCTAAAATCAGCTAACAACTTTCAACGTTCACTTTCCCATGATCTCCTCCATAATACTCGGTCATCCTCTAAACCAATTCAATGCCTGACCCGTTTGTTATTTAGTGACCCATTTAAACAAAACCGGTAACCGACTTGACCCGCACTTGACCCGTAAATAACCCGCAACATCAAGATTAACCCAACATTCACCCCCGTAATCTTGATGTGGGTTCTTGCTTCTTTCTTTCTTGTGTTCGTTCTTGCTTTTCTTGCTAAAACTTGCCATTGTCTTTCTTGATTCGAACCTTTCTTGCTCGCTACATCGAATCATCTTGCTCACTTGCTGTTTTCTTACATCTTGCTATTCATGCTTGCTATCGGTTAATAATCCGACTCTAATCTTGCACTTGCTGAACGAACCACACAAGTCCGCTTCTTTCTTTCTTTCTTTTGGTTATCGATTATCTTTCTTCTTTCTTATCGACTCCCGTTCTTTCTTTCTTTTGACGGCTCTTTCTTTCTTCTTTCTTGCACCGCCATTACTTTCTCGTTCTTTCTTGCTTACTTTCTTTTTCTTTCGTTCTTGCTTTGCTGATTTCAATCAGCTCTCCTTTCTTCTTTCTTGTTCGACCGGTGACCTTTCTTCTTTCTCTTCCCGGCGACCTTCCTTCTTCTTTCTCTTTCTGGCAACTTCTTTCACTTTCTCTGTTGCTGCTTTCTTGCTTCATCAAACTCTTCCACACATGAGATTGGATATGGAATTAAATCAGGTGTATGCTTGTTTCACCTTTTATAATTTATTCCCAGGTGCTTGATTGCTTCGCTAATTCCACCATTAATTGCTTTCATAATTTGCTTTATATTTTTTAAAGTATGTGAGTTCAAAATTCAAACTTGAATTTGAATTTAAAACACCAAGACTTATCCACTCGGAACCACCATCTTCAATTTTGATTTTTTTATTCATACTTACTATCACAAACAGGAATGTTCGTTTCTCTTCTTCCTTCTATTCAATATTCTTGCTGCTTCAATTGGTAATACTTCTGCTTCAATTCTTTCTCAACCTGAAAATTGATCATTGCTTCGTGCTTCATTCTTCCAATCACGACTTTGATCAACCTTGCTTGCTTGCTTTCACTTTCACTTTCACTTTCTCTCTTTCTGTTGAACACATATGTGGTGATAAACCGCTGCTGCAATTGCTTCTTATCGAGATCATACACTGCTACTGCTTCATCTTCTCAGTTCACACTGAACCTGCAACTTTCTCGTCTCTCTATTTTCTCAGCCCCGCAGTTTAGAGGGCTGCTACCCCTTCTCCGAACACGCCTCTCAAAAGGGCGAACACCGTTTCTCGACCCTCGCTCTGATAAGTGGATCAAAATAGGCAATACACACACAACACTCAGGAACAAAAACTCACACTTTGTGGCAACTGCCGATTTTCTGTGTTTATTTCTGAATGAAAATAACTCAAAGCATTACAAGAAATTAAATACTAGAGACCCACTACTCCCACGTTCACATGACTGACCAAATACTAGGAAATAAATCTGGGAAATCCTAACTACTTTGACTCCTACTCCCCACTAAGAGAACATAACAAATAAATAAAAACAACTAATGTTAATAACCCAAATAGCACGTGGACTATATGATGAGCTGGAAATGCATTATTCAACAAAAAGAGCAAAAATCGTGTATTTTACAGGCAAAAATCTCGGTCATACCCCTTGAAAGTTGGGTTAAACCCCTCGTCCGCACACTTAGAAAATAATTTCTAGGTCCGCCAATATCACACAAATTTAGAGGCGGATAACAGTAGATTTGATAGTACATAACTACATATTAGTACAAACCGGATGAAAGTTCTGGGTGCTCTTACATATATTATAGTGTTTTAAGATAGATATGGAGAAAATGTACCCGTTACTATGGGCCATGATAAGCCCAATAGAGAAGCTAGTCCGAACTCCGAATCATAAATATGGAGAAAACGTACCCCTTACTATGTGAGTCACCACCCAGTCAACCACATTCCACAGCGGGATCGAAACGTAGAAAAAATAAGCAAATGACGAATGTGACGATAAAAAACCATGCCGCAACGATTATTCGAAACTCACTGAAAATTTATGTCTTTGTATACGAAAGCTAAGTTATTCGACGACAATTTACACCATAACGTATATAAACATAAACACGATGGCTACGAAATACAGTAGGTGGGTTTAGACGTAGATAAAAAGCACGTCGTAGTGGTGTATTTAGAGATGAGTGTCGGGCGGTTTAAAAATGTTTAAAGCAACAAGTCGATTTAAAAACAACGTTACGAAAAATCACGTTGAAACGTAGATAAAACTAAATCGTGTAGAGCATTGATATAAATATCACGTAACAGAAAAATCGTTAAAAAATTAAAATGATATTTTATTGAAGTGGTTGTGGTGTAAGTTGCTTTAAAAAAAAGGAAAGAAAACAACCAACTAAACTCCAAGAGGTGTAAACTATAGTAAACTGTTAAAATTGTCCGGTTTGATCATTTTTGCCACTTTAATCCAAAACTCAGACCTTTTAAATCTGGATCCCTTTGGTTTCAATTTTGTTACCATTTTCATCCAAAATCAAAATCTAGTGAGATTTTTCAGTTAACATCCAATATTTTTGTTATTTTCCCCTTTTGATGAAGGGAAAAATGGTCTTTCAACGTTTTATTATAACAAATTAAAAAAATCTGATCATTTTGCCCTTCATTAAAAGGGAGAATGAAAGACAAAAATACTGGATGTTAACTGAAAAATCTGACTAGATTTTGATTTTGGATGAAAATGGCAACAAAATTGAAACCACATGGACCCAGATTTAAAATGTTTGAGTTTTGGGCTAAAGTGACAAAAATGACCAAACCTCAGTAACCATTTTAACAGTTTACTCAGAAAACTAACTAAACTAAAGTGTAGGAATAAAAATAAATTTATTAAAAATGAGGGTTTGTATGAAATATATTTCAAAGATTAGGAGATGTAATGGAAACATAAACCGTAAAAGGACAAAACCCTTAAAAGAAAGAAAAAAACACAAAATATCAAAGATTAGAGGATGTAATGGAAAAGTAAACCGCAAAATGACAAAAGTCACAAAACCCTTGAATAAATAACAAAAGAGTAAATTACAAGTTTTGTCCTTTATGTTTGTCCCAAATTGCAGGCGCTGTCCTTTGTCTTTAAAATTGATGAGTTTTGTCCTTAATGTTTGCAAATCTTGCACGTTATGTCCTTTAGGCCAAACCCAGTTAGATTTTTTTGGTTAAATTTGATTATCCAAGGGTATTTTTGTCATTTCATTATCCAAGGGCTATTGTGTAAAACAATTTATGTTAGAGGGACTATTGTGTCAAATTTAAAAGTTTATGAAATAAAAATATGCTCTCTCTCTCTTAATTAACTCCTGCACATTCTCTCTCTCTCTCTAAACTAAACACTCTCTCTCTCTAAACTAAGATGGCGACAGTGATGGTGGTGATCTGGCGTGACGGAGCTGGTGGGGATCCGGCGGATGTAGGTGGTGTGGTTGTTTTAGGGGCGATGGTGGAGGTGGTGATTCAGATCTGATCTCCTCTTTCACCGCCATCGTCATCTCCTCCACCTCCACTTCCACCGCCATCGTCACCGTCGACGGTGGTGATTCAGATCTTGTTCCGATATGATCTCCTCTTTCCGGTGTGGTGACGCGACAGGTTGGCCACTCTCTCTCTCTCTCTCTTTTCTTTCTCTATCTCTCTAACAACAAGTTGGCCACTTTGTGTGGCGGGCGACGGTGGCACACCGGAAGCAGGTATCTGTGGTGTTAGGTGATGGCGGGTTGTTGTGGTACTGGATTTCTTTTTTGGGTTGTTACCCCTCTCATGCCACATCATCATCGGATCTGATCCGATCATGTTGAGCCGATGATTTTATCACTCAAAATCAACAACCCTTCAAAGAAAAAAAGAATAAAAAGATCTGCCAGCTGAGCTACGACTACTTGGAGTGGGAGTGGCTATGCTTTTTTTAATAGCAATTCTTTTACTGATAATTTTGATGGTGAAAGATGAAACTGAGAAGGCGATGATGATATTAATTTCTGTATGTGTGGATTTTTGGGGGTGTTTTGATTTGGTATTTAGGTTTTTAATTTTGGGGGATGGAGGATTTGATGATTGGGCATATGGGTTTGATTGTGGTTGGGTTTAATGATGTTGAGTAGTTGAATTAGGGTTTTTTTTTGTGGGGGCGGTGGCAGATGATGATGTTGACAGTGACGGTGGTAGGTGGGGACGGTGGTGGCTGGTGGCACTGGCGGTGGTTGGGAGCGGTGAGGGTGGAAGCTGGTGGTGGTCGGCGGCAGGTGAGGGTGGAAGGTGGTGGCGGCAGGTGATTGGCTGTATTTTATTTGATTTCTAAAAATCATTTATAAATTAGGATGTGAAATGACAATGCTACCCTCATGTGCCTTGCACATGACCAGATTTAACCAAAAAATATTAACTAGGTTTGGCCTAAAGGACATAACGTGCAATATTTGCAAACATTAAGGACAAAACTCATCAATTTTAAAGACAAATGACAGCGCCTGCAATTTGGGACAAACATAAAGGACAAAACTTGTAATTTACTCATAACAAAACATAAAAAAATGAAAACAAAAATGAACATGGTACCCTACTAAGACCAGTACCGAGTATGGTCAATTCTATAACTGAAACTAGGGATAAGACCGATACCAAGTATATTACTATATTGCAAAAGTACTGATATGAAAAATGAGTAAAATATAAACCGCATATCGTATTGATTATGGCAATTTGGTACCGGCAGTGCAATTGTGCAAATATGCAAAAAATAACTGAAGACTCAAAACCAGTTGGTCCGACCTAGTTAGAGCAGAGCTTCAGATGACTTAGCAAGAACCTGCAAGATCACAAGGAAACAAACACACCGTTAGCCTCGTCACAGGGAGGGGGGCCTCTCTGTGACCAAGCTCGGGCGTGAGAATAAGTATTTGTGAGGAGGAAATAGGTCAGGGAGAGAGGAGAGTTTAGAGAGAGAAAGTAGCGATTACCCCTTGCTGGAAGTCTTGGCGGGGTATTTATAGTTTTTGGGTGTGCTGACGTGGCGAGTTAGTTAGGGTCGGACCAGTCATTATCATGGCGGTTATGGAAGTGGGGCCCGGTTAGTTATGGCATACCAAGGTATCTGCCCGTTCCGTCTATGGACCTTGATGCGATCCGACCTCGATGTGCTATAGTTCGGTTCTATGTTTGGCGATGATTCGGTCCGACCAAGGACGTATACTCATCAAGTCCCCCTAGTTCGTAGCGTTTCTTAGGTAAAAGCTTCGAACTATAACGACGTAACTTTGGCGGGCTGAATCCCCGATTTGTCGTTTTGTTGAATTTTTGAATTTTAAATTTTTGGGCGGTGACTATGGCTGGGTGACCGACGGTCACTTTATTTTTCCCGCTTGATGTGACGCTTGATGTGCGTCAGCTGTCATGACGTGTTGACTCTTGATTGGTTGCCTTAAGGCGGTTTCTATCTCTATAAAAAGGGGAGAAAAAGTAATTTTTGTTTTCACTTTTTTACTTTGTCTTCTCCATTCCTTTTCCTGAAGCGAAACTGTTCATTAAACAGGTTAGTACCTCCCTTTTACTATGGCGAACAAAAGCAATCTGTCCGGTTGCTTTAATATTTTGAATAGAAATGGTTTACAATGGTACATAGATAAATACGCAATTCCTGCGTCATTACACCCCGTTCTCCCCGAAAAGGATACGCCAATCTACCCTTTTCCTCCTGGGGAAATAGGGATTTATACACGTTTGTTCGACTACTGTAATTACCTTCTTCCTTTGACGAGGTTTCTGATCGACGTACTGTCGTTTCACGAGGTTCATATTTCTCAAATGAACCCCTTCGGGCTTGCCAAGGTGTGTCATTTTGAGTTGTCCTGTCGTGGTCTGGGATCCGACCCGAATTTGGATGTGTTCCGGGCTTTCTACAAGTTGAATCGGTCCGGTAGTTGGTATACCTTCGAGGTTAGGGACAAGAATTCTTGTTGTTACTCGTGGATTACTACCAGCTTAAAGGATTGGAAAGACTGCTTCTTCTGGGTTGATGACCGATGCATTCCGTCCGAGATGACATGGAGGTTAAAAAGGTCGCGCCTCCTGATGCGTGTGAAGTGTTATATATATTAGGTGTATATTTTAAGCCCTTTTTAACACTTATTTTAGCCAAGTTTTAAATTTATAAAACACGATATTTCACTAACACTAAACACACATATGGGCAAGTGCACCCATCGTTGAGTGTAGTATAGCGTTGGTAAGATACCGAGGTCGTCCAAGGACACAAGAGCTTTTAATACCGGTTTATCCTCAACGTCTAATCAAAATAAAAGTTTAGAAAAATGTTTTAAGCTAAGAAAAATAAAAACTAACTAAAATGCTGAAAATAAAAATAAAATAAAAACAGATAGACAAGATGAATCACTTGGTTCCGACTCGTATCTAGTATAACCTTTGATTATTTCCGCACTTTTGCACATAATTAAGAGATTATCTTAGTCATTGTAGTAGGCCCCTCTTTTGAAGGTGACGTTACCCTCACCCCAGTAGTTTGAGTCAGCAAGGATACAATCCTAAAAGGGTGGATTATTGGAAGATAATGAATTAAGTTATTAATGCAGTATTGTGGTAGGCCCCGCTTTTGGCGGTGACGTTACCCTCGGCTAAGTAGTCTGAGTCAGCAGGGATACAGTCCTAAATAGCCGGGTTATAGTATTAATAGTAGTTAACTTATGAAGGGATCAAAGAGTTTGGACCCCCGCCATCCAATACCGTGAAGTATTGAAGGAGGTCCTACTAAATTTGACCCAGGTCCATTGCAGGACCTCTAAACGCTGAACAATGGCAAGACCTTTACCAAACCGTTCCCTTAACCCCCGACCAGGTAGCCAACATACCTCCATATAGACCGTGGAGATATGAATGGTGAAAATCCTTTATTTTATATAGACAGTAAAATAATGCCAAGACACCACGGACAAACGATAAGGAAAGATCACCTTCAACATAAGTAACTAGTTATTAAAGTCATTAATACAAAACCAAATAAAAAGTGCAAAAGATTAGAAATAAAAAGTATTATACTAGACACTTTGTCTTCACCAAGTGATGTAAGAGACTTAGGCAAACATGGCCTTGATTGTCAAGAACTCTTACGATCAATCTTGGATCCCGAGACGACTCACACACTCTACGATGGACAATGGATGATGGTGGTGGATGATGGTGTTGTGATGGTGGTGGGTGGTGGATGAAGTGTGAGAGAGGTGGTGTGCCAAGGGATGAGTTGAAATGAATCCAAGCACTCCTATTTATAGGCTGAACAGAGAGCTGGGCACGGCCCGTGTCCGCTGGGCACGGCCCCGTGCCTGTCTGACACTCTCTCTCCTCATTAATTGTAATTCGCAATTACAATAAATGCGCCTGCTGTACTTTCAACACGCCCCCGTGTCCGCTGGGCACGGCCCGTGGTGGGCAATAGAAGCTTCTATAGATTTGTCTTTTCTGCTGCTTCTTGGGCACGGCCCCGTGCTGGCTGAGCACGGGGCGTGTTCAGTCTTCTGACTTCTCTAATTTGCTTTGGAAGGTGCCGTTGAGGGGTCGGGCAGTCCACTAATGTTCCTTTTTCTTGTATTTATGTTGGATTTAGCTGTCTTTTTGCTTCTTTTGCGTTTTTGAGCTCATTTAATCCTGAAAATACAAAAGGAAGACAAAAACACTCTTTTTCCAATATTAGTACTTAAAAAGGGTTAGTTTTATGCCTTATTTGATGTAATTTATATGTTGCATTTTACACACATCAAATACCCCCACACTTGAACTTTTGCTTGTCCTCAAGCAAAACTCTTTAATATGTGGCTTACACTCCCAAATGGAATAGGTAGAAGAGAAGGTTTTTGGGCTTGTCGTAGAGTGTCGGGATATCCAAGATCTTTTTGGGTTTTATTTTTATTTATTTACACTCCTATTCGTAATGATTTATTTAGAACTTTTCATAGGAGAAATTACTTATTTGGGCATAACATGCCTTTTTAAAATTCCATTTATATACAAGTTCACATACCTCACGGGGGAAATCACTCACACTCGGCCGAAGGTGTATTTTTAGTGAATCACTCGAGAGCGGCATGGAACTTATTCCTACCATAGGCTTGCCAAGCAATCAATCCTCCTCCTTTTTAACTTTTATACATTTGTAACTATCAAGAGGACTTTGTGGGTTAAGGGTTAGGCTTGGGTTAAAGGTAGGTGGTTGGGATAGTGGTTAGTAGAAAAAGGGCGAAAAACGTAACAAGTGTCGGTTTTCGTAGGACTTTCTATTTTTTTTTCAACTTTTTATTTTGATGAAGCTTTTATTCAAACAAAGTTATTTAATGAACTTGTTTGTTTATTTTCTTTTTGCTTCATCATCAACACAAATTTTTTTTTTCATACGAAAAACCGAACTTGTTACTAAAACAAAGGGTTAAAAATGAAAAAGGTTTTGGTGGGTAAAAGGGTTTTTGGTTTGGGTGATGAAATGAAAAGGTTTAGGCTCAAAGGGGCTAACTAGGGGGATTTTTGGGTAGGTGGTAAAAGAAAAAGAAAAATAATGGTGTAGAAATAAAAGGGGTTAGTCCTAATGCCTCCATCATTTACTTACTCGGGTTTAAGTTGATAAGGACCGGGAATGTATCATCATGGCAAGTTCTAGAGTCGTAAGAACCAAGCGGCTATTCACACAAGAAACGAAAAATGAGCATTTAGTTTTAAAGATATGTAATTGTGCTCAATAAAGGCTCAAAACTCACTTTTTGTGGGAATGGGTTTTTATGTGATCAAGTATATATAATAAAATTTTAACTAAGTTTGCCATGCCTTTTCATAATTTTCTTATGTTGGTTCTTTTTATCACTACGCTATTGGTTGTAAATTTGTAAAAATATAACCTTTTTGAGAACTTGAATTTCCCGAGTTAAACCTAGACAAGTAAAAAAAATGAAATTTTTGAAAAAATTTGGGGTGATTAGCGGTTCCAATAGAGTTTTGTGTAAGGCTTGTATTTAGGACTTGCAAAATTCAAGGTTTTAGCATCCCCCCCCACACTTAAATTACACATTGTCCTCAATGTGTCCCAAAAATAAATTTTTAGGTTGATTAAATGTGTAAAATAGTGTTAAAAAGCAAAAATTTTCTGTTACTGGGCGCTGAACACGGCCCCGTGTTATCCGGGCACGGCCCCGTGTTCAAGTGCCAGTAACAAAATTAAAATAAGAGAAACAGAAGTCTGGACACGGGGGCGTGTTGGGTGAACACGGCCCGTGTCCAGTTACCTGAACTGGGCGTTTTTCTGCAGGTGGTTCAGCATGGGGCCGTGTTGGTTGGGCACGGCCCGTGTTGAACCTTCTGGACTGGAGAGAATTGTCGGGTTGCCTTGTTCTTGTGCATGAGTTCATTTTTCTCGTTCCCCTTTTCATCCTTTACCACCATGAGTGTGTTTTATTCATTAAAAACCATCCAAACTTTAAAACCATCATTTCATTTCATCATAGAGAGAACTTACATAATCCTAAATTAAACTAGAAAAAAAAACTTAACTAAATAGGTCAGGAGGTACACGAGGTTATCATAGAGAGTTCTACTATTCTAAGAAAATTTCGAGAATAGTTTCCCGATATAGTAGGACTTTTAGCCGAAGGATTTCTTCCCTAAATGTTGTTTAAAGCCATTCTTCAATCTCCCTAGGAAGAAAGAATGTGGCTTCATTTTCTTCCGCAACTGGTGGCTGAGGAGGAACATTCACCGGGACTCCTTGCACCACTCTTCGCGGAGGCTCTTGGTGCATGGCGTACCATTCGGCTGGAATGACAACTTCGGGTACCATGTTCCACGCCCTTTGGGTTATTATAGGTACCAAAGGCGGGGAGGCGAGAAGGTTTAACCTCTGGTGCAAGAGGTTTACTTCATGGAGACAGCCCTCCAGCCCTACTGTAAGATGGTTGATACGGTCGACCAATGCTTCTTCCACTCCCGTCATTTCATCAATAGCCTCCCTTAGAGCGTAAACATAGTTTACAAGAGAGTCTTCTGCTATTGAAGATCTCCTCCCTTGTCGGTTATTTCTTGAAGATGATCCGCTTGTTCTGCTTGCCATTTTCTGTGAAGGAAACCGAAGAAATCTAAATTTTTACAAAACAGAGCCCTGGACACGGCCCCGTGCTCGTTGAGCACGGCCCCGTGTCCATTTATCTGCAGGATTTTTGGCTAAAGAATCTTGGAGTTTTAAATTATTTTCATGATTTTTATCTGGGTTTTAAGCTCAGATAATTTAAAACAAAGTTATACAACTAACTTTAAACAAGAATCTTTAGCAAATAATCTTACAAACTTCACATAGAGGGTTGGAATCAAAGGATTTCCAAGCTTCCATGGAGGAAATTTTGAAAAATTTTTGAAAGAGGAGGAAATGAGTAAAAGTGGAAGGGACAAGAGGTTCCTTTGGAACCTTCTTTTAGCACTTACCTAGGATGGTATGAGTGAAAATCCCAGGAATCTCTGTCAATTGAAGTGGTAAAAAATGAGCAGGGATCAGGCTGCATTTAAAGAAAACGACAGCGCACTGGGCACGGCCCCGTGTCCAGTGGACACGGCCCCGTGTGCATAGAAAATCCTGACACATTTTGTCCGTATTCTGACCAAATCAGCAGAGAATCTTTTTGGTGAGCACGGGGGCGTGTTGACCTGGACACGGCCCCGTGTCTGGAGGCTGTTTTATGGAGTTTTGCTACTTCAAGGATCTCGTCGAAATCGGGTGGTTCCTTACTGGTTGGAACAACCCCAAAGTGCCTAAGATACCTTAATTGTCCTAGACTAAGGCGAGAACGCAAGAGGTTGTCGGTGAGGGTAATTCCTATTTTCATTCTAGGTGGACAAGTCCAACCCTTTTCCGGGCTCTTGTTAAAGAAGGTGTATGCCGAATCGCTCAGGTCTATGTATGCACCGAACGAAGTCGATGGAGAGTCCTTCACGGCACAATCGACACAGGGACGACTATCGTCCAAGTCTTTGCTAGGAACGAAGGTATTTTCGGGAGCAACGAGGTTGTCGGAATGCGGTTCCAGCATTTCGTCATGGTCATCGTCTTGGGGTGGATTAATGAAATCCTTCCTAAGCTCTTCTAACCAATTCAGAATTAGCTTTTCTAGTTGAAATAACTCATCAAGGAGCATTTCCCCTAGAATATCTGGCTGGGCGCATTCGAGAGAGAAATAGTGCTTATTTTTACTTTCGCCCCTCTTAAGGTTGTAAGAAGTCGGTGGGTCCATGTAGTGGGGCCTATAATTTAGAAAGTAGCATTTTACTTCTTCATGTTTGCCACCACATAATTGACACCACGTACCATAAGAGTGCCGAAAGTAAAAATAATTACTATCACTCATGTTTATGTCAGAAATTACCAACCGCTGGGATCTTACGGTTCTGTTTTCAGTAACTGAAACTTGGGCACGGGGGCGTGTTGAGTGGGCACGGCCCCGTGTTCAGCTTACTGTCTGACGTAAAACAGGATTGCCAGTTCCAATGATTGAGCACGGGGGGGTGTTCAGCGGGCACGGCCCGTGCTGAGCTCTGCAGAAGCTGAAAAACTAAGAAAATCCTAAAAAAACTAAAAAGAAAAATAAAAGATGATTAGGCCGTTGATTCCTAACTTTCTTAAAATCCTTGTGTCCCCGGCAACGGCGCCAAAAACTTGATGCGTGTGAAGTGTTATATATATTAGGTGTATATTTTAAGCCCTTTTTAACACTTATTTTAGCCAAGTTTTAAATTTATAAAACACGATATTTCACTAACACTAAACACACATATGGGCAAGTGCACCCATCGTTGAGTGTAGTATAGCGTTGGTAAGATACCGAGGTCGTCCAAGGACACAAGAGCTTTTAATACCGGTTTATCCTCAACGTCTAATCAAAATAAAAGTTTAGAAAAATGTTTTAAGCTAAGAAAAATAAAAACTAACTAAAATGCTGAAAATAAAAATAAAATAAAAACAGATAGACAAGATAAATCACTTGGTTCCGACTCGTATCTAGTATAACCTTTGATTATTTCCGCACTTTTGCACATAATTAAGATATTATCTTAGTTATTATAGTAGGCCCCTCTTTTGAAGGTGACGTTACCCTCACCCCAGTAGTTTGAGTCAGCAAGGATACAATCCTAAAAGGGTGGATTATTGGAAGATAATGAATTAAGTTATTAATGCAGTATTGTGGTAGGCCCCGCTTTTGGCGGTGACGTTACCCTCGGCTAAGTAGTCTGAGTCAGCAGGGATACAGTCCTAAATAGCCGGGTTATAGTATTAATAGTAGTTAACTTATGAGGGGATCAAAGAGTTTGGACCCCCGCCATCCAATACCGTGAAGTATTGAAGGAGGTCCTACTAAATTTGACCCAGGTCTATTGCAGGACCTCTAAACGCTGAACAATGGCAAGACCTTTACCAAACCGTTCCCTTAACCCCCGACCAGGTAGCCAACATACCTCCATATAGACCGTGGAGATATGAATGGTGAAAATCCTTTATTTTATATAGACAGTAAAATAATGCCAAGACACCACGGACAAACGATAAGGAAAGATCACCTTCAACATAAGTAACTAGTTATTAAAGTCATTAATACAAAACCAAATAAAAAGTGCAAAAGATTAGAAATAAAAAGTATTATACTAGACACTTTGTCTTCACCAAGTGATGTAAGAGACTTAGGCAAACATGGCCTTGATTGTCAAGAACTCTTACGATCAATCTTGGATCCCGAGACGACTCACACACTCTACGATGGACAATGGATGATGGTGGTGGATGATGGTGTTGTGATGGTGGTGGGTGGTGGATGAAGTGTGAGAGAGGTGGTGTGCCAAGGGATGAGTTGAAATGAATCCAAGCACTCCTATTTATAGGCTGAACAGAGAGCTGGGCACGGCCCCGTGTCCGCTGGGCACGGCCCCGTGCCTGTCTGACACTCTCTCTCCTCATTAATTGTAATTCGCAATTACAATAAATGCGCCTGCTGTACTTTCGACACGCCCCCGTGTCCGCTGGGCACGGCCTGTGGTGGGCAATAGAAGCTTCTATAGATTTGTCTTTTCTGCTGCTTCTTGGGCACGGCCCCGTGCTGGCTGAGCATGGGGCGTGTTCAGTCTTCTGACTTCTCTAATTTGCTTTGGAAGGTGCCGTTGAGGGGTCGGGCAGTCCACTAATGTTCCTTTTCTTGTATTTATGTTGGATTTAGCTGTCTTTTTTGCTTCTTTTGCGTTTTTGAGCTCATTTAATCCTGAAAATACAAAAGGAAGACAAAAACACTCTTTTTCCAATATTAGTACTTAAAAAGGGTTAGTTTTGTGCCTTATTTGATGTAATTTATATGTTGCATTTTACACACATCACCTCCCACCTCCTCTTCCTGAAGATTTTGAGTATAATAGAGATCTATATGCGAATCTGATCAAGGAAGCAGGGCGTGTTCAGAAGCTGCCGGAACACATTCTTGTCATGGGACGGATCAGCACGATGTGGAGCGAACCGGAGTGGTATCCTACCCTTCGGTGGAATAAAAAGGGTTAGTTGTGTTTTTATAACTTGCTACGGCGCTCCTTGCATTCATAGCTTGTTTTACTATGAGTCTTTCGTTTTTTTTATATATGCAACGGACTGCAGATATTACTTGTTGTTTGCTTTTTGTGCAGCTATGGGTTTAAGGGATGCTTTGAGATTGAAATCTTTTGATTCCAAAGAGCTTGATGTTAGGGCCACCAAAACGCCGAAGGGAGACCCTCCATACCTGAGCGTTGTACAAGCGAACCTATATCCAATTCGGGAGCCGGTAGCTCCGGACGTCCAGGGGGTTTGGCCGGCCAAGAAGGTTCGGCCGATCAAGGTGGTTCGGGCTCTGCTCCTGAAGCACAAGTGTTAAATATTTCTTCTGTCCAGGGAGCGGCAGTAGCTGGTAGTGATAAAGGCAAAGGGACCAGCTCGATCGAAACGAAAGGGTCCGGCTCCAAGTTTGTTATCGAAGATGAAGGAGTGCATGTTTCTGTAGAAGACGAATGAGTTCATGCCGAAGGGGGCGAAGAAGGTGATGATGGTGATGATGAAGAGCGCCCTTAAGTCAGTTTGAAGAGAAAACGGGCTACTTCTAAATCCGGTCCGAAAGTAAAACAGATGAAGACGAAGATGGATTTGAAAACCATCACCTTGGATGATGATGAAGAAGATCAAGCCACTGACTTCTCTACTGCTGGGGGTTTGTTGGCGAATCTGGACGCCCATCTCCATGGTGGTCGTACCCCGAGGGATCGTCCGCTCAATGTCTCAACGAGCCCATTATCTTTTGGGGGACCATCTACAAAAATTTTTGCAAGCATTCCTATGCCCGAGCCCTTGTCCTTCAAGAAATTTGAACCATCTCCCTCCGGTAAGCTTACGACGGAGGTTGCTTCTAATGTGTCAAGGTCGAGCCCCAAACCAATTGATGGTGGGGACAGTGCCTCTTCTTCCCCTTTGTGGTTTAAAACTGAAGCTGCTTTCTTGTCCCGGGAGCTAGGTTCGGGCGATGTCGAGGATATGGATTCGGCTCGAGCTCTGGAGAGATATATACCCGAGTGGTCGTTGGCGAATAAAGATAGAATTGTGGATGCCTTATCGGCAAAGATGGCTCTATTTCACTTGGGTACTCCGGCCGAACATTCTTATTACCGGAAGATGAGTGGCCCGGAGCTCGAAAATACCCTAATGCTGAATCAAGCTCAGTCGAACTCTTTGGTGGTGGAGACGTATAAACGTTGGATTGAGTCAGAGTCAAACTGTTGCAGGCTTGAACGTGAAGTTGCTAATTTGAAGAATGAAGATAATGTCCGGTCGAAGACAAAGCAAGAACTAACTTCTCTACGATCTCAAATTGATCGTTTGAAAGAGCAGGCCTTGGAGGCAAAAGAAGTTAGCAAGTCTTCTCAGGCTTCGGCTGCGGCTGCTTATGAAGCTCGGGATAAAACCCTTCAAGACTTAGAAACTCTCAAGTTGAAGTTTAGTGGTCTGGAGAAGAAGTTATCCGATGCAGGGAAAAGGCATGCGGCTGAGCTGAAGGAGATGCAAAAATCTTATGACCAGCTTCTAGCTGATCATCACCGTTTAATGAGCGGTACGTTCGTGATTTACTTTTAATTTTTTTTTTTTTGCTAATTAAGTCTTATCTTTCTTCAGATAATGAAGAACTCAAAAGAGCTCGTGACAGGGCGATCGAATCTCATACGGCGACGATCGATGAGGCGAAGGGCATGTTGACTCGTACTGACGGTGAAATGGTTGAGTTGTATGCCCAGGTTTCGGAACTCATGCTCACCAAACAATGGTTTCTCACAGACGGGGTTGCCTGGGTGGTTAAGTTGGTTCACCAAAGCCCGGAGCTAGAGAAGGTGGTTTCCGATTTGGTGAATAGTGTAAATGCAGTTGGGGCAAACGAAGGTATTAAACACGGCTTCGAGGCTGCCAAGGGTTCTGTTCGTTTTTTTGATGAAGTCCCTGGCTACGAAGAAAGTGCTCAAGACGCACTGAACGCTGCAGTGAAAGCTTTTGATGATTTTCATATCTCCGTGCTTGATAAGGTTGCCGATTTAGTTGACAAACCTTTGTCTGTTATCAAGCAAAGGAGTGAACTTCCCATTGTAAAGGAAGATTATGAAGCTTGACATTTGATTCTGTTGTCGTACAACATTTTATTACCATATTTTTTTGTTATGGCATGTAATTATACAGTTTAACTTCCTGCTTACAGTTTCATATTACCGTAGTTTTATATGAAGTAAGGTTTTCTAGTGAAGTTATTCGGGCCTGGCTACATAGTTTTTAATTTGCGTCCAAATTTTTACTGTTCGACCAGGTTTTTTGTTCGGTCATCTTAGGTGACCGAATCATAGAAAAGAAGTTTCCCCATAAGTTGACTTCTTATATTTATCAGATTGCTTTACAATCGGATCGTATTTAATACGGATCATTTGCTTAATAGATTTAATCATTTTTGGAACTATTTAAGCCTTCTCGATCGGCGTGAGGCATGGGTCAAGACCCGTTTGTGCACATTTATGACATTGTTCGAACTTATACATATGCTATTCTTTATACTTATAAAAGTACAGATCGCTTTATTTATTGATTCGTTAATTATAGGTCCGGGGAAAACCCTCCCGGTTACAGAGAAAATGGAAATTTGTTCGGGGCACTACCCTCCCGACTCATACATGGAAATTGGAAATAAAATAAGAAATAGCAATCTTTTTTAGCCGTAACATGCTATTTACATGAAGCACTTCTTCAGGTGTACCCCGTTCCATGTCCTGGGCACTGGGGTTCCATCGATTTTCTCCAACACGTACAAGCCTTTTTCACTAGCCACTTTGACTCGGTACGGTCCTTCCCACTTTGGGGTTAGCTTGCCAGGGGTTTCGACGCGGCTCGCATCGTTACTTCGAAGCACAAAGTCTCCGACCTTGAATTTGTAAAGCTTGGCACGGGCATTATCGTACTTTTCAATCTTCTTTTTGTATCGGGCTTCTTTGATCGCCGCGATATTCCGACGTTCTTCTAACAGGTCAAGATTGGATCGGAGTTCATATTCGTTCTCCTCCCAAGTTTTACACCTTTGGTTCGGGAGTCCGATCTCTGCGGGGATCACGGCCTCCGTGCCGTATGTAAGACTGAACGGTGTTTCTCCGTTACTGGTCTTGTGTAACGTCCGGTGAGCCCATAACACGTTTGGTAGTTCATCCGCCCAACCTTTGCCCTCATAACCGAGCCTTCTCTTTATCCCATCGACAATTCGTCGATTTATCTGTTCGACCTACCCGTTCCCTTGGGGGTGGTGTAACACCCCAAAATTTCATAAAGGCTTATCTTAATGTTTAAATGCATAGAATGATTAGTAAGTTGTAAATAAATGAAGAAAGTTTAAAAAAAAACTAGTAAATATGCAAGAATCACAACATAAGCAACTTGAGAGGTTGAATATGTAAAATATGATATTAAGAATGATAAAAATTAAAAACCCAGTAGTTTTGTGGGTGTGTGGGTCGCGAACCATAGAACAGGAAGAAGGAACCCTATTCCTCCAACCCTTCACAAGAAATTCAAGAGTTGATGATGAGATCAGACACGAAATCGAATGCATGAACCAAAGATGGTGATCTCTTAAGTAGTTCTAACATCAAGTAAGTTAAATTTCTTGATTTAGTGATGTTCGATTTTGTGGGTTTAGCATAATTCGTGTATGTAATACAAAAATTGGTATGAATAATGGTTACTATGGTTGTCAAAACACCAAGAGATGTTAATTTTTTTATATGAGCATGGATTAGGCAAAACCCACTTGCATGTCAAGGAATGTCTAGAAATTTTGAAGTCCTACATGTTAATTTGGTTGTTGATCAGTGAACTTGTTATGAATAATTGATGTTACAACCATATGTTCATAGTTAGGATGAAATATTGTTATGAACTTGAATGATTGTTAATAAGTTATGTGAAGAATTAGTAGGAATCACGCTTTAAAAGCTTGTACATAAGGTTTTACGAATACGAAACCTGCCAAGTGTTCGATGAAATGCCTAAGAGAACAAATTTGTGAAAATGTATGAAAGTTGTGAATAAGTATGTATAGAAAGTGTCTATGGTATAGTTGTTAGCAAGATAATATGTGGAGTATGCTTTAGGTGGAGTCCATACGAAAATTCGGATTGAATGAATGGTTTGATAAAACTATGCATTAGGGACTTGTACCTTGTGCTTAAATGGTGTGATGCTCACCATGTATTTGATGCGCTTGATCTATGGTAATCAAAAGTGAATGTGTACGAATGTGAAACAAATAGCTTATTAATAAATAATAATGTCGGAGTTATGTCGTGTACGTATCTATGATAATAAATTTGACTAAGTAAATGTTGAACAATGTGGTTGTCAGTTCATGTTTTATGCGTGATAAAGTTTGACTATTAAAAGTCTATGTAGCTAAGAGTTGAAAATGGATGCGATATGAATAATCATGCGTGCTAACTATGAAATGGGTACGATGACTTGAAAGGATTGGAACCCCAAATTGACATGGACTCAAGTATGGAAGGCTAACGGATCAAGAGGAAATGAGGAAGTTATGCACAAACTTGGACGCACGAGGTAAGTGATTTCCGTAATCACTTATTAGTTTGTTTAAGTAATATAATGTTTTAATTATTAAGTTCATATGAAGTTGAGGTCAAATCAATAGATTATTTTGATAAATGCACGAACGGGTCGAATAGTTCGTAGATGAATAATTAGCCGAACACGTATAAGTTAAGAAATTCCTTAACTCGGATGTTGGATTTTAAGTTCACATGACAGAATATTAATTTACAATCATGTAGGAAGAAACGTGACGCAAAACGGATGAAAAATGAGAGAGTTATGTCCGTTTCGGTAAGAATTAATGGCTAGGAAAAGTGCAGAGTTGACACGGCCGGGTGGTGAGCTGACACAGCCGGTTGAAGGTTCTGTCAAAAATATTATTTATGTGATTTATGCATCGTAGGCTTCGGTATATTATCCGTGGACTACGATGGGCCTCCCAAACATGATTTCGAGTGTTTCCTTGACGATTATAACTTGTAAACCCAAGTCTAAGTCTCATGTAATTTATATAAGAGTATGATAGATGTATGTAATGAAGTTGGACATGCATTACATGTAAATGGTATACAAGAATGCGTCCGGAACACGTAGGTATGAATACATGATTGTAGGTATGATTGAATGTATATTAGGTATGTAGATGTATATGATTGTAGGTATGTATGTGTGCAAGTATGTGCGAATGCATGATTTGGATGCATTTGAGAATTTACGTTACTAATAATGCCCTTGGGTTGGAATGTAAGTTAATTAGATCCATTTAAATGGTTGACATCCTTTTTACGAAGATGTAGTACTTGAATATGTTGAGATTACGGGTTTGCTAACCAAGTTATTATTGAGTATGTTTGAAAGTGCAGGTTTATGAATGTCGGACTTTCGAAGTGTTGATATAATAATGAAACGGTTGAATGTTGAAAGGATAATCGGGTTGAAGTAACTTATGCGGTTAGAATATGCTATGGACGTTTTAGTTTATACAACATTTTATGTTTGGTCGTCATCATCTACTAACGGGTTAGTTGTATGAAAATATATGTCATACCCATTTAATTGGGTAATCGAATGCGTGAGAGAAATGAAAGTACATACACGAATGGAACTAAAGTGACGGTTTTATAAGCAAATAAGTATAATGACTAACTTTTTAAAGCTTTGTTGTTGAATGTAGGTAAATCCTCAATTCAGGCGACTTGGAGAATCGAAGCGAGCGCGTGTTCATGTTATGTCATACCAAACGCTTCCGCTAGCTTGTTCAAATGTTTTTGGTCCAAAATTTGTTGTATTGGTTCTTAGTAGTATTTTGTCGAATGAATCGTAGAATTGTATCTAGTCTGATTATGTTTAAAACAGGGGTATGCTCGTTTTATGGACGGATCATGCCCAAATTTTGTTAAATTAATGCACATGCGTTATTGATATCATCGTTTCAAATTCCGAAAAGTTGGACACTTTTAAGAAAATTTTTATATTTCTAGTGTCCTTTAGCCGTCTTTTATTAGACGCAAACGCGGACCTTACAAGTTGGTATCAGAGCCTAGGTTGAGGGATTCGAGCACGAATAGTGGTGCTTGAACTCAACCGATGGCTCGTTCGGAAGTGTGCTCGCTCCAAGATCGCCAATGAGGTAATGTTTAAGTTAAACAAATTGCAAGTGTGTTTATTATGTGTATGACAAAAATAATAGATAAATATGTGGGGAGGTTAAATGAGAAGTTTCAGGTGTTGTAGATTCGAAACGGACTAGAAAGAAACGAACAAAAGCGCCCGAAACCAACGTGCCGCGTTTCTGCACAACGAAAGGCCGTCGCCGACGGGTTACCTCCCGTCGCCGACGCCACCCCACCTGCAGACGCCTTACCCTCCTGTCTACGGGTAATATGGCCGACGCCATATTTAGAAGCCCGTCGCCGACGGGTTAGCAAGCCGTCGCCGACGGCTTATGTAATTCAACCCCCAAAATTTTTAGATTTTCCAAATTTTTATTTAACGGTACCTCCCGGGAGTCTGAATTACGGTTTTGTCGAGTCATTATGAGACGAATTAAGTATGTAAGGATTAAATAGATAATGGCAATGGTATAAAACCATTAAACGTTGAATGAAATGTACACGAGGGTATGAAATAAACGACGAATGTGTGAAGTTAAGCTCGAGATGAAAGGATGTGAATATGTAATACGGACTAATGAACTATGATATGTTGAAAGTTTATGATCCGTATTAAATGTAAACATGACATGGTGTAGATGGCTGATGCAAGCAACGTTAATGATGATGATGATACTGTTCGTCAAGAAGCATTATTCAACAAGGTCATAGAAGTGGCGGAAGGGATGATCCGTGAACGCGGTCTAGGACCGGCATCAAGGCAAGTAATAAGACGAATTGACCCCTGGTACGTAAACTCAACGCGTGGATGTATGAAATGGTATAGTTAGGCAAGTGAAAGAAAATTCTAAATGAATATAATAACAACATGGTAAGGAAGTTTTAAAAATGTAACACGTGCCGAAACTTAATTCTTCGGGCATAATGTGGCGATTACACAAAGACACGAAACTAGTACGTGGATTGTGTACCTGGCCAGTACACAAGAAACGTATGACGTTCGTGAGACCGCGGTAATTGTTACAGGTATGTCCGTTAGAATTGGGTAGCAGGTGGGTGTATGGGTGAAATGAGTAGTAAGACTCTCGGGAGATTGAGAGTACTAAGTAAGAGTAAAAAGTGCATATGATAAGAATGAAATGCTTGAATCCGCGAGACGGATTCAAAGAATGAAAGATATGGATGCAATGCTTGAATCCGCGAGACGGATTCAAGGAATGAAAGACATGAATGAAATGCTTGAATCCGCGAGACGGATTCAAAGAATGAAAGATATGGATGCAATGCTTGAATCCGCAAGACGGATTCAAGGAATGAAAGGCATGAATGCAATGTTTGAATCCGCGAAACAGATTTAAGATATAAAAGACGAAACTAGTCTACATAAGAAGAAGTCGATAGCTTGACCATGTTAAGTAGATGTAAAACAAATGAGCAAAAGAATGATAAGAATGAAAATATTCGAATGTGTAAGTAATTACGGACCGAACAAGTAAATATTCCTTAAGTGATATGACCCAAATTATGTTTAAACTTACATATATATATATATATATATACATGAATATATTTATGCAAATGCGTTGTATGCAAGAATGGTAGAAATATTAAATGGGACATACGGGTCAGATGGCGATCGCCATTTGAACTCGGTAGTTAATGATTTGATTTGTTAAGTTTTATACTCATAGGTGAGCTTGAAGAATAGAGACGCAATGTCACTAATCGGAAAGGAATGATCATCGTAAGGCATGGATAACGAATCAATGGAATTTACTTCCGTCAAGTATGTTCGTAATGATTGTCGAGTGGTATAGAAATTGAATGCTCGTAACTGTGGAAATTCTGATAGAATGTAAGAGACGGAAAGTATCGTTAGGAAATACTAACCTTAATGCTCGGCTTGTTGGCCATGTTCATTTGAACAAGACATTGTAGAAAAGATACGCATGGCATGAATAACAATAGTAACCATGGAAATAATGCTTAGTTTTCGTGTTAAGTACGGATAAGTAAGTTTAAGAAGGGTGATTTTGGTTGTAACCGTAAGTCTTTTGAATGATTATAAATGCGTATGATAATATATCGACCCCTCTTATGAGCTTAAGGGTAATCAGAAGTAAGGATAGAAATGGAATGTTTAGGAAGGCTCATAGTGAATAAAATGAAAGATAGCATATGATGTATGAGTAGAATAAAATAAATCGATTTATTTCGATTAGTAAATATATGAATGTAATATGCTTAAATAGGATGTTAGAAACAAGCCATAGACTTAGTTTGTATAATTAATAACTGTATACACTTGGAATAAATTCGATGAATGAAGCGCTAGTGATGGTATGTGCTAGGAGCTAGCATTATAAAGTGAAGACGACACTAATAAGAGCTCTGGATCAGATTCTGACTTTAATGCGATTATGAAAGTAATTTACTTGATTTAAGAACGGAGGCACAATGCGTACAAAGACGTTTATGAATGAATGAAACTCTTGCGAAGATCTCGAATGCATCCCTGTGGTAGTAAGCATTGTAAATGAAGAGATGAAAGAGTAGGAGTAGAATTGGTCTAGTTGGAATGAGAAAGGTTTCGGGGACGAAACCCCCTTTAAGGAGGGTAGACTTGTAACACCCCAAAATTTCATAAAGGCTTATCTTAATGTTTAAATGCTTAGAATGATTAGTAAGTTGTAAATAAATGAAGAAAGTTAAAAAAAAAAACTAGTAAATATGCAAGAATCACAACATAAGCAACTTGAGAGGTTGAATATGTAAAATATGATATTAAGAATGATAAAAATTAAAAACCCAGTAGTTTTGTGGGTGTGTGGGTCGCGAACCAGAGAACAGGAAGAAGGAACCCTACTCCTTCAACCCTTCACAAGAAATTCAAGAGTTGATGATGAGATCAGACACGAAATCGAATGCATGAACCAAAGATGGTGATCTCTTAAGTAGTTCTAACATCAAGTAAGTTAAATTTCTTGATTTAGTGATGTTCGATTTTGTGGGTTTAGCATAATTCGTGTATGTAATACAAAAATTGGTATGAATAATGGTTACTATGGTTGTCAAAACACCAAGAGATGTTAATTTTTTTATATGAGCATGGATTAGGCAAAACCCACTTGAATGTCAAGGAATGTCTAGAAATTTTGAAGTCCTACATGTTAATTTGGTTGTTGAGCAGTGAACTTGTTATGAATAATTGATGTTACAACCATATGTTCATAGTTAGGATGAAATATTGTTATGAACTTGAATGATTGTTAATAAGTTATGTGAAGAATTAGTAGGAATCACGCTTTAAAAGCTTGTACATAAGGTTTTACGAATACGAAACCCGCCAAGTGTTCGATGAAATGCCTAAGAGAACAAATTTGTGAAAATGTATGAAAGTTGTGAATAAGTATGTATAGAAAGTGTCTATGGTATAGTTGTTAGCAAGATAATATGTGGAGTATGCTTTAGGTGGAGTCCATATGAAAATTCGGATTGAATGAATGGTTTGATAAAACTATGCATTAGGGACTTGTACCTTGTGCTTAAATGGTGTGATGCTCACCATGTATTTGATGCGCTTGATCTATGGTAATCAAAAGTGAATGTGTACGAATGTGAAACAAATAGCTTATTAATAAATAATAATGTCGGAGTTATGTCGTGTACGTATCTATGATAATAAATTTGACTAAGTAAATGTTGAACAATGTGGTTGTCAGTTCATGTTTTATGCGTGATAAAGTTTGACTATTAAAAGTCTATGTAGCTAAGAGTTGCAAATAGAACTAAAGTGACGGTTTTATAAGCAAATAAGTATAATGACTAACTTTTTAAAGCTTTGTTGTTGAATGTAGGTAAATCCTCAATTCAGGCGACTTGGAGAATCGAAGCGAGCGCGTGTTCATGTTATGTCATACCAAACGCTTCCGCTAGCTTGTTCAAATGTTTTTGGTCCAAAATTTGTTGTATTGGTTCTTAGTAGTATTTTGTCGAATGAATCGTAGAATTGTATCTAGTCTGATTATGTTTAAAACAGGGGTATGCTCGTTTTATGGACGGGTCATGCCCAAATTTTGTTAAATTAATGCACATGCGTTATTGATATCATCGTTTCAAATTCTGAAAAGTTGGACACTTTTAAGAAAATTTTTATATTTCTAGTGTCCTTTAGCCGTCTTTTATTAGACGCAAACGCGGACCTTACAGGTGGGAAACCGAGGAAAAGACTTGGTTAATCTTCAAGTTTTTGCACCAGCATTTGAACGGGTTTTCCGCGAATTGCTTTGCATTGTCACTTACAATGTAGAGTGGAAGACCGAAACGGCACACGATTTGTTCCCAAAAGAATCTCGTTACATTGTAGCCGGAGACGACTGTAAACGGTTGAGCTTCCACCCATTTGGTGAAATAATCCACCGCGACTAGCAAGTACTGGGCGCTTCCGCTCGATCGTGGAAAGGGACCGACTATGTCCACGCCCCACTTTTGGAAAGGCCACGCCGCGGTTACTGGGATCATCTCGTTCTTAGCTCGAAGGCTTATTGGTGCGTGCTTTTGGCATTCATCACATTGCTGGAGCTCCTTAACTGCACTCTCGTGCATCCCGGGCCAATAATACCCCGCATTTTTTACCTTCGTCACGATCATCTTTGGTCCGGCATGGATACCGCAAATGCCGTAGTGTATTTCTCTGATGATATAACTGGCCTGCTCCGGATCAAGACATTTTAGCAGAGGTCCGAGAAAAGTCTTCCGGTATAAACCTCCTTCCTGCATCTGATATTGGAGCGAATTGATTTGGATCTTTCTTGCTTCTGCTTTATCAACTGGCAAGACGTCGTGAACCAAGTAGTTGACTATGGGGGTCATCCATGTTTGCGTCGGAGCTTCTACTTGCATAATGCGAGGAGTCACAATTGACGGTGCGGTCAACACTTCTACCCTTACCTCTTTGGCAAGATGACTGAACGAAACGGATGCCAACTTCCTCAACGCGTCGACCTTTTTGTTCTTGCTGCGGGGGATATGTTCAACTTTACATGAATCGAACGACAACATAATCTACTTTACCTGCTCAAGGTATTCGATCATGTTGGCTTCCCTTGCCTCATACTCCCCGTTCGCTTGATTTGCTACAAGCAACGAATCTACATGGGCTACAACATTTCTGGCTCCGACTTTTTCTGCCAGACGTAAGCCAGCTAGCAGGGCCTCGTATTCAGCTTCGTTGTTAGAGCTCTTGAATTCTAGTCGGAGCGCGTACGTCATGTCCGTTCCATCCGGATCAGTGAGAATCAAGCCGGCTCCTGACCCGTCGGAGCTTGACGCCTCGTCTGTATACAAAGACCAGGGTTTGACTGGAGCTTTCTCGATTTCTTCCATTTCTTTTTCCTCCGGCATCTCAACTAGAAAATCAGCTATCACCTGTCCTTTTAACGGACCTTTGGTTCTGAAGGTGATATTGAACGCACCTAGCTCGATTGCCCATTTTTCCATGCGGCCTGAAACTTCAGGCCGTCGGAGAACATGTTGGATTCTTTGATTCGTTCGTACCTCGATTGGGTGAGCTTGAAAATATCGGCGAAGTCTTCTCGAAGCATGGACTAATGCTAAGGCTAGCTTCTCCAAGTTTGAGTATCTTGTTTCATAATATTTTAATGTTCGGCTTACGTAGTAGATGGGGATTTGGGCTCCGGTTCTATGAGCAACTAGTACTGCACTGATAGCACCAATTGACGCAGCTAAATAGACCGTCAACACCTCATCCTTTTCTGGTACGGTGAGGGTCGGTAAAGTACCGAGATAAACTTTAAGTTCTTCGAAAGCTCGTGCAGCTTCCTCCGTCCATTTGAACTCCGATCTGAAGCTTTTTCTGAGCACATCCATGAATGGGAGCGACCTGTCTGCTGCTTTTGACAAAAAAGAGATGGAGAGCAGCCAATCGTCCATTTAAGGACTGAATCTCTTTTACCGACGTGGGAGGCTTCATTGTAAGAACAACATCGATCTTGTCTGGGTTGGCTCGCAGGCCTTTTGACCCGACCATGACTCCCAGGAACTTTCCTTCTTCTACCCCGAATGTACACTTCTTGGGGTTTAGTTTCATGTTGATGCTTCGGAGTCGTTTGAATGTTTCCAGTATGTCTTTCAACATGGCGGTTTCATCGTGACTTTTGATTTCGATATCATCTACATATACCTCGACGTTTCGTTCGATCTGGTCTTTGAAAGCTTTGCTCATTAGACGCTGACGTGTGCGTATATATACATAATTTTTCAATGAATTTACACACGATTTGGTTTTAAATTTATAAAAGTGATTATTACTTTTACATCAAAACACACACAAAAGAGGCAAGTGTACCCCGTCACATATGTAATAAAGTATCGGTAAGAACTAAGTATCGATCCAAGGAAATGGGCGGAGAAATAATACTAGACCTTTGTCACTAAACTACCGGTAAAAACATAGGTTTGTTTGATTTAAATTAAACTAAAGTAAGCATAAACAAATACATAATAAAAACATAATAGATAATAGATAAAAAGCCTTGCTAAATACACAACCACAGCATGTCAACTAAGTCGGTTTTGGCACTAGAAGCATTCGATCAATTTTCCAATTTAAGACAATTAGTATCCCTTTCGGGAATCCTAACATGACAATCATTCGGAAAGCTAAAACGATAAATACACTTTAACCACCTAAAATTGTTCTTTAATGTGCAATTGATAAATGTCTATGAAAATCTCTTAAAAATAAGCTAGTCATCCGTTAGGAGTTTTCTAACCGCACTTAATCAAGGAAAGAGACACCGATAAACACAATGCAACCACCGAGACAAGCATAAACTAGATTAAATCACAACCAAGTTCATTTTACAAATCTTGCACAATAATTCACCAAGAAAGCAATTTTGGCCTAAACTACTATCTAAGCTAATAAATCATGGCAAAAATTTATAACGACACCATCTAACCCGTTAAGGTCCTTACGTGACGGCAAGCTCTCTTGATTAACAATAATTATATTTTATTAAATCACTAACCATTTCTAGTATCATGATGCATACATTTAAACCAAGCTAAACTAGTTAACCAAGTTCAAAGTTTACTAATACAAGATTAATTAAGCTTCATTTTTCAACTATCTTAACTAACCAAGCATCAATCATCCAACATAATTACTTATAATCAAGAATTCAATATCAATAACAAAGTTGCAAACTAATCATCAAAGATTAACATAGAAAATACTTCAAGTGTCATTACAAACAAAGCTTAACACACTAATGGCTATAATCTAGCAAGGGATTGTTTGTGTTTTTGCCCAAAGGCTACAATAATACATAAACATTAATCTAAGTACTTGAAAGATTAACAAAAACATGGAAAGATTAGAAAACCAAACCATAAACAAGCACTAGACTAAGGATCCTGATAGTAATCGAGCTAAACGAGACAATGTGGCTTGAATCCGGGTGAAAGCAGAAGCCTCCGGAGCCTGAAAATCGCCTGAATTGCTCTCCAAAATTCCAGAATGTCGAATAGAATGTTTCTGTTCTGTTTTTATATTTTTTCGCTGTTGCACGATCGTTCTTCAGATGGCACGACCGTGCACTTTAAGCAATTATTAGAGATGGGGCACCATACTGCATACGTCATCAGATCTTTGACCAGATACGATATCGCACGACCGTTCTTCAGATGGAACGGTCGTTCAGTTCCGGGTTCTTGTTGCACGAGCTACTGGGCCGGGCGTTCATAACCGAGATCAGGCTGGATCATCGTAGACGCACGGTCGTTCTTCAGATGGCACGTCCGTGCATCACCGAGCTGACCTTAAATGCCTTGCACGCCTAGTCGCACCCTTGTTCAATGCCGGGTCACTCAGCATTTGTCGGAGATGCACGGTCGTGCATCAGGTCGCACGACCGTTCCACAGGCCCAGGTCAGTTTCCTTAACAGAATGTCCGCAGCTTCGTCGTTTTGTCCGGAAAGTCCTCGTTTTCGCTATCATCTTGTCTGATATGCTGTTTTAGGCCTGTAAACAAAAGTGTAGATAATTAAGTATCCGAATGAAGGTTTTACGGCCAAAAACGCATAAAATAGGGGTAAAACGGGGAACTAAAATATGTGTAAATTAACGAATATCAGACGCTGATACGTAGCACCATCGTTTTTCAGCCCAAAAGGCATCTTGGTGAAGCAGTAAACTCCTTCGTTGGTGACAAAGGCTGTCTTATCCTCGTCTTCAACTGCCATTTGTATCTGGTGGTACCCTTTGTATGCGTCTAGGAAACACTTCAATCTGAACGTGGCGACGGAGTCAATCTTCTCATCGATCTCCGGTAATGGAAAACAATCTTTGGGGCACGCGTCGTTTAGATCAGTGAAATCAATGCACATTCTCCACGAGTTATCCTTTTTTCGCACCATAACGGGATTTGATACCCATGTTTGATACCGGACTTCTCGAATGATCCCGGCATCTAGGAGACTCTTTACGTCTTTTGCAATTACCTTGGCTCGATCCGGGGCCATATGCCTTTTTCTTTGTGCTATTGGTTTGATTGATTCTTTTACGTTTAAATGATGCTGTGCCATTGACCTTGGAACCCCTTGCATATCGGAGTGCTTCCATGCGAAGACATCAATCGAGTTGCTCAATAATTTCCATAGGAGCTTCTTGGTTCGTTTTGGGAGTTGAGCGCCGATAGCTACTTGCTGTTCGGGGAAGTCCGGATTGATCGCCCAGAGCTCCGTAGGCACTTCGGACTTTTTGGAGCTTGTTTCCGCGGCATGCCTTACTTCGGCTACGAATGAATTTGCTTCCGAAAGAATAGTGGCGACCCCGGCTTCGGTGGGGAATTTAATGGCACCGTGTATCGTCGAGCTAATCGCTCCAAGAGCTCGCAACCCGGGTCGTCCGAGTATTATGTTATGCGATGAATGAGTGCCAACAACCAAAAAAGTTAACTGGACGGTTCTGCTTTTGTCACCATCTTTGAATGTTGTTGGAAGGGTAATATGTCCTATCGGACGAACCACCTCTCCCGAAAAACTTATGAGAGGGGTGGAGACTTCAATCAACCTCTTCTTTACTTGGGGGTTCAGCTGCTGGAAACACTGCAGATACATGATTTCAAAGGCGCTCCCTCCGTCCACATAGATTCGTCGGACCAGGTGTCCGGCAATGACGGCCGAAATTGTAATTGGTCCGTCTCGAGCATCGTCTGGATCGATCGGAGGGAAGTATGTTGGTTGATGCATCCACGCTGCCATATGTTGGTTCGACTGCTTTACCCCTCTTGATTCGGTTGACCGAATCATATTGATTCCGGGCTCGGTGTTTGGATTATCGATTGCTGCTGCAGATTTCTTCCCATCTTTTACTTCTTTCACAAGATGAGAGAGTTTACCGGATCGTACGGCCTTTTCGATTTCTTGCTTCAGAGCCCAACATTCATCAGTCGTGTGGCCCTTGTCTCGGTGATATTCACAATATTTCTTGGAGTGCTTATCCGAGGTAGGTCGCTGTTTCGACGGCGTAGGGAACCGGGTAGTTTCCGTACTAATAATTTCACTTGGCGATTTTGTGAGCTCGGAGAAGGTGTTAAAACGCACGTTTCCGGTTCGGAAATTGCTTCGATCTGACTTCTGATACGGACCACGACTTCTATTCCAACTGTTGCCTCTATCTTTTGGTGGTGACGCGTTCCGTCTCCAAGATGTGGTTCGAGCCTTGGTATTTCTTGCTGTGGTTTCATTCGGTTGTCCGCAGGCACTCTTTCCCCGAACGAAGGCTCGAGCTCGCTCCATAAGTATCTCCATGGTTTTTGGGAGATCTTCGTGGAGCTTTTCCACAGGCTGGTTGTTCCGAACTCCGTGACAAAATCCAGAGACTCGGAGCTGATCAACCGCTCCACTTATCTGCATGCTTTCTCGATTAAAGCGATCGATAAAATCTTCTACGGACTCTCCGTCGCGGCGCTTTATATGGTGAACCTCGGTAATGTCTTTCTTGCAACGTCGTTGCTGACAGAAATTTTGCAAGAATATACGCCGGAAATCTTCGAAGTGATTTATCGACCCCTCTGGCAACCCATCAAACCAAACCCTTTTCGATCCGGTGAGAGTTTGGGCGAACATATGACACCAAGCCGGCATAGGCCACTGTTCGACCTTAGCCGCTCCGGCGAATGCGAACACGTGGTCATCCGGATCGGACGTACCGTCGTAAAACTTCAGCGTAGGTGGCATCTTAAGCTTCACTGGGAGTGGGGCATTGACGATCCGTAACGTAAACTTGGATTGGGAAGTCATAGACATGGGGTGATATGGCATGATTAGCTCCTGATCTTGAGGGTTTAAACCCATAGATCCCTGGCGAAACAGGTCGTTTAGACCGTTATTCATCGGAGCACTCGTAATTGAGGAAAATTGTGTAACACATGCTATGGGAGTGGAGATTATAGGACTTACCAGGGATCCGGAAGTGAAGGCTCCAACGGAGACGGGGTTACTCCCTGGATATACATTGTTAAACAGGTTGGTTCGGAGGCTCTGCAGCATCTCCTCTCGCTGTTGTTGCTGTTTTAACTGACGCAATAGATCAGCATTCCGTAAAAGGAAGGCGTTGTCAAAGTTAGGTAGCGGCGTGGCAACCAGAGCAGTAACAGACAGCGTGGTGATAGAGCTTCCGCCTACAGAATTTGCGGCTGGAGGAGCCGACGCTGATCCTATCGAAACCGCTGGAGGAGCAACTGCTGTTGATGCGATTGTGGAGGCGGCGTTTCCTTCCCATATGTCGTTGTAAGATGGGAAAGTGTTGGTGGAGACTGCTGTCGTTGTGGATTCCATGACTTGGAACAAACAGAATTAGCAAAGTGAATTGAGTGAATTCGAGGGGATGGCGCCACTAAAGACTCAAAACCAGTTGGTCCGACCTGGTTAGAGCAGAGCTTCAGATGACCTAGCAAGAACCTGCAAGATCACAAGGAAACAAACACACCGTTAGCCTCGTCACAGGGAGGGGGCCCTCTCTGTGACCAAGCTCGGGCGTGAGAATAAGTATTTGTGAGGAGGAAATAGGTCAGGGAGAGAGAGGGGGGAGTTTAGAGAGAGAAAGTAGCGATTACCCCTTGCTGGAAGTCTTGGCGGGGTATTTATAGTTTTTGGGTGTGCTGACGTGGCGAGTTAGTTAGGGTCAGACCAGTTATTATCATGGCGGTTATGGAAGTGGGGCCCGGTTAGTTATGGCGTACCAAGGTATCTGCCCGTTCCGTCTATGGACCTTGATGCGATCCGACCTCGATGTGCTATAGTTCGGTTCTATGTTTGGCGATGATTCGGTCCGACCAAGGACGTATCCTCATCAATAACAAAACCGACTAATACTGAAATCGAAAAACCTTTAAAATGGATAGTAGTGAGGATTTTGTTTAATCGATAATGGTTTGATATAGTATCGATGCTATAACGATACTCGGTAAATAATATTCACATGATTCATACGATTTTCTATTTAAAATCGGTTATATTAAGTATAACACTCTCTTATTTTCATTTATAATTTATGAAAAAGTGAACTTTTTCTTCAGAAATGTAACAGAAAAAGAAAGGTGTTTAAAAGTTATTGCATCCCAATGTTACTGAAAATCCCACGAATGTTTGATCCTTGGGGTGGCTATAGCATTATCGGATTCGGTGACATTATATTACCAGGGCTATTAGTTGCCTTTTCTCTAAGGTTTGAACAATTGGTTCCTTTTATTGAACATTAATTTAAACCGCAAGTTTTCCAACAATTTGCAAAATTTTAAACCTCTTAGATTCACTACACCAAAATGATAATTGATTTGACTTGATACTTGGTTAGACTATTTGTCAAAATATTGAGGTGGAAAAATGGGTGGGTGGATAATGGGTCAAAATGGGTGTTTTTAGGTACTAGTCATATGTTTTAGACTGAAATTACCAGCTTTATGTAAAATGCCATTTTCGTCCTTAGTTTGGCCAGTTTTGCGACTTTCGTCCAAAGGCCATTTTTCCGTATTTGGATCCAAAAGGTTTGAAATCTTGCCGTTTTCATCCGCCTCATTAACTCCATCCATTTTTCTCCCTTAAATCAAGGGTATTTTCGTCTTTTTGTTGACTTAAAAGGCAATTTAGTCTTTTTCATGGGTATTTACATAAAGTGAAAAAGACCGAATTGCCCTTTAAGTTAACTAAAAAGACGGAAATACCCGTGACTTAACGGAGAAAAATCGATGGAGTTAACGAGCTGGATGAAAATAGCAAGATTTCAAACCTTTTGGATCCAGATGCGGAAAAAAAACCTTTGGACGAAAGTCGCAAAACTGGCCAAACCTCAGGGACGAAAATGGCATTTTACTCACCAGCTTTAGTTAAATATCTAAACCATCCCTCATTAAGATGCATGTGGACCAATTAAATAGCATAAGTTGTAACAAAAACAATGAGTAATAGGTACATGAAAGCTTTCAAAAAAAGGAAATATTGCAATTTTATTATACATGTTACTAGTTTTCTGACATTATTCTCTTCATTTTTAGGTATGATTGGTTGTCAAACAAGAGTTTGCGGGCCGGCTACTTCTTATGGGCAATGCTTGCTTATGGATTAGGTACAGGAACCTAAAAGCATGTTTTTGTGCACAATTTGGGACCTTTTAGTTGTGTATCTTGGTATAATAGTTATGTTGATAGCTTTGCTTTTCGTTCTGCAGGTCTGCTAATTACGTACGTGGCTCTGAACTTGATGGACGGACATGGTCAACCTGCTTTGCTTTACATTGTTCCTTTCACAGTCGGTATGATTTTTCGTTTGGCGGATTAATGAAAAACAAGAATGACAATTTAGAGAAACTCGTGTTGATGGTTTGAATTTGTAGGCACGTTATTGACGTTAGGGAAGCATCGAGGAGATCTGAGACACTTGTGGTCAAAAGGAGAACCTGACCGGCTTTGCCCTCATGTTCAACTACAATCTTCTGAACAATAAAGTTATGTATGGGACATTGCTCATAGTTTGACAATAATTTGTCCCGTTTAGAGAATGTCGTGTTTTCTGATAGACTGAGAAACAATATACTTAGATTAGAGTTTTAGACGACTTTGGGCTTTTTATCATCGCGATTGCTTCTCTCACCACTTCGTATATTCATACACCGATCTAATGTGTTTTCCCATCTAATGTAACCCCCTCCTGTGGGTGTGTGTGCGTTGCAAGATGGTAGATACCGAAACAGTAATTCCAGCAAGTTTGAAGATTAATTTTGGCATAAGAGCGCTATAGATATTAATCAAGGATCAATGTGTAGTTGATAATCAGAGCCGCGGAAATTGGACCTCTTATTGATCTATAAGTAGTCATATTCATAGAAAGTGTTGGGTAAGAAAATGTAATGTGTATTTATTCTGGAAAATTTAAATATCTGAGTGAAATATTATTAATTTAAAGAAAAGGAAAAGAACAAGAATTTTAGTGCAAGCATTGCTGTGCTTGTGGTTGGTTTTTATTTTTTTTATCCTTTATATTATTTTCAAACTGGCATATTTCATGTTAAACCTAGTAACATAACTGATTCAATAAAATATAAGCAACCTAACTTATTTTAGTTTTGTGATTCTCTATAATAAGCACATATAGTCATTATTTATGTAGATAAAAAACATCGTATCCATTTTGGATCACATACATTACTTCAATTTTTTATCACATTATAGTGTTAGTTATGAATATAGATAGCAATCAAAACTTTAAATACATATGCCTCATGAGTCATGACCAATAATGGTAGCAATTTCTTCATCGGGAAAATTACGAAATTGTTGGTTGACCAAGAGAGTTTTCAATTTTGTCACTCTCCTGCGTCCTTGAATTGGAAGGACCACTCAATACGGGAAGAGTCCGCATGTTATGTTGATGCGTCCATGTCCCTAGAGCTGACACGTGTCCGACAGACCACTCCCGTGCGTCGGCGGACCACTCCCGTGCTTCGGCGGACCACTCCCGTGCGTCGGCAGACCACTCCCATTTTGGCTGACTCTTCGGACAGACCGACGGACCACTCCCGTGCGTCGCGGACCACTCCCATTTTCGACAGACCACTCCCATTTTGGCTGACCACTCCCGTGCGTCGGCGGACCACTCCCGTGCTCAGAGGTCCTTCCAAGGACGCATGAGAGTGACAAAATTGAAAACTATGTTGGTGAAAATACAATTTCGTAATTTTCCCTTATTTCATCATTAGTAAAGTGCTCTAACAACCCAGTAAACATAAAAATCTTCCCACATGGCAAATTAATAAGCATTTACCTCATCTTTCTTCACCACCAAAACTTCCCATTTCAACCCCCTCCAAATGCACACTAGCCAACTTATTGCCACTTTCTGAACCCTCTTTCTTCAATCCTCTTTGCAATGCTTCAATCACATCTTTCAAAATCATTCTTACCCTAACACTTTCTGGATGAATTTTTTTGTAAAACTTTCTTTTTAAAAAAATAACATTTATATTTGTTGGTGTTTTATAAATTAAAAAACGCATGATTATATTCATTTTGAAACTCTAGTTTCTAAACATATAAGTTAATGAACGCCATAAACGATTACAATAGAACATCAAAGTTACAATGACTCGACCATTCTAGTGTAAAACTCGATCTATTTTGAATCACACAAATAAATATGCTTTAATATCCTCGAATAACCTATACAATTATACCAATTCAAAACATAAACATCAAGACTTAAACCCTCAACCTCAAACACAAAACATAGAAACATTAAATAACACAAAATAAGACGTAATATACAAATATGTATGAAATCGTTTAACACCATTCATAAACATTTGTCACCTTCAAAAACCCCATAGCATGTTGTATGGCAAAAACAACACATGAACACTATCTCGTTCCGCGTAACCTAAACTAGCACTTGTCACAGGATGTTTACAACGATCATCATACCGAGCTAATACGATGGCTGATGTGCTTGCCAAACCTACTGTCTTGGTGTTTTGGAGCCAAACCCAGCCTCAACACGTCATGCACCTCAATCACTTGTATTCTTCTCTGTCTCTTGGTCTTTTCTGCTTCCTTATAACGTTCTTGCATCTTTCTTTTAGTGGCCTCAAGTTTCTCATCAACAATTTTCTTGTCCGAACTCATTAACGAAACAACCGATTTTGTCGGCATTTGCAACTTCATTGTTTCAACAGCAGCAAAAGGCTTCCGACGATCCACTGTGGTTGATTGTTTCTCCAAAACAACCATAGTTAATGGTTTCTTATGCTGTAATTTGGGTTCTTTAGGTTTTTTGTTTGCACCGTTAAACCCTGTCGGTCCCACTGGTTTCTCTATGGGGGGATATGTCTTGGTTAATTCATAACATTCTTCATCTTGAACAGCAGGCATATTATCATTACTAACCACCCATTCACCCACCATGCGTCGCCATGATCGGACAAGCATCCTTGCAATCCGCCTAACATCTTTTGATGCGTGATTCATAAGGCCGGTAACACTCACTCCAATCATGGAAACCTCAAGAACCTTCATAGACACCACCATTTGTTTAAGCTTTGATAACAAGTCACACAGGACCTGTTCAGATTTATATCCACTACTATTAAGAATGGCTTTGATCCTTGAAACTTCACCAATCATTCTGGTTTCTTCTTCTGTTTCACGAATACGATCAAGAAGGCCTTTAACTCTTAGAAACTCAGAGCCCATTTTTTCAAAAGTTTCTCGAATATGAAATCACAAACTGGTCGAATTTAGGGAGAGAACTGCATGGGAGTAGTGTGTGGAGATATATATAGATATATAAATGATACAGAATGACGATTGAGTTACCCTAATTTCGAATTGGAGATATAGTTATTAAATATCACAATCTTGTTAAGATATGGGTTCGACAAATATTTATTATAAAATCTCACTAAAGATATTAACTAAAAGAAATTAATATATTCTGTAGTCTGTAGTCATTTTTTCATGGGTTCGGTAAATATTTATTATAAAATCTCACTAAAGATATTAAGTAAAAAAAATTAATATATTATGTAGTCTGGTCATTTTTTCGCTAATAGTATGAAGTGAGAAACTCACCTAACTTTTATTTTTTCTGACTTAACAATAATATTATTCTTTTACAATAAAATTAAATCTTTAAAAGTAAATAGTAAAAAAAAAAAAATCGTTGAAATAAACTAGCAACGGAAAAACTCTTGACAGCTAATATGTGTTTATTCTCTTTACATGTTTTTATTATTCTTAATACTATTAACGAAAAAACTCTTAGACAGATAAATTCTGCAAGTTGACAGGTCAGGACCAGCAGATACTCGAAAGATTAATATGAACTCAAACAAAAC
The DNA here is from genome assembly GCA_030545235.1 of Helianthus tuberosus. Classification (NCBI taxonomy): domain Eukaryota; kingdom Viridiplantae; phylum Streptophyta; class Magnoliopsida; order Asterales; family Asteraceae; genus Helianthus; species Helianthus tuberosus. The sequence continues at coordinate 31,026,617 of CM060451.1, forward strand.
TTCACTGCTAGAAAATGGGAAAATTTCACATTTTTTTTTACAGATTACAACACTTTTATAATGAATTTTCTTTAAAAAAATTTCAAGATTTTGTTACAAATTTTCGATGCATCCAACGACGAAAAATAAGAAAACCCTAATTAATTTACAGTTGCGTCACAAATCTGTCGAAAAATAACCTACAAAAGGTTAATTATTATTCTTTACCGAATAAATATGTAGAGTTAATTGCCCTGATGGTCCCTGTGGTTTCACGTTTAGTCCTCACCTTTTGAAAATAACAGGTATGCTCCCTATGGTTTGTCATTTTGTTACTCGTATAGTCCCCTGACATTTACTCAGGGGACTATCCGATTAACAAAAGGACAAACCATAGGGAGCATACCTGCTATTTCCAAACTAACTGACATCTACTCAGGGGACTATCCGAGTAACGAAATATAAACCATAGGGAGCATACCTGCTATTTTCAAAAGGTGGGGACTAAACGTGAAAAAACGTAAAACCACAGGGATCATCCGGGAAATTAACTCAAATATTTATATAAGCCAAAAAAATAAGGGAAAATATGTCGCAACCCCCGATCCCTTATCTGTCCCGGGAACGGGCGGACGCGAACTCAGAGTTTCGGTGGTATCAACTTGTTAATTTGGCAGCGGAAATTACATCAGGACCGTAGTTAGGAAATGTTTATCAGAGTAAAACCACCATATTTAATATTAATAATCACATGGGCAAAACCCAAGTTTCTTATTACAATACGTTTATAGGGATAACCCCTATTTTATTAAATTTAAAACATCGTCTTTTAGGTAACTTTTATAGCCACATTTTTCCCAAGCCTTCAGTGCTCTCCAGCTGGCTTTTTACTAATTGGCTGTCACATTGTGTTACCTGAAACGCGTTTTAAAAACATTTGTCAGCGGAAAATACTGGTGAGTGAATCCCAGTTTAATCAAGAAACATTTTATCAATTAAAACAGTATTGAGAGCGATCACATTGTTTATTTCTACACAATTACTCATTCAATACTGTCAATCCTGACTTGTGGGTCATATTACACATTGGCTAACTCGTCGTCCAATGGTAACGTACTGTCATCCCGACTTACTACTCGCAGTAGTAAATTTTGTATACAAAACCCCAACATACCGACAGTAATTGAAGAATTATAAAGACTCAATCACCGCTTAATCACATTGTAAAACATTTAAGGTTTTGTAAAATATTACAAAAAAAGGTTATCAAAAAGAGGATAAACTCACATTGCTATCTTAGATTTCGTGTAAGGGTTTCCTGGGAATAATCTATAATTTACACAAACGTACATAGGTTAGTATCATAACCCTTTGATAATATTAATGATACCCTCCCCGAGACGGCATTCCAACAACTACGTCGGGCAGAACCACGACAGTTGTTACGGAACCCTAAATCAATCGGGCAGCGTATCTATTACGAAACTGGGGTTATAATACTTACAACGGAGCAGAACCTCGCTAATTAGGGGGATATAATACCCACATATTACTTCTACTACTCAGAATTTCGCTTAAGAAAGAAAAGAAATGAACGAGTAATACTGAAACTCGATGCCTGCTTATATAGGTGCTGAACCTGGGTCTCTCGCGGCCCGCGTAAGAGTAGACGAAGGTCTACGCGGCCCGCGTTAAAACTAGTCAACGGACTAGCTGTCGCAACCCCCGATCCCTGACCCCCGGGAACGGGCGGACGCGAACTCAGTGACGGTGGTATCAGTTTTTTTTTAATTTGGCAGCGGAATTTACATCAGGACCGTAGTTAGGAAATGTTTATCAGAGTAAAACCACCATATTTGATATTAATAATCACATGGGTAAAACCCAGGTTTCTTATTACAATACATATAGGGACAAACCCTATTTTATTGAATTTAAAACATCGTTTATTAGGTAACTTTTATAGCCACATTTTTCCCCAAGCCTTCAGTGCTCTCCAGCTGGCTTTTTACTAATTGGCTGTCACATTTTGTTACCTGAAACGCGTTTTAAAAAACATTTGTCAGTGGAAAATACTGGTGAGTGAATCCCAGTTTAATCAAGTTTAAATAGAAAGTCACAGTGAACAGTATTGAGAGCGATCACATTGTTTATTTCTACACAATTACTCCATTAGTACTGTCAACCCTGACTTGTGGGTCATATTACCCATTTGCTAACTCATTGTCCAATGGTAACGTATTGTCATCCCGACTTACTACTCACAGTGTAGTAAATTTTGTATACAAAACCCCAACATACCGGCAGTAATTGAAGAACTACAAAGACTCAATCACCGCTTAATCGCATTGTAAAACATTTAAGGTTTTGTAAAACATTACAAAAAGGTTATCAAAAAGAGGATAAACTCACAAAAAGGTTTACATAAAAAGAAGGATTACTCACATTGCTATCTTATACTTCGCGTAAGGGTTTCCCGGATATAATCTATAATTTATACAAATGTACATTGGTTAGTATCATAACCCTTTGAAAATATTAATGATACCCTCCCCGAGACGGCATTCCAACAACTACGTCGGGCAGAACCACGACAGTTATTACGGAACCCTAAATCAATCGGGCAGCGTGTCGGTTTTACCGAGGGTTGGTACATTCTCCCCACCTTGTTTTAGAGCTCATCCGCGAGATCTACTAGAACAAGTGCGGATATTTCCTTTGCATTTCAGATTCGAGTTCCCATGTGTACTCAGGTCCTCTTTTGGAGTCCCACTTTAGTTTGACCAGAACTAATCTTTTATGCTTTGAGGTTTTTGACTTTCCTGTCTTCAATTTGTAGAGGCCTTTCTACAAATTTAAGTTGTTCATTTACCTCTATATCCTTAAGAGGTACTATTAGGGATTTATCAGCTAAACACTTTTTGAGATTAGATACATGAAACACGTCATGTATACCTGCCATTTCCTCTGACAGTTTTAGCTGATAGGCTACAGGTCCTATTCTTCTAATAATCTCAAAAGGTCCAATATACCTGGGACTTAGCTTTCCTCTTTTGATGAATCTTACCACTCCTTTCCAAGGAGAGACTTTCAACAATACTTTATCTCCTACTTTAAACTCCAATGGTTTGCGTCGGTTATCGGCATAGCTCTTTTGTCGATCACGTGCGGCTTTCAGTCGTTCCTTGACTTGAATTATTTTGTCAGTTGTTTCTTGCACTATCTCAGGTCCAGATAGTTGTTTTCCCCAATTTCTGCCCAACAGACTGGGGTTCGACACTTTCGTCCATAAAGTGCTTCGAATGGTGCAACATTTATACTCGTGTGATAACTATAATTATAAGAAAATTCTATTAAAGGTAAGTGATCGTCCCAATTACCTCCGAAATCAATTACACAAGCTCTAAGCATGTCCTCCATTGTCTGAATTGTCCTTTCGCTTTGTCCGTCCGTTTGAGGATGATAAGCTGTGCTTAATTTTAACTTGGTTCCCATTGCCTTTTGGAAACTTTACCAAAAATGAGAGGTAAATCGACTATCCCTATCAGAAACAATTGATAAAGGAATACCATGTAAAGAAACAATTTCATTTACATACAATTTAGCTAATTGTTCCATACTAAAAGTTTCTTTCATTGGTAGGAAATGAGCTGACTTGGTTAGCCTATCTACAATCACCCAGATTGTATCATTTCCTTTCTTTGTTTTGGGTAATTTAGTAACAAAATCCATTGTTATTAATTCCCATTTCCATACTGGCATTTCTAGTTGTTGTAACAAACCTGAGGGTTTCTGGTGTTCAGCTTTAACTTGTGAACAAGTTAAACATTTAGAAACATAGACTGCTATATCCTTTTTCATTCCTATCCACCAGAAATTTTTCCTTAAATCCTGGTACATTTTATCATTTCCTGGATGCATCGCATATTTAGACTTATGGGCCTCTTCTAAAATACGATAACGTAGGTTTCCTAATTTAGGTATCCACATTCTCTTTTCATGGAATCTCCAAATTCCATCTGTTCCTTGTTTTAATTCCTTCAGCATACCTTTTAATTTTTCAGAATCATTCTTGATTACTGATTCTTGTGCTTCTCTTATTTGATCATTTAAATCTACTTGCAGATTTAATTCAAGAGAACATATTCTTTTGGGCTTTTCATGATACTTTCCACTTAAAGCATCTGCTACTACATTTGCTTTTCCTTCATGATACTGGCTATCACAATTATAATCGCTAAGCATCTCCATCCAGCGTCTTTGTCTCATATTTAACTCCTTTTGCTTGAAAATATACCTTAAACTCTTATGATCAGTGAATATGATAAACTTACTACCATAAAGGTAATGTCTCCAAATCTTAAGAGCAAAAATTATAGCTCCTAGTTCTAGATCATGGGTGGAATAATTCTCTTCATGATTCTTAAGTTGTCTAGATGTGTAAGCTATAACCTTTTGTCGTTGCATCAACACACATCCATAACCTAATTTAGAAGCGTCACAATAAACTACAAAATCTTCAGCTCCTTCTGGTAACGCTAATATGGGTGTATGGGTTAATCTTTGCTTAAGGATTCTAAAGGCTTCTTCTTGTTTTAATCCCCATTCAAACTTAACAGATTTACAGGTTAGCTTGGTTAAGAGAATGACGATTCTAGAAAAATCTTGAATAAATCTTCTATAATAACCGGCCAATCCTAAGAAACTTCTAACCTCAGTTGGTGATTCAGGGGTTTTCCATTTAGTAATCGCCTCGATCTTTGTTGGATCTACATGAATTCCTTCATGATTGACTAGGTGTCCGAGAAACTATACATGTTCTAACCAAAATTCGCACTTGGAAAATTTAGCATAAAGCTTTTCCTTTCTTAATAAACTTAAAAGTGCGTACAAATGCTTTGCATGATCTTCCTTATTTTTAGAGTAAATTAGAATATCATCTATTAAAACAATTATGAATTTATCCAAATATGGCTTACATATTCGGTTCATCATGTCCATAAATGCAGCTGGGGCATTGGTTAAACCAAATGGCATGACAGTAAATTCATAATGACCATACCTTGTTCTGAAAGCGGTTTTAGGAATGTCCTCTTCCTGTACCTTTAACTGATGATATCCTGACCTTAAATCGATTTTAGAGAAAAATCGAGCTCCCTGCAGTTGATCAAACAAATCATCGATTCTCGGTAATGGGTACCGATTCTTAATCGTGACTTTGTTTAATTCACGGTAATCAATACACATACGCATTGATCCGTCCTTCTTTTTAACAAATAGTATCGGCGCTCCCCATGGCGACGAACTTGGTTGTATAAAGCCCTTCTCTAACAATTCGTCTAATTGTTTCTTCAATTCCTGCATTTCTGCAGGTGCCAAACGATAGGGTGCTTTGGCAATCGGTGATGTTCCTGGTATTAAATGGATTCTGAATTCAACTTCTCTATTTGGTGGCAGTCCTGGTAATTCTTCTGGAAATACATCTGAAAACTGAGATACTACTGGAATATCTTTTAAATCATTTCCTTTAGTGTTAGTGATTATAGAAATCAAATACACTATAGAACCTTTTCTTATATAACTTGCAGTTTTCATCACAGAGATAAATTTTGTGGATCTAGATGGTTTATCTCCTTTAATTGTGATTGTTTTACCTTTTGGTGAATTTACTTGAATTGACTTTTGATCACGTAATATACTGGCTTTATTGGCTATTAACCAATCCATTCCTAAAACAACATCGAATCCTGCCAGATTCATGGGATACAGGTTTGCCATAAATTTCTGATTTAAAATCTCTATTCTTGCTCCCTGCAAGATTTCAGAAATCCTAACGGTTTCTCCATTAGCGGTCTCTACTAAACATTCTTATGGTAGTTTAGTTAATGACTGATTTAGAAATTTGCAAAATGATGTATTAATAAAACTTTGGTTCGCACCAGAGTCAAATAATACTTTAGCAAAAATATCATTAACTAAAAACGTACCAGCTATGACATCTGGAATCATCTTAGCTTCATCTGCAGTCAAAACAAATGCTCTAGCATTTTTGGTATTCTTGTTGTCCACAGCTGGAGCTAATTTCAGACAGTTTGGCCTGATATGACCTTTTTCTCCACAGTTGTAGCACAATCCATTACTGGATTTCTTTCTGCAATTTTCTTCCTTGTGTCCTGGCATTTTGCAATAATTGCAAAGAGTGGAGCATTTTCCCGAATGCTTTTTCTTGCAGACCTTGCAGAAAAGTGCAGAGGTAGAACCCATATTCCTACGGTTGTAATTCCTAGAACGGAATTCTTGAGTAAGCCTTTGGGTTAGGTTTCTCCTCTGATCTTCTTCTCTAGTACGGATTAATTCATCGGTCAAGGTATTTGCTAGTTCTACAGCTTCTTCTATGGTTTGAGGTCTAGCTGCCTTGACTACATGTCTAATCTCTCCAATTAATCCCCAAATATAACGGGAGATTAACACTGGTTCTGGTGAAGCAAGAGTTGGCACTATTCTAGCATATTCAAAGAATATTTTAGTGTATCCCTTACTATCCACACCAGTCATTCTAAGGTTTAGGAATTTGTTTGCTATCTGTTCTTTTTCATTGGGTGGGCAGAATTTCCTTTCTACCTTGTTCTTAAATTCTTCCCATTCCATATTGTAAGTTCTATCACTTCCTCTTGATTGAAGGATAGTGTTCCACCATTCTACTGCTACATTCTTAAATAGACTATAAGCAAACACTATCTTATCTTCTTCAGCACGCTTGCTTATCCTTAAGACTGCCTCAGTCTTTTCTATCCAGCGTAGAGCTGCAATGGCCCCTTCGTTGCCCGAGAATTCCATTGGTTTACAAGACCAGAATTCCTTATAAGAACAACCATAAGGCATGGTTCTTCTTCTTTTGGGAATGGGCACTTGAAGTACAGGTCCATTGTTCATGCTGTTTTCTGGTTCAATTGGTCGCTTACTGCTATGTTTACTTTTATTATTCGCTTCTTGAATAGTTTGAATAATAAATGGCATAGCATCTATGATTCCTTGTGCCACTATATGTTGAACATCACTATTATCCATCTGGTTTCCATTGTTATTGATACTTGGATTCTCATTAACCACGTTAATGTTACTCTGGTTATCATTACTCAGATTTCCTTGATTTCCTTCGTCGGCCATCTGAATTTTAAACATTTATCCCATATTAATATCACAAGATAATAGGTAATATCGTAATTCACATGACACGCAATCTAGCCACAAACGTCGATCATTGCGACTGGTACTCTATTTTCATATACTATGTGTCTATTACACACTAGTACTGAAATAAAATTACAATACCAACAGAATCACACTAATAGTAATATGCATCCGTACACACATATTTTATTTTATTTTATTTTATTATATTATTATTATTACTACCATTTCCTCCATTCTCACATTCACGGATATGGATTTATCCAAAAATCCGTATTGCGTTCATCGTATTTCCATACGAGACGCTCTCCCACCTGACGCATTCTCTCACTGCTTTCTAAAATTTCCTCACCGAAAGTCCTAACTTCTTGGACGTTTTCTGCACTCATTGGGGGTGCAGGTTCTAGGACTGGGTTTGGAATCTGGGGTGCGGGTTCCTGATATGGGGGTGAAAGTGCCTGAAATCGGTAAGGATCTTCTAAGATCTCTCTAATGTATTCATCATGGTAATAGAGATCTAAAGGGTCCATACCTGGATAGGCTTCTATGTTCTGTATGGGTATATCTTCATGGATAGGGTAACGTTGCACAAAGTCCCTATTGTTGTCCCACCAAGGGTCATAATTTGGGTCTAGGGGGTTTGGTGCAGGTACCCTAGGTATTTCTTCTGGGTTAAAGTCATGCATCTCCACTTGGTTGTCAGGATTTTCTATCTCCATGGGTTGGTCAGGAATTTGCAATTGTGGTTGTGGGGCTACTAATTGTTCCAGACTTGGGTCAGCAGCAGTTGTAGCTAGGATATGGAAATTAGCTAGGCTTCTATTAAGCATATCCTGTGTATGGGTATCTGTCTCTCGCTTAATAGCTGCTAAGGCTCTCTGCTGTTGCAACTTTCGCATTCTTTTCCTACGAGCAAAGGCTTCCTTACTGAACCATCCTCGTTTCTTAGGAGGGAATGGCTCTTCTAACTGAGCTTTAAAAGCAAACATTCCTTCTTCCTGATCAGTAGTATACCCAGAGAGGGCAGGCTGTGAAGAGGTACCTTCACTCCTAGGTGATTCAGACAACTGACGATTTATGTCTGGGGGTCCTTGATCACTCATACTGTAAACTAACAAATTGTCAAATAACACATAACAAATAAATACAGTTATGCACGTATTTCCGTAATTTATTTCCTAACACAAAATTTAGAATTTTAAGTGTCAGCAGAACACTTCTTTGGCTCAGACCAGTGGCAAGGCTCTGATACCACCTCCTGTCGCAACCCCCGATCCCTAACCCCCGGGAACGGGCGGACGCGAAATCAGTGACGGTGGTATCAGTTTGTTTTTAATTTCGCAGCGGAATTTACATTAGGACCGTAGTTAGGAAATGTTTATCAGAGTAAAACCACCATATTTGATATTAATAATCACATGGGTAAAATCCAGGGTTCTTATTACAATACATATAGGGACAAACCCTATTTTATTGAATTTAAAACATCGTTTATTAGGTAACTTTTATAGCCACATTTTTTCCCAAGCCTTCAGTGCTCTCCAGCTGGCTTTTTACTAATTGGTTGTCACAATTTGTTACCTGAAACGAGTTTTAAAAACATTTGTCAGTGGGAAATACTGGTGAGTGAATCCTAGTTTAATCAAGTTTAAATAGAAAGTCACAGTGAACAGTATTGAGAGCGATCACATTGTTTATTTTTACATAATTACTCCATTAGTACTGTCAACCCTGACTTGTGGGTCATATTACCCATTGGCTAACTCATTGTCCAATGGTAACATATTGTCATCCCGACTTACTACTCACAGTGTAGTAAATTTTGTATACAAAACCCCAACATACCGGTAGTAATTGAAGAACTACAAAGACTCAATCACCGCTTAATCGCATTGTAAAACATTTAAGGTTTTGTAAAACATTACAAAAAGGTTATCAAAAAGAGGATAAACTCACAAAAAGGTTTACACAAAAAGAAGGATTACTCACATTGCTATCTTAGACTTCGCGTAAGGGTTTCCTGGATATAATCTATAATTTATACAAATGTACATTGGTTAGTATCATAACCCTTTGAAAATATTAATGATACCCTCCCCGAGACGGCATTCCAACAACTACGTCGGGCAGAACCACGACAGTTATTACGGAACCCTAAATCAATCGGGCTGCGTATCTTCTATGAAACCGGGGTTATAATACTTACAACGGAGCAGAACCTCGCTAATTAGGGGTATAATACCCGACTATTATAATTCTTCTACAGAAATTGAGAATTGAATTGTGAACGACGGAAAGTGAAACCCGATGGCCTTCTTATATAGTGCTGAAACTTGGTCTCCACGCGGGCCGCGTAAGGAAAGACATAGGCCTACGCCGCCCACATTGACTCCGGTCAACTGCGTAGCTTAGCTGGGTCATCAACTAGCTTGTCCGGGTGTTGGGCCACGTGGCGGCCCAGGGTTGCGCCACATTTTGGGGCTCTCGCGGCCCGCGTTAACTTAATGGGGCTATTACGCGGCCCGTTTGAACTAAGGAAACTTAAAGGAATCCGGTATCCACCTTGATACCGCCCGCGTAAGGGTTTGGGGTGGGTCTACGCGGCCCGCCTCAACTTGAGTTTCAGATTTTATATTTTATTTTATATGTTATAACATATTTCGGGCTCGGTTTTCACATACAGGGTGTATTTAAAGATATATAAGGGTATTTTAAGATATAATAGGGTGTCGGAAATATTATGAGAGTGTCGGTTTTACCGAGGGTTGTTACACTAGCTTGTCTGACTCATCAGGTAGGTCCGCCACGATGTCGACACGTGTCGGCCTGGGGTGTCTCCGCGTTGTTGATCTTACGCGGCCCGCGTAAATGTAAGCAAAGGCTTACGCGGCCCGCCTAAGCTTAAAGATCAACGAAATCAGTTTTCCAACCTTGATACCGCCCGCGTAAATGGTTGGGGTGGGTCTACGCGGCCCGCCTCAACTTAATAATCAGATTTTTATTTTATTTATTTAAAGCTATATCTTATTTCGGGTTCGGTTTTTACATACGGGGTGTAATTAAAGACATATTGGGACATTTTAACATATAATAGGGTGTCGGAATTTATTCGAGAGTGTCGGTTTATTGAGGATTGTTACATCCTCCCCACCTTGTTTTAGAGCTCGTCCTCGAGATCTACTGGAACAAGTGCGGATATTTCCTTTGCATTTCTGATTCGAGCTCCCATGTGTACTCAGGTCCTCTTTTGGAGTCCCACTTCACTTTGACCAGAACTAGTCTCTTATGTTTGAGGTTCTTGACTTTCCTGTCTTCAATTTGTAGAGGTTTTTCTACAAACTTGAGCTGTTCATTTACCTCTATATCCTTAAGAGGTACTACTAGTGATTCATCGGCTAAATACTTTTTGAGATTAGATACATGAAATACATCATGTATTCCTGCCATTTCCTATGGCAATTGTAGCTGATAGGCTACAGGTCCTATTTTTCTAATAATCTCAAAAGGTCCAATATACCTGGGACTTAGCTTTCCCCTTTTTATGAATCTTACCACTCCTTTCCAAGGAGATACTTTCAACAATACTTTATCTCCTACTTGAAATTCCAATGGCTTGCGTCGGTTATCAGCATAACTCTTTTGTCGATCACGTGATGCTTTCAGTCGTTCCTTGACTTAAATAATCTTGTCAGTTGTTTCTTGCACTATCTCAGGTCCAGATAGTTGCTTTTCCCCAATTTCTGCCCAACAGACTAGGGTTCGACACTTTCGTCCATAAAGTACTTCGAATGGTGCAGCATTGATACTTGTGTGATAACTATTATTATAAGAAAAATCTATTAAAGTTAAGTGATCGTCCCAATTACCTCCAAAATCAATTACACAAGCTCTAAGCATGTCCTCCATTGTCTGAATTGTCATTTCACTTTGTCCGTCCGTTTGAGGATGATAAGCTGTGCTTAGATTCAACTTGGTTCCCATGGCTTTTTGGAAACCTGACCAAAAATGAGAGGTAAAGCGACTATCCCTATCAGAAACAATTGATAAAGGAATTCCATGTAAAGAAACAATTTCATTTACATACAATTTAGCTAGCTGTTCCATACTGAAAGTTTCCTTCATTGGTAGGAAATGAGCTGACTTGGTTAGCCTATCTACAATCACCCAGATTGTATCATTGCCTTTCTTTGTTTTGGGTAATTTAGTAACAAAATCCATTGTTATTAATTCCCATTTCCACACTGGCATTTCTAATTGTTGTAACAAGCCTGAGGGTTTCTGGTGTTCAGCTTTGACTTGTGAACAAGTTAAACATTTAGAAACATAGGTTGCTATGTCCTTTTTCATTCCTATCCACCATAAATTCTTTCTTAAATCTTGATACATCTTATCATTTCCTGGATGCATCGTATACTTGGACTTATGGGTTTCTTCTAATATACGATGACGTAGGTTTCCTAATTTAGGTATCCACATTCTCTTTTCATGGAATCTCCAAATTCCATCTGTTCCTTGTTCTAATTCTTTTAGAATACCTTTTAATTTTTCAGTATCATCCTTGATTACTGATTCTTGTGCTTCTCTTATCTGATTATTTAAATCTACTTGCAGATTTAATTTAAGAGAACGTACCCTTTTTGGTTTCTCATGGTACTTTCGACTTAAAGCATCTGCCACTACATTTGCTTTTCCTTCATTATACTGTATATCACAATCATAGTCATTAAGCATCTCCATCCAGCGTCTTTGTCTCATATTCAACTCTTTTTGCTTGAAAACATACCTTAAACTTTTATGATCAGTGAATATGGTAAACTTAATACCATAAAGGTAATGTCTTCAAATCTTAAGAGCAAAAATTATAGCTCCTAATTCTAAATCATGGGTTGAATAATTCTCTTCATGATTCTTAAGTTGTCTAGATGCATAAGCTATAACCTTTTGTCGTTGCATTAACACACATCCATAACCTAATTTGGAAGTGCCACAATAGACTACAAAGTCTTCAGTTCCTTCCGGTAACGCTAGTATGGGCGTATGGGTTAATCTTTGCTTAAGGATTCTAAATGCTTCTTCTTGTTTTAATCCCCATTCAAACTTAACAGATTTACATGTTAACTTAGTTAAAGGAATGGCTATTCTAGAAAAATCTTGAATAAATCTTCTATAATAACCGGCCAATCCTAAGAAACTTCTAACCTCGGTTGGTGAATCAGGGGTTTTCCATTTAGTAATCGCCTCGATCTTTGTTGGATCTACATGAATTCCTTCATGGTTGACTAGGTGTCCAAGAAATTGTACCTGTTCTAACCAAAATTCGCACTTTGAAAATTTAGCATAAAGCTTTTCCTTTCTTAATAAACTTAAAAGTGCCTGCAAATGCTTTGCATGATCTTCCTTACTCTTAGAATAAATAAGAATATCATCTATGAAGACGATTATGAATTTATCCAAATATGGCTTACATATTCAGTTCATCATGTCCATAAATGCAGCTGGGGCATTGGTTAGACCAAATGGCATTACAGTAAATTCATAATGACCATACCTTGTTCTAAAAGCGGTCTTAGGAATGTCCTCTTCCTGTACCTTTAATTGATGATATCCTGACCTTAAATCGATTTTAGAGAAAAATCAAGCTCCTTGCAGTTGATCGAACAGATCATCGATTCTCGGTAATGGGTACCGATTCTTAATCGTGACTTTGTTTAATTCACGGTAGTCAATGCACATACGCATTGATCCGTCTTTCTTTTTAACAAACAGTATTGGCGCTCCCCATGGCGACGAACTTGGCTGTATGAATCTTTTTTCTAGCAATTCGTCTAATTGTTTCTTTAATTCTTGCATTTCTACGGGTGCCAAACGGTAAGGTGCTTTGGCAATCGGTGCTGTTCCAGGTAGCAGGTGAATTCTGAATTTAACTTCTCTATCTGGAGGTTGCCCTGGCAATTCTTCTGAAAATACATCTGAATTTCTTATATAACTTGCAGTTTTCATCACAGAGATGAATTTTGTGGATCTAGATGGTTTATCTCCTATAATTGTGATCGGATTACCTTTTGGTGAATTTACTTGGATTGACTTTTGATCACATAAAATACTGGTTTTATTGGCTATTAACCAATCCATTCCTAAAACAACATCAAACCTGCCAGATTCATGGGATAAAGGTTTGCAATAAACTTCTGATTTAAAATTTCTATTCTTGCTCCCTGCAAGATTTCAGGATTCCTAACGGTTTCTCCATTAGCTGTCTCTACTAAACATTCTTGTGGTAGTTTAGTTAATGATTGATTTAGAAATTTGCAAAATGATGTATTACTAAAACTTTGGTTCGCACCAGAGTCAAATAATACTTTAGCAAAAATATCATTAACTAAAAATGTACCAGCTATGACATCTGGAATCATCTTGGCTTCATCTGCAGTCAGAAAAAATGCTCTAGCATTTTTGGTATTATTGTTGTTTGTAGCTGGAGCTAATTTCGGACAATTAGGTTTGATATGACCTTGTTCTTCGCAGTTGTAACATATCCTGTTGTTAGCTTTCTTCCTGCAGTCTTCTTCCTTGTGTCCCGATATTTTGCAAAAGTTACAGTATATGGAACATCTTCCTGAATGCTTTCTTTTGCAATTCCTACAGTAAGGTGCAGAGGTAGAACCTACATTTTTCCCACGATTAAAATTTCCAGAACGAAATTCTTGTGTGAGCTTCTAGGTTAGGTTCCTCCTTTGGTCCTCTTCTCGGGTACGGACTAATTCGTCTGTCGTGGTATTTGCTAGTTCTACAGCTTCTTCTATGGTTTGAGGTCTAGCTGCCTTGACTACATGTCTTATCTCCCCAATTAATCCCCAGATATAACGGGAGATTAACACTGGTTCTGGTGAAGCAAGAGTTGGCACTATTCTAGCATATTCGAAGAATAATTTAGTGTATCCCTTACTATCCACACCAGTCATCCTAAGGTTTAGGAATTTGTTTGCTATCTGTTCCTTCTCATTAGGTGGGCATAATTTCCTTTCTACCTTGTTCTTAAATTCTTGCCATTCCATATTGTAAGTTCTATCACTTCCTCTTGATTGGAGGATAGTGTTCCACCATTCTAGAGCTGAATTTTTAAACAGATTAGAAGCAAACAGTATCTTATCTTTTTCAGCACACTTGCTTATTCTTAAGACTGCCTCAGTTTTCTCTATCCAGCGTAGAGTTGCAATGGCCCCTTCATTGGCCGAGAATTCCATTGATTTACAAGACCAGAATTCTTTATAAGAACAACCATAAGGCATGGTTCTTCTCCTTTTGGGAATGGACATTTGAAGTACGGGTCCATTGTTCACGCTGTTTTTGGGTTCGATGGGTCGCTTACTGCTATGATTACTTTTATTATTCCCTTCTTGAATCGTTTGAATAATAAATGGCATTGCATCTATGATTCCTTGTGCCACTATATGTTGAACGACACTATTATCCATTCGGTTTCCGTTGTTATTGATGCTTGGATTTTCATTAACCACGCTAATGTTACTCTGGTTATCGTTATTCAGATTTCCTTGATTTCTGTAACAACCCTTAATAAACCGACACCCTATTATATTTTAAATGTTCCAGTATGTCTTTAAATACACCCTGTATGTGAAAACCGAGCCCGGAATACAGTATAGCATTAAAACTAAAATATAAAATCTGACTTTTAAGCTGATGCGGGCCGCATAGGATCTCACCTTAACTTTACGCGGGCGGTATCAAGGCTCAAAGCTGAATTCGGTGAAACTTAAGTTAAGGCGGGCCGCGTAAGCTAACCTTAACTCTTACGCGGGCAGCGTGAGATCAAAAAGGTGGCGCAGCCCGGTGATGACACGTGTCATCATCGTGGCGAGTCTAGGCGATGACCCGGATCAGCTATACGTTGACCGGATGTTGACGCGGGCCGCGTAAGGCCTTGCCTACTCTTACGCGGGCAGCGAGAGGACCAGATTTAGCAACTATATAAGGAGGCCTCGGGATTTCATTTCCGTCGCTCACATCTTTTCTTTCTAAACGAATTCTGAAGTAGTAGAAGTAATACGCGGGTATTATATCCCCCTAATTAGCGAGGTTCTGCTCTGTTGTAAGTATTATAACCCCAGTTTCGTAGTAGATACGTTGCCCGATTGATTTAGGGTTCCGTAACAAATGTCGTGGTTCTGCCCGACGTAGTTGTTGGAATGTCGTCTCGGGGAGGGTATCATTAATATTTTCAAAGGGTTATGATACTAACCAATGTACATTTGTATAAATTATAGATTATATCCAGGAAACCCTTACGCGAAGTCTAAGATAACAATGTGAGTTTATCCTCTTTTTGATAACCTTTTTGTAATATTTTACAAAACCTTAAATGTTTTACAATATGATTAAGCGGTGATTGAGTCTTTGTAGTTCTTCAATTACTGCCGGTATGTTGCGGTTTTGTATACAAAATTTACTACCTTGTGAGTAGTAAGTCGGGGATGACAGTACGTTACCATTGGACGACGAGTTAACCAATGTGTAATATGACCCACAAGTCAGGATTGACAGTACTGAATGAGTAATTGTGTAGAAATAAACAATGTCATCGCTCTCAATACTGTTTTAATTGATACAATGTTTCTCGATTAAACTGGGATTCACTCACCAGTATTTCCCACTGACAAATGTTTTTAAAACGCGTTTCAGGTAACACAATGTGACAGCCAATTAGTAAAAAGCCAGCTGGAGAGCACTGAAGGCATGGGAAAAATGTGGCTATAAAAGTTTCCTAAAAGACGATGTTTTAAATTCAATAAAATAGGGTTTATCCCTATAAACGTATTGTAATAAGAAACTTGGGTTTTGCCCATGTGATTATTAATATTAAATGAGGTGGTTTTACTGTGATAAACATTTCCTAACTACGGTCCTGATGAAATTTCCGCTGCCAAATTAAACAAGCTGATACCACCAAACTCTGAGTTCGTGTCCGCCCGTTCCCGGGACAGATAAGGGATCGGGGGTTGCGACAGAAGGTGGTATCAGAGCCTAGCCACTGGTCTAAGCCAAGGAAGTGTTCTGCTGACACTTAAAATTGTAAATTATGTGATAGGAAATAATTACGAAAATACGTGTATAACTGTAATTATTTGTTATGTGTTATTTGACTATTTATTAGTTTACAGTATGAGTGTTCAAGGACCCTCAGACATAAGTCGTCAGTTGTCTGATTCACCTAGGAGTGAAGGTACCTCTTCACAGCCTGCCCTTTCTGGGTATTCTGCTGATCAGGTAGAAGGGATGTTTGCTTTTAAAGCTCAGTCAGAAGAGCCATTCCCGCATAAGAAACGAGGATGGTTCAGTAAGGAAGCCTTTGCACGTAGGAAAAGATTGCGAAAGTTGCAACAGCAACGAGTTTTAGCAGCTGCTAAGCGAAAAACAGATGCCCATACACAGGATATGCTTAATAGAAGCCTAGCCAATTTCCATATCCTAGCCACAACTGCTGCTGACCCAAGTCTGGAACAACTAGTAGCCCCACAACCACTAATCCCAGATCAACCCATGGAGATAGAAAACCCTGAAAACCAAGTGGAGATGCATGACTTCAACCCAGAGGAAATCCCTAGGGTACCTGCACCAAACCCCTAGACCCAAATTACGACCCCTGGTGGGACGATAATAGGGACTTTGTGCAACGTTACCCTATCCATGAAGACACACCCATAGGATCCTACCCAGGTATGGACCCTTTAGATCCCTATTACCATGATGACTACATTAGGGAGATCTTAGAAGATCCTTACCGATTTCAGGCACTTTCACCCCCATATCAGGAACCCGCACCCCATATTCCGAACCCAGTCCTAGAACCTGCACCCCCAATGAGTGCAGAAAACGTGCAAGAACTTAGGACTTTTGGGGAGGAAATTTTAGAAAGCAGTGAGCGAATGAGACAGGTGGGAGAGCGACTCGTCTGGAAGTACGACGAGCGAAATATGGATTTCTGGATGAATCCATATCCGTAGATGTGATGGTGAGATGGTAATAGTAATAATAATATAATATAATAAAAATAAAATAAAATATGTGTGTACGGATGCCTATTAATATTAGTGTAATTTTTTTTCTGATGGTATTGTAATCTTTATTTCAGTACTTGTGTGTAATAGACGCATAGTATATGAAAATAGAGTACAAGTCGCAATGATCGACGTTTTTTGCTAGATTACGTATCATGTGGTTAACTATATTAAATATTATCTTGTGATATTAATATGGGGTAAATGTTTAAAATTCAGATGGCCGACGAAGGAAATCAAGGAAATCTGAATAATGATAACCAAAGTAACATTAACGTGGTTAATGAGAATCCAAGCATCAATAACAATGGAAACCAAATGGATAATAGTGATGTTCAACATATAGTGGCACAAGGAATCATAGATGCCATGCCATTTATTATTCAAACTATTCAAGAAGCGAATAATAAAAGTAAGCATAGCAGTAAGCGACCCATCGAACCCGGAAACAGCGTGAACAATGGACCCGTACTTCAATTGCCCATTCCCAAAAGGAGAAGAACCGTGTCTTACAGTTGTTCTTATAAAGAATTCTGGACTTGTAAACCAATGGAATTCTCGGGCAACGAAGGAGCCATTGCAACCCTACGCTGGATAGAGAAAACTGAGGCAGTCTTAAGAATAAGCAAGTGTGCTGAAGAAGATAAGATACTGTTTACTTCTAATCTGTTTAAGAATTCAGCACAAGAATGGTGGAACACTGTCCTTCAATCAAGAGGGAGTGATAGAACTTATAATATGGAATGGGAAGAATTTAAGAACAAGGTACAAGGAAAATTCTGCCCACCAAATGAGAAAGAACAGATAGCAAACAAATTCCTAAACCTTAGGATGACTGGTGTGGATAGTAAGGGATATACTAAAATATTCTTCGAATATGCTTGAATAGTGCCAACTCTTGCTTCACCAGAACCAGTGTTAATCTCCCGTTATATTTGGGGATTAATCGGTGAGATAAGACATGTAGTCAAGGCAGCTAGACCTCAAACCATAGAAGAAGCTGTAGAACTAGCAAATACCTTGACTGATGAATTAGTCTGTACCCGAGAAGAGGATCAAATGAGGAACCTATCCTAGAAGCTCACACAAGAATTTCATTCTGGAAATTTTAATCATGGGAAAAATGTAGGTTCTACCTCTGCACCTTACTGTAAAAATTTCAAAAGAAAGCATTCAGGAAGATGCTCCATATACTGTAACTTTTGCAAAATATCGGGACACAAGGAAGAAAATTGCAGGAAGAAAGCTAATAACAAGATATGTTACAACTGTGGAGAACAAGGTCACATCAAGCTTAATTGTCCGAAATTAGCTCCAGTTACAAACAACAAGAATACTCAAAATGCTAGAGCATTTGTTCTGACTGCAGATGAAGCTAAGATGATTTCAGATGTCATAGCTGGTACGTTTTTAGTTAATGATGTTTTTGCTAACGTATTATTTGACTCTGGTGCAAACCAAAGTTTTATTAATACATCATTTTGCAAATTTCTAAATCAATCATTAACTAAACTACCACAAGAATGTCTAGTAGAAACAACTAATGGAGAAACCGTTAGGATTTCTGAAATCTTGCAAGGAGCAAGAATAGAAATTTTAAATCAGAAATTTATTGCAAATCTTTATCCCATGAATCTGGCAGGATTTGATGTTGTTTTAGGAATGGATTGGTTAATAGCCAATAAAGCCAGTATTTTATGTGATCAAAAGTCAATTCAAGTAAATTCACCAAAAGGTAAAATGATCACAATAAAAGGAGATAAACCATCTAGATCCACAAAATTCGTCTCTGTGATGAAAACTGCAAGTTATATAAGAAAAGAATCATTAGTGTATTTGATTTCTATAATCACTAACACTAAAGGAAAGGATTTGAAAGATATTCCAGTAGTGTCACAGTTTTCAGATGTATTTCCAGAAGAATTGCCAGGGCAACCTCCAGATAGAGAAGTTGAATTCAGAATCCATTTAATACCAGGAACAACACCTATTGCCAAAGCACCTTACCGTTTGGCACCTGCAGAAATGCAAGAATTGAAGAAACAATTAGACGAATTGTTGGAAAAAGGATTTATACAACCAAGTTCGTCGCCATAGGGAGCGCCGATACTGTTTGTTAAAAAGAAAGACGGATCAATGCGTATGTGCATTGACTACCGTGAATTGAACAAAGTCACGATTAAGAATCGGTACCCATTCCCGAGAATCGATGATCTGTTCGATCAACTGCAAGGAGCTCGATTTTTCTCTAAAATCGATTTAAGGTCAGGATATCATCAATTAAAGGTACAGGAAGAGGATATTCCTAAAACCGCATTCAGAACAAGGTATGGCCATTATGAATTTACTGTCCTGTCATTCGGTTTAACCAATGCCCCAGCTGCATTTATGGACATGATGAACCGAACATGTAAGCCATATTTGGATAAATTCATAATTGTTTTTATAGATGATATTCTCATTTACTCTAAAAATAAGGAGGATCATGCAAAGCATTTGCACGCACTTTTAAGTTTATTAAGAAAGGAGAAGCTTTACGCTAAATTTTCAAAGTGCGAGTTTTGGTTAGAACAGGTACAATTTCTTGGACACATAGTCAATCATGAAGGAATTCATGTGGATCCCACAAAGATCGAGGCAATTACTAAATGCAAAACCCCTGAGTCACCAACCAAGGTTAGAAGTTTCTTAGGTTTGGCCGGTTATTATAGAAGATTTATTCAAGATTTTTCTAGACTAGCCATTCCTTTAACTAAGCTAACCTGTAAATCTGTTAAGTTTGAATGGGGATTAAAACAAGAAGAAGCCTTTAGAATCCTTAAGCAAAGATTAACTAATACACACATACTAGCATTGCCAGAATGAACTGAAGATTTTGTAGTTTATTGTGATGCTTCTAAATTAGGTTATGGATGTGTATTGATGCAACGACAAAAGGTTATAGCTTACGCATCTAGACAACTCAAGAATCATGAAGAGAATTATTCAACCCATGATTTAGAGTTAGGAGCTATAATTTTTGCTCTTAAGATTTGGAGACATTACCTTTATTGTAACACCCCGTGTTTTCACGAGTGAAAGTCAAGGTCAAAGTCAACGACCGATTTCGCGCAACGTGACTCGTAGAATTGTTTCTATTATATTTAGATTATGTGGAGTAAATGTCGTACATTGCAATAATCGACTCATACTAACTGTATTTCAATCGACCTACGACCGTGAAGGATAGGAAGTAACAATGCGATAAAGTTAATCAAGCTATGCTAATCAAATCGACATCAAATCGTAACTCGAACTGTGTATTTTACTTGTCAGTTATACGTGTGTGTGTGCCTTACGTGTTACTTGTGCATGTTTATTTATGTTGTGTTGTGATAATCAAGCGAACTCAATCGAACTCGAAGTCTAACTCGAATATAATCGAACCCGAACCCGAATCCCGAGTTGAACCATATAAGAAGTAGTTGGGACTGAAAGTAGTTTGATTAGGAAACCCTATCGAATCGCTCGCAAATCGAAACCTAATCAACATCGCACCAAACACGTCAAAGGAGGCGGCATCCGCACGGATGGACAATCCGCACGGATTGCCAATCCGCACGGATGACCAGTCCGCGCGGATAGCCTACCCGGGTGCGTGCCATGCGCACGGCTCACCCTTTCCCTTTTTGGCATCCTATAAATACACGGGTCACTCTCCATTTTTTTCCACTTTTGGCAAGTGACGTCCGAACCGCACGCATTCTTCACCTTTTCTCAGATTTCTCTCAATCCAGGTAAGATCTTGCACTAATTCTTGTACATCTTTGATCACTACACGATTCTACACATTTCTATCTTTCGAATCTTCACTTTTAACCATGAAATCATATGGATTTGAGGTATTCACGGGTGACGTCATCATGAAGTTCATAAGAACTTCAAGCTTGGCTTCATTCCACCAAGAATATCTAAGATCTAAACGATTTCTACAAGTTTTTTTACAATAACTTCACCTAGATCTAAACTTCTCTAAGGATAAAAGAGTTGAAAGAAATAAACCTAAGTTCTTTCCTTCTTTTACCCTTAAAACTGATACGAATTAGGTCGGTTCTAGTGTTCTACTCGTTAATAGTGATTCACTAGTTCTCGATCTGAAATCCTACCCACAGACAACTGGTTTCGGGGTCAACCTGAATGACCGTTCTGAGTCGCCGACAGGCCGAGTTAGGGTGGTTCCTGACCGGTCTAGTCACACGGGTGAGAACACAACTCCAAGTGATTGCCACGTAATCAGAACGTCTCGATAAACGACAACAGAAACCAAGTGTAGACGGACGGAACAACCAGACCAGTTGTCCGCACGGACAAGCTGTCCGCACGGACGAGCCGTACGCACGTACAGGTCATACGCACGTACAGGTCATACGCACGGGTTGTCACCCGCACGGACTACCCTTGGGACCCACTTACCAAACAAGGTTTGAGTATCGACGAACGAGCAATCCGGACGGACGACCTCTGAATGGATTACTCTTCGGATCATGAGATACTAAGGCCTTAAAATGATAATCAAGCAATCTTCATCCGCACGGACAGGCTATCCGGACGGATTGTCTCTGCCCGCGCGCACAGGCTGCCCGCACGGACTACCATACGCACGGACTGTCGTCCGCGCGACCGGCTTGAAAGGTAGAAACACTTCGGTGTTTTCTGAATGCTACAACGAAAACTCCAAAGCACAAGCCATCATACACAAACACATCTTAGGAAGAAACAATTCACTTGAACATTTATCCACACAAACAACTTGTCCGTACGGATAAGTCACCCGCACGTACAACTAGTCCGCACGGATTACCACCCGCACGGACAGTCGTACGCACGGATAACCTATCCGGATGGAACACCATCCGCACGCATCACCATCCGCACGCATCACCATTCGCACGGATAGGTCATGCGCACGGATGACTTCTACTCACGGATAACTGATCCGCACGATCAGTCATCCTACCCACTCTCACTTGTACTGTTTTACGCGTCACTTATCGTTACGTTATCAAATCTATTCAGGCTAACCGTACTCGCTGTAAAGCGCTCCCTTCAATCCATATCGCTGTGAGTATACTCGAACCCTTTTTGCTTTTAGCACTTTTGGGTGTTACATACGTTACAACTATTCAAACTACAACTATCACACTACTCAAGCTATTTTAACGCTTAACCATTAATGCATGGTATGCGTGGCTTATGAATGCTCGTTTGTTATGTTTACACATGGAATGCTGTCTACCTGCCTTAGCAATGATAGTACTATAGTTTGGACTCAGCACCCGTTCACACGGGGGTTGTTAAGGATCTTTTACTTGCATGGATTACAGTGGTAATCGTGTATTGCGAACTGCCTCGGGCAGTCACCCCGCAGTCATTGGTATCGATGGATCTATGTCGATAACTAACGTGCTTCATTTCACTATGTGTACGTGCTGGTTATGCGTAAACGAATTCGAACTCTATATGCTATTATCAAACTTGTATGCTCACCTTTACATTTTATGTATTGACGTTATTTTAACGTATGTGACAGGTGCTTAGGACGCACATGTGGTAGGAATTGGAAGCTAGAATAAAGCTTTAGAGCCCAACAAATAGTTGTCTGTAGATAACTAATTAGGGGTCTCTAGAAGCAGATAAACAATTGCTACTTATTTAAATCTGAGTTGTCGGAACAGAGTATTTGTTTGATGTTGTCTGTAATAACTTGTTTGACTATTTATGTTACGGTATGGGACGTAATGTTTACTTAAATGGTAATGATAGTTGTTATGGAAACTTCTGGACAATCTGTTTCGCTCAGTGTCGCGCCCCGATGATTCCGCCATCGGTTGGGGTGTGACAGATTGGTATCAGAGCCATAACTATAGGGAATTAGGCAAGACTCGACCTAGTCCGGGTCGAAGTCTTAGAAACCTAGACTATAGTTAAGAACCAACAGACCAACTCGCGCGTATGCGTAAACTCGCCACTATCACTCACTTTTTTCTATCATTGCACTCGAATTTTCAAGTTGTGAACAGGCAATAAGGCCGAGAATAGGTGTGAAAACCGCAAACTCTCGACCAAAGTTTCCTAATCAGCTTGCGTTTTTAGCTACAAACGAGGAGAATTATACCAAATCAGGAGTGAAATCCATATTTTGATGAATAATCTCCTCAATTTTTTTTATCAAAAACGAGGACGGAAGTTGCAAGATAGGGGTGAAACCCTAACCTTGACGACTCGTCCCGCTTTTATACAAAAACTTCCACCAAAGTTCGATGGACTCCAACGATCTAAAGACACAACCTAACCAAAGGGAATTGCGCCAACGCCCGAGAATCGAGGCAAGGGCATAGTCCTGGAGGTCGTTGTGCAGGATCCTTGCGAATAGTCGAGCTACTTTGGTTAGTCGAAGTCTGTTAGCCGCAGACAATCTACCTTCGATTTATCGATCTTTATGAAAATTTTATGCATTTCCTGTTATTTGTTAACATTTGGAGGTACTATTGATTTCAACTCAACACTATTGTTCCCGCTAATACACAAAACCCACACAACTCATAGCTAGCTAATCGACAATAGGAACAGTCAGAATGGTTTGTATGCTCGTAGGCACTTTTAGTGACTAAGTTATATGTGTTTCTTGATGTTGTACTTACGTGTTTAGGGATACTGTGATTATGTGCTCTATGTGTTTACGTGATTTTGTGTAATTCTGTGATTTTGTGACTGTATGCGTTTACATGGTACGTGTTACTGAGCTTTAGTAGTAGTAGACATGTGAGGTGAGATTCGAATACATGTGTTGAGTTCCATGGCGATGTCTATTGCAGACAATGTCGTCTGGATCCCGTCATCATCCACTCTCTCGCCAGGAAAAGAAAGACAGACGTCTTGCTTCCATCGTCGCGAAAGCTGTAGCGAAGGCAGTGAGCGATGCCTATGAGAACGCCAGCAAATCATCCGAGGAATCGAGGACTGAGGGTCCTAGAGCTGTCGCCAGACCTTTCAGTTTCAAACAATTCAAGTCATGTGGGCCGAAAGAATTCTCAGGCGAAGGAGGTCCTACTGCTCTATTCCACTGGTTTGACTCTATCGAGGTTACTCTGCGACAAAGTGGTTGCCCTGATGACCTTCGAACTCTGAACGCTACCGGCGTCTTTCAGTCCCGTGCTTTGGACTGGTGGACGGCCGAGAGGAACAAGAGAGGGAATGATGCAGCTTACGGTTTGTCGTGGGAAGAGCTCAAAGAAGTCATGCTGGAGGAATTCTGCCCTCCTCGAGCGTCAAAAGCTTGAAGATGAATTTTGGCACATACATCAGAAGGATGGAGACAATGCTGGCCTTACTGCTCGCTTCAAACAGCTCAGCATTATCTGTCCTGACCAAGTCAAGACCCCTGAGATGACCATCAAGAAGTACATCCAAGCTTTGCCCGACTGCGTCGCTGATTTCGTGCAAGCGGCCAAGACTGCCACGATCGAAGAAACCTATCTGCTGGCCGCCGAAATCAATGACAAAAGGGTTAAGGCTAGGGTGTGGGATAAGACCTCCAAGCATCTGCATCAAGCCACTACTACTGCACCAACTGCTGAAGCCACCTCGTCAAGCAACAAAAGAAAGAACAAGAGAAAGAACAGCTCCACCAACAAGAACTGTGCGATCACTGCTGCACCGATCCAAGCTGTACCTACTCAACAGCGTCAAGTAGTGGCGCCTGTGGCCAATGCACCGCCTGCAAAGCGTGCATATACTGGACCACACCCACTCTGCCCTACTTGCACCTATCATCACCCGACTGCTATTCAATGCCGCTTCTGTGCTCATTGCAACGTCTACGGCCATTTTACTGCCAACTGCCGTATTCGTCAAGCTCCTGCCAATCAAGCTCTACTCGCTGTCCCACAGGGTCAACAAGCTCCTCGGGCACCCGCAGTCAAAGCCAGAGCATGCTTCACATGTGGCGACCCGAACCATTTCGCCAACATGTGCCCGAACAGGGTGGTGAAACAAGAACCCCAGCAACAACAACCGCAACCACAGCAGCAACAACAGCAGCAGCAACAGGCCGCACGAGCCAGAACTTTCAATCTCAATGTGTGTCAAGCCCAGGCCGACAACAACGTGGTCAATGGTACGTTCCTTGTGAATGGTATTTATGCTTCATGTTTGTTTGATACTGGAGCCGATAATTGCTTTGTGTCACTCGAATTTGAGAAACTCCTTAGTCGTAAACGTTCCCGACTCTCCTCTGCATTCGATGTTGAAGTCGCTACCGGAAGAACCATCGCTGTAAACTATGTTATTCGTGATTGCACTCTCGAGCTCAACAATCACATCTTCTCGATCGATCTCATTCCGATGCAACTAGGAAGCTTTGATGTCATAGTAGGCATGGACTTTCTTCGCGAAAACCATGCCGAAGTTGTGTGCTTCGATAAAATGATTCGTTTTTCGCTCGCCAACGGTGATTCATTGTGCGTTTATGGTGATACTACTTCGAAGGGTCTCAAGCTTATGTCGTGCCTACAAGCTAGCAAGTATCTCCGCAAGGAATACAGGGCTTTCTTGGCTCATGTCGTAGCAGCGGAGAAGGAAAAGAAAGAGAAGAAGGAAGTGAAAGATGTTCCAGTGGTTCGAGAATTTCCTCAAGTTTTTTCAGAGGACCTTCCCGGACTACCTCCGAAGCGTGATATTGATTTTCGCATTGATCTCATCCCTGGAGCCAATCCTATCGCCAGAGCTCCTTATCGACTCGCGCCGTCCGAAATACGCGAACTCTCAACCCAACTCCAGGAATTGCTTGAAAAAGGCTTTATTCGCCCGAGCACCTCTCCCTGGGGCGCACCAGTCCTTTTCGTTAAAAAGAAGGACGGGTCGTTTCGGATGTGCATTGACTACCGGGAATTGAATAAGTTGACTATCAAGAACCGCTATCCTCTGCCTCGAATCGACGATCTGTTTGATCAGCTACAATGCGCTACGTGTTTCTCGAAGATCGATCTACGTTCAGGATATCACCAGCTGCGTATACAAGAGGAGGATATACCCAAAACCGCGTTTCGCACTCGTTACGGCCATTACGAATTCGTTGTCATGCCTTTTGGCCTAACCAATGCACCAGCAGTTTTCATGGATCTGATGAATCGAGTGTGTAAACCATATCTCGACCGTTTCGTCATCGTATTCATCGACGATGTCTTGATCTATTCCAAAACGAGAGCCGAACACGCGCAACATCTACGTTTGGTTCTCGAGTTACTCCAGGGGAACCAACTCTACGCCAAATTCTCCAAGTGCGATTTTTGGTTGGGGGAGGTTCAGTTTCTGGGTCACATCGTAAATAGTCAGGGTATTCACGTCGATCCTGCGAAGATTGAAGCTGTAAAGAGCTGGGTTACGCCTAAGAACCCGACTGAAGTCCGCTCTTTCCTCGGGCTAGCGGGCTATTACCGACGATTCATCGAAGGATTCTCGAAGATTGCTGTACCACTTACTTCTCTCAATCATAAGGACCAGCCTTTTGTCTGGGGAACCAAACAAGAGTCTGCCTTTCGAACCCTCAAATACATGCTTTGCAATGCTCCTGTTCTCACACTACCCGACGGAAACGATAATTTCATTGTCTACTGTGATGCTTCCAACCTTGGTCTCGGTTGTGTCTTAATGCAACGAGACAAGGTCATAGCTTACGCATCTCGTCAGCTCAAAATCCACGAGAAGAACTATACAACCCATGACCTCGAGCTAGGCGCAGTTGTTTTTGCATTAAAGATTTGGCGACACTACCTGTATGGTACCAAGTGTACGATCTTCACCGATCACAAGAGCCTACAACACATTTTTAATCAGAAGGAACTAAATATGCGTCAACGCCGATGGGTAGAACTTCTCAACGACTACGACTATGAGATTCGTTATCACCCAGGCAAAGCAAATGTTGTTGCCGACGCACTTAGCAGACGGAGCTATCTGCTTAGCACTCGTAATGTTCAAGCCCAGCACAATCTCGAAGCTCTTATTCGCGACGCCCAGCATGCCTGTTTCAATGAGCGCACTTTGAAGAAAGAAAGAATCTACCACGATGGAGCCCAACTTGTGAGCAAATCGAACGGGATATTCCACTTTTTAGACAAAATCTGGATTCCCAAGCGAACCAACCTGCGACAGATTATCATGGATGAAGCCCACAAATCCCGATACTCCATCCATCCCGGTGCTGACAAAATGTACCATGACCTTCGATATAGGTACTGGTGGCCGGGTATGAAACGGGATATCGCTCTCTACATCGGAAAATGCCTAACCTGTGCTAGAATCAAGGCTGAACATCAAAGACCCTCTGGCTTGCTCGAACAACCACCAATTCCCATGTGGAAATGGGAGAGCATAGCTATGGATTTCGTAACCAAGCTTCCAACCACGTCGTCAGGTCACGACAGCATTTGGGTTGTTATTGACCGTTTGACCAAATCAGCTCACTTTCTGCCAATACGGGAAGACTACAAGGTAGAACGATTAGCCCGAATCTACACCGACGAGATCATTTGTCGACATGGGACGCCTCGTGACATCATCTCTGATCGTGATGCTCGGTTCACTTCACGACTGTGGGAAACGTTTCAAACGGCACTCGGTACAACGCTTAATCTAAGTACTGCGTTCCACCCACAAACCGACGGTCAGACTGAAAGAACGATTCGTACTCTTGAAGACATGCTCCGTTCGTGTGTTCTAGACTTCGGTGGTAATTGGGATAGACACCTTCCGTTAGTCGAATTCTCGTATAACAACAGCTACCAGGCTAGCATCCAGATGGCACCTTTCGAGGCCTTATACGGAAGAAGATGTCGATCGCCTATTGTGTGGCACGAGATCGGTCACTCGCAACTAACCGGTCCGGAGCTGCTACAAGAAACGACAGACAAAATTTTCCAAATTCGAGACAACCTAGCGAAAGCTCGGGATAGACAGAAAGTTCTCGCCGATAAAAAGCGCAAGCACCGTGAATATGGCGTTGGTGACTACGTACTCCTAAAGGTATCACCTTGGAAGGGTGTAGTCCGATTCGGCAAAAAGGGGAAACTCGCGCCTCGATATGTGGGACCTTTTAAGATTCTGGAAAGGATCGGAAAAGTCGCCTACAGACTCGAATTACCGGAGGAACTTAGCAATGTCCATCCGACTTTCCACGTGTCGAACCTCCGAAAGTGCATCGCCGACCACGACCTACATGTTCCTCTAGTTGATCTACAAGTGAACGAAACATTACACTTCGTGGAAAAGCCTGTCGAAATCATGGATCGCCAAACCAAAGAACTCAGGCGCTCGCGCATTCCTATTGTGAAAGTCCGATGGGAAGGCAAACGAGGCGCGGAGTTCACCTGGGAACTCGAAAGCGACATGAAGGCCAAGTACCCGCAGTTGTTTAATTAGAGGGATAATCTTAGAGAGAGAAAGTCTCTCGTGTGATTCTCGGTATTGTACGCGACATCATATCAATAGAATCACGTTAAAATTGTACGTTCTTGTGTATCGATCTCGCTCG
Organism: Helianthus tuberosus; assembly: GCA_030545235.1. Taxonomy (NCBI): domain Eukaryota; kingdom Viridiplantae; phylum Streptophyta; class Magnoliopsida; order Asterales; family Asteraceae; genus Helianthus; species Helianthus tuberosus. The sequence goes on from CM060451.1 coordinate 31,055,432, forward strand.
TGCACGGATTCCGCACGTCGTACGAGTCGGATCGCAATCGAAACGAATTCAAACAGAGACCTACAATAAATCAAGGTTTTGAAAGAAAAAGAAAAAGGTTTTGAAAACGAAAAACTGGAAATTTAAAAAAAAAGATTTCTCCCAAACGCCTTTGAATTGAAATCTAAAACTTTATAGACTTTTAGATTAAATGTTTTCGCATATCATATCCGAAAATTATCAATTTTTTAACCGTAAAATCCTGTTTAATTTGACGATTTTCAATGATCTGAACGAAGAACTCCCACACGTGATTCACGAACTAGTTACAGCCCTCAGCTTAATTTCGGGACGAAATTCCCTAAACAAGGGGAGGCTGTAACACCCCGTGTTTTCACGAGTGAAAGTCAAAGTCAAGGTCAAAGTCAACGACCGATTTCGCGCAACGTGACTCGTAGAATTGTTTCTATTATATTTAGATTATGTGGATTAAATGTCATACATTGCAATAATCGACTCATACTAACCGCATTTCAATCGACCTACGACCGTGAAGGATAGGAAGTAACAATGCGATAAAGTTAATCAAGCTATGCTAATCAAATCGACATCAAATCGTAACTCGAACTGTGTATTTTACTTGTCAGTTATACGTGTGTGTGTGCCTTACGTGTTACTTGTGCATGTTTATTTATGTTGTGTTGTGATAATCAAGCGAACTCAATCGAACTCGAAGTCTAACTCGAATATAATCGAACCCGAATCCCGAGTTGAACCATATAAGAAGTAGTTGGGACTGAAAGTAATTTGATTAGGAAACCCTATCGAATCGCTCGCAAATCGAAACCTAATCAACATCGCACCAAACACGTCAAAGGAGGCGGCATCCGCACGGATGACCAGTCCGCGCGGATAGCCTACCCGGGTGCGTGCCATGCGCACGGCTCACCCTTTCCCTTTTTGGCATCCTATAAATACACGGGTCACTCTCCATTTTTTCCACTTTTGGCAAGTGACGTCCGAACCGCACGCATTCTTCACCTTTTCTCAGATTTCTCTCAATCCAGGTAAGATCTTGCACTAATTCTTGTACATCTTTGATCACTACACGATTCTACACATTTCTATCTTTCGAATCTTCACTTTTAACCATGAAATCATCCGGATTTGAGGTATTCACGGGTGACGTCATCATGAAGTTCATAAGAACTTCAAGCTTGGCTTCATTCCACCAAGAATATCTCAGATCTAAACGATTTCTACAAGTTTTTTTACAATAACTTCACCTAGATCTAAACTTCTCTAAGGATAAAAGAGTTGAAAGAAATAAACCTAAGTTCTTTCCTTCTTTTACCCTTAAAACTGATACGAATCGGGTCGGTTCTAGTGTTCTACTCGTTAATAGTGATTCACTAGTTCTCGATCTGAAATCCTACCCACAGACAACTGGTTTCGGGGTCAACCGGAATGACCGTTCTGAGTCGCCGACAGGCCGAGTTAGGGTGGTTCCTGACCGGTCTAGTCACACGGGTGAGAACACAACTCCAAGTGATTGCCACGTAATCAGAACGTCTCGATAAACGACAACAGAAACCAAGTGTAGACGGACGGAACAACCAGACCAGTTGTCCGCACGGACAAGCTGTCCGCACGGACGAGCCGTACGCACGTACAGGTCATACGCACGTACAGGTCATACGCACGGGTTGTCACCCGCACGGACTACCCTTGGGACCCACTTACCAAACAAGGTTTGAGTATCGACGAACGAGCAATCCGGACGGACGACCTCTGAATGGATTACTCTTCGGATCATGAGATACTAAGGCCTTAAAATGATAATCAAGCAATCTTCATCCGCACGGCCAAGTCGTACGCACGGACAGGCTATCCAAACGGATTGTCTCTGCCCGCGCGCACAGGCTGCCCGCACGGACTACCATACGCACGGACTGTCGTCCGCGCGACCGGCTTGAAAGGTAGAAACACTTCGGTGTTTTCTGAATGCTACAACGAAAACTCCAAAGCACAAGCCATCATACACAAACACATCTTAGGAAGAAACAATTCACTTGAACATTTATCCACACAAACAACTTGTCCGTACGGATAAGTCACCCGCACGTACAACTAGTCCGCACGGATTACCACCCGCACGGACAGTCGTACGCACGGATAACCTATCCGGATGGAACACCATCCGCACGCATCACCATCCGCACGCATCACCATCCGCACGGATAGGTCATGCGCACGGATGACTTCTACTCACAGATAACTGATCCGCACGATCAGTCATCCTACCCACTCTCACTTGTACTGTTTTACGCGTCACTTATCGTTACGTTATCGAATCTATTCAGGCTAACCGTACTCGCTGTAAAGCGCTCCCTTCAATCCATATCGCTGTGAGTATACTCGAACCCTTTTTGCTTTTAGCACTTTTGGGTGTTACATACGTTACAACTATTCAAACTACAACTATCACACTACTCAAGCTATTTTAACGCTTAACCATTAATGCATGGTATACGTGGCTTATGAATGCTCGTTTGTTATGTTTACACATGGAATGTTGTCTACCTGCCTTAGCAATGATAGTACTATAGTTTGGACTCAGCACCCGTTCACACGGGGGTTGTTAAGGATCTTTTACTTGCATGGATTACAGTGGTAATCGTGTATTGCGAACTGCCTCGGGCAGTCACCCCGCAGTCATTGGTATCGATGGATCTATGTCGATAACTAACGTGCTTCATTTCACTATGTGTACGTGCTGGTTATGCGTAAACGAATTCGAACTCTATATGCTATTATCAAACTTGTATGCTCACCTTTACATTTTATGTATTGACGTTATTTTAACGTATGTGACAGGTGCTTAGGACGCACATGTGGTAGGAATTGGAAGCTAGAATAAAGCTTTAGAGCCCAACAAATAGTTGTCTGTAGATAACTAATTAGGGGTCTCTAGAAGCAGATAAACAATTGCTACTTATTTAAATCTGAGTTGTCGGAACAGAGTATTTGTTTGATGTTGTCTGTAATAACTTGTTTGACTATTTATGTTACGGTATGGGACGTAATGTTTACTTAAATGGTAATGATAGTTGTTATGGAAACTTCTGGACAATCTGTTTCGCTCAGTGCCGCGCCCCGATGATTCCGCCATCGGTTGGGGTGTGACATTTATGGTAGTAAGTTTACCATATTCACTGATCATAAGAGTTTAAGGTATATTTTCAAGCAAAAGGAGTTGAATATGAGACAAAGACGCTGGATGGAGATGCTTAGTGATTATGATTGTAATATCCAGTATCATGAAGGAAAAGAAAATGTAGTGGCAGATGCTTTAAGCCGAAAGTATCATGAAAAGCCAAAAATGGTACGTTCTCTTAAATTAAATCTACTAGTAGATTTAAATAATCAGATAAGAGAAGCACAAGAATCAGTAATCAAGGATGATACTGAAAAATTTAAAGGTATGCTAAAATAATTAGAACAAGGAACATATGGAATTTGGAGATTCTATGAAAAGAGAATGTGGATACCTAAATTAAGAAACCTACGTCACCATATATTAGAAGAAGCCCATAAGTCCAAATATACGATGCATCCAGGAAATGATAAAATGTACCAGGATTTAAGGAAAAATTTCTGGTGGATAGGAATGAAAAAGGACATAGCAGCCTGTGTTTCTAAATGTTTAACCTGTTCACAAGTCAAAGCTGAACACCAGAAACCCTCAGGTTTGTTACAGCAATTAGAAATGCCAGTATGGAAATGAGAATTAATAACAATGGATTTTGTTACTAAATTACCCAAAACAAAGAAAGGTAATGATACAATCTGGGTGATTGTAGATAGGCTAACCAAGTCAGCTCATTTCTTACCAATGAAGGAAACTTTCAGTATGGAACAGTTAGCTAAATTATATGTAAATGAAATTGTTTCTTTACATGGCATTCCTTTATCAATTGTTTCTGATAGAGATAGCCGATTTACCTCTCATTTTTGGTCAAGTTTCCAAAAGGCTATGGGAACCAAGTTAAATCTAAGCACGACTTATCACCCTCAAACGGACGGACAAAGCGAAAGGACAATTCAGACAATGGAGGACATGCTTAGAGCTTGTGAAATTGATTTTGGAGGTAATTGGGACGATCACTTACCTTTAATATAATTTTCTTATAATAATAGTTATCACACAAGTATCAATGTTGCACCATTCGAAGCACTTTATGGACGAAAGTGCCGAACCCCAGTCTGTTGGGCAGAAATTGGGAAAAGCAACTATCTGGACCTGAGATAGTGCAAGAAACAACTGATAAGATTATTCAAGTCAAGGAACGACTGAAAACAACACGTGATCGACAGAAAAGTTATGCTGATAACCGACGCAAGCCATTGGAATTTCAAGTAGGAGATAAAGTATTGTTGAAAGTCTCTCCTTGGAAAGGAGTGGTAAGATTCAAAAAAGGGGAAAGCTAAGTCCCAGGTATATTGGACCTTTTGAGATTATTAGAAGAATAGGACTTGTAGCCTATCAGCTACAACTGCCAGAGGAAATGGCAGGAATACATGATGTGTTTCATGTATCTAATCTCAAAAAGTGTTTAGCTGATGAATCATTGATAGTACCTCTTAAGGATATAGAGGTAAATGAACAACTCAAGTTTGTAGAAAGGCCTCTACAAATTGAAGACAGGAAATTCAAAAATCTCAAATACAAGAGATTAGTTCTGGTCAAAGTGAAGTGGGACTCCAAAAGAGGACCTGAGTACACATGGGAGCTTGAATCTGAAATGTAAAGGAAATATCCGCACTTGTTCCAGTAGATCTCGAGGACGAGCTCTAAAACAAGGTGGGGAGGATGTAACAACCCTTAATAAACCGACACCCTATTATATTTTAAATGTTCCAGTATGTCTTTAAATACACCTCGTATGTGAAAACCGAGCCCGGAATACAGTATAACATTAAAACTAAAATATAAAATCTGACTTTTAAGCTGAGGCGGGCCGCATAGGATCCCACCTCAACCTTACGCGGGCGGTATCAAGGCTCAAAGCTGAATTCGGTGAAACTTAAGTTAAGGCGGACCGCGTAAGCTAACCTTAACTCTTACGCGGGCCGCGTGAGATCAAAAAGGTGGCGCAGCCCGGTGATGACACGTGTCATCATCGTGGCGAGTCTAGGCGATGACCCGGATCAGCTATACGTTGACTGGATGTTGATGCGGGCCGCGTAAGGCCTTGCTTACTCTTACGCGGGCCGCGAGAGGACCAGATTTAGCAACTATATAAGGAGGCCTCGGGATTTCATTTCCGTCGCTCACATCTTTTCTTTCTAAACGAATTCTGAAGTAGTAGAAGTAATACGCAGGTATTATATCCCCCTAATTAGCGAGGTTCTGCTCCGTTGTAAGTATTATAACCCCAGTTTCGTAGTAGATACGCTGCCCGATTGATTTAGGGTTCCGTAACAATTGTCGTAGTTCTGCCCGACGTAGTTGTTGGAATGCCGTCTCGAGGAGGGTATCATTAATATTTTCAAAGGGTTATGATACTAACCAATGTACATTTGTATAAATTATAGATTATATCCAGGAAACCCTTACGCGAAGTCTAAGATAGCAATGTGAGTTTATCCTCTTTTTGATAACCTTTTTGTAATATTTTACAAAACCTTAAATGTTTTACAATATGATTAAGCGGTGATTGAGTCTTTGTAGTTCTTCAATTACTGCCGGTATGTTAGGGTTTTGTATACAAAATTTACTACCTTGTGAGTAGTAAGTCGGGGATGACAGTACGTTACCATTGGACGACGAGTTAACCAATGTGTAATATGACCCACAAGTCAGGATTGACAGTACTGAATGAGTAATTGTGTAGAAATAAACAATGTCATCGCTCTCAATACTGTTTTAATTGATAAAATGTTTCTCGATTAAAATGGGATTCACTCACCAGTATTTCCCACAGACAAATGTTTATAAAACGCGTTTCAGGTAACACAATGTGACATCCAATTAGTAAAAAGCTAGCTTGAGAGCACTGAAGGCTTGGGAAAAATGTGGTTATAAAAGTTATATAAAAGACGATGTTTTAAATTCAATAAAATAGGGTTTATCCCTATAAACGTATTGTAATAAGAAACTTGGGTTTTGCCCATGTGATTATTAATATTAAATGAGGTGGTTTTACTCTGATAAACATTTCCTAACTACGGTCCTGATGAAATTTCCGCTGCCAAATTAAACAAGCTGATACCACCAAACTCTGAGTTCGCGTCCGCCCGTTCCCGGGACAGATAAGGGATCGGGGGTTAATTATTATTCTTTACCGAATAACTATTTATATAAGCCAAAAAAATAAGGGAAAATAATATCGTTTCCTACACATTTGTGACGAGTTTCCGACAAAAAATAAGAAACCCCTAATTAATTGACAGTTGCGTCACAAATCTATCACAAATAATCTACAAAAGGTTAAGAGTGAATTTAAAAAATTGTCATTTATCTTTATACCTATTTTCAGGGCCTGTCCTTTATGTTTAAAATTGACGAGTTTTGTCCTTTATCTTTTCATATCATACACGTTTTGTCCTTTAGGCCTAACCTAGTTAGTTTTTTCAGTTAAATTTTGTCATATGCTTTGCACATGAGAGCATTTTTTGTCAATTCAAAGGTAAGTTCAACGGCAGATTTACAGCTCAAAGCTTCTGCAACTTTTGAATTGACAAAAATGCCCTCATGTGCAAAGCACATGACCAAATTTAACTAAAAAAACTAACTGGGTTAGGCCTAAAGGACAAAACGTGTATGATATGAAAACATAAAACACAAAACTCGTCAATTTTGAACATAAAGGACAACGCCTGAAAATTGGTATAAAGATAAGGGACAACCCTTGAAATTCACTCAAATGTTAATTATTATTGTTTACCGAATAAATACTAATATATGCAAAATAAATAAGGGAAAATAATACCATTTCCTACACACTTCTGACAGAATATTTATTTATTAATTAAAATAAACCATCCGTCGGGATTTCGTCACAACTTGTGACACATTTCCGACAAATATCCTTGTATTAAACATAAATACAAGGATATATACTATTATATTTATAAATAATAATAAAACTAGTATATAATAATTATAAAATAAACATATTCCTATACATTTATGAGAAAATGCTTATTTTTAAAAATAATTGTCACAAAGGCGTAGGAAACAAGCCATGTATGAATACAATTTCCTACGCATTTATAACAAAAGGCTTAATCCATTGCAAGTTGTGACACATTTTCTTACGACATTTAAGGATTTGTCACAAATGGTAAGGGTGACATGACATGTTAACCGGCGTTGCCCACCACTCCCTCTTTGTGTTAAGGGCGTTAAATGTTAATGGGTTATTTGTTAACCTATTAACGAAACGTCAAAAGATTGGATTTGTTTTCTTTTAAACAAAAAACCCAGAAAAAAATGGTGTTAGATAAAATTAACGAAATTAAACAAGTTTCTTGAGGTTAAATGAGAAAAAGTGAGTGATGTGCTCGTTTAACACCACACAAAACTCACTCCTTTAACATACTTTCCTTTATAAGAAAATACACGAAACATTATTTTTCCAACTAAATATCAACCCCTAATACAAGATATGATATCATGACCCGTAACAAGCATGCCACAACTTTCACATTTAAAACCTGCACCTCATATCTCTCTCTCTCTCTCTACAAAATGATCTCACCGGAGCTACAACACGTCCGGAAAACCTTCCCTCTTCTATCCGACCACAATACATCCACCATAAACCACCGCTCGATCGCCGCGGACCTCGACGGAACCCTACTCAAAGCCAAACTCTCATTCCCATACTACATCCTCATCGCAATCGAATCCGGCAGCCTCCTCCGCGGCCTCATCCTGATAACATCTCTCCCTATCATCTCCTTCATCTACAGCTTCATCTCCGAATCTCTCGCCGCCAAGATCCTGATATTTATCACATTCTGCGGCGTCAAATACCTCGACATCCAGGGCGCTTCTCGCGCCCTCCTGCCGCGGTTCTACGCCGCAGATGTGAGGAGAGATAGCTTTCAAGTGTTTGATAGGTGTGAGAGGAAGGTAAATAACCGAATTAACCGATGGTTCGGTTTTTTTGTTTATGAAAACTCGGCTTTAGTTATGCTTGTATTGATAAACGAACTGAACCGAATCGATGTATCATTACTTTAGTGTTTTTTTTAACAAACCAAACGGAACTGAATTGATATATCATTAAAGTTTGTTATTTTATATAACTCATGTTTTTTACTTTAGTGTATATATTTTAACCAAACCGAACCGAATCGATATATCATTAAAGTTTTGTTATTTTATACTATAACTTATGTTTTTTTTTTTACTTTAGTGTATCATTAAGGTTTGTTATTTTATATATCTCACGTTTTTTACTTAAGTGAATATATTTTAACCAAAACTAAGGGCATCCCCAATAAGGATGTTTTTTTGATGTTTTTATTGTGCCAAGGTGGCATTGCCCCACAAATTACACACATTCTCTCTTGACCCATATTATCATCCAAAAACAACACTCTTTCTCCTTTCTCCTTTCTCCTCTTTCCTCCTTCCATCTCACAACACCTTTCTCTCCTCAAATACATGTTTTTCCCTATATACACCACCACATATTCTCTCCTCCACCTCACACCCTCTCTCATCCACCTCCCCTTTCTCTCTCCCTACAAACATCAACATACATCCTATTCTGGATACTCTAACTAAACCGAATTGATATATCATTAAAGTTTGTTATTTTATATAACTCATGTTTTTACTTTAGTGTAAATATTTTAATCAAAATGATTTGAACCGAATTGATATATCATTAAAGTTTGTTAATTTTCTATAACTCATGTTTTTTTAGTGTATATATGTTAACCAAAACGAACTGAACCGAATTGATATATCACTAAGGTTTGTTATTTTATATAATTCATGTTTTTTACTTTAGTGTATCATTAAAGTTTGTTATTTTATATAACTCATGTTTTTTTTTTTTTTTTTACTTTAGTGTATATTTTCTAAAGTAAAACTTTAAAACAAACACTTGTACTACTTTATTTCTTTCAGTCAAAGTACTTATTAAAACGTGTCAGCATATTGATGATGAAACGAATTTCGTTTACATCAATCAATGTAGTTATTTTACGGCTGATGAATGATTATTCAGGGTGAAGGGAGTGGTGCGGTGAAGTCATCGGCAAACCGGTTTGTCGAGCGGCAATACCGGCGCCGTCCCGTTTTCTCGCGCGGCAAACATGTGAAATCGGTACCACCTCACCGATCGACCAAACCAAAGTGGAAAAGTTGGGGGGACAAGACTGTTGGCAGGTGTTTGTGTGTGCAATATTTATTTAACATATAATTTATAAAAAAAAAAAAAAGTTTACCACTTTCAAGTGTTTAACCATTACCAACACTTTTCACCAAAGTTTAAACTCTTCACACTGAATGACATGGCACACTTTAATTGGTCGATTTTGAAGTTTGCCACTTTCACCTATTTAACTACTCCCTTCACCCTCAGTAAATTTAATTAGATTCTAAAAACAGATTTTTGCATGGTCCACACATTTTCGCTTTATAAAAAAACGGTTAATTAACTATAACCGACACAAAAACTGATTAACTGAAACCCTATTGGTTAAGATACTCTTAATAAATGCAATGGTTAATAGGTAATTGTGACGGCGAACCCGGTGGTGATGGTGGAGACGTTCGCGAAGGAGGTTTTAGGAGCGGAGAAGGTGATCGGAACGGAGATTGAAGTGGATGTACGGACGAAGAGAGCTACCGGATTTGTTACGGAGCCTGGTGTGATGATCGGTGAATTGAAGAAGGTGGCGGTTGTTATGGAGTTTGGTGAAGAGTTGCCGGATATTGGTCTCGGTGACCGGAGATCTGATTGTGAGTTTATGTCTGTTTGCAAGGTTAGTTGTTCTGTGAGTTTTTTTTTACTCTTTTTGGAAGGACGTTTGAAGTTTGATAATAGCATCAACATCACATGGTATAAAACCCATGGATTAAAATCAAACCATTAGACCATTGGGTATGAGGAGGATAGTCTTCAAAGGGACTATCCTCCACATAAGCGCCACGTAAGCATGGGGGACCATCCCCTTAGAGACTATCCAAGGGTGTGGTGGATGCTCCTTCCCCATTTTTTTATTATTTATTTTTTGCCATATTAATTAAAACAAACTAAATAAAAATAAAAAAAAGTTACATTTAAATAAAAACTTAAAGCTACATTAAAAAAAAACCTAAAGTAACATTAAAAAAAACCTAAACTTAAATTAAAAAAAAAGCCTAAAGTTACAAATAAATAAAAAAACTACGCGTTGTTTTCTCCGAGACTCCAAATGTGATCGATCAAGTCCGATTGAAGATTGACATGTGTGAAATCGTTATGTAACGAGAACCTGTTCAAATCTTGTTGTTCTCCGCTAACCGGAACATTATTCTCCTCCACCGCGTTCTCGTCATACTCACAAATTGCATGTCTTTCGTCTTCGAGGATCATGTTATGCAGCAGAATACAAACATACATACAGTATCGCAACGTTTTGGGTGTAAAAGCGCGTGCTGGGTTTTCAATAATATGCCATCTTTGTTGGAGAATCCCAAAACACCGTTCAATATCTTTTCTAGCCGCTTCTTGAAACTTGGCAAATTTCTTTCTTTTTTCATCCGCAGGATGCCTAACCGTTTTAACTATTGTAGAGTATTGTTGGTATATTCCATTGGCAAGATACTACCCGTGTCTGTACTCCACGCCCGAAACTGTAAAACTCGTATCAGGACCGACCCCTTTTATAACATCATCAAAAACCTCCGAATTTTGTAGAACGTTGATGTCGTTATTCGAACCAGGAATACCAAAGAAAGCATGCCAAATCCATAGGTCTTGAGACGCAACAGCTTCTAGAATTATTGTTGGATGTCCCTGATCGCCTCGCGTATACATTCCCCGCCAAGCGGTAGGACAATTCCGCCATGGCCAATGCATGCAATCAATGCTCCCGAGCATGCCTGGAAAACCGTGCCTTGCTTGGTGGTGTTGATACAAATTTTGAACGTCATTGTGATTCGGTTTTCGCAAATATATTTGGCTGTAGAGCTTCACCACAAATTTGCAAAACTTGTATAAACATTCTCTAGCAGTTCTTTCGGACATCTTTAAGTATTCGTCCCAAGAATCGGCTGTCGTCCCATAAGCAAGTTGACGAATCGCCGCAGTACATTTCTGTAAGGTAGTGAAGCCCATTTTGCCTCTAGCATCGGGTCGCATGGTAAAAAAACGGGTGATAAGCGGCTAAATCGTCGGCGATACGTAAGAAAAGTCGACGACTCATTCTGAAACGGCGTCTAAAAATAGCCTCCGAGTACAGCGGCTCGTCGGCAAAGTAATCAACGATTAATCTTTGGTTAGCACCTACAAGATAACAAAATATATATACAACTTATAATTAAAAAAATAAGACTAAAAACATAAACTTAAAAAATTAAGAATAAATATATAAGAATAAAAATATCACTAACTTTCTCGGTCTCGCTCGATGTGTGGGTTCCTGTTTCGTGGTTGTGACGAAACCTCCTCCTCTTCTTCTTCCAAAATTATTTGTGTCGCCTCTACCACCTTGTTTATAAAAAAATGTACGGCTTCCATGGTGTCCGTCGAACCCGATGAAGAAGAAGATGACATGGTGTATTTTTTAGAGTAGATTATGTGGGTATTTTGTATAAAAATGTGGGAGTTGTTTGGAGAAAGTGGGTGAATTTTGGTATAAAAGTGGATAGATATGTGTGTATTTATAAAGGTTTTAAATTAAATTGATTTTTTTTAAATTAGCTGTTATATCGACGGATATATTGAATGGACCCCACCAATCTTGCCCCGTCTCCACCGTCTGAAATCCGACGCATGTGCCGAGCCTGGCCCCTTGGGGGCGGTGTGCGACGTGCCTAAAGCGGGGGACGGTCCTTTGCCGAAGCCCATACCCATTGGTCTCAGGAGTTCAGGACCACCTCCGTGTAGTAGGAGATTGACTTTGGTAGTCCGGCTTGTTGTAGCGGACTAGTACGGTTTGTTTAAGTGGGGACCACATATACACATGTCTTTTTTTTAGTGTAAAAGTGGGGTATAATGAAGGTTTTGAAGGAGTGTTGAAGTAAAAGCGGGTTTAAAATGATGTGAAATGCTGATGTGAGAGGTCTTAATTTTACACTTTGACTAACGTTGTGGATGTTCTAAGGCTAGAGGGTGTGGGATGGAGCCCCTTGCATGTTATAAAGGACACCTCAGCGCCACCTAGACGCCACGTCAGCCAGGGGGCTTTATAACCCCCCCCCCCCCCCTTTAATTTGCAGGGTGTGGGATGGAGCCCCGTCATCATTACCTAATTATTTTTTATTTTAACATTTTATTTTTTTAAATTAAATGACCATTTTATATAACTAGAATATTAAAAAAAACATAATTTCATCCTAAAAAAAATAAAAAACATCACAAAGTCATTAAAAAAATAAGAAGGTACTAGAAAAAAAAAACTACATATATTTCGCCCTAATTTGATTCTTGCGAGCCTCCATAATGCGTTGATCCGTCTCCGATAGATGTGAGAAATCTTTCGCTAGAAAATCCATATACATCGCTCGCACCGCTTTTCCTTCGAGTGTTGTTGACGAGATTAGTATGTATGTTGTTAAAGTTGCTAATCTTCGTCCTCATTGCGCCCCATTTTCCCGAAATAGAGTCGGCCCGTCGATATACGCCGCGACCCATGGCGGTGAAAAACTTGTCACGAATACGGTTCCAAAAAACCTTTATGTCTTGGTCGTCACCTATAAAAAAATATATTTATAAAGGTATATGTTTGATTTAAAAAATAAGTTTACAAAACTATATATTTACCAACAATCGAGTCCTCCGATACGTCGAGCCATGCTTTTGCCAACTCGAACTCTTCCGTAGGCGTCCAATATTCGACCTTTTTGGTAGCACGTTTCTCGGACTCATCCTTCTTTTTATGGTTTCTTTTTTTTCTAGAAGAGGGTTCGACTTGGGTTTCGGGAACGGATTGGGTTTCGGGTATGTTTTGAGGAATGTGTTGGGGTATGTTTGAGGGAAAAAACTGGGGTTGAGAATAATACCCAAAAAAACCGGGCATCGGTTGAGTGATGGGATGAGGAGAAGTTGGGGTTGTTGGTGGCATTGGGTAATATCCAACCTCACCCGTACGCGAGTCTCGGCGATACCGGTCCTCTTGCTCGTTGTTTTGCCAGTACGGATTGTTCGGGTCCCATGGGTTTAGGTTGTTGGGTAACATTGTAGAGAGGGGTTTAAAAAAAATTAGCCAACTTTATAAAAAGTTGAGAGAAAATGGGTGGAATTAGATGGAAAAAAATGGAGGAATTGAAGAGAATTTATAAACTTTGAAAAACAATTTTTTTTTTTTAAACCCCTGACCGTTCAACGGTCAAAAATATTAAAGGGGCCTCGATCTGTGTGATTTTTGCTCGTTATCATGTTCGCGAGCCACCTATAGCTCCCCAACTTAATTCCGGTGGTGTGGGTGTATGGCGCCCACGGCGCTATAGGTGCTGACAGGGCGAGGGTGGCGCCCCCCACACCCTCCGGCCTAATATGCCATTTAGGCGAGAACTCACATATTGAATAGTAATCAACTAGTCATTTAATATTGTTTCTTTTTTTTTTTACTTTAAAACAATGTTTTTTTTACTGGATACGTTATTCTTTTGAACGGCCAATAAATAAAAGTCTGGCTACACGGGTCACTCAATGGCAAAAGACGACAGTGCGATCAAGCACACCATCTCCAGTTTTGGAGAAAACCCGTCACCTAAAGGCTCACTGCGATAAAACCTGGTTGGGATCGGATTTTTTATTGAACCGGCCATACTAACCGCTTATTGAGTGGACTAGTTGAATAGGACTAAAAAATCGGATAACATCAAAGTTGATTTGAATATGCATATTATATAATTATATAAATATAAAATATAAAGTAAAAAGTGTATTGTTGTATTATTTATGTTTAAAAGAATAAGAAAACAAATTGTTGTTAGCTTAAAGGCAATTTATAAAGAGATTTTTGTGAAGGTAGAGTATTTGGTTTAGCTATGAAATAAAATATCGATCATGTTTCTAAATTAGTTGGCAGACACTTGTATTTGAGTGTGAGGTCCCTTCGGTTTTGTCAACTTGCTATAAAATCTCTTGACATTTAAATATAACTATAGCATTAAGAGTTTTTTTTTCTTCTTATAAATAACTGAAGCAATTGTTTACTTATTATTTTTGTAGGAGGGTTACATGGTACCAAAAGACCATTTTGCAAGCCTAGTATCCCCACAATGTCTGAAAAACCAGTTAATATTCCAAGATGGCTGCTTAGAGCGACCATCAAGCTACATCATCTACTATATTTGCTTACCATTCAGATTCCTTCTACACCCTTTTCGTGCTTACTTCAATCTCTCGCTAATCGAGGGAATTGCAAGATGTGCTTATCGTCGAATGTGGTAGGCCTTGTTAGAGACGAGAAACTACAAAGGCGTCAGGGGTACAAAATGGTTTAGGTGTGCTTCTGGTATCAAATAAAACGTATTATAACTATTAATTTACATAATAAAATGCTATAAGCGTTGTCCGTAAGAACTTTTTCAAATAAAACGTATTATAAGGCTCCCTCATGACCACCATGACCCTCGACATCAGCGTTATGTCACTTACCTCTAATCCATCATCCAAAACCACTATCCTAAGGGTGTGGTCAAGACCTAAACCACTATCTCCTTATTTTAATTTATTTTTGTCTAAAGGAAAAAGAAATATTGGAAAAAGGGTAAAGGAGACCCGTGGTTGCCGTGGTTTAGTCCACACGAACCATGGTGGATGAGGCAAGGAGATGGTGTAACAATCCATTAATGGTCCTACGTGGTGATTGATGACCCAACCCATGCCACCTCAAATTGGTTTGATAAAAACTAGAGGTCCTGCAACCTCAAACTGCTAAACCCGAACTCAAAATCTTTAAAAAAAGCAAATCTAAAATGATTGGAAAGAACACGAAACACAGTATGGAAACAAAACCAACACGAACATAACGAAAACTTAATCAACGGAGGTCACCTGTTGCCATTCTCCATCAACAGCTTGTATCCATAATGTCACGTTATTATCGCTAGCAGCAACCGCCAAAAGATTTCCAGTCAAAGACCAAGATACCCTCCAAACAGGAACCTTAAAATCACACAACACCTTACCATTCCAATTATCACCTTCTTTCCCAACAGTCCATATCACAACAGTACAATTGTCGACTTTGGGAGTCCCAGCGTGCATTTGTAACACAGGAAAACAATTTATTTTCCAGAATCCATTAGATAGCTTCCATACTTTAACCTTGTTATCACAACAGTACCATCCTCAGACGCACTTGCATTTGTGCAGGCATTTTTCTTTCTTTGTGTTATGAAGTATGTGAATTTTCTGCAATCCAAAAAACAATGTAAATGCAAAGGAAAAAAAATAAGTAAATGGAGATCAGAGCTCAAAAGGGTCCGTTTCCGATACCATTATCCAACTTTGTGATGTCATGAGAATAGAAGATGAATTAGTCCTATTATTCAAGATGTTAATGAAAGTGTGACAAACATGTATTTGAAATTCACAAGTTGGTTTAGTTGTGGTAAGAATAGAAGATGAATTAGTCCTAAAGGGAACACCTTAACAGCAGGGCGGACTTAGGTGTTGGGCTGGGTGTGCGGGCGCACCTCTTAAAAGAGCAAAAATCGTGTATTTTACAGGCAAAAATCTCGGTCGTACCCCTTGAAAGTTGGGTTAAACCCCTCGTCCGCACACCTAGAAAATAATTTCTAGGTCCGCCAATATCACACAAATTTAGAGGCGGATAACAGTTGATTTGATAGTACATAACTACATATTAGGACAACCCGGATGAAAGTTCTGGGTGCTCTTACATATATTATAGTGTTTAAGATAGATAAGGAGAAAACGTACCCGTTACTATGGGCCATGATAAGCCCAATAGAGAAGCTAGTCCGAACTCCGAAGCATAAATATGGAGAAAACGTACCCCTTACTATGTGAGTCACCACCCAGTCAACCACATTTCACAGCGGGATCGAAACAGTGGCGGAACTAGAACATTAATTCAGGGGTATCCCAAAAAAAAAAAAAATTTACCGTGCAATCATACAATATTAAAAAAACAATAATACATAAATAAAGTAAAACAAATACCTAATAGATTTGTCCTCTTCTTTTTTTCATAGCTTGAAATCGATCCATCACATCGTCGTCTTTTACTTCACTTAAAAAATCATTTTCGACCGCACAAACCATAGCATTGTTCAAGAATTCCAGGCCGATTCGATTGCGTAAATCCGTCTTCACAAGCTTCAATTTCGAAAAACATCTTTCAACGGTTGCGGTTGCCACCGGTAAAAGCAAAGCTAGCTAGCTTAACAACCCGATAAACTGTAGGACAAGAACTATGCGTTCACGTTTCAACCATAACATGCGCAAGATCACTTATTCCATTCAAGTCTTCAAAGTTATCATCATCGCTTATTGTGTGACGAAAAGACTCAATATCACTCAAAGTTATCATCATCGCTTTGAAAAAGTTCCCAATCAAAGCTTGTTTTTTGGATTTTGGTTTCGTCATCACTTCAAAGAATTCAAACAATCACACAATCAATTCAAACAATCAAAGAATTCAACGGCTAAGTAACAAAGTATAAAACTAATGAAAGTATTAATAAACCAACTAATAAAACTAAGAGTAAAATGCACGGATAGTCCCTGTGGTTTGGTAAAATTTCACCCTTAGTCCCCAACTTTTGGAAATTACACCCGTGCTCCCTGTGATTTGACAGTTTGTTACTCGGATAGTCCCTGGAGTGGATAGGGGTTAGTTTTCTCCGTTAAGTCCATGTGAAATTACAAAATTACCCTTGCTTTTATTAAAATATAAAAAATAATTCACATACACACACAATTACCAGATTTTTTTTCCATGGCTCTCTCTCTCTCTCTGGCAAACCCCCAGCACCACCACCTGCCACCACCCACCCCCCACAACACCACCAGCCACCACCTACCCCACACCACCACGACCAACCCCACACCACGACCGCCTGCTTCAAATCCGACAATCAGCACATACTTATCGAAAATTGTAATTTGTGTATCACCGTCGTCCTCAGGTATGAAAAAAAACCCTAGATTTCTAAATCTACAGGAAATTGCAGCTCAATTTATTTCAAAACATCAAAAATGATACAAAAAACACAACAGAAAACAGTAATTAGGTGAAGAGGTATGGTCTCAATTCCTTGCCAACATGGCAAGGACCACACCACTTTTTCCATCAGACGTGGCGCTGACATCGACGAAGTCATCCAGAAGCTTCTAGAAGCTTCTGGAAAATATCTAGGTGGCTCCAAAGATGCTTCACCCGACATAAAGGACACAACGTGTCACCAGTCACCAGGCGCCACGTAGGCCTGTAACAAATCTAAGGGCAGCCCGACAATGCCAGTACGACGTCTCCAAGATGGGCAAATGCGAGCGCGCCACGTGTACCACTACACTGACCACAACAGAGGAGACCAAGAGGATATTCCCCTTGGTCGGACAGCTGGCGCGCAACCACAGCTGGCATCGCTGCTCTTCCCTCTCTCACCCTCCGGCTATAAATAGAACCCTTCATCATTCAGGTTAAAGGATCTTGCTCTCTCTATTCTCACACTTAACACACACTGTTTATTCTCCCTCGGAACAGTACTTTTTCTCACGCCGGAGCCTGGTTAAGAGGGAAACCCCCATATTCCCCTCTTAACGAGACTAACGGTGTTGCTGTTTTGTAGGAACCGAACCATCTCACGAGTAGAAAGAGAAATTGAACCCACGGAAGGAATAACCCCACAGATTAGCCATAGTGTTAACCTGTGTTTCATCATTGGCGCCATCCGCTTTTAGCAAAACCACTCTCATCTCTTTTTCTTTTCAAAAAACACTCGTCAAACATGGCTGAACAAAACCCTTCTCACCAAGTAGATGGAGACGTTTCTTCCTTCGAACTCGTTTCAGACAACGTACACGTCCAGCGGGGTCCAAGGAACGAAATTATCCAAGAAGGGCCGATGAACAATGAGTTTCCCAGCATCTTTGGGAGTACATCCAGGATTGCTACTCAAAACGCACCTGGCGCTACTTTCCAAACTCCACCCAGACCACAAACGGAGCTACGTTCCAGCCTCCGTCAAAGGTAGTCCAACAGACACCACCACCAGTGCAAACTCAGAGCCATGGAGCTGGCCCCTCAGCTCCATCGGACCAAGCACAACTAAACTTCTCTGCACTACTCGGGCTACCTGAACGAAAAACTCTGGCTTCCTGGTATGCCGAACAAGTGGCGTCTATAAACCTTGTTTACACACAACTCAGCGCGCAGCAAGCTCTGCTACAGGCACAAGCAAACCAGTCCGCATTTGTCACTCCACTGCCGAGGCCTTTAAGCGCCCCCATGCCTCAACTGACCAACGCCTTTAATCTACGTCCTGAGTCAGTACCTCCACCACATATTAGAAGACCAAGCGCGCACGACACGCGCGATACGTACGGTGAAACAAAGAGTAATTACGTGCAGTATTCTCATCAACCGAAGAGGCCAATACAGAGTCGTTTAGGTCCGCGCAACATAAACGACGAACTCGAAGATGACGATGAGACATACAGAGATAGCACAGTGTTCAGCAGGTTGCCACCGGAGCATGATGCATACAAACCTCGAAAGCGCGCGGGTTATGATCCAAAAGCTGAACATGATTACACTCTAAGCTATCGCCCAGACGACATGGCTGAGAATTCAAAGTTCATCAGAGAGATCGCCACGGCTGCCATAGACAAAACAAAATTGCCACACAACGTGGGCAAATACAATGGGTTGACAGACCCAGACGATCACCTCCAAGTTTTTAACGGTGCGGGAGCAACGGGCGGATGGAACTTACCAACCTGGTGTCATCTCTTCGCTCAAACCTTCATAGGCGCCGCGCGCGTCTGGTTTGACAGCTTACCAGCAGGAAAAATCAAATCATGGGTTGATTTCTGAGAGAAGTTCCTGGTACACTTCTCACAGCAACGACGACACACCAGGGATCCAGCCGATTGTTTGAACATATGGCGCAGAGACCACGAGAGCGTGGAAGATTTCATTACTAGGTACAACAAAGAATGTTTGGAGATCGGCGATGTAGGCGAGAAAATGATGCACGCACATTTCATGAGGGCTGTCAAGTGCGATTATCTCATCAAGCGCGTAAAAGGAAGAGACGGAGGACCCAAAGACTGGGAGACCTTCATTGAAGCAGCCAAAACCATCGCGCAGTCGGATAGACAGTTGACCGGCGACGACCACCGTCAGCGTAGTTACAACCATACCGACCGGCACAGCAAGAAAGGCAGAAACCAACCTTGGAAAGCATCCGGTCACAGAGAAAGAAGCCCGGTAAGAGAGGATGTGCGCCACACGATCAACCAAATAGCACACCGAAAAGAGGTGAAAAGAGAAAACAGAGAGAAGCAGTGGACACTCCTAACGAAAACCCCTTCAGAAGTCTTGGCAACCGAGAACCACCAGTTCAAGCCACCACTACAAATACGCAACAAAAGGGGCCAAGACCCGAATCTTTTCTGTGAATTCCACGAGGACACAGGCCACCTAACTGACGATTGTTTCAGCCTCAAACAAGAGATCGAAAGGGCCTTAAGAGACGGAAAGTTAACTCACCTGGTCAAAGGTGGAAGGCGTGATTACCGTCAGATTCAAAGAAGAGAAGAAGGGTCGGATAACAAAAAACTCCAGAAGTTAGAAACCCACATGGTTCAAGGGGGTCCACGAAGGCCAAGAAGAAACTACAACAAGCGCGCGCAAGATGACTCATGGCGCGAGAAACAAGTCGTTTTCCCTGTTGTAAGAGGAGGCCCACGAGAAAGAAGGCCAATAGTCATCTCGGGCGTCATAGGGCATTACCAAACAGATTACATCTTCATCGATCCGGGGAGCACTGCGGATATCATATATGAACAGTGTTTTAATCAGTTCGATCAAGAAGATAAAGCGCGCTTAGAACCAGTTGATTACCCGCTCACTGGTTTCTGCAACGAAGCCGTTTTTCCTCTAGGACAAATATCGTTCCCAGTGTTGCTCTCGGACGGAAGAAACTCAAGAACAGAAGAAGTCACGTTCATGGTGCTGCCAGCACATTCAAGACACGATATTCTGCTGGGAAGAGAATCCCAAGGTGATTTCAACAGGATCTGCTCTGGCCCACACTCAGCAGTGGGATTCCCAACAGAAACAGGAGTAGCCATCATCTATGCAAGCAAAGAAGTATTAGCGACAGATGAGCTAAGACCTGCCAAGACAAGGAAACCAGAAGCACGCCAAGAGGCAGAAAAATGGGTGCTAAACAGCGCATATCCAGAACAGACAGTAACCTTGGGACCTGCAATGTCCGATCTGACGCGCGCGGCGCTAAAAAACTGTTGTTCCAAAATATGGATGTCTTTTCCTGGACACCAGCATACATGGTGGGTGTTCCACGCCACATAGCTGAACACCGCTTAAACGTCTCGGAAGAAGCCAAACCGGTGGTACATGCTAAGCGCCATTTGGGAGACATAAAGCACGACGCCATGAAAGAGCAGGTGATAGAGCTGTTAAACGCGGGAATCATCAGGGAGGTCAGGTATCAAACGTGGGTTGCAAGCCCAGTGATGGTCCAGAAGAACAACGGTAGCTAGAGAATGTGCGTGGACTACAAAGATCTGAATAAGGCATGTCCACGCGATTGTTACGCCTTACCAGACATTGATGAGAAGATCGATTCACTTGCCACATTCCGATGGAAATGTTTCCTCGATTGCTACAAAGGGTACCACCAGGTACAGATGGCCGTACAGGATGAAGACAAGACCGCGTTCCGCACACCAACAGGGCTATACTGCTATACCAAAATGCCTTTTGGTTTAAAGAATGCGGGCGCGACTTATCAGAGGCTCATGAACGAAACTTTCCACGATGCCATCGGCAAGTATATAGAAGTGTATATGGATGATCTGGTTATTATGAGCAAAGAGGAGAGTACAATGTTGCTGAACATCCAAAAGACGTTCGACACCTTGCGCGGCGTCAGTATCAAGTTAAACCCAGCGAAATGCTCTTTCGGCATGGAAGAGGGGAAATTCCTGGGTTTCATTGTCACGAAATATGGTTTCAAGGTGAACCCTGACAAGATACAAGCAATAGAACGCATGCCGTCACCTTCAACGATCAAGGAGATGCAAAAATTGGCAGGACGGTTGGCAGCACTTAACCGCTTCCTGGCCAATCACGCAGCTAAATCATTCCCGTTTATAAAAACTCTCCGTAACTGCATGAAGAAGAGCCAATTTCAGTGGACTCCGGAAGCCGAAAGCGCATTCCGCGAGATGAAAGACTGCCTCATCAAGCTGCCAACATTAACTGCACCAGTCAAGGGCGAACCTCTGGTACTGTACTTATCAGCCTCCGACAGAGCAGTAGGAGCAGTGTTGCTTGTAGATCGACAGGGTGTCCAGACGCCAGTCTATTATGTGTCACGAACTCTAACCGACCCAGAAACCCGGTACGCAATCATGGAGAAACTAGTACTCGCGCTGATCCATGCATCAAGAAGGCTGCGCAGGTACTTTGCCAACCACGTCATTTACGTGCTAACAAACTACAATATTGGCAACATACTCGCAAGGCCAGAGATTTCAGGGAGACTAGCAAAATGGGCGATAGAGCTCGGGAGTCATAACGTAGTGTTCAGACCAAGGCCGGCGATCAAGGGCCAAGTACTTGCAGATTTCATGACAGAGGTACCGGATGACAAAGATCGAGAATGCAAGGCGATGGAAAAAGCCGAAAAACAGCAAGTGGAAGAACCATGGCTACTATACACAGATGGTGCGTCTAACGAGGATGGCGCAGGTGCTGGTCTCCGGCTGGTGAGCCCTGACAAACATGAGTTCACCTACGCCATACGCCTGGATTTTAAAAGCACCAACAATGAAGCTGAATACGAAGCTTTCCTTGCTGGTTTAAGGTTGGCAATAAAAATGGGAGTACGACACATCGAAGCGCATGTGGACTCCATGTTGGTGGCAGGGCAAATCAACGGGCAATATGAAGCCAAGGGAGATACAATGGCACTTTACCTAAGCCAAGCAAGGACACTGCTACAAACCTTCTATTCCTACAAAGTGCATCACATCAATAGAAGCGAGAATAAGCCAGCTGACGCGCTGAGTAAACTCGCCTCTACAAGCTTCCAGCACCTAGCAAAAGATGTACGCATAGAGGTTTTAAGCAACCCGTCAGTGCCACTGCGAGAAGTAAGCGTCGTTCAACTAGGGACAACGTCTTGGATGACTCCGATAATCACATACCTCCAATCTGGAATACTCCCGGAGAACAAGGCAGAAGCAAGGAAAATCCAGTACAAATCCGAACATTACCAGATGGCTAATGGGATTTTGTACAGAAAATCATACCTCGGGCCTTTGTTAAGATGTGTTGATCCCGAAGACGCACGCTACTTGATCAGAGAAGTGCACGAGGGAATCTGCGGTATACATGCTGGACCAAGAATGGTGGTAGCAAAAGTCATGAATGCGGGATACTATTGGCCCAGAATGCATTTGGATGCAGTCAAAGAATTGAGGAAATGCAGTGGATGCCAAAGACATGCCCCAAAAACGATGCGCCCCAAGAATGAGTTGGTACCAGTCACCACGGCGTGGCCCTTTCAACAATGGGGAATAGACATGGTCGGACCTTTTCCCGAATCCCCAGGAGCCGTCAAATTCATAATAGTCGCAGTCGACTATTTCACCAAATGGGTAGAGGCAAAGGCCCTCGCGTCAACCACAGCCGCCGTTGTCAAAAAATTCATTTGGGAACAAATCATATGTCGTTTTGGACTACCCCTCAAGATAATCACCGACAATGGAACCAACTTTTCCGAAGACAATCTTCAACAGTGGTTCAAAGAATTACACATCGAGCACACCTTCTCCTCGGTCGCGCACCCGCAGGGGAATGGTCAAGTTGAAGCCGTCAACAAGAGTATTGTCGACGGAATCAAGGCAAGGCTGGGAGAAAAAAAAAAAGAGGTTGGGTAGACGAACTGCCCAGCATCTTGTGGGCCCACGGGACGATGCCCAAAACAAGCAACGGAGAAACACCGTTTAGCTTGGTTTATGGGTCGGAGGCAGTAATTCCAGCGGAGATAGGATTGCCGTCACCCAGAATGCTCTCAATGAACATGATCAACAATGAAGAAGAGAGGAGGATCGACCTTGACCTCCTAGAAGAACGGAGAGAAATGGCGGCAATCAACGAAGCAAAGTACAAAACGAAGCTGGAAAAATATTACAACTCTAAAGTCCGAGTATGCACCTTCAACCCGGGAGAATACGTCCTCAAAGACAATGAGGCCTCAAATGCAGAAAAACCCGGGAAGTTGGCTCCCAAGTGGGAGGGTCCATATGTCATCGACGCCGTGCTCGGAAAATGAGCCTATAAGCTGCGCACCATCGCCAACAGGGAGGTTCCTCGCACATGGAACGCCCAACAGCTGAGAAAATGTTACCTATGAAGAAAATTCTTGTAATCGCAATGGCCAAGTCGCCAACACATTTATAGTTATACAAGAAGTGTTTGGCTATCTTTCTATCATGCAAATTTCCTTGTCACAACTGCATATATTACTTTGGGCATACACGAAAACATCAATGGCTCGACCATTAGGAAACGTTGTAGACCTCCAAGGCCTGTCACAAACGAGTGCACAGCCGGGTCAGACACACAACTAAAGCCTAACAAACGCCAAACAAATACTTCGTGCCCACATAAACACGAAAACATCGAACACGGGACAAACAAACATTGTAAGCACCCCCAAGGCTGAGAACAGCCGGGTACACACTATAACCTGTAACTCGATCACTTCGTATTCACGATCCAACCTGCGCACAAATACGACAGAATAAAACGTTGTAGTAAACACAACTGTCACACCCCGACTTTCCACGTGTCACCGGTGGGCCCGGTGGGGAGTATCGTGACATGGTTGGCAACATCATAGTCAAACAACACAATATATAAATTTACAGCGGAAGCAAAAGATAAATATATTACATTCCGAATATAATTAATGTCAAAGTATTACAACGGAAGGTAAAGGATCCACAGGCGGATCAATAAAAGAAAACTGTTCAACAGACTTTAGGCATCTAGAACTTGCAAGATTCCCTAATGACGCCCTGAGCTCCCAGCCAATTACGCATAGTACCTGTCACTTAACCTTTTGGAAAATACGTCAGTTTACACTGGTAAATACAATTAACTGACTCATTTTGGAAAAAAGTTTAAAAATTGATTTGAATGCACGAGGCACAAAATATCTTTTATAACTGGATTAAAATGCACAGAGGCAAAATTAATCTTTTATACTTGGGACAATTTTATTAATAAAAATCTTGTATCCGATTTACATGGTTGTCCAACATTTAGGGCCGGTGATTATACAATACAAGCCGGACAAGATTAATCGACACACCACAAATATAATCGACACACCACAAATATAATCTCACAAGAAGATACCCTTACGAGTGAGTATACGTTATACATATGCAACAGGAGGTGTTTTGCCTACACCTTGTGCTTACGTCGTGGCCATTCACTTTTTAAAATGAGCCAAGGATATCCAGGACACGGTCATTAACCCCCAATGTTATTTGTTATCAATCAAAACAGATTAAAACGGGATTATGCAATTTAATCATCTCCGATTAAAAGGTTTCTACACCCGACCAAGCGGTATTTTTATAATACCGTATCCCAAGCCCGTATAAGGGAAAATAAGTTAAGAGTATTTACCTGAGCTAGCAATGCAATTTATACTCAGCCGTATATTCTAATCAGCAGGCACAAGTACTTCTACTGGGGCTCTCAATCTGGAACGAAGGTTTTATTAACCTATTAAATTCCTAACGGGTCTTATTTAAGTCGTAACTTAGACCGGTTAGTTTTAAGTAAAGGTTTACGGTTCAAAATGCATGATTAAGCGAAGACCGGAATAGGATGTGATTTAGACCCGACAAGTTTGGAGACTTGTATAATATGGGTAAACTAAACACATTCTGGATTTTGAGATAAAAACGATAACGTTTGACCCGTTTCGGCTAATTTATGCAAACTTGTTACAAAAACCGAACCGTACGCGTAATAAGCGTGACGGGTATTCATGAGAGCTATATACAGGTTTCCTAAGTTAATTATGCCTCAAATATGTTGTGACATCAGTAAGATGTCTTTCATTATGCCCGAAACGTGTTTAAACACAAACTAGGCCCCGTAGGGGTAGTTTGGTCATTTTAAAGGTTGAAAAAGGGTTTAAGTGTTTAACTGAGTTACAGGTCTGATGTAATCAGTAAACATACTCAAATTAATGAGTTATAACAGTAGGGTAAAGTACATATGTGAAATTTATCAATTATAACCAAAGTATGCCCCGTAGGGGTATTTTGGTAATTTCACATAAGCCGAAAAGCTCAAAACTGGAGTCTGAGTTTAACAACCTTTGCTCACTGTTAAAATATTATAATTTGCCTCAAATATCAGTAGGTATCAACCCTTGTATGTTTAAAATACTTCTAGTACATAATATGCGTTAAAAACGCTTAAAAAGGCTATTAAAGGCCATTTCCGGGTTTGATACTTAAATCTGATATTTTTATATTTCCAGAAGGCTTAAAATAATTTATTTATCATATGTGATCAGTAGCAAAAGGTTTGGAGTCGTTTAGATATGTAAAACTCATTTTATGGCCCGTAAGGGCAAAACCGACAATTACCAGATTAAGCCTACGACTATAAGTTATGCTCAGCCTAAAATTTATTAAAAATCTTTAAAAATCCCAAAATAATATATTACATCAGTGGGTAAAATATTTGGTATCAAAAAGTATGTTTAAGTAGGCTATACGCTAAATACGCCGTTAAATTAACATAAAGCTTTAGTTTTACGCTAACGAGCATAACTCTTATTCTACACCTCAAATTGATGTCAAACTTTGCATACAAGTCTATATATCAGTAATTAAGGTTTCTACTCTTTTACTTTTTCAAAAATCACGTCTTAAGGTGAAAAGGGCATAATGGTCAACATATGAGCAATTAACGAAAACGCGTAAACGAATGGGTCAATCAATGAACCAACCACAGAGGGTTATGCTAACATGTAGCCTGGTCCTAAGGAAGCTCTAAGGCATTTCCAAATCATACTAAAGCGGGTCAGAACTGAAGTCAAAGCAAAAGTCAAAGCTTTGCGACTTTTGGTTCCGAACCGGGTCTAAACATAAAATTGTCGGGTTGAACATGTTTAGACATGTTCTTACACTAATTACTAAGTTATATTAATGATCATACAGGTTGTATGTGTTCTACATTGCTAATTATGCATAAATTAGAAACTAAGCATCTTGTTGACTTTTTATTAACAAGTTTGACCCGACATTAGACCTAGTTAGAGTGGGAATCAGGGGGAACCCTTTTAAGGGTTTATTACCCACATAATTACCAACTTATAACTACTTTCACTTCGACTAATCACTGGACCATTAGTGATTAATCTTAAAGTCAACCGTTAATTACGACGGTTTGACTTTTAAGCTAAAACTAAACTAAAACTTAATTAAGAAAGGATTAGCAAACTTACTGAAGTCCTAAGCTTGATTAGAAAGGACTTGGGTCTGCTTTGAAGCTCCAGAAGGCTCCTCAATTGCAGAATGAAGGTGTGAGGAATGAGTTGCAACTCATGGCCTTATATAGTGAATGTAATCACCATAAGAAATTGACACACAAGTCTATAAGTGCCCACAACTGATTAACAAGTGTCCCTAAGTGTTTAGGGGTTGTTTAGGGGCCAAAGGATATGAGGAAAACCGTTTAAAAGGTCAAGAATGCATTTAAAACAGCAAACAGCAACTTTCTGTCGCTGGCAACATGCTTGCGCACCGTAACAAATATTTGTTGCGGTGCGCAACAAATAGGCAGAATGCAAAAACTTGGCCTTTCAAGCATTCGAAAGGGAAACCGACTTATTTCTTGCAATTTGACCCATTCTTTTTTACCTACAAAGGCTTTAGGACTTATACCCACTTTGCCAAGTCCCTGGACATTTCCGGTTAACCCGAAAAGTCATAACTTTCAACGTTAACGCTTTACCCCTCGCATACGGATTTGATCATAACTTTCTCATATGATGACGAAACTTTATGAAATTTATATCGTGCATTCTAGTGAGCATAATTAACCGTTACAAAGCTTCGGGTTTATCAAAAGGTCTCTCAGAGGTATAACTTAAACATGTTGACACATTTAACCCCTGTAGTTTGAAATCTCTCACTTTCTTTCATATTTAGCTTCGTATGATCCATGATTTATTCGTTTGAAGGTACGAGCATCATGTAGGGTTAATGTACAATATACATATTCACTGTTGACATTTAGAACTCGTATATTCACATACTTTCTTTATTTGTCAACTTTAGTCCCTCTAGAGTATTCTGTCACACGTTCAAGCTTATGACACGTGTCAATACTTTATAGGACGCGAATTTTCGAGGTGTTACATCCTCACCCCCTTAAAAGAATTCTCGACCTCGAGATTTGTTAAAGTAAGGAAGTATTTTCTGCCTTATATTGGGCTTAATCTTCCCCAGTACCTTTGAGCCTCTAAGGCACTACAGTTTACCTTTATAATAGGCACATGTATCTTTTTGGAGCTTCTAACCCTGGCGATCCTTAATCGACACAGGTTGCTCATACTTTCGTAGTTCTGCATATCATTATGTGATAGCGCTTTTCGATTTATTGGCGAAACACATCCTTCAGTCACTGGTGTGCAATGTATTGCGAGCTCCGCCAAACTCCTTTAAATAGGTTTTAGTTTAAAGGCTACTTGATCTTGATACATTCGATTTCCTTCGAATGATTTTATGTATTCAGGGCTTAACTAGCCTGATAATTTAATAAATTTGGCACACCCTTCCTGGATGATATCTTTTGTTGAACTTATTCCTTAACAAGAGTTTAGGATGTTTGCTAACTTCATTAATCCTTGCTTTTCTGCCAAAATAATGGCAACTTATAGATAATTAGGGGTTTGTATGATCTTATTCGTTGTTTCTAATATAACTTTCAGATCCTGATAAGTGGACTTACCAATTCCCTATCTAACAATAGATGTTTAACATTCCATCTATACAAGGTCTCCCAAGGAGCAGCCTTAATACTTACATATCAATTATTATAGAAAAGCTTAGTTTAAGGTGAGAGGGTTATCCAACCATTGCTTAACTAATTTTAAGGAATAGCTAATCCTTGTCGTTAGTCGAACAATTCGACGATCCTGGGTAGCTGAGGGAAATTCTTAATTGTTGTTAAAATAGGGTTGCGGTAATAAGTGCATAAGCAAAATGAACCGTCTTTCTTACCTAACAACATCAAACTCTCAGAATATCGAGTTAGACTATATGAATCTCCTATCTTAAAATTTACTTAATCAGGTTTTCGGTTCTCCCAATGATGGTACTAGCCGTCTTGGAGATTTCATAATAATACAGCCTTAATGGGATATAAATCTTAACGCTACTGCCTCTTGTGAGGTAAACAGGGTAGTCTTAGGAGAAGCTAATCAAGGTACAAGGAGATTACTGAGATTTCCATATCTCAGGCTCCAGTTTACTCATCAACGCTTGTGTCTAATAAGTGACACATTTATGTTATGAGTCCACATATTTCTTTACCAGGGAATATTTATTTGGACAATTCCATTCTGGATATCTTCTTTGGATACCATTAGTTGACTTTAGTACCATATGATCATTGGGATATCTTTGTGGTTCCATGCATTAAACCTCCATACTGATCAGGCATGGAAGCAATCTATGGAACTTATTAAGGTACACCAATCCTCATATAGCGCTTTTGTCATACCATTTGGTATTCGAAATCGATAGAGATTAAAGAGATATCAACTATATGTGCTTATATTTAATCAGAATGGAAATTTTCACAAACTAGGCACCTAGCTCGGTTGGCTAGGCGCGCAAAAGGGTGCGGCCTAGACCCAGGTTCGATTCCGGGGACGGCCAATTCCACCATTTTTTATATTTAATATTAATTAATCGTACGGATACATGTAATTATGAGGGTTGTCTCATAAGGAGTCTTGATAATTAATCGCTTCTTATCACCCACAATATGGGCTTGATTTTTAAGGTAACCAATCGATTTTTATCACTATATTGAGTCATTATTTTTAACGGAACTAGGACATCGGAAAAAAAAACTGATTCCTAATGGATATAATAATGTTGAAGCAGTCTCTGAGGTATACAGGCTTTTTACTTGAACTTACGTTGCTTTTTATTAGGCCTGTACTTGCTCTCTTTCTCAGATTTATGGGAGTTATCCTCCTTCTTTTGGTTCATCCTTCATATTTGAAGTGTGAACATAGCTCTCCTCATGAGCAATTAAACATGGTTTTTGAATGAGATTTAGAGCGAGAAGCATTCGGCTCTTTGGATTGTCTCATGACCTTTTCCCATGATCCCTCCAACTGCTGCGTCAACCACAGCCTGGAATTTAACTCCATTAATATTGAGGTTTACGTTTGTAGTTTTTATTAACCTTCGTCGCATTAATAGTATTACGACTGTCGTCTACCTCATTCGAGTTTTCCATACTCGAAACTTGGTACCAATCACCAAGATTTAACAATTATTAGTCATCATCCTGATGACCTGACTTAGATTAGCCACGGCATTCATAAACCGCATGGGCTATTCTGTTCCGTACGTTCATAGTGAATGTTATTTAAACGTATTTCCATTATAGTTATCCTAGTTATAAAACATTAAGGATATTAAAGTGGCACAAAAGGCCTAGTCACAAGGACAGTTCTAAATTTTATAAGCCATGATTTCAGAGAATCAAGGCATTAAGGTTTGAATCACGTTCATTACCTTCTCTTGACAGGGAGTTGTAGACTTCAACTGTCTTTTGTCTTTTAGGACAATAGATATAGCCCGTGGGCATTTCCCTTCTGAGGGATGGTTATAATATGATCATCTTCTCAGATGCTATTAGTCGAGATCGTATGGATCCTACCGACTATTATGCTTGGACCTGGTCCAACACTTTTAGACAGGAGGTCAAAGACCACCACTGTCGTTGTCTTATCGGACAAAAAGTTTAGCCCGTAGGCACTTCATCACTATCGGATGTTTATAATGTGATCATCTTATAGGATGACACAAGCCATGATTTCTAAATCACTAGGCTAGATAAGAAAATTAGAAGAATCCAATATAAGGATGACTGTTGTGATTTTATCGAATCACATTTGTCAGGAGTGCTAACACGTTCTTAGGTGTTAACAAGGATCTGAATCCCTTGGGTAGGTTTCACCATCTTGGCCGCGTAGGCTAGATTTCACCTTTAAGATTCTTTTTAAAATGCCTACTGGCAGGGAAGGAAGGATATTTATTTTATTCAGGATTTTTATCATAAATCCTAATTTATAAGTTAATAATAGCACAAATGGCCTAGTCGCGTAGACAAGTTTAATTTATAAGCCATGATCGTTTGGGATCGAGGCAAATTTATAAGTTAGTAATAGCACAAAAGGCTTAGTCACGTGGACAAGTTTAATTTATAAGCCATGATCCTCTGGGATCGAGGCATTTAGTAATAGCACAAAAGGCTTAGTCACGTGGACAAGTTTAATTTATAAGCCATGATCGTCTGGGATCGAGGCATTTAGTAATAGCACAAAAGGCTTAGTCACGTGGACAAGTTTAATTTATAAGTCATGATCGTCTGGGATCGAGGCATTTAGTAATAGCACAAAAGGCTTAGTCACGTGGACAAGTTTAATTTATAAGCCATGATCGTCTGGGATCGAGGCATTTAGTAATAGCACAAAAGGCTTAGTCACGTGGACAAGTTTAATTTAGAAGCCATGATCGTCTGGGATCGAGACATTTAGGTGTGAATCAAAGTTCATTACTTTTCCTTGACAGAGAGTTGTAGGCTACCACCGTCTTTAGTCTCAGAGGACGTTAATTATAGCCCGTATGCACTTCCCTTCTAAGGGATGTTATTTTCCATTCATTTCATATTTCATGTTTAGAATGAAAACTTAATTTAATCAATCCATTATATGAAAATAAAAGTACAGAGTTGCCCTAAGCGGGTCTTTGAAGGGATAATGTGTCCTCGAAGGGACTGAAAGATAAATATGTCCTTATAAGGACTATTAAGGAAACGATCTTCGGTAAAAGGAGTTTCTTCTTCAAGTTATTTCTGAATGCTCTCTCCTTGGATGCTCGTTTCATTCTAGCCGCGCTACGAAGCTCAGCATTTCAGGGCTCCAGATTGTGGAGAATTTCTAATACAGCTTCTTCGCTTGGCGACGTATCCAATATATATAAAAATTTGGAAGTAAAAATTTCCGGATTAGGATTGAAAGTATTCCTATGTTAAGTCTAGACTCAGAAGGTCAATGAATGTGCTACTGTGTCATTGAGATTAAACACATAAGGCTAGTGTTTAATTCACTCAATGTTGGCTCTGATACCAACCTGTCACACCCCGACTTTCCACGTGTCACCGGTGGGCCCGGTGGGGAGTATCGTGACGTGGTTGGCAACATCATAGTCAAACAACACAATATATAAATGCACAGCGGAAGCAAAAGATAAATATATTACATTCTGAATATAATTAATGTCAAAGTATTACAACGAAAGGTAAAGGATCCACAGGCGGATCAATAAAAGAAAACTGTTCAACAGACTTTAGGCATCTAGAACTTGCAAGATTCCCTAATGACGCCCTGAGCTCCCAGCCAATTACGCATAGTACCTGTCACTTAACCTTTTGGAAAATACGTCAGTTTACACTGGTAAATACAATTAACTGACTCATTTTGGAAAAAAGTTTAAAAATTGATTTGAATGCACGAGGCACAAAATATCTTTTATAACTGGATTAAAATGCATAGAGGCAAAATTAATCTTTTATACTTGGGACAATTTTATTAATAAAAATCTTGTATCCGATTTACATGGTTGTCCAACATTTAGGGCCGGTGATTATACAATACAAGCCGGACAAAATTAATCGACACACCACAAATATAATCTTACAAGAAGATACCCTTACGAGTGAGTATACGTTATACATATGCAACAGGAGGTGTTTTGCCTACACCTTGTGCTTACGTCGTGGCCATTCACTTTTTAAAATGAGCCAAGGATATCCAGGACACGGTCATTAACCCCCAATGTTATTTGTTATCAATCAAAACAGATTAAAACGGGATTATGCAATTTAATCAGCCGTATAATGGAAAATAAGTTAAGAGTATTTACCTGAGCTAGCAATGCAATTTATACTCAGCCGTATATTCTAATCAGCAGGCACAAGTACTTCTACTGGGGCACTCAATCTGGAACGAAGGTTTTATTAACCTATTAAATTCCTAACGGGTCTTATTTAAGTCGTAACTTAGACCGGTTAGTTTTAAGTAAAGGTTTACGGTTCAAAATGCATGATTAAGCGAAGACTGGAATAGGATGTGATTTAGACCCGACAAGTTTGGAGACTTGTATAATATGGATAAACTAAACACATTCTGGATTTTGAGATAAAAACGATAACGTTTGACCCGTTTCGGCTAATTTATGCAAACTTGTTACAAAAACCGAACCGTACGCGTAATAAGCGTGACGGGTATTCATGAGAGCTATATACAGGTTTCCTAAGTTAATTATGCCTCAAATATGTTGTGACATCAGTAAGATGTCTTTCATTATGCCCGAAACGTGTTTAAACACAAACTAGGCCCCGTAGGGGTAGTTTGGTCATTTTAAAGGTTGAAAAAGGGTTTAAGTGTTTAACTGAGTTACAGGTCTGATGTAATCAGTAAACATACTCAAATTAATGAGTTATAACAGTAGGGTAAAGTACATATGTGAAATTTATCAATTATAACCAAACTATGCCCCGTAGGGGTATTTTGGTAATTTCACATAAGCCGAAAAGCTCAAAACTGGAGTCTGAGTTTAACAACCTTTGCTTACTGTTAAAATATTATAATTTGCCTCAAATATCAGTAGGTATCAACCCTTGTATGTTTAAAATACTTCTAGTACATAATATGCGTTAAAAACGCTTAAAAAGGCTATTAAAGGCCATTTCCGGGTTTGATACTTAAAACTGATATTTTTATATTTCCAGAAGGCTTAAAATAATTTATTTATCATATGTGATCAGTAGCAAAAGGTTTGGAGTCGTTTAGATATGTAAAACTCATTTTATGGCCCGTAAGGGCAAAACCGACAATTACCGGATTAAGCCTACGACTATAAGTTATGCTCAGCCTAAAATTTATTAAAAATCTTTAAAAATCCCAAAATAATATATTACATCAGTGGGTAAAAGATTTGGTATCAAAAAGTATGTTTAAGTAGGCTATACGCTAAATACGCCGTTAAATTAACATAAAGCTTTAGTTTTACGCTAACGAGCATAACTCTTATTCTACACCTCAAAATGATGTCAAACTTTGCATACAAGTATATATATCATTAATTAAGGTTTCTACTCTTTTACTTTTTCAAAAATCACGTCTTAAGGTGAAAAGGGCATAATGGTCAACATATGAGCAATTAACGGAAACGCGTAAACGAATGGGTCAATCAATGAACCAACCACAGAGGGTTATGCTAACATGTAGCCTGGTCCTAAGGAAGCTCTAAGACATTTCCAAATCATACTAAAGCGGTTCAGAACTGAAGTCAAAGCAAAAGTCAAAGCTTTGCGACTTTTGGTTCCGAACCGGGTCTAAACATAAAATTGTCGGGTTGAACATGTTTAGACATGTTCTTACACTAATTACTAAGTTATATTAATGATCATACAGGTTGTATGTGTTCTACATTGCTAATTATGCATAAATTAGAAACTCAGCATCCTGTTGACTTTTTATTAACAAGTTTGACCCGACATTAGACCTAGTTAGAGTGGGAATCAGGGGGAACCCTTTTAAGGGTTTATTACCCACATAATTACCAACTTATAACTACTTTCACTTCGACTAATCACTGGACCATTAGTGATTAATCTTAAAGTCAACCGTTAATTACGACGGTTTGACTTTTAAGCTAAAACTAAGCTAAAACTTAATTAAGAAAGGATTAGCAAACTTACTGAAGTCCTAAGCTTGATTAGAAAGGACTTGGGTCTGCTTTGAAGCTCCAGAAGGCTCCTCAATTGCAGAATGAAGGTGTGAGGAATGAGTTGCAACTCATGGCCTTATATAGTGAATGTAATCACCATAAGAAATTGACACACAAGTCTATAAGTGCCCACAACTGATTAACAAGTGTCCCTAAGTGTTTAGGGGTTGTTTAGGGGCCAAAGGATATGAGGAAAACCGTTTAAAAGGTCAAGAATGCATTTAAAACAGCAAACAGCAACTTTCTGTCGCTGGCAACATGCTTGCGCACCGTAACAAATATTTGTTGCGGTGCGCAACAAATAGGCAGAATGCAAAAACTTGGCCTTTCAAGCATTCGAAAGGGCAACCGACTTATTTCTTGCAATTTGACCCCTTCTTATTTACCTACAAAGGATTTAGGACTTATACCCACTTTGCTAAGTCCCTGGACATTTCCGGTTAACCCGAAAAGTCATAACTTTCAACGTTAACGCTTTACCCCTCGCATACGGATTTGATCATAACTTTCTCATATGATAACGAAACTTTATGAAATTTATATCGTGCATTCTAGTGAGCATAATTAACCGTTACAAAGCTTCGGGTTTGTCAAAAGGTCTCTCAGAGGTATAACTTAAACATCTTGACACATTTAACCCCTGTAGTTTGAAATCTCTCACTTTCTTTCATATTTAGCTTCGTATGATCCATGATTTATTCGTTTGAAGGTACGAGCATCATGTAGGGTTAATGTACAATATACTTATTCACTGTTGACATTTAGAACTCGTATATTCACATACTTTCTTTATTTGTCAACTTTAGTCCCTCTAGAGTATTCTGTCACACGTTCAAGCTTATGACACGTGTCAATACTTTATAGGACGTGAATTTTCGAGGTGTTACAACAACACAACCTGTCAGCGCCATCATTCATTCGTGATACCTAAATCAAAGTAATTACACATGCACATATTATGACGATAACAAAATTCGCATAAAAACAAACAACTATTAGCATAACAAATGTCAAGTCATAGCGAAATATCCACAAGCGTAACAAGGAAGTTAAAGTTGTTCATCCAATTGTCAAGTACAAGACCAAACAAGGTCATACGCGGCGCGCAGGCCGGAGTCCCTCATTCGGGATGACTAGGCCCAGCACCTCCAGTCGCACCACCTTCATCGCCAAGTGCTTTCTTTAACAACGCGACACCATCAGGTCTTCGAGCCAGTTTTTTCGCAACTTTAACCACAGCAAACTCCAAAGACGAAAACTCCTGTCTTTTCGCGGCATAAGCAGCAGTGCAATCCTCTTTCCACAGCTCGAAATGGTGTTCTTTCTCCTTATTAAGGGCCGCAGCCCTACCCTCGTTGTACCCATCCTTACGACCGTTGCTGTAACCAGCTTGCCCCAACTCATACATATAATGGGCAAGCTCGTGCGAGTTAACGATGCGATCAGCAATCTACAACAAACACACAAATAAGGGACAATTCACGAAAGTCACAAAATACAGTAAAAGAAATTACCAGAGGCACCGCGCGCGAGAGCAACCATTTGCAATCAGCGGACGCTTCCTCAGCAAGGAATTCAGAGGCCTTGCATTTAGCAGTCTTCTCTTGAAGAAGACGATCAGCAGTCTCATATTGCCTGGCAAGGTCTTCCAGCTTAGCAATACGCGCAATATACTCTTTTTCCTTCTCTTCAAAGGCAACACGCGCCTTTTGGGCTTCATCAGCAAGCTCAGTCTTCTCTCCGGACAAACGAGTAATCGTGTCACGTTGAGATTTAAGCTCCACATTGGTACGCTCGCACGCAGCTTCCCAGTTTTTTTGCTTATCAGCATTGGCTTGCTTTTCTTGGGAAAGTTTCTCTTCCGCATCAGCTAACCTCCAGATCAACCCTTTCTTCTCAACATTGAACCGTTCCTTCTCTTCCGCAAATAGTTTTTTCTCATTCTCAAACTCCAGAGTGTCTTCCCCTATTTCTCTCCACTCACGGACAATCTCCTGTGAAGTGGACCAGAAGTTAACCCCGGCTTGAACATGCTCATCCAAAAGCTCTAACCGGCGGCGCCTCTTCTGGAACATCCTTTCAGCCGGGGGGAGAGACAGAGAGAAAAACTCATGACAATTATCCACATTATTCATCCTGGAACCCTGTGTCAGATTCCAACGAGGGACATGCGGAAGGTCATCACAAGCAGGATTCGTTGTATCAAACGAGTCAGCATGCACCTTCCCAAACAGAGGGTCACGAACCGCCCCGGAAGTCGCACCACCACCAGCACCGGGCGGGCGTTTGGTATATATCGTCTGATGCGGAGTGGTCTCACTAGTCTGCATCTCGGTTTCAACATTCTTACCACGATCAACGCCACCAGCATCACCCGCATCAACAACCCCAGCACCTCCCGCAGCATCAACACCACCAGCATCACCACCTGCCTTACCATCACCTTCTCCAACTTGCTCCACATTCACATCGTCCTTTTT
Source organism: Helianthus tuberosus (assembly GCA_030545235.1). Taxonomy (NCBI): domain Eukaryota; kingdom Viridiplantae; phylum Streptophyta; class Magnoliopsida; order Asterales; family Asteraceae; genus Helianthus; species Helianthus tuberosus. The sequence goes on from CM060451.1 coordinate 31,092,435, forward strand.
CTTCCCATCAGAAGTTTCATGGGGAGGAGACAACCCAAATGTCCTCGACGGCGGAGATTCCGGAGGAGTAATTTTTGAAATATCAACCTTGTGTCCCGTCTTGGCTGTTTTGGCACCTGCTCCAAAACGAGCAGCACATTCAAAGAAAAGGACAAACAAACAAAGAATGTAAGACAAGTTCGGAGTAAAGAAAATTAATACCAGAAGCTTCATAAATTTTCTGCAACAAATCACTAGGTTTTTCAGCGAAAATACCCATGTCAATATCCGATTCAGAAGGGGCAGGAGGATTCTCTTTTTGAAGTTTAATCTTCTTCGAGGCAAGCATAGCAGCATCCTGCTCGTCAAGCTTTCGCTTTCTATCATCGAAGGCCTTCTTCTGCATCATCTCTGTTAAAGTCGCGCGGTCCTCAGGGTCTGACGCAGGACGTCTCTCTACAACTCCTAAACCGGACAACGTATCAGAAACGACAACATAATCAAGGATACGAGGAGTATGAAGTCGCTTACGAGGAGACTTAGTGGAAGTTTCTTCTGCCCTTTTCCCTTTCCCTTCCGCCTTGTTAGCTTTCGATTTCCTCCTCGTCTCCAACGGGTCAGCAGTTTCGACCGGAATCTCCAAATCATCACCAACAGCCTCGTTCACCGGCTCATGCACAATCCCCTGCGCCGGACCTGCACGCGCGGAACGAGAAGTTAGGTCTTCCAAAGATCTGCCAGACCCATCACTCGAGAGAACGATAACTTCCTCTCGAATGGAATCAAATGCATCATCATCATTTTCACTATCTTCACCTAAGACAGTGTTCACGTAAGCGGTGAAACTCGCATTACTCGGATGCAGAAACCGACCACGGATCTGATCCAACCAGGGTTGTTTATCAGGTTTTTGTATCGCCTCAACCATTGCACCCGGTGCCTTGAGATCCAAAACATTCAACAACGTGAAACCTACTGCACAAAAAGACGGAGATAAAGAACAATGCACAAACAATACAACGTCTTACATACAACAAAAAAAAAGAGGGATGCGGAGCAAAACGTACACTTGCCCTCATGACCGTAAACCAGAACCCCCAACGGATGTTTCGGGACCCACCTCAGGCTCATCCCGGCACCCGCCATCTCCTCAAGCTGGATTATCGGAGTGGCTTTACTAGTCAACCTCTTATACCAGTCTTGATCAGCAAAATTTGCAACCACATCAACTTTGGGGATACCCTCATCCACAGATCTGTAGTGCATGTCCACAGGAACAACACCCCGGCGAATATAAAAAATTTTTTGCTTCCAGTCATGGAGACTCTTCAGCGGCACCGAACAAACAGGAGAAATGCCGGTACGAGCACTGAAAGAGTAAAACCCACTTGTATATGAAACAGTGTAGAAGGCGTGGAACATCTCAAACGTCGGATCTAAACAGTTTGCCATACAAACAAACTCAAAGTGAGTGATACGAGGGAGTCCGATGGCATTGATCTGAGAGATGTGGAGACCATAACCCCTCAAAACGTCAGCAGTAAATCGGGTCATCGGAAGCCTGAAGTTGCCCTCCCGGAAAAAAGCAGCATACAACGTCATATGACCGGGAGGAGCATCCATGGCGGTGGAACCAGGAGTAGGATACTGAGCACCCCAATCAGGGAGAAAACCCATCTCCCTTACCAAATTCTGAAATTCCTCCTCTTTCCACCCAATTACCGCCTGATCCGGGCCAGGAGGAGTTTTCCCCTTGTTCCTTTTCTTCCTTGAAGAAGGATTTGCAGAAGACATGGTGGGAAAACAAACTGTAATACAGATGAACTCAAAGAGAAGAAGATAGAAAATAAAGGAAGAAGAAGAGACTTCCGGAATTCAAATTTTGAATAAGTGGAGAAGAAAGAGAAAACCACCATATATTTATACCCATCGCATTTAATGCGATGGGTAGTGGGGGCGTCAGAATCCGAAAAAGCAACCAACAGGGAGAAGACACGTCAGAGGAGAGAGAAGGCGGCACCTCTTTTTCCGGAAGCAGGTGAACAGACACCTGACACTTCGCCGAAAAGCGACTGACGGTGACTGAAAAGGCAACTGTTCATCTGACACCAGCCAGTCACATCAGTCAGCCCTCCCCAAGACAGACAAAGCTTCCTCTAGACGACAACTTTTTAAAGAGCCAAAACCCATGCGCGGTGCGCCATGCGTCCATCTGGCTCAACCTTTTAAAGAGCCAAAATCCATGCGCGGTGCGCCATGCATCCATTTAGCTCAACTTTTTTAAAGGGCCAAAACCCATGCGCGGCACGCCATACGTCCATTTGGCTCGACCTTTTTAAAAGTGCCAAAACCCATGCGCGGTGCGCAATGCGTCCATTTGGCTCAACTTTTCAAAGTACCAAAACCCATGTGCGGCACGCCATGCGTCCATTTGGCTCAACTTTTTTAAAAAAGTGCCAAAACCCATGCGCGGTGCGCCATGCGTCCATTTGGCTCAACTTTTTAAAAGTACCAAAACCCATGCGCGGTACGCCACGCTCCGTGGGCCCATTAGGTGCAGACTTCTTAGGGACTCCATGAAAACCTCACGCCATAACGAAATACCACACTTATAAGTCCAGAATCCCTCCTAGACGATCAACTCAACTAGAAGGCACACTGGACTGGGGGGACTTGAAGAGGTATGGTCCCAATTCCTTGCCAACATGGCAAGGACCACACCACTTTTTCCATCAGACGTGGCGCTGACATCGACGAAGTCATCCAGAAGCTTCTGGAAAATATCTAGGTGGCTCCAAAGATGCTTCACCCGACATAAAGGACACAACGTGTCACCAGTCACCAGGCGCCACGTAGGCCTGTAACAAATCTAAGGGCAGCCCGACAATGCCAGTACGACGTCTCCAAGATGGGCAAATGCGAGCGCACCACGTGTACCACTACACTGACCACAGCAGAGGAGACCAAGAGGATATTCCCCTTGGTCGGACAGCTGGCGCGCAACCACAGCTGGCATCGCTGCTCTTCCCTCTCTCACCCTCCGGCTATAAATAGAACCCTTCATCATTCAGGTTAAAGGATCTTGCTCTCTCTATTCTCACACTTAACACACACTGTTTATTCTCCCTCGGAACAGTACTTATTCTCACGCCGGAGCCTGGTTAAGAGGGAAACCCCCATATTCCCCTCTTAACGAGACTAACGATGTTGCTGTTTTGCAGGAACCGAGCCATCTCACGAGTAGAAAGAGAGATTGAACCCACGGAAGGAATAACCCCACAGATTAGCCATAGTGTTAACCTGTGTTTCATCATTAGGGGAACATACCAGAATCGTTTAGATTTGTTCCTGATACAAGCCCTAATTTAAGGTCACTGGAAGCGAAGTCGTTATCAGGACTTGATTGACGGATGTATTGATGATTCTAGGGTTAAGATTGATGGATGAATCGATGAATCTAGGGTTTAAGCTAAACAGGACATGATGAATCGATGAACGATTATGAATATTTGTGTGTGATCATAGTTAGATGTGATCGGGTTACAGGATTTGATTGCGAATTGGTGCAGGATTCATGTATATGCGATGAGTGTGTGTGTGTTATCGGAGGTCAGAGATGAGGCGTAGAAATGCGATGTGTGCGTGTGATGATCTGGGGTAATTTAAGACTTCATATGTTGCCACCACAATGTTGCTTATTTTGCTACGGTTTATTTCCATAGCAAATTTTGGTGGCAGTTGGCGTTTTTTGTAGTAGTGGTTTCAGGGTGGAGGTTGGTAGCCATGGTGGAGGTGGTGGTTCATACAAAATTTCCGGCGACAAGGTAAACCTTACTGTTTTATGCTGAAAAAGTTGTTTCAGTTGCATATTTTAGGCTGAAAAAGTTGTATACTATTTAGTGTTAAATGGTAGAGGGTGGTGGCGGTGTTGGTGCAGGTTTGAGGAGGCTGTCAGTGGAGGGTGATGGTGGTGGCGGTGATGGTGCAGGTTTGAGGAGGCTGTCGGTGGTGGGTGGAGGGTGATGGTGGTGGATAGAGGTTGAAGATGAAGTATAATTTCTACTTTTTTTGTATTATATAATTAAGGGTAATTTTGTAATTTCACATGGACTTAACGGAGAAAACTAACCCCCATCCACTCCAGGGACTATCCGAGTAACAAACTGTTAAACCACAGGGAGCACGGGTGTAATTTCCAAAAGTTGGGGACTAAGAGTGAAATTTTACCAAACCACAGGGACTATCCGTGCATTTTACTCTAAAACTAATGTTAAACCAACTATAAAACTAATGAAAGTATTAATAAAACTACTGTTAAACCAACTAATAAAACTGAAAAAAAACAAGCTTTAAAAAAACTACTATTAATTATTAAACCAACTAATAAAACTGAAACAATAAAAAAAACTAATCAAACTAGAAGTCTAGAACATTAACTAATATTAATAAAACTAATCATTAATCAAAGTATAAAACAAATGAAACTATGAAAGTATTAATAAAACCTCGTGACTGTTGGCCGATGAGAGGAGGCAGAGTGGCAGACTGCCGATTGCCGAATGCGGAAGCCGGAATCTGTGATTTCTGTTAATCCTCCTGGCTCCTGGACCTCCTGTGAATTCTGTTATGTTCTGTTCGTGACCTTTGATTATCCCTGCATTCAATAATCTGCAGCCCAATGCACCGTTGGGTTATTATATTGTTATTTAGGCTAACTAGTATTGGGCTATCATTTGGTTATTTGGGCCAATATAATCAGTATTTTTTGGGCTTAATTTCAGTTTGTAAATTTTTTTTGAGGGGTGTCCTAGTTGTTGTTGAGGGGTGTCCTTAGTATAAAAATCGGAAAAAAAAAATTTACACTACCGGATAAAAGTTGAGCCGTAGCCCGGGCTACGCCTCGGACTATACTAGGTCCGCCCCTGGATCGAAACGTAGAAAAAATAAGCAAATGACGAATGCGACGATAAAAAACCATGCCGCAACGATTATTCGAAACTCACTGAAAATTTATGTCTTTGTATACGAAAGCTAAGTTATTCGACGACAATTTACACCATAACGTATATAAACATAAACACGACAGCTACGGAATACAGTAGGTGGGTTTAGACGTAGATAAAAGGCACGTCGCAGTGGTGTATTTAGAGATGAGTGTCGGGCGGTTTAAAAACGTTTAAAACAACCGGTCGGTTTAAAAACAACGTTACGAAAAATCACATTGAAACGTAGATAAAACTAAATCGTGTAGAGGCGTAGAGCATTGATATAAATATCACGTAACAGAAAAATCGTTAAAAATTTAAAATGATATTTTATTAAAGTGGTTGTGGTGTAAATTGTTTTAAAAAAAGGAAAGAAAACAACCAACTAAACTTCAAGAGGTGTAAACTAGAGTAAACTGTTAAAATTGTCCGATTTGATCATTTTTACCACTTTAGTCCAAAACTCAAACCTTTTAAATCTGGATCCCTTTGGTTTCAATTTCGTTCCCATTTTCATCCAAAATCAAAATCAAAATTTAGTGAGATTTTTCAGTTAACATCCAACATTTTTGTTTTTTTTCCCTCTTTTGATGAAGGGCAAAATGTTTTTTAACATTTTATTATAACAAATTAAAAAAATCTGATCATTTTGCCCTTCATTAAAAGGGAGAATGAAAGACAAAAATACTGGATGTTAACTGAAAAATCTGACTAGATTTTGATTTTGGATGAAAATGGCAACAAAATTGAAATCACATGGACCCAGATTTAAAGTGTTTGAGTTTTGCACTAAAGTGACAAAAATGACCAACCCTCAGGAACCATTTTAACAGTTTACTCAGAAAACTAACTAAACTAAAGTGTAGGAATAAAAATAAATTTATTAAAAATGAGGGTTTGTATGAAATATATTTCAAAGATTAGGAGATGTAATGGAAACATAAACCGTAAAAGGACAAAACCCTTAAAGAAAGAAAAAAACACAAAATATCAAAGATTAGAGGATGTAATGGAAAAGTAAACCGCAAAATGACAAAAGTCACAAAACCCTTGAATAAAGAACAAAACATAAAAAAATGAAAACAAAAATGAACATGGTACTCTACTAAGGCTATACGGTATGGGGATATGCTTTGGACCGTCCTCATCTGTCGCCGATCCTACCTCGATGCCGCCCCCCCTCGTCGCGTCGTCTCCGTCGTATTCTCGACATCCAGGACGGAGCAAAACAAGTGGGCCCCCTATTCTTTGTTTGTTTGTTTGTTTGTGAATAAGATTTGTACATTAGGCATGGATACTTGTACATAGTGGGATGGGGTAGGACCATCCTTCCATACCCTCTAGTTTTGGAGGATGGACCATCCTTGGGACGACTATGACGTGACGCCTACGTGGTGGATCATCCTCCAAGGATGGACCATCACCATACCCACTAGCCTAAAACCAGTACCGAGTATGGTCAATTCTATAACTGAAACTAGGGATAAGACCGATACCAAGTATATTACTATATTGCAAAAGTACTGATATGAAAAATGAGTAAACTATAAACCGCATATCGTATTGATTATGGCAATTTGGTACCGGCAGTGCAAATATGCAAAAAATAACAAAACCGACTAATACTGAAATCGAAAAACCTTTAAAATAGATAGTGGTGAGGATTTTGTTTAATCGATAATGGTTTGATATAGTATCGATGCTATAACGATACTCGGTAAATAATATTCACACGATTCATACGATTTTCTATTTAAAATCGGTTATATTAAGTATAACACTCTCTTATTTTCATTTATAATTTATGAAAAAGTGAACTTTTTCTTCAGAAATGTAACAGAAAAAGAAAGGTGTTTAAAAGTTATTGCATTTTCTGATTTAAAAACCAAAAACCATGTTTAAATAGAGCTTTTCTTCTATAATTTTTTTCATAGATTTTATAAAAAAATAATATATATATAGGGTAGGGCTATATAGAAAACCCTATATATATAGAAAACCCTAGAAAACCCAACCTCCCGACATTTTTTTTTTGAAAAAAATAACACATGTAATATACATGTTTTTAAGAGTTTTGGGCCAAAAAGTTCAAAAAAGCGCCGAAGGAATGATTTAAAAAAAAAATTCAGCAATTTCTGTCTTTTGTGCCTAACACATGTTAGGCAACGGGACATTGCTGAAATTTGTTTATTTTTTTTTTTTTAAATCCCTTCGGCGCTTTTTTGTTTTTTAGGCCCAAAACACTTTAAAACACGTATATTACATGTGTTATTTTTTTCAAAAAAAATGTCGGGAGGTTGGGTAAAAATGGGGGGAGATTTGAGTTTCCAAAGTTTTCTAAAAATTTAAGGGTTTTCTGTCTAGCCTTCCCTTATATATATATATATATATATATATATATATATATATATATATATATATATATATATGTATAAATTAAAAGGGAAAATGTCACGGAATAGTAACAAAGTTTTAAAAGTGTTCTAATTAGGTCATTCGTATCGTTTGTCCTAATTAGATAATTTAACATTCAAATCGAGTCATGTCCTTTTTTCCATGTGTCAAGAAAAAAATGGAGCATAAAATGTTAGGCTCGGATTATTTTAATAAATGAAATTATATTTATTAAAAATAAAAACACTTTAATTACATTAAAAATTAAAAAAATAAAACAAGTTACAATCCACGTCACTCGAGTTAGCATCAAATAAAAGAGAAAAAAGAAATAAAAATCCACATCACCACGGTTATCTATGAAATAGATGAAAAAACCCTTAATTTTAAAGAAAAATGAATGTTGAGTGACTTGATTGGAACACTTTTGAAACTTGAGTGACCTAACTGGAACACTTTTAAAATTTGGTTACTATTCTACAAGGTTACCCCTAAATAAAAAGTGTAACCACAACTATATGAACCGGACTAAATTGACAACACAAGATTTAACAAAGCAAAAAAAACCCACATTTTTTTCAACTTATTAAATATAAGTTTAAGACAATCGAAGTTAAATACGAATTAGATCAACTGAAATCAATATAAAGAAAAGTATAAAAGTAAATTATTTTGAAAAGTTTTTTTTAACGGCAAATTTAGATCACTAACGGACCACTGAAGTATCATGTTTTGAAAAGTTTTAGAAATGAGGGTTTGTATAACTTAAAAGGGAATGGGTGTAGCAACCTATGATTTGCTGTTTTCTAATTATAAACAAAGTTTTCTATTTGTGAATTCTTTTTCTAGAATAACACAATTTAAACACGTATTATGTTTTACAAATTTTCTTGGAAATTTTTGTTTTTGGAAGTAAAGAAATTCTCCACGGCCAAATGATCCATAAAGGTTTTTTTCTTGTCAGAACAATCACGAACCTTTTTCAGTTTTGCTATAAATAAATTAGATAAATTTCTATAATCTAAACTTTATTTGTGTATTTGTGAATTGATTAAAGTGTAAAACAAAATAAAAAAATAACTAAGTTATTGTTGATTAAATAAAGAAATTAAACTACATAAATTGTTATTGTGGTTTGTAATCATCATGAAAGATTGTACATGTAGATATGGTTTGATCAAATTTGAGCTTGACATATTTGTAGGCAAAAAATCAAATACAAATAATCTTAACATACTAAACATACAAATTGAAAGAAAACTCAAAAAGACAAGGTGACATTTTTGTAATTACCACCAGCTATCAAAGTTACTATACAAATGTGAACTCAACCAAAAATACCTAAAAAACACAATTTTTTTTTAATATTTTTTATAAAAAAATCGCTACATTTTGTTAGCAAAAAATAATAATAATAATAATAAAATTTTGCTGCTACTAAAAGTAGCGATTTTTTAATAAAAAATGTTTAAAAAAATTTGTGTGTGTGTGTTTTTTTTTTTTAGGTTTTTTGGGGGTTTAGTTTTTAGCTTGGGTGTGTGTGGGGGGGAGGGGGGGGGGGGGGGATGGGGGTTAGGTTTTTTAGGTATATTTGTAGAGTAACTTTGATAGTTATTGATAATTACAAAAATGCCACTTTGTCTTTTTTAGTTTTCCTTCAATTTGTATGTTTAGTATGTTAAGATTATTTGTACAAGAACTTTCCCCCATATTTGTAAGCAAACTACACATTTGTGTTCTCATGACTCACAAACTCGTCTCCAGGGGCGGACCTACCCTTTGGCCAGGGTAGGCGGCAGCACCCGTTGAAAAAAAAATTAGTGTATATTTTAGGCAAAAAACCCGACCGCACCCCTTGAAAATATGGTTGAACACCTCATCCGCACTCCCAACAAATAATTTCCGGGTCCGCCGCTGCTCGTCTCTTGTTATTTTCCATTTGGAGACGAAGAATCAGTTTATTTCTTGTTAGCTGATTATGGTTGGTGTTCTTGAGATATACTTCGTTGGAAAAGGATTACACACATCCGAACCCCTTCGAAATATTCATCAAAACAAATATTTTCTGTGGACTCCATGTTAACACGAAAACTTGCTTATATTTATCACAAACATGTATGAACAAATGATTTTATGAAGGAAAAAAAAATGGAGAATGAGCCTCAACATCAACAGGATGGCTACCATATTGAAGGACATGTTGCCTTTGAACTTAGAGAAATTCATCCTATGCTATGATCTAATTTGCTAACTCTTTGCGAATGTATCATGGTCTGTTTTTTTTTTTTTTTTTGGCTTACTAGCAAAAGTAGCTGGTGGCTGGTAGCTGGTGGCTGGAAGCTGGTAGCTGGAGCTGGTAGCTAGTAGCTGTAGCTTTTTAGATATATTTGGTGTTTGGTAGAGTAGCTGGAGCTTTTAATAAAATGTATAAAATGACCAAAAATGGACATAACTAAAAATTTAGAAAGTTGGTGCATTAAAAAATTTCTTATTTTTAGAGGTTAAAATAGTCATTTTTCCCCTAAAAGTTTGTAGCTCCTTCTAAACCCTACTAGTAGTAGCGTTCAACCAAAAGCTTCAAGCTCCTAACCTAAAAGCTTAAAGCTCCTTCAACCAAACAAGACTTTTTATTGATTAGGAGCTTTTTCTTAAAAGCTTAAAGCTAGAAGCTCCTAAAAGCTCCATGCCAAACATACCCTAAAAGTTGTCTCTTTTACATTGATTGTCACCTTTTGTTGATCCCGTAGTTTATTCTCTCATTTTTATTTAATTGTTTATATTGATGCTTCTTTAGTTATTTATAGAGTTTTTTTTATATTGATTCTTCAATAATTGTTAAAAATTAATTCGAAATTGAAAATATTAATCTAACGTGTCTAATGATGGGATGTTTAGTCGTTATTATAATCATAAACACTTTTTTTTTTTTACTAAAAGACCTTAAATATAGAATTCGCTTCAAACCTGCAAAGAGTGGATTAAAAAAGTGAGTGAGTTTCCACCTCAAGGAAGATTGTGTTTCATGGTCTTCGCCTTAAGAGAGGTATGCCTCCCATGGATTAGGCGGCTAGGCGCCCACAAAACCGTTGAGTGTACTCGGTTTGCTTTACTTGAATGAAAGCTTATATGTTCGGTGTTGTTTTCACCTCAAAAAGGTTTAGTGTTTGGTTTCATTCTACCTAAAGGTTCGGTGTCTATCTTAAGAAGATTGACGACAGTGATAAAAACTCCTGGCTCAAATCCAATGATGATTTTTTTAACATCCATTCTAACCACTATCATTATAGTGTCGATTGTACCTTTGTATATATTTTGTGTGTGCGTGTGTAAATTAACACCAAGTATTGATTTTTGGGATCATGGAAGTGAAAAACTGAAAAGTAATATTAGATGTTTACAAAGATATCTAGCAATGATGCCCAAAGCAACAAGTAAGAGTGAGATGTTATTAAGGGGATTTGATTATAGTTCATCTTTCTCAATATCATCATTTGAGAGATGAGTCTGACCTTCATCGTTGTTTTTGTCATTGTAGTCATTGGCATGGAGTTCTGCAAAAAGATCATCAAAAGAAGGATCTCCTGGTCTTCTGAAAAGCTGATCCCCGATCTTAATCTCGTATGCTTCCGGTTGGCTTAGTATAAATTCTTTCAACTGAACCATCAAAATGCAAAGTAACCCATCAAGATGGTCATATTAATAATTTGCATGATTTGTTTACATTTTATTCACATTGACATGGCCTTTCAATGTCACGTGCTCCTCATGTGACTTGGAGGGACAAGGCCATCCCATGTCCAGGGCACATGTATGTTAAGTCAACAATCATTAAATATTGAGTGGTTGACTTTTTTCAATCATTTGTGTATTCATTTTTTGTTGCAAAAGAACATCATAATGTGTGAAGTCAATTGTTTCGGACGAATTGAAGACATATGGTCGATCACTTATTCGGTGTATTTATATTCAAATTGTGGTTATGAACTTATGATTCGCTTATTCATCATGACAAGGAGTTTGAAGAGCTATTTGGAAGTTGGAACAAACCTCTAGAGTGTCTTGGCCTTTTTCTAAAGTAAACATGATTGTGCTAACATCAACACCCATAAATTTGACCTCTATGCCTCCTGTTCTTGCCACTTTGCTCCATTTCTTTGCTATATCTGTTATCATGTCCTGCAAAATAACAAAAATACACCCTTTATAGTTAAGTTCACCAAAATCACATACTTGGTTATATTTTGTTATAAAATTCCTCATCAAGAATACCATTTTCACATTCGTCATGCATATTGATTTCTTTCAACTCTTAAGTATCTACTAGTTTTTTATGAGAGCTTTCAGGAGTCCCTCATCCCAAATGCTAAACTTTTTCCGGTATGATCACTAATCATTTAGAAGTTCCTCATCCCAGGATCCAGATTCAGAATTGGAAATTGGATTTTAAGTCATTCAATCATAGCAAATTTCCTAGTTTATAACCCTGATTTCAGTTGACTTTGTGTAGTCTATGTGTGTTGAAAATGATTATTACATCTTAAACAATCAGATTCAGTACATCACCTGATTAAATTACAGCAACCCCTTTGATCTACACAAATAAAAACTGGGAAATCACCAAGCTAGTCAAGTTGACCAATTTTTTTTTATTAAAATAGTCATTGCATTTTAGCCGGCCCCAAAAGGGCAGGCTTAGCCTCCGCTTTCGCCAAAAGGCTAAGCTTTTGCTAGCGGGGTCTATGTTTTAGCCGCCACATCTGGTGAAACTTATTTGGCGGAAGGTGATTGGCTGGAATCATGAATGTCTATTTTGCTAAAAGCCGAAATTCAATGTCTATTTTGGTAAAAATCTTGGTCAACTTGACTAGTTTGATGATTTTCCTACAAAATTGTGAGACAAGCAATTACATATATTTTGTTCACAACATCCATTTTTCAATAATTTTAAAGTTTTTTTTTAATTGACCAATTTTCATTCCATTGTCATTAAAATGCCAAAACAACAAATTACAAACAAATGGTAGGTAAACAGGCAACAAACTGCGCCGCAACCCTCTTTTGAATTGCAAAACCGATCCTACTAAAGATGAAACAACTCTTAAGGGTCAAGAGATTACTATTCACGACCCGCTGGACCTGGAATTCCACGGCCTCTAGGGCTAGGGAACCAAATATATCAAAAGCAAATGAGATAAACACGTGTTGAAACGTTAGTTCTATATCTATTTCTCTTATAACTGATGCAATAGCTTCATATCTATTTCTCACTACTAATTCGAATATCATACATTGTTAATATTAAATATTAAATGCAGTTAGTAAACTGTAAACTGTTAAAACCGAACAAGAAGCAAGTTACCGGAGTTCGTTTCACGCCCAACCGAAGCTTAACGAAACCAAACGACGGTCCTTGGTGTCGTTTCATCATCTCATCCTGCATCCGAGTCACATCCATCTCCGACAGATCCGACGGCGGAGGATCAAACACGTCATCTGTAACTTTCTTCTTCTTCTGTCCCCATTCCTTCCACGCTTCATCCTCTTCGTCGTCCACCACATCATCTAGGTCGTCAGGGATGTGAAATCGAGCATTTTTGCCGCCTAAAACGACGCCGTTTTGGAATATGATTAGAATCAGAAGGATGAGTAGGAGACGGAGGTGAATTAAGGAAGATAATGCCGTCGGTGATCTCGATTGATTCGCCATTGATTTCGGTTGGTGGTGTGTGTGTGAGAGAAGATTATGTATATGTATATGTTGGCTAACAGCTTTTCTAACTGCAAACATTCTTCTTCACATGCGCACCTCGGGCGCATATTAGGTGAGAGTACACAAATTGATGAGTAACTTTAAATCATGTTTAATAGTTAGTTTTGTTAAGGGTTTAGTTAATATGTATAGGGCTGTAAACGAACCAAACGTTCAGCGAACAGTTCGTTAACCGTTCGGCGGGAAGTTCGTTTGTGTTCGTTCGTTTACTAAACAAACGAACACGAACAAGAAATTTCGTTCGCTTAGTTAAATGAACAAACATGAACAGAGGTCGTGTTCGTTTATGTTCGTGAACATTCGGTAACGTGTTCGTTTGTGTTCGATACTTCATTAGTGTTTTAAATTTTATATTTTTATTTAAATACTTTAAAATTCCAACAAATTAAATATCTAATAAGTGTCGGTGTATTATATATTCTGTTCATGAACGATTGTTTTTTTTTTTTTTGGGTAAAATTCATGAACGATTGTTTGTGTTCGTTTGTTTTCATTTGTGTTCATGAACATCAGTTTGTGCTCATTTGTGTTCGTCAACGTTCGTTGCCTAAAATTAACAAACAAACACAAACGAACACGAACAAGTTCATTTCCTTAACAAACAAACACAAACATAAAATCTTGTTCGATAAGTGTTCGCGAACACATATATTTCTTAACAAACGAACATGAACAAGGTCTTGTTCGTGTTCGTTTGGTTCGTTTACAGCCCTAAATATGTATAAAGTGTCCTAAAAGAAATCAAGTGAAAATGATAATTTTGTCAAAGAGAATAAAAAGATTATGTAGATGTTACTTCTCCTTGTTTTTTAAAGGGTTATTGGCCTGAAACACCACCAACTATTCCACTTTTGCCGCTGGCACCCCCACCTTCACTAATAGTCCACAGCACCATCAACTAACGACTTATTGGTTTACAACACCACAAAACTAACTGGGCATTAACACCGTTTGTTTAATCCGACGTGGCATGCCTACGTGGCTTTTGATGCTTAGCTGGCCTGCCTACGTGGTTTCCCCTCCCTTATAAACGATTACCAGGAGACTTTCGCGCTATTTTTCAAGCCCTAAGTCTGAGAAGTCATCGCAACAGTGAAATTGAAGCAGTGAAGATTGAAATCGAGCATTGCAGATGGTGATAATCGAAGAAGAGAAGATGGGAGAGCAACTCATTTAAGTGAATCTGCATTTTAGTGGTAAGATTGCAATCGGTGAGCCTAGATACAGGTATGTCGGTGGTGTTAAGATGTTTTTAGGTTTAGATGTTGATAATATCTCGTTCTCTGAGTTGTTTGATACTGTTTGGGATATGAGTGTTTATCCACGAGTTGTATGCTGTGATTCCGGGTGATGGGGCTCTAAAACTTTTGCTAAATGATAGGGATTTGATTGAAATTGCATCCATGGTTGAACCCAATAGTCTAGAAGAACTTGATATTTATGTGCAACCTGCAGATGAAGCTTGGGCAGTCATTTTGCCAACACCTAGGAGCCCAAAGCAAAGCACAATTGAACCCATCCCCAACCAGCCCAATACTGAGCCCACCAAAGCCCAATTTCAGCCCAGTAGTCCCCTACATCATATCCCTAATTCCAGTGGTACCCCAAAACACACAAAGCTTACTGCAAGAAAACATCTGCAGACACCTTTGAAGGCAGCCACCCAAATTCAACAGCTCCCTAATTCCAGTGGTACCCCAAAACACACAAAGTTTACTGCAAGAAAACATGTACAAACACCCTTGAAGGCAGGCACACCAATTGAACAGCTGCAGACTGATGTACAAACACCCTTGAAGGCAGGCACACCAACTGAACAGCTGCAGACTGATGCACAAACACCCTTGAAGGCAGCTACACCAATTGAACATCTGCAGACTGATGATGGTTCTAAAGATGTGTTAGAATCTGATCAAGATGGTACAGATGATACAGATGGGTCAGAGGACGATGATTCAGAAGATGAAGATTACAAAGCAAATCTGAATGAAGATGATGGGTCAGATGATGAGGAGTTTATAGAATCAGTTAGGCTGCTTGAAAGAGTGAACAAGGAAGATGCAGATGCTAAGAAGAAGCTACTTGAGGGCATACTAAAACAGCCTGCACAGGTTAACACACCTTCATCTAGTCAACATATTGAAGGTTACAGTAGTTATGAAGACTCGGATGGTGATGTTCAAAGCCCTGGTGAGAGTGAGGATGACAACATTAGAGGCAAGAAGTACATAGATGTTGTTCCTGTTGTGGATGAAGATACTGATTTCAACAGATATAAGTGGGTGGTAGGAACCAGGTTTGTTTCTAGGGAAGACTTTAAGAAGGCAGTCCAGAGGTATGCAATTACTAATGGTAGAAACTTGAAGATCCTAAAAAGTGATAGTAATGACCTTGGAAAATTAGTATACTCCTGTGCAAAGGGTTGTCCATTCAAATTATATCTTTCATATCATACTGGAAAAGCCTGTTTTATGATCAAAAGTGTAACCAACAGACACAGGTGCCAAAGAAACATGCAAAAAAATAGACAGCTTACTAAGTATTTCATTGCAGAGGATTTGTTGCCAATTTTCAAAGCTAGGCCAAACTGGCCTGCCAAAGAAATTCAGATGGCTGTGAAGGAGAAACATAAGGTGTTAATTTCCAAGTGGATGGCCTATCATGCAAAGACTGTGGCACATAAGATTCTACATGGGTCAATGAGGGAACACTATAGTAAGTTAGGATCATATGTTGCAGCCTTGAGGGACACTAACCCCACCTCTACATTTGTGTTAGACACATTGCCACCAGCAGAAGGGTGTACACATGGGACATTCTTTAGGTTGTTTATATGCTTTGATGGATTAAGGAAAGGTTTTTTGGCTGGATGTAGAAAGATGTTGTGTTTGGATGGCTGTTTTTTGGGATCCACATCATGTAATTGTAAGAAGTGGGACCTCACAGGTATACCCTGCAAGCATGTTTGTGCAGTGGCTGAATTCTTAGGAAAGACTGCTGAGGAGTATGTTCATGAATTTTATACCAAGGATACTTACATGAAAGCATATGAGTTCACAATCCCACCCTTGCCAAGTGAGAGATACTGGCCTATGGTGGAACAACCTCTTGACCCTCCTCCTGTCAAGGCACAACCTGGTAGGCCGAAGAAGAATAGGAAAAGAGACCCTAATGAGGAACCTAAGAAATCAGGTGAGCTATACTTATAGTTTGTGTTGTTAAGTGTTGACCTAAAACTAAACAATCCTTTGGTGTGTTATATTATATCTTGCAGGGAACAAGACTAAGCAGGGGATTATGATGAAGTGTAGCCATTGCAAGAGTCCTGATCACAACATCAGGAGATGCCCTGAAAAAGCTAAAGGCACACCTAAGGTGATTACTAAAAGTAACATGAAAAGGAGAAAGCCAAAGGGGACCTCAAGGCCTGGTTCTAGCAAACAAAGTGGGCAGTCAACCCAAACTACTCAACCTGAAGTCAACCCAACCCAGAATAGTCAACATGAAGTCAACCCAAGCCAACAGTCAAAAAATTCAACCATTGGGTCAAAGAGATCAAGGGGAAGTCAAGCAACCAAACAAAGCACAAGGGGGAAAGGAAAAGTGTCAAAGTCTACCAATTAGTTTGCCTTATGTTTGGGTCAAAGATGCCATGTTTTGTTTGACTTATGTTTGGGTCTAAGTGTCTGGATGTTTTTTAAATTTCTGTGTTATGTTTGACTGATGTTTGCAATAGTTATGTTTCTGTCACTGGTTTGACTGATCTTTGTAAGATAATGTTTGACTGATGTTTGGGGCAAATTGACACTCACTAATTTGCTCATGTTTGGGTCAAATTGACACCAACTGATTTAAACTGATTTGCTTATGTTTGTGTCTAGTTGACACTAACTGGTTTGCTGATGTTTGGGTCAAAGCTTAAACAGTTTTGTTTGATAATGTCTTAACAAAGTTTGACTGATGTTTGGGCCAAACTGGCTGAATATTTTACAACTGAATTGCTGCAACTATGAATTAGATGTTCATAAAGATACTGCATTAACACTAATGGGTCAATTACATTACATTCAACTTAATTGACACTAACTGGTCAACTACAATACATTCATATAAATTACATGCCAAACCAAAACATTCATCAACTACAATTATGTCGTTACAATTCGGTGAAAACTAAAACCAAATCCAAAAGACTGTGAATGATGCCACCAGCATAGCAGCTAACCAGAACCACTTTGACCCACATTTCTCATGCTTCATACATATCCCTTTCTTCAGGTTTTTGATTTCTTGTTGCAATATAACATTTTGCAGCTTCAAATTTTCAGTCTTTATGTCCTCATAAGCCATACCCCTTCCACGATTAAACTGTCCTCTAATTAATCCATCAAATTGATCTTTCCAGAGGAAAAAGTTGCAATCCATGTTCTACAAAACACCCTAAAAATGATTAATTTGTGAAATTGGAATACAAATACCACCATCGACATCAAGATAAACTTACCGGCCAAAAGGAACATCCATAGAACTCATCGCCACACCGACTGCTTTTTGGACCCGCAACCCTACACACTGCAATCGAATCGTGATTGCAGTATAGGTTTCCTTCGAGATCGATCCTGATTATCTGTGATCTAGGTCTTCCTCTTTGGGGGCTTCGTGATTTACCTTCCATGGTGTTAACTAGGGCATACATGTCTCCTGGTAATCGTTTATAAGGGAGGGGAAACCACGTAGGCAGGCCAGCTAAGCATCAAAAGCCACGTAGGCATGCCACGTCGGATTAAACAAACGGTGTTAATGCCCAGTTAGTTTTGTGGTGTTGTAAACCAATAAGTCGTTAGTTGATGGTGCTGTGGACTATTAGTGAAGGTGGGGGTGCCAGCGGCAAAAGTGGAATAGTTGGTGGTGTTTCAGGCCAATAACCCTTTTTTAAACGTCCATAACTTTTGTATACGTCATTTGTTTTTAAAAAAAATATACACCATAAAATCGAGCGTTTTTTATCTTTAATATAAGTACCACATTGTTATATTTAGAAAAAAATTGAAAACCCAATTGCGTATTACACAATGGACATAACGTAAAACACAATGAGAAAACTCAATTGCATATTACACAATGGACATGATATAAAACACAATGAGTATCAAATTAGAAACATAATGTAGGGATGGCAATCGAACCCGAACCCGATGGGTAAATCCGAAACCCGACACATCTGGGACGGGTTTGGGGTCGGTCAATCGGGTTTGGGACGGGTTTGGGACTAGTTTTTATTTTTTTCGCGGGTTTGGGATGGGTTTGGGATTTGGTGATATACCCGTTTACCCGACCCAATTACTCGATAAAGTAAACTCGTTTACCCGATTGTATACTCGATATCATTTCTTTTATATTTTTAAATATGTAAATATATAATACATCTTTTTTCTATACACATAGGTATTTTATCCCGTATACATTATAGTTATTTGATATATTTCTTTACTGATAATACTAGATGTAATTGATTAGTAGTTACCCAATGGGTTTTGGGTCGGGTATACCCAACAGGTAAACTTTTTAAAATCAATGGGTTACCCGAAACCTGCGGGTATACCCGATACTCGATGGGTATTTACCCGCTAGAAACCCGACGGGTTTTGGGACGGGTTTTGGATAAGCATATCTATTCGGGTTTAGGGTTGGGATTACCTAAACCCGTCCCAAACTCGACCCATTGTGATAGCAGCACGCCCCAAGATTTAAACCAGCTAGCCGTTAAGACCCATTTGGATTTTAATGGGCCAATCAACTGGGTCAGCCTGGTCCAGTTTGACCCACCATAACAGCTGAAGTCAGCCCAGCATGCATACGGAGGAGTAACTGCCACGTTTATTATTTTATGCACATTTTAATTTTGTGTTTTTGTTTAACTTCAATTTCTTTTGATGTAATTTGGTTTTGAGACTTTTCAGGGCCAGTGTGTTGGTCGTGGGCCACCCACCCACTTTCTTTGTATTTCCCTTTTATACCCGTATGCAATGAAAGAAAAGGCAGTTGAATATTATACAAAAAAAACCGTTTGTCTCTTTGTTGAGATTAACCCCACTGCTAGCTTAATCTTGGCCGATTAGGTGGTGATCTGTGGAATCCAGGTTTGATTTATGTGGTGTTTTACTGTATCATTGATCAATTTGGATAGCCCAACGTTTAGATTGAGTGGTGTTTCTGTATCTCAATTCTAGCCGTTGCATCTAATTTCATATCCGTTAAAATTTCCCTAAAATTTGAAATTCTAAGTCTCTGTATATCATTTTAGGGAAAAAAAATAAAAAATAAAAATAAAATTGAAGTTAAACAAAAACACAAAATTAAAATGTGCATAAAATAATAAACGTGGCAGATGCTGGGCTGACTTCAGCTGTTAATGGTGGGTCAAACTGGACCAGGCTGACCCAGTTGATTGGCCCATTAAAATCCAAATGGGTCTTAACGGCTAGCTGGTTTGAATCTTGGGGCGTGCTGCTATCACATTGTCATCCCTAACACAATAGGAAGTAGACCAAAAACACAATCGATAACAACAGATAAAAGACACAATTGACATAATGTAAAAACAATGAGTATTAAACTAAAAACACAATGGAAAGTAGACTAAAAACACAATCGATGACAACAGATAAAAGACACAATAGAAATAACGTAAAACACAATGAGTGTCAAACTAAAAACACAATGGAAAGTAGATTAAAAACACAATTGATGACGACGGATAAAAGACACAATTAGTGAGAGCAGATAAAAGACACGATGGACAACAAACTAAAACATAATAGACAACAGACTAATACACAATGGGGGAATTAGCATTTTGAGAGAGAAAGTCAATATATAATATATGTAGCATTCCTTTTATTGTTCTTCTTTTATTTTATTTTTTTCCTAAAACTAATTTGAACCCTCTAAATCTAAGATCAATAGACTATAATCCTTCTTACCTTTCTTATTTATGTTTTATTTTATATTTGATGTTAATCCTTTTTAATGACATTTTTTTTGTTTTACTCCTTGCGACTATGATCTCCCTGATTTATTTGTTTTTGGAATCTTTGCTTCTCTAATTAGACATTGATCTTTCTTAACTAAACTATTAAACTTCAATGGTGTGTACTCCAATGCTTAAATGATGGGTAGATCAAATGAGACGTTGATCTTTCTTAACTAAACTATTAAAAAACGAATCGTCTTTTTATTTTTCAAATGAACTAGTTGATTTTCCGCCCGCGCATTGCGGCGGGGACCTAATGTCTGCAAAACGCGTGTCAGCAGCAGATACCGAATATCAAAACATAAATAAAAATGACGTGGTAAGGATGGTCACTCCGTCCTAAAAAAAGCGATTTTAAATAACCTAATATATAATAATAAGACCCACACGCCCTACACGTTGGAAATTCAGTTGCTTTCAATTTAGTTATTACGGTGCTAACACGTTAAAATATGGGTGAGCTCAGTACCGGTAACTGCACCGAAAGTACTGATCCGGAAAATCATCGAAATTAGGTACCGGCACCGAAAATGCTCGGTACAATACGGTATGGTATTTGAAGGTAAAAATCAATAAATACAGGTATGGTGCTAGACCGGTGTCGAACCGAAAGTAACGATTCTGAAAACGCCGGGTACCAAATTGGTAACGAAAATGATTTGGTAATAGTAAATTTGGTACCGATACGATACCGGTTTGATTACATGATTTGATACGATTTGCTCATCAATAATCTAAATACCCAAGTTAATTTTACATGCTGCAATTCATTCATTACAGAAAAAAGACAAAAAAGAAAGCAAAATAAGTTGTTGTGTATATAAAACCCCATTCAAACGAAATACAGTTTACTTATTGTGTGTATGAAAAGTAATCTAAACGGTGCAATTACTTGCATTGCTACATTGCTACAAGTACAAGATTTGATGAGCTCGATACCAACCGGTACCGAAAATACCGTTGCCGAAAATACCGTTACCGAAATCCCCAAAAACCGGTACCGAATATACCTGGACCGGTACGGGTCGGTACTGGTACGGCACCGGTATTTGTGGGTGAAAATCGGTGAATACCGGTGCCGAACCGGTACCGAAAGTACACCCGATTTGGTAAAAGCGGGTATCGGTATCGGTATCCAATACTATTTGTTCATCCCTTAATGAAGTTACTGTTCATTCACTTCTAAAATTAATATATAGGTAAATAATTTTACATGCTACAATTCATTCATTACAGAAAAAAGACAAAAAAGAAAGCAAAATAAGTTGTTGTGTATATAAAACCTCAATCAAACGAAATACAGTTTACTTACTGTGTGTATGAAAAGTAATCTAAACGGTGCAATTACTTGCATTGCTATGTTGCTACAAGTACAAGATTTGATGAGCTCGGTACCAACCGGTACCGAAAATACCGTTGCCGAAAATACCGTCACCGAAATCCCCAAAAACCGGTACCGAATATACCTGGAACGGTACGGCACGGGTCGGTACTGGTACGGCACCGGTATTTGAGGGTGAAAATTGGTGAATACCGGTGCCGAACCGGTACCGAAAGTACACCTGATTTGATAAAAGCGGGTAACGATACCGGTATCCAATACTATTTGTTCATCCCTTAATGAAGTTACTGTTCATTCACTTCTAAAATTAATATATAGGTAATGCTACAAGTACAAGATTTGATGAGCTCGGTACCAACCGGTACCGAAAATACCGTTGCCGAAAATACCGTCACCGAAATCCCCAAAAACCGGTACCGAATATACCTGGAACGGTACGGCACGGGTCGGTACTGGTACGGCACCGGTATTTGAGGGTGAAAATTGGTGAATACCGGTGCCGAACCGGTACCGAAAGTACACCTGATTTGATAAAAGCGGGTAACGATACCGGTATCCAATACTATTTGTTCATCCCTTAATGAAGTTACTGTTCATTCACTTCTAAAATTAATATATAGGTAATCACTTCTAAAATTAATATATAGGTAAATGACTATAATGAAAATGTAGGATAAAAGAACGGTTAAAAAGTACTTTTAAAATGTAAATAGATTTTGTGAATGTGTTTGTATTAGTTGTGATTAGGGCTACATCATAGTGTGCTTATATAGGCACGGTGTTACATGTCTAGTCCCTAAACTATAACTAATTACATATTTGTCTAATGTATGTTGACTTTTTCAAAAAAAATCATTTTTTTAAACGCTCATAATTTTTTATACAAAAATTGCACCAAAAATTGAGCATTTTTTTACTTTTAATTTGAAAAATGTATTGCTATATTAAAAATGACAACTAAAAAAATTCGAAATTTGTGTTGTATTTTATATTGTATAACATTTTTGTGCTGAATTATTTTACTTGATTTTTGTGTTGTATTTTTTGTGCTATATTTTGAGAATCAAAATAGTAAGAGTTTGCGTTTTAGAACCAAAATGCCTTTTTATCCTAGTTATGAGGAGTGTTACATGTCATTTCTATAATCGTTATTAGATTACATAGGCAAAACACACTTTTATGATATCCCCTTCCCCCCCAATTGATATAACAACTTTTTATATCTATCTTTAGCCGGTGATTTCAATGAGTCAATCCCACACCGTTGAAATACGTTCAACAGAATTTTGTTTGAGGCGATAACCGATAAGATTTAAAAAAAAAATCATACTTAGACAAAACAGACTTTTTATTTGATCTCGGCATAGTCACAACACACGAACTGAAACCAATGTAATGAAGATGGTGTTAAATTATTTTTTATGGGTGTATGTATATCCTTTCCCCTTCTTTAACTATAGGCTTGATACATCTAACCATGTAAACTGGATACACTTCATGTGTCTTGGGCTCGCTAATTTCATGTATAAAGTTCTATGATATTGTGAGCATGAAAATATATATTAAATTAAAAAGTTTTAGTGAAGCATGTTAGATATATTATTAACTTGGATGGTGATACTAACTACCTTTATTCATTTTATATGAGATATAGCATTTTTTTCTTTTATCTTTTAATTTCACCCATTATACTTTAAGTGGCATGTTTTTAACCTATGTAATTTTTATTTGATTTGGTTTTTCTCCTACAACTTGTGTTGGTGAACTTTAAAAAAAATCTGAATATGATTAGAACAAGGATGTGAAATCATGCATTTTTGTCGCCTAATGCGACTCCCGTTTTGAAAATATGATTTGAATCAAAAGAATCAGTAGGAGACGAAGAGGAATCAACGAGGATAATGTTGCCTGTGATCTCGATTGATTTGCTATTGATTTCAGTTACATGCGCACCTAGGGCGCAAATTAGCATTGAAATTAGGGACGTTAGGTAAGAGTACACAAATAGAAGTTCAAATCATGTTTAATGTGTACTCTAATACATGATATAATAACTTTTTTGTAATGTGTAATCAAATACTACTTAATTGATATAACAACCTTTTGTGATGATTATATGTTCATAGGCGGTGATCTTGATGAACCAGTTTTAAAGACACTAGAATAAACTCAGTTCGAATTTGTTTGAGCCGATGACCAGTAAAATAAACTAAAATAAAAATTAGTGTACCTAGACAAAACAGGCTTTTATTTGATCCTCACCCTAATCATGTCAAATGATGTTAGATTATTGTTATGATGATGGTGTTAAATTATCTCTTTGTGGGTGTATGTATATCTTTTCCCTTTCCTTAACCACGTCGAATATGTATACAAGTTTAATGGAGTGTACATAGGTGATTAGAAAATTTATACATTAACAAATGCACCTCCATTTTGAACAAAGCATGTATCCAAACGTTTATATAAATAAGCATGTTACAACACTATATTCGAATTTTATAAAACATCGTATTTTAAAAGTTATAAACGAAAAGAAAAGGTAAAAATAAAAAGCTTATGGGTACATGTTAACATGTGGTTGGCAAAAAAAAAATAGAAAAAAAAAACATTTGGAAAAGCATAAGGTTAAATGGTATTTTAATTAATGTGGAAGGGGCATATTGTAAGTTTGTAATATTGAAAACCAAGTTTAGGTGTTGTTTGTTTTTTCTGCGGGAAAATGTCTGCAGTCTGCGGACCACATCTGCAGGCATCTGCAGGAGAAGAGGTGGACCAAATGTCTGCAGTCTGCAAGGAGAAGAGGGTTTGTTTTTTTTTATATAAAAAGATCTTCACACGCCCTACACACACAAACACACACACATATCTGCTCTCTCTCTCTCTGCCTTCCTCACCACCACCAAGCACCACCGCCTTACACAACCACCGTCGTCACCACTACACCACCGCCCTTCACCGTCTCTCTCTCTCTTCCCTCGATCTCTCTCTCTGCCTTCACCACCACCGCAAACCCTAGCCTTGAACTCTCTCTCTCTCTCTCTACAAACTCTCTCTCTCTACAATCTGTCACCACCACCGCCATCTCCTTCTCCGGCCAGCCTTTTCCCGCAGATGATGACGATGATGGTGTTTTGATAACAGATCGATTTGGGGGTTTTGATAACAGATCGATTTGGGGATTTGGGGGTTTTGTTTGCCATCGGTGGAGGTGGTGGCGGAGTGGAGGTGGTGGCGGAGCAGGGGTGTCGGAGGTGGAGGTGGTTGCAGGTGGGGTGTGATGGCAGGTGGGTGTTGGTGACGGTGGTTGTGGCAGGGATGTGGTGGTGGCGGTGGTGGTGGTGGCAGGGATGTGGTGGTGGAGGTGGTGGCGGTGGTGGCAGGGATGTGGTGGTGGAGGTGGTGGCAGGGAAGAAGAGGTCTGCGTGGTGAAGAGGTTCCAAGAAGACATGGGTCATTGTCTGCATGGTGAAGAGGTCTCGCAGACCTTTTTTAATGAAAGGTCTGCGAGAAAACAAACAAGCTGCAACATCCAAACGTCTGCCCGCCTCTGCGCGGCGCAGACATAAGTGGCCAGAAGCAAACAAACACCACCTTAGTATCACTTTTTTTAATATTAAGATAAGATCGTCATTAGATACCAATTAACACCACTAACTGCATCTGGTATTATACTATATAACATTTTGCGTACGTTCTTAGCTACAGTTTCAGTTTTCAAGTTATCATGACCTACATCTGCCGATCATTACCACATGACATTCAATTATTAGCAGGATGATTCTCTGATTTGGGTTACAAAGCTGAAGAAACACTTGTTTAATTGACCGGAATCAACTGAACCAGGGGGTTTGAATTTGCATAAAAGGGTTGATCTCTCCTCGTTCGGTTCGTGGGTAACAGCTCTCCTTCTCAAAATTACTGCAAAACAACCACCGTTAGACTCGCCACGGGGAGAATGGAGGTTCTCTCCGTGACCACCCTCCTGCGTGAGAATAAGTACAGGGTTTATGAAGAAGAAGAAGTGAAAGTGAAGTGAATGTAACTTGAGAATTATACCTGAATTATCCTTTTATTTATAGCCGAAGTTTGGGTGGGAAAACATGTTGGTGAAATATTGACGGAAAGTGCTATTTCCGTGAGCGGTTATTTTTTTCTCCGTTAATCATTAACGAGTGTGAGAGCACACGGATCGCGATCTTGATCAACGGTTGGGGTATTGCCACGTGAAAAATGGACAAGTGAAAACCTCTCTTTAATTCCATGCCATCATCGTGACTTCAAGGGAGTCTGGGATGATGCCACGTGGCCAGACGGTTATAACCGTCTGGTGCTGCACGATGGAGCCTTCTAGAAGAATACAGCTGTAATCCTGTGTGGCTCCTTATTGTATGGTATCAGTAAAGTAAATAATATGCGGGAATGCTTATTAGGATTTTTATCCTTACCTGTTTATGGAGATTGGCGCGAGGATTCGTTAGTTTCCCTTTGGCGCGCATGTGTTGCTTGTTGTTTTCTTTCTAAGTTCCCTTTGTAGGACCAGTGTGCGGCTGCGCAAGGTCTAAAGAGGTTTAGAAGGATGAGGTTGTGCTATGGTCCCAAGTACTTGAAGCAAGGTTTTTGGGACCTTACCCCTTCAAAAGCCTTGACAAGGAGGACCGAAGCTGAAGGTGGGTTGGAGTCCAACAGGACGTTTGAGATGTGGAGACGGTGACGTTTTTTAGAAGCGGAGGCAATTGGTGATGCGATACGAGGAGGAATGTGGAGCGAGATGGAAGTGCGGCGGAGGATGACGGATGCTTGGTGGAGATTTCAGTCACCAGAAAACTCGGTTAATACCACACACCACAGCCGCCGCTTCTGATTTTGGTGAACAGAGAAACTGAGCTCGACGATGTCTCATGTAACACTCTACTCGTTTTCATAATATTTTATTATAAACAAGGTCTTAGTATACCAAAACCTTGATATATATATATAAAACATAAGGAAAATTTAACCAAGTTAACATCTAGGACAAGTACTACTAGTTTAAGAATCCCAAGACAAAAGAACAAGTGTTTAAGTGTTAACTACATAGACATTGATTTGAACATATTTAAGTAATCGCGGAAGCTTCAAAATATCGTGTTCGGTTCTTGTAATTTGCTTGATCGCCATCCGGATTAGTTCCACCGTCACCTATGGTCAAAACCACATAAACGATTAGTTTTGACACTTTAAAATTAAGTATAAACAAGTTCCTTGGATTAACATTGAAGAATAAACAAAAATTGGACGAGATGGGGCGGTCGCGCCGCGCGACCGAGTCGCGGCCCGCCACGGCCGTCGCGTCGCGCGACGGTGAGCCTGTTTGGTCGTGGCGTGGCGCGAGCATGGGTTTTCAACAGAATATTTTTGCTGATTGCTATATATCAGTCCAGCATCACTAAATTCCACTTATAAACTTTAAACTATCATAACTTTTGACTCGTAAGTCCGTTTTAGGTGATTCTTTTTCCTATACGTCTGTAATTTCATTACCGACGTGTCTATTATAATTAACTTACCGAAAATTTGATTTACGGGCCGATCGACTAAAATCACTATGCAAATATTCGACCCAGTCTAGCTTCGCTCATTTTGCTACCGTTTCACTAGTAAGCCTATGGCGCCTTATACCCAACATCCGGGGCTTATCATCACCCGCATTTCCTTACCAATCTCATGGTTTTATGCTCTTGTGATTATTATCACCATAGCTAACTATTAAAAACACTAGCACTACACTATACTCCACTATTCGACCCGTTGGCTCATCTTATGGAATCCCCCAATATAATGATTACCAAACGGTTTCTTGCCAATTCATAACCTATTGATTCAAGTAACGAACATGGTCGCTATAATCAACGCAACATTTATTCTACTATATGACTATACATAATTTAATAACAATTCACTTAATGTAACGAATCAAGTTACATACCTTCAAAGCACACCCTTCAATCGTGCGTCAACACCGGCTTGTCCGCTCGATGCGCCGGCTTCCTTTCCTATAGAGTTCAATCATATTTGTATTTAGAACTCTTTGTTTCACATATAACGCATAGTTTACCTTTTAGTAAAAATTTATGCGTTTTTGTTTATATCTCAATACTTGGCCTTCTATTCGGCATTTTCACAAACACTTTAAGGGCAGGATTTTATATCTTTTATATTCAAGTTCATGGCTTGTTACTTAACCGAAATTAACATCAATTGAGCTATCACATGTAAGATTAAACATCAATATTTCAGAAATCACTTTCTATGTACCATATTACACTAGAATAACACTCAAAACCCTAGTGTTTATTAGTTTCCCACATAACTCATGAATCACCTTCAATGTGTTCATGAAATTCTCAGAAATTAGACACGATTTCACGTATCGTTGTCTAGGGTTTACTCCTAGACACTATATCATTCCTATTCTATCTTTAAAACAAACATGCATCATCAGATTTCGAATTCCTAAATTCATGAGAATTTCAAGTAGGGATTTTTCTATCAAATTTTACATACCTTATGACCCCCTTGCAATGGAGATCACTAATCTGAGCTCGGATTTCGTTTTAGAATAGATTTGAACCTTCAATCTTTGAGATTTGTGGAAGTTAGGGTTTTGAAGAACCCAGGTCGCCCCCCTCTTGTCTGGTTCGATCTCAACACACACACACAAGTGTGTTTTTAGTTTTAAATTTTGTTTTATTAATATTAGTTTCAATTTGAACACTTTTGGCCCCTCAACTATCATTTGGTTCTTATTTTTAGTGTTTTAACCCATTTAAGTCACTACAAGACTTTTACCTAACTAGGTTATTTTAATCCTAGTTAGTTCACTTGTTTATTTATCAATATTATATTTAAAATAAATGATTTACGTTTTCGGGGTGTTACAAGTCCACCCCCCCCCCCTTAAAAAGGGTTTCGTCCCCGAAACCAAAGTACATACCAAATAGGGTAGGGTAGAGACGCCGCATTTCCTCTTCGGATTCCCATGTGGTGTCCGAACCTTTCCTATGCTCCCACTTGATTTTGACTTGATCGATTTGTTTATTTCGCAAATGCTTAACCTTTCGATCTAAAATCTCTAATGGCCTTACTGCATAATTCAGGCTATCATCCACCTCGATATCGTCGTAATGGATATAAGTTGTTTCTTCTGCTAGACATTTTCGTAGTTATGATACATGAAACGTGCCATGTATCCCACTCAACTCTTCCGGTAGTTCGAGGCGATAAGCTACCTTGCCAACCCGCTCGATGATTTTAAATGGCCCGATAAATCTCGGGCTTAGTTTCCCTCTTTTTTCTGAATCTGATAACGCCCTTCCATGGGGAAACCTTTAACATAACCATGTCACCTATCTGAAATTCAATCGGTCTTCGTCTTTTATCGGCATAAGACTTTTGCCTATCTTGGGCTGCTTTCAAATGGGCTCGTACCACTTCAATTTTCTCAGTAGTGGCTTGACCAACATCTTTATGGGCCAGTTCACGTGGTCCCACTTCACCCCAACACACCGGGGTTTTGCACTTCCTACCTTATAGAATCTCATAAGGTGCCATACCGATGCTCGAATGATAACTATTGTTATACGAAAATTCGGCCAAAGGTAGATAAACATCCCAACTTCCGCCGAAGTCGATGATACATGCCCGTAACATATCTTCTAGCGTCTGTATTGTTCTTTCACTCTGCCCATCCATCTGAGGATGGTAGGCGGTGCTAATGAAAAGTTTCGTTCCCATTTGTTCTTGAAAATCTCGCCAAAAGTTTGAAGTAAACCGGGTATCTCTATCCGACACAATAGATACCGGTACTCCGTGACGTGCCACTATTTCGTTTGTATATACCTCAGACATCTTTTCCGAAGTATATGTCTCGCGTATAGGAATAAAATGAGCACTCTTCGTTAGTCTATCCACAATTACCCATATAGCGTCGAATCCCCGAATCGTTTTACGTAGTTTGTTCAATAAGTCCATAGGGATATATTCCCATTTCCAAACCGGGATCTCCAAAGGTTGCAGTTTTCCATATGGTTTCTGGTGTTCCGCTTTGACTTGTAAACAAGTCAAGCACTTCTCCACGTATTTTACTACATCCCTCTTCATTCCGGGCCACCAATAATTTTGTTTCAGATCATTGTACATCTTGGTCGCACCCGGATGAATAGAATATAGGGATTTATGAGCTTCATCGAGTAGAAGCGTCTTAACCCCACAAGAATTTGGAACCCATATTCTTCCGGATCGAGTCTTCAACCCGTCCTTTCCATCCGACAAATCTTTTAACTGTCCGATTATTCTTTCCTTCTTCCAGTTCTCCTCTTTCACTGCTTCTACTTGCGCTTCTCGGATACGTTCAAGTATGCCCGAGGTCACAACAAGCTGCATCGACCTTACTCGTATTGGGACATAATCCGCTTTTCTGCTCAGGGCATCCGCCACCACATTTGCCTTTCCGGGGTGGTAATGTATTTCACAGTCAAAATCTTTCACTGTTTCTAACCATCGCCTTTGTCGCATATTTAGCTCCTTCTGATCGAAGAAATATTTTAAGCTCTTGTGATCGGTGAATATGGTGCACTTTACCCCATATAAATAGTGCCTCCATATTTTTAACGCAAACACCACCGCAGCCATTCGAGGTCGTGCGTGGGATATTTCTTTTCATGTATTTTCAGTTGCCTCGAGGCATAAGCTATAACTTTGCCCCGTTGCATCAAAACGCATCCGAGCCCCGATAGTGAGGCATCCGAATAAACCACCAAGTCTTCGAACCCATCCGACAATGTTAATACCGGAGCTTGAGTTAACTTCTCTTTTAGCGTTTGAAACGCTCTTTCTTGTTCGGCACCCCAAATGAACTTTTCCTCTTTCCAGGTTAACTTAGTTAGCGGCGACGCAATCTTGGAGAAATCTTGAATGAATCTCCTATAGTATCCCGTAAGCCCTAAGAAGCTTCTGATTTCCGAAGGATTCTTCGGAGGGCTCCATTTTGACACGACCTCTACCTTTGAAGGATCTACCAATATTCCATCGGCGCTTATGATGTGGCCAAGGAATTGCACCTCTCGCAACCAGAAGGCGCACTTTGAGAATTTCGCATACAATTTTTCTTGCCTGAGTGTCTCTAACACCTCTTGTAATTGGCGTGCATGTTCTGCTTCACTTTTCGAGTACACCAGAATATCATCGATAAACACGATTACCGATTTATCCAACATCGGCTTGCAAACCCGGTTCATGAGGTCCATGAAAGCCGCGGGTGCATTTGCCAGCCCGAATGACATCACGAGGAACTCGTAATGTCCATATCTCGTGCGGAAAGCCGTCTTCGGTACATCCTCCTCCCTGACCCTTAGTTGGTGATACCTCGATCTAAGGTCAATTTTTGAAAACCAGTTCGCACCTTGTAATTGGTCGAATAGATCATCTATTCTCGGAAGCGGGTATCGATTCTTTACCGTGAGTTTATTTAACTCTCGGTAATCGATACACATGCGCATGCTTCCGTCCTTCTTTTTCACAAATAGCACGGGCGCGCCCCAAGGAGACACACTCGGCCTTATGAATCCTTTATCGAGCAAGTCTTGAATCTGCGACATTAATTCTTGTAATTCCGATGGTGCAAGTCGGTATGGTGATTTTGCTACGGGTTTCGCGCTCGGAACTAATTCAATTCTGAACTCTACCTCCCGCTCAGGCGGCATTCCCGGTAAATCATCCGGAAATACATCTTCAAAGTCACGTACCACTGGTACGTCTCCAATCTTCGGTAATTCTTTCTCGGGCTCATTCGCGTATATCATAAATGCTTTACATCCATGCCTCATGAGCTTGTGAGCTTTCATCATAGAGCATATTATAGGATTGCCTCCCTTTTCGCCATAGATTGTGACGTGTTTTCCGCTCGGAGATGTTAGCTTTATCTCCTTACGGAAACACACGACTTTTGCATGGTGTCGAGATAGCCAATCCATCCCTACAACCACTTGAAACTCTCCCATAGACATCGGAATTAGATCTATCAAGTATTCCTCATCATCGATACTTAATTTGCAGCTTTGAAAGACATCACACACTATGAAACTTTTTTTTATCTCCTATCTCAACCTCTAAAGGCATAGGTAATTTTGTCAATACAAATGAAGGATGTCGAATAAATCCATGTGAAATAAAGGATTTATTCGCACCCGTATCAAATAATACACGTGCAGGGATCGAGTTTATTGTGAATATACCTAAGACCACATCGGGTTCTGTCTTTGCTTCAACTGCTGTAAGTTGGAATGACCTAGCTTTCGCCTTTGGAGCTTCCATTGGAGATTCTTTAGTGTCTCTCTTTCCAACCAAATCTGGGCATTCGGACTTTTTGTGGCCGGGCTGATAATATTTGTAGCATAGAGACGCCGTGTGCCCCGTTTTACCACATATGGGGCACGGTTTGTCTTTGAAACGACACTCTCCCTTGTGCCCTTTTCCACACACTTTACAACTTGGCGACCCGCCTTTAGCATCCACTTTCTTTCCCGATTCCACAGTTTGAGCTTTCTTTGTAGGGCTTGGATTCACATCCTGTGCCCTTCGCTCACCCCTTTCAACTTGTTTCTTCAACTCGATTTCCCGCTCCCGGGCGGTGTTGATAATTTCTGTGAGGGTTTCATACTTTGAGGGAGTCATGAACTCCCGGTATTCAGCACTCAGCATGTTGTAATAGTAGTATATCTTCTGCTCTTCAGTGGTGACTAACTCGTCACAGAATCTCAGTTTATCCATAAAGATACCCGTGATTTTATCAATTGATTCTCCTTTTTGTCTTAACTGGATAAATTCTTCTTTAATCCTGTTGATAACCGCCTTGGGACTGTGGTGCTTAAGGAATGGCACCTTAAACTCGTCCCATGTCATAACTCTTGCCGCCTCAGCTCCTATCTCCTTCTTTTTATTGTCCCACCAATCCTTGGCTTGAC
The DNA here is from genome assembly GCA_030545235.1 of Helianthus tuberosus. Taxonomy (NCBI): domain Eukaryota; kingdom Viridiplantae; phylum Streptophyta; class Magnoliopsida; order Asterales; family Asteraceae; genus Helianthus; species Helianthus tuberosus. Next base: position 31,124,941 of record CM060451.1, read on the forward strand.
CCCTTAATTGACCCGTTCCGTAAGCAACAAAATCACTCACGTCACAATGGGTCCTTTCAAACACCCCTTCAACGTCGCTCAGCCATCTTTGGCAAATTATCGGGTCAACCTCCCCGTTGTAGATTGGCGGTTTACACGCCATAAATTCTTTGTACGAACATCCTTTACGTTCTCCCGATTTCTCTTTCATAAGGTTGACACTATCTTCCAACCTTTTGACTCGTTCTTCAACTAATGATAACACCGTGTTTTGAATTTTGTCTATGAACCCGGATAGACTACCCTCAATTGCCTTTCCCACTTCTTCGGCAATTGTATATTTCATTTGTTCGGTGCTTGTCGGCACCGGATCATCGTCATTCCCTTCCGACATCTCGAAACTGAAATGTTTACGTCAATTATTAAACATCTCATTTATAACATAACTTTATTTGCTTTGGTTTATCCAAGTTCGTAACTTGCTTTAACCGTTCACATTCGGTGCACTTTCCGGGTTTGAGTGTGTTAACACGCTCTTCCCATGCACATTAACTCACATCTCGTTTCTTAAATAAGATAAAATCTACTAACATAAATAATTAATTCTTACCGGACGATCAATCAAGCTTGAACCGAACACTTTGTTGACAACCCTAAGCTCTGATACCAACTTGTAACACTCTACTCGTTTTCATAATATTTTATTATAAACAAGGTCTTAGTATACCAAAACCTTGATATATATATATAAAACATAAGGAAAATTTAACCAAGTTAACATCTAGGACAAGTACTACTAGTTTAAGAATCCCAAGACAAAAGAACAAGTGTTTAAGTGTTAACTACATAGACATTGATTTGAACATATTTAAGTAATCACGGAAGCTTCAAAATATCGTGTTCGGTTCTTGTAATTTGCTTGATCGCCATCCGGATTAGTTCCACCGTCACCTATGGTCAAAACCACATAAACGATTAGTTTTGACACTTTAAAATTAAGTATAAACAAGTTCCTTGGATTAACATTGAAGAATAAACAAAAATTGGACGAGATGGGGCGGTCGCGCCGCGCGACCGAGTCGCGGCCCGCCACGGCCGTCGGGTCGCGCGACGGTGAGCCTGTTTGGTCGTGGCGTGGCGCGAGCATGGATTTTCAACAGAATATTTTTGCTGATTGCTGTATATCAGTCCAGCATCACTAAATTCCACTTATAAACTTTAAACTATCATAACTTTTGACTCGTAAGTCCGTTTTAGGTGATTCTTTTTCCTATACGTCTGTAATTTCATTACCGACGTGTCTATTATAATTAACTTACCGAAAATTTGATTTACGGGCCGATCGACTAAAATCACTATGCAAATATTCGATCCATTCTACCTTCGCTCATTTTGCTACCGTTTCACTAGTAAGCCTATGGCGCCTTATACCCAACATCCAGGGCTTATCATCACCCGCATTTCCATACCAATCTCATGGTTTTATGCTCTTGTGATTATTATCACCATAGCTAACTATTAAAAACACTAGCACTACACTATACTCCACTATTCGACCCGTTGGCTCATCTTATGGAATCCCCCAATATAATGATTACCAAACGGTTTCTTGCCAATTCATAACCTATTGATTCAAGTAACGAACATGGTCGCTATAATCAACGCAACATTTATTCTACTATATGACTATACATAATTTAATAACAATTCACTTAATGTAACGAATCAAGTTACATACCTTCAAAGCACACCCTTCAATCGTGCGTCAACACCGGCTTGTCCGCTCGATGCTCCGGCTTCCTTTCCTATAGAGTTCAATCATATTTGCATTCAGAACTCTTTGTTTCACATATAACGCATAGTTTACCTTTTAGTAAAAATTTATGCGTTTTTGTTTATATCTCAATACTTGGCCTTCTATTCGGCATTTTCACAAACACTTTAAGGGCAGGATTTTATATCTTTTATATTCAAGTTCATGGCTTGTCACTTAACCGAAATTAACATCAATTGAGCTATCACATGTAAGATTAAACATCAATATTTCAGAAATCACTTTCTATGTACCATATTACACTAGAATAACACTCAAAACCCTAGTGTTTATTAGTTTCCCACATAACTCATGAATCACCTTCAATGTGTTCATGAAATTCTCATAAATTAGACATGATTTCACATATCGTTGTCTAGGGTTTACTCCTAGACACTATATCATTCCTATTCTATCCATAAAACAAGCATGCATCATCAGATTTCGAATTCCTAAATTCATGAGAATTTCAAGTAGGGATTTTTCTATCAAATTTTACATACCTTATGACCCCCTTGCAATGGAGATCACTAATCTGAGCTCGGATTTTGTTTTAGAATAGATTTGAACCTTCAATCTTTGAGATTTGTGGAAGTTAGGGTTTTGAAGAACCTAGGTCGCCCCCTCTTGTCTGGTTCGATCTCAACACACACACACAAGTGTGTTTTGAGTTTTAAATTTTGTTTTATTAATATTAGTTTCAATTTGAACACTTTTGGCCCCTCAACTATCATTTGGTTCTTATTTTTAGCGTTTTAACCCATTTAAGTCACTACAAGACTTTTACCTAACTAGGTTATTTTAATCCTAGTTAGTTCACTTGTTTATTTATCAATATTATATTTAAAATAAATGATTTACGTTTTCGGGGTGTTACATCTCACCCTGGCCACCGGGACCTCACGTCGCCGTTGTTGTCGATGGAGGTGGGTGGTGCCTGTTAGTCACCACTGTTGTCGCCAATCATGATGAAGACGATTGTACCCGCTGTCAACTGAGCTTGGTGAGGGTGTTGCCATCACCGGTAGCCGTCCGACAGCTGTGGATCTCGCCTGAGAACTATAAGCCTCTCATCTTTCTCTCTCCGTAGGTACTTTAAAGTATTTTAAGTAGTAATTGATTTGTGGAGGAGGTGGGATAACGACAGGATGATGGGAAACTGTGTCGATTTAGTTTTGAAATGAAAATGCAAATATCTGTATATTAAACATGTGGTTTAAAAGTGGGTTAGATTATTACAGATAAACAATGTTTGTGTTAAAAGATCTAAATAATCCATCCACTTGTGGCCTAGTGGTAGGAGACTTGGATTTTCCAATGGATACTCAAGTTCAATTCTTACTTGTGTCATGTTGGGGTGGATATTGGGCAATGATGGTGACAAACCCACCGAGGGGGGGTTCAATCCTGAGCCGCACCCCAGTTTTCATCCGGCTGTTACTTCAGCGAGGCTTCTCGTGTGGAGGCAGTACGGTTTCCGGGGAAATGCTGTAACCAAGTCTGACCAACCCAGCGCGAACCCGGTTAAAACAACGTAGTTCGGACAGATCTTGGCTAGAGCCGCCGTTTAGGCGGTGTGACATTGGGTCACTCAAAAAGAAAGTAACCGTTAAAAAAAAAGATCAAAATATAAAATAGGATTAACACACTAAAGTCTTATTATATTTTTTTCCCGATTATGAATACAGCTAGCTATAAAAATCTAGATAGATTAATAACCTTACATTCATTCAATATGATGATTAAAAAAAAATACAACTTTAACTTGAGTATAGGTAATTATTTAGTGCATCAAAAAGTAAATTAAATCTATAAAATGATAAAATCATATCGAGTGACTTAAACTTAAAAGGTTAAATTGTTAATAGTTTCACAATTATGGACACACAAATAATTTGTGTTCGTTAAAAAAAAAAAGTTAAATACGTAACTCTCTTTAATTTTGCCATTGATATTTTGGTATACATTTATTAAAAACGAAGTTGTATTTAAAAAAAAAAGTATTTTCTTTGTGTCGTTATACGAGTAAAGCACCGTGACGAACCTAACAACATATAACCGGTACCAGTATATAGCAATTTTAAAGTTAAATATTGTTTTCAGTTAATGTAAAACATGTTTTCGGACATACAAGGACTTTGGATTTTTTTTTATTATTTTCTTTTTCGGTTGCTACATAAGGTGTTGATACAGTAGCAAACCAAGTTGATATCGACTGAGTTCCCCGCGTAGCGGCGGGAAATACCACTAGTTTAAAACATGCAATAAAAAAGTTAAAAGTTAAAACCCATCAAACTAGAAGTGCTTCAGATCCGACGGTTCCTAAGCAGCCACGTTAGCACACTTCTTAGCAGAGTGTTGTGACATTTTACACTTATAACTTACATTAAAACGTTTGCAGAAGTATGGTCCGTGATTTTTACAAAGTATACATCATATTATAAAATCATCTTTATTTATAAGGGTATACGGGGCACTTCTCGGGGAGGCATGTGGTGACCCTATTCCCCGAGCGGGAACACCGCCGCCATCACCACGGTGATGCAATTCGGTGAATGGAATCGGTGTGTATTCACCGATGAGGGATTCAAACTTTAAACGGCTATATAGCCGTTATACATAAAAAAAAAAAAAAAAAAATCCTAACCCCTATAAATACTACCTCTTAATCTTTTTATTTTTCAAACCCAAAACAACTCTCACCCATTCAACTCATCTAATTTTTTTAACCAATCTTTAAAAAAAATGGATTCCAAGTTCCCGTTTTTTTCTCCCCTGCCCGACTTTCCCGACGATGAAGATTCATCGTCAAGCGATGGTAGTTTAATTTTCTTCCAAAATCTCATCCAACAAGCGGAGCTACTAGACACGGCATCGTCTAGTAAAAAAAAAATTGTCCGTCGAGATCGTGTGGGAGGCCACGAAACACTCATGGCCAATTATTTTGTCGAAAATCCAAAATTTAATGCCGATATTTTTCGTCAGAGGTTTCGTATGTCCAAGTCTTTGTTCCTAAAAATTGTTAGTGACGTGGAAGCGAATAACGAGTGGTTTCAAGAGGGCTTGGACGGGAGAATGAAGAAAAGTTTCACGCCGTTGCAAAAGGTTACTTCTGCGATTAAACAACTTGCAACCGGTAACCCACCAGACGAAAACGACGAGTATTCAAATATGGCTAAAAGGACATCTCGTGAGTGCCTTGAATATTTCTGCGAGACGGTCTGTACAATGTATGCCAGTGAATTCTTACGTAGACCAACGAGCCACGACGTTGCGCTATTGTATCAGGCTCATGAGGAGAGACATCACCTACCTGGTATGTTGGGTAGTCTGGATTGTACACACTTCGTCTGGAGAATGTGCCCCACAGAATTGCGTGGACAATATATGAGAGACGATCATCAATACCCGACAGTTATGTTAGAGGCGGTGGCGTCTCAAGATTTGTGGGTTTGGCATGCTTTTTGTGGCCCGGCGGGTTCACAAAACGACATCAACGTGGTCCAACAATCTCCGTTATTTCTTACTCAACGAAACAGAACGGCGCCAAATTGTCCATTTCAAGGGAACGACCACTTATACAAACGCGGGTATTATCTTACTGATGGGATCTACCCTACCTGGTCCGTGTTTGTGAAGTCTTTTCCATATCCTCACATCCCTCTTGAAAAAAAGTTCAAGAGGCAACACGAGGCCGCAAGAAAAGATGTGGAACGGGCGTTTGGTGTGTTAAAGGCGAAGTGGGGAATACTAAATCGTCCAATGCGTTCCAAAACAGTGAAAAAGACAAGGTCCATCGTGTATACGTGCATTATTTTACATAACATGATTATAAAAGACGACGGAAGGGCGATAGCACCGGTACACATTCAAGATCCTCCAGTCGAACCCGTCTTCGATGATACAGCTTATAGCGAGCTCATTGACGAAGCAACGCATTGGAGACTAAAACACGACCTCGTTGAGCATCTCGGACGTTTAGATCTACCTCACCTTGAAGTGAGTTCCGACGACGAGTAGTTTGTTTTTTTATTTTTCTAGTTTGAATGTAATTTTTATTTTTAATTTAATGAAATGTCTTTTATTAAATTTTATTTAATTTTTATTAATATTTTTTTAATTTATAAACATGCATAATTACAACAAATAAAAAAAACAAAAAGAAAAGAAAAAAGCAAGTCCCCCAAGAGAGGAGTGCCGCCATCAAATTGAGGGTGTGAGGGGAGTTGACGTGGCGCGTGCTGATTGACCGTGCGTAATAGAGGGGACTCCCCTAAGAGATGAGTGCCCCTCTCACCCTAACTTTTATGCTTACCAAGTTTATACAAAACTATAAACAAAATATTTAAGTTTTTCATAGTTTATTATTTACAATTTACAAATAAGATGATCCGTCTACAAAAGACGCACATGTTAGAGTATACATATTTACACATGTTAGCTATGCTAAGAAAGTACACCCACGAAAAGATTACACGAAACTTTTGAAAGCATAAATAAAAATAAGACACAACGTATGGTAGTGGCAATCGTGTACTAATCCATGGGGCGACTTATAATACGTATACACTTCCTCTGCATATTCCTCCCTATCACTTGTTTATATACCATGTCCAGCCAGAGGCGAAGGTTAGAATGGACCTTATAAACATTTCTAGCACACATATAGACAATATTGTTTAATTCTTCTCCAAGGTTCAATGGCCTCGTTTCAACTCCCTTTTAAACTCCAATTTTGAATCATAGATTCAATTTAATATCAAACAACTCCTTTGAGACTAATTGTCTATAGGTATGAGAAATTTGATATCAAGTACCACTACCATACCAATGCCATCCCAGTTCCATATCATATATGTGTCGATCGAACATATACAGTACGGTGTCTGTTTTGAATTTAGCCAAATTCAGTGTCGGTACTATAAATGTGGTACAGTATTTGTTCGTGACTTTTAACGGTACCGTACCATAGTGATACCGACCGAACATATGAGGTACAATATTTGGTTTTGTTTTTAGCTACATTTCACTATCAGTATTATGTTGTACATTACCGGTTTAGTACGGGTCCAGTTTCGATCTCATCCCTAATTCTCTCTATATAAGTGTATAAACATCAATCAAATGAATACTTTACTCCATACTTTTGACCATAAGTTATTTTACACATATTGGATTCATGTAAATAAGAAGTTAAGTTCGCATGACACACAACAAAAATGAATGAAGTGTATGTAACACAATTGCATATCACCCTAAGAGTTCATAAATACAATATTTATGTACTTACTGTACTCACAAGATGGTTCGAGCAGCTACCTTAATCCTTGGAAGTTCCAATGGTGAGTCATTTTTATTTCGTATGTTCTTCCTATCAAGTTAATTACTCGTTGTAATATTCATCTACGTAAACACGCGACTCATTATTTTCTTTACTATTCTTGAGAGTTCATTTTTTAATCGTATTCATCTTACACTTTAGGACCCGCTTCATCATGCTACAGTTCCGAAAATAAGAGTGGATTCCTTGATTCTAATAAGATGTTTGACCCGTTTGAGGTAAACCTCATCATCAGTGGTGAAGCTTGAAATTTTTTACGGGGGTTCGAAAACGTATATACCAAAAAATTTCTATAGAACCGGGGGGGGGGGGGGGGGGGGGGGGGTCGAAACATATATACCCAAAAAATTTTATACGAAAACTACATATATAACACTACTGGCCGAAAAGTTCAAGGGGGGGGGGGGGGGGGAGGGGGCGGGGCGGGCTCCCCTCCTGGCCCCTTCAAAGCATCGCCCCTGCTCATGATGTTAGAGTTCCTAAAATAAAAACGGATTCCTTAATTCTAATATGATGTTTGACCCGTTTGAGTTAAACCTATAAAATTTACCTTATTGAATTGGGCAAATATCATAAAAATACTTTCTATTTTTTTCTCACAAAAGTCACTTCACAATTTTTTACATATATAAAATACTATGCTTTTTGTTTTTTCTCGCAAAAGTCACTCAACAACTTTTTCCACATAAAAAGCAATTAGCCTCCGGTTTTTTTTTCTAACTAAAGTTACTCAACAATTTCATCTTTTTGAATTCTTTTTTTAAGAATAAAAAATATATAACCAACGTATGACACCAAAGAACACGTGTGGAGGCTAGCGTTAAATTCCAAATTCCATGTTAATTTTTTTTTCTTGCACACTTGTAAATTTTCTTTTGTTAAAACCTCTAAAGAATTTATCTAAAATTTGAATATGACTTGTAAAATTTTTTTGTTAAAACATCTAAAGAATTTATCTAAAATTTGAATATGAAATTGATTGTCTTCAACCTACGTAACTAACTATGTTTTTAGAATAATTAATATTTTCCGAATTTAAAAGTTTTAAGTTTAAATATTATACATAAATGCATTCGCTTTTAAATCATTTATACCTTATTCGACTAGGAGTTAAAAAGTTGAATATTGTAAATAAAAATTGACGTTACCGATGTTTTGTAATATTTGGTGCAAAGAAGGAATTTATGAAAGAAAATATTTATTCCAGGTTATCAAAAATTATATAAACACTGATATCTAAATAAACTTTCTTACAGTTTTTTCAATTGTTTTTAATATTAATAAAACATTGCAGATTCCACGTCACTTATTCCAAACGGCGGCGTTTTTTTCCTAACCTAATCCACGTCACTCAACCACGCGCCCACGCACAACGTCACTGATCTTGTCGGGGGCGACAGCACCACCGGCTACATCATGAACTCACCGTTTCAACACGATTCAAAACTCACACTTCACTAACGGACATTTTAAGGCGGATTGTTGTTATCAAATGACGGACGATGCCGATGATGAGTAACACGACGGCAAATGCAATCTTTAAACAAAAACAATAATAAAATATTACTAAGAGTACTAAAAGCACTCTTCATTAATTAACATTCAAAACCAGTTTTTTATCATCAAACTTCAAAAACTTTAAACCACCTAAACATATCACATTTTATCAGGGGCGAAATATAGAAGGGGCGGAAGGGGGCGCCCGACCCTCCGAACTTTTCGCTCAGTAGTATTATATATGTAGTTTTCGTATAAATTTTTTGGGTATATACGTTTTCAACCCCCGGTTCTAAATAAATTTTCAGGTATATACGTTTCCGACCCCCCCCCCCCCCGGGTCATTCGGGTCAAGCTTCCCCACTACTCCTGAAAACGTTATTCATGGATATTGAGTAACAAGCGAGTGACTGACGCATGTCGTTCATTTGCCCCTCAACGTCTACCCTTAAAGCTTACACAGCCAACCTCGAAGCTTCAACAACGGCAGTAGTCTCTGCTTGTACGTTTGTTATCTCGGCTCTTGAAGCTTGCAATTTTGTTCATTGATGTTTTGGAAGTCATTCTCTATGGCTTCCAACAACACCCCATTGTCGGGAGGAGGGGGTGGTGGTTGGTGGTAATTAGATGTTGGGAGGTTGTTAGGCTATTAGATGTTGTTGTCTAGGTGACGTCCGCTTAGATGCTTGTAATTCTCATGCACGCGTAAATATTGTAATTGCAATCTTTATAAAATCATGATAGATGAAAGCATTCTTTTCATTGTTATGAGAAAAAAATTTATTATTCTACTGCATATTTCCATTTCTTTTTTATATTCTTCCATTGTTATCATCTTAACTGTCACAAAAATCAAAATCAGATCCTAACAATTGGTATCAAAACTTGGTCAATCAACTTCGATCCCAGCAAATCCTGTTGAATTGGTTAATCAGATCCTAACAATTGGTATCAGAACTTGACCATCATTTCTTTGTAACTACCATCAATCATTCCCTTGGTTACACTACCATTAATCATTCCCTTGGCTACTCAGTATCCTCTAGAACTTCAAACTGTCAAAGGTGAAATTGAATCATTTTTCACAATAGAGGATGCAACACAAAGATCATTCCCATCTCTATATGGTTATAAACAGCCTAGAAATTTAGATGATTATCTAAAGATGAATGCAAAACAGGCTGAGGACATTGCAAAAGATAACAATAAAGGGATGGATGACAGGAAGTTTCAGGGTCTCGTCACATGAGCTTAGCAAAGTTAGCAAACTTGAAGACTATGCAAAGGACCTGAGCAAATCCATGTAAGAGAAGGCAATCTCTGCTAACCTAGACAAGGAAATAAGAGGAGATTACATTGAACACATCATGCGTTACAAACCATACATGGCAACCATAGCTCAATTTAAAGACTGGTCATCAGATGCTCTCAGATAAGAGATTGAAAGAATCACCAAAATGCTCAATGATCCTTTAGTGAAGCCTACTCCACCTGATTGGAAGAAAGGCAAATAAGTTAATCCAGATAAGGCATTGAAACTTAAAAGAATGAGAGGAGAGCTTGTGGCTGCAAATTATGGTACTGCTATATCTAGTGCCAGATAGTCTGAACTCAAGATAGTTGAGACCTACAAAAGGCTAGAAGAACTCAGAGCCAAAGATCCTTTAGTTCCCCAAAAGCTAGCATATCTTCCAACAGCTTCCATCCCTCAACAGACCCAAACTTCCAAAAAGCTACCCTCAGTATTTGCTTTATCAATAGCTGCCATAAGATAAGTAAAGAGGCAAAAGCAGACTTATGAGGATGATGAGCATAAGTTTGAAAGAATCAGAAAAGAGGGAATTAGATGCCAGCTTTCTTTTCAGACAGATGCTGCTGCTAACAAACTAGCTGCCAAACTAAGAGAAACAGTTGAAAAGCTTGTCAGCAGGCCACAATCACCAAACTCATCATCGATAAAACTTCAACCTAGAAAACCAACTGATCCAAAAATTGTAAAGTGGAAGTCATCCTCAGAAACCCACGAATTGACTCTGTTTAGATCAGATGGTAGTGTTCAAGAGCTTAATATGTTGAGTGCATATGGTCTGGATGCATATGATCTCCAAGATCTGTTGGACCTTGAACTTGAAAGGGATTTTGAAGACATGTACTCTCTAAACTTTGAACTACAATTCAAAGGGAAAATCAGGGAGTTGTTGATGAGGAATAAAGATCAGCAATAACAAAGGTTTTGGCATTATCTGTTCTAGAGGGAGATTGTTGGATCAGCAGCTGTGACATTGTTTCCAGCAGCATATGTAGCCAGGACACAACATGTAGCAAAGGAGATGTTGTTGGGTAAGAGACTCTTGATTGGGCTTTGGTGAAAGTTGTTGAGGCAGGTGATCGTGTGATCGTAGTTAATGTTTGTTGAAAGTCAAGTTGTATTTAAATCCTACTGATTTTTTTTCAAAGTAAAGATTTTAAGTTTGTTAGTATATTTGTTTGATGTTTTACAACATCTGTATCGAAGTTTGATAAACACAGTTCCAACAGATATGAACATTCGAGAAAGTAATTCCATTCTAAAAATTGTATAGTGATTCGTTATTTAATAAAATGTGGTATGAATGGTTTTCTAAAAACAACCTTTGTTTGCGCATACTTTCAACTAGATAGCACTATTTAAAATAGTAGTTCTCGCTTTTTATGATGAAAGGTAGTGACTACTTTTGATTATTTGTTTAGGCTGGTTATGTGTTTAGTTGTAAATCAGAGTTCAAATGCATCAAAATGCAAGATTTGTGAGAATAACTCATGACTAATTTAATATTAATTAATCAAAATAAAAACTAAACTAGAAATTACAATATCTATACACCTATCTATATTTTCTATTAAAATGTGGTATGCATGAATTTCTAAAAACCACCCGTGTTTGCACACGGGTATCACTACTAGTATTATTTATAACAACAACATGATAAAAATATATAACTAAAATACTTACCATTTTTTTTTCAGTTCCCCAAACTACTCCAGCTACTACTGATGTAACAGTTAAAAAGGAGAACAGAGAAAAAACTTATCCTCCAAAGGATGTAACAATCAAACATAAAGAGATACAAGTAATTCCGGAGGACGCTGATCTCGATGATGAGTGATGACAAATGGTGATGTGACAATGTTTAAGCCGTATGATTACTAAATTGATCTCATCATGATGCAAGTAGTACTTGACACTTGAGCTTTTAGTTTTCAACTTTTATATTAAGACTTATATTTTCTTATTCGTGTACTACTTCATATAACTTTTATCTATGTTTAAGACTTTTTTTTTCCTTATTCGTGTGTTACTTTGTTGCATCAATGGTTTCTTGAAGTACTTACTACTTTAAATTCTAAATTTAATAATTACTGGACATGTGTAATACTTATGACATATATCCACCACAATAATGCTACCATCAATATTATACGAATAAGAAAACTACCAGAAACAAAGTGTCACAATGCAAACAAGTGAAGAATCATAAAGTTTCACACTTTGATTACTTCACAACATACGACCAAAAAAACATTGATCGATTTAGAAGCAACAAAATAAGATTATAAGAGTAGTCATGTACACCTAGAAGACACTAGGTTCAAATTGATTTTTTTTATGACCAAATAACTTTCGAACTTCGGAATGAGGGGATCTGAGTCTGGAATAATAAAAGGGTAAGGGACACTTAGAGTAGCAACATCTAAAAGTCCTCTCAAATTTAAAAAAAAATGAGTAAATTACAATTAGTGTTCTTGTGGTCTACAAAAATCGCAGGCTGAGCCCCTAACTTTTATTTTTTTGCCATCTGAGTCCCTGTGGTTGCAATTTCTTGCAATTTAAGTCTCTCACTATAACGTCGGTAGGATATACCCTTAAATGGTTAACAGTGGTGATGGATTTTTTGTCTTTTCACCCAAACACATACCGTAATACCCATTTGCGACCCTCAATTTCGTATTCTCCCCCCAAATTCGTTCTTGTTGCCGAACCCTTAAACACCCGAGTACTCTGATCAACTCTAGCAGCATGGTGTGATTGACAATGGAAGCTATAGTAGATGCCAAATATGTTTAAGGTAAGTGTTGTGAATCTTGAGTATTGTTAGTCGTAAATTTCCATAAATTATTGTTCTTAATTTAATCTAATAATCTAATGTTGTAGCCGGAATACGGCTCAATGCCACCCTACGCTATGTTGTCGTGAATATAAGGTTGGTTCTCAGGCTTCTTCTGAATAATGTTAAAGTTGACATTCGCTTCGAACGAGGCATGGTGATAGTATAGTAAGGGTATTGTAATGCTTTTGTAAATGTATATGATGCATAACTAGAAAGGTATGCATACCATCTCTTTAGAGTTGTACAACTCTAACAAACCCTACCTAATTCTCTCATCCCAAGATAATTTAGGCCTACCTTTACTCCTCCTCCCATCCACAATGAGGGTTTTCATTGCTCTGGCCTGCACTACGTCTGCCTTATCTTCACATGCATAAATCATATCAATCCCTCCTCCTTAATCTTATCCAATATACCAGTCACTCTTATTAATTCCCTAAAGACCTCATTTTTTATATGGTATAATCTTGTGTACACACGTATCCATCTCGACATCCTTATCTCTACTACCTCCATCTTACATGCCTGGGTCTTCTTGGTGGCCTAAAAGCATGTCATATATAACATATCAGATATACATGCAACCCCACAAAAATTCCCCTTTAACTTAGTTGGAAATCTTTTGGCGCACAATACTCATGTGGCTGTTTTCCACCTACACCAGCCCAGTCTAGATGCTGGTGGGTAAAGTCACTATATATATATATCCCTTTTTTATGCAAATGATGATAAATTGTTGAACTAATCCATAAACCTTTTTCCTCTAAAGTTGATCATCATTCCTCTAACCTCGTAACTAATCCTTAAACATTTTTCCTCTAAAGTTGATCGTCATTCCTCTAACCTCGTACCCGGGCTCTAAGTTAAAAATTTAACTATGATAGATGTATATCATAAATCAGATGCAGTGGTTTAAAAAAAAACAAGTTTTAAAAAAATGTATTTTAGAATCAGCCTCTTTACCGAAACAACAATTACATTTCGACCTTTTGAAACGTAATTGGTTTTTCGACCATGTGGTTTGTTGAAAATAACAATTACATTTCATTATTTTAAAAATTGTCAAAACAATACCAATATCCTTCACTCTACTTTTCACTCTATCTGTTTCTTTAGATCCTGGCAAAACATCACCTGCTACCATGGTTGTAAAACAAGGTTTCCAAGGCCGGGTACTCCCCGAGTAGTCGCTACAATGTAGGTTGCCGAGGCGACTTGTCACACCCCAACCGATGGCGGAATCATCGGGGCATGGCACTGAGCGAAACAGATTGTCCAGAAGTTTCCACAACAATTATCAAAACTATTCAATTTAAATAATACGTCCCATACCGTATTTCAAACAGTCAAATAATTATTACAGACAAACATCAAGACAAATATTCTGTTCCGACAACTCAGATTCAAACATAAATAGTTTATTTATTGGTTTCTAGGACCCCTTTTCCTAGCTTCGATTTCATCACAGCGCAGAGAGCATCCTAGACCTTTCCTAGCCTCAAGTTCACAGCATGCTAAGCATGTAAACTTCCTAAGCACCTGTCATATACGTTAAAATAAAGTCAATACATAAAATGTAAAGGTGAGCGTACAAGTTTGATAATAGCATATAGAGTTCGAATTCGTTTACGCATAACCAGCACGTACACATAGTGAAATGAAGCACGTTAGTTATCGACATAGATCCATCGATACCAATGACTGCGGGTTGACTGCCCGAGGCAGTTCGCAATACATGATTACCACCGTAATCCATGCAAGTAAAAGATCCTTAACAACCCCCGTGTGAACGGGTGCTGAGTCCAAACTATAGTACTATCGTTGCTAAGGCAGGTAGACAGCATTCCATGTGTAAACATAACAAACAAGCATTCATAAGCCACGTATAACATGCATTAATGGTTAGCGTTCAAATAGTTTGAGTAGTGTGATAGTTGTAGTTTGAATATTCGTAACGTATGTAACACCCAAAAGTGCTTAAAGCAAAAAGGGATCGAGTATACTCACAGTGATTTATGGATTGGAGGGAGCGCTTAGCGAGTACGGTTAGCCTGAATAGATTCGGTAGCATAACGATAAGTGAAACGTATAACGGGAAATAAGTGTGGAAGAGTCGGACAGCTGGTCGATCGGACGGCTGTCCGTTCGGCTGATAGTCCGCTCGAACCACTGTCCGGTCGGTTTGTAGGCCGATCGGATGGCTGTTCGAGTGGATTGTTTCTTCCTTTGAGAAGATGTGTTTGTGTATGATGGTTTGACTTTTGAAGTTTTCGTTGTAGCATTTGAAAACATTGAAGTACCTTTGCCTTTCAGGTCGGTCGATCGAACGGCTGTTCGTTCGGCCGACAACCCGATCGGTTAGGCATTCAAAATGAATTACAATGTTTAGTCCTTGGATCGGACAGGTGTTCGATCAGTTGGCAAGTCAACAATAGTCAACCACTTTAATGAATTGCAAAGTATGGTTCAGT
This sequence comes from Helianthus tuberosus, assembly GCA_030545235.1. Classification (NCBI taxonomy): domain Eukaryota; kingdom Viridiplantae; phylum Streptophyta; class Magnoliopsida; order Asterales; family Asteraceae; genus Helianthus; species Helianthus tuberosus. Next base: position 31,140,190 of record CM060451.1, read on the forward strand.
GGATCGGATAGTTGATCGATCGAACAACAGGGTGTCACCTGATCGGACGGCTGTTCGATCGGGTGGCACTTCTAGTGCATTGAACATGTTGAAAATCGATTAAGTATTGAAGCATAGTATATCATGATCCGAAGAGTAATCCGATCGGAAAGTAGTTCGATCGAACAACAGTTCGTTCAATACCATTCTTCAAAACAAGTTGGTTGTGTGGGACCATGTGCTAGACGATCGGCTGGCCAGTCGATCGGCCGACTATCCGATCGGCTGGCTGTCCGTTCGGACAGCAGTCCGATCGGTCAGCATCCTGACCTGATCAGCCCTTGCGTCTAACACTTGGTTGTTCTGTTTGTTTGTCGTTTTATCGAGGTATTTTGACAGCGAGTAAAACCATAGATCCTTCATCCTTACTTGGTCTTTGGGGTCGGATAGGAATCACCCAAACCCGGTCGGTGGACTGTTCGGAACGAAGTTTAACGTTTAACCCGAAGTCGGTTAACCACATGGATAGAATCCAGATCTTGAGCCGTTCGACCACCGAAGTGATTTGTAAACCGGCTCAGGGTCCGTTTCTACAAGTTTGAAGTTATTGAGTGAAAAGAGTTGGAAGAAAGTTGGAAAATCCCTCCTCCAGTCCTTTTCACCGTGTTTATGTTTAGATCTATGAAAGATCCGTGTTTGTTTATGTGGAAATCGGCTAGATCCAAGTCATTCTTGGTGGATTGAGGCCAAAACATAGAGTTCTTCAAGAACCCATGATGACATCATCCTAGAACGCTTGATTCTTGGTGATTTCACGGATAAAAGTTAAGATTTGAAAGATAGAAAGGTGTAGGAGTGTGTATAGATCAAGAAAGTACAAGATTTAGGATGAAAACTTACCGGAATCGAGAGAAATATGAGAAAAGGTTGAACTGAGCGTGCTGGTCGAACAGAGGTTTCCAAAAGTGGAAAGAATGACAATGACAGGGGTATTTATAGGATGACAAAAGAGGAAAGGGCTGGCCGATCGGCCAGGCAGCTCGATCGGACAGCCTGTCCGATCGGACAACAGTCCGTTCGGCTGGCTGTTCGATCGGCTGGGAGCCTGATCGATCAGTCGCATCCTTCGAGTGTTTCGCGCGACGATTTTTGATATTTCGATTTCGATTGCGCGCGGCTTGATTCGATAGGGTTTCCTAGTCAGATTACTTTCAGTCCCAACTACTTCGTATCTAGCGTAATCTCTTTTCCACTATCTATCATGGTTCGATCGTGATTCGAGTTCGAGTTCGATTGCATTCGAGTTAGATTTCGAGTTCGATTGAGTTCGCTTGATTACCACGACATAACATAAATAAACATGCACAGGTAACACGTAAGGCACACACACACGTATAATCAATAAGTAAACCACGTAGTTCGAGTTGCGAATTGATGTCGATTCGATTAACATAGCTTGATTATTAGTTGATTAACTTTATCGCATTGTTACTTCCTATAGTTCACAGTCGTAGGTCGATTGAATAACGATTAACACAGTTCGATTATTGTCATTAACAACACTTACTCCACATAATACAATTAAAATAAAGAAATTTCTATAAGTCAAGTTGCTCGAAACCGGTCGTTGACTTTGACCTTGACTTTGACTTTGACTTGTGAAAACACGGGGTGTTACAGCCTCCCCTTGTTTAGTGAATTTCGTCCTGAAATTAAGCTGAAAGCTGTTACAACACCGTGACTCACGTTGGAGAACTTTCTCTTTCTAGACTTTCTCTTCGAATAACTGCGGGTACTTAGCCTTCATGTTGCTTTCGAGTTCCCAAGTGAACTCTGCGCCTCGTTTGCCTTCCCATCGGACTTTCACAATAGGAATGCGTGAGCGCCTGAGCTGCTTGGTTTGGCGATCCATGATTTCGACAGGCTTTTCCACGAAGTGTAATGTTTCGTTCACTTGCAGATCATCGAGAGAAACATGTAAGTCATGGTCGGCTATGCACTTTCGGAGGTTTGACACGTGGAAAGTCGGGTGGACGTTACTAAGTTCCTCTGGTAGTTCGAGTCTGTAGGCGACTTTTCCGATCCTTTCCAGAATCTTAAAAGGTCCAACATATCGGGGCGCGAGTTTCCCTTTCTTGCCGAATCGGACTACACCCTTCCAAGGTGATACCTTTAGGAGTACGTAGTCACCAACGCCAAATTCACGGGGCTTGCGCTTTTTATCGGCGTAACTCTTCTGTCGATCCCGAGCTTTCACTAGGTTGTCTCGAATTTGGAAAATTTTGTCTGTCGTTTCTTGTAGTAGCTCCGGACCGGTTAGTTGCGAGTGACCGATCTCGTGCCACACAATAGGCGATCGACATCTTCTTCCGTATAATGCCTCGAATGGTGCCATTTGGATGCTAGAATGGTAGCTGTTATTATACGAGAATTCGATTAACGGCAGGTATTTGTCCCAATTACCACCGAAGTCTAAAACACACGAACGGAGCATGTCTTCAAGAGTACGAATCGTTCTTTCAGTCTGACCGTCGGTTTGAGGGTGGAAAGCGGTACTTAGATTAAGCGTTGTACCGAGTGCCGTTTGAAACGTTTCCCACAATCGCGAAGTAAACCGAGCATCACGATCAGAGATGATGTCACGAGGCGTTCCATGATTACAAATGATCTCGTCGGTGTAGATTCGGGCTAATCGTTCTACCTTGTAGTCTTCTCGTATCGGCAGAAAGTGAGCTGATTTAGTCAAACGGTCGACTACAACCCAAATGCTGTCGTGACCTGATGACGTGTGCGGTAGCTTGGTTATGAAATCCATAGCTATACTTTCCCACTTCCACATGGGAATTGGTGGTTGTTCAAGTAAGCCAGAGGGCCTTTGATGTTCGGCCTTGATTCTAGCACAAGTTAGGCATTTTCCGACGTAGAGAGCGATATCCCTTTTCATCCCCGGCCACCAGTACTTATAACGAAGATCCTGGTACATTTTGTCAGCACCGGGATGAATAGAATACCGGGATTTGTGGGCTTCGTCCATCAGAATTTTTCGCAGGTTGGTTCGCTTGGGAATCCAAATTCGGTCTAAAAAGTGGAATATCCCATTCGATTTGCTCACAAGCTGGGCTCCATCGTGGTAGATTCTTTCTCTCTTCAGGGTGCGTTCGTTGAAACATGCATGTTGAGCGTCGCGGATGAGGGTTTCGAGATCATGTTGGGCTTGAACATTACGAGTGCTAAGCTGGTAGCTCCGTCTGCTAAGTGCGTCGGCAACAACATTCGCCTTGCCTGGGTGATAACGAATCTCACAGTCGTAATCGTTGAGAAGTTCTACCCATAGGCGTTGACGCATATTTAGTTCCTTCCGATTAAAGATATGTTGCAGGCTCCTATGATCGGTGAAGATCGTACACTTGGTACCGTACAGGTAGTGTCGCCAAATCTTTAATGCAAAAACAACTGCGCCTAGCTCGAGATCGTGGGTTGTATAGTTCTTCTCGTGGATTTTGAGCTGACGAGATGCGTAAGCTATGACCTTGTCCCGTTGCATGAGAACACAACCAAGACCAAGGTTGGAAGCATCACAGTAGACAATGAAATCATTGTTTCCGTCGTGCAATGTGAGAACAGGAGCATTGCAAAGCATGCGCTTGAGGGTTTGAAAGGCAGTCTCTTGTTTAGTTCCCCAAACAAAAGGCTTGTCTTTATGCGTGAGAGAGGTAAGCGGTACAGCGATCTTTGAGAATCCTTCGATAAATCGTCGATAATAGCCCGCTAGTCCGAGAAAAGAACGGACCTCATACGGATTCTTAGGTGTAACCCAACTCTTGACTGCTTCAATCTTCGCAGGATCGACGTGAATACCCTGACTATTAACAATGTAACCCAGAAACTGAACTTTCTCCAACCAAAATTCACACTTGGAGAACTTGGCATAGAGTTGGTTCCCCTGGAGTAACTCGAGAACCAAACGTAGATGTTGCGCGTGTTCGGTCTTCGATTTGGAATAGATCAAGACATCGTCGATAAATACGATGACGAAACGGTCGAGATATGGTTTACACACGCGATTCATCAGATCCATGAAAACCGCTGGTGCGTTGGTTAAACCAAAAGGTATGACAACGAATTCGTAATGGTCGTATCGAGTACGAAACGCGGTTTTAGGTATATCCTCCTCTTGAATACGCAGCTGATGATATCCTGAACGTAGATCGATCTTCGAGAAACACGTGGCGCCTTGTAGTTGATCAAACAAATCGTCGATACGAGGTAGAGAATAGCGGTTCTTGATAGTCAACTTATTCAATTCCCGATAGTCGATGCACATCCTGAACGACCCGTCCTTCTTTTTGACGAAAAGGACTGGCGCGCCCCAAGGAGAGGTGCTCGGGCGAATGAAGCCTTTCTCAAGTAATTCCTGGAGTTGGGTTGAGAGTTCACGCATTTCGGACGGTGCGAGTCGGTAGGGAGCTTTGGCAATAGGATTGGCTCCAGGAATGAGGTTAATACGAAAGTCGATATTACGACTTGGCGGTAGTCCGGGAAGATCCTCGGGAAAAACATTAGGAAATTATCGAACCACAGGAACGTCTTTCACTTCCTTCTTCTCTTTCTTTTCCTTCTCCGCTACTACAATGTTAGCCAAGAAAGCCCTGTACTCCTTGCGGAGATACTTGCTGGCTTGTGCGCACGACATAAGCTTGAGCCCCCTCGAAGTAGTATCCCCATAAACACACAATAAGTCACCATTTGCGAGCGAAAAACGAATCATCTTGTCGAAGCACACAACTTCAGCATGGTTTTCCCGAAGAAAGTCCATGCCTACTATGACGTCGAAACTTCCGAGTTGCATCGGAATGAGGTCGATTGGGAAGATGTGATTGTTGAGCTCAAGAGTACAATCACGGATGACAGAATTGACGGCGACGGTTCTTCCAGTAGCGACTTCAACATCGAATGCCGAGGAGAGTTGGGAACGTTTACGACTAAGGAGTTTCTCAAATTCGAACAACACAAAGCAATTATCGGCTCTAGTATCAAACAAACATGAAGCATAAATACCATTCACAAGGAACGTACCATTGACCACGTTGTTGTCGGCCTGGGCTTGACGCACGTTGAGGTTGAAAGTTCTGGCACGTGCGGCCTGTTGTTGCTGCTGCTGTTGGTGTTGCTGCTGTGGCTGCTGTTGCTGAGGCTCTTGTTTCACAACCCTGTTTGGGCACATGTTGGCGAAATGGTTCGGGTCGCCACATGCGAAGCAGGCTCTGGCTTTGACTGCGGGTGCCGGTGGAGCTTGTTGACCCTGTGGGGCAGTGAGTAGAGCTTGATTGGCAGGAGCTTGACGAATACGGCAGTTGGTAGTAAAATGGCCGTACACATTGCAGTGAGCACAAAAACGGCATTGAATAGCAGTCGGGTGGTGGTAGATGCAAGTAGGGCAAAGCGGGTGTGGTCCAGTGTATGCACGCTTTGCAGGCGGTGCATTGGCCACAGGCGCCGCTACTTGACGCTGTTGGGCAGGTACAGCTTGAATCGGTGCAGCAGTGATCGCACAGTTCTTGTTGCTGGAGCTGTTCTTTCTCTTGTTCTTCCTCTTGTTGCTCGATGAGGTGGGTTCAACGGTCGGTGCGGTAGCGGTAGCTTGATGCAGATGCTTCGAAGTCTTATCCCAGACACCAGCCTTGACCTGTTTGTCGTTGATTTCAGCGGCCAACAGATAAGTTTCCTCGATCGTCGTAGTCTTAGCCGCTTGCACGAAATCAGCAACGCAGTCGGGCAGGGCCTGGATGTACTTCTTGATTGTCATGTCGGGAGTCTTGACTTGATCGAGACAGATAATGCTGAGCTATTTGAAACGAGCAGTGAGACCAGCATTGTCACCATCCTTCTGCTGTATGTGCCAAAATTCATCTTCTAGCTTTTGACGTTCGTGAGGAGGGCAGAATTCCTCTAACATAACCTCCTTGAGCTCGTCCCATGACAAACCATAGGCTGCATCGTTTCCTCGTTTGTTCCTCTCGGCCGTCCACCAGTCTAGTGCACGAGACTGGAAAACGCCGGTAGCATTCAGAGTTCGAAGGTCATCAGGGCAACCACTCTGTCGCAGAGTAACCTCAATGGAATCAAACTAGTGGAATAGTGCAGTGGGACCTCCTTCGCCAGTGAATTCTTTTGGCCCACATGACTTGAATTGCTTGAAACTGAAAGGCCTTGCGGTAGCTTTGGGAGCTTCGGTTCTCGATTCCTCGGATGATTTGCTGGCATTCTCATAAACATCACTCACGGCCTTTGCGACACTTTTAGCGATGATGGAAGCAAGGCGTTTGTCTCTCTTCTCTTGACGAGAAAGTGCATGACGGGATCCAGACGACATGGTCTACAACAGACATCGTCACAGGACTCATCACATTGTATTCGAATCTCACCTCACACGTTTACTACTTATTAAAGCTTAGGAACACGCAATGTAACACGTAGCACATGGACTCATAATCACAGATTCACGCAAACACATAATCACATAATCATGTAATACCTAAGCACGTAAGCACAGAAGCAAGGAAACGCATATACCTTCAATTACTAGAGACAGTCAGAAAACAGAATCCTAGGTCTGGAGAAATAAGCTAGAGAGAGAAAGTGGCAAAAGGTGATCAATAAGAATCACGGTAAATTGTACATCTAGTGTGTTCGGTCACGCACGTTCACGGATTTCGCACGTCGAACGTGTCGTTACGCAATCGTTTGGAGTCAAAATAAACACATAATCATAAGATGCAGTCAGAATACAGAAACCTATTATTCACAGTCGGCGATTTCTCGAAAATAGCGTAGTATAAGCGTATGTCGTAGCATGAAGGTGTTTAGGGTTTCGCGATTTGTTAGCGGTTTGAGATAGAACTGCAGTGCGAGTCGTGTGTGTCGATCGAAGTGAAAGGGAAATCGAGTAAATTCCAAAGTTTAAACTCATAAACAGGTAAGCACATAAAATCGGCGAAACATCAGAGTCAGCAGTTGCGGACTCAAAATCGAAATACATGAAATTCGAGAAATGGATTGTCTGCAGCTAGTAGACTTCGACTAACCAAAGTGGTTCGACTATTCACAACGACCCGTTGCGCACATTTAACCTCCTGGACTGTGCCTTTGCCTCGATTATTGGGCATTTGGCACGCATCCGTTACTCATATCATGACTTCAGGTCGTTGGAGTCCATCGAGACTTTGGTGAGAGTTTTGTAAAACCAAAATGAGTCAGGAATAGCTATCAAGGTTCGGGTTTCACCCCTGATGTAACACCTCGAAAATTCACGTCCTATAATGTGTTGACACGTGTCATAAAATTTGAACGTGTGAAAGAAAGTTATAAAAGGACTAAAGTTGACAAACATGGAAAGTATGTGATTATACGGGTTCTAAATGTCAACAGTGAATAAATATACTTCATAATAACCCTACATGATGTTTATAACATCAAACGAATAAATCATGGATCATGCGAAGCTAAAAGTGAGAGATTACGAACTACAGGGGTTAAATGTGTCAACATGTTTAAAGATATACCTCTGAGTGACCTTTTGACAAACCCGAAGCTTTGTAACTGTTAATTATGCTCACTAGAATGCGCGATATAAATTTCATAAAGTTTCGTTATCGCATGAGAAAGTTATGATCAAATTCGTGTGCGAGGGGTTAAAGCGTAAACGTTGAAAGTTAAGACTTTTCGGGTTAACCGGAAGAGTCCAGGGACTTGGCAAAGTGGGTATAGGTCCTAAAGCCCTTGTGGGTAATTATAAGGGGGTCAAAATGCAAGAAATAACCTTGGTTGCCCTTTCGAAGAGCCAAGGGTCAACTTTGCAACAAATAGAAAATGGAAAATCTGAATTTAAGGGCCATGCGGCCCGCGTGAGGATATGTTAAACGGGAGGCGGGCCGCGTCAGGCGCCCAGAACCAGAAAACGTGGACAGGCTCCTGGAAACGCGGAAAATCGATCTTTAAACGACATTTTAACATGGTGGGCGACCCCTAAACTGTTCTAGAGCACTAGGACACATGTGGAAAGGTTGTGGTGAGTGCTAGACCTTGTTGTCAACACCTTGTGGTGATTGAATTCACTATAAAAGGGCCTTCAAGTTTACAAACATTCCTCACACCTTCAATTGCATACCTGATCAATTCTGGAGCTCCCAAGCAGCCTCAACTGATCATATCTCGTGCATAGGACTCTTGTAAGTCTGCTAATCCTTCTTTAATTGAGTTTAGCTTAGTTATTTAGCTAAAAGTCAAACCGTCGTAATTACGGTTTGACTTCGAGATTAGTCAACAATGGCTCAGTCATATCTCGAATTAAAAGTAGTTATAAGTTGGTATTTATGTGGGTAATAAAACCTTAAAAGGGTTCCCCCTAATTACCACTCTAACTAGGTCAAAAGTCGGGTCAAACTTATATTTAAAAAGTCATCAGGAAGCTTAAAATGCCATTTATACATAATTAACATTGTAGATCATATACAACCTGTTGGATCATTGTTATAACTTGGTAATTAGTGTAAGAACATGTCTAAACACGTTCAACCCGACAATTTACTATAAAGACCCGGTTCGGAACCGAAAGTCACATAGTTTGACTTTCACTTTGACTTTCAGTTCTGACCCGTTTAAGCATGTTTTAGAAATGCCTTAGAGCCTTATTTGGACCAGGTTACATGCTAGTATAACCCTCTGTGATTATACACCATGGTTCATTAGTTAACCAATTATTATGCATGATTCCGTTAATTACTCGTATGTTGACCATTATGCCCTTATTACCTTAAAACGTGATTTTTGGAAATGTAAAAGAGTAGAAACTTTAATTACTGATATATAAACTTGTATGCAAAGTTTGACATCAGTTTGAATTGTAGATTGAGAGTTATGCTCATTATCGCAAATTTAAAGCTTTATGTTAATTAAACGGCATAATTAGCGTATAGCCTAGTTAAGCCTACTTTTTGATATCAAACTTATTACCCACTGATGTAATATATTATTTTGGGATTTTTAAATATTTTTAATTAATTTTAAGCTGAGCATAACTAGTAGTTGTAGGCTTAATCCGGTAATTGTCGGTTTTGCCCTTACGGGCCATAAAATGAGTTTTACATATCTAAACGACTCCAAACCTTTTGCTACTGATTAGATATGTTAAATAAATTATTTTAAGCCTTCTGGAAATATAAAAATATCAGATTTAAGTATCGAACCCGGAAATGGCCTTTAATCGCCTTATTAAGCGTTTTTAACGCATAGTATGTATAAAAATTATATTGAACATACCCGGGTTGATACCTACTGATATTTGAGGCAAATTAGAATATTTTATCAGTAAGCAAAAGTTGATTAACTCAGACTTCAGTTTTAAGCTTTTCGGCTTATGTGAAATTACCAAAATACCCCTACGGGGCATAGTTTGGTTATAATTGATAAATTTCACATGTATACTTTATTCTACTGATATAACTCAGTAAATTGAGTATATTTGCTGATTACATCAGCCCTGTAACTCAGCTTGTTACTTAAACTCTTTTATAAACTTTTAAATGACCAAACTACCCCTACGGGGCCTAGTTTGTGTTTAAATACGTTTCGGGCATAATGAAAGACATCCTACTGATGTCACAACATATTTGAGACATAATTAACTTAGGAAACCTGTCTATAGTTCTCATGAATACCCGTCACGCTTATTACGCGTACGGTTCGGTTTATGTAACAAGTTTACATAAATTAGCCGAAACGGGTCAAACCTTAACGGTTTTATCTCAAAATCCAGAATGTGAATAATATACCCATATTAAGCAAGTCTCTGAACTTGTCGGGTCTAAATCACATTCTATCCTGTCTTCGCTTAATCGTGCGTACGAACCGTATCTTTGAAACTAGCCGGTCTAAGCTTAAGCTTAATTAAGGACCCGTTAGGATTCTAATAGGTTATTATAAACCTTCGTTCCAGATTAGGAGGACCAGTAAAAGCTACTTGCAATTTGCTTATTGTGATATATACTTTGCTCAGGTAAATACTTTTAACTTATTTTCCCTATACGGGCTTGGGTTACGGTATATAGCATACCGCTTGATCGAGCATCAAATCTCCACAGTTGAGTGGGTAGTTGAATAATTTGATCGGCTCGTTTAAACAGTCTTGTTTACTTAAAGCCTTTGGGGGGTTAATGACCATGTCCCGGATATCCTTGGCATTATCTTACGAGATGGCCACGACCTGAGCACGGGGTGTAGGCGTACACCTGTCAGTGTATAACTCTATGATGTGGTGTGTCTATTGATCTTTAACCCGGACAAGATCTGGGCGACTGAACGCACAAGTAACATGTAATTCGTTCACAAGATTATAATATTAAATGATTCTCCCAAGTTAAAATAAAAATGTTTATGCCATGTGCATCCAAACCAATTTTAAATCATTTTCCAAAATGAGTCAGTTGATTGTATTTACCAGTGTAAACTGACGTATTTTCCCAAAAAGACTGAATGCAGGTATTAAACGAAATTGACTGGATTGTCTCCTTAGCATCAATAAAAAGTCTCGCAAACTTAGGATGCCTGAAGTCTGTTGAACTATTGTTTCCATTTTGTTATCGATCCTCTGTGGATAAACTTCCGAATATTGTGACATTTGATATTACAATATTAAATTAGGATGTATTATATCTTTTTAAATTCGTTTCCGCTGTGCATATTAAATATTGTGTTGTTTGACTATTATGTTGCCAACCACGTCACGATACTCCCCCACCAGGCCCACCGGTGACACGTGGAAATCGGGGTGTGACAGGTTGGTATCAGAGCCAACATTGAGTGAATTAAACACTAAAATTTTTGTGTTTAATCTCAATGACACAGTAGCACATTCCTTGACCTTCTGAGTCTAGACTTAACATAGGATTATTCTCAAATCCTAATCGGGAAATTTTGCTTCCAAATTTTTATATATACGTCGCCAAGCGAAGAAGCTGTAATAAGAATTCTCCACATCTGGAGCCTTGAAATGCTGAGCTTCGTACCGCGACCAGGATGAAACGTGCAACCTCGGAGAAAGCATTCAGGAATTGAATGAAGAAGAAACTCCTTTTGCTGAAGATCGTTTCCTTAATAGTCCTTCTAAGGACATATTTATTTTTTCAGTCCCTTCAAGGACAACATTATCCCTTTCAAGTCCCGCTTAGGGCAACTTTATACTTTTATTTTTATATAGTGGAATGATTAAGTTTAAACTTTCATTCTAAACAAGAAATATTAAATAAATGGAAAATAACATTTCCTTTTGCAAGATCTACCATTATAATAAAATGGTAAAATCTAAAAAGGACAAGACCTAGCTTCGGGTCATATTAAGACCGGCCAAGATGGCAGTTCCTCAATTTAGATTCAGATCCTTATTAACATTTCGATTTAGAAATTGTTCTGCGATAAATATTAAAAGAATCTTAAGAGTGAAACCTAGCCTGAGTGTCATTATAAAGACCTGGCCAAGATGGTAGGACCTGTTTAAAAGATTCGTATCCCAGTTAACATCTGAAAACATGTTAACACTCCCGGCAGATGTGATTCGTTGGAAATCACACACGTTATTAAGGGTTCTTCAAAAGATTCCTAACCCAGTTTAATGATCTCTGAATCCTGGGTTTACATCATCAATTAAGATGATCATATTTTAACCATACGTGGTAACATAATGCCTACGGGCCCTGCTCATTTCCATATGAGCCAAAAGACAGTGGTAGCAATGACTCCCTGTCAAATAAAGGTAATGAACTAGGTTCAAACCTCAAATGCTTTGATTCTCTGAAATCCTAGCATATAATTTATAATTGTCCTTGTGACTAGGCCTATTGTGCCAATATACGTTCATGCTTTGATTCTCTGAAATCATAAACTTATAATTTATAAATGTCCATGTGACCAGGCCATTGGGTGCCACTGATAAAACTGTTAATGTTTTATAATTAGGATAAATTATAATAGAAATCCTAAATAAATATATGATTAATAAATTAACCAAATATGGTCTCTGTTTACCATGGTTAATGAATTTCCCTAAGGGGCAATTCCGTAATAAACATCCCTTATAAGGGAAGTGCCTACGGGCTATAGTTAATGTCCTCTGAGACTAAAGACAGTGGCAGCCTACAGCTCCCTGTCAGGAAAAGGTAATGAACTTTGATTTAAACCTTAATGCCGCGATTCTCTGAAATCATGGCTTATAAATTTAACTTGTCTACGCGACTAGGCCATTTGTGCTATTACTAACTTATAAATTAGGATTTATGATAAAAATCCTGAATAAAATAAATATCCTTCATTCCTTGTCAGTATGCATTTTAAAAAGAATCTTAAAGGTGAAACCTAGCCTACGTGGCCAAGATGGTGAAACCTACTCAAAGGATCCAGATCCTTGTTAACACCTAAGAACGTATTAGCCCTCCTGACAAATATGATATGATAAAATCACAACAGTCATCCCTATGTTGGAAATTTTTTTATTTCCTAATTGACCTTATGATCTAGAAATCGTGGCTTATATCATCTTGTGAGATGATCATATTATAAACATCCGTGAGCGATGAAGTGCCTACGGACTAAACTTGTTGTCCGATAAGACAACGACAGTGGTGGTCTTTGGCCTCCTGCCTAAAAATGTTGGACTATGTCCAAACATAATAGCCTATATGATCAATGCGATCATGACTAATATCATCTAATACGATGATCATAAATTTTAACATCCTTAATGATGTTTTGCCTACGGGCTATAATATATTGTCCATTTGTGACAAAGACATTGTGATCTTTAAGATTCCCTGTCCAAGGTAGTGAGCTATGCTCAAGCCTAATAGTCTATATGATCAATGCAAGCATGACAAAAATCATCAATACGATGATTAAAAATTTTAACATCCTTAATGATGTTTTGCTTAAGGGCTATATTATATTGTTCAATTAAGACAAGGCAATTGTAATCTTTTGTGATTCTTTGCCCAAGGGGGTGAGCTATACGCAAATCCCATAGTCTATGCTATCATTGCGATCCTGACTAGTATCATCAGTATGATGATCATAATATTTGCATCCCTCGTGATGAAATGCCTACGGGCTATACTTTATTCTAGTGTCGGTAAGACCAAGATAGTGGTGATCCTTATGATCCCCTGTTCAAAATAGTGTGATTATACCCAAACCTAATAGCCAATATGATCGATGTGATCATGACTAATATCATTAGATACGATGGTTATATATAAACATCCATTGGGGATGTTAATTGGCTTACCTTTCTGCCAAATGAATCGTCTTTCAAGACGATGACAGTTGTAGTCTATGACTCCCTGTCCAAAGGTGAAGAACCACGTTCAAACCTTGAAGCCCTAATCTAACAAGATTGCGGCTAATAAATTAAGGACCTTGGTGATAGACCATCGAGTTATGTTTTAAAGTCATTCATGACAAGCCTATGTGCTATAATTTGTCATTCGTGACAATGCTAACATATTAAATGTTAACATTCCTGGTGACGTGCCTTTGTGCCAAATTTGATAAATGTCCTTATGACAAGGCCGTTTGTGCCATATCTAAATGACCTTTACGACAAGGCCTTCACGCCACATGATTACTTACGTCCTTCATGACTGGGCTTTATGCCATATCTTTCTACGTCCCTCGCGACAGGCTTCTATGCCATATAAGTATATATATATAACCAAAGTCATGTAAGGCTAGCCTTTGAGCTATTTATAATCGTCCTTGTGACAAAGACAGTTGTGACATTATGGTCCCCTGTCAAGCAGGTATTGGACTCGCTCCAAACCTTGAATGAAATTGATAGTCCTCTTGTGACCTAAGCTAAATGTAATAGATATACATTCAAATAGCATTCATTAAGAATGTTCGGGACATAATGGCCTATACGGTTCCTGGATGCCGTGGCTAATCAATGTCAGGTCATCAAGATGATGACTAATAATGGTTTAATTTGGTAATTAGTACCAAGTTTTGAGTATGGAAAACTCGGAAGAGATAGGCAATAGTCGCGATGCTATTAATGCGACAAAAGCAAGTAAAGTCTCAAACGTAAACCCCAACATTTTTGGAGTTAATCTCCAAGAGGTGGTTAATGCAACAGTTGGAAAGGTCATGGGAAAAGGTCATGAGACAATCCAAAGAGCCGAATGCTTCTCGCTCTAAATCTCATTCAAAACCATGTTTAATTGCTCATGAGGAGAGCTATGTTCACACTTCAAATATGAAGAGTGAACCAAAGAAGGAGGATAACTCCCAGAAGTCTGAGAAAGAGAGCAAGTACAGGCTTAATAAAAAGCAACGAAAGTTCAGTAAGAAGCCTGTATACCTCAGAGACTGCTTAAGCATTATTAGATGGATGTTTTATATCCATTAGGAATCATTTTTCCGATGTCCTAGTTCCGTTAAATATAAGGACTCAATATAGTGATAAAAATCGATCGGTTGCCTTAAAAATCAAGCCCATATTGTGGGTGATAAGAAACAATTAATTATCCAGACTCCTTATGAGACAACCCTTATAATTACATGTATCCGTATGATTAATTAAAATTAAACATAAAAAAAAATGGTGGAACTGGCCGTCCCCGGAATCGAACCTGGGTCTAGGCCACACCCTTTCGCGCGCCTAGCCAACCGAGCTAGGTGCCTAGTTTGTGAAATTTCCATTTTGATTAAATATAAGCACATGTACAATAACTTCCTTATATTCTTCTATAAGTCACCTACTTATCCTCATTATGTTGACTAAGTATTAGAATCCAAGATTTTACCTCTATGTTTTAGTTACTCTTGGCTTGCTTATGTTGACTAAACACTAGAAAGGACCTTATTAGAAAAACCTAGTATCCGTTTCGCGAAAAGGGAAAAGGCGGAATAAGAATTTTCCGACTCTCGCCATAAAAGTTCTAGACAGTCGACAGTATGTCGCAAATTTTAATTCATTGGCTGAGATAGTACCCTATTCAGTATACCCAAAAATCTAAGCTTAAAGCACATAATTATTAGTGGTTTGACTGCTAAGAGATACGTTTGGGTTCGGATGCTAATAAGTCTCTCATAAGATCTTAAGCTTAGCAAACTTTTAGAAATTTTTCCCATAAAAACCCCAGATATTAAGTGTGAGGGAAAAAGTTACAGACGAAATCGAAAGAATCATTTCTTTTGTTCCTATCAAGAAACCTTCAGTCGTATGTTTTCAAAATGTCCTCTTTCTAAGAGGAAGTGCGTCAGCATATATAGTTGATATCTATTTAATCTCTATCAATTCCGAATCCCAGATGATATGATAAAAGCGCCATATGAGGATTGGTGTATCTTAATAAGTTCCATAGATTGCTTCCATGCCTGATCAGTATGGAGGTTTAATGCATGGGACCACAAAGATATTCCGAGAGGTCATATGGTACTAAAGTCAACTAATGGTATTCAAAGGAGATATCCAGAATGGAATTGTCCAAGTAAATGTTCCAGATTAAGGAATTCGTGGACTAGTAACATAAAGGTGTCACTTATTTGACACAAGCAATGACGGATGAACTGGAGTCTGAGATATAGAAATCTCTGTAACCTCCTTGTATCTTAACTATCTTCTCCTAAGATTACCCTGTTTACCCATGAGGGACAGGTAGGATTAAGATTTATATCTCATTTAAAGGCTGTATTATTATGAAATCTCCAAGACATCTAGTACCGTCATTGGAAGAATCGAAACCCTGATAACTAAGTTTTAAAATAGAGGGTTCACATAGCCTAGCTCGATACTTCGATAGTTTAATATTGTTAAATAAGAAAGACGGTTCATTTTGCTTATGCATTATTTACCGCAACCCTAATTAGGCAATGATTAAGAATTGACAACAGCTGCCCTGAATCGTCGACTTGTTCGACTAACTACAAGGATCAGCTAACCATTGTAAATTTGTTAAGTAGTGGTTGGAATAACCATCTCACCTTAAGATAAGCATTCCTATAATAGTTGATATGCAAGCATCAATGTTGCTCCCTTGGAGACCTTGTAAAGATAAAATGATAAACATCTATTGTAGGGGCAATAGATTGGTAAGTTCAATTACCAGGATCTGAGGGCAAATTATTGGTGGATAGGCTTGAAGAAGTCTGTAGCCACCTATGTAGCTAAATGCTTGACTTGTGCGCAAGTCAAAGCTGAGCATCAGAAACCGTCAGGTTTGCTACAACAGCTTGAACTTCCTACGTGGAAGTGGGAAATGGTAACTATGGATTTTATTACCAAGTTACCCAAGACCAGGAAAGGAAATGGTACAATATGAGTTGTAGTTGATAGACTGACTAAATCAGCACATTTCTTACCCATCAAGGAGACTTATAGCTCCGACATGTTAGCCCAGTTATACGTTGATAAGATTGTAGCCTTACATGGCATACCTGTGTCTATTATCTCTGATCGAGATACTAGATACGCGTTACATTTTTGGAAGAGTTTCCAACAATCTTTGGGCACACGTTTGAATTTTAGTACGGCCTATCATCCTCAGACTGACGGTCAGAGTGAGCGTACTATTCAAACGTTGGAAGATATGCTACGTGCATGTGCGATCGATTTGGGTGGTAGTTGGGATAAGAACTTACCATTAATCGAATTCTCCTACAACAATAACTACCACACCAGCATAAAGGCTGCGCCTTTTGAGGCATTACATGGTAGAAAGTGTAGATCGCCCGTATGTTGGGCGGAAGTTGGAGATGTCCAATTGTCAGGACCAGAGATAGTCTTCGAAACGACGGACAAGATTATCCAGATTCGTGACCGTCTCAAAGCTGCCCAAGATAGGCAGAAGAGCTACGCAGATCCGAAGAGTAAAACTTTTCACTTCGAAGTAGGTGATAAAGTGTTGCTTAAAGTATCACCCTGGAAGGGAGTGATGCGGTTTGGTAAGAAAGGCAAGCTAAGCCCGAGATACATAGGACCTTTCGAGGTTATCGAACGTATCGGGTCAGTTGCCTATAAGTTAAACTTACCGGAAGAGCTCAGTGGAATTCACAATGTGTTCCACATCTGCAATCTGAAGAAGTGTTTCGCTGACGAATCACTAGTAATACCCCATACAGATGTGCATATAGACGAGAGCTTAAAATTTGTTGAAAAACATTTGTCGATTGAAGATCGACAGGTAAAGAAGCTTCGAAGGAAGCATGTACCTATTGTAAAGGTCAAATGGGATGCCCGAAGAGATCCCGAATTCACGTGGGAGGTTGAATCCACGATGAAAGAAAAGTACCCTTACTTATTTCAGTAAATCTCGGGTCGAGATTTATTTTAAGGGGGTGAGGATGTAACACCTCGAAAATTCACGTCCTATAATGTGTTGACACGTGTCATAAAATTTGAACGTGTGAAAGAAAGTTATAAAAGGACTAAAGTTGACAAACATGGAAAGTATGTGATTATACGGGTTCTAAATGTCAACAGTGAATAAATATACTTCATAATAACCCTACATGATGTTTATAACATCAAACGAATAAATCATGGATCATGCGAAGCTAAAAGTGAGAGATTACGAACTACAGGGGTTAAATGTGTCAACATGTTTAAAGATATACCTCTGAGTGACCTTTTGACAAACCCGAAGCTTTGTAACTGTTAATTATGCTCACTAGAATGCGCGATATAAATTTCATAAAGTTTCGTTATCGTATGAGAAAGTTATGATCAAATTCGTGTGCGAGGGGTTAAAGCGTAAACGTTGAAAGTTAAGACTTTTCGGGTTAACCGGAAGAGTCCAGGGACTTGGCAAAGTGGGTATAGGTCCTAAAGCCCTTGTGGGTAATTATAAGGGGGTCAAAATGCAAGAAATAACCTTGGTTGCCCTTTCGAAGAGCCAAGGGTCAACTTTGCAACAAATAGAAAATGGAAAATCTGAATTTAAGGGCCATGCGGCCCGCGTGAGGATATGTTAAACGGGAGGCGGGCCGCGTCAGGCGCCCAGAACCAGAAAACGTGGACAGGCTCCTGGAAACGCGGAAAATCGATCTTTAAACGACATTTTAACATGGTGGGCGACCCCTAAACTGTTCTAGAGCACTAGGACACATGTGGAAAGGTTGTGGTGAGTGCTAGACCTTGTTGTCAACACCTTGTGGTGATTGAATTCACTATAAAAGGGCCTTCAAGTTTACAAACATTCCTCACACCTTCAATTGCATACCTGATCAATTCTGGAGCTCCCAAGCAGCCTCAACTGATCATATCTCGTGCATAGGACTCTTGTAAGTCTGCTAATCCTTCTTTAATTGAGTTTAGCTTAGTTATTTAGCTAAAAGTCAAACCGTCGTAATTACGGTTTGACTTCGAGATTAGTCAACAATGGCTCAGTCATATCTCGAATTAAAAGTAGTTATAAGTTGGTATTTATGTGGGTAATAAAACCTTAAAAGGGTTCCCCCTAATTACCACTCTAACTAGGTCAAAAGTCGGGTCAAACTTATATTTAAAAAGTCATCAGGAAGCTTAAAATGCCATTTATACATAATTAACATTGTAGATCATATACAACCTGTTGGATCATTGTTATAACTTGGTAATTAGTGTAAGAACATGTCTAAACACGTTCAACCCGACAATTTACTATAAAGACCCGGTTCGGAACCGAAAGTCACATAGTTTGACTTTCACTTTGACTTTCAGTTCTGACCCGTTTAAGCATGTTTTAGAAATGCCTTAGAGCCTTATTTGGACCAGGTTACATGCTAGTATAACCCTCTGTGATTATACACCATGGTTCATTAGTTAACCAATTATTATGCATGATTCCGTTAATTACTCGTATGTTGACCATTATGCCCTTATTACCTTAAAACGTGATTTTTGGAAATGTAAAAGAGTAGAAACTTTAATTACTGATATATAAACTTGTATGCAAAGTTTGACATCAGTTTGAATTGTAGATTGAGAGTTATGCTCATTATCGCAAATTTAAAGCTTTATGTTAATTAAACGACATAATTAGCGTATAGCCTAGTTAAGCCTACTTTTTGATATCAAACTTATTACCCACTGATGTAATATATTATTTTGGGATTTTTAAATATTTTTAATTAATTTTAAGCTGAGCATAACTAGTAGTCGTAGGCTTAATCCGGTAATTGTCGGTTTTGCCCTTACGGGCCATAAAATGAGTTTTACATATCTAAACGACTCCAAACCTTTTGCTACTGATTAGATATGTTAAATAAATTATTTTAAGCCTTCTGGAAATATAAAAATATCAGATTTAAGTATCGAACCCGGAAATGGCCTTTAATCGCCTTATTAAGCGTTTTTAACGCATAGTATGTATAAAAATTATATTGAACATACCCGGGTTGATACCTACTGATATTTGAGGCAAATTAGAATATTTTATCAGTAAGCAAAAGTTGATTAACTCAGACTTCAGTTTTAAGCTTTTCGGCTTATGTGAAATTACCAAAATACCCCTACGGGGCATAGTTTGGTTATAATTGATAAATTTCACATGTATACTTTATTCTACTGATATAACTCAGTAAATTGAGTATATTTGCTGATTACATCAGCCCTGTAACTCAGCTTGTTACTTAAACTCTTTTATAAACTTTTAAATGACCAAACTACCCCTACGGGGCCTAGTTTGTGTTTAAATACGTTTCGGGCATAATGAAAGACATCCTACTGATGTCACAACATATTTGAGACACAATTAACTTAGAAAACCTGTCTATAGTTCTCATGAATACCCGTCACGCTTATTACGCGTACGGTTCGGTTTATGTAACAAGTTTACATAAATTAGCCGAAACGGGTCAAACCTTAACGGTTTTATCTCAAAATCCAGAATGTGAATAATATACCCATATTAAGCAAGTCTCTAAACTTGTCGGGTCTAAATCACATTCTATCCGGTCTTCGCTTAATCGTGCGTACGAACCGTATCTTTGAAACTAGCCGGTCTAAGCTTAAGCTTAATTAAGGACCCGTTAGGATTCTAATAGGTTATTATAAACCTTCGTTCCAGATTAGGTGGACCAGTAAAAGCTACTTGCAATTTGCTTATTGTGATATATACTTTGCTCAGGTAAATACTTTTAACTTATTTTCCCTATACGGGCTTGGGTTACGGTATATAGCATACCGCTTGATCGAGCATCAAATCTCCACAGTTGAGTGGGTAGTTGAATAATTTGATCGGCTCGTTTAAACAGTCTTGTTTACTTAAAGCCTTTGGGGGGTTAATGACCATGTCCCGGATATCCTTGGCATCATCTTACGAGATGGCCACGACCTGAGCACGGGGTGTAGGCGTACACCTGTCAGTGTATAACTCTATGATGTGGTGTGTCTATTGATCTTTAACCCGGACAAGATCCGGGCGACTGAACGCACAAGTAACATGTAATTCGTTCACAAGATTATAATATTAAATGATTCTCCCAAGTTAAAATAAAAATGTTTATGCCATGTGCATCCAAACCAATTTTAAATCATTTTCCAAAATGGGTCAGTTGATTGTATTTACCAGTGTAAACTGACGTATTTTCCCAAAAAGACTGAATGCAGGTATTAAACGAAATTGGCTGGATTGTCTCCTTAGCATCAATAAAAAGTCTCGCAAACTTAGGATGCCTGAAGTCTGTTGAACTATTGTTTCCATTTTGTTATCGATCCTACTGTGGATAAACTTCCGAATATTGTGACATTTGATATTACAATATTAAATTAGGATGTATTATATCTTTTTAAATTCGTTTCCGCTGTGCATATTAAATATTGTGTTGTTTGACTATTATGTTGCCAACCACGTCACGATATTCCCCCACCGGGCCCACCGGTGACACGTGGAAATCGGGGTGTGACACCTGACTTAACAGCTTTTGCTCCTGAGCTTTAATAAAATAGAGGAGATTATTCATCAAAATGTGGATTTCACTCCTGATTTGGCATAATTCTCCTTGTTTGTAGTTAAAATGCGAGTTGATTAAGCGACTTTAGTCGAGAGTTTGCGGTTTTCACACCTATTCTCGACCTTATTGCCCACTCATAGTTGAAAATCCGAGTGTGGTGATAGCGTAGAATAAGCGAGATTAGCGAGAAGTAAGCTCGTACATAGTCCCTATTGGTTATGCACAAGTCGGTCTGCTGGTTCTTAACTATAGTCTAGGTATCTAAGACATCGACCCGGACTAGGTCGAGTCTTGCCTAATTCCCTATAGTTATGGCTCTGATACCAATCTGTCACACCCCAACCGATGGCGGAATCATCGGGGCATGGCACTGAGCGAAACAGATTGTCCAGAAGTTTCCACAACAATTATCAAAACTATTCAATTTAAATAATACGTCCCATACCGTATCTCAAACAGTCAAATAATTATTACAGATAAACATCAAGACAAATATTTTATTCCGACAACTCAGATTCAAACATAAATAGTTTATTTATTGGTTTCTAGGACCCTTTTTCCTAGCTTTGATTTCATCACAGCGCAGAGAGCATCCTAGACCTTTCCTAGCCTCAAGTTCACAGCATGCTAAGCATGTAAACTTCCTAAGCACCTGTCACATACGTTAAAATAAAGTCAATACATAAAATGTAAAGGTGAGCGTACAAGTTTGATAATAGCATATAGAGTTCGAATTCGTTTACGCATAACCAGCACGTACACATAGTGAAATGAAGCACGTTAGTTATCGACATAGATCCATCGATACCAATGACTGCGGGTTGACTGCCCGAGGCAGTTCGCAATACATGATTACCACCGTAATCCATGCAAGTAAAAGATCCTTAACAACCCCCGTGTGAACGGGTGCTGAGTCCAAACTATAGTACTATCGTTGCTAAGGCAGGTAGACAGCATTCCATGTGTAAACATAACAAACAAGCATTCATAAGCCACGTATAACATGCATTAATGGTTAGCGTTCAAATAGTTTGAGTAGTGTGATAGTTGTAGTTTGAATATTCGTAACGTATGTAACACCCAAAAGTGCTTAAAGCAAAAAGGGATCGAGTATACTCACAGTGATTTATGGATTGAAGGGAGCGCTTAGCGAGTACGGTTAGCCTGAATAGATTCGGTAGCATAACGATAAGTGAAACGTATAACGGGAAATAAGTGTGGAAGAGTCGGACAGCTGATCGATCGGACGGTAGTTCGATCGGACGGCTGACCGTTCGGCTGATAGTCCGCTCGAACCGCTGTCCGGTCGGTTGGTAGGCCGATCGGATGGCTGTTCGAGTGGATTGTTTCTTCCTTTGAGAAGATGTGTTTGTGTATGATGGTTTGACTTTTGAAGTTTTCGTTGTAGCATTTGAAAACATTGAAGTACCTTTGCCTTTCAGGTCGGTCGATCGAACGGCTGTTAGTTCGGCCGGCAACCCGATCGGTTAGGCATTCAAAATGAATTACAATGTTTAGTCCTTGGATCGGACAGGTGTTCGATCGGTTGGCAAGTCAACAATAGTCAACCACTTTAATGAATTGCAAAGTATGGTTCAGTGGATCGGATAGTTGATCGATCGAACAACAGGGTGTCACCTGATCGGACGGCTGTTCGATCGGGTGGCACTTCTAGTGCATTGAACATGTTGAAAATCGATTAAGTATTGAAGCATAGTATCTCATGATCCGAAGAGTAATCCGATCGGACAGTAGTTCGATCGAACAACAGTTCGTTCAATACCATTCTTCAAAACAAGTTGGTTGTGTGGGACCATGTGCTAGACGATCGGCTGGCCAGTCGATCGGCCGACTATCCGATCGGCTGGCTGTCCGTTCGGACAGCAGTCCGATCGGTCAGCATCCTGACCTGATCAGCCCTTGCGTCTAACACTTGGTTGTTCTGTTTGTTTGTCGTTTTATCGAGGTATTTTGACAGCGAGTAAAACCATAGATCCTTCATCCTTACTTGGTCTTTGGGGTCGGATAGGAATCACCCAAATCCGGTCGGTGGACTGTTCGGAACGAAGTTTAACGTTTAACCCGAAGTCGGTTAACCACGTGGATAGAATCCAGATCTTGAGCCGTTCGACCACCGAAGTGATTTGTAAACCGGCTCAGGGTTCGTTTCTACAAGTTTGAAGTTATTGAGTGAAAAGAGTTGGAAGAAAGTTGGAAAATCCCTCCTCCAGTCCTTTTCACCGTGTTTATGTTTAGATATATGAAAGATCCGTGTTTGTTTATGTGGAAATCGGCTAGATCCAAGTCATTCTTGGTGGATTGAGGCCAAAACATAGAGTTCTTCAAGAACCCATGATGACATCATCCTAGAACGATTGATTCTTGGTGATTTCACGGATAAAAGTTAAGATTTGAAAGATAGAAAGGTGTAGGAGTGTGTATAGATCAAGAAAGTACAAGATTTAAGACGAAAACTTACCGGAATCGAGAGAAATCTGAGAAAAGGTTGAACTGAGCGTGCTGGTCGAACAGAGGTTTCCAAAAGTGGAAAGAATGACAATGACAGGGGTATTTATAGGATGACAAAAGAGGAAAGGGCTGGCCGATTGGCCAGGCAGCTCGATCGGACAGCCGTCCGTTCGGCTGGCTGTTCGATCGGCTGGGATCCTGATCGATCAGTCGCATCCTTCGAGTGTTTCGCGCGACGATTTTTGATATTTCGATTTCGATTGCGCGCGGCTTGATTCGATAGGGTTTCCTAGTCAGATTACTTTCAGTCCCAACTACTTCGTATCTAGCGTAATCTCTTTTCCACTATCTATCATGGTTCGATCGTGATTCGAGTTCGAGTTCGATTGCATTCGAGTTAGATTTCAAGTTCGATTGAGTTCGCTTGATTACCACGACATAACATAAATAAACATGCACAGGTAACACGTAAGGCACACACACACGTATAATCAATAAGTAAACCACGTAGTTCGAGTTGCGAATTGATGTCGATTCGATTAACATAGCTTGATTATTAGTTGATTAACTTTATCGCATTGTTACTTCCTATAGTTCACAGTCGTAGGTCGATTGAATAACGATTAACACAGTTCGATTATTGTCATTAACAACACTTACTTCACATAATACAATTAAAATAAAGAAATTTCTATAAGTCAAGTTGCGCGAAATCGGTCGTTGACTTTGACCTTGACTTTGACTTGTGAAAACACGGGGTGTTACACGACTTTCTTTGACTCCGCCTAATTACTCGGAATCGGTCAAATGCGGTCAGCCTTAGCCAAAATCGTATCTAGTAGGTCAACTCGGGCCGAGTTTGACTTAAAATAATAAAACATAATTTCTATGTCTATCATATTAAAGAATGAATATCATTTTCACGTATTTTATTATAGATATTAGTAAATCTATGTTATTTGACATATATTTAATTTCCAAAAACTTAATTCTTTATAATTTTACATGTCCGAGTACTCCCCGAGTACTCTTCGCCTAGGCCGAGTACTCTCAACTCCCCAGTTGACCGACTAGGGTGCGCCTAACGACTTTTGCAACCATGCCTGCTACTGCTCCACAACTTTGTTTCGACAGACAACTCAGTTTCACCACTGCCCCCTTCCGCTGTATCACCGTCAACCGGATCTCCTCTGTCACGTCCACCGTCGTTAGATATGTCTTCGTCAACCGGTCACACCATGAATTGAATCGAAATCACTGAGCACCTTACTTTACCCCACCACAATCGAAATCGACGGCCACCTAATTTTTCTCGTCACAAACGACGTCAGTGGGAAAACTTTAGGCCTAGCCGAAAAACTTGAGGGATGAGATGAAGTCTTGGTGGTGCCCTGTGTAATGGTCGAAATTGGTAGAATTCATCGGCAGAAAAGGAGTTAGCCGATGATTTGTTTGAAGATAATGGGCATGGGGTGTGGGGGTAGGGGTGGGTGGTAGTTTGATGACATGGTAGGCAGATTGGGTGGTGGAGGTGGTCATCGTTCATGTACGTGTGTGTGGTGGTGGGAGATGTTGAAGTTGGATGAAGTGGAGAGGGTGTGGTACCGGAGCAGGTGATGTTCCAGCTGGATCCCAAGAAACAAATAGAGTGAAGAGTAGAGTGAATGATATATGAAGCTGTTAACCGCCAGTGTTGGTGAGTTGAAGGTGAAAGTTGTGAAAGTACTATTTTGACAAATTTTAAACTAATGGACTGTAATAATTATTTTCAACAAATCATAAGCATGAAAAGTGTAATTAACTTTATTATTTTTATATTGTAGTTTTAATAATAAACTAACAAAGTAACTAATTGACGTTAGTAGATGTGAACTGTAATTATTACAAAAATATATGATCGGTTTTAGTAATTTTTATAAACTAATAAAGTGTAATGGTTATTTTTAAGAATCACAAACTTAATTAACTCTAAGGGTGTCCGGAGTGGGCGGTAAAGGGGGGCGGCAAACTCGGTTTGCCGAGCGGGAATACCGCCGCCGACCCCTTTACCGATCGGCAAAGTTAAAGGGGCGGGGATGGCATACCGATTCGGGGAAGAAGATGATTGAGGGAGAGAGGGTATTGTGGGTGGGGTCCATTCCTATCTCAACCAATCACACCTTTTTCCTTTTTTTTTTTAAAAAATAGTTTACCACTTCACCAAGTGTTTAAACCATTGCCAACAATTTTCAGCAAAGTTTAAACACTTTTGCCTGATTGACATGGCGCGCTCTGATTGGTCGGTTTTTTAGTTTATCACTCTAAAGTGTTTAACCACTCCTTACACCCTAATGAAAAAAACAACAACGATGGGACCACTCATCTAACCAAAGTTAATGCAACCCACCTCGGGTTACAAATATAGTGGGACCCACCTTTATACAAAATCATGATGAAGGCGTATACCATACACCCCCACACGCAAAACATTACACAAAAATAGTTTTGGGTAAAAAATTAGACAGTTGTTCTAGGGTTTCATTGACTGATGAAATTGCAAACACCAATTGGGCCTCAAATCTCCACACACCACTAGGTGAGAGAGAGAGAAACAAAGATAACCTGTACTCAAATCAGATGATTCTAGCCGTCTTCAAGATCTGATTTGCGCCAAAAATATCTCAAATTATCCAAAACTATCGATTTTATCGCAAAATTCAGAACTTTTAGCTTTTTAATTAGCCGTTGAGTGGATCGTCATGGTTTTGGATTAATTACGGTGTTCGATTTTTACGCTCTGATATTCGGTTACCTTTTTGGTTCTAAATATAGAAGTTGTTGCATAATTTTCGTATGCAATCTGGTGGTGGGGCCCAGCAGGGAGGAGGTGGTGGTGGCCATGGCCGCAGCAACGTGGTGGCCGGACCACCGTCAGCCGCCGCATCGCCGTCGTCTTCGTCGTCGGCGGTGTCTCGGCCTAATTTAGGGTTTGATCCGATGAAACACCAACAGCAACAGCATATGCAGGTTAGGGTTAGGGTTTTTGGAGTACTGAAGTTAATTTAAGCAATTGTTATTATTTTATGCATGAATTGTTTTATATAGTTGATTTTCTTACTTATATGTACTGATATATACTTATATATTTACTTAGTTGGCTTCATAAATGAACTTTTTGTGTGTACACTTGCAAGAAAAAGATCTTGAATTTCACACGTGGACAACTAGGTTGTATGTGTGTAGCTTTTTTGTTTTCACATGTGTTGATGTGTGTACTGTGTAGTGAATTTTGTGTACATTGTTTGTTTATGTAGGCATTGCAGCAACAGTTACTAAGAAACCCTGAAGGGAGAGAAGCTATATTAGCATATCAAGCTGGAATCAGGCAGGGAGGATTAGGAGCTGGTGTTGCTTCGGGTTCGAGCGCGATGCAACAAATGCAACGGGTGGCTCAGCAGCATGGTCAAGAGGAAGGGCAAAGTGGAAGACTTGGTTTTGATCAACACATGATGAATCCGATGCAACAGGCGTATATGCAGTATGCGCTTCATGCTCAACAAGCGCAACAGAAGTCTTCGTCGGGTATGCAAGCGCAGCAGCAGATGAAAATGGGAGTGATGGGGAAAGATCAAGAGTTGAATATGGGAAATGCAAGATTGCAGGATGCCTTTGCATTTCAGGCGCAGGTTTTGTCTTCCAAGAAACCCTCAGATCAATTTGGGCATGGAGGGAAGCAGGTTATGGAGGAAAACAACCAGGCGGTTTCTGATCAAAGTCAAAGTGAGAGTCAAGGTCAAAGTAGAATTCAAAATCAGAAGCATTTTGGTGTTCCAACATCGTTTGGGCAGGTGATACCAGGGAGTAATATGGGACTGATGCAAGCTGCACAAGCTCAACAGGGTATGCATAATATGGGAAACAGCCAGGTGGCAATGGCTGCCCAAATGCAGGCGATGCAGGCTTTGGCTCTTGAGCGTAACATTGATCTTTCGCTTCCGCAAAATGCTAATCTGATGGCACAACTAATGCCGATCATGCAGTCTAGGATGCTTGGGCAACAAAAAGCCAACGAAAGCAACATGGGCCCACAGTCAAAGCAGCAGGTCACTTCACCACAAGTCGCAAATGAAAGTTCTCCCCATAGTGATGTATCGGGTCATTCAGGCTCTACAAATGCAAGGCAGGTAATGTCACCTGGCCATATCGGGTCAACCCAAACTGCCCCCTTGGTCAACAATTCTAGTGGTGGTCAAGGTCAACAGTTTTCTATTCATGGGAGGGAGAACCAGTTGGCACCTAGGCAACCCACTGTTAACGGTAGTGGTATGTCTTCTATGCCGCCCCCACAGTCACCTGCTAACATGAGCCAGGGTGGTTCAGATCATTTTAGCAAAAACACAGTAACTGGTTCTGAATCTATGCCGATACAGCATGCTAGACAGCAAATGAACAGGTCTTCATCTAATAATGTTGGATTGGATACACCAAAACCACCCACGAACTTTACGAAACAGCAACTTCATGTTCTTAAAGCCCAAATTCTTGCTTTTAGGCGTATAAAGGTTTGCAAAACCTGTTCTTTTAATCATACATACTACTTTTGTAGATGCCTTCTTTTTGTTGACTTTTTGATTTGACTTGATGACAGAAAGGAGAGAAAATTCTGCCTCGGGAATTACTTCAGGCTATCACACCGCCTCCACTTGAAGTGCAGTTGCAGCAGATTAATGCCCCTGCTGGTAGAAATCTTATGGAGTCGAAAAACAAAGATCCTCAGGCTGTGACATCGTCTGCTGGGATGAATAATCCGAAAAGCGAAGCACATGAGGAGAAAGCAATTGCAGGTACAACAGCTAATGCACAAGGTACAACTGTAATTAACGAAACTCCATCGGTTTCTCTTCCTGCGAAAGAAGAACAGAGAAATCCTGCAATTCCTACCAAACAGGAACATGAGGTAGAACATGGGAATCAGAGAACTTCTCATGTAGGTGAGGGTCCCACAGACAAAGGTAAGGCGGTTGCGGTTGCATCTACCAATGCTGTTGTCTCGCAATCGGTAAATCCGTCTCAAACGAAAGATCCCGGTCCTTCTAGAAAGTACCATGGCCCGCTGTTTGACTTTCCTTTCTTCACTCGGAAACATGATTCTTTTGGATCGAGTATGATGCTCAACAACAATAACAATCTAACTCTAGCATATGATGTGAAGGATCTCCTTGTTGACGAAGGCATAGAAGTGATTAACAAAAAGAAAAACGAAAGTTTAAAAAAGATTAATGGCTTACTAGCTGTAAATCTGGAGAGAAAAAGGATAAGGCCGGATCTTGTTTTAAGGTTACAGATTGAAGAAAAGAAACTTCTACTACAAGATTTACAGACACGCGTGAGAGAAGAAGTTGATCAGCAACAGCAGGATATAATGGCTATGCCAGATAGACCATATAGGAAATTTGTTCGGTTATGTGAACGCCAACGAATGGAGCTCAAGAGACAAGTACAAGCTGCTCAAAGAGCCATTAGAGCGAAACAGCTGAAAATTATTTTCCAGTGGCGTAAGAAGCTTCTAGAATCTCACTGGGCTATCCGCGATGCACGGACTTCACGTAACAAGGGTGTTGCCAAGTATCATGAGAAGATGTTGAGGGAATATTTCAAGAATAACGATGGGGACGATCGTAGTAAAAGAATGGAAGCGTTGAAAAATAATGATGTTGAGAGGTATAGAGAGATTCTCATGGAGCAACAAAATAGCGTCCCTAGTGAGGCTGCTGAGAGATACGAGGTTTTATCTTCGTTTTTATCTCAGACCGAAGATTATCTCAATAAACTTGGAGGCAAAATTACATCCGCCAAGAATCAACAGGATGCTGAGGAGGCTGCGAATGTTGCATCTGCAGCTGCAAGAGCTCAGGTAACACTGTAAACATGAGAATGATTTTTTTTATGTCATATCTATTTATTTATTCTTGTTTCACTTAAATGTTATTTCGTTAATTAAAGGGTCTATCTGAAGAAGAAGTGAGGGCTGCAGCATCTTGTGCGAGGGAAGAAGTTATAATAAGAAACCGTTTCTCTGAAATGAATGCACCCCAAGATAGTTCATCTGTTAGCAAGTAAGCTTCAAATAAATATTCCTAGTTGATTAAAATTTATAATGCGGTCTTTAGTATATCCATTTGAACCTTTTTATTAATTTACCATATCTCTTAATTGTTACATTTTGACAACAGATATTATACTCTTGCACATGCTGTCAGTGAAAGGGTCATACGGCAACCCTCAATGCTTCGAAAAGGAACCTTACGTGACTATCAGCTTGTATGTTGCTTTGTCCTTGTTAAGAACTTAAGATGAATTAATAATTTCTGTTATGTCGTTACTTGTTAGGTGTTTGTTTTATAATTTGGTCAATGATAAAGAAATATTCTTATCAATTTCTTTTGTGTTGTTACTTTCAGGTTGGATTGCAGTGGATGCTTTCATTGTATAACAATAAATTGAATGGTATATTGGCTGATGAAATGGGTCTCGGGAAAACTGTCCAGGTAAGCCATACACGCCTGTAATTCCGTCTGTCCACCTGGCAACCAAATCTTATTTTCTTTACCGTCCTTTCGCAGGTTATGGCTTTGATTGCTTATCTGATGGAGTTCAAAAGCAACTATGGCCCACATCTTATAATCGTTCCAAATGCTGTTCTGGTTAACTGGAAGGTTGGTTAACCTTAATCATGTTCGTGTAATCGTGTTAATATTTTAGTTTACATGTCTGTCTAACTTAGTTCTCTGCAGAGTGAGCTGCATAATTGGTTACCTAACGTGTCCTGTATCTACTACGTCGGTAACAAAGATCAGCGGTCAAAGTTGTTTACCCAAGTAAGAATTTCCCGCTTCTCTTCATTTTCCCATTTTTACAACGTTTAAGTGATCTCATGTTTTTCTTTCTATCATGTTAGGAGGTTTCCAAACTGAAATTCAATGTCCTCGTGACAACTTACGAATTTGTCATGTTTGATAAAACGAAACTTTCTAGAGTTGACTGGAAATATATAGTTATTGACGAAGCACAAAGAATGAAGGACCGAGAGTCTGTTTTAGCACGCGATCTTGACAGATATCGATGCCAAAGGCGGCTTCTTCTCACTGGGACCCCCTTACAGGTATCTTAAATTTTAATCTCTGTCTGTCTTTTACGGTTTTACGTTTTAATTGCATATGCTGAGCTGGCAAGTGTTTTTTATTTTTTGTTTTCAGAATGATCTTAAAGAGCTCTGGTCATTGTTGAATCTGCTGCTTCCTGATGTGTTTGACAATCGAAAAGTGTTTCATGATTGGTTTTCACAGCCTTTCCAAAAAGAAGGCGCACACAATGCTGAAGATGATTGGCTCGAAACCGAGAAAAAAGTCATCATCATACATCGCCTTCATCAAATCTTGGAGCCTTTCATGCTCAGACGTCGTGTTGAAGATGTTGAAGGTTCACTTCCTCCAAAGGTAATCAAGCTTTTTTCGACCCATTTAGCACCCCTACATTTTACAGGTTGGGTTGGTCTGGGTTTGACCCAAAACAGTTTTTGACTCGTTTCCTTTTAAACCAAGTTTTTTAATTTACTAGTTTGGCCCGTAATGCAACTCAAATTCACCCGTTTATAACTATGAACCCAAACACGACCAGTTCAACCCTTTTTTTTATTTTTATTTTTTTCCGCAAATTAGTATATTAAAATTAAATCTTACTTAAAAAAACACAAATGTAGACAATAGAATTATTACATTTAAATTATGAAATCTGATGTCAGTTTCTCTTTTTAAGTTATAACCATGGCATAAATTACACACCCAATTTAATTAATGACATAAAACATATCATAAAAAAATATAATATAATATAAATGGGCTAAACGGGTCAATCCACCAACTCGACCAGGTTGACCGAATTCAAACTTTTTAGCTAAACCGATTCACGGGTTCAACCCGAAACTGACCCGAACCCGTTTAGACTAAACCCAAACCCGGAAATTTCTTGTTAGATTCATTTCGTGTTTTCAGGTTGTGTCAGATATTGTCACCCCTAGTAAAAAGTACCCTTTTTACCTGATTGTAATTATTGTTCTAACTTTTTTAATCTGTACCTTGAGGCTGACCTTAAACATAATTGCAGATCTCGATCATTTTAAAATGTAAAATGTCAGCTATCCAAGGTGTGATATACGATTGGATAAAAGCTACTGGTACTATTCGGGTCGACCCAGAAGATGAGAAGCGCAAGGTTCAAAAGAGCTCAATGTACCAAGCGAAAACGTTCAAGCCATTGAACAACAAAATCATAGAACTCAGGAAAACGTGCAACCATCCTTTGCTTAACTACCCGTTTTTTAACGATCTGTCGAAAGACTTTCTTGTTAATTCATGTGGCAAGTTATGGGTTCTCGATAGAATCTTAATAAAGCTTCAAAGAACAGGACATCGCGTACTTTTGTTTAGTACAATGACAAAGCTGTTAGATATCTTGGAGGAATATTTACAGTGGCGTCGACTCGTGTACAGAAGAATTGATGGTACAACCAGCTTGGAAGATCGTGAGTCAGCAATTGTTGACTTTAACAGCCCGGATACCGATTGTTTTATCTTTTTACTCAGCATTCGTGCAGCTGGACGAGGTTTAAATCTTCAAACAGCTGACACAGTTATCATATACGACCCCGACCCAAACCCGCAAAACGAGGAACAAGCGGTTGCTAGAGCTCATCGTATCGGTCAAACACGAGAAGTCAAAGTCATTTACATGCAAGCTGTTGTTGATAAAGTTTCTAGTCATCAAAAAGAGGATAATTTCAGGAACGGATGTGGTGTTGACTCGGATGATGATCTGGCGGGTAAAGATCGTTACATAGGATCTATTGAGAGCCTGATAAGAAATAATATTCAACAATATAAGATCGACATGGCTGATGAGGTCATAAATGCTGGACGGTTTGACCAAAGAACCACGCATGAAGAAAGACGGTCAACCTTGGAATCATTGTTACGTGATGAAGAAAGATATCAAGAAACGGTTCATGACGTCCCGTCACTTCAAGAAGTCAACCGAATGATCGCTAGGAGTGAAGAAGAAGTTGAACTTTTCGATCAAATGGATGAAGAAGATGACTGGACGGATGAGATGGTACGATACGATCAAGTTCCTAAATGGCTCCGTGCGAGTACTCGAGAAGTCAATGCTACTATCGCCAGAATGTCTAAAAAGCCCCTGAAGGACAGCTTATACACCGATAACATCGGTGTGGAATTAAGTGAAATGGGTTCAGATGTTACACATCAAAGAAAGGCGCGTCTTAAAGGAAAGAAGTATCTGAATTATGCTGAGCTGGACGACATAGAGGAATTCTCTGAGGCTTCATCTGAAGAGAATGTGAATGCGGAGGAAGAAATCGGGGATTCTGATGATAATGATGATGAAACTACACCTACACCTATAGTTGATAAACGTCAATTAGAAGAAGAGGATGTTCCTGCTTCTGTTAATAGGTATGAGTATAATAATGGTGGACCGTCTGGTTCTACTCGACAAAATCATATGCTTCAAGAACCAGGTTCTTCAGGATCATCTTCAGATAGTAGACAGTTAACACCAATACCAATTCCTTCTAATTCTTCCAAGAGATTCGGGTCACTTTCTGCGTTAGATTCTCGGCCCGGTCCTCGTTCCAGAAGACTGGTATGCGTTTCTTCGCTTAAAATTACAAGCTCACTCAAAATGTTATTTTTTTTTAAATTTCACATGTATCTAACTTTTTTTATCCCACAATGTATGCAACTAGAATGATGATGTAGAAGAAGGTGAGATTGCTATGTCTGGAGATTCACAAATGGACCTCCAACAATCCGGTAGTTTGAACCATGATCACGATGAAAATGAAAAACTTTTGCAACCGAAATTAAAACGCAAACGTAGCATTCGTGTTCGACCGCGGCCTGCTGTGGTGAAGCCGGATAACAAGTCTGTTGACCGGTCATCTCTCCTTCGTGGTCAGTCCTCTCATCTGCCTTTTCAACCTGATCGGACATCACATGCTGACCGAAAAGGTCAGGCTGACCGAAAGTTGGTTCAAGAGAATAACGCTTACAAGCATGAACAGAGGCAGAGCAGCCCCTCATTGAAGGCTAAACGTACCCCCCCTGCCCGGAAAATTGTCGGGCAACCAACAAGAACAAATCCCGTATCCGGTCCTTCAGAAAACACTAAGGAGCAGTTTAAAGAAAGATCGGGTGTTAAAGTAAAGAAAGGAAGCGGGTCTTTTGGTGGAACTATGATGACTGAGGCTATGCAAAGAAGGGTACGTGTTATTATATATATATAAAAGAGGGTGTCCCGTGTCTTAGCAATAGTGGCTAAGACACATCATCTTTTTTTAATTATTAATTTTTGAAAGATTTACGAAAATGCCATCAAGTAGCTTTTTTTTTATATAGTTTTCATTCACACACCCCGATCTTTAATAAATTTATCATACGGTCCATCAACTTTGGTAATGACATGCTTAGCACCTCAACTTAAATAAGGTTTTCTTTTTTGTCGTTTTTTTCAGTTTTTCTCAGCGTAATGCTTTTCTAAATTCCATATGTACCGTCATAAGTAGGTTAGTGTCGATGCCGTAACGAAGTAAACCAATAATTTTTCCGTAACTTTACAATATACCACCGTGACATGGTCTTTTTATCGTCGTGTAAAATGTCCCGTAGCGATTTGCTTTTTTTAATCTACGGTGTTGTTTTTTTTTCTTTTTATGTACCTCAACTTTCAGCATTTATAAAAAAAATTGTAAAATGTCACTTTGACCCTCTCGAGTTTTACGTGTTTATTTTTGTGTTTGTGGGTCAAATATAATGCGTTTTTGTGCTTATTTTTATGTTCGTTTTTGGTTGGTTTGCGTTGGACATAAATTTTTCTCGGTAATGAGTCGGATCAAATGTAATACGTTTTTTTTTTCAGTTGGTCTGCATTCTGACGTAAATTTTGTTTGGAAAAGAGTTGGGTCAAATACTAGACAGTATAAATTCGAGTTACTTTTAAGTTTCGCCGCCGCCGCAACCCTCGGCGGGTCAAAATTCTAGTTGTAGTTAATAGGAGTCTCTCCACATAATTTTCTATGATATCTATCTCTTCCAAGTTTGATGTCAAGTCTTGAATAATTTGCTTACTGCAGTGCAAAAATGTAATCACCAAGATCCAGAGGAGAATCGACAAAGAAGGTCAACAAATTATTCCGTTGCTAACTGATTTATGGAAGAGAACTGAAAGTCCCAGGAGTGGTGCGGGAAACGGTCTTCTTGATCTAAGAAAGATTGAGCTGCGAGTTGACCAAGTGGAGTACAATGAAGTTACTGATCTGATTGCTGATGTGCAACTTATGCTAAAAGGTGGCATGCAGTATTTCGGATTTTCCCATGAGGTATTTTGACTCAACTTATAAATATATATTACCTCTATCTTAAGAAGAAATGTAAGCCACCGACCCTCCGTATAAAAAAACAAGGCCACCCCAACATTGCGAAATTATATTTTTAACCTCTGCTCCATGCGCAATGATAAATCCACCCCCAACTTTGCTAAATGGTATTTTTAGCCCCTGCTCCATCTTATCGGCATCCCCTATACTTTCAAAGTTTGCATTGCATTTTTTACCCAAAGTTTCACTACGTAGCAGTTTTAGTCCCTTGGCTTTGCAAACATTAATGTTTAATCCCTCTAGTTTCTAATAATCCAACTTTACCCATGTACAATATGCAGTTTTAACATATTATTTTCTTTAATGATCTTCGTTCGCTAGTTTCTTTTTCTTAGAACTGATTTATCGTTAACTTCCTTGAGTCTCGAAAGTTTCGACTTTACCCTTTCGTTCCTTTACTTGAAAAAAAAGTTTTCACGTACGGATTTTTATGTACGTGTCGGTATAAATTTGAGTTGATTTACGTTTAGACGTAATTTTCTTTAATGATTTTTGTTCGCTAATTTCTTTTTTAAAGAACTAATTTGTTGTGAACCTACTTGAGTATCAAAAGTTTTGACTTTGCCCCTTTTGTTCCTTTACTTGAAAATAACTACATTCTTACATGCGGATTTTTATGTATGTGTCGGTATAATTTCGAGTTGATCTACGTTTAGATGAAAACTTTTCTTGGGAAACAAGTCAGTGCAGGTATAATACGTTTTCTTTACATAGCAAACCGAGCGTCGCTAAATATAATACATTATATCATTCAACGGTATAAATTGGAGTTACTCTGCGTTTCATGTGTTTTATATTTTTTTCTAAAGCTATAATAAGCCGCTTTTGATTGCTGCCAATCGGCCGCGGGTCACATAACACTTGCACTAATCCGTTCGATGTTTGCAATGTACCGACGCTGCAACGCTCACGAGTCTATTTACTAGTATTATATGAAACTATGCTGATGATAAGTTTGAGCAATAACATATGTGGTAGGTAAGAAGTTTAATTAATGAAAATTAATATACTATATAACAACATTTTTGATGAGCAGGTGAGGTCTGAAGCGAGGAAGGTGCACGATCTGTTTTTCGATATAATGAAAATTGCGTTTCCCGATACAGACTTCCGAGAAGCCAGGAGTGCACTCACTTTCTCTGGTCCAATGGCATCCTCATCTCCTAGAGGGGTACCACCTATTGGTCAAACCAAGAGACCAAAACCGATGAATGACCCAGAGCCCGAACCAAGTCTCCCCCGGAGACCGCTTTCTCGTGGGTCCATCCCTGCTAGAGAAACACGGTTCGGAAACACCAGCACTGGGGGTGCGGGTCCGTCTCATGCTCAGGAAGAACCTAGACCGATCTCCCATCCGGGTGAGCTAGTTATCTGCAAGAAGAAAAGAAAAGACAGAGCTGGTCCTGTTTCGTCTATGGGTCGCGGTATCAGGAGTCCGGGTCAAACTAGACCGAGTCAAAGTCAAAGTCAAACGGGTGGTCAGCAGGGAAATGGGAGTGGATCTAGCTTTGGTTGGGCTAACCCTGTTAAAAAAATGAGGACAGATGCAGGGAAAAGAAGGCCCAGTCAACCATGAAAGTTCGCAGATTAGCGTATAATGTGTGCGTTGAGTACTACTATTGAAGCATATAGTACAAGTGGCCATGCGTAAACGCGTAGTGTTGATAATACAAACTTATTTTTTTCTCAGAAGATTTTAGTGTTAAGTGAACTGATAAATCCGATTTGCAATGATTTTCCGACACTTATCGGTTTGTATTTGTATTCGATAGTATAACCCCTACAAAAATCACCTTAGTCTAGTAATTCGCAATATGTGATAAGAAAGAAGCCTTCTTTAGTTTGGCTTGAGCTTTCCTCCTTTCAGCCGTATTTTCTGCAACCCTGTTACTGGGATGCAATGTCTGATTAATCACATACATGCAAACCGAAGGCGACCAGAAAAACACATTACATGTGTAAATAGTCATCATTTGGATTTCTTCAATCGCACCGTTTCCATGCAAGATCATGGGGTCTTCATATCTAACAAGGGATGAGGTGGGCTGGGTATGGAAGGTTTTTTTTTTTTTTTAATTGCAGTCGTATCTCATACTTGTTTGCGTACATATCAGACACTCGTTACTAATAAAAAAGGGGTTATTGAATTTAATAATCTTAAATTTCACTTGTTGCCCGATAATAATCCCAACTCTAAATATTCTCCCTACGATCCCAACTTGTAAGAATTTGGCCACTATCAATTTTTTCAAATTGTAGGTGCACTTAATTCAATTAAGGAGGTTGCAGATGCATTTGAATTGATTGAGTATGCCAAATTGTTATATGTTATAAAACGATCAATTAGGGTCAAATTCTCACAAGTTGGGATCGTTGGAGAGAATTTTTAAAGTTGGGATTATCAGCCAACAGGTGAAACATTGAATTATTAAAATCCAACAACTCTTTAAAATCCATTATAATGAAAACATATGGTAGTTCAACATGTGCTATGACATAAAAGTATAAATAGGTGGAATTAAGTTTGATACTTTGATGACATAAGAACTTGTGTTTTATGTGACATTGATTTGTTCAAATCATCATCATCATATTCATGAAATCTCATCCATAGCAAAGCTAAAGTATGTTCTGAAGAGACTAAGATATAAACAGCCTTACCTCTACTATGTAGGAATAGAGAGACTGCTAGTGAGACTCCAAATTGAGTTGTTCAAATGACTACTATTTTCATTTTTTCATATTTGTACTTCACAATCTTTAATAAACTTAAAGATATTGATCTTTCTTGATTGTTCATTGTGCATCTTTTATCATTAGTTTGGATGGTGAAGTTCATGGATGATTGGATTTAGTTGATATAACCGTTCTAGTTCTATGAAGTCCATCAAAGCATCATGTTCATGAAACATTGATTGGTTCCTAGTTTTCACACCCATATCCTAGGATGAAATGGTTGGATTTGGTTGAATTATTAGATTTTGATTGCTAGTTTGCTAATAAACTTGATTGAGTTATTAGATTCGATTTTAAAATCTTTTGTGTTATTGATTTTGAAATCTTTTGTGTTATTGTTTTGTTATGAATCATAACAAAACTACTTTTGATGTTCCTTTAAAAATCAAATATAAATAGAGAAAAGAACCTTAAAATAGGCTAGTCAAGATTATCTATATGGATTGTGTACATGAGCCAACCTTAAACATTCGTAGTTTGAACGGGAGGAGTATAGAGGTGTAGATGAGCCAAACCACTCGTAAGCTACTTGAGATTGGCTCGCAAAAAGCTCACATACCAAGATGAATTTAAACGAGCTTGAGCCTAATATTGTATGTTCAATGAACGAACCCAAACCCGAGCTTCACTTATCGAGCTCGAGCCGGCTCGCGACCGTAAACGGGCCTATGATTTATATAATAATTATTTTTTTATATTAATTATATATTATAGAATCATTATTATTGATTTTTTTTTTTTGATAAAAGTAAGTAAATAATACATATTATGTTATAAAAATTGAAATTTAAAAAGTTAAATAAAATGTAATTAAAAATGTGCATAAACTGGTAGAGGATCCTGTACATTAATCCAGTAGTGTGAGAAGTGAATTATAACACTATATATAACACCATATAAACACCGTATAACACTATGTAACACCATATAACATTATGTATATATAACAAATATAACACTATATTTTGTCTGATAGCATGTCTATGATAAATGTATAGTGTTATATATTTTTATATATAGTGTTATATA
Source organism: Helianthus tuberosus (assembly GCA_030545235.1). Classification (NCBI taxonomy): domain Eukaryota; kingdom Viridiplantae; phylum Streptophyta; class Magnoliopsida; order Asterales; family Asteraceae; genus Helianthus; species Helianthus tuberosus. The sequence continues at coordinate 31,178,873 of CM060451.1, forward strand.
GTGTTACATAGTGTTATATGGTGTTATATGGCGTTACATAGTGTTATACGGTGTTTATATGGTGTTATATAGTATTATATATAGTGTTATAATACACTTCTCACACTTCTGAATTAGTGTACACTATCCCCACCCTGTATAACTAATTAATAACTAGTGAGATTCCCCCGCGCTTCGCGGCAGGAATTCGATCGCTATTTGTTCGGTTCGTTAGATACCAACACTCGCTATAGCAATTGAAAAGAAAAACCTCGCATCGGTTGAAAACAATAAAAATGGATCAATGTTGTTTAGTTGGTATCGGTTCGGTTAGTTTGCATTCTATGTTTATTTTTTTCCGGCACTGCGATATAAGTTTTATTGAAAACGAATATTGTGCCATTCTCGTACTAAATCGAATCGAAACAGGCTGAACAACATATGTATCGGTACCAGTATTTATTTTTATTCCTTTTTGCTTTCGATAAACTGACATCGTATCCCTACCATAATGTACCGAATCGAACAACATTGGCACCGATATGTATTCATTTTTATGGGTTCTTGTTTGATAACGGAGATTATGTCGTTAGCATTGTGTACCGAACCGAAACCAACTGAACAACATTAGTTGCAATACCAATACTTATTTTTATTGTTTTTTCTTTCGATAAAATGACACCGTGTTGCTACCGTATCGTACCGATCAACATGGGTCCTGGTACTTGTATTCATTTTTAGGATTTCCAGTTTCGAAAGTTTTTCATTTATACAACTTTGTCTGTGACAATAAATGAATATCAGTACAATTGTTGTGACAATCTGAACCGATCGATACCGTTCGAACAACATCGGTGTCGATTCCGGTGTCCATTTATATCGTTTTTAGTCGATGAAAAACACGTGTTGACTTCTATATGGAGTGAATGTATCCTACGAGTATTGTAACGAACCAAATCAATACTGATCCAATATCTGCGATAACGTACCGTCACAATACACTGGCAAATAACTTGAAATGTTATAATAAGAAATAAACAAATATAGTTACGAATTTAGAATTTAAAGTTAAATTGAATGATAAATAAAAATATTACTAATAACAAAAAAAGAAAACAAATACCACTTGCTATTTATTTATTAGAAAAAAATACTTAAAAAGAATAATAAATAAAATACAACTAAAAAAACCAAAAACCTAGAATTGTCATCACTGTTCATGAGCACTATGAATTAATATAGATAACTAGTGATATTTCCCCACGCTTCGCGGCGGGGATTAAGTTGGTATCAATTTGGTTCGTTACAGTAACTGCACTCGATATGGTAATTGAAAGAGAAAACACTACATCGATCGAAAACAAAAAAAAAAACACATATATGTTGTTCAGTTGATATCTGTTCGGTTCGCTTGCATTTTATGTTTATTTTGTTTCAACATTATGATATTTTTTTGATAACGGATATTCTGCCGCTATCGTACCAAGTCCAATCGAAACCAATTGAACAACATTCGTATCTGAAGGGGTAAGGTCCAAAAAACCTCATATTAAGTACTTCGGACCATACCACAACCTCACCTCTTAGCCCTCTTTTGGCCTTGCGCGGCCGCGCAACTGGTCCTACAGAGAGAACTTAAGAGAAAGACAACGAGCAAACACTTGCGCGATAAAAGGAAAATCATGAATCCTTACGCCTTCATAACAAACAAAGGATGCGAATCCTAAGTTAGACATTTCCGCTTAATAATACCCAGACTTGGACATTATTTACCCAGCTGGTGCCACACGATAAGGAGTCACACCGGATTATGGCAATAACCTTCTAGAAGGCTCAATCGTGCATCACCAGACGGTTATAACCGTCTGGAACACGTGTCATCATCTCAGGCCTCCCTGAAATCACGATGATAGCATGAAATTGGAGGAAAACCTCCACTTGCCCACTTTCCACGTGGCATCTCCCCAGCCGTGGATCAAAATAGCGATCCGTGTGCACTCACGTCGGATTAAGAAGATTAACGGAAGGAAATGTTGTCACACCCCGACCACGTAGAACAACAAAACGTGGCGGAAAACGTCGGAGAGTGTTGTAACAGAATCATTGTTTCATAACACATGGAAATTGAAATATTGTTTTATTGATTAAAGTAGTTACAATGTCTTGACAATCAAAGAAACATAACATAAATAACTAGTCTTGCATCTTTTATTGTCGCTAAGGCCCAAGTCCGCCTAAGTGTATCTTGATAAATCCTATGCATCATATCCTGAAACACATGTGAAAATAGGTACGTCAGCATAAAAATGTCTGTGAGATACATAGGTTTATGAAAATAGGATTCATGACTTATTGTTTAAGAAAAGGTTTAGTCATGAACCTTGTAATTTGCTTTGTCTTGTAAATCATTTGAAAAGTGATAAATAAACCAAATGATATATATGTATAAAGAATAACACATGGTTAAGTGGATAACCATGTGAAATGAGTTTGTATAAATTAAGTTGTTTGTAAAACAATGTATTGTGAAAAGTATGTTATTGGTATAAAATGTTATATGTCCAAATTTAAATGATTCAAATAACGCTACGATATGTAATACCATACAATCACTTATATATAGGAAGTACCAGCGGCGTATCCACCATGCTTGTATCATATTACACACGCCTCATTACTTAAATCACTTACTCAAACCAAAACAACAATGTAAGATGTCTATGTTTAAACCAATTGCCAAACGTATTGAATAATATGTCAAAATGTTTATGTCAAGATGTAAGTCATGTAATGTATAACCAATGTCAATAATGTTCATGTGTCAAATATAAATCATGTAATGTGTAACCAAAATGATATGTATGGCTAGTGAAATATATCAACTAAACCATATGCACAAAAACAAAGTATTGAAGTAAAACATGGTTTAAATCAAAGCTATGTTTTGTGGAACAAATGCATGCTATACTGATATAAACATCTATGCGATATTGTGAGAATGCATACATCCAAGCCTTGAGACTGTGGAGATAAACCCTTAAACAAATTAAAGGTTAATCTAAGTTATGTATATCGAATTCGGTCATTCCTTCCAATCCAAACAAACCCAGGATTTCAGGAACGGGAGTTGTCAATTCCTATGGTACCACTACCTACTAACGAACGGCGTGATCGGTGTTAATGAATGTATATTGATCCATCAAAACAAACCAAATATCATATCAAAATGTAAGCATGTGATGAAAAACAACTGTACTAAGTATGCAACAAATGGACATACATAGCATGTGAATTGTACTAAGTATGCAACAATAGACATACATAGCATAAGTGTAATGTAAAGCAATGTACTAAGTATGCACGTAATGGACATACATAGCATAAGTGTAATGTAAAACAATGTACTAAGTATGCACGTAATGGGCATACATAGCATAAAATGTAATGAAATCATGTACTATAAATGTACTACTGAACATAGGAAGTATATGATGTGAAAACAGGAAAGCATGAAAGTAATAAGTAGGCACATGTGTTTCACCCCAAAACAGTTTGGAAAACAGTAAAAGAGGGGTTCTATGTACTCACTTGAGATTGCTCAGAAGTCCTAAGATAACCACCAAGCAAAGCTAGAGATCACGGATATCAAACGGCACCTAATATTGGTAACTATGTTAATAAACCGGACCTAAATCGGAGGATTTAGATAGAATGAGGGTTCGTAAACCAAACGAGTATAGAGACTCGTGTCATATGGTTTAACAAAGCCTACATACTAAATGAAACCTAACATAAATGTTTACGACCCATTACGACCCGTTTAGGTAGCTTATGCTACTTTAACGCGTCGTTCGCATGAAACGCGTTTGGACCGCCTAACTAGTCCTATGACAAGTAGAATATGTCTTAACATGTTTAATATTGTTGATAAATCAGTTTAGAGGTCATCGGTTATGTTACATATGTTTATAATGAATTTTGGCATCAAAGGGTATTTTGGTAATTTACCTAAGGCATACAAACTACCTATCATACAACTACTTAAACGTCGTGACCATAAGGTATAACCTCAGAAGGTTATTCCCTATATGCTATGGTCACCTAATGTATTTGGTCGGATCCTAATGATCGACCAACTGGGTCGGGTTCGAAGGTATAAGCGATTTATTAGATCGCTTACCCTTACGACCCTAGACAACGTGGTAATCAGTAGGCATAGTCACAAGGGACTATAGCCATCGTGATTACAATCACGTTGCGAAGTTCAAACGAACTTCGCATTGACCATAAACTGGTCAACGCAGAAAGTCAAACAAAGTTTGACTTTCGGACTCGAAAAGCAATAAAAGAACGAAGGAATACTTACGAAGGGTCCCCGAATGCTAATCGTGATCCAAGTAGCTCAGGTATGAAACAATGGTTTCAACTTAGAGCTTCTAAGATCAGATTCTTGTGGGTTTAGAAGTTAAGTGGGTTGGGTATTTATAGGATTTCCCGAACCGTTAGGATCGTTTCTTGGAAAATGTGTTCGAATCTTGTGCGTACACTTGTCGGAATGTTGTGGTAACTAAAAATGGTCCCTCATGAACTGAAAGGGCAAGTGTGAGTGTGTGGATGTGGGTTAAACAGCTGTAATCTGCTGACAAATCGATCTTATCTGATCTGGGAGGCTGACGCGGGTCGCGTAAGGATACACACTGATCTTACGCGGGCCGCCTGGAGCTTCTGATCAGAAAACAAGTTTCCAAAATGACAGTTTTGGTCCCTGTTGGTGTTTAAGCTCATTTCCGACACTTCTAAGGCCCGTCAAGCCAACTTTAAGGCCCTAAAATGATGCCTAAACATTTTGGACATGAAACATGCTCAAAAATATGCCGGATGTTGGTTCGTTTGGTCGTACGATCGCGATGATCGCTTAATTACGACGGAATGCGCACAAGCGCGAAAAACGATCCAAATGACGCGACGAATGGATTTTTCTTATGCCAAACACTAAAATAAAATATTTTAGTGCTTACATAAATTTTTGGATGTCCGGATGTATTCAGAACGTAAGTTATGCGCGAAAGTGCAAACTTGTGCACTTTTTGACGCTTTTAGTCCCTGAATGACCCAAAAGTTTATTTTAGCATACCGAACCCCTCAAAGCCTATTTCTAAGCTATGTAAAGGATATTTATGGTATGTTTAACTTATGGTCATGTTCCGGAATGTATGTTACAGTTCAAATTGGCATACTTTCGCAGTTTGTCAAATTTAGTCCCTGTAGGCGAATTAACTTGTTTTTGCCATACCAAAGCCTTTAAAACTTATTTCTAAGTTATGTAAAGGTTATTTAAGGTATGTTAAGTATATGTTGATGTTCCGGAGTATTTTTCGCGTTAAACTGAGTACGTTTTCGCACCAGTTTGCGTATAACTCTCCAAAAAGTGATTTAGAGCTTGAAATCGAACAAAAATCTATATGTGCAAATGATACACATATTTATACAAATCCCGAGTATGAAATACAATATTTCATTGGTTTGGTATTTGTTTGATGGTCGCAGTGACCCAGGTGTCACAAATGTAACCGCTTACAGGGTTAGCATCTTCCGTTAATATTTCATCAACGAGTTTTCCCGCCCAAACTCTCGGCTATAAATATAAGAGTAATTCAGGTATGAAGCTCAAGTTACACACACTTCGTCAATACTTCTTCTTCTTCATAAACAAATACTTATTCTCACGCCGGAGTCGGGTCACGGAGAAAACCTCCATTTTCCCCGTGACAAGGCTAACGGTGTTTCTGTTTTGCAGTGTTTACCGGAGAGGAAGAATTGTCCCATCAAATCAAACAAGAGAGAACCACCTTTTTATGCAGAACATAACCCCTGGATAAACCGATTCCGATCCTTTTATCCAGTTTTTCTTCAGTATCGATACCAATATTTTTTTATTTTTTATTATTATTTTTTTTGCTTTCAATAAACTGATATTGTATTGCTACTATATTGTACCGATTATCATCGGTACCGGTATACATTCCGTTTTATTGTTTCCTGTTTGATAACAAATACTTTGATCGTATCTTAAAAGTTATATAAGAGAACAAAATATACTTAAATCAATTAAATTAATAAACCAATAAATTAATAAAACCTTAGAAAAAACAATACTGAAAAAAAATCAAAAACAATTGTTCCCCTCTTTTTATTTCAACATTACGATGTATATTTTTTAAACGGATATTGTGTCGCTATCATACCAAATTCAATCAAAACCGATTGAATAACATCTGTATCCGTATCAATATTTATTTTTAGTGTTTTTTGCTTTTGATTAATTAATATCGTATCGCTACCATACCGTACTGAACAACATCAGTACCAGTATACATTCATTTTTATGATTTCTTGTTTGATAATTGATACTTTAATCGTATCTTAAAAGTTATATAAAAATATATGTTTAAATCAATTACACTAATAAAATAATATAATAATAAAAACCTAGAAAAAAACAATATTAAAAAAATTCAAAAAGCACTATTCATGACATGTTTGTATTAATATGTATAATAATGTATAATGTATAATTAATAAGTGAACCGACCTTGAGTGTGAAACTAGGGCTGAAGGAATTTTGGTTTGAAAAACGGGAAAAACCGTCTATAGCGGTTTGCCACATGGTCTAGCCCATGAAAACGTTTATGCCCATTAACTATTGGCTTCGTAACTACAAGCATAGCTCCAAGTTATGCTCTCTTTCTTTTTTAAATTTGAATTGTTTTCTAGCTGGTTTGCATTTCTCCAGCTCGTCCAAGTACGGGTATCTAAAAATACACTTGGCAAAAAAATAAAAATAAAAAAATACATCACTTGTAATCAATGTTATAAAAACTGCTTCAAACCGGCCGGTTATACCGATTGAGCCGTCCGGTAGAACCGATTAAACCGTTCAATACATCCGATTAAATCGTTTCTGAGTCAAATTCGATACGGTATATAAACCGGATTTTAAAACATTGCCATTGCACCAACTCTTTTGTTTTAAGATATAAGCACCAACTTTCTTGTTTTAAGATATAATTGCCCACTATTCTTCTCTATCTTTGTGACACATGTCTCGTGTCTTGTAGGGGTGTACAATATAATATAAATTATATAATAGTATACACTAAAAGTATCATCCTATAATACAGTTTAGACAGAAAAGGTACTTACACTAATTTTCTGGTTATTATACTTGGTGTTACTAGTAGTGTGAGATGGAGTGTTCTATTCCGTCATCATGTGTTGATTATATATATGGTCGTATTCTACATTCTTGCATGTATGTCATTCATGGGTATGATAATTAAATAATACATACACACATACATGCATGCAGTGGCAGATCTAGCCCTAAAATTCAGGGATATCCCAAAAAGAATTAGGGTTATCCTCGTATTTGTGTAGGGGTATCATTTGTATAAAACCGAAAAAAATACACTACTGTAACGGAGTTGAGGGGTAACTCGTGCTACCCGTGCTTGTACACTACATCCGCCATTGCATACATATATACAACCTAAGTATGATATGATAATTAAAATACCAATTAATAACTCATGATTTCTATTATTTTCCTTGTTAACTTTTATACCCTTCAAGTCATTTTGTTTGCCTTGGCTTTAAGTTTAAGCACTATATCACTAATGAACCAATGATCAAGACACTTAAGTGTCTTAACTTTCCCTTAACTATCTTGTAATTCAATTATGTCATTCTTCCATGCATTTTAGCATGCATTGTTCAATTATATTGTACAACCCCTAAATGCATTATCATATGGCCACCTTTTAATGCCTTTTGACTATGATGTGGCAACCAAAATTTCACCTATTGAAGTGGCATGTAAGAATCTCCAAAATCACCAACTTTGGACATGACTTTATCAACCATTCTTTGGTTGTCACCAAATATATGTTTCTTAAATCATAAACTTTGCCAATTATTTACCAAATTATTGTTACCTTTCTTATATAACTACTTACTACTTTCGATTGTATATCCAAACTCTCTGTTTGATTATTTAGAATATCAACAACTTTAATAGCCGCTCCAAAGTCCAAACAACCACTTAAGTTGAAAGCTAATGATGGCATGAAAATTGACCCTTTAGGGATTATTAGACATGGAAATAGTGAAGCCATTATTGATATTGGTGAAAAGTGTTCTAATGTGTGTGGGGGGCCGTTACAATTGACGAGAAATCTTCATTTTTTTGTTTGGAGAAAGGCCTGTCAATCTGTTATAGCTTTTAACATAGGTTAGGTTTCGAGTCGCATGTAAATATTTAGATACGGGTTTGTGGTTTATCAAGTACGATTATGGCGCTTTTTAGGGCTTGAACCTTTGCTTGCTTCACACTTACTAGTTATTATGTCATGTGGAAAAAATATTGTTTTCATAACAACTCCAATAGACACTTGGTGCGCAATGTGCATGGTTCGTGACTTCGTTTAGGTTTGGGAGGCTCGTCTCATATAAGCTTTTAGGTTTCTTTATTGGGTGAGTTTTGATGTTTCTATAGAAAGAGTGTTTTTCTGATGTGCCAGCTGACTAGGCATGTTAGGTGTTTTTTATATACCTTATTGTGGATGGTCGTATGGTTTAAACTTGAAAGGGAGGATTTAAGAGACTATTTGCTTTATTGCTAAAAATATAATATTTAATGATGTGACTACTACTTGTATGAACGTTAAAAGTAAAGAGTTTGATGTGTCTAACAATTGTGTTAATCTAATCATATTTTGCTTATGGAGTTGTGTAGAATTTATTTACATCAATACATATTACGCGACTTATTGTCTTGTATCAACTTTCCATCTAGGGATGAAAACGGGACGGTTTTAGGATATTGGTAGTTTTAGTGTGGGATTAATAAAACTTCATTGTTCTATTGATCGCACTGTAGTTTTGATCAATGTTTTTTATTCTATGGTCGTCTAAAATGGTGTAATATCATTTAGTTGAAGATGGATACATGGTACACTTTAGACGCACACTCATTATTATAGACCACGAAAGAAAGACACAATTTAAGTAGGAGGGGTGTATCCATCTTCAACAAAATACTAGGAGGGGTGTATCCATCTTCAATTTAAGTAGGAGGGGTGTATCGTCTAATCCTTGTGATGGCTTATCATCTACATGATGTTCATGTACAATGTCTTAACTTACCGAACAATGAGAGCACACTCGCATGATGTGGTGGGCCCATGTTATGCTAGATCTCAATGCTCAAAGTGCACTTTACTTTTTTTTTTTTGCCATAGCGAGGCATGTATCACATGCGTCACACACAACTGCCATACACTTTTAACACTAACCACCTTCATAACGTTGTGTGGCTAAATAATACAAGTATATTCGATTATTAACAATATGTTTTAACATAATTGAAGAGATATGATACGATACCCAGTGGCGGATCTAGGATTCCGACCAAGCGGTAATGTTTTATAAATAAGCGGTAACGAAATCGAAAAAAGGTCAAATTTTTCCAAAATTTACACTAAAAACGTCAAAAAATTTCCGACCAAGCGGTAGCGGAGGCTACCCCTTGTTACTACATACATCCGCCCCTGACGATACCAAACCCGATACGTTCAAATTAAATACAACTGGTTGGATCCGAAGCTAATGGGCCGGATTGTGTAGGGAATATTAATAAGCCATGTTGAAATGGAAGTTCTCGTGAAATGCATGGTAATGTGGCCATCAATTAAGATAGAAATGTCAATACAATTCGGTTATGATCTCAATGGGCTTACATCTCCTTGACAATAACATGTAACAATACCTAGTATAAATAGTAGTGACCTCATGTAAGATGAAGTCATTCAGTTTCTCTCAACTCTCTTAAATACTTATTTATTCTCATAATAGTGGGTGATTCAGTGGAGAATTCTTTTCTTGTGATGAGGCTAACCGCATGGTGTTTTGCATATTAAATTCATCTTCTTCTTTCATCAGTGCTTAGGGCACACGGGGTGGTCCGTTATACCACCCCGATCACGCGTTATTTTATAACGCTACACCGCCGCCGCCCCTTGTTTAACGCGTTATTTTTTAAACGCGTGGAACGTTTAACGCGTTGAGATTTGAAAGAATTTGAACGTTGGGCCATATATGACCGTTATACAACGGTTAAGTTTATAAAAAAAAAAAAACCTTTAAACCTATATATATATATCCATTTTAAACCATTTTTTACACACATCAAAAACATAAACCCATTTCTCACAATTTTTATATCTTTCTCAAATGGAATTCCCTACAGACTCGACGTTTCCGATGTCTAGCGATAGTGATACCGAGTCGTCTTCCGACAACGAGACGCTAAAATATTTTGTGTCGGTGTATAACGAGCTTGATGCAGAGTCGTCCCGCCCAAAGAAGAAGATGGTCGACCGTGATCGTATACGTGCCAACGAAGTTTTGATGAACGATTATTTTGTGGAAAATCCGCTCTACAATGCCGAAACGTTTAGAGATCGGTTTCGTTTACCCAAAGAATTATTTTTAAAGATTGTTGGAGACATCGAAGCAAGCGAGGAATGGTTTCAAGAAGGTTACGATGCGAGGGGCAAAGCAAGTTTCACGCCGATACAAAAATGCACGTCCGCCATTCGCCAACTAGCGACAGGTAACCCTCCCGATCAATATGATGAATACCTAGCTATGTCGGAAAGAACTTCACGTGAATGTTTGCAATTTTTTTGCAACGCGGTCATTAAGTTGTATGCTAACGAGTTTTTACGTAAACCGACGAGCCACGACATCTCACGTATTTACGCCGCACACGAGGCTAGATGGCGTTTTCCCGGGATGCTCGGTAGCATCGATTGTACACATATCGAGTGGAAAAATTGTCCAAGAGAGTTGCGAGGGGCGTATGTTAGGGGAGACATCAAAAGACCAACCATCATACTAGAAGCGGTGGCGTCGAATGATTTATGGATTTGGCGTTCGTATTTCGGTGTTCCAGGTTCAAACAACGACATCAATGTGTTGCACACGTCGCCGTTGTTCCAAAGCGTAACAGATGGTACCGCACCTTCCGCTCCTTTCTATGTTAACGGTCGACATTACAGACGAGGCTTTTATCTTGTGGATGGCATCTACCCGTCTTGGTCTGTTTTTGTGAAAGCTCCCTCATTTCCTGTCGAGGCTAAAGAAAAGGCTTTCAAAAAATTGCAAGAATCGGCAAGAAAAGATGTTGAGAGGACATTTGGTGTTTTAAAGGGTAGATGGGGTATACTACACCGACCGGTTCGTGCGACGAGCAAGAAATCAATACATAGCATAGTGTATGCATGTATCATATTGCACAATATGCTGATCAAAGAAGACGGACGTGCAATATCCCCGGATTGGGTGCCGGATCCTCCTACACAAGTTCAAGTTCCACAAGATATCCATCTACAATTGCGTAACGAAGAAACTCACTTTCGGTTAAGATTCGATTTAATCGAACTAGTAGGTTCTCTAGGTTTGGTGTTTGATGATTCGGACGAGGAGTAGGTTTTTTTTTTTTTTTTTTTTTTTTTTAAATTGTATGTTTCTAGTATGTTAAATTGAAGTAGTATGTTTTAAATTTAATGAAATTTTTAATTTTAGTATTTTATTGTTAATTTATAATTTTGTTTTTAAATAAAATTTAAAATTTCTAATTTTAAAATGAAAATTAAAAAAATTTGGGAGTGATAGAATTCCATCACTAGTGATACCACCCCGCCTACATTTTATCACTAGTGATAGAAATTTGGTTGATGACATGGCATGATGTGATTGGACAATGGGAGTGATAGAAACTATCACTAGTGAACCACCCCTCCTCCCCTTAGAGAATTCTCTTGTATCTTACCTCCGGATGAGGTTGGAAGACTTAAAATAACGAGAAACATGATTTGAAGTTTGAACAAAGTATTTCTAAATAATTTCACACTTATCACTGTGAGACTAGCCTATTTGATAAAGGTACATACATACCTCTTAGACTATCCGTAGTGGGGCTCCATGTGGCGCCCTTTTCCTCTCATAACGCCCTGAACACCGCGACGGGCGGCGTTATGGGGGTTTTTTGGTTGGGCGGCGCGATATATATCGCGGCGTTATCTATGTTTGGTTACTTCATTTGACCAATCAAAAAATAGAATGAGTTTTTATAATTAATTAATAAAATTGAAATTTATTAAATAGGTAATGATGGGTAGGGGCTTTATGACTACGGGCTCTAGTGATATAACGCCCCATAAAGCCCCCGTGTGACGTGGCACGACACGTGTCGCATAACGCCCCACAAGGGGCTTTATGACTACGGATGACCTTAGAAGTAAGATCTCACATTCCAACCTAAGAAAAAATAATTAATTTAAGATTATTAGATCAATAGAGTTGGAGCTAGAGTTACCGTCAAAAATAAAATCACACTTTATTTAATCACATAAACCACACAAAGAATTTTAGTCAGACTGTTCATTCCCTCAGAATTAAAAAAAGATAAGATAGATATTAAAAAAAAGCATTATGACAAGTGGCGCATATATCCAGCTGGACAATTACTATTGTAACATCGTTTACCCAGGCTCACGTTAGCAGCACCCACCCACCAACACATCAAACTACTAATACTTGACAACAACGGCAAACCTACAGATAAAACAACTAATGTGGTTTATAAAGAGATTTTCAACGAATTATGATCGTTGCATATTCATGTATTTCAATTTGTCGTTATACTCTAATATATTCGTTAGTACTCAAATTTTAAGTTGTATTTTACCCATTTTCTTCTTAAAAAATCACTTGAATCGGCTAATTCATAAATTGGTTGAACATGCACTATGCGTGGCAATTACTGACACAAACCGATACCAAACAAAAACATGTCGTGTTCAGGTTACCGTGTTTTACCCGTTTAATTAAACAAAACAAAAGATCATTTACTTATCTTTTCGATTTTGTTACATCTATAGTACGATGATTCGTTTCATTTTAATCTTCAACTTCAGATTTCCATAATAACTTCACGCGTACAGTTTCTTTTATGATCAGTAACGTAATATTTTTTTCTAACAGTAACAAACATATCATTTTTCAATACCGTGAATACGCGAAATTCGCGGGTATTAATACTAGTTAAATAATAAAAAAACATTATGACAAGTGGCGCATGTATCCAGCTGGACTATTGCTATTCCAACATCGTTTACCCACGCGCACGTTAGCAACACCCACCCACCAACACATCAAACTCAAAGTCTTCCTCTTCCTATACAGTCCACAACACTTTACCCCGCCATATTCTCTCTCTAACACCACCATGTACGGCCGCCGGAAAGACAGCTCCGACATCCGTACACCTGACCGCTTTAGTTATCCTCCTTTACCGTCACCCAGCTCCTATTCTACCTCCTCCAGTAGATCAACTTCTGGCCGGAACCGAGTTAAAGGTGCTGCGAGATCGGTTGCCGGAGTTTTTGTTGCGTGTTTTACGCCGCCGGAGGAGGAGGATACGCGTCACCATAGCTCCTCCGTGTACGGTGGCGGTTCTGATACGTTTAGTTCAACGTCAGGTGATTGATTATTAATATTAATATTAATTATGAATTGATCGGTATATATTTCTTGAGTTAATTTTGAATTGATCGTTTAGTTTTGAATGATATGGTGTGATTATGTTGTCATTGCTTGTACTTGTTGTAATAGAAGTTGTACGGTCTGATTTAGTCGTCCGTTTGAAATTCATTGATTTAAAAATTATATATATAATATTTGTTAAAATGATATACAAATATTGTGTCGTTAATGTTTTTCGAACAGGGATATACTAAAACAAAGAGATCATGTTTGGGTATAAATCTTTCGTATAATTTTTTTCGTGGTTGTTTAATTAAAACAAAGTGATGTGCAAGTTGAAATCTCAAAGTGCATGCATTGGTGTATATTGTTGTATTTATGATAAAAAAAAAAAAAAGGAAAATTGGATGTTTATAGTTCAAAGTACGACCCATTAGCTGATAATAATCTATAGTTACAGTTTGATGACTCTTCCGACTTTCACTTATGTTGCCAAGGGCAATCCTAGTAGCATAAGCGTCAAAGAATCACACTCTATTTCGCTTGTACGTTTCTTCATCTTGTTCATAATCATTATTGTGAGAGAAATGTACGCTTCTTCATCTCGTTCATAATCATCATTGTGAGAGAAATCAAGTGGGAATCATTTATAAATATATGATGATAGTAATAATGTTAATGGGATTGCTCTTGCAACAAAAGTAAAGTGAAAGTTACCACGTATGAGCATATTAGTCAAATTGTAAGTATCGATTTATTATCGATAGATAAATTATAATTTGAAGAGTAAACCGCAATTTACCCCCTGGGGTTAGGGGTCATTGGCACCCTTACCCCCCTAAGGAAATAATTGCAATTTTACCCCCCACTGTTTGCTGTTATGTAGCAACATTACCCCCCGGCTTCAATTTTGTTGACTGGTCTGTTGACTTGGGGGTGAAATGACTATTTTACCCTTTTATTTTACCCCCCAACGTTTGCTGTTATGTCGCAAGTTTACCCCCTGTCATCAAATATGTTGGCTGATCTGTTGACTTGGGGTAAATTACTAAAATGCCCTTTCTTATTACCCCCTATACTTTGTGTTTCTAAGCAAAATTACCCCCTGCAACTTCCAAAACCTTTCCCGCCACCATCCATATTCGATTCCACCACCATATAAACAGGCTTGTAACAGAATTCAAGCCACTCAGCCACCGTTGACCACCCTTCGCTACTGTCCCATCTCCATGAACCTGGCTGAAGCCCACACACGCTCTTGTCCGAACCCCATACACATCCAGAACCAGGTTCACATGTCCAACTAGGTTCACTGTCAGCAAAAATCATAACCATTGTGTGTATGGCATCAAGTGTCCATGCCATACACTGTCAGTTAAATAGGCTTGTAACAGAATTCAATTCAAATTGAATTCAAATTCATTTGAATATTCGATTGCAGTTTTGTGTATATATACCCTCAAGGTTTCCTTTGTTTCTTAGTGTTGAGCCATAAGCATTTGTACAAGCATGTTTGACTTTCATAAGTCAAATTGCACATACACCTATTGACCCATTGCATTTGTACAAACTTGTTTAACTTTCATAAGCCAAACTTCACATACACCTATTGACCTATATGCATTGTACAAACCTGTTTGACTAGTAAAAGCCAGGCTGCACATCCACATTACCCATATGCATAGAACAATCCTATTTGACTTTAATAAGTCAAACTGCACATCCACATTACCCATATGCATAGAACAATCCTATTTGACTTTAATAAGTCAAACTGCATATCCATATTACCCATATGCATTTGTAGAAGCCTGTTTGACTTTCATAAGTCAAACTGCACATCCACATTACCCATATGCATAGAATAATCCTATTTGACTTTAATAAGTCAAACTGCATATCCATATTACCCATATGCATTTGTAGAAGCCTGTTTGACTTTCATAAGTCAAACTGCACATCCACATTACCCATATGCATAGAACAATCCTATTTGACTTTAATAAGTCAAACTGCATATCCATATTACCCATATGCATTTGTAGAAGCCTGTTTGACTTTCATAATACACCTATTGACCCATATGCATTTGTACAAGCCTGTTTGACTTTCATAAGTCAAACTGCACATACACCTATTGTCAATTGACCCATATGTATTGTACAAGCCTATTTAACTAGTAGAAGTCAAGTTGCACATCCACACTACCCATATACATAAAACAATCCATTTTGACTTTCAAAGTCAAACTTCACATCCAAATTACCCACATTAACAGTCAATCTTCATATACCCAAATATAACCTGTACAATCATAGATCCAAATATAACCACATTAACAGTCAGTCTATGATCAAGCATACCAAAAGATCCTAATATATTAGAGTTTAAGTAAACTACACAACCATTTCCTGCTGCGGGGGAAACTGGAAGTGCAGGAAAGGGCGGCCCCGCATTTTCACCACCACGGAAACCACAATCGATCGGAGTGTAAAACGAATCCTCATGTCCAGTGCAAACACAGAAAGATGGATGTTTCAATAACCCCCTATTTTTAACTTGTTCACAAAGATCGATGTTTATACCAGACAGCAGAGACAAAAAGGAGGATCGGTTGTTGTCGCCGGAAACCAGGTGTATCGGTGGAGGTGTGGTCGCCATTGTGGTCGCCGGAGGTGGAGGTGGAAGGATGGGGTTCTCCGATTCACTCATGGTTAAGTGGAAGCCGGTGGTGGAGGTGGAGGTGGAAGCCGGTGGTGGATGGATCGCCGGTGGTGGAGGTGGAAGCCGGTGGTGGATGGATCGCCGGAGGTGGAGGTGGAAGAAGGAGTGGAAGTGAAGAAGCTTAGGGGGTAAGGGTGTGATATAATGTTGAGTTTAAGGGTTATTATAATATATAAGGTACTAATTAACGTGAAATTACCTATTTACCCTTTGACCCTCCCATGCTTTTATTGACCGGTCAACATATTTGAGCTTAGGGGGGTAATGTTGCTACATAACAGCAAACAGTGGGGGGTAAAATTGCAATTATTTCCTTAGGGGGGTAAGGGTGCCAATGACCCTAACCCCAGAGGGTAAAATTGCAGTTTACTCTAATTTGAATTATTAAGATCCAATTTTATGAATAACAACTATAAATATTTTATAGTAGGTGTGAAATTAGCCGTTACAAAAAAAAAAAAAAAAAAAAGTTGTGCTTAGGTTACTACGAGATTTTAAGTATGTGTGGACTAGTTTGATATTTTTTACCCGAATAATAATTCGACAAAAGATCAAATACAAATAAACTTAACCTACTAAACATACAAATTGAAGGAAAAGTCAAAAAGACAAGGTGACATTTTTGTAATTACCACCAACTATCAAAGTTACTATACAAATGTGAACTCAACCAAAAATACCTAAAAAACACAATTTTTTTTTAATATTTTTTATAAAAAATCGCTACTTTTAGTAGCAAAAAAAAAAATATTTGTTTTTTTTTATTATTTTTTTAAAGGTTTTTGGGGGTTTAGTTTTTAGCATTTTAGCTTGGGTTGGGGGGGGGGGGGGGGTTAGGGTTTTTTAGATACATTTGTAGAGGTAACTTTGATAGTTATTGATAATTACAAAAATGCCACCTTGTCTTTTTGAGTTTTCCTTCAATTTGTATGTTTAGTATGTTAAGATTATTTGTACAAGAACTTTCCCCATAATAATTCTAGTCATGGTCGGATTGAACAGTTCAACTTTTATATGATCTGTGTGAAATTTTAAAGTCAGATATGAAATGAAATCATGTTGTATTTTCAGAGCATATTGTTCCATTATGCTCAAAGAGTAGACATGTTTGATTTCACAGCTGTTTCAGGGGCTTCTGATTCCACCGATGGAAGGAGGCGAGGCACACCCCGTGGTATATACGGAACCCGAAACGATTCTACTCACTTGAAAGAGCCGGGAAGTACTAAGTTCACTATTGCGGAAATCCACCACGCAACAAAGAACTTCTCCCCGGCCCTTAAAGTTGGACAAGGTGGATTCGGGACTGTCTATAAAGGTCAACTTGAAGATGGAACCCTCGTCGCGGTGAAACGGGCCAAAAAGGTCTGCTCATCTATGTATATATATAGTACAAACCATTTAGATGTTGCTTAATTTTGAGTTTTTGACTCTTTGTGTAGAGTTTGTATGACAAGAACCTAGGAGGCGAGTTCCAGAGTGAAATCCAGGCGTTATCGAAGGTGGAGCATTTGAATCTAGTGAAGTGCTACGGGTACTTGCAGCATGGAGACGAAAGAATCATTGTTGTTGAATACGTACCGAATGGAACACTTCGGGAACACTTAGATTGTGAGTTGTCCATATTCTGATGGGCCAGCACCATAAGTTGCATTTGGGTTGTTCAACAAGCCATTCGAGATGGGCCAGCACCAATTCGGGCCTAAGCCAATAATAAAAGCCGTATAGCTCAGCTCACGAGTTGGCTCGGTTGAACAGCCCTAGTTCCATTCCAAATGTAACTTGGTTTTAATGTATATTTACCAAAAACAAAACAAATGTTATTGTGCAATGACAGTCCTTCAACTTTCATTTTTTGTCAAAAAGGTCCCTTAAATAACAACTATCTAACAAATGCAGGTATCAAGGGCAGTGTTCTTAGTCTTGCCTCTCGTTTGGATATTGCTATAGACGTAGCACACGCCATTACTTACCTACACACCTACACAGGTACGCTTATCACCTTAAACCCGAACCATTTATTTCGTATTTAACCAATATGTGTCAATGAATTGTACTTTATAACTACTAAGTTCTTGATTTTTGATTGTGATAACTTGGAAGCAGACCACGCTATAATCCATAGGGACATCAAGTCTTCAAACATCCTGCTCACTGAAAAGCTAAGAGCCAAAGTTGCAGACTTTGGTTTTGCACGACTAGCAGCCGATGAAGAATCGGGCCAGACCCATGTGTCAACTCAGGTTAAAGGGACCGCGGGCTACTTAGATCCCGAATACCTGAGGACATATCAACTTACAGAAAAGAGTGATGTTTATTCATTTGGTGTATTGCTTGTCGAGCTAGTTACGGGTCGAAGGCCTATTGAAGCAAAACGGGAACTTAAAGAGCGCGTAACGGCTAGATGGGTATGTGTGTGAAATGACAAATATACCCTTTCGGCTTTTCTCTATATATAGTTTAAGATTTGTGTAATTTCTCATTCCGCTTTATGGAAATAACAGGCGATAAAGAAGTTTACGGACGGACATGCGATTACGGTATTGGACCCGAATCTCGAAAAGTCGGACGCAAACGGTTTGGCACTCGAGAAGATTCTAGAACTGGCTTTACAATGTGTTAACTCTCATAGAAGAAACAGGCCGATCATGAGGAGATGTGCTGAGGTTTTGTGGAACATCCGGAAAGATTACAAAGAGTTGTTGGATTGATATTTCTATATTGTGTGTCCCATCTTATTATAATATCAAGTGTATTTTAACGTGTCTTTTTTTTTTTTTTTTTTTTTTTTTTTTTGTGAAGGCTTGTTTGAGGTGTATAAATAATATACACATGAAAAATGGTACTTTTGATTGGTGTCAACCATTTTTACATATAGAAGAAACTATTGTTGTTCAAGTGTAATATGTTAAAGAATCAATGTTTTTGTACATATATAAATGGTTATAGAATGCTTGTTTTGTGCATGTGTACTTTCAGTGATTCTCACAACTTCTACTGCCAGGATGTATAAGAGCATCTACATCAATTAACTTATTTTCTAGTATATTATTTTCTTGTATGTTGATTGTTTGGTATTGTATTATTAAAGAGTTGCATGATTTGAAGCGTTGTTAACCAACATACAAAAGCATTAGAACTGAGAAAAACGAGTTAACTCGTTGAATCACAAGCTCAAGACGAGCCAGATACAAGCTTAGTTGGCTCCGTTAGAAAATTAGAGACGTGCACTTTTGGCACACAATTTCTTAATGGTTGACTACTCCCGAACGATACGCATGAGTGACTGGAGCCCACACTAGACACGATTATCAAACATTTGGTTCGTTATTGACTATCATGAGATCTTTTCTTATAGATGGTACTGTCATAGGTTTTTCCCGATCCATTCTTGCATGAATTGCTAAAAGCAAACAGTTTATCGAACTTTAAGCGAATCATTCAAACTAACTTTTCAAATTAATGAGTTTTTCTCTCTCGAATATCCACCTGCCCTATTAATTCTTTATAACGCGCTCTATTTTCTTTAATTGCCACACTATGACCGAAAACCAATAATCCAAGAAGCGCAAAACCATATAATATTTTAATAATTGAGTTTTTAATGTTTGGATCCATATGTTGTTTCTAATTATCTTAATCTTAGCATCCATATCTCAGTGCTAAAGAATTGTTTATATCGAATTGTAAAATAAAGTTACTGATATACCCCATCTTTTACCTATTCAAAGAATTTTCGTTTCTCAAAATAGTTTTTCCTTTACAGGAAATTCTTTTTTTATTAATGGAAAAAGATAAATTAGTACCTGCAAATCTGCAATACCTGAAAATAAAGCACAGCAAGTGCCGACATCACATACATGACACCATAAACTCCACTACACCTGTCTACAAGTGTATATCACTCACTCGTCAAAATCAAATTATTTAGGTCTGTAAATGAACCGAACGAACACGAACTAGGCTTTGTTCGTGTTCGTTCGTTAAGGAAATAAATGTGTTCATGAACGGTTCATGAACACTTACCGAACGAGATTTTATGTTCGTGTTCGTTCATTAAGGAAATGAGAGTGTTCGCGAACGGTTCACGAACACAAACGAACACAAATAAATTTGACGAACGTGACGAAGGATAAAGATAGATGGCCCAGAGAGTAGCACTCGAACTTGAATCCCTTATTGTGGAACGGGGGTCGATTGTGTTCGTGGATGTAAATAATGAGAAATGAAAGGAAAATGATGCATAAACAAGGTGAAAGTGGGTTTCCTAGTTTAATAGTTAGAGAAATAAAAAAAATAAAGTTTAATAATATGAAAAGTACAAATAAAATATAAGAAAGTACAAAGATTTTCAATTAAAACACAAAGATACAAACATAAACGAACGAAAATCAACGAATGTTCACGAACACGTTCACGAACACCTTACCGAACGTTCACGAACACAATCGAACGAACGAGATGTCACACCCTGACTTTTGCGGAAGCGTGATTATGGTGTGACTTTCTTAATATCATTGCATTCAATCATAACAACAACTATATGATAAAACCAAAGGTTTGTCATCCATTAAATAAGCTTAAAACATAACAACATTGATTTAAAAACGTAGACTTCAAACTCAAGCTTTACAATCATACAAAATGTTTATGAGTTCATTAAGGACTCGTCAAAAGATATTAAAAATAACCAAGGTTTGGAAGACGTGTCTCATCCAGAAATAAGACACACTGACCAAACCCAAAGACCATGGATGACATCTTTATTCCTATCGCAACATAAAACTTCCAACGCCCGCCAGATTCATTTACTAATTCCCTGAAATACATGTAGTTTGGAAACATCAACAAAAGTTGAGCGAGTTCATGTGTTCGTTGTGTATATGTATAAACCTTTGAAATCGTTGTAAGTATGTATGTAAGTTTATAAGTCCCTGTATGAAAGCAACAAGGAAACATATCAATTAATGTGTAGCTAATACATTAATATATGTGACATGGTGCAGGAAGACTCAAACCTAGCAGACTTTGTACCGGGCTTCCGGCTGTAAGACATAGTCACCACATCGCCCATTCGACGGACTCATGGATGGGGCTCGCTACACCCAAATAGATCTATCACTCCTGTCCCTCGGTCCTTATACGAGGATTAATGGTCTCAAGTATCCGCCTACCCATTCACATGATCTATGGTTCTTTCCTAGGCTAACCATACCAATTGTGTTTGTATGTAATCCTTTTGTAACATGTATTTCACCCCCGAAGTAAATAAACAAAACAGTTTAAAGAAAAGGGGGAGACATGAACTCACAGTTTTGCGTTCCTTGTATCCGATGTAACTCAAAGCTTCCTCTAGAACGCACGATTACCTACATGCGTACTACGGTCCATTAGACGAGCGGGTCGTGCCTTGACTTGGTATTAATTAGTGCCTTTGAGTTACTTTTTAAAGTGTCTTCGTTATTATTCCAAGCATATAATTATTTGTTGAAATAATAATTATTTTAACTTAAATTATATTTATTTAGTTTCGGAATAATTGTTAGACAATATTCCGTAATAATACTTCTCAAGTATTTATACTCGTATTTCCTTCCCAAGGATGTCATACATGTATATCCGTATTCTTGTATTTGTATATCTTGCCATGTATTTGTCACACCCCGAAATTGTCAGAGCTGGTGTGATTGGACTGGTATCTTCATTGCACAGCGGAAGCAAATAAGCTAAGACTTCTAGAAATTTGAACGCCACCAAGTACTCGACTCCACATGGTTCTCTTATTCCAACCGTGCCATAGTTTCTGAAAAGTAACCTGAGAAAGAAACATGCGAAAGTCAACATAAAGTTGAGCGAGTTCATAGTTTGTTTGTAAAAGATTTGAAATAAATCTTTTGAATAACCGGTTTGTGAAATAATATTGAGAAGACGAATTTAGAAATCATTTTCTTGCCAAGTTATATGGAAACTTTGTATTTGTAACGCATTATGTTCGTAAAACCATGTATTTGTAAATTCTCGTATTTGTAATGTTCGTATAACCGTCAATGCCCACCCTGACTTTGACTCCACGCCCGCATAAATCCTATGCTTTGAATTTGTATAAAACATGGTATTTGATTTGTATAAATCAAGTATTTCTGTAAGTATGTAAATCCCTGGTATGTAGCAATAAGGAAAAAGAGATCACCAATGGGTTGCAAAGCCACTGGTATGTGTGAAGTGATACGGGAAAACTCAAACCTAGCGGAGTTGCACCGGGCTTCCGGCTGTAAGACACAGTCACCACTATGGGCCGCCCCGGCCTCATGGGTGTGGGCTCGCTACACCCAAATAGATCTATCATGTCACACCCCAACCAATGGCGGAAACATCGGGATGAGACGAAGTGTGAAGATTGCTCGAGACATCATAACGCTATTTGTGACAATATTTAATAAATTGATTTCATTTCATAGGTAAATTGTCAACAATACAAGAAATTCAAATAACAACAAGTTCAAAGGAAATACATAACAACATAATAAAAGTTGATACATCATTTAAACCTAAACGTCTATATGTGTATCTAGGCATCATTGCTACTTCATTTCATAGCATCATCATCGTCAACCTGTAACATGTTTAAAATACAATTCAATGCAAAAGCAAAGGCGAGTATACAAGTTTGGTACGTACATAGCATAAGATAAGTTTTGAACAATTCCTCATAGCAAGCATGTGATTCAAGATAAACAATAAATTTGGCATGTGTCTAACATATCAAACCAAAGAAACGCAACATGCTCATGACATTACCACGAGATAAGATGGCGGGTCGTTAATCCTATAGCGCTACAAATGTCAAGGATTGGCTCGTACGAACACGTAATGTTTTACCCAAGTTTAAAGTATCAAGCAGTCACGTATACAAGTATGTTATAGGAATGTTCATGTGTTTAAGCAAAATGTTCATGTGTAAGTTGTTGATAAGTAAACATGTTACACCCCAAAAAGTGGTAAAAGTAAAAAGGGGAATACAAGTATACTCACGGTTTCTCAAAGTTGTTCCTTTGGTAATCCCGTGACGAGTTGAAGGTTGGAAACTTCAAGCCTATAAGCGATACAATTCTTCCGTATATAAAACAGTCAACAGAATCCCCGTTTCTGATGTGGAAGATCAGACTAAGCTGCAACCACAGAGCATACTACGAAGAGAGAAGAATGGTTTGAACACTTGGTGTTCTTTTAGAATTCTTAAAATTCTTGATTTAAGAGATTGAGAGAATTAGAGAGATAGAAAGAAGAATAGTGGGAAGAAAATGGTAGAAGGAGGTTGGTATTTATAGGTGAAGAATGTGGAAAAGGGTGAAATATGATTGGTTAAAAAGAGTGGAAGAGGATTGATGAGGTGGAAAGATGATTGAAGGAGGTGGAAAAGGTGATTGGAGAAGAAAAGAGGTGGAAAAGGTGATTGGTATATTTCTTGGTTTTTTCTTAAGTATATATTATGTAATTGAGTATAAAAAGTATAATTCAAGCATTGAGGATGTACGTATAAGTATTTATACGTATGAATAGTGTCGGTTTGCGTATAAATACGTATTTAAATGATTGGTTGTGTGAATAAAATATGTATAAAATGTGAATTTTATTATCAAGTATCGTTTAGGTTCAAAGCCTGATGTATGCATAAGTTTCACGTATTTACAAGTTTAGCACATAGTTTCCATGTTTCATGAACGTATGAGCACATATGAGTTATGTATAACATGTAATTAACATAATACTAGTTTTATTCATGATTCAAGTCTCGGATTTTACAACGGTTACAAAGAAAGAACGATTACAGGAACACAAGGTTTCCAAAAATAGAAATACGAACAAGGCTTGCTATAAATGGAAAGTACAAAGTAGCGGGGCGTTACAGTCTCCCCTTCTTTTGGGAATTTCGTCCCGAAATTGAAGAAGACTTAGGAAACAGATGTGGATACTTTTCCTTCATATCACTCTCGAGCTCCCAAGTAAATTCAGCGCCACGTTTTCCTTCCCATCGAACCTTGACGATAGGAATTCGACTGCGCTTCAATTCCTTGGCTCCTCGGTCCATGATTTCAACCGGTTTTTCCACAAAATGAAGTGTTTCGTTGACTTGTAAATCTTCGAGAGGGACGTGTAGTCCTTCGTCAGTTAGGCACCTCTTCAAGTTGGATACATGGAAGACAGGGTGTACATTGCTGAGTTCTTCAGGCAGGTCCAATTTATACGTAACATTGCCAATCCTTTCGAGAATTTTGAAAGGACCAACGTAGCGAGGTGCGAGTTTCCCTTTCTTGCCAAATCGGACCACGCCCTTCCAAGGGGATACCTTGAGAAGTACGAAGTCACCTACTTCGTATTCCATTGGGTTACGTTTCTCGTCGGCGTAGACCTTTTGTCGGTGTCTGGCTTTCAGTAAGTTATCTCGAACCTGTAAAATCTTGTCCGTCGCCTCTTGTATGAGTTCGGGACCAGTGATTTGAGCGTCACCAATCTCGTGCCAACAAATAGGCGAACGGCACTTGCGACCATACAATGCTTCAAAAGGTGCCATTTTAATACTCGTGTGATAACTGTTATTGTACGAGAATTCGACCAAGGGTAAGTGTCTATCCCAGTTGCCACCAAAATCAATTACGCATGAACGAAGCATATCCTCTAAGGTTTGGATAGTACGCTCGGTTTGATCGTCTGTTTGAGGATGGAAGGCAGTACTAAGGTTAAGTTCAGTACCCATAGCAGATTGAAAAGTTTGCCAAAGGCGAGACGTAAAACGAGCGTCGCGGTCGGAAATGATGTCAACGGGAATGCCATGGCGGCAGATGATCTCATCAGTGTAGATTTGAGCCAATTTAGCGACTTTGAAATCTTCACGGATGGGAAGAAAATGAGCCGACTTGGTTAATCGATCAACGATCACCCAGATACTGTCATGGCCAGAAGAAGTGCGGGGGAGCTTAGTGATAAAATCCATGGAAATGCTCTCCCATTTCCAGACAGGAATCCTTGGTTGTTCAAGTAAGCCAGAGGGACGTTGATGTTCAGCCTTCACCTTCGAACACGTGAGACATTTCGAGACGTAAGTGGCTATATCCTTCTTCATTCCAGGCCACCAATAGGACGTACGCATATCATGGTACATCTTGTCGGCACCAGGGTGAACAGAATACTTCGTGTTATGCGCCTCTTTCATCAGGAACTTGCGAAGGTTATTGCGATTAGGAATCCAGATACGATCGAGGTAGTGCAAAATACCATCAGGTTTGGACACGAGACTGTTTTCAGCACCACATTGCATCTCGTTGTAGAGGTTACCCTCATTAACAGATGAATATTGGGCTTCCCGTATGCGATTCTGAAGATCATGGACGAGTTGGAAACAACGGATACTTTTGACATGAGTTTTACGACTGAGAGCATCTGCTACTACGTTCGCTTTACCTGGGTGGTATTTGATCTCGCAGTCGTAATCGTTTAATAGTTCCACCCAACGACGCTGACGCATGTTCAGTTCTTTTTGATCGAAGATGTGTTGAAGGCTCCTATGGTCGGTGAAGACCACACACTTAGTACCATAAAGGTAGTGTCGCCAAATCTTCAACGCAAAAACAACTGCTCCAAGTTCAAGGTCGTGAGTAGTATAGTTCTTCTCATGTATTTTGAGCTGCCTTGACGCATAAGCGATGACCTTGTCTCGTTGCATGAGCACACAACCAAGACCAAGGCGAGAAGCATCGCAATATACGACGAAGTCGTCGTTTCCATCAGGAAGTGTGAGGATAGGGGCATGGCATAGCATGTCCTTGAGCGTTTGAAATGACTCCTCTTGCTCGGGACCCCAAACAAAAGGGTTATCCTTTTGAGTCAAGGAGGTCAAAGGGACAGCGATCTTCGAAAAGTTGGAGATGAAGCGACGATAGTAACCAGCAAGACCAAGAAACGAACGAATTTCGGACGGAGATTTAGGTGTGACCCAATTCTTCACAGCTTCAATTTTAGCGGGGTCAACGTGAATACCAAGTTCGTTGACTGTATGACCAAGGAATTGAACCTCTTTTAACCAAAATTCACACTTGGAGAATTTGGCGTATAGACGTTCAGCACGAAGAAGTTCGAGGATAAGACGCAGGTGTTGTTTATGCTCCTCTCGCGTCTTGGAATAGATGAGAATATCGTCAATGAAAACGATCACGAAACGGTCCAAATATGCTTTGCACACTCGGTGCATCAAGTCCATGAATACAGCAGGTGCGTTGGTCAAACCAAAGGGCATGACCACGAATTCGTAGTGACCATAACGTGTACGGAAGGCGGTTTTAGGCACATCTTCTTCGAGAACTCGAAGTTGATGATACCCAGAACGAAGGTCGATTTTTGAAAAACAGGTCGCGCCTTGCAACTGGTCAAGAGGTCATCGATGCGCGGAAGAGGGTATCGGTTCTTGATAGTAAGCTTGTTGAGTTCACGATAGTCAATACACATTCGAAATGACCCATCTTTCTTTTTGACGAATAACACGGGAGCGCCCCAAGGAGAAGTACTAGGGCGTATAAATCCTTTATCAAGAAGCTCTTGAAGTTGACTTGAGAGCTCTTGCATCTCAGAGGGTGCTAAACGGTAGGAAGATTTAGCGACGGGCGTTGCGCCAGGCACTAAATCGATGCGAAATTCGACAGAACGAGCAGGAGGCGGACCAGGAAGATCGTCGGGAAACACATCAGGGAAGTCACGTACAACGGGAACGTCGCTTATGCTTGGGCCTTTGTCCCTCTTTTCCACAATGTGGGCAAGAAAGGCGAAGGTACCCTTGCGTAAGCATTTGTTTGCTTTGATACACGACATAAGCTTAAGGCCTTGAGAAGGCTTTTCACCATAGACGTGTAGGGAATCACCGTTTGGAAGAGGTAGGCGAATAAACTTCTCAGAACAGACAACTTCAGCACGAACTCGCCTAAGCCAGTCCATACCTACTATGACGTCGAAACTACCCATTTGCATAGGTATGAGGTCGATAGAAAACGTATGATCGTTAAGGAGTAAAGAACAATTGGAGAGAACGGAATCAACAGCGACGGTTTTACCATTAGCAACTTCGACGGCGAAAGATTTTGGCAACTTAGAGCGTTTACACTTGAGCAAGGATTCGAATTCTAACGATACAAAACTTTTATCGGCTCCAGTATCAAATAGGCATGGAGCATAAACATGGTTAACAAGAAACGTACCAGAAATGACGTCGTTCGCGTTCTGAGCCTGAGCAGTAGTGAGAAGAAAAGCTCGACCTCGAGCGGGTGGTAGAGCCTGTTGCTGCTGTTGTTGCTGTGGCTGTTGCGGTTGGTATCGTTGAGGGCAGGCGTTGGCCATATGGTTGGTATCACCACACGTGAAACATGCTCGCACAGGGGCGACTTGATTTGGAGCCAGAAGGGCTTGGTTTTGATGGGCCTGTGGTAGGATGCGGCAGTACGGGGAAGTATGCCCATTTCGGCCACACCTGTCGCACTTTCGACAACGAGCATTTGGAGGGTGATGATATTGGCATTTATCACACTTAGGTAGCGTTCCCACGTAATTTCTGCGCGGAGTTTCCTCGTTGGCATTAGCAGGTATGGCTTGTAGGGGTTGTGGGTTTGGCGGAGTGACGACCGCATAATTTTGGCTCGAAGCCTTCCGCTTCCTGCCTTGATTTCTCCTGGATGATTGGGAGTGTAAGGTCTCATCAGTAGTAGTGTCAGTTGTAGCTTGGCGTGCATTCTTCGTTGAAATCTTGTCAAAGGTTCCATGAAGAACGCAGTTGTTGTTAAGTTCAGTGGCTATACGAAAAGCATCCTCGAGGGTTTGGGGGTTGGCGGAGGCAAGATGATTAGTCAGGGAAGGTGCAACACAACGAACAAATTTGGCTATGGTCTTGGGGACGGTCTCGACTTGTCCAGGACATAGGACACTAAGTTGTTTAAAGCGCGTGATCAGGCCATCCATGTCACTCCCTTTCTGAGTAAGGCTCCAAAATTCGTTCTCCAATTTTTGGAGTTCATGGGGAGGACAGAAGTGGTCTTTCATAAGTTGTTTGAAATCGTCCCAAGGCATAGCATGTGCAACATCGTTTCCCTTTTTGTTGCGTTCCGTCGTCCACCATTCGAGTGCCTTTTCACGAAATACCCCAGTAGCATTCAAGGTTCTTAGTTCATCAGGGCAGCCACTTTGCAGGAAGGTAAGCTCGATTGCATCGATCCAGTTCATCATGGCGGTAGCGCCATCCTTGCCAGTAAACTCTAAGGGTCTACAAGCCATAAATTGCTTAAAACGGAAGGTCGATTTGGGTTTGTCTGCCCTTGAGTCGACGGAGCCATGCGGTGAATCGGTGTTTGTCTGAATCTTGCTAACAACGTCGGGTAGGACCTTAGCAAATTGTTTGGCCATGAATCTCATGTAATCCTTTTGTGACATGGTTTTGGAAGTCGAACCCCTCTTAGACTTGGTCCTCCTTGATGCACCTCTGGACGACATCTAAGGATGGAAAGAAAAGGAATGGATGAGACTTGGTTATAATTTTAAAACAAGGTTTTTGCATGTAAGTAAGTGTTCATGTATCATATAAAGTTCACATAAAGCATAAGTTTCCAACATGTATTCAACAAGTATAACACATATGATTGCGTAAAGGGGGTATAAATTTAGTTTGTTCACGAGAGTTATTATTGTTCTTGGTTGCGATGACGTGCGAAACGAGTTTAAAAAGTTTGAAATGAAGAACGTTCAAGTATAAAATCACATATAAATTCATCATCATCATCATCATCATCGTACTCAGTATATCCCACCTATAGCAAAGCTAAGGTAGGGTAAAATCACATATAAATTGAGATACATAAAAGAGAGGCTCAATAAAACATTGGATTGTTTCGGGTAGAGAAACGTCGACTATTCCAAAGTGGGTCGAAAGTCCTTTCGAATTAGAGAAAACATGCTTTGGCCTATAGGTAAGATACTCTCGTCGAGAAGCGATTAACGGTATCTTACCCTTCCAGTTACTACACGTCTCTAATCGATCAAACAATCGGGACTTTGGCGAGATCGAAAATCGAGGAGTGGGACTTAATCGACAAGGTGCGGGTTTCACCCCTAACTTGAAGATTTCGTACCTTAAATGTGGTTGGTACTTGTCGGGTCAAAATAAAATTTCGACACTTTGACAAGGGTCCACTAGAGTTGAAAAGGAAATTACCATTAAGTTATGGATTTCACTCCTAGCTTAATGGTGAAATTTCGTGCAAAAATGGTTTAAGGTAGAATGAGAGTCGTTTACCAAATTGTGGGTTTCACGCCTATTTTGGTAAAGTTGTCTCGTTTATGTTACAAAAGTATAAAATTAACAAAAGTGTGTTCGTGTTAGCCTTAGGAAAGGCATGTAAAATTAACAACAAGAAGTGTAGCTAGGAAGCATGTAAGGTAGAATGCATAAGTTTTAAACAACAAATAAGAGGAAATTTTCCTAAAACTATAGACTAGGGCAAAAGCATAGCAATTTTCCTAATTCCCTATAGTTATGGCTCTGATACCAATCTGTCACACCCCAACCAATGGCGGAAACATCGGGATGAGACGAAGTGTGAAGATTGCTCGAGACATCATAACGCTATTTGTGACAATATTTAATAAATTGATTTCATTTCATAGGTAAATTGTCAACAATACAAGAAATTCAAATAACAACAAGTTCAAAGGAAATACATAACAACATAATAAAAGTTGATACATCATTTAAACCTAAACGTCTATATGTGTATCTAGGCATCATTGCTACTTCATTTCATAGCATCATCATCGTCAACCTGTAACATGTTTAAAATACAATTCAATGCAAAAGCAAAGGCGAGTATACAAGTTTGGTACGTACATAGCATAAGATAAGTTTTGAACAATTCCTCATAGCAAGCATGTGATTCAAGATAAACAATAAATTTGGCATGTGTCTAACATATCAAACCAAAGAAACGCAACATGCTCATGACATTACCACGAGATAAGATGGCGGGTCGTTAATCCTATAGCGCTACAAATGTCAAGGATTGGCTCGTACGAACACGTAATGTTTTACCCAAGTTTAAAGTATCAAGCAGTCACGTATACAAGTATGTTATAGGAATGTTCATGTGTTTAAGCAAAATGTTCATGTGTAAGTTGTTGATAAGTAAACATGTTACACCCCAAAAAGTGGTAAAAGTAAAAAGGGGAATACAAGTATACTCACGGTTTCTCAAAGTTGTTCCTTTGGTAATCCCGTGACGAGTTGAAGGTTGGAAACTTCAAGCCTATAAGCGATACAATTCTTCCGTATATAAAACAGTCAACAGAATCCCCGTTTCTGATGTGGAAGATCAGACTAAGCTGCAACCACAGAGCATACTACGAAGAGAGAAGAATGGTTTGAACACTTGGTGTTCTTTTAGAATTCTTAAAATTCTTGATTTAAGAGATTGAGAGAATTAGAGAGATAGAAAGAAGAATAGTGGGAAGAAAATGGTAGAAGGAGGTTGGTATTTATAGGTGAAGAATGTGGAAAAGGGTGAAATATGATTGGTTAAAAAGAGTGGAAGAGGATTGATGAGGTGGAAAGATGATTGAAGGAGGTGGAAAAGGTGATTGGAGAAGAAAAGAGGTGGAAAAGGTGATTGGTATATTTCTTGGTTTTTTCTTAAGTATATATTATGTAATTGAGTATAAAAAGTATAATTCAAGCATTGAGGATGTACGTATAAGTATTTATACGTATGAATAGTGTCGGTTTGCGTATAAATACGTATTTAAATGATTGGTTGTGTGAATAAAATATGTATAAAATGTGAATTTTATTATCAAGTATCGTTTAGGTTCAAAGCCTGATGTATGCATAAGTTTCACGTATTTACAAGTTTAGCACATAGTTTCCATGTTTCATGAACGTATGAGCACATATGAGTTATGTATAACATGTAATTAACATAATACTAGTTTTATTCATGATTCAAGTCTCGGATTTTACAACGGTTACAAAGAAAGAACGATTACAGGAACACAAGGTTTCCAAAAATAGAAATACGAACAAGGCTTGCTATAAATGGAAAGTACAAAGTAGCGGGGCGTTACATATCACTCATGTCCCTCGGTCCTACGACGAGGATTAATGGCCTTAAGTGTCGTGCCCATCACTCACATGATCTAAGTAGTATGCCCTCCTTAAGCTAACCATACCATGTATAAAAATGTCCGTAATAATTGTAACATGTATTTCACTCCAGCCTCTAAGGCTGAACCTCCCCAGCCTCTAAGGCTGAACCTCCCCAGCCTCTAAGGCTGAACCTCCCCAGCCTCTAAGGCTAACTCCCCAGTCTCTCTATATTATCACCAAACGATCCATCCCTAGTCATGAAAACCATTCACATTTCGATAATACGCATTTGTTTTGTAAAAACCGGTATATTTAGTATAATCCATTCGTAAACCATTTGAGTTCCTCGAAATCCATTCGTAATATGATTTAGAAATATGAGTTTTCGTTCGTTCAAAAGATTTGTATGTTCTTGCAAAACATGCTTTGTCTAAAAATATGCAGTTTTTATTCATCGAGAACTTTGTGTGTTTTCTGCAAAACGTGCATGTCTTTCCACCCCGAAAACATTTATAAAAATGTAAAACCGTAAAAAGATGAGGTTATGAACTCACCTGAATTTCCATGTGCAAAGCTAGCTAATTACGACTTCGTGATGTCGTTTCCAAGACGTGACTTGCTAGCGTGCATTCTACAATATTCCTAACACGGAATATCTAATAAGTTTCTAAATAAACGCAGTAACTAATCTACGTATCATCGAGCTCTACCGAATTGTTAACCGAACGATTCAATGGTAAGTTGATAACTTAATAGTAACGATTAAGTTATACTCGTTAAGTCTCGTCTAATGTCGGTAATAGTTTACTAAATCTTTGAAAAACACTTAGTTCTCGTGAGATTTAAAGTATATAAATATTTCGGTAGAATCCCGTTATTCGCCTTAAGAAGTCGTTGGGTATAAAAGAATATTTACACGAAAATAATATATAACAACTCGTGTTGTGTATCGCGTCTCATATTATAAGTATCAAAGTATTTGTCGTTTAGGCGTTTGAAATAATTATAAAAGTTATATTTATTATATAAAAGGATCGTCGAGTTGTTATGTTTGAAAATAAATATATAAACTATATTTATTTTTATAAAAAGTCCTCGTTTGGTTTGATAATTGGAGTAAATATGTAATTTATATTTATTTTTATAAAGAGGATTTCGTTTGTTCGATATCCGAAATAAACATATAAACTATTTTTATTTTGTGAAACGAAATCGTGTTGTTTGATATTCGAAAGAAATATACAACTATATTTACTTTTATATCGGAAATCCGAGTTATTTGATGTTCGAAATAAATATATATAAACTATATTTATTTTTATAAAAGAATCGTCTTTTCATATGTTGTAAAGTGCCGTAGAAAGAAGTTTTATATTTGTATTTGTCTTTCCAAAAGTATATTTGAATCCGATAGTTTGTTTGATAAGAAAATGCGTTTTGTTTTACGAATTTTCTTGAAAAACGGGCAAAGTTTCCTCTGTTTTTGGACGTCCCCGAGAACACAAGTTGTCGTCGTTTTTAAAAAATTCAACAATATTCAATCATCAATATATATAGTTTTCATAAGACGACAAATTATAAACTAAACACTATTTTAAATCGGTTCGAGCTCGTTCACGTTAATAATATAAAAATTATTAAAACGACATAAATAATCACGCCACTAATTTTTACCAATTCTTTCGCGTTCGAGACGTTCGACTGAGTTGACCGGTTAAGTTGACCGAGTCAACCCACTGTGTTGACTAGATTTGACTGAGTCAACTCGGTTTAACCGAGTTGTCACGGCCCCCGACCCGGTTTGACCCAGTTCAGGAGCCGCGGGACAGAAAATCCCATGGTATTATTTAATTGAGTTTACAGCGGAAGATTTTAACAGGATCTTTTTAAAACTGCAAATGTCTGATTATTTTATTTCATAATTTGGGATAAAACCCCGGTACTTTACAATAAGGTGATTTCACTGGGAAATCTTTATTTTACAAAACATGTTTCCTTATTTATATTGAGCCACTTCCTTAAGCTTGTAGTGCTTCACGACACTTTTCCTGGATCATAACAGATCACCTGAAACATGTTTGAAAAAGGTTTTGTCAGCGAAAAATACTGGTGAATCATTCTTTTTACTAAAACGACACATTGTTATAATTTACAGTATTAAGAGCGATTACAATGTTTCCATATATCAACCAACTACCCATGATATTTGTCACTCGACCATCCATTGGTAACCTCGTTGTCCAATGGTGTCTGTGACTATGGTCATATCACCCCTTGGCTAACTCGTTGTCCAATGGTGACAGTTATCAAGTAATGTATACAAAACCCCACATACCGGCTGTAATTTGGTGACTACAAAGACTTAATCCCTGTAATTATAACTTTGAAAACATTTAAGAATTTATAAAGTAGTTTGATAAAAAGAGAATGACTCACATTGCAGATTTAACGACAGAGTTTAAGCCTACGGTTTAGCCTTGTAACCTAAATTAATAACATGCACACGAACTAGCTCAGTAACTAATACAGCATTTACAATAACTCACGAGATTAAACCCTCACAACGAATGACAAAGTGCGATACTTAAACATCCATCGAATTCACGACGAATGACAAAGCATAACCCTAATGTGGGCAGCACTTAAACATCCATTGGATAGTTTTAATTGATCGGACATTGAATCGTAGCAGCGATCGAGTTAATACCCTGTATCGTAGCAGCACCTCACTATATTAATTGATTTTTCTACTTCAGAGTATTATACTTTCGTTTTTGAAAGTTTTCGTCGACACAGAATGAAAGCCCCTGAGCTAAGCTATTTATAGCTGAAATTGGAGGTCCACGCGGCCCACGTAAACCTTGGAACATCTTTACGCGGCCCGCCTAACCACCTATTCTACACGTAGGGTTGATTGGTCACGAGTAGGTATGCCAGCTGGTCAACACGTGTATCCGGAACACTTATCCGGTCAACCTAGCTTTGACGCGGCCCGCGTAAGCTTTCCTTAAGGCTTACGCGGCCCGCCTGAAACCCATATTTCTTGATTTTCTTGATTTTTGATATGGATTAGGGTTTCCGGGGTCCGGGTTTTCACTTACGTATAAAATTGGGACATTTTTTAGAGTCCTTACATCCTCCCCACCTTATTTAAAATCTCGTCCTCGAGATTCACTAAATAAGTGAGGATACTTTCGCTTCATTTCCTATTCCAGCTCCCATGTGTATTCATGATCCTCTTTTCGAATCCCACTTGACTTTGACTAGAACTAGTCGCCTGTGCTTGAGAAACTTAATCTTTCTGTCTTCTATCTGTAATGGCTTCTCAACAAACTTTAACTTTTCGTTTACCTCTATATCTTGAAGAGGTATTACCAGGGACTCGTCAGATAGACATTTCTTGAGATTGGATACATGAAATACGTCATGTACTCCAGCTAACTCTTCTGGAAGTTGTAAGCGATAGGCAACTGGTCCTATTCGTTGGATGACTGGAAATGGTCCTACATATCTTGGACTCAGCTTTCCTTTCTTACCGAACCGCACTACTCCTCTCCAAGGAGAAACTTTTAAGAGTACCTTATCTCCAACTTGAAATTCTAGTGGTTTGCGTCGATTGTCAGCATAGCTCTTTTGACGATCTCAAGCAGTCTTCAGTCGTTCCTTGATCTGAGTAATCTTGTCAGTAGTCTCTTGTATTATTTCAGGACCTGATAATTGACTTTCTCCTATTTCTGCCCAACAAACCGGAGTTCTACACTTTCTTCCATACAGTGCTTCGAATGGGGCAGCTTCGATGCTTGTATGATAACTATTGTTATAGGAGAATTCAATTAAGATTAGGTGATCATCCCAGTTTCCACCAAAATCTATCACACATGCTCGGAGCATGTCTTCTAGGGTTCGTATCGTCCTTTCACTTTGCCCGTCTGTTTGTGGATGATATGCAGTACTCAAATTTAGTCGAGTTCCCATTGCTTCCTGGAAACTAGTCCAGAAATGGGAAGTGAAACGACTATCCCTATCCGATACAATGGATAGTGGAACTCCATGTAAGGATACTACTTCGTCTACATACAATTTGGCTAATCTTTCCATGCTAAGGGTTTCCTTCATGGGTAGAAAATGAGCTGACTTGGTTAATCGATCTACAATTACCCAAATCGCGTCATTACCTTTTCTGGTTTTGGGAACTTAGTAACAAAGTCCATTGTTATGAGTTCCCATTTCCATACAGGCATTTCTAATTGTTGAAGTAGACCTGAGGGTTTCTAGTGTTCCGCCTTAACTTGTGAACAAGTAAGACACTTAGAAACATATCTAGCTATGTCCTTTTTCATTCCTATCCACCAGAAGTTATTTTTTAAATCTTGGTACATTTTATTCTTACCAGGATGCATGGTATACCTAGATTTATGAGCTTCTTCTAAAATCTTATCTCTTAAATCTCCTTGCTTAGGTACCCAAATTCTTTTCTTATGGAATCTCCAAATTCCATCACTTCCTTGCTCTAATTCCTTTATTCTTCCTTTCATTCCATCAGCATCATCCTTGATTGCTGTCTCTTGGACCTTCTTTAGTTGTTCCATTAAATCTAACTGTAGATTTAATCTAAGAGCACGAACTCGTCTTTGTTTTTCCTGATATTTACGACTTAAAGCATCTGCAACTACATTTTCCTTTCCTTCATGATATTGGATATCACAGTCGTAGTCACTTAGGATCTCCATCCATCTCCTTTGTCTCATGTTTAACTCTTTTTGCCCAAATATGTACTTTAAACTTTTATGATCTGTATAGACAGTAAACTTATTTCCGTACAGATAATGTCTCCAAATCTTAAGGGCAAAAATTATGGCTCCTAATTCTAAATCATGAGTCGTATAGTTTTCCTCGTGCTTTTTCAACTGCCTTGATGCATACGCAATTACCTTCTTGCGTTGCATTAACACACATCCTAATCCTAGCTTTGAAGCATCACAATATACTTCAAAATCTTCTGCTCCTTCTAGTAAAGCTAGAATTGGAGCATTTGTTAACTTTTGCTTCAAAATCCTAAAGGCTTCTTCTTGTTTAGGTCCCCATTCAAACTTAACTGATTTACAGGTTAGCTTAGTTAATGGTACAGCTATCTTGAAAAAATCCTTAATAAACCGTCTATAATATCCAGCTAATCCTATAAAACTTCTAATTTCCATTGCTGATTGCGGAACCTTCCATTTGGTGATTGCTTCAATCTTAGCAGGATCTACGTAAATGCCTTCGTGATTCACCATGTGTCCTAAGAATTGTACTTCTTGTAACCAAAATTCACACTTCGAGAATTTGGCATAAAGCTTTTCTTTTCTTAACAAAGTTAAGAGTGCATGCAAATGCTGACAGTGTTCTTCTTGACTTTTGGAATAAATAAGTATATCGTCGATGAAGACAATTACAAACTTATCCAAATACGGTTTACAGATTCTATTCATCATGTCCATGAATGCTGCAGGTGCATTTGTTAGTCCGAAGGGCATGACTATAAACTCGTAATGACCATACCTAGTTCTAAAAGCAGTTTTAGGTATGTCTTCTTCTTGTACCTTTAATTGATGATATTTGGAGCGTAAATCTATCTTAGAAAAATATCTAGCTCCTTGAAGTTGATCGAATAGATCATCAATCCTAGGCAATGGGTATCGATTCTTAATTGTAACCTTATTTAATTCCCTATAATCGATACACATTCGCATCGAACCGTCCTTTTTCTTTACGAACAACACTGGTGCTCCCCAAGGGGATGAACTAGGTTGTATGAATCCTTTACTTAGTAATTCATCTAATTGCTTTTTCAATTTTAGCATTTCAGTAGGTGCTAACCGATAAGGTGCCTTGGCTATCGGTGTAGTTCCAGGAATTAGATGGATTCTAAATTCTACTTCCCTGTCGGGTGGTAACCCCGGGAGTTCTTCTGGGAATACATTTGGGTATTCTGAGACTATAGGAATCTCCTTAAGTTCTTTATTCTTAGTACTAATGATTACTGAAATCATATACACTATTCTTTGCTTTCGTTCATAACTAGCAACTTTCATTACTGAAATGAACTTCATGGGTTTACGTGGCTTATCTCCTGTAATCATAAGTACTTCTCCGGTGGGTGCACGAATTTCTATGGAGTTCTTATCACAAAGGATTCGAGCATGGTTGGCTACTAACTAATCCATTCTTAACACAACATCGAACCCAGCTAAATTCATTGGTAATAGGTTTGCATGAAATTTATGACCTGAAAGTTCTATGTTTTCTTTTTGCAAAACCTTATCTATGCTAACTGAATTTCCATCTGCCGTTTCGACTGTAAAAATCTGCCTAAGGTTGGTTAAAGGTAAATTAAGAGCTTGACAGAAAGAAGTATTGATAAAACTTTGGTTTGCACCAGAGTCAAATAATACTTTTGCGTATACGTTGTGGACTAAGAACGTACCAGCTATCAAATCTGGAATGAGTTCTGCTTCTTGAGTGGTCAGTTGGAATGCTCTGGCATTCTTCTTAGTAGCTCCGTCAGCTGTCTTGGTTTTGTTGTCTGTTGGTTTGACCAATTTAGGACATTCTGTTTTGAAATGCCCAGCTTCTCCACAGTTATAACAGATCCTGGTTTTCTTTCTGCAGTCTTCTTCACGATGTCCTACAACTTTGCAAAAGTTGCTGGTTACATTACATCTTCCATAATGTTTCTTTCTGCAATTCCTGCAGAATGGCAGAGTTGAGGATTGTCCTGTTCCTCTTTTCTTGAAGTTGCTACTATTACCCACACGAAATCCTTGGGTAATTTTCTGAGCCAGTTCCTTTTTCCTAATTTCATCTCTTGTGCGTACCAGCTCATCAGTTAGGGTGTTTGCTAATTCTACCGCATCGTCAATAGTGCGAGGTCTCGCAGCTTTAACGATATTACGGATTTCGCCAATTAATCCCCAAATATAGCGGGAAATGAGCACCGGCTCTGGCGAAGCCAGGGTTGGTACTACTCTCGCATATTCGAAGAATGTCGAAGTATATCCTCGACAGTTTACACCCATCATTCGATGGTTCAGGAAGTTATTTGCCATTTGTTCCTTTTCATACTCGGGACATAATTTTCTTTCCATCAGACTTTTAAATTCTTCCCAATTCATGGCATAGGCCACATTTCTTCCTTTGGCTTGAAGTACCGTATTCCACCATTCTAACGCCCCTTCTTTAAACAGATGTGATGTGTACATTGTAGGTCCGGCTAGGAGAATCTAGTCGCCTAATCCTTGTTATCGAACACGTCCGGTTGTGCGGAATCCAACCGGAAATGCAAACCGAGATCGAGAAAGTGAACAATACGTAAAGATATCAACGATTAACAGTTACGTGTATTGATTTCGACAAAGTTTCGGTACAATATTTGACAAATACAAAGCTCACCGGAACTTTCTCTCACTACACTCTCTCTCTAGTTTTCTGCCTCACTTTTCTACTGGTTCTCACACACACACCTGGATATTTATATCCATCACCGTATGTCTGGTCGAAGGATCAGAATTACTGATCGAAACATCATCCTTCGATCATGCAACCATCGAAGGATCCTCATATAATTCGAAGGATGACATATCCTTCGAATTCCATCAATATCCTTCGTGGGATATCTTTCGAGCTCACCCAAGAATAGAAACAATCTTTCGATTTCCCAACCTTCGACACAGACGTATAACATGTGAGTGGTCTGAACCAACCAATAAGTCTTCTGCCTTGTGCGGTTGGGGTTGGGTTCGGCCCAATGATGGAGAGGCCCAAACAATCTGATTGGACCATAATAACCATGCGAGATGATTGGACCAAAATAATATGCCCATGCACGTACAGTCTTCAACTTGATTCATATTTGTGAAGTGTAGCCACTTTATGACATCATCATGACATCATCATGCTGATGTCATGATGATGTGTCAAGCGGGAAATGTTCTCGGCTCTCCGTGCTTCGCGTGTCGAACTCTGGGACGCACGACGGAGGAATGTCGTGACGTCGGGCTTGAGCCGAACCTAACCGGGTCGAACCGAACCAAGTCGCGTCGAGTCGAGTCGCGTCCACATATATGTATCAACAAACTCCCCCTTGGACGCTACTCGCGAGATTCGCCTTTCATGTCTTCTATGTCGGAGGATCTTCAAAGTCTTCACGTCTTCAAAGCAGAAAGTGTATCAACAAACTCCCCGTTTCATGTAGGAAGTGTGTTGACAAACTCCCCCTTAACATAAGCTCCCCCTTGAGTTATGCTCGTGAAAGTCTTTATCTTTATGAAGTGAGATCCTTGTGGTGTTGAAGGTCAGCGGCAACTCCATCATCTTTGTCTTTTGAGTGCCTTCACGTCGTGTCTTCATTCCGAAGCTTGTCATCGACCATGTTCTCCTAGCCTTTAGAATCTGCACATGCAAGAAATCTAAACGCGTAATGAGAACAACTGCCTGGAATATCATAAACAACGACACACATGTGACCATTGTATAATCAAACACCGTCCGACAGTTTGAAAGTTTAAAAATATTTTATCAAATTCAATTTTAACTTTCAACACTTTGCAAATTTCGACCGTTTATGAAGATTTAGTCGTTTTTGGTTTTCGTTCAGGTTCCAGGTAACGAAGACTCGAGCTCCAACATCGTACGATCGAAAATAAAATAGGAATAAAATCTTTTTGGCTTTTATAAAGTTTATATTAAAACACACTTAAAATCTTTTTGGTATTTTGAATATTTCAAATGTAAAGACTGAAAGCAGTAAATAAATATATACAGACATTCTTTTTGTGAGTTTCGAGGATAAGAGAATCATATCAGTGTACGGTCATGTCAAAACGCTCTTGTTGTTCTTTTAGTTAACATTAAGATAAGCATCCTATTCCAATTATCGGTATTGTTGTCCACATAAGCTCAACTTATCATTTGTAATCATGGCGAAGGGATACGTTAAGGTATGATTTATACTTACCGACCGGTGTTCATCCACATCACGACACATTCCCGTATCAAGGTATGCACGAGGGTTCATCTTACCGGTGAGTATACCGATTATCATCTGTTTGACCGTATATGATGTGAGATTCTCACTTATTTTTGTTTTGAAAACAAGCCCTATGTGATAGAATCACTTATTGATGAGGAACTTGATTTTCGATGCATGAGGGCACAGGAGCAAGTCCGTGAACAGGTCAGTACTTTCGTACAGCAGAGAGACGAACTTGACTCCCGGAAAGAATTTGTGATATTTTATCACTTATTTTGATTGGACATGTGATTGTTTATCACTTATTGAGGTCGTATGCAGTATGTACACGTATGTATGGTATCATGGAAGATCTAGACTTGCGTCCCCGTTATTTTTCGGTAAAAGATACAACCATGATACCCAGATGATAAGCAGCATAAAGACCGAATATCTCAGAACCTCGGCAATCTCTCAAACGAAATTTCGGTACCAAGACCATATGCCAATGAATGGTTCCCACCCAGTCTTCAGTCGATTTAAGTTTATATCACCCTGCACACTTTAAAATGATTGTGAGCCTACCGATACATCTTATATAGAACTGCTTATCGTTTTTCATTTTAGGTTTAAAGAGGTTTAGACAGACCACTGATGTACTATCATTTTCTCTTTTTCTCGCCAGGAAACTCATTTTTGTTTTTTTTTTTTTATTGTTTTTGTGTTTTTGAAATTTTTCAATGTTTTTGGATTTTCAAATTTTGGATTTACTCCCCCTAAAATCAACAAACTAAGACAAATTTAAAACACAAAGGTATTTACAAAAATGATTTTCCGATGTTGGTTTTAACTCATGTTTTACCTCAGTGCCCTTTACCAAAATTAAGTTAATCAGAAATGATTTATCGAATTTTGGAGAAAATGAGTTGGCACGTCGGTAAACGGTGTGGACCATGACAACATTGAGGAGTTTCATATTGAAACAATCACGTGTGAGGTGATATTCGAGTTCAACGTGTCTGGTCAAAGAGTGTTGTACGAGATAATACAAATTGATAAAGCAGCTTAAATATCGACAAGTAAAGGAGAGATTAGAAATTCAAAACCGTATCCTGCAACCGCTTTGTGCATTGCAAGGAATCTGAGCGCTCTCCCAAACTGGATATCCACCCGGTGTGGATGTCAAAGTCGATTCTTTGAAGCTACTGAGAAATCTCTTGACAGCAACAAGATCATAAACCTTTGGGTCCGGCTAGTCTTCCACATTGCACCAGCGAAGGTCTTTATCTTTCTCTTCAGAAGTAGTGTGCGGTTGTTCAATCCACGCCAAGGCATCCGCACACCCGGTTGGTTCGTTCAACAAACACATTTTCTTCATTCACACCGTGGAGAAAAATACACTGCACGTTCATCTTGTTGATTTTGAACTTCAAACGTGCTGCAGATGCGTACTTTTCATTTGAATCTTCCCTGAGGACCCGATCAAAAACCATGACAACCAAATTTTGGAACATATTTCAACATGTCGAATTTTTCAACTTCATTCCTTTTTCCTTCATCAGACATTTTTGTCTTCTTTTCTTCTCTCTCCATCAATGGCAACAATTTCTTCTGTCGCCTATCTTGTGTAAGGACGCTCCACTATCAACAATCTTACGACTATCGAAAGTTCCTCCTGGAACATCCTACACACTCACTCAGAGATTAGTTGGAGAGTGGGACCCAAGCCTTCACAGACTTGGGTCGTCCGTCATCATCGAGGATTGTGACATCCATTTCCCGATGATTCGGAATTGATGTAGCTCCCCCTGAAACAATTTCCAATTTTGGTTTCCAAATCTGTTTTTGTTCTTCATGTTTAACATTTGATTTAACAGATTTTGTTTGGGCAACCTCCGGTTTTAAAACCTTTTCAACATTTTTCCGTTGTTTCTTTCTCTGTTTCACTTCTTGTTGTTTAACAAGACGAGGGTCTTGTTTTGGTGAAACAAATCTTTTATGGTAATTGTTACCATGGGGGGCATCAACTTTTGCTTTCAACTTATGAAGATACGGACAGTTTCGAATTATGTGTCCAATTGTACCACATTCAAAACACATTCTCCGCTCTACAAACCTCGGAGAAACATGTGATCGTCTTGTCGATGATGATGAACTTTGTGATCTCGAGGTACTAGGTCTCGAACAGTTTGGTTCGTTTCTTTTCAACACTGTTGCTTGTTTAACAAAATCTAAGTTAGATTTATTTTCAAACGTTTCAATTTTGTCCGTTCCCTTTGACTTCACAAAGTTCACATTCTTTTTCTTCTTCTGATTCGGCTTCCTTGGATTTTGAGTCGGTGTTTTACCTTTTGATTTGGCATGGTTTTGCTGTTTTTGCACTGTTGGTAACTTTTGATTGCCAAATTGTTTTCGAACTTCGGCCTTTGGGATAGGAGGGCACTGTGTTACAGTAACACGTGATCCTGTCTTTCCCAAAAACTTACTTGTCGAATTTTCAAAAACTTTACTTATTAAAGATTGATTAACATTCTTTATAGGAAAATCTTTGTCTGAGTAAATTTTATCATCACCAATAAGAGTGTACAGTAAATCCACACTCCCCGACTCTTGGGCAGATGTGGACTCGGTTGGAACAGTCTTAGCGGGTTTTGCAGGAGGATCACAGAGAATATGATTCTCAAGAGGTATGTCCTCTTCTTTGATTACCGCATCAGACTTTTCCGAATCAGTATCATCGGATTCATCATCAGAAGAATCAGTATCCTCAATCACAACTGTAGGATCCTGATTCTGTTCAGCAGAAGACACACATGTATCTGCTGACACATCTGACTCTGATGATACTTCTTTCTTGTATCCGAGACCTGTTGCACATTCTGCTGCAAATTCCTTAACATCTAGAGGAACAGATGGTTCAAAATGAGTTCTATACTCCTCATCGGGCAGTGCATCATAATTGTGTCTGACAGGTGGTGGACATTGCTTATATCCGATGCATGTGACATCCTTTTTCTCTTTCTGCACATCAATGATGTGATCCAACACATAGCTAGAGCTTAAATAGCTATCTAACTTGAGTC
This sequence comes from Helianthus tuberosus, assembly GCA_030545235.1. Lineage (NCBI taxonomy): Eukaryota > Viridiplantae > Streptophyta > Magnoliopsida > Asterales > Asteraceae > Helianthus > Helianthus tuberosus. The sequence goes on from CM060451.1 coordinate 31,222,422, forward strand.
GGATCGCCTCACTTTCTGTTTTAACACAAGCCATTTCCTTTTGCATTACCTCAAGGCGAGTTATATACAAGTTAATGTCAGTTTGTTTTCTGGAAACCATTTTTGTTAACTCGATTTTATCTTTCTTTAATTTTTCAATCATCGATTTAAAATCCTTCTCATGGTTTTCATAAAACATGTTGGCTTCAGTGCACTTTGAAAGATCAACAGTCAATTTCTGATTATGAATAAATGTCACATCATATTTCTCTTGCAAAGCCTCGTGTTTGCTTTGCAATTCACACCACTTATCATTCACTGAAACATGTTTGTCTTGCAAGTCAAACAAACTAGCTTGTAAAGCATCATGTTTGCCTTGCAACTCAGACATGTTTGCCTCTAAATCAGCACATTTAACACTCAATCTATCACAATTATCACAAATAACAGCAGTGGGTTCATCGACACATACCTGACTTGATGAACTGTCGACATTAGCCATAACGGCTGAATGGAGAGAAGACGAAGAATATGCAGCTTGATTCACCAATATAGATCTTCTATGATTTTCTGCTGCAGCTTCTCCCAATAGCCCATCAATATCTGCATCAACTGACGCACTTGACGTGTCATCCAAACGATCATTGCCTGAACTCGAGGATTCCTCATCTGAACTTCTGCTGTAACCAGAAGAGTCTTCATCCTCAGAAGATTCACCACCATTGGCGGAAGATTCTCCACCACTGGCGTGATTTAAATCCTTGACAACCTCAGCAAAACAAGCTGTTCCAACTGGAGCATCACTACTCAACTTGATTGACCAATCACTGCTTTCATACACTTGAACCACAAGTGCCTGGTTAGTATTTGATGGTCCTGCTTGGCTTTGGTTGTTGACAGGTATCAACGTACGCTCACTGTTCCTGTTCTGATTCTGTTGGTCTCCTTGATCTCTGAAAGGGTTCTGGTTCCCATACTGAGCTGGCTTAACAGGAACTTGAATGGGATTGCCATGTAGATCAGTTGTCACAGGAGGCCTTTGGGTTTGCTGTTGAGGCATTGGTTGAGGAACTGGTTGAAGCGGATTTCCATACATGTCTGTTGTTGGAAGAGGAGTGCCATACAAGCTAGTGCTAGACACACTTGTTGGTCCTGTAGATCGAACAGGTAATGGATTTCCGAACATGTCAGTTGTTTCGGTATTTCGAACAGGTAAGGGGTTTCCGAACATATCAGTTGCTCTGATAGGTCGTTTCGGTTCGGGAGACGGAGTACCAAAATACATATCAGAATTTACCGCCGGCCTATTCCATCTTGGATTCATTTTTGATCAAGAATAATAATACTTGAAAATCACACCTCAAAACAAGCAATTTAAACCACTAATACAAATATATAATTTTTTTTTTTTTTAAATATCTAGACAACACAAAATCCCACAAAACAAAAATCCGACGGAACAAGTCTTGTGATACAACGCGATGAACCACACTTCTTGAAAGATAGGCGACGAAAACGAGCCCAAACAGAAGCCCAATCTTTGTTGTGCAAGCCCAATACTTGTGCGAATAATAAAGTCTTGTGCGACTAATTGAAACTTGTGTGATCAAGCAAATCTTGTGCGACCCAACTAAACAAATCTTGACCGACTTCAATCCCAAATGAATAAATCTTGTGCGACTAAATATTAACAGCCCAAATAGAATTCCAACATAAGCCCAATTGAAGCCCACTTCTTGTGCGAGTAAACTGGCTTGTGTGACTTTAAGATCTTGTGCGACTAACTGTCTAAATCAAATCTGTTATGTTGAATATCGATGAAGCTGGAGCCCAAACAGAAGAGATTTTCGAAGGATCAAAATTTCGAAAGATCAACAAATTTGAAAGATTCACAATTTGAAAATATCCTTATCTTTCGAAGCTTGTTCGAAAGATCAGCAAATTTGAAAGATTCACAACTTGTTCGAAAGATAGTTATCTATCGAAGCTTCCCTGATCGAAAGATGACCTAAACACCTTGTGTGATCTGACACATTGACTTTGAAACCACCTGACACAATACTCCCACTTTCGGCTCAAAGTATGATCAATTCACCAACCATTTGTACTATTATAATCCAATAACAATTTTCAATGCATTAACACTTTGATATCAACACTATGCAGATCAAATACACAAGCAGACAAGAACAGTTTGAAGAACTTCATGAACCGTTTGAAGATAAGAGGTTTCTGGAAATGACTATGCTTATATCTTCAACCCAAAAAAAAATTCTATCATACTAACATGCACTAAAACAAGATCTCCAGCAACACTTTTAGCAAAAACAACAGGTTTTATCAGATTCTTTTAGCAAACCATGCAGATTTTCGAAGTTTTAAAAACAGAAAATTTCCAGAAACTACAAGCTTTTAAAACCCGAAAAACAACCCGAAAACGCTCGGTTTTAACAAGGAGAAGAGCCAAGGCTCTGATACCACTTGTAGGTCCGGCTAGGAGAATCTAGTCGCCTAATCCTTGTTATCGAACACGTCCGGTTGTGCGGAATCCAACCGGAAATGCAAACCGAGATCGAGAAAGTGAACAATACGTAAAGATATCAACGATTAACAGTTACGTGTATTGATTTCGACAAAGTTTCGGTACAATATTTGACAAATACAAAGCTCACCGGAACTTTCTCTCACTACACTCTCTCTCTAGTTTTCTGCCTCACTTTTCTACTGGTTCTCACACACACACCTGGATATTTATATCCATCACCGTATGTCTGGTCGAAGGATCAGAATTACTGATCGAAACATCATCCTTCGATCATGCAACCATCGAAGGATCCACATATGCTTCGAAGGATGACATATCCTTCGAAGTTATCAAGCTCATCCATCGAAGGTTCTGACCCATGAAGGAAGCTGATTGGCCCAAAGTGAAGGTTACATGCACGTTCATTTTCTTCAAATATGCATATTGTAGAAAAGTCAAACACATGACATCATCATGATGATGTCATGATGATGTGTCAAGCGGGAACCGGCTCGCGGCGCTCCGTGCTTCGCGTGACGAACTCTGGGACGCACGACGGAGGAATGTCATGACGTCGGGCTTGATCCGAACCTAACCGGGTCGAACCGAACCAAGTCGCGTCGAGTCGAGTCGCGTCCACATATATGTATCAACATACATTACCTTATCTTCCTCGACACATTTACTTATTGCAATTACTGCCTCGGTTTTCTCTAACCAACATAGTGCAGCAGTCGCCCCTTCGTTACCTGCAAACTCAGCTGGTTTACAGGCAAGAACCTCCTTGTAAGTGCAACCAGGTGTTGCAGCTTTCATTTTCTTAAGGAGTGGTGCTTGCATCCCATCATTGTTGTTATTAGTATGGTTGCCGCCTCCATTTACATTATTACTAAAATTGTCGCCTTGTGTGCGTTTACTAGGAATAATTTGTTGTGGTTCAACAGGTTTCTGGGTAGCAGCAAGGATTGCTGGAATAGCTTTGGCTATTCCTTGAGTAACGATATTTTCTATATCTTGCCTAGTTATAAATTGATCCTCCGGGTTTTGCTCAGATTGGTTAACCTCGTTAACTGGTTCATTATTAGCGTTTTCCATCTGATAATTAATATATATAATTTATTAGTATAGAATAAATAGCAATTATACACAAAACAATCATACAATTTTCTCAACACACATATAGCCAAAATTATCGATTTCTCGATTCCCATTTTATATATTATGCATCATTACACACCGTTATCTTACAAAGGTTTTATTGGTAAGTTATTTTACAGACTTATTTTATTATTACTATTACTATTATATAATCATAGATTCACCACCATCCTATCCCTGGGTATTTTAGAAGCGACGTTCCCTCTCGTCGTACTTCCAGGAGATCTGTTCTCCTACCTCACGAATCCTATTCCCCACACCTATCAGCTCCTCACCAAAATGGAGGAGTTCAGCTAAGTTTTCATTGCTCATTGGTGGGTTTGGTATAGGTTCTGGGTCGAACTGAGGGAAAAACGTATAAGGGTTATTAAGTAGGTTTTGAAACTGCCAGTCGTTGGTCCACCATTCATCCATTCCTAGAGGTTGGGTGTGGATCAGAGGTTCTGGGATGGCTGGTTCCAAATTTATTGGAAGTTGAGTTTCAGCAGGATAAGGGTAAAGGTTGTTATTTATGGGCCTGAGAATATCACAGCTTGCCAATATTTGATCCAACTCTTCTTGTAATGGCAATTCGTCGACTTGCTTAGAACTTTCCCCAATTTCCATTTCTACTTGCCTGGAATCTTCCCCAATTGCAATTCCTTTTCCTTTATCTATGGGATTCTCTATTTTGGGAATTCTCCTAGTTGTTGGTTTCCTCCTGCGTACATGTCTCCAACCTACAAATCTTCTCCTTTTCTTGGGCTTTGGTTTCTCTGGAGGTGGAGCGTTGAATTCCATAGGTTCTTCTACATCGGGTATGTAACCAGTAAAGTCTTTGGAAACTTCTATTTTTACCGGATAAAGATTGAGACTCTGAAGGGCTTCAGATAACTCATTCATGCTGTTTAGCATATATGCAAAATACACACAAAATGCTAAGTTAAAATTTTATAACAAAATTTTCACACATAATTTTTCAAGTATTATTGCATACTTTGTGGTTAATTTATTACAAAGGACAACTGACAATTAAACATACTAGGGTTTATTGGAAACATATTTATTTACTGAGTAAAGTTTCTGGCTTGTAGGTGATAAAGGTGCTAATACTGGGTCAGGGTATTTTAAAGATTTGCATTTACTGCTACAGTGGCTAGCATATAGAGATCTGCCCATTTTTCATCTAACTTGTCTTCCCATGGTGGGTTATTGCCTAATTTCTGAATTTCCTGATTAACTCTCATTTCTTTTGATTGAGATTTCTTTATTTTCTCCTGACTTTTCCTAATAATCAAACTTCTTTTATTAGGAGAAAGTGGTTCCTCATAATGGCCTTTACGGACAAATATTCCCTCCTCAGTATCTACTGAGTATTTTGAGGATTGGGATGAACTTCCCTTTTCTTTTGGCGAACTATCTAATTTAAGATAGATGTTCGAAAGCTTTTGCTTACCCATACTGTAATTAACAAATAGTCAGTTAATAAAACACATAATCACAAAATGGCAATCAGTAAAATTAAGTATTTTCTAAATACTTAATTAGCTTAAATCAGTGGCTCTGATACCACCTTTTTCTATCACGACCCCCGACCCGGTTTGACCCAGTTCAGGAGCCGCGGGACAGAAAATCCCGTGGTATTATTTAATTGAGTTTACAGCGGAAGATTTTAACAGGATCTTTTTAAAACTGCAAATGCCTGATTATTTTATTTCATAATTTGGGATAAAACCCCGGTACTTTACAATAAGGTGATTTCACTGGGAAATCTTTATTTTACAAAACATGTTTCCTTATTTATATTGAGCCACTTCCTTAAGCTTGTAGTGCTTCACGGCACTTTTCCTGGATCATAACAGATCACCTGAAACATGTTTGAAAAAGGTTTTGTCAGCGGAAAATACTGGTGAATCATTCTTTTTACTAAAACGACACGTTGTTATAATTTACAGTATTAAGAGCGATTACAATGTTTCCATATATCAACCAACTACCCACGATATTTGTCACTCGACCATCCATTGGTAACCTCATTGTCCAATGGTGTCTGTGACTGTGGTCATATCACCCCTTGGCTAACTCGTTGTCCAATGGTGACGGTTATCAAGTAATGTATACAAAACCCCACATACCGGCTGTAATTTGGTGACTACAAAGACTAAATCCCTGTAATTATAACTTTGAAAACATTTAAGAATTTATAAAGTACTTTGATAAAAAGAGAATGACTCACATTGCAGATTTAACGGCAGAGTTTAAGCCTACGGTTTAGCCTTGTAACCTAAATTAATAACATGCACACGAACTAGGTCAGTAACTAATACAACATTTACGATAACTCACGAGATTAAACCCTCACAACGAATGACAAAGTGCGATACTTAAACATCCATCGAATTCACGACGAATGACAAATCATAACCCTAATGTGGGCAGCACTTAAACATCCATTGGATAGTTTTAATCGATCGGACATTGAATCGTAGCAGCGATCGAGTTAATACCCTGTATCGTAGCAGCGCCTCGTTATATTAATTGATTTTTCTACTTCAGAGTATTATACTTTAGTTTTTGAAAGTTTTCATTGACACAGAATGAAAGCCCCTGAGCTAAGCTATTTATAGCTGAAATTGGAGGTCCACGCGGCCCGCGTAAACCTTGGAACATCTTTACGCGGCCCGCCTAACCACCTATTCTACGCGTAGGGTTGATTGGTCATGAGTAGGTATGCCAGCTGGTCAACACGTGTATCCGGAACACTTATCCGGTCAACCTAGCTTTGACGCGGCCCGCGTAAGCTTTCCTTAAGGCTTACGCGGCCCGCCTAAAACCCATATTTCTTGATTTTCTTGATTTTTGATATGGATTAGGGTTTCAGGGGTCCGGGTTTTCACTTACGTATAAAATTGGGACATTTTTGAGAGTCCTTACACGAGTCGACCCAAACCACGAACCGCGAAACGCGAGATGAGCCGATCCAAAACCCGCACATGTAACCATTCTGACCCGAACCGCGACCGAAGTTGACTGTTGACTTAAACCGCTGACCAAAGTTGACCAACTTGACCCGAACCGCGAACCGAAACCACACCGGGTCTGACCCGCTGACCTATTGGCCCAAACCTGAACCGAACTTAACCCAAAACTCGAACCATCTCAGAATCCCGAAACACGAATCTGAGTCTGACCGAACATAACTCGAACATCATCATCAACATAACCATCATCGCCTTCAACGGCCGGCACCATCACCGACATAACCATCATCATCCTCATCAATAGCATTTCATCATCACCTTCAAATTTTCAGTAAATCAAAGGAAACATAGGGGTTACCGGAGAATTTTTCGGAAACATAGAAAACCACCGCCGCCGTAATCGGTGGCGCTGCCGCTGGCTCCGTCAACGACCTCCGTCTTCAACGCCATCATACCACCACCGTTTCCCTCTCTCCTTGGTCTCTCACTCTCTCTTGCTGTGTTAGAGCCGCCGCACACCACCACCAGTTGGTGGTGGCCGGCCGTAATTCTGCAACAAGGGGGGTGTGCGTGTATTTCCCGACGGTATCAACCGCCGACAGCCTTCGGCTCCTCCCTTGTGGTCGCCGGCTTCCTGAATCGAGGGGGTGGGAGTGAGCTGAGAGGTGTAAGGGTTGAGGTATTTGTGTGTTTGTGTGTTATGGATGAGTGTTTTAGTTTCTTTGTGAGTGTGAGTAGGGATCGAGTGATGGAAGGAGAGATGGACAACTTTCTAATTTCATTTTTTAAGGGTGACTTTCTATGTACTGACCAGTAATAGGTCACTGAGAGCTTGTTGATGACAAGCTCCCATCAGCCCCGCTTACCGAACGCGATGTTCTATCGGGCCCCGGCAGGCGTGCTAGCAGACCTTCGCCTGGAAACCATACTGCCTCCACACGAGAGACTCGCTGGGGTAACAGCTGGATGAAAACCGGGTTGCCCTCAGGACCGCTACATGCCTCGGTAGGTAACGATCCATCATTGGGACGTCCCGCACCATAAGCCACAAGTTGGAGTCGAACCGGCGACCTCCCAAAGGGAAGAAGCCGGCCTAACCAATTGGGCTATGGTGGGGATCTTTCTAATTTCATTTTGAGTGTGTGTGTGTTATTTAGTTGCACACAAGTGTTTTATAGAGGTGTATGAGATCTTTGTAAGATCATGTGTACAAAAAAATCTCTTATAAAGATTTTATAGAGATTTGTAGGGATTTAGTAAAGATGTAAGATTTGAAGAGATTTTGGAAAGATTTACAAGAAAAATCTTGTAATAAAGATCTAATATATTATGTGCAGGTTTAGGCTTGCGGGTTTTGGGCTTGGGCCCAGGGCCCACAAGCCCATCTCGTGTGCAAGTGGCCCGTTATTCCTACGAGACCCGTTGTCAAAACCCGAACTCCGTTTAACGTCAAAATATAAAATTTTAGTATTAGAATACATAAAATACGGTCGGTAGTAGTTATTTGCGCGCCCGTTCGTCGATTACGGTAATAATCGCGAAAAATTGTATCGTTGCCGTCTTTAATCCGTTTTTCGATCCGGTTTCGACTGTAGTCACTAAACTTTAATTACGAAGCTAAAATATATTGTAAAAACTTAATATTTGTCGGCGTTGTCAGTATTCTGTATAGTATCAGTTCGTTGTCGCGCAATATTCCGCAGATTTTTCCGTATACCACCGTTCGCGCACTGTAAAGTCGTATAGACGTTCCTAGGCACTCCAAAGGCCTAATTAAGTTAATTTGCGCTGTAAACACTATTTATTATCGCGTTAAGCACCTGCTAATCACGTTATTTAAGAGCCGTAAATCACCGGTTGTCACAGTATTGGCGTCGTATTCCGGTGTGTACGTATTTTCTTAATAAATATCCAATATATATATCCAAAACAATATATTTTCAAGTCTCACTTAGAAAATATATATAAACTTATTTTATCCAAATGTATTTCAAGTCTATCCAAGAAACATATATTTTTCCCAAAAATCATACGTCTTCTAAAAACTCTAGGAAAATATATTTTTACTTCTCAAGAATAGTATATTTTCTCCTTGTCGAAAATATGATATGTTTTTGCAATAAAAGTCATATTCTCATTTCTTTTGTATCCAAAATAATATTTACCAAAAATATACTCATAAATGTATTTTCTGGAATATTTGGTAAGTTACATTTCTTGTTCGGTTTCACAATATTATGTGTGTAACTTGTATATTTATTCTATGAGATTTTTTAGTAATATTTTGGATTGCAATTTCTTGGTATTTGACAAGTTATATTATTTTAACCCTAAAATAATATAACTACTACACAAAGCATACAAATATTCACACACATCATGTCTATAATGTAAATATATATTTTAAACACATATTTATCCATTTTTATTTACAAAAACCAACCTCCAATACTTGTATTTTTGTTACAAAAATTATGGCAAGGTTTATATTGAAAACCATAGTTAAAATACACTTGTAAATATTTGTTAGAAAATATTTTTCTAAGTGTTTATATTTTTAGAAAATTTTTCCATAGTTTTCCCTAAAAATGGAGGTGTCCATGCTATCAAAGCATATTATTTTCTTTTTAAAATTATTACCAACAATCAACCTACACTTACCAAGTGCCAAAACAATGCTATTTATGCAACAACATGAACTTGAACTTTTATAAAAACTTGTAGTAGCTTACTATGTTGTTAAGTAAGCCTTGTTACCCTTAAAAATATGGTTATTTGTTAGTAAATCTCATTCTTGTAAAATTTAGTCTTTTACAACTCGTATGATGATTTTCCCAAAAAGCAATCTTCTTGTATTTTTCTTGTTAACAATGTATTTCTATACTTGATTCACCACTAAAACATGGTTGCTTTCTTTAAAATCCTTGATTATGTAAAGCTTGTATATAACTTCAGTTTCTTGAGAAAATATTTCTTGAAGTCATCCATTTACAAGACTTATGTTGGGTTTAAATCATCATTACGTATGGGAACAATTTTTATTATTCAAGTTCATGTATACACAAGGTATGATCATCTTGGTCTTTCACAAGATTATCACCTTAACTTACTAGATCATGTGTTTAATCACAATCTAGTGGGTTCCATATGATGCCTAACATCATAAACACAAGAATCAACCATCAAGAAGCAAAACAATACTTAAACAACATAGTTCATCAAGATTTCTTCATTTATCAAGCTTATGTTCATGTTCCATGATTATGTTCTTTAGTGTTCTTCAAGTTATTCATTATGTATCATTCTTTAACCACTTGAAATAGATGTAAAATGAAGAGTAGAAGATCTTACTACTAGCTCAAGGCTAGGGAAGATTACTAGAAGAAATGGAGTGGATAAAAGCAAACGGTGAAGGTCCTTCAACTTCCGAAAGCTCCAAGCTTCCTAACTTAGCTCCTTACACCTATGTAGCACCTTAGAATGGATGAATGGAAGCTTGAAAGTGATGGTGGTGGTGTGGTGTTCTTGGCCGAGACCAAGGGAGAATGAGGGAGAACGTAGGGCTGTAAACGAACCAAACGTTCGGCGAACAGTTCGTGAACCGTTCGGCGGGAAGTTCGTTTGTGTTCGTTCGTTTATTAAACAAACGAACACGAACAAGAAATTTCGTTCGTTTAGTTAAACGAATAAACATGAACATAGGTCACGTTCGTTCGTTTATGTTCGTGAACGTTCGGTAACGTGTTCGTTTGTGTTCGATAGATCATTAATGTTTTTAGTTTTTATATTTATTTAAATACTTCAGACAAATTAAATATTTAATAAGTGTCATTGTATTATATATTTTGTTCATGAACGACTATTTGTGTTCGTTTATTTCCATTTGTGTTCATGAACATTAGTTTGTGCTCATTTGTGTTCGTCAACGTTTGTTTTTGTTCGTTGCCTAAAATTAACAAACAAACACAAACGAACACGAACAAGTTCGTTTCCTTAACAAACGAACACGAACATAAAATCTCGTTCGATAAGTGTTCGTGAACGGTTCGCGGACACATATATTTTCTAACAAACGAACACGAACAATGTCTTGTTCGTGTTCGTTCGGTTCGTTTACAGCCCTAGGGAGAAGTATGGGGGTATTGTGATGAATGAGAAATATGAGCTAGGGTCTTGTGATTTATATAATCTATTATCCAATGCACCAAGATCTTCATAGATTTTATGTATCTAAAGTACAAGGCAATATCAAGTAACATATCTAATAAGATCAAAATGAATCAAGAAAAATCAAGGGTGGGGCCACCCTTGGTGACCGTCCACCATATGGGGGGGGGGGGGTCTTGGTTGTGGTTGAATGACGAGTTAGACAATCTAGTTAGTTTTCAAGTATAATGTTTAGTGCTTAAGTTAAATATGGTGTTATATAGTGTGTTAGGGTGTTCGGGGCTCATAACTAGTTCAGAAACATTAAAACAATGCTTCTAGTAAAATTTAGTGTTTCGGGCAGTGTCCGATTGTTCGGTTAGATACTGGTTCGTTAAAGTGCTAAACTATATCGTTTAGTGTTCGTTATGTACCCTTTTGTGACACTTATAATTCCCGGCACTTATGAAAACATTTAGGACCATTTAGTCATGTTTCTGCATAATATTAATGTATTTAAATGCTGATTTGCTGAATTTTCTGTAGAATTCTGCACTTTAGGTAAGTTTTTGGCACTTTCCGGCACTTAAACTATTTCCTAGAAAAGCAGTTTTGTGGTCCTTACTTCCCTACACACCATACTAATGTAGTACTTGGTTTCTGGCCCATACTGGTTCTCAAAGCACTGTCCGTCTATGACTGAACTTCGTCAGCATTTTTCTGGGTTATCCGCTAACTGTGCTAACTGTGCTTTGTGCACCATTTATGTCAATATGTTTGCATGCATTCAATGATGTGTCATTTGCAGTATGTGATGCTCATGTAAGTATAATGCAGTAATCAGAAAGCAATTCCGGTCATAAATTGTAAATCAGCACAGTCATTAAGCACTAATCGTCATTTAATAATTGTACGGATGCATGTAAATTTGACGGTTGTCACACGAGACCTCTGTTCATGTTCGTTCATTTAACTAATCGAACGAAATTTCTTGTTCATGTTCGTTCGTTTATTAAACGAACGAACATAAACGAACTTCCCGCCGAACGGTTCACGAACGGTTCGCTGAACGTTCGGTTCGTTTACAGCCCTAAAATTATTAGTTCAACTTTGACTTTTGAAAAAGTCAAATATCATAACTTAATATTTGATATGGATTAATAAAGGCACTAATAATCACATATGATAAAATCTTATTCTTATGGTGTATACGGGTCGTATAGAAGTGCTTGCAGATGGGTGTGGAGGATGTACAGGTTGATCGCCCGTACGAGCGATGGAGCGTGAGACCACGTGTGATGCCTCCACCGGGTGTGGAGGAGAGACTGGCTCAGGTCGAGTCAGATGTAGCTGCTGTACGGGTGGACGTATCCCGTATAGGGGTGGACGTATCGCGTATGCAAAGCGACATACAATGGATGGTGGAGGCAATTATTGCTATGCATTTTGGCGCGCCTCTACCCCCACGAGCTGGCGCTGCACCACCGTCGTCTCCGCCGTAGCTGCTTTTTGTCTTTTGGTTTAGTTGTTTTACATTTGAAACAATGTAAATATTTATCTTTTGTTGTTTTAGATGTAAAACATTGTAATATTAATCTTACTAGGTGGACACCCGTCCGATGGACGTGTTGTTATTATTATAAGAGTAAATTGCCATTTTAGTCCCTGAGTTTTGTCCAAATTTGCCATTTTAGTCCAAATAGTTTTTTTTCGCCTCTGGGTCCCTGACTTTTCCCTTTTGTTGCCATTTTGATCACATACACTAACTCCATCCAAAAACTACATCTTTAACCAGGGTTATTTTGGGGATTTTCATTTTAAATGTTTTCAATTGCCATTTTGATCCAATTCCAAAAAATCAAAAAAATTCCAAAAAATTTTAAAAAATAATAAAAATTCTAAAAAATCATAAAAATCCAAAAAATTCTAAAAAATCCAAAAAATCCGTTTCGGCGCGAACCGTTTTGAACCCGAACCGTTTCGAGCTGAACCGTTTCGACGCGAACCGTTTCGACCCGTACCGTTTCGACCCGAACCGTCGTTTCAAGCCGAACCGTTTCGACCCGTACCGTTTCGAACCGAACCGTGCCGTATCGAACCGAACCGTTTCGAGCTGAACCGTTTCGACCCGAACCGTTTCGAGCTAAACCGTTTCGACGCGAACCGTTTCGACCCGTACCGTTTCGAAGCCGAACCGTTTCAAGCCGAACCGTTTCGACCCGTACCGTTTCGAACCGAACCGTGCCGTATCGAACCGTTTCGAGCTGAACCGTTATGACGCGAACCAATTCGACCCGTACCGTTTCGACGCGAACCGTTTCGACCCGTACCGTTTCGAAGCCGAACCGTTTCGACCAGTACAGTTCCGAACCGTACCGTACCGTTTCGAACCGTGCCGTATCGAACCGAACCGTTTCGACCCGTACCGTTTCGAACCCGAACCGTTTCGAGCTGAACCGTTTCGACACGAACCGTTTCGACCCGTAACGGTACGGGTCGAAACGGTTCGGGTTCGAAACGGTACGGGTCGAAACGGTTCGGGTCGATACGGCACGGTTCGGTTCGATTCGAAACGGTACGGGTCGAAACGGTTCGCGTCGAAACGGTTCCGCTCGAAACGGTTCGGCTTCGAAACGGTACGGGTCGAAATGGTTCGCGTCGAAACGGTTCAGCTCGAAACGGTTCGGTTCGATACGGCACAGTTCGGTTCGAAACGGTTCGGGTCGAAACGGTTCGGCTTCGAAACGGTACGGGTCGAAACGGTTCGCGTCGAAACGGTTCGGGTTCGAAACGGTTCGCGCCGAAATGGATTTTTTGGATTTTTAAGAATTTTTTGGATTTTTTAGAATTTTTATGATTTTTTAGAATTTTTATTATTTTTTAGAATTTTTTGGAATTTTTTTGATTTTTTGGAATTTCTTTAATTTTTTGGAATTGGATCAAAATGGCAATCGAAAACATTTAAAATGAAAATCCCTAAAATACCCCTGGTTAAAGATGGAGTTAGTGTGTGTGATCAAAATGGCAACAAAAGGGAAAAGTCAGGGACCTAGAGGCGAAAAAAAACTATTTGGACTAAAATGACAAATTTGGACAAAACTCAGTGACTAAAATGGCAATTTACTCTTATTATAAGTATTATAAGTACAATGATAAAAGTTTTTGTCTACGTTTATATGTAAAATATGATGTGAAATTATTTAATGAATTCACATTCGCATTATACTTAAGAATACATTAAACTTGTCGACTGATTAAGTTTAGACACAAGAGAAGCATAATGAACCCACAAAACATGTTTAATTTCACTAAATGATTTAATTTCACTAACAAAGAAAACGCAGTAATTAAAAATATATTATCTAATACATCATCTAGTAGTAAAACACGTGCGAAAACACGGGTGGTTTTTAGAAAAACCATGCATACCACATTTTATTAAACGACGAATGACTATACATTTTTTAACGTTTAATTAAAAATAGATTATAAAAAAAACGGAACATCTTTTAAATAACAAATAAATAATAAATAAAAGGGAACATCTTTTAAATAACAAAAAAATAACAATCAAGCACACATTGTTCTATAAATAACAAATAAATAACAATCAAGCACACATTGTTCTATATTCCATGATCGTATACCTTGAAACATCTCTTGATGTAAGATCCTTCATTGTTGGGGTATAACTCATGCCTCGTTACATACCTTTTTGCCTCGACTTCAACTATAAAACGCGCCCATATCTTTTTCTCTCGGGATTCCATGATGCCCCTCAAAATGCTCAAACTGAAACCGCGGATTACATCTACTATTTCGATAAAAATCCATTTTCTTCGCAAATCATCTGCAATAGAAAGGTATTTTGTGGTTAATTTTTTTTTGCAAAGTAAGCAACATACAAAAAAATCATATCTTGTGTTATTTAACTTTTTTATCTCTATGAGCATTTGTCCCGGGGTACTAAGGTCCTCTACTATTAGCGGACAACTCATCGTTTGATTTGCGACCTCACATGCCCATGTCACGCCTCTGTTGTTCGGATTATTTGAATGGTTATTCTGAATGACGCCATTATACTGAAAAAAACATAATCTTCAGTTACAACAAGATTTAAGAGTTTAAAATGAGCCTATGCATGTAAAGAGATGAACTATGAGTCTATGATCACCTTTGGCTCACCAGTTGCCATGTGATGATATCAGCTGACCATGCTCCACAAACGACCCTTCTCCAACCAACGAATAACCAGGACCTGCAAATTTCAAATAAGTTATCACCTCCACCAACGCTTCATTTACACACTATTTAACCACTCAATAGAACAAATAGAGAACAAATTAAGCGACTAACTATTACCTACTTTCAATTGATCAATGGGCCGAGAGTTCATCAACGGCAGGGCTGTTCGGCTTATATCAGTTGTAAGCAAAATAGCAAATCACTAAATCATTATTATTAAATCAGTTTTAGCCAATCGCCTGTTTAAAATATGTTACCTTGATATATATATATATAAAACTGGAAATAAAATCAACTATCTTTGATCATCAATTCGGGTGACAGCTAGCCTTCATGTCCTTTAATCCAACCAAAAAACCCTACAATAAAGTTTTGAGTTGCCAACCAAAATGAGTTAATGTTCCAGATGTAATTTTCTCAGTAATAAAGTCGATGTGCTCCTTCATTGTATCAACACAAGAAATGTAAAATTTGATAATGTTCTTATGCTTAAGCATTTTAAGTAATTGAACTTCTGAGTATAGACGCTCCAGCTCCTCCGAATTCCAAGCTACTTCAATTCCTTCCAAATCATCAAATGCTTTGTATCTAAATTCCCAATAATCAAAGAATCTAAAACTTACATGAAATTAAAACATAAACCTATTGATAACCTAATATCAAATAAAAAAATAATGCTAAATAAGGACATTGTTTTGAAAGACCATTTACCCAGCACTTCTTTATACTGCAAATCATCCATATTTCAACATCAATGATGCGTGTGAAGTGTTATATTTATTAGGTGTATATTTTAAGCCCCTTTAACACTTATTTTTAGCCAAGTTTTAAATTTATAAAACACGATATTTTACTAACACTAAACACACATATGGGCAAGTGCACCCATCGTGAGCGTAGTATAGCGTTGGTAAGATACCGAGGTCGTCCAAGGACACAAGAGCTTTTAATACCGGTTTATCCTCAACGTCTAATCAAAATAAAAAGTTTAGAAAAATGTTTTAAACTAAGAAAAATAAAAACTAACTAAAATGCTGAAAATAAAAATAAAAAAAAACAGATAGACAGGATGAATCACTTGGTTCCGACTCGTATCTAGTGTAACCTTTGATTATTTCCGCACTTTTGCACATAATTAAGAGATTATCTTAGTTATTGTAGTAGGCCCCTCTTTTGAAGGTGACGTTACCCTCACCCCAGTAGTTTGAGTCAGCAAGGATACAATCCTAAAAGGGTGGATTATTGGAAGATAATGAATTAAGTTATTAATGCAATATTATGGTAGGCCCCTCTTTTGGAGGTGACGTTACCCTCGGCTAAGTAGTCTGAGTCAGCAGGGATACAGTCCTAAATAGCCGGGTTATAGTATTAATAGTAGTTAACTTATGAGGGGATCAAAGAGTTTGGACCCCCGCCATCCAATACCGTGAAGTATTGAAGGAGGTCCTACTAAATTTGACCCAGGTCCATTGCAGGACCTCTAAACGCTGAACAATGGCAAGACCTTTACCAAACCGTTCCCTTAACCCCCGACCAGGTAGCCAACATACCTCCATATAGACCGTGGAGATATGAATGGTGAAAATCTTTTATTTTATATAGACAGTAAAATAATTTCAAGACACCACGGACAAACGATAAAGAAAGATCACCTTCAACATAAGCAACTAGTTATTAAAGTCATTAATACGAAACCAAATAAAAAGTGCAAAAGATTAGAAATAAAAAGTATTACACTAGACACTTTGTCTTCACCAAGTGATGTAAGAGACTTAGGCAAACATGGCCTTGATTGTCAAGAACTCTTACGACCAATCTTGGATCCCGAGACGACTCACACACTCTACGATGGACAATGGATGATGGTGGTGGATGATGGTGTTATGGTGGTGGTGGGTGGTGGGTGAAGTGTGAGAGAGGTGGTGTGCCAAGGGATGGTTTGAGCTTGAGCCAATCACTTCTATTTATAGGCTGAACAGAAGCTCGGGCACGGCCCCGTGTCCACATCCTTCTCTTTCTTCATTAATTGCAGCTTTGTCTTATTAGTTGACCACGCCCCCGTGTCCGCTGAGCACGACCCCGTGGTGCAGAAGAATCTTTGTACTATGCAGATTTGCTGGATTGTGCGAATCTTATAGTTGACCACGGCCCCGTGGTGGGCAATAGAAGCTTCTACCACTTTGTCTTTTCTGCTGACACTTGGGCACGCCCCCGTGCTGGCTGAGCACGGGGTGTGTTCAGTCTTCTGATCTCTTGTTTTGCTTGGGAAGATGTTGTTGTGGGGTCGGGCATGTCACGTTTTGTTCCTTTTCTTGTATTTATGTTAGATTTTGATGTCTTTTTGCTTCTTTTGTTAATTTGAGCTCATTTAATCCTGAAAATACAAAAGGAAGACAAAAGCACACTTTTTCCAACATTAGTACTAAAAAAGGCTTAGTTTTACGCCTCATTTGATGAAATTTATATGTTAATATTTGAACACATCAATCAACTTACAACTCAATATCAAAACCTAACAAATATTACTAAAATATACATCAAACTTGGACTTTTAAAGAGGTAAAACACCTGAACTCCAACTGAGCCTTTGCATCCTCTTACCACATCAAAACCCTGCAATCCTTGAAGCCCAGATGCTAGTTTCTCATAAATCGACCTATTGGGTCGAAGTTGGTACTTGTAGTGAATAATTGTACAAACCTGAAAGAAAACCATCAACTGGATCAGGAGATTAAGCATCCAATAAAGAATGATGGTCAACGGCTAACTTTGTCTTTGTGTCTCTTCCAATTATCTGTTACCTCTTGCAGCCTGGTATGCCTCACTGCATACAGATTCCATCATATATTGTTTTTATCTCAAACACGACAAATAAAAAGTATTACATACATAAAATGAGAATGGATCAAATAGGGTGAACATGTCAAGAGTTTTGGAAAGTTTGTTTTCATTGTATGTACAAGGATTTAAAAGGACATGTTTCAATTCCTTTGTCGTCCCTCTATGAATCCACTCAATTTAGACAAGTTTTATGCAAGGCAAGAGTGAGGTGAGAGGCTAACCTAAGGCTCAATCGAAATTAGACCATGTTTTCTTGTGTTTGCTGGTCCACAAGAAGTAGTTTGGCTGATATTTTACCCTTTCCTTAAATCTGCATGTTTAATTAATATATTGAAATAAGTAGACGATTATATAAGTTGTAAATGTGGCAAAATGGAGGGGTTTGTTATGCTTGTTAGGTATCAGGTCAACAGAGGTAACCAAGGGTTTTCATACACTGTTCAAAGCATCCCAGCTACCTAAATCAAAGCAAACCGGACGGTTTTAAAATTACGCAGTTTGGTTTTGGTGGTTTGAAACTTACAACCGTCTGTGTAAACCAGACCAACTATTTAGCCTTTTTTTGAAGTTTGGAACATGAAACATCTTTATAAGTTTAAAAAATTATACATATGAACCGAAAAAAAAAGTTATAAAACCAAACTGTCAACCAGCCAATCCAGCCGACCACCAAACCAAGCAAGTTTGATATGTTGTTTACCAAAAAAAACATAGTTACTATTTCGGCCAAGAATTGGCCGAACTTCGTGAGCACCCAACTGGTAACTATTTAATAAAAATAAAAACTGACCTGTGCAGTGTCAACTTTCAAATGGTTTGACTTGTCCCCTTTTAACAATTTTGTTAATTTTACCCATGTGATAACTAAACAAAATCAAAACTAAATTATTCATAAATAAAATAGTAGATTATGATATCTAAAACTTGATTCTGATTCAACAGCAGAAAAAACTAACCTTGATAAACATGTCAAAATGAGCATAAAATATCGATTCCACCTTAAAACTGGATTAAATTCTTGCTTATCCTATAGTATACATATCACTGGAACCGTATCCACCTATTTGGAAGGAAAACAACTTGATTAAAAACAATTGCAGCATCATCTACAAATTAATGGGAATATGAGAAACCCTAAATCTCAAATAGTGATGCAAAAATATTACATATACACATGCTGAAATTTGACTAAGCTGCTTCAAAGACTTACCTTAGAGAGAACAAAAAAAAAACAAAACCTAAGTTGAAGAATCCCCGCTTCTCCACTTTCTCGAACAGCCCCGACGTAGTCTTCAGATCATATTTACAATAGAATCTGGGTATAATTTCTGAAACTTAATGACGAAATCCAGTGCTTATAAACCCTAGAAACACCATATTGTCAAAAACCTTAACATACACTATTTTCAAATACGTTATCAAACAAACAACATATTCAATCAAAATATTCAATTAACAACCAATTACACCAACCAGAACAAAACATACCTCTCTTGACTAACAGCATCCCAAATCTGAACCTTGATGATCTTCTCATCAACGCAGATGCTTCTAGTGGCGAATTCTGATTGAGAGCCTACGGGATGTGGGGGAGGCGACTGGCCAAAGAAATTCAAGAGGCTGATGGCGAAGATGAAAAATGAGTTCTGAAAAGAGACATTTAAAATTTTAGTTATCTGTGACGGTGGAAGTAGATCGGATTACGATGGAAGTAGATCAGAGTTTTTGAGGGAGTAGGGGTGTCGACGTAGGGGAGAAATCCTAGGCTTGGAGATTTGATTTTGAAATTTTAAATAAATAAGCCTATTATTAAATTAAAAACTGAAAGAAAGCTTTTGAGAAAATAAAGTTTATAGAAGCCCGAGTTAACGGGACTTAAAATAAACCGAGTCATAGATTCCCCGAACCCACTAATTTAACTAGGAATGTTTAACCTAGTTAAGAAGTGGAAATATTGTTAGAAATAAGTGGGTTGTGGCCTACTTAATAACTAACCAAACAAGAGGGACCAAATTCGGATAACTTGAAAGTTGTATTATAAAAAGGAAATAACAAATTTAAAACACACATGATGTGTGTTATGGGTGTTTTGATCGAACCCAGGAAGCTCCCAAGAGCTTCAAAACTCTAGTTCTTGCTAAATCATCAAATTGAAGGGCCAAATGTGTAACATCCCAAAAACGGGTTTGGTAATCAAACCACGTTAGTAGTAAAGACGGGTAGCGGTAAAAAAAAAATTAACCCGATAAAGTCACCCCGAAAATATAAAACTTTATATTAGAATTATAAAGTATAAATAAACAAGAATTTACTAACTAGGAATTTTAACCTAGTTAGCTAATTTCTAGAAGTAACTTATAATAGGGTTAAAAACAACCAAACTTTATGATAAACAAAAGTACAGGGGCTTATCTTGTAAAATCTGACACTTAATTAGATAAAAAAAAATAACAAGGACCAAACACACAAAAGTGTGTCTGGTCGTACATGGGACGCAGGGGGCGACCAGAGCTCCTCACCAAGCCCTAGTTCATCACATAATTCACAAAATTAAGGGCTCAAATCAAGCTGAAATCGAAAATCGAGCATAGATTATTGATCCTCATCACAAGAGGATTACAAGGTATGTAAAATTTGATGAAAACTCTCAACTCGAAATTCTCATGAAATTGGGAAAATCTGAAATTCATGGTTGCATGTTTGTTTTATGATGATTTAGGAACAATATAGTGTCTAGGGACAAACCCTAGACAAATACAAGTTGAAATCATGTGAAATTTTAGTAAAATCCATGAACACCATTGTAGGTGATTAGTGGGTTATGTAGAACTTGATGAACACTAGGATTTCAAATGTTGTTCTAGTGTAATTTGATATTTATGAAGCGATTTCTGATTTATTGATGTTAACCTTTATATAAAATAGACCGATTGACGTTAAATTTGGCTATATGACAAGTTATGAACTTGAATATGAATCATGTAAATTTCTGCCCATAAGGTGTTTGTTAAAACACCTAAGAGAAAGCTAAGATGTTAAGTTTCGAATAAAAACGCATATTCGAATGACATTGTGAAATATGCGTTATACGTCATGAATGGAGTTCTAAACACATTGTTGATTGAACTCTATAGATAAAGGAGTCGATTTTTCAAGCGGAGAAACCGGAGTGGACATGCGCTTGAAGGGAACGCTTTAAAGGTACGCGACTTGTCGTCTCGTTACATTTATACAAACAAGCTTAGTTAAAATATGTTTAAAGTGATATAGCGAAAATGGTTGAGTTGGTATGTCAATGAGGTGATGGAATTCACTCGACAACCAAATGGGTCAAATTAATACTTAAAATAATAGTGATAACAAAAGAAAATAAAGACACCATTTGGAAAAAAGTTATAACGGGTCGGACACATTAAGAAAATGTCTTTTATGTAGTAAAACTCACGGCGCGAACCGGAATTGGTTCAAGGAGCATGATGAAATTAATATAACATCATACGTTGATAAATGGTCATGTCGACTAAACAGATCAAATGATGTGTTAATACCATTTGACATTAATAATTGACGCCTACTTGTTGAGTTTTGTGATTACAGGAAATAACATGTGTTGCTTTGCTTTAATTAGAAAATTTAAAGCAAGAGGTATGTAAACGGGTCAATGCTATGACCCGAGCCAGGTACGCATATGTGGACTTATAGTTAAAAGTGCAAAGAAGGTCGAATATCTAGCCGAAATCCTTCCTTGCAAAAATGAAGGATTAAATGTGACCAAAGAGCCCTTAATTGGTAAACAGTGTAAACGACCCTTAGAGGTTGTTTAGAAACTTATATTATGAGTTTGTAACCCGTAGATGTGTATAAAAGTTCTAGGCAAAAACATTTGTGGGTCGAACGTCTAGAAATAGTCAATTGCGAAAAATGACCAACCGATGGGTAAAATTGGGAAAAGGGGTTCATATGTTAAATCCACCACAAAATAGTTGTGGTGGAATATTTGTAGTTAATTATACATGGAATTTTTGTAGCGTCAAAAGAAAAGCACAAGATCTAGACTAAAATGCGTAAATACCCTTAACGGGTCAAAATAAGCATTTAAGCGTAAACGTGATTTTATTATGTAAGAAAACCGTGATTTGAGATTAATATGATAGGAGATATTGAAATAATGAATTTCATGAGTTTAAAGATCAAACAAACATGTTGATGCTTAAATGCATGAAAACTTCTAAACGGGTCAAAATAAAGTAGGTGGTAAAATGTTGGCTTAAGTGTAATAAAGAAAAACGTAAACCGGGTAACGGGAGCGTAAACTATATGAATAATGGATCCGGGTAATGGATGATAGCTTAGACATGTTAAGAAACGAACCCCAAGCAATTAAAATGAGTTTGGATAGGTTTGGATGCAAATTTGATGAAAAATAAACGTGCAGAGTTGACACGGGCGGGTGAACTTTTGACACGGCCGGGTGAAGGGGCTGTGAAAAATATATGTTAAGCTGACACGGCCAGGTGATCTTTTGACACGGCCGGGTGAAGGGGCTGAAAACAAAATATATAATTTCTTGTATTTAATTATTTTGTTCAAATGCCTTGATTTCTAATCCCATATAACTTGTTTAAACTTGTTATTTAACTATCAAAACTAACTTTTAAGTTGGTTTTGATCATAGGTGATTGCCAAGAGTGCCCGGATGAAGATCAAGCAGCGTACAAGAACCGAACACACGAGAATAAAGCTTCCGCACGTTGTTTCGTTGTCATTTTAAACGGCAATTCCATAGATAATCTATACGAAAACCTTTAATTAATTAGACGGGTGTTACAAGTTGGTAATCAGAGCTCATGGTTAAAGAATAAAGTGTGTTCGGTTCGAGGCTTGATCGCAAATCCGGTAAGTACATGTATATCATTGGTTTAGCATGATTAAAGTGTTGAGAACAACACATATTGTTATCGTGTAATACACGTTACACCAATAAAAACGATATAGAATATATATAGTCAACGAAATTACACGCGTTGATGCGTATAGTAGAAAAACCTTGTATTATAATACGGGCATCCTTTAATGTTGAAATTACTAATTGTTGTATATGTTTTAGTTGAAGGACACTCGCATATGAGGATAGCGAGAGTTTAACAAATCGCAGATTTGACAGAGGAACGGTCCGAAGAGTATGCTCATCAAGGACCTAAATCGCGTAACGGTCGCGAACAAGGCTAATGGCAAGAGAAACCCGTTAGGGCAAGCATTACCAGGTGCACATTTTAAATTAATTGCACAAATAGTAATATGCAACAAATATGTAGAAATTGAAAGTTGCATATGTAGATTAAAAACTTGGAAAAACCCGAATAGAAAATGTATTTGGGATATTGTTTCCAAGAGAAACAAATAGAAGCATTACCTACATAGGGCGTGATGTGAAAACTATAAAAAGGTCATGCGTGTCATGTGTTAATCGCTTACTCTGGCCAAGTAAGTAGTGGCATATGATACCATGAACTTCTTATAGCGGGCACATTTACATCCGATGTAGTAAGGACGGGGTGAATGGGACAAATTAAAAAGTACCCAAATGAAACAAATGAACAAAATAGTTGATAATAATGTAGACGCACAGCCGGGTGACGGAAGCGTATTACATTAGAGAAGGGACAAGGATTAATGTAAATGATGATATAAATGAATGATCAAAAGAAAATTCACGAAAATAAGTCATCTTGGACGAAAGGGCCATGGTGAACAATATGGGCAAGTAAAACCAAAGTATAGATGATCCGCCGGGTTATAAAAAAAAAACAAAGGTGTTGCCCACACGAAAAAGATAATCAAGGTTGTTAACTTTAGTCGTAGTAAAGCAAGGATAACGATGATAATCGTCACTCATAATTAATAAGGCCGCCAATGGTGGTCACGTAAAGAATAAAAGACATGGTCGAATAAAAGCGACGGATTTCGCTAAGATGACCAAATAAATCGAGATGAAGTTTTAATGCATACCGGAAGGGGTGCAATGATAACGATTTTGGTAAAACACCCGGTTGATGGGTAAGGAATTAAACGCATGCGTAGACTGAGAAACAGGAACGCGTATGGAAAGTAAACAAAAAAAAAGACTCGGGTTTTGGGTCATGACTAAAGGACGATAAGATACTGCAAATAGAAATTTTGATAAATTACGTTCAACTATTTTAAAGCTGAACGGGTCGAACGAAGACTGAAGTTTGACATTCATAAGTGATGAATTTCCACACGAACAAGTCAAACGAATTTAATAAAGGATGACACTTAAGCGCGAACCAAATAAATTAAAGTGCGAAATATTAATAAACCTATGTAAAGGAGTTATAGGCGTTAAAAACATTAAAATAAAAGAACCCGGGTAATGGGACGTAAAGAAGTATAGGTAAGAACCGGGTAACGGTAAGTGTAGGGCAAACCGACGTGTAATTGACGTTAGAAGTCACGAAGTCGGAAAGATAATTCGAAAGAAAACAATGTAGCCTTAGACTGCGGTCAAGGTCAAACGAAATCCGAAAAGTAAAAGTGAATCGGGAGAGCCTCTTGAACAAGGGTGATCGGGAAAAGGTACGGGTGTCAAGATAATGGCGTTGGAGTTCAAATTGGGTGACTCGGATGTGACCGGGTAGAGGTCGTTGATCCGTGATGAGTCAAGATGTGAATGAACGTTTCCAACGTGAAGCCATGTGAGATGTTACAAGTGTAGTGATGTTTTTTTATTCGGGTTGAACCGAGACATTGGACGTGATCGAGGTGAAGATCGGCTGTCCGTTAGATGTCATAGTGGTTCGAAATCGAGTTGAAAGTGATCTGGTGTTGCTGTGTGTGAATAGCGTAAACAAACCCGATATGAGGATGATGAACCGGCTCTAATGTGAAGAAAGTTATTGACAAGATTAGGGGGGTGATTGTTGGAACTAATCTTGTCATAACTCAAAAGTTGGAGGGTGCTAAGTGTTTTAGTTTATTTAGGTTTCCTAATTCTAGTCTAGGGATGTTTTCTTGGGCATCAAGGTTTATTAGATAGGTAGGTTTATTAGATAGGTTTATCTAGTTTGCTTATTTATTTTATTAATAGAGTTTGAGTCGGGTTAGGACTAGAATAAGTTTAGTATAAATAGATGGTTAGGTCTATTGTTATTGGTGTGCTCTCATTGATAAATTAATAAAAGAGTCAAACAAGTTTGTTCATATTGTGTGTTTGTTTATTCGATCAAGGGCCTGATTTCCAACAAAACTCTGCGTTGGTTCGTAAAATATGCATCAATTCAGTTTATTCAAGAAAGAAGTGAAGTGGTTTTATCACATCGATTCATTTTAGTTGTGAACACATGGGTGACGGAGAATAAGAGATGTAAGCCGGTAAATGGGTGTGGATGCTGAATTTTCTTAGGGCTAGGCAACTGACATCTGGGAATGAAGTGCAGGAACTTCAGGGGCTGCCCGATATTCTGAGTGGGTTTGCATGGGGTTCGGAAGATTCTCATGGGTGTTTTATGGTGCATAGCTTTCGAAGCATGATTCAAACTGCAACCTTTCAAAATTTCGTGACCGGGTTCGAGTGGAATAAATGCATGCTTCTGAAGGTAAACTTCTTTTTTTTCTTGGAGACTTTGTCTTGACCACCTTCCCACTTTGGTAAATTTGGCCAAAAGAAATGTGCACCTTGATTCCACCAGATGCAAGTTTTGTGGAGATATAGATGTGACCTGCAATATGGCGCAAGGGAATTGGGATTTTATAGCGAGTTGGTGTAGGCTTCATGCACTCTATGCCTTGGGGTACAAGATTTAAT
The DNA here is from genome assembly GCA_030545235.1 of Helianthus tuberosus. Classification (NCBI taxonomy): domain Eukaryota; kingdom Viridiplantae; phylum Streptophyta; class Magnoliopsida; order Asterales; family Asteraceae; genus Helianthus; species Helianthus tuberosus. The sequence goes on from CM060451.1 coordinate 31,248,100, forward strand.
CAATATGCATAAGTTTAGGGGGTCAAAGAGATGGAAGGCTGCTGTGTATATGGTTGTACAGAGACGGCAGTTTGGTGCATATGGCTTCCAGCTTACACAAAAGGCTTATTGGTTCAGGGTTAGCAAATGAGAAATTATAATCAACATCCCACTGCAACGCGCGGGTTGGCGTCAACTCGTGATATACAAAACCAACATGCTTTCTATTTTTTTTTCATAAAAGTCCCTTCACTTTTTTTCACTTAAAACCCAACCTATTTTCTTTTTTTTTGTTTTATAAAACTCCCTTAACATTTTTTTTAGATAAAAGTTCCTTCAAATGTCAAATGCGAACAAAATTGTGAATATTTTTTTTTTAACTTGTTTATACCACATTAGAAAAGCATTGATATGAATAAATGTTTATGTATGATATATGGCAAACCAAAGTTTCTTCATTGTTTGTCTTTTTTCCCTTTTAAATTCAATAAACTGATAACAATAAATTTTATTCCGAAAACAATAAAATAAAAATACACGAGCGTGGATGACATAACTAACAAAACATATAAAATGGTAATTTTAAAATCGTTAAAAAGTTATAAAAATGATTTTTTTGCAAGTATAATATAATTTGTCAAATAATGTTTTCTTAATTTCATCCGATCATAATTAAGAGATTTTTTTTGTTGAAATTTAACATTTTAAGGGACTTGTATGATAAAAGACTAGAAAGTATGTTGGTTTTTTATGTCCAAAAAATTGTTAAGGAAATTTTATGAGACAAAAAAGTATGTTGGATTTTTATGAAAAAAGAGTCGAGGGATTTTTATGAGAAAAAAAAAGAAAATATATTCTGATAAGAAATAATGGGCAAATTCATTGTAAATGTTGGACGCAGTCTTCCTTTTATCATTCCATACAATAATATACATTTATGTGTAACTGACAAAACGGTTATGGTGGGAGTTATGTATATGAGTATATCTGATTTTATAACACTCCCCCTCAGATATACATTACCATTCAGTATACACAAATTAACAACATACATCAGGATGATGTTAAATTGGTACTTCAGGACCTTTGAGATAAACTGATACTGCTGGACCAGTTGTGCTGCCTCGTTAAAAACCTTATTAAGAAAACCCAATGGGACAAAACTTAGTCAAGGAAAAGAGTACAACGTGTATAATGCTCCCCCTCAATTCAACTAACGTCTTTCAATCTTTGAAGCCCGATCCTTTGTGATAAATACTCAAAACTGCTTCTAGGTAGTGATTTTGTGAAAAGGTCAGCTAAATTTTCATTTGACTTGATCTGGCGAACATCAATTTCCCCTTCTTTCTGCAAGTCATATGTTGAGAAGAACTTTGGCGAGATGTGCTTTGTTCGATCACCTTTGATGTAACCTTCTCTGATCTGAGCTATGCAAGCAACATTGTCTTCATAAATAATCGTCGGGTCTTTCTTGATTTGTTCTAGTCCGCATGCTTCTTGTATATGATTAATCATTGATCTCAACCACACGCATTATCGACCAGCATCATACAATGCTATCAATTCGGCATGATTTGATGTATGTTGCTGTAAGTGTTTGCTTAGTCGACTTCCAAGAAATTGTTGTGCCACCGTATGTGAATACATAACCTGTCTGAGATTTTGCTTTGTGAGGATCTGATAGATATCCGACATCAGCATACCCAACCAGCTGGGACTTTTGATCTTTCTGATAGAAAAGTCCTACGTCTTGTGTCCCATAAATATACCGGAATATATGTTTTACACCATTCCAATGTCTACGTGTTGGATTCGAACTGTATCTCGCTAGTACATGAACTGCAAATGCAATGTCAGGTCTTGAATTTTTTGCGAGGTACATAAGGGCACCGATTGCCCTTAAGTACGGTACTTCCGGACCAAGTACTTCTTCGCCTTTTTCTTGAGGGCGATAAGGACCCTTGTGTGGATCTAGTGGTCGGACAACAATAGGTACGCCAAACGGATGTGCTTTATCCATATTGAAACGAACTAACATCTTCTGGATGTAGTTTGATTGATGGACAAATGTGCCATTGCACAGATACTCAAATTGTAGTCTGATGCATAATTTTGTCATACCAAGATCTTTCATTTCAAATTCCTTCTTTAACAACTGAGCAGCTTTCTCTATCTCTTCAAGAGATCCGATGATGTTGATATCATCAACATAGACTTCTATTATAGTGAAATTTGAGAGTGATCTTTTTATAAAGACACATGGACTGATTACATCAGACTTGTATCCTTCCTTTTCGAGATATTCACTAAGTCGATTGTACCACATACGGCCAGATTGTTTGAGACCATATAAAGATCTCTGGAGCTTTATAGAACACATATCTCGAGGTGTTGATTTTAATGCTTCAAGCAATTTTAATCCTTTAGGGATTTTCATGTAGATGTCATTTTCAAGTGTCCCGTATAAGTATGCGGTGACGACATCCATTAGTCTCATATGAAGTCCTTCAGAGATTGTGAGGCCGATTAGGAACCTAAGGGTTATCGCATCCACTACAGGGGAATACGTTTCCTCATAATCAACTCCTGGGATTTGGGAAAACCCTTATGCTACAAGTCGAGCCTTATATCGTACAATCTCATTCTTTTCATTTCTCTTTATTGCAAACACCCATTTATAACCTACTGGTTTGACGTCTATGGGTGTTCGGACTACAGGTCTGAAAACATGTCGCTTTTCGAGCGAATTTAATTCGGCATTTTTGGCTTCTTGCCATCTTGGCCAATCATTTCTGTGCATGCACTCTTCTAAAGTTTTAGGTTCGTAATCATTTTCATTGATTACATCCGTTGCTATAACATATGCGAATATATCATCAACACGTGTTTTATTCCGGTTCCACATTGTACTATCTTGTACATAATTAATAGAGATCTCATTTTCGTTCGGTACCGGTGTTTCTTCTGAAACTTCATTTTCCTCTGGATTCATAGTTGTCTCTTCTGGGACATTTACCTCTACCAGGGTTTCACTTATAATCTTTTGTGGGTTTTCACCAACTGCGTTACTTTGCTCTTTTCGTTTCCGTGGGTTTTTGTCTTTGGAACCGATTGGTCTCCCACGCTTTCGTTGTATAGTAATCGCTTCTGGGATTACTTCAATTCGAGCATGTGCATTTGATGCTGGTACATGTGACTTTGTCACTCTATTCGTGTCCGTGAATGCATCTGGTAATTCATTTGCTATTCTTTGCAAATGTATAATCATTTGGACTTCATATTCACATTGACCAATTCGGGGGTTGAGATTTGATAACGATGACGCATTCCACGTTATTTCTTGTGTTACCAGTCTTTCTTTGTCTTTATCTCCCCCTAAGACTGGGAACATTGTTTCATCAAAATGACAGTCAGCATACCGTGCTGTAAACATGTCTCCCGTCATTGGTTCTAAATATTTAATTATGGACGGGGAGTTAAAACCAATATAGATACCCAGTCTTCTTTGGGGTCGCATTGTAGTACGTTGTGGTGGCGGTATTGGTACATATACCGCACAACCAAAAATTCTAAGGTGGGACAAACTTGGTTCTCGTCCGGTGACCAGTTGCAATGGGGAGTATTCGTGATCAGCAGTTGGTCTCAATCTAATCAGTGCAGCAGCATGCAAAATAGCATATCCCCATGCAGAAGATGGTAGTTTACATCTAATTAAAAGTGGTCTAGCGATTATTTGTAATCTTTTAATCAAAGATTCAGCTAAACCGTTTTGTGTGTGAACATGAGGTACTGAATGTTCAACATTGATCCCAATTGACATACAATAGTCATTAAAAGCTTGAGATGTGAACTATCCCGCATTATCCATCCGGATGTTTTTAATTTGATTATCCGGGAAATTGGCTCTCAATTGTATGATTTGAGCTAAAAGTCGGGCAAATGCTACATTTCGAGTAGCTAAAAGACTCACATGTGACCACCTTGAGGATGCGTCAATTAAGACCAAGAAATAGCGGAATGGTCCACACGGAGGATGAATAGGCCCACAAATATCCCCTTGGATTCTTTCTAAAAATGATGGGGTTTCATGTATCAATTTAGTTTGTGAGGGCCGAGTTATAAGTTTGCCCAGAGAGCACGCTGGACATGATAAGTCTTGTGGTAGCAAAACTTTTAAGGTTTTGAGAGGGTGCCCGGTTGCACTTTTGATTATTCGTCTCATCATTATGCTACCAGGGTGACCTAGACGGTCATGCCATATATTGAATGTGTCTTTATCTAACAGCTTTTGGTTACTCACCATGTATGATTCGATAGGATTGATATTAGTACAATATAATCCAGAGGATAAGGCTTCTAATTGTTCAACAATTATTTCTTGGCCATTTTTGTTTGAAGTAATTTGAACATATTCAATTTTATTTTCAGATATTGTTTTTAGGTGGTAACCGTTTATTCGAATATCTTTAAAGCTGAGTAAATTTCTTCTGGATTTACTAGAATATAATGCATTATCAATAGTTAATTGGGTACCCGAAGATAATGTTATGTGTGCTCTGCCGGAGCCTTCGATAAGGTTACTGACACCAGATATAGTGCCAATCGGTGTCTCTGCCGGAGACAATTCAGAGAAAAATTTCATATCTTTGAGAATAGCGTTAGTACTGCCGCTATCTACCAGACATTCATCACCAATAATAGCTCTGCTGGAGCTGGTATACATATTTCTTCTGGAAATAATAAAACACGTTAAATATAAGAAATTGCATATTTGAGTATGATAAAAAAACATCATACAACTATGAATCAACAAACATGATGAATGGAACGTTGAGAAAGTTTTCTATAACATGTCTTCATCGGTGATTTGTTCACCGCATAATTGAAACTTAGAGGTGATGTGGAAAAGGACATAGTTGTACTCATTAACAGTTTTATGATCTCGTAGCCTTAAGTGAACCCATTCACAGTGAGTTTTAGAGAGTAAGACCAACTTCAGGTGGTCAAATCGGTCTTGAATGTTTTTCCATAAACTCGAGAGGGTCCTCGACAGTAAGGTATGTGTTATGAAACCAGATATACCATTTCCCCCTAACTGCCTTGGCAGTTAACATCTTATAACTGCTTTGGCAGTTAACACATGTATGAATGATATATTATTTTGTATTGTTATTGAGACAGTGGTTCTTCCAGAAGAAATAATACAATTACTTGCAATCTCAAACAATTTTCCACATTAGTTTCTTAACATATTCGATTTTTTGTGCAAAAGAAATGGAGGAATTTTTATGAGAAAAACAGAAAGTATGTTAGTTTTTTATGGTATTTGCCCTTGTATATATATACAAAGTTGTGAATATAAGTTAGAAATTGTATTGTATTATTAATGTCACTTCTTCATAGGGGGGGTGCAATAACCGAGCCGTTAACCAAACCGAACCGAAAACCGATAAAACCGAACCAAAATTAACCGAAACCTAATTAACCGAAAGTCGCTTATTGGTTATTTTTTTTTACCATCGGCTAACCGAACCGAACCATTTATATTTTCATACATTTCTAACTTTTATACCTCCACTTCATGTTTTATACTTTCATTTCATGTATTCATACCTCCATTTCATTTATTTATACTTCCATTTTATGTATTTATACCTCCATTTTATTTATTTATACATCCATGTTATGTACTTATACATCTATTTCATGTATTTATACCTCCATTACATGTATTTTTAAGCAAAATATTTAGCCCTTGTTTGATTTGGTTATTAACCGAAATTAACCAAACCGAACCGAAAACCGACAAATTAACCGAACCGATTAACTGATGACTTCGGTTACGGATACAGTTAATGCTAATAAGCCAACCAAATCGTGCACACCATACTTTTTGTTGGAAAAATTCATACGCTTGCTCCAAAACTCCAATTGCTCCTACAAAAAGTCGCCGACTCATGCAAAAACTGTCTCCTAAAAGGAGTTGCATCATAAACGGTATTTCCACATAAATAGTCACATACTTGATGTTCATTAGTTGTCTCACGATCCCCCGTTCAAGTCGTGGTCATCTTGTTACGGTTGCGAATTAGTACTACTTTCGACGATATCACTTAAAAAACTTGATTGATAATTTGCATGCCTTCGTGAAAAGCTCGTATTGCTTTAAACTCGACGATATTACTTTAAACGAGAATGACAAACCCATACTAAAAATAGTTTAGAGTAGTGTAGAAAAATTGGAGAGTAGAAATTTAGAACATTTTACAAATATTAGAGAATATAATGAAGTGTGTAGTGCGTGAATTTTTATTTGAATGAAATATTTAAATAGGTATAAAAATGATTTCTTTTTATAATTCCAACGGATTGGGGGATTCCCCATGCAAGTCCAACAGTCATATTCCCACTCACGCCCGCAGGTGGCCTAAAGCCCTTGCCTCGTGCCCCCTTTCACGCTCATGTGTCATGGTGTTTTAGGGTGACACCATGGCTACGTGGCCCTTTCCACGCTTCACTTGTGTCCCGTAACACATACCTTATAACAAAAAAAAAATCTACGAATTAGCATTGAAAGTGGGGATGAGCTTGGTACCTAACTGTACCAATCCTGAAATCGTGAAAATTGGGTACGGTACGGAATGGTACCAATACAATACAATATTTGAAAGTAAAAATCTAGTAAAGCATGATACTGAACCGAAAGTATCAATTCTGAAAACACCAAGAAATAAGTACCGATAATGATACGGTACAGTTTCGGTATTTGATACGTTTTGCTCAACCCTAGTTGAAAGGAATAATAAAGTTGAGATAGTAGTATTGATGTGATTCAAACCTTGAACAAGTAGGTCCCGTACAAATAAAACTCATATATTAAAGTTTTAAACCCAACACCCCACCCCCCTTCACACCAAGTGTCCCACACCCACACACCTCCGATCTTCTCACGCTCCCTCCCTCCCCCATTGTTGAGAAACCAAACCACCATGAGAATACGAAAGAATGCTAAAACCTCTGCATTTCTCCACACCACTTCAAACAATAATACTATTCACGAAACCACACTCTGTCTCCTCAACCAGTCTCCTTGGGATATCATCACTTTCCCAGCATCCACACATTCTTCTTCCTCCTCCACTTCAATTCATCTGGTAATCATCTCTCCTTCAAATCTATCTATTTCTAAATCTCTTCCATCTTCAACCGCTACAATGTTACATCTTTATTTCTATTCTACCTGCTAGGGTTCATATTTAGGGTTATTCGCCTCCAAAAACCCTAAATTTTTGCCATTTTCGATCTCGATAATTTGAATTCTACATTTTTTGCATATACTGTTATTCTGCGTTTTGCTTTTTGTACCAGTTTGATGATTTTGTGACTCGTTACAATTTCAATGCTGCTGCAAATTGGAGCTCACCTGATTCCGACAAACCTGTTATTCAGAGGTAACCGCTTACTATATCTATTTCAAATCGATACATTTTTTCTATAAATACTAGCTAGGGTTTACTTCCTACATGTTCGATTGTGCTCAATCAAAAGTGTTCATAATATTATATATGTGTTGTTTGATAGATTTAGAATATTAACAAACTAAGTTTCGATCTTATAGCTAGCTCTATAGATACAGCTGATTTTGAGTATAATTTTATATTGATTACAGTGTTGCTTCAACGAAGAACTCGAATGAATGCGAATACGATATTATTATCAATGAAAATGTTGATAAGAAAATTAGGAATTATGAATCGTATGAGAAGGAGAAGGAGGAGGAGGATAAATTAGGGTTTATGAAAGGATGTGTGAAACAGGAAGATAGTTTTGTTGATATCCAAAACGACGCCGTTTGTGCGGATAAGAAAAAGGCCCAAACAGTCTCCAAGTCCTGTGGTAACAAGAAACGGGCCGTTAATACATCAAAACAGAATGAGTTTTATTATTATTCTGGGTTTGGTCCATCATGGGGTAAGAAAAGAGGATGTACAACTTTTAATGCGTCTGGTACTCATGTTACCACAAGTAGTAATGATGGTGATATGGATATGGATGTAGATGAGGGTGAGAAACGGGTGGGGCCTGACACGACCACGATGAAAGCAGTGTGGTCGTGTCAGGTGGTTCCCAGAGAGGAAGATTTTGATTATGTCGAACAGGAGAACGATAAAGATAAAGATAAAGAGAAAACCGTGAAGAAAAGAGGGAGGAAGCCGATTAAGGCCCGATCGTTGAAGTCGTTGATGTGACGATTTGTACTCGTGTTAGTGTTGGTTTGTGGAATGTTGCTATTTGTAGGAGGGTTTAGTTTGGAAGGTGTTTTGTTATGAGTTGTTGTTTCTATTTAAACCTTGTTTTTTGTTTGTAATATCTTCCATGTTTGGTCTGTTTCCTACGGTAGAGATGGTGATGGATGTCGTGTTCATTTATGGTAAAGAATCTCAATATACCCCTTTTGAAACATGATTTCCTGTTGTAACATGTCTACTACGTCTTCATGTTGTATTAAATAATCTCAACATAAATATGAAGTTTCCATTCCTAAATAAGGTTGATATTTTACTAATTAAAAAGTTAAACTCTATTCAAAAAAAAAAAAAAAACTAAAAAGTTTAACTTTTTTTTGTTCGTTTGTTAACAAAACTCTTAAATGTTGATATTAAAAATACACTAAGTCAATGGTATATTAAAATGTCAACTTTACACTTCAGTAACAAAAAAAAAATTAGTTTTGCATTAGTTGTAAGTAACTTTAACTTTAAGTATAACAAAGATTTGGGAATTTGGGAACAAAGTTCCACAGGAACCAACTCGATCTGTTGGAGAATTCGCTAGTCGGCCGGTTAGGTGGGGGCTAGTGACTACTCGAGATTAATCGGACCAGGTTTTTTATATGTAGTTTTCAGTTTTATGTATACAGATACACATTTTTATAGGTAAATATTTTAAGTAGACATGTTTTAACTCTTTATCAACTCATTTTTTAAGTATACAAGATTAATTGTTGGAATTCACATGGTTTGGTTGGAAACCTGCTGATTTACAGGTTTTGGCCGGAATATACAGTTTTTTTGCCAGAATCTGGCCGGAATCGCCAATTTCTTGGTCTTGAGGTCCTTCATACCAATGATGGTCGGCTACATCAGGAGTTTGCTATCAAAGATCTCTGCTCATTAAACTATTTTCTTGGTCTTGAGGTCCTTCATACCAATGATGGTCTCGTTCTTACTCAAACCAAATACGCCAACGATATCGTTACTCGTACCGGTCTCACTCATGCCAAACCCGTTCCAACACCACTCTCCACCTCGGATACTTTCGTATCGGATGGTGTTCCTTTTGATGACCCTACCCTTTACCGATCGCTTGTTGGCGCTCTTCAGTACCTAACCATTACACGTCCTGATTTGGCCTATGCGGTCAACCAAGCTTGTCAACATTTACATGCTCCAACTGAAAAACATTTTCAACTAGTTAAGAGGATCGTTCGGTATGTTAAAGGCACCATTTCTCACGGTCTTGTCTTCACTCGTCCTACCTCCTCCACCATTTTGGGTTACTCTGATGCAGACTGGGCATGGTGTATCGAAACGAGACGTTCTACTTATGGCTATTCAATCTTTCTAGGCGGTAACTTAGTTTCATGGAGTGCAAAGAAGCAACCAACGGTTTCCCGATCAAGCTGCGAATCTGAATATCGGGCCATGGCTAATGCAGCTGCTGAAATTGTCTGGATAACGCATTTACTACAAGAGTTACGAGCACTTCCGCCTTCTCGTCCGACTCTCTTATGTGACAATCGGAGTGCTTTATTTATCAGTCAGAATCCCGTTTCTCACAAACGGGCTAAACATATCGATCTGGACTACCACTTTGTTCGCGAGCTCGTAATGTCAGGGAAGCTTCATACCAAATTCGTTCCTACCAAGCTTCAACTAGCGGATATCTTCACCAAGAGCTTGCCTCGACCTCAATTTGAGCATTTTCGGGATCTTCTTCGCGTTCATCCTCCGCCGTTTCGCTTGACGGGGGATAAAAGATAATATCAAATCTCATTATTTTCTCCACATTATTGTGTATCAATTAGTGATTATGTAGTTATGTAGATTGATTTGTATTTATTTGTTTCCTTGTTTGTATATTGTTATTCAAGTATATAATACTTTCAAATCTCTCTTGATTATTCAGAGAGAATTAGCTTTATCACAATATGAAAGTATGAAACAGAAAAAAATAATACACATTTTATACTACTTTTTACCCTATAAATGCACATTTAAAATACATTTTTTTTACACTTCTAACATTTCTCTTCTACTTACACTTTTGAAAAATCATTCAAAAGGAGGGCACATAAAAAACACGTGAACCAACTTAGATGTTGAGGAGGATGAAGTGGAAGAAGTTGAAGTAGAAGAAGAAAAGGAACAACCCGAAGAAGAAAACGACAACATCTCCGTCAAATCTAGATGAAAATACACAAAACGGGTGAGTCGAAACAATTGGCGTGATGTGGAGGACGTAGCCTTATGCAAAGGCTGGATTCAAATTTCCGAAGACAAAAAAAGATCTGAAATCTGTAAGATTAAATATTTATTTATTTATATTTAATCTAGTAGCCATCATTATCATTTATAAAATATAGATCAAAATATATTAATAACCTATTAATAATTAGTTGGTAATTGTTGATGGACCATATTACCCTTATTAACTAATTAGGTTTCCTCTTGGGTGTATATATAAGGAGATTATTAGAGAGGTAAAAGGTTAGACACACAACCTAATAACATAACATCAAATTCGTCCCTCTCTCTCCACAACCGAAACTCACCCTAATTTCGGTTTCATTACCATCATCACCTTACATCCTAAGGAGGAACCAGATCAAACTGACAACTATGTCGAACTCCGTTGCTGCGTCTCTGACTGGATTCTCTACTGATGCAATCAAAGGTATGTTATTTCATGTTTTCCATTATGTTTAAACAGAACTGGTCAACATGTGGTATCAGAGCATATGTTGATAAATCAGTTCTGTTCTGTATCCATTATTCTGGGATCAAAAATCTGGAAAACGAAAGTTTTTTAAACCTTAAAACCAAAACTGTTTTCGGGTTTCATTGTGGCCGAAATCCCTGTTTTCGGAAACTGTTAATAGATAAATCGACTCGAAACTATAAAGGTTAAACTTATTGTCACGAAATCCATTACAAAACCATTAAAATCAGGTTTCGGATTTCCAGATTATGTTCTTATTTTAGGGTTCATGCATAATGTTCTAAGAAATCTCGAAAATTCCATAAGATTTGGAATATAATTTGGATTAGTGGATGTTTTTTCTAATGTTTGATCTAAATTTTATCTATTAAATTTTCGAAAACTGTTAAAGGATATTCAGTTATTATTTTCGAAATATTTGATAAGTTTAGATCAGAAATAAAAACAGGAAACATTATCTCCACAATCCCTAAAAGTTCGAGTTTCAGTTTTTATCACAATCAGCAGCTGTTAACAGAGGATTCGAGACCATCAGACTACGACTAGAGACCATCAGATCTCGACTAGAGACCACAAGGTCTCGACTCGAGACCATAAGGTCTCGACTCGAAATCATAAAGGTCATCAGAAACTTACAACTCGAGATTAGAAGTCTACAACTCGAGACCATCAGGTCTCGACTCGAGACTACAAGGTCTCGACTCGAGATCATAAGGGCTTAAAACTTCACAACTCGAGACAACAGTCTCGACTCGAGATCACTGCGTTTTCGACTAAAGGCACTCGAGACTATGGTTGCGACTAGAGATCTCATTATAGAGTCGAGATCTCATAAAAACATACTGACTCGAGACCTGACTCGAGACCCAACTCGAGACCTCATTATTTAAGCTGTTTAATGTGACCTAAAATTTTTTTACAAAACCAAACTAGCTTAACTTGAATGAGCGCTAACAGGTGGTTTTGCTATTAAACACTTGGTTTTGTTTATACTTAATTAATTAATAAGGATCAAATAATGTTTTACAAAACCAAACTAGCTTAACTTGAATGAGCTTCTGATGTATTAATTCTGGCCAAAGCTGATTTAATCTATCTATTTATTGTTCAAGTATTATAAAAAGCTATGTTAAGTATGCATTACAAACGTGAAATGTCTTAATTCTGGCCAAAGCTGATTTAATTCATTTATGTTTAGCATGCTTGACAAGTGCATAACTAAAGTGATTGTCGCATTTCTGGCCAAAGCTGATTTGTCACAATTACTTTGCACACATACTTAAATGATTACACTTCTGGCCAAAGCTGATTTGTCTTTGTTTAAGTAGAATTTTACTAAGTCTATTATTTTGATGTTAGTAATAGACATATCACAATCTCTTCAATTAATGATCCTTATATTAATGATCCTTAATTAATTTTATGATCATTTCGTCTGTCTTATTTTTTTAAGTACCCATAATTTTACTCACTATAATTTTCTTCTACATATATCTCATCCACTTTAATTCCTAAACCTAAAATGTTTGCTTTATTTAAAGTTTCTATTAGAATTAGCTCTTAAATTAAATCCTTGATTATTTCTTAAGACACGATAATCCTATTGCTCTCTTCTGATAAAGATTATAAAGAAGAAAATTAGAGCATGATGATTAGGATAAATCGATGATGATGTCTCTTATGATAATCAAGAACTCTCTAACATAATGCTATCACTAAAGTTATTTCAGATTAAGTCTTTCCTAAGGCTAATCTCTTATATATAGAATAATCACAAGAACTCCTAAGATGCATGCCTTCTTTTATAATTCTAAACTATAAAGTTAAGTGGTATATGTGAATACATAATAATGTACAATATCATGACCCATAAAGTTAAGGGCTTACGCATGGAAATAAGTACATTTTCCAGTACATTACATATTAAGATTTTCACTTGTACAATTTGATGCCTTATAAATCAACTATAACACTCAAAAATACCAAAGTATAATGAGTGTGTTGATAAGCAACATATGTACAAAGAAATAAATGTTTGAAGCTGGAAAAATAAGTTGTTACTCACCTTACAACCACTTAAAATCTTAAAAGAGGATTGTTCTAAGGTCCATAGACAAATTACAACTGTTAATTCCACCTCTAAGGTTCTTCAAGGGAAAATCTCACTGCATCATCATGTCATTAGACTAGACATAAGCAACGAGGCTATCCATTATTTTAAAGAACAGTTGGATGAATTAATTAGATAGTCACTTATTAAAGATATTTAAGTCTACTAATTATAATATTCCTATTAACACATGATTAGTTGACTCTAGTTTTAAACGTTTCCTTACCAGAAGTTACCAAATAACTAACATAAGAGTTGGTGACAAAATTAAATGTTAAGGCTATAAGAACAATAATAAGCAATCTTCTGACAACGTTTTTCGATACTGTATATATATTCTGAGTATTAATCAGAATATAGTATCATAATTAAGCAATGTTATGAAGGTTGTGAGGTTTACATAGTCAACATATAGTCACACTTATCTTAAACTCTCATCTTATTTGTTCTAAATATCTGGATTGAAACATTATTAAGATAAAACTAGATAATACCTTACACTTTCACAATTTTTGTCATCATGCAAATGAAAAATTTGACAAAAGCAAAATGAGACTTACACATTTCATCCATTATAACCAAAATTCATGAGAAATCATGACATGGTTAATGAGGATGATTTCTTATCTAATCTCATTCTAAGTGATTTTAAATCATGACGTTATAGCCCTAAATATTACTTGGCTTAAGGAATAAGTATGGGTCCATCATAAGTCATTCATTGACATTCGTGGAACTTATTCCAAAATGGAATATTCAGACATAATTTATTTATTTAAAGACTATCTACTTGTAACTAAATTTTGTCATATATGGCCCACGGTCTTATAAGAAATCTATTCATATATGTACTTAATAAGATTTCTATTAGATATGTCCCTAAAGTTTCTTATGATATCTGGACATTAAAGAAATCAAATAAAGTCTAACGTATATATGATAGGTTCCCACGTCACGTACCTCATTGAAACTTCTCTTGTAGCATTTCTAGAGATACTAAAGATCAGTGGGAGCATTAAGTGTTTTAGAACAAGTTGCAATAGTTGCAAGAGGTGGGGGAGTGAGAATTTACACATTACCTCAATTTGCACCTCTTGTACAAAACACCGCTCCATCACGACACTGTTCCATCAAAACTTGTATCCTTAAAATCTAATGCTACTATTACAAAAGTTTCATTGTTGCTTAATTGTGGGCACACTTAGATTTCTTATCTAAACTAACATTATCCTCAACAAGAGAAACTACAATGACTAACGTCATTAATATGTTCATTAATATGTTTTCTCTATTTAGAATTTGTTTGGTCGTTAAATATTGACCCTAAGCATGCTGAGTTCCTAAAGATTTCTAAGGTCAGTGGGAGCAGTCAAAGTTTTTATCACGACTTGCAAGGAATACAAGAGGCGGGGGGAAGAGTGTCATTAAATTTCACTCTAAATTTAACTCCAATTACACCTCTTGTACACCATACTGCACCAACTCTTACAAACTTAGAATCCTGAAAATGATAGCAACTTAACCAAGAGCTAATCCATAAAACTGAAACTTCTAACAAAAACTTCTAACAAACCCAATAATCAACTAAGGAGGTCATCTAGGTTTAAAAACCTATTAACTTTGATGATTACATAACCTCCCTAACTGAAGTTGAAATGGATTTTGGAAAAGTTTACTGATCCTATCTCTTCTAATTAAGCCATTAGTGTCAATTAATCTTCTAAATGGAATAAAACTGTTTTCTAGTAAAACTGATTTTATGTGTTCGCATAACGTTTGGGATTTGATTGAATACCCTAAGAGTGTTCATAACTAAACCAAATCCTGATATAAACGTTAAGACACAAAGAAGCATGATTGATTGTCAAAGGTTGTACTCAGGAACAGATAAATTATTAAAGAATCTTTATTACATATCTAACAAAAGATTTCTTTTAGGATCATCACTGTTCTAGTAGCTTATAATAGTTTAAAGCTACATTAGATGAACATTAAAACAATTTTCCCTAACAACTGGCTGACATATTTACATGTTCATAAAACAACCTAAAGTTTCAAACTTAAGGTTAAAGAACAGTTTGTCTATAAGCCAATAAAATCCATGTATGGGTTAATGCAAATATCATAATGTGATGAAATCTTAACGTAATTATTTTCATCAACAATCAAGTGGATTAATGTACCTACCTCAAGATGAGTGGGAGCAACTAAGATAAACTTGTCTATATAGATGATATTCTTTTGACAAGTAGATGTTACATAAGTCAAAGCATTGTTAACACAAACTTTGATATAATAGATCTCAGAGATATCTCTTACATAATAGATATCATAACATGTTGAGATAGACCAAATGGAACATTACTTCCGTTCCATAAGTTTAACATTAAATTGGTCCTTACATATGTAACAAACAATATTGCTCTCCTTTAGAGGATAATAGGATAAATGAGATTATTTCTTACGCTTCATTAATTAGAAGCCTTATGTAAGTTCAAGTCTATACTCGTTTAGATATTACTCACATTGCAACACACTAGATATGTCTAGATTAATGTGAAGCATTTAATAGAGTATTACAATATCTTTAAAAGAAATGAGAGACTATATTTTAAAGAAGAAGTGAGAACTCAAACCGGTTTATTACTCTAACTTTGTAATATTCAAAGATGACAAAAATGTAATTTTGGGTATATCTTTATGTCAGCAGATAAAACCTATCTCATGGAGGAGTCATAATGGACTGATATCAACAACCTAAGTTATAACGACATAATATAGTCACTAAATGTTGTTAGAAATTTATCAGTGGACTCATGAGTTTATTCCATATAATTAATATATTGAAGACTTGTTGTGATAAAGTCAGCTACCATGTCTCCTTGAACAGTAACAGTTCGAGAGGTGCTGCATTAAATTTCGATACACAATTAATTATTCGTTTATGAACGAATTGAGGAAACTAAATCTTTGTATCAAATGCATTCATGATATGCTTAAGGATCCTATAACTAAAGGTCTATTACCCATAAGTCTTATTAAGAGTGCATATAAAAGAGAAGGGTTTTAATTGATGACCATGTACAACTGCATATCGTACTATGAATGACTAACTATTAATTTTCCTCATCAGTTTGTTTTTGTATGTCTCTTACATATGTTCTGCCGGTGTAATGACATATAGACAACTATAAATACAAATCAAACGTTAAAGGGCTTACATATTTTGATCATAACTGTTAGGTTTTAAATTAAGGCTATAGTATGATTAATGGGGGTCCTGAGTCGCATAATGATTCAACGGTTGTATTTCTCTGCTATAGTACTTGTTTAAGGCTAAAATGAGTATTAACTTCTGATCAGACTAATCTAATACTCATGATAAATGATTATTCGGCTAAGTGGGAGAATGTAAGATTAAATATTTATTTATTTATATTTAATCTAGTAGCCATCATTATCATTTATATAATATAGATCAAAATATATTAATAACCTATTAATAATTAGTTGGTAATTGTTGATGGACCA
The DNA here is from genome assembly GCA_030545235.1 of Helianthus tuberosus. Lineage (NCBI taxonomy): Eukaryota > Viridiplantae > Streptophyta > Magnoliopsida > Asterales > Asteraceae > Helianthus > Helianthus tuberosus. The sequence continues at coordinate 31,264,721 of CM060451.1, forward strand.
TATTACCCTTATTAACTAATTAGGTTTCCTCTTGGGTGTATATATAAGGAGATTATTAGAGAGGTAAAAGGTTAGACACACAACCTAATAACATAACATCAAATTCGCCCCTCTCTCTCCACAACCGAAACTCACCCTAATTTCGGTTTCATTACCATCATCACCTTACATCCTAAGGAGGAACCAGATCAAACTGACAACTATGTCGAACTCCGTTGCTGCGTCTCTGACTGGATTCTCTACTGATGCAATCAAAGGTATGTTATTTCATGTTTTCCATTATGTTTAAACAGAACTGGTCAACAAAATCAAAAAAAAAAGTGACTCGTTTTGGTGTTGGGTTCTCAAACATTTTAATGATCTAGTTGTGGAAGCAAATGAACCGTTGACCAAGTCAATTGGAAGTGGTATGATTTAAAATCTTAAAATGAGCACTTTAATTGGTATAATTTTTATAAAAGTTGTTACATTTTTACTATTTATATTTTAAGTTGTTACATTTTCATTAGTTTCTAATTCTATGTACTTGAACCGCACTTGTCAATTTTACTATAACTAGCTGGATTCTCCCGCGCTTTGCGGCGGGATCTTGGTTTGTATCAGTTTGGTTTAGTTCGTTATGACACCGGTATAGTACCGACATTCGATGTAGCAACAAAATGGGAAAACCTAAATTACATAGCCGTGATATGCCCAATACAATATCGACATGTTTTTACACAGAACGAAACCATAAAAGTAATATTGGTGCTAGTTCTGATAAAATCGACACCGGTACCTAAGTTAGTATGGATTTGATTCGAACCGAAACACAAAAGTTTCATACGAAATACAAATTGTCACCACCTTAACCCCAAATGAAAAATAAGAGTTATGCTAAAAGCATATATTATATTATTATCAATTATACGTAAAAAGCTGTAGTATTGTTTAAAATTTTTACCATAATGTGTTAAAAAAATATATTAAGACAATCTAAGTCATTTAAGAACACATGATAGCCTCTTGGAATATAAGATGCATGTTAAAACTTTTATTTTTGTTTAAAAAGTTGTTGATTCGTCTTTAAGGCCGTGGGGTATGGGGCGGGGGTTTGGGCGTGGGTTGGGGTAAAACTCCCAAGTGACCACCCCGGGTGGGCTTGGGTTTGGGCGTGGCCCCTTGGGGCTTGGGTTTCAAGCCGGGCGTGGGGCGGAATGGCGAAGCGAGCTGGCATGTTCTTATTGGGTCACCCGCCACGTGGGCAGGCGGGTGTTTAAAATTTTGAAATTCAAATGGTCCCCCCATCCCCCCATCTTCTATAACCGCCACCCGGGGTCCCCAAAGTCCTATATATTGGAACCCCAACCCACCGGTCCCCCATCCCACGAACCAAAACCCCACCCAATACACCCACTGTCTTGAACCCGCTACCCCGCTGGTCCCCCCCATCCCACGAACCGAACACCACTATGGCATCCTGGACCCGTCAAGAAGAAATGGCACTCGTAACTAGCGTCGTCGACGCTATGAAGGGGGGCCACCGGGCCAAACAAAATATTGGGCGGAAGCATTCGCAGCCTACCGACAAAACGTCGGTAACGACCGCCACAACCTCAACGCGTGCCAACATAAATGGCGCGACCTACGGCCCAAGCTCGAGCGTTTCAAGGCTTACTACGAAGCGGTTCCCGGTGGCGAGTTAAGCCACGAGGACCGGGTGGCGGTGGCAAACATAGAGTTTCGAAGCGTGGAAAAGAAGGCGTTCGACAAGATCGAACTTTTTGAAATTTTTTTAGCGCTTTAGGTTTTTTTATTTTGTAATTTTTAGAAGTTATGTAATTTTTAGGATTATGTAATTTTTAAAATTTTAATGAAGTTGTAGGTTTTTTTATAAATTTTTTGTATTTTTTTTTTAAAACATTTATGCCACGCGGTGCACCCAACCCAACCCAAGCCCAACCCACGCCCCGCCATACCCCGCGGACACGTACCTGGCAGTGGGGCTGGCTCCCTTTACACGTGTCACCAAATGCCCAACCCAAGCCCCAACCCAAGCCCCACCATACCCCACGGTCTAAAGTTGGTCAATTTTTCTAGTTTTTATTAAACTGCAATATAACTTGTATGTTTATCTTAGATCTTTTTGGCATAAAGCTTTACCATATTATGTTACTAGGTTTTTACCCGGGATTGCTTCCCGGGCTCGAGAAAATTACTTTTATTAAAAACTATTTATGATTAATACACCCTTAAAATCATACAAAAAGTATGACATTTTTCAAACAATATATCAAAACTGAAGGTGGTTCTTCGACATAAAAATAATCAAGTATGACATTTTTCAAACAATATATCAAGTAGCCATTTGCTTCAGTTTTCAAACAAAGTGCCATGTTACATAAATTAGTGACATAAAAATAATATGATTTACCACGAGCCACCTGTATAAAGTTGCAAGTGATAATAATTCTTTTAGTTTTTTATATTATACCTTATAACTTTCAAATAATACATCAAAACTGAAGGTGGTTCTTCGACTTTCAAAGTCAAATTAAAAAGGATAACAGATTCTATATAAGTGATGACATTTTTCTAGCATGGGGCAATCTTGTATCTTTAAGGTCTCTAATGAAGTCCAAGCTTGTCTAGTGCATATCCTGCAATGGTCCAATATTCCATAAGTTATCCTGCAAAAATCCCAATCGCCTTAAATCAATTTAATAACGTTTGTGTTCTGTACTTGTTTAACGCCGAGAATAGGGGTGGCAATTCTTAACATGGCCCAAACACAGCATAAAAAGGCACTAACACGACTCGTTTAAAAGGCGGGTCATGTTCGATTTGACCCATATTAAAAGGTGGGCCATGTTCGATTTGACCCATAAAAAAGGCACTAACACGACTCGTTTAAAAGGCGGGCTTTAAATCAATTTAATAACGTTTGTGTTCTGTACTTGACCCATATCAGTTGGCTTCGAGTTGCACATTTCAATCCGCAAACCCATCAAACCCACATGATTGACACCCAACAATCATTGTTTATCTAATTATCGTTTAAAACACACCTTCTGATTGACACCCAATAAGAAATACCCATCATGCGAAACTATACTCGAGAATCTTACTTATTGGAAATTGACAGATCATAACAACTTGTACCTAAAGATTCCAAAAACATTCATGTGATCTATATACCATTTTTGAAAAATAAAAAATCAAATAGAGCGTTTAACTTCTGCCTAACAATAAGACTTAGGTATATAAGACCATAGATTTACTTAAGTATACAAAGACCATAGATTTAATAAACCATAGCTTTTAACTTCTGCCTAACAGTAAGACTTAGGTATCGCCAAGATAATACATAGAAACAAAACACTATTAAAGGAGACACATAACTTAATATTTAAAAGAATGTTGTTGCCAAAACCTCGTATAAGCGGACCACATTTGGATGCTTTAGCTACTTCATAGTTGCTATTTCCAATTTTATCTGCATCGCCAAGATAATACATAGAAAGGGAAGTGAATCAACCGAATTTGAGTAACGGGACGGGAATATCATAACAGATTGTGAGAGTTGAAGTAACCTTTTCAACCATTTCCGTGTTAACAATTTTTCTTTTGTTATAGATCTTGACAGCCACAGTTTCCCCGGTCTCAGAATTAAAAGCATTCTTCACTTTTCCAAGAGTTCCTATGCCAAGTGTCTTTCCGAACATATATTTACTCGATTCAAATTTGATTTCGAGGGGATTCATCCTTGATTACCTGATAACAAAATAGTTTTATCATATCAAGAGTCAATATACAATCAAATATGAAATTAACAACCACGTATTAGATTCAAACAGCTAAAACTGTTTCGCAGACAAGTTCAAGTCACAAAAACAGCAACTCCTAGGGTTAATTGGAACCAAAAGTCAGTAAATTGTAGCGTAAACTTGTATACTGCAGCGTAAACTGCAGCTTATACAGTTTCTGCGGACAACGATTCTGCGCAACAAACAGATTCTGCGGATAAGTAATACAGTTCAGCGAATGACTTTTATTCTGTGAGGATTCTGCAGATAAACATCTGCAAGTGACCAGTTCAGCGAACAGAAAACTAAAACAAAGTGCAGATGACCAGTTTAGTGACCAGTTCTACGAATACAGATCTGCTTTTGATCAGCGAATAACGTCTGCGATTGACGCTGATTCTGCAACGAACACGGATCTCGAACAGATTTTACAAACTGCAGATGACCAGTTTAGTGACCAGTTCTACGAATACAGATCTGCTTTGGGCACCATTTATCATCAAGAAACTTGCAAGCCTGCACCATTTGAATAAATATAAAAAAGTTCTACTTCATATAAAAATGACTGAAGAAACAATTGTGCTGGTCAAACCTCGATAATTTGGTCCAGTTCGATATTGAGAACCTGGCTGAACTGTGAAAATCAATATACATTTTCACAATACAAAACGCATATTTCAAGAAAGTTAAAAAATATGAAATTGTACCTTTTTAACATCAGCGACACACTCCAGAGCTTGCATTAAATTACCAAATTGAGTGCAAAAAACCCTAACAAAAATGACCGATCATCAACACATTAATAAAACCCCTCATTCATGGGTCAACATCATTAATTTCAGCAGATGACGATCTTTTTGTATAAGATTCTCAGTTGTTCCCGTTTCCTTTGAGATGCTACCCTATTAAACAAAAGAAAAATTATACCAATCCACTGTTTTGGGTTAAAACAGTGTTTTGAAACCACTGTTTTGGTTTAAAACAGTGTTTTGAAACCACTTTTAGGTTAAAACAGTGTTTGAAACCACTGTTGGGTTAAAACAGTGTTTTGAAACCACTATTAGGTTAACAGTGTCTGAAGCCACTGTTGGGTTAAAACAGTGTTTTGAAACCACTTTTGGGTTAAAACAGTGGTTTGAAACCACTTTTGGGTTAAAACAGTGGTTTCAAACACTGTTTTAACAACACTGTTTTAACCCAACAGAGGTTTCAAACACTATTTTAACAAAAAAGTGGTTTCAAAACACAGTTTTAACACAAAACAGTGGTTTCACTTTTTCTCGGATTAAAACACAGCAAGTGACCAGTTCAGCGAACAGACAACTAAAACAAAGTGCAGATGACCAGTTTAGTGACCAGTTCTACGAATACAGATATGCTTTTGATCAGCGAATAACGTCTGCGATTGACGCTGATTCTGCAACGAACACGGATCTCGAACAGATTTTACAAACGGCAGATGACCAGTTTAGTGGCCAGTTCTACGAATACAGATCTGCTTTGGGCACCATTTATCATCAAGAAACTTGCAAGCCTGCACCATTTGAATAAATATAAAAAAAAAAGTTCCACTTCATACAAAAAATGACTGAAGAAACAATTGTGCTTGTCAAACCTCAATAATTTGGTCCAGTTCGATATTGAGAACCTGGCTGAACTTAATATGTTATATGGTATTTTTCCACGATTCAAAAAGTTTTTCACCTTTATGCATTTTGGAAGAGTTGTGAGTTATGTGGCTAGCTCGAAATATAAACATCTAAAATGATTATAAATAGCACACATGAAGGGTCACTTTAATCCGACCCCATTTTGCCACATGTACTTCACATTGTCTTGTTTAAATAAATAGGTTCATGCTCCTAGCAAAATTACAGTTGCTTTTTCTTTTCATTTAATGAACTGAAGATCAGGTTAAATTGAATACCTTTCGAAGAAAAATGGGCTTGAACTGAAGCATGCCAGCAATAGTCAGCTTAGATTGAAGCCGGGACCTGATACAAACAGATTATAACATACTTAAACAGTGATTATAGTTATTTATTTATCCCTAGTCATTTAAATCGTATAATCACTTTCTAAAGCACATAACCAGAGATTTTAGAGAGAATTATAGTATGTTCTCAACCTACTCGCAAGATAAAGAGCATTAATTTTAACAGCAGATATATAAATGGTAATTTAGTGATGGGTCATACGACCTGTATCGGTAATTTAGGTAAAAATAGAGTAAGCTTACAGTTTACAACAAAGATGAAGTAACAGCAGTAGTGGTAACTCCTCCGGTTCTCATGTTTGCCCGAACAGGTGCCCCAAACCCAATGGAAGAGTCTTGTTGTCTGAAATAACGTTCAAGATTCAGCCAACGTTCAAGATTCAGCCAACGTTTCTCGTGATAAGAATGCTGAAAACGACAAAAATAAAAGCATTTTGGAATCAAGGCAAGAAGACTTTGATTTAAATTTGTTGTTTGAAGAAGAAGATCCTTCATGAACACCAAACATCCCCGATTCCAAAATGCTTTTCTATTGCTGTTTGAAGAAGAAGATCCTTCATCCTACTGACACGTGGCCCAAATTACTTTGTTAACCGTAGGAGAGTATACCGAATTGATGTTAAATTGGTATATATATAAATTCTACGTGATATTAAAACTACCGATATCCCACCGTGATAGCCTATATCTCAAATATCAGTCCTTGACCGATATCCGATTTTTTACCGTATCAACTGCTTAGATAAATAAGGAGCCAAAGGTGTTTTCTCACCTTAGCTAGTCCATCAAAATTAATTGGCAGTACTTGAGAAGAAGCTTCTTGACCTTTGTCAGGGGTCAAAATCACATTATCATCCTGTTGAAGAGAAATAGCCTTCTCACTCTTATTCACAACTTGCATCTCAGCACCAACTGTATCAAGCATTACCTTGAACCATTACCTTGAAAAAGATAAAAATAAATAGACCAAAAGTGCAACTTAATATCTCTGTGCCTAATGCCATACTTGTGCAAGTAATCAAGACCCAATAACAGTTGTTTCGTGTACATTCTTATGACCTGCTTGGAAAAAAAACAGATAATATATCGCATAAAAAGAATAACTGAAAGAACAAAAACTGAATCTACATACTGCTTACAACAATGTTAAATGAGATTCAACTTACAACAATGAGCTGAAAAAACACCAAAACTTGACTCAAATTAAAACCAAGTAACGGATTATCATAAATACACTCAAACTGAAAGAACAAAAACTGAATCTACATACTGCTTACAACAATGTTAAATGAGATTCAACTTACAACAATGTTTGGATGAGAAAGATTCTTCAGAAGCTTTACTTCTTCTTCAAGTTCCCGTATGTGAACCTACTTGTAAAACTCAATGAGCTGAAAAAACACCAAAACTTGACTCAAATTAAAACCAAGTAACGGAGCATCAACACCCAGGACACCACCATCAACTGCCACCTCACCACCGTCTTCCCCAACCCTAACTCTATTGATCTCTTCAAATCATTCATCTAAATCTGTAATCTATATCTATATCTTATAATACACATACAGCATTTAACTTCACCAACAATAACCGCCTCAATCATTCAAAACCAAAGTGCAACAAATTTAAGCAAATAACAAAACCCTAAAACATAAGAATGTAGAATAGAACTGATTACATGAATCACCTGAAGGAGACCTGCCGTTGAGTGAATCGGTTTCTGTTTGCACCTGTATAAAATAAAAACTCAAAAACAAAATCTGAATCATAAAATAAAAACTTCGATTAGGGTTTGAAGCTGAAGGAGGTGCTCTGGATTAATGAAATCCGGTTTCAAATCTCAAAAACAAAATCTGAATCATAAAATAAAAACTTACCTTGTTGAGATTAATCAAATCCGGTTTCAAATCGTAGGGATGAAAGATAATTGATGAAGAATCGTCTCTGTACGGATGGAGTTTTAGGGTTTGAAGCTGAAGGAGGTGCTCTGGATTTGAGGGCGTGGATTGAATTTTGAAAGTGGAGCCAGAATAACAACGTAGGTTATATATGTATCCGGTTTGAGTTTTGAATTTTGAATCTGGAGCCAAGATTTTGAATATGGGCAGTGGTTCATCAGTGGTTTGCCCTTTTGTATATGTGGGCAGACCTTTCAAAAAGTGAATGTGGGTCATCTTGTTTATGAAATCAGTGGTTTGTAAATAAAGGGAAATAAGAAGGAGAAGGCACTGTTGGGCGGGAAAAAGCAAAAATGAGGCCCTAATTAAGTGACACGTGGAAAGTGATGCCCTAATTAAGTGACAAGTGACCCAAATCACCTTTCATTTATTATATATAATAGATTGCTAAGAATTTTACCTTTTTTACTTACCTGTCAATTCATATCTTAAGTATAGTTATGGTTGTAAAAATCTCGACTAGGTGCCGATTAATCCCCAATTAATCCCCGATTAGTCACCAATTAATTAAATTAATCCCGATTAATCCCCATAAATTCCGATTAATCCTGATTAATCGCTAGTCCCCATCCAGTCGCCCGACTAGCGACTAGCGATTACTATAACACTCCATCAAAGAGATGTATTAAATAGAAATTTAGCTTGCTCCAAGAAATGTATTAAAATAAAAACTACTCCGTATTACGGAAAAGAAGAATAGATAAGGTAAAAATAAAAACTGATAAAACTTCAAGAGAATTATTGTAGCTGAGTGTTTACATGACACTTGCTTTTGTCGGCCACTTTCCCTCCTCTCTAGTCTCTCTCTGTTTATCATCTTCATTCTTTTCTATGAACACATTCACCTCTCTCCAAAATTCTATTTACTTTTTCTACAGTTTTATTATTCTTTTCAGATCAATCGTCATCGGCCATAGTAGTCGTAAGTCATGACCTCCGACGGCGATGGTTGCGACAGAAGAAAAGGCAACATTTCGTTTACAACTCATTTTCTGTCATTGCAAATTGCAATTGCATATAACACAGTTGAGACCTGGAGAGAGAAAGAGGGTCGACAATTTCGTACGGAGTCGGAAACCCAAAATCAGTCTTCCAACCCATCTTCAGATCTGGTTGCAATCCAGTCACCGGCGATAAGGATGGTTCCGGTAACATGCAGTGACAGATCTAGGGTTCCAGCATGATATCCGGTCACCTCTTTTCGATTTAACCTTTGTTTCTTGATAAATTAACAGTTGATGATGCATATGGAGACTAGGTTTACGGCCAGCGAAGCTCCTTTTTGTATTATCGTTTGCAACTTGGTGGCGATCGACCTTGTCGTTGTAGCATTACCATTGTAATTTCTGATTTACCGTTTGCAACTTGGTGGCGATCGACCTTGTCATTGTAGCATTACCATTGTCATTTCTGATGTAACAAATGGCAAAGTCGTAATTTTTAGCAAATTGTTAGAACACAAGACTGCCAAGAAAAAAAGATGATGACAGAAAAATGTAGGTGGTGAAAACCGGGACTGTTCCTAAGAACTTACTGAACTTGTTATGTAGTATAACTAGTTTTTGCCCCGCCCGCGTTGCGGGGCAATTAGTCGAATGTTCCTCTCTCATAACATTTATGTTTGTACAGAGGGCAAAATCGTAATTATATTTTGACCTGGAGGCGAAATTATAATTTTAAACTGAGAGCAAAATCATAATTTTGAGCTAGGAGGAAAACAAAATTTTATTTTGAACTGTGGGCAAAAACGTAATTTTGAGCTGTGGGGAAAAACGTAATTTTGAGCTGATGGCAGAATCGTAATTTTGAACTAGAGGGAAAAACAACATTTTATTTTGAACTGGGGCAAAAACGTAAGTTTAAACGGAGGGCGAAACCGTAATTTTAAACTGGGAACAAAATTAAAAATGAGTTTTTGAACCGAGGGTAAAAGTGTAATTTTGAGCTAGGGGCAAAATTATAATTTTATTTTGAACGGGGGTAAAAACGTAATTTTAAACGAAGGACGAAAGCGTAATTTTAAACTGGAAATAAAATTAAATTAAAAATGGGTTGCAAATTTTGAGTTGAGGGCAAAATCGTAATTTTGAAATAGGGACAAAAGGGTAATTTATTTTGAGCTGGGGTAAAACGGTAATTTTAAACAGGTGCAAAAATATAATTATAAAAATGAATATAAAATAGTAAACTTGTTGGTCCAATGGGGGGAGTGTCAGGCAGCTGCCTGACACTATTCTCCCATTTGGTAAATGTGAGTTATTGTAAAAAAGACCAAAAGTGTGAGAAAGATAAGAAAGAATCTCAACCATTAGATCTAAATTAATTGAAAAGGGTATAATTGTAAATGCATTAACAAATTCAAATATGGTAATCCTTGATTTAAGGATTTGGAGAGAGAAAATCCTTGATTTAAGGACTTAGAGCATTCACATCCAAACCATCAAATTATACATACATTCCACTAAAAAACAACTCCTATATCAATATATTTTCACTAAAAACAAATACTTTTTCTCTCTCATTTTCAATTAAATAATATTATCATCACATTTTTCTCTCTCCTTCACTCACAACCACTTTCAATATATATTAAAAAAATTATACTGGGTGAACAGTGTCCCCCCAAATATACAGATGAACAGTAACATTTTCTCTCTCCTCCACTCAAAACCACTTTTTATACCCTTTATAATATAAAAACTCCCCCACACATATTTTGATGGATAGAATGTGAATGCTCTTATAACCGTCCATAACATCATTCATTTTAATTTTTTTTGCATCATTCACAGAATCAGAGCATGTTCATGACATGGTGTTTTAAATAAATTCATAGTTCAATTCATGGTGTTTTTACAAAAAAAAAATATAACACCATTCAGTAAACAAAAATATAACACCATTCAGTACACAAAATAACACCATTCAGTACAAGATATAACACCATTCAGTAAACAAAAAATAACACCATTCAGAAACAAAATAACACCATTCAGAAACAAAAAACACCATCCAGTAAACAAAAAATAACATCATTCAGTAAACAAAATAACATCATTTAGTAAATAATATAACATCATTCAGTACAAGAATATAACACCATTCAGTAAATAAATATAACACCATTCAGAAAAAGAAAATAACACCATTCAGAAACAAAATAACACCATTCAGAAAAGAAACCGGCGAGATCAGTCCGTTTAAATGTCAACAAGCGTCAGATCAGACCGGCAAAGAGATTTCCGTCAGTCCGTCACTGTCTCCGGCGACTAACCGGCGAACAATCAGAAACACAGAGGCAAAGGCGATAGCTTTAACAGGAGCGACGATCGTGACTCCGGTGTAGCAAGACGAACAGGAACGGTGGTGGTGAGGGTTCGCATTCCGCACCAGATCGATAATGGCAGAAGACTACGATTTCAGCGGTGTTTCTGATGCCGGCAACCAGATCGATGTTTTTTTTTTATTGAGGATTGAATATGGAAGAAGAGAGAGAGAGAGAGAGACAAATTGGGAACGTATGAGAGATTCTCACGAAATTGCAGGGATTTTGATTTACAAAATGAAGATAAAAAGACACAATTGCCCCTATATATTTCAATTCAGTCCAAATTAACAAAAATATTTTAAAATTTGGTCCCTATTGATCTCAAATATTAGATCAAAAGATCTAATGGCTGAGATTCTTTCTTACCTTTCTCACACTTTTGGCATTTTTTTAAGGATCCTAACTCTGTAAGATAATATAATATAATGTAAACGTGAAATAGCGGAAAATTGATGGTCTGGCACCTTTTAGGGGTATTGAAATATTTTATTTCAAGTTTATCTATGTTTTTTTTAATTGTTGTAATTGCCTTTTTTTAACTAACTAGTGGATGCCTCGCCCGCGTTGCGGGGCGATGGCCGAATAATGAGCGAGTGTTAGGCAGTTCATTGACACGAAAAACAATTAAATCGAGGAAACCAATTAAAACAAAGCACTTTTATAGTTTTGATAAAAAAAAACTAAAACAATGGCAATATTGTAATTTTTAACTGAGGGAAAGTTGTATTTTTTGACTGGGGTAAAATCGTAATTTGCCAAAAGCTAAAGTGATGGCAGTATTGTAAATTTGAACCAGGGACAAAATTGTAAATTTTCACAGTGGCAAATTCGTAATTTTGAACTTGGGGTAACAGCGTAATATAAATTTGAACTAAGAGCACAATCGTAGTTTTAAGCTGGAGGCAAAACAACAATTTTATTTTTAACCGAGGGCAAAATCATAATTTTGAGTTGGGGGCAAAAGCATAATTTTATTTTGAACTAGGGAAAAAACGTAATTTTGAACTAAGGACGAAATCATAATTTTTTAAATGGAGAAAAATCACATTTTTGAACAGACGCCAAAATCGTAATTTTTAGCTGGGGGCAAAAAACATAATTTTAAATTGAACTGGGGGGCGAAAAGGTAATTCTGAGCTGAGGGCAAAACCACAATTTTATTTTAAATCGAGTGAAAAATCGTAATTTTAAGCTGGGGGCAAAAAGCGTAATTTTATTTTGAGCTGGGGGGCAAAAACGTAATTTTAAAATGGATATAAAATAATAATCTGGTTGGTCCAATGGGGGAGTGTCAGGCAAAATCGTAATTTTGAATTGAGGATAAAATCGTAATTTTGAGAGGGGTACAAAAGCGTGATTTTATTTTGAGCTGGGGGCAAAACGATAATTTTAATGAGGAGCAGAAACGAAATTTTAAAATGGATATAAAATAATAAACTGGTTGGTCTAATAGGGGAGTGCCAGACAGCTGTCTGACACTATTCCCCCATTTAGTAAATGTATGTATAGGAAATGAACATGTTTTCTTATTTTATTGATTTTTTTATTTAATTTTAATAAATAAAACGCTAGGCTAATGATTCAACTAGAAAAGTGTCGCTTCTCTTTTTGTTGAAATTTTAATAAATAAAATGCTAGGCTAATGACTTATACTTACTGTAAAAATATTAAAAATCATTTATAATTTCAGTATGTAATAAGTCTTGGGTGCTAAATATGGTTTTAAACCATACTATGCACTTAATTAGCGTAAAAGTCGATAATTGACGATATTTGTAAAGTTTTTGTGATTCTGAGATTTTGACTAGCCTTGGATGGTCAAAATATTTTATTTTTCATATTAGTTCAGTAGGAAAAGGTTTTGCATGTTAATCATATGTAAAAACACATTTTATTTGCAAAAAGGGCGTTATCGTCAATTATAGAGTTTATACAAGAACTCAATGTTAAGTTCAGTATATAATCTGACCCAACATTTCAAAAATCCCTAAAAATATTATCACAACAGTAGGTAATGAGTTTTGAGTCAAATTTATGTTTTAAACATGGTTTATACACCAAAGGGTATTTTAGTCTTTATAAAAGCTTAATTTACGATAAATTGCATAACATCAGTTTGAGACCTGAATGTATTGTCAAGATATTTTAGACATGTTTACAAATCAGTACCTAACTTATTTGCATGCTCATTTATTTGAAAATCTTAATTTTTGACCATAAGGGCATATTAGTCAAGATTAAGCATAATAACGGAAATGATGCATATAATTCAGATTACTAAGTGACCATATAATATAACCTCAGAGGGTTATACTACAACATTATATGGTCACAATGAAAGCTTAAAACATAAAGGAATTAAGCTAAATTGGGTCAGAACTGAAAGTTAAAGCAAAAGTCAAACTTTTGCGACTTTCGGTTGCGAACCGAGCTTAAACTTAGAATTGTCGGGTTGAACATGTTTAGACACGTTCTAATATTATTTACCAAGTTTTTTAAGTGATAAAAATATGATTTATAACCTCTACATTATCAGTTTTGGTTATTACTTAAAAATCTGACTAGTTTGACTTTTTGATTAATTACTTTGACCCGACAATTAACTAAGTAAACGTGATAATTAGGAGGTGACCTTTTGAGGGATTAACATCTACCTAATTACAATGTTTTAAAAACCAGTAAATACTGGCCGGTTATACCGGTATTACCGTTTCCAGATGTAAATCCGGTACGAAACACCCCGGTAAATAAGTGAAACGGCATAAGGTTTGTACCGGCGGTAATATCCGGTATACCGGTTTGAAATGTAATACCGGTACCGGCCCAGAGTTATTTTAGTTTGAGTTGTTACTTATTTTTATTATATATGTTACTTATATTACGTAATTTTTATATATTATGATTATTCGTAACTAAAAGTTCTTATTTAATATTGTATGAAACGAAAATAGTTGATGCATTCAACATTCAAATGGCTTAAACATATCGTACACTTTCATTTAAAAGAGCTTGTTGGAAAACTGAATAATTTTCGATTATCTTTTGGATTATTTTTTATTATGGATTTACTTTTGGATCATATTTTAATATGTAATCATGCATTTTTTCGATTAACTTTTGAATTGGTGTTGTAATTTATGAAATTATAGAGTTAGCTAGTCAACCCGGTTGAACCGCTCGGTATAACCTGGTTCAACCGGTTGAACCATTTTTTAGCCTAATCCGGTTTGATTTAAAAACCGGTTTTTAAAACATTGCCTAATTATGATCACGTAGCCATATTCGTCTCGAACAATGGCTGGACCATTTAGGTCTAAACCGAAGGTCAAATCCGTTTTGCGGCAACTTTGACTTTCGGTCTTTAAACACATAAAAACCAAACTAGAGTGGCTAAGGACACTTACAAAGGGTCCTAGCTCGAAGATTAAACTAGAAGGAACTTCCTTTTTGATCAGGAACCTCAGAGAAGTGAGAAGAGATGATTTTTGAAAGGTGCAAGTTCAAGTGAAGCAACAAGGCACCTATTTATACTGATTCATGAAGTTCTAGGATTAACCCATGTGTTTTTGCTCATTCTCAGATCATTCCAGGTGTCCTAGTGTCAGTAAATACCATCAAATGATCCCTGGTTTCGAGTTTCAGGCATGTAATGTCGGTTTGTGTGGGTAACAAGGCTGAAACATGCAGCTGTCCACTTTTTGCTTACTGGGCACTTTCTCGTGGGCCGCAAAAGAGAAGACTTAAGTCTTCGCAGGTTGCGACTCTCCTCTCATCCAGTTAAAACAAGTTTCAAACTTGGCAGTTTCAGTCCCTGGTCCTTATAACTTTCATTTTTGACATTCGTGGCCCCTAAAGTTAGTTTTTAAGGATCTTGAAGGTTTAAATAAACACTGTTAGGCTTTTGTTCGGTTAAAAGTCACCCGAATACACTAGTTTCTCTCGTTAACGCTTTTAACCCTACTTCTTGAAATTTTACATAACTATCACATAACGATACCGAAACTTTGTGAATTCGTTATCACGTATTATGGAGAGTATAATCGAACATTACAAAGCCCTGGGTTCGTTAAAAGGTCACTCAGAGGTAAGAATTAACAAGTTGACACATTTAACCCCTATATCTTGTAAACTTTCAATTGTTTTCACAAATGCTTTCTCATGTCCAATAATTCACTTGTTTGAGAATACGAACATCGTGTAAGGTCAATCAGAGGCATAAGTTTAGCATGTTGACACTTTTAGTCCCTCCGCATACGTATTTTCCTTGTTTGTCAACTTTAGTCCTTCAATCAATATTTTACACGTTTAGGGTTTAGGACACGTGTCTTCACATAATTGGACACGATTTTACGAGGTGTTACAAAATCCTCCATCAATCTTAGGTGCTGTTTGTTTTTTCTGCGGGAAAAGGTCTGCAGTCTGCGGACCACATCTGCAGGTATCTGCAGGAGAAGAGGTGGACCAAATGTCTGCAGTCTGCAAGGAGAAGAGGGTTTGTTTTTTTTTTCTACAAAAACCTTCTCTTCTCTTCTCACACACAAACACACAGACCTCTCTTCTCCTCTCTCTCTGCTTCATCTTCCACCAGCACCGAACCACAACCACCACCGTCACCTCTACACCACCGCCACCACCGTTACCACTACACCACAACCACCACCACCGAAGAGGGTTTGCAGATCTGAATAAGACGCGAGAAGAGAGAGAGACGCTAGGAGAGAGAAAGTGATGCCGGCAACGGCACGGCGAAATCGACGGCAACGAGTGGCGTTTCAGGTGTTGATGGTTGGTTGGTGGGTGTTTCTTCTTAAAGCCGGTAAGTTCTAGTCCCTTCCTCCTGCAAGATGCCTGTTGAATTTGGGGATTTTGAGTGGGTTTTTGGATTTGAGGGGTTTTCATGGTGGTTGTGGTGGCAGGTGGATGGTGGTGTTGGTAGTTGCAGGTGGGTGGTGGTGACGGTAGTTGTGGTGGTGGCCGGCGGGAGTAGATGGGGGTTGTGGCATGTGGATGGTGGTTGCAGGTGGGGTGTGATGGCATGTGGGTGTTGGTGACGGTGGTTGTGGCAAGGATGTGGGGGTGGAGGTGTGGAAGAAGACCTCTGTGCCAAGAAGAGGTTAATGTTTGTGCCAAGAAGACTTGGGTCATTGTCTGCGTGGTGAAGAGGTCTCGCAGACCTTTTTTAATGAAAGGTCTGCGAGAAAACAAACAAGCTGCAGCATCCAAACGTCTGCGCGCGTCTGCGCGGCGCAGACATAAGTGGCCAGAAGTGCTTCTGGCAAAAAAACAAACACCACCTTAAAGAACACTGGAGGTTCTCTGAACATCTTTTCTTCCGGGCTCATGATGAATTTTAAACTCCGATGTCTTCAAGTTTTATGGATTTAAAATTAATAATTTTATCTACAAGATACATTATGGCACACTACTATATAAGACTTGATTGAATAAACAATATTGACTGAGTACATTGATGCAATATTTTTAGACCTCCGCTACTCTAAAATATTGGGGGGGGGGGGGGGGTCAAGTGTGTCAACTTTGTGACACTGGGTGAACTTCGTTAGGGCCAGGCTGTTTTTTCACTTTTTAATATTAATTAAATAAAAAATCTTCGGTTTTTTTGTAGTGTAAAATATTGGATTTTGAGAGCCCCTAATTTTAAGTTCAAGATTTGCCTATGGTTTGCGGGTTGATGAGTTGAATTATGGAACTCGGAAATGACCCATATTTATAGTTGTGTCAAAGATTTCAACCCTCCTAACATGAATAGACAAAAAACCCGAGTCAACCCGAACATGACCCGTTTAACCCATTTATATAAATAAGTTAAAAGGGTTGACGATTTGTAATCTAGTTGTCCGGTTGTAAGCAGGTACTGTAAGTAACCACTGAGTATGAGCATGTAACATTTATTTAGAACCAAAGATTGAATGATATACAAATAACATACATGTCGATGACCTGAGAAAAAAAAAATAACTGCTTGAAAGTGTTTAAAAAGTGGAACAAATTTGGTTCAATAATAATTTTTTGAAGATGTTTGTGAGGTGACGGATTGGTAAACTTGTAAGACTAAGTGTAAGTGTAGTATGCTAACTAAAAAAGCAAAAGCAATTGTTAGACCGAAGGGTATGGGGTCCGTCTCCCCCTCGTCGCCTCCGGCCCGGGTAGTCGCACACCACCCCTGGGTGCTCCGTCGCGTCTCGTCCAGCTCCTCCAAGACGTTGGAGACGAGCCAATGTGGTGGGGCCCTCTGACTTTTCTCTCTCTCCCCCTTTAATATATATCATATTATATTGATTTTTATTGTGGGGTTGAGTAGTCTTCCACACCCTTGGGTAGTCCCCAAGGGGATGATCATCCACCCTTGGTGAGGTGGCGCCTACGTGACGGGTGGTCTTTTTGGGGACTAGCCTCACCATACCCTATGGTCTTATATTATTGTCATGTAAGCAGTTGACTTTAAGTAAAAGCAATTTATACGTACTTATTAGGGTGAGAGGGGCACTCCTCTCTTAGGGGAGTCCACTCTCTTACTCACGGCCAATCAGCACGCGCCACGTCAACTCTCCCCACACCCTCAATTTGATGGCGGCACTCCTCTCTT